>OY804580.1:115648323-117033411 GCA_963680875.1 Bathymodiolus brooksi | reverse complement strand
TTAGGGTGTCTTCAGTCTTTTTGACATTGTATTGTTTGTCCTTTATATTGAATCACGGCTTCTGATTATCATTAGTGTGTCTTCAGTCTTTTTGACATTGTATTGTTTGTCCTTTATATCGAATCGAGGCTTCTGATTATCATTAGGGTGTCTTCAGTCTTTTTGACATTGTATTGTTTGTCCTTTATCGAATCACGGCTTCTGATTATCATTAGGGTGTCTTCAGTCTTTTTGACATTGTATTGTTTGTCCTTTATCTCGAATCACGGCTTCTGATTATCATTAGGGTGTCTTCAGTCTTTTTGACATTGTATTGTTTGTCCTTTATCTCGAATCACGGCTTATGATTATCATTAGGGTGTCTTCAGTCTTTTTGACATTGTATTGTTTGTCCTTTATCTCGAATCACGGCTTCTGATTATCATTAGGGTGTCTTCAGTCTTTTTGACATTGTATTGTTTGTCCTTTATCTCGAATCACGGCTTCTAATTATCATTAGGGTGTCTTCAGTCTTTTTGACATTGTATTGTTTGTCCTTTATCTCGAATCACGGCTTCTGATTATCATTAGTGTGTCTTCAGTCTTTTTGACATTGTATTGTTTGTCCTTTATATCGAATCACGGCTTCTGATTATCATTAGGGTGTCTTCAGTCTTTTTGACATTGTATTGTTTGTCCTTTATCGAATCACGGCTTCTGATTATCATTAGGGTGTCTTCAGTCTTTTTGACATTGTATTGTTTGTCCTTTATCTCGAATCACGGCTTCTGATTATCATTAGGGTGTCTTCAGTCTTTTTGACATTGTATTGTTTGTCCTTTATCTCGAATCCCGGCTTCTGATTATCATTAGTGTGTCTTCAGTCTTTTTGACATTGTATTTTTTGTCCTTTATATCGAATCACGGCTTCTGATTATCATTAGGGTGTCTTCAGTCTTTTTGACATTGTATTGTTTGTCCTTTATCGAATCACGGCTTCTGATTATCATTAGGGTGTCTTCAGTCTTTTTGACATTGTATTGTTTGTCCTTTATCTCGAATCACGGCTTCTGATTATCATTAGTGTGTCTTCAGTCTTTTTGACATTGTATTGTTTGTCCTTTATCTCGAATCACGGCTTCTAATTATCATTAGGGTGTCTTCAGTCTTTTTGACATTGTATTGTTTGTCCTTTATATCGAATCACGGCTTCTGATTATCATTAGTGTGTCTTCAGTCTTTTTGACATTGTATTGTTTGTCCTTTATCTCGAATCACGGCTTCTGATTATCATTAGGGTGTCTTCAGTCTTTTTGACATTGTATTGTTTGTCCTTTATCTCGAATCACGCTTCTGATTATCATTAGGGTGTCTTCAGTCTTTTTGACATTGTATTGTTTGTCCTTTATATCGAATCACGGCTTCTGATTATCATTAGTGTGTCTTCAGTCTTTTTGACATTGTATTGTTTGTCCTTTATATCGAATCACGGCTTCTGATTATCATTAGTGTGTCTTCAGTCTTTTTGACATTGTATTGTTTGTCCTTTATCGAATCACGGCTTCTGATTATCATTAGTGTGTCTTCAGTCTTTTTGACATTGTATTGTTTGTCCTTTATCTCGAACCACGGCTTCTGATTATCATTAGGGTGTCTTCAGTCTTTTTGACATTGTATTGTTTGTCCTTTATATCGAATCACGGCTTCTAATTATCATTAGGGTGTCTTCAGTCTTTTTGACATTGTATTGTTTGTCCTTTATCTCGAATCACGGCTTCTGATTATCATTAGTGTGTCTTCAGTCTTTTTGACATTGTATTGTTTGTCCTTTATCGAATCACGGCTTCTGATTATCATTAGGGTGTCTTCAGTCTTTTTGACATTGTATTGTTTGTCCTTTATCTCGAATCACGGCTTCTGATTATCATTAGGGTGTCTTCAGTCTTTTTGACATTGTATTGTTTGTCCTTTATCGAATCACGGCTTCTGATTATCATTAGGGTGTCTTCAGTCTTTTTGACATTGTATTGTTTGTCCTTTATCGAATCACGGCTTCTGATTATCATTAGGGTGTCTTCAGTCTTTTTGACATTGTATTGTTTGTCCGTTATATCGAATCACGGCTTCTGATTATCATTAGGGTGTCTTCAGTCTTTTTGACATTGTATTGTTTGTCCTTTATATCGAATCACGGCTTCTGATTATCATTAGGGTGTCTTCAGTCTTTTTGACATTGTATTGTTTGTCCTTTATATCGAATCACGGCTTCTGATTATCATTAGGGTGTCTTCAGTCTTTTTGACATTGTATTGTTTGTCCTTTATATCGAATCACGGCTTCTGATTATCATTAGGGTGTCTTCAGTCTTTTTGACATTGTATTGTTTGTCCTTTATATCGAATCACGGCTTCTGATTATCATTAGGGTGTCTTCAGTCTTTTTGACATTGTATTGTTTGTCCTTTATATCGAATCACGGCTTCTGATTATCATTAGGGTGTCTTCAGTCTTTTTGACATTGTATTGTTTGTCCTTTATCGAATCACGGCTTCTGATTATCATTAGGGTGTCTTCAGTCTTTTTGACATTGTATTGTTTGTCCTTTATCTCGAATCACGGCTTCTGATTATCATTAGGGTGTCTTCAGTCTTTTTGACATTGTATTGTTTGTCCTTTATCGAATCACGGCTTCTGATTATCATTAGGGTGTCTTCAGTCTTTTTGACATTGTATTGTTTGTCCTTTATCTCGAATCACGGCTTCTGATTATCATTAGGGTGTCTTCAGTCTTTTTGACATTGTATTGTTTGTCCTTTATCTCGAATCACGGCTTCTGATTATCATTAGGGTGTCTTCAGTCTTTTTGACATTGTATTGTTTGTCCTTTATCGAATCACGGCTTCTGATTATCATTAGGGTGTCTTCAGTCTTTTTGACACTGTATTGTTTGTCCTTTATCTCGAATCACGGCTTCTGATTATCATTAGGGTGTCTTCAGTCTTTTTGACATTGTATTGTTTGTCCTTTATATCGAATCACGGCTTCTGATTATCATTAGGGTGTCTTCAGTCTTTTTGACATTGTATTGTTTGTCCTTTATCTCGAATCACGGCTTCTGATTATCATTAGGGTGTCTTCAGTCTTTTTGACATTGTATTGTTTGTCCTTTATATCGAATCACGGCTTCTGATTATCATTAGGGTGTCTTCAGTCTTTTTGACATTGTATTGTTTGTCCTTTATCTCGAATCACGGCTTCTGATTATCATTAGTGTGTCTTCAGTCTTTTCAACATTGTATTGTTTGTCCTTTATCGAATCACGGCTTCTGATTATCATTAGGGTGTCTTCAGTCTTTTTGACATTGCATTGTTTGTCCTTTATCTCGAATCACGGCTTCAGATTATCATTAGTGTGTCTTCAGTCTTTTTGACATTGTATTGTTTGTCCTTTATCTCGAATCACGGCTTCTGATTATCATTAGGGTGTCTTCAGTCTTTTTGACATTGTATTGTTTGTCCTTTATCTCGAATCACGGCTTCTGATTATCATTAGTGTGTCTTCAGTCTTTTCGACATTGTATTGTTTGTCCTTTATCGAATCACGGCTTCTTATTATCATTAGGGTGTCTTCAGTCTTTTTGACATTGTATTGTTTGTCCTTTATCTCGAATCACGGCTTCTGATTATCATTAGGGTGTCTTCAGTCTTTTTGACATTGTATTGTTTGTCCTTTATCTCGAATCACGACTTCTGATTATCATTAGGGTGTCTTCAGTCTTTTTGACATTGTATTGTTTGTCCTTTATCTCGAATCACGGCTTCTGATTATCATTAGGGTGTCTTCAGTCTTTTTGACATTGTATTGTTTGTCCTTTATCTCGAATCACGGCTTCTGATTATCATTAGGGTGTCTTCAGTCTTTTTGACATTGTATTGTTTGTCCTTTATATCGAATCACGGCTTCTGATTATCATTAGGGTGTCTTCAGTCTTTTTGACATTGTATTGTTTGTCCTTTATCTCGAATCACGGCTTCTGATTATCATTAGGGTGTCTTCAGTCTTTTTGACATTGTATTGTTTGTCCTTTATATCGAATCACGGCTTCTGATTATCATTAGGGTGTCTTCAGTCTTTTTGACATTGTATTGTTTGTCCTTTATCTCGAATCACGGCTTCTGATTATCATTAGGGTGTCTTCAATCTTTTTGACATTGTATTGTTTGTCCTTTATATCGAATCACGGCTTCTGATTATCATTAGGGTGTCTTCAGTCTTTTTGACATTGTATTGTTTGTCCTTTATCTCGAATCACGGCTTCTGATTATCATTAGTGTGTCTTCAGTCTTTTTGACATTGTATTGTTTGTCCTTTATCTCGAATCACGGCTTCTGATTATCATTAGGGTGTCTTCAGTCTTTTTGACATTGTATTGTTTGTCCTTTATCTCGAATCACGGCTTCTGATTATCATTAGGGTGTCTTCAGTCTTTTTGACATTGTATTGTTTGTCCTTTATCTCGAATCACGGCTTCTGATTATCATTAGGGTGTCTTCAGTCTTTTTGACATTGTATTGTTTGTCCTTTATATCGAATCACGGCTTCTAATTATCATTAGGGTGTCTTCAGTCTTTTTGACATTGTATTGTTTGTCCTTTATCTCGAATCACGGCTTCCGATTATCATTAGTGTGTCTTCAGTCTTTTTGACATTGTATTGTTTGTCCTTTATCTCGAATCACGGCTTCTGATTATCATTAGGGTGTCTTCAGTCTTTTTGACATTGTATTGTTTGTCCTTTATATCGAATCACGGCTTCTGATTATCATTAGGGTGTCTTCAGTCTTTTTGACATTGTATTGTTTGTCCTTTATCGAATCACGGCTTCTGATTATCATTAGGGTGTCTTCAGTCTTTTTGACATTGTATTGTTTGTCCTTTATATCGAATCACGGCTTCTGATTATCATTAGGGTGTCTTCAGTCTTTTTGACATTGTATTGTTTGTCCTTTATCGAATCACGGCTTCTGATTATCATTAGTGTGTCTTCAGTCTTTTTGACATTGTATTGTTTGTCCTTTATCTCGAATCACGACTTCTGATTATCATTAGGGTGTCTTCAGTCTTTTTGACATTGTATTGTTTGTCCTTTATCTCGAATCACGACTTCTGATTATCATTAGGGTGTCTTCAGTCTTTTTGACATTGTATTGTTTGTCCTTTATCTCGAATCACGGCTTCTGATTATCATTAGGGTGTCTTCAGTCTTTTTGACATTGTATTGTTTGTCCTTTATCTCGAATCACGGCTTCTGATTATCATTAGGGTGTCTTCAGTCTTTTTGACATTGTATTGTTTGTCCTTTATCTCGAATCACGGCTTCTGATTATCATTAGGGTGTCTTCAGTCTTTTTGACATTGTATTGTTTGTCCTTTATCTCGAATCACGGCTTCTGATTATCATTAGGGTGTCTTCAGTCTTTTTGACATTGTATTGTTTGTCCTTTATCTCGAATCACGGCTTCTGATTATCATTAGGGTGTCTTCAGTCTTTTTGACATTGTATTGTTTGTCCTTTATCGAATCACGGCTTCTGATTATCATTAGGGTGTCTTCAGTCTTTTTGACATTGTATTGTTTGTCCTTTATATCGAATCACGGCTTCTGATTATCATTAGGGTGTCTTCAGTCTTTTTGACATTGTATTGTTTGTCCTTTATCTCGAATCACGGCTTCTGATTATCATTAGGGTGTCTTCAGTCTTTTTGACATTGTATTGTTTGTCCTTTATCTCGAATCACGGCTTCTGATTATCATTAGGGTGTCTTCAGTCTTTTTGACATTGTATTGTTTGTCCTTTATCTCGAATCACGGCTTCTAATTATCATTAGGGTGTCTTCAGTCTTTTTGACATTGTATTGTTTGTCCTTTATATCGAATCACGGCTTCTGATTATCATTAGTGTGTCTTCAGTCTTTTTGACATTGTATTGTTTGTCCTTTATCTCGAATCACGGCTTCTGATTATCATTAGGGTGTCTTCAGTCTTTTTGACATTGTATTGTTTGTCCTTTATCTCGAATCACGCTTCTGATTATCATTAGGGTGTCTTCAGTCTTTTTGACATTGTATTGTTTGTCCTTTATATCGAATCACGGCTTCTGATTATCATTAGTGTGTCTTCAGTCTTTTTGACATTGTATTGTTTGTCCTTTATATCGAATCACGGCTTCTGATTATCATTAGTGTGTCTTCAGTCTTTTTGACATTGTATTGTTTGTCCTTTATCGAATCACGGCTTCTGATTATCATTAGTGTGTCTTCAGTCTTTTTGACATTGTATTGTTTGTCCTTTATCTCGAACCACGGCTTCTGATTATCATTAGGGTGTCTTCAGTCTTTTTGACATTGTATTGTTTGTCCTTTATATCGAATCACGGCTTCTAATTATCATTAGGGTGTCTTCAGTCTTTTTGACATTGTATTGTTTGTCCTTTATCTCGAATCACGGCTTCTGATTATCATTAGTGTGTCTTCAGTCTTTTTGACATTGTATTGTTTGTCCTTTATCGAATCACGGCTTCTGATTATCATTAGGGTGTCTTCAGTCTTTTTGACATTGTATTGTTTGTCCTTTATCTCGAATCACGGCTTCTGATTATCATTAGGGTGTCTTCAGTCTTTTTGACATTGTATTGTTTGTCCTTTATCGAATCACGGCTTCTGATTATCATTAGGGTGTCTTCAGTCTTTTTGACATTGTATTGTTTGTCCTTTATCGAATCACGGCTTCTGATTATCATTAGGGTGTCTTCAGTCTTTTTGACATTGTATTGTTTGTCCGTTATATCGAATCACGGCTTCTGATTATCATTAGGGTGTCTTCAGTCTTTTTGACATTGTATTGTTTGTCCTTTATATCGAATCACGGCTTCTGATTATCATTAGGGTGTCTTCAGTCTTTTTGACATTGTATTGTTTGTCCTTTATATCGAATCACGGCTTCTGATTATCATTAGGGTGTCTTCAGTCTTTTTGACATTGTATTGTTTGTCCTTTATATCGAATCACGGCTTCTGATTATCATTAGGGTGTCTTCAGTCTTTTTGACATTGTATTGTTTGTCCTTTATATCGAATCACGGCTTCTGATTATCATTAGGGTGTCTTCAGTCTTTTTGACATTGTATTGTTTGTCCTTTATATCGAATCACGGCTTCTGATTATCATTAGGGTGTCTTCAGTCTTTTTGACATTGTATTGTTTGTCCTTTATCGAATCACGGCTTCTGATTATCATTAGGGTGTCTTCAGTCTTTTTGACATTGTATTGTTTGTCCTTTATCTCGAATCACGGCTTCTGATTATCATTAGGGTGTCTTCAGTCTTTTTGACATTGTATTGTTTGTCCTTTATCGAATCACGGCTTCTGATTATCATTAGGGTGTCTTCAGTCTTTTTGACATTGTATTGTTTGTCCTTTATCTCGAATCACGGCTTCTGATTATCATTAGGGTGTCTTCAGTCTTTTTGACATTGTATTGTTTGTCCTTTATCTCGAATCACGGCTTCTGATTATCATTAGGGTGTCTTCAGTCTTTTTGACATTGTATTGTTTGTCCTTTATCGAATCACGGCTTCTGATTATCATTAGGGTGTCTTCAGTCTTTTTGACATTTGTATTGTTTGTCCTTTATCTCGAATCACGGCTTCTGATTATCATTAGGGTGTCTTCAGTCTTTTTGACATTGTATTGTTTGTCCTTTATATCGAATCACGGCTTCTGATTATCATTAGGGTGTCTTCAGTCTTTTTGACATTGTATTGTTTGTCCTTTATCTCGAATCACGGCTTCTGATTATCATTAGGGTGTCTTCAGTCTTTTTGACATTGTATTGTTTGTCCTTTATATCGAATCACGGCTTCTGATTATCATTAGGGTGTCTTCAGTCTTTTTGACATTGTATTGTTTGTCCTTTATCTCGAATCACGGCTTCTGATTATCATTAGTGTGTCTTCAGTCTTTTCAACATTGTATTGTTTGTCCTTTATCGAATCACGGCTTCTGATTATCATTAGGGTGTCTTCAGTCTTTTTGACATTGCATTGTTTGTCCTTTATCTCGAATCACGGCTTCAGATTATCATTAGTGTGTCTTCAGTCTTTTTGACATTGTATTGTTTGTCCTTTATCTCGAATCACGGCTTCTGATTATCATTAGGGTGTCTTCAGTCTTTTTGACATTGTATTGTTTGTCCTTTATCTCGAATCACGGCTTCTGATTATCATTAGTGTGTCTTCAGTCTTTTCGACATTGTATTGTTTGTCCTTTATCGAATCACGGCTTCTTATTATCATTAGGGTGTCTTCAGTCTTTTTGACATTGTATTGTTTGTCCTTTATCTCGAATCACGGCTTCTGATTATCATTAGGGTGTCTTCAGTCTTTTTGACATTGTATTGTTTGTCCTTTATCTCGAATCACGACTTCTGATTATCATTAGGGTGTCTTCAGTCTTTTTGACATTGTATTGTTTGTCCTTTATCTCGAATCACGGCTTCTGATTATCATTAGGGTGTCTTCAGTCTTTTTGACATTGTATTGTTTGTCCTTTATCTCGAATCACGGCTTCTGATTATCATTAGGGTGTCTTCAGTCTTTTTGACATTGTATTGTTTGTCCTTTATATCGAATCACGGCTTCTGATTATCATTAGGGTGTCTTCAGTCTTTTTGACATTGTATTGTTTGTCCTTTATCTCGAATCACGGCTTCTGATTATCATTAGGGTGTCTTCAGTCTTTTTGACATTGTATTGTTTGTCCTTTATATCGAATCACGGCTTCTGATTATCATTAGGGTGTCTTCAGTCTTTTTGACATTGTATTGTTTGTCCTTTATCTCGAATCACGGATTCTGATTATCATTAGGGTGTCTTCAATCTTTTTGACATTGTATTGTTTGTCCTTTATATCGAATCACGGCTTCTGATTATCATTAGGGTGTCTTCAGTCTTTTTGACATTGTATTGTTTGTCCTTTATCTCGAATCACGGCTTCTGATTATCATTAGTGTGTCCTTCAGTCTTTTTGACATTGTATTGTTTGTCCTTTATCTCGAATCACGGCTTCTGATTATCATTAGGGTGTCTTCAGTCTTTTTGACATTGTATTGTTTGTCCTTTATCTCGAATCACGGCTTCTGATTATCATTAGGGGTCTTCAGTCTTTTTGACATTGTATTGTTTGTCCTTTATCTCGAATCACGGCTTCTGATTATCATTAGGGTGTCTTCAGTCTTTTTGACATTGTATTGTTTGTCCTTTATATCGAATCACGGCTTCTAATTATCATTAGGGTGTCTTCAGTCTTTTTGACATTGTATTGTTTGTCCTTTATCTCGAATCACGGCTTCCGATTATCATTAGTGTGTCTTCAGTCTTTTTGACATTGTATTGTTTGTCCTTTATCTCGAATCACGGCTTCTGATTATCATTAGGGTGTCTTCAGTCTTTTTGACATTGTATTGTTTGTCCTTTATATCGAATCACGGCTTCTGATTATCATTAGGGTGTCTTCAGTCTTTTTGACATTGTATTGTTTGTCCTTTATCGAATCACGGCTTCTGATTATCATTAGGGTGTCTTCAGTCTTTTTGACATTGTATTGTTTGTCCTTTATATCGAATCACGGCTTCTGATTATCATTAGGGTGTCTTCAGTCTTTTTGACATTGTATTGTTTGTCCTTTATCGAATCACGGCTTCTGATTATCATTAGTGTGTCTTCAGTCTTTTTGACATTGTATTGTTTGTCCTTTATCTCGAATCACGACTTCTGATTATCATTAGGGTGTCTTCAGTCTTTTTGACATTGTATTGTTTGTCCTTTATCTCGAATCACGACTTCTGATTATCATTAGGGTGTCTTCAGTCTTTTTGACATTGTATTGTTTGTCCTTTATCTCGAATCACGGCTTCTGATTATCATTAGGGTGTCTTCAGTCTTTTTGACATTGTATTGTTTGTCCTTTATCTCGAATCACGGCTTCTGATTATCATTAGGGTGTCTTCAGTCTTTTTGACATTGTATTGTTTGTCCTTTATCTCGAATCACGGCTTCTGATTATCATTAGGGTGTCTTCAGTCTTTTTGACATTGTATTGTTTGTCCTTTATCTCGAATCACGGCTTCTGATTATCATTAGGGTGTCTTCAGTCTTTTTGACATTGTATTGTTTGTCCTTTATCTCGAATCACGGCTTCTGATTATCATTAGGGTGTCTTCAGTCTTTTTGACATTGTATTGTTTGTCCTTTATCGAATCACGGCTTCTGATTATCATTAGGGTGTCTTCAGTCTTTTTGACATTGTATTGTTTGTCCTTTATATCGAATCACGGCTTCTGATTATCATTAGGGTGTCTTCAGTCTTTTTGACATTGTATTGTTTGTCCTTTATCTCGAATCACGGCTTCTGATTATCATTAGGGTGTCTTCAGTCTTTTTGACATTGTATTGTTTGTCCTTTATCTCGAATCACGGCTTCTGATTATCATTAGGGTGTCTTCAGTCTTTTTGACATTGTATTGTTTGTCCTTTATATCGAATCACGGCTTCTGATTATCATTAGGGTGTCTTCAGGATTTTTGACATTGTATTGTTTGTCCTTTATCGAATCACGGCTTCTGATTATCATTAGGGTGTTTTCAGTCTTTTTGACATTGTATTGTTTGTCCTTTATCGAATCACGGCTTCTGATTATCATTAGGGTGTCTTCAGTCTTTTTGACATTGTATTGTTTGTCCTTTATATCGAATCACGGCTTCTGATTATCATTAGGGTGTCTTCAGTCTTTTTGAAATTGTATTGTTTGTCCTTTATCTCGAATCACGGCTTCTGATTATCATTAGGGTGTCTTCAGTCTTTTTGACATTGTATTGTTTGTCCTTTATCTCGAATCACGGCTTCTGATTATCATTAGGGTGTCTTCAGTCTTTTTGACATTGTATTGTTTGTCCTTTATCTCGAATCACGGCTTCTGATTATCATTAGGGTGTCTTCAGTCTTTTTGACATTGTATTGTTTGTCCTTTATCTCGAATCACGGCTTCTGATTATCATTAGGGTGTCTTCAGTCTTTTTGACATTGTATTGTTTGTCCTTTATCTCGAATCACGGCTTCTGATTATCATTAGGGTGTCTTCAGTCTTTTTGACATTGTATTGTTTGTCCTTTATCGAATCACGGCTTCTGATTATCATTAGGGTGTCTTCAGTCTTTTTGACATTGTATTGTTTGTCCTTTATATCGAATCACGGCTTCTGATTATCATTAGGGTGTCTTCAGTCTTTTTGACATTGTATTGTTTGTCCTTTATCTCGAATCACGGCTTCTGATTATCATTAGGGTGTCTTCAGTCTTTTTGACATTGTATTGTTTGTCCTTTATCTCGAATCACGGCTTCTGATTATCATTAGGGTGTCTTCAGTCTTTTTGACATTGTATTGTTTGTCCTTTATATCGAATCACGGCTTCTGATTATCATTAGGGTGTCTTCAGGATTTTTGACATTGTATTGTTTGTCCTTTATCTCGAATCACGGCTTCTGATTATCATTAGGGTGTTTTCAGTCTTTTTGACATTGTATTGTTTGTCCTTTATCGAATCACGGCTTCTGATTATCATTAGGGTGTCTTCAGTCTTTTTGACATTGTATTGTTTGTCCTTTATATCGAATCACGGCTTCTGATTATCATTAGGGTGTCTTCAGTCTTTTTGAAATTGTATTGTTTGTCCTTTATCTCGAATCACGGCTTCTGATTATCATTAGGGTGTCTTCAGTCTTTTTGACATTGTATTGTTTGTCCTTTATCTCGAATCACGGCTTCTGATTATCATTAGGGTGTCTTCAGTCTTTTTGACATTGTATTGTTTGTCCTTTATCTCGAATCACGGCTTCTGATTATCATTAGTGTGTCTTCAGTCTTTTTGACATTGTATTGTTTGTCCTTTATCGAATCACGGCTTCTGATTATCATTAGGGTGTCTTCAGTCTTTTTGACATTGTATTGTTTGTCCTTTATCTCGAATCACGGCTTCTGATTATCATTAGGGTGTCTTCAGTCTTTTTGACATTGTATTGTTTGTCCTTTATCTCGAATCACGGCTTCTGATTATCATTAGGGTGTCTTCAGTCTTTTTGACATTGTATTGTTTGTCCTTTATATCGAATCACGGCTTCTCATTATCATTAGGGTGTCTTCAGTCTTTTTGACATTGTATTGTTTGTCCTTTATCTCGAATCACGGCTTCTCATTATCATTAGGGTGTCTTCAGTCTTTTTGACATTGTATTGTTTGTCCTTTATCTCGAATCACGGCTTCTGATTATCATTAGGGTGTCTTCAGTCTTTTTGACATTGTATTGTTTGTCCTTTATATCGAATCACGGCTTCTGATTATCATTAGGGTGTCTTCAGTCTTTTTGACATTGTATTGTTTGTCCTTTATCGAATCACGGCTTCTGATTATCATTAGGGTGTCTTCAGTCTTTTTGACATTGTATTGTTTGTCCTTTATCGAATCACGGCTTCTGATTATCATTAGGGTGTCTTCAGTCTTTTTGACATTGTATTGTTTGTCCTATATATCGAATCACGGCTTCTCATTATCATTAGTGTGTCTTCAGTCTTTTTGACATTGTATTGTTTGTCCTTTATATCGAATCACGGCTTCTGATTATCATTAGGGTGTCTTCAGTCTTTTTGACATTGTATTGTTTGTCCTTTATCGAATCACGGCTTCTGATTATCATTAGGGTGTCTTCAGTCTTTTTGACATTGTATTGTTTGTCCTTTATCTCGAATCACGGCTTCTGATTATCATTAGGGTGTCTTCAGTCTTTTTGACATTGTATTGTTTGTCCTTTATCTCGAATCACGGCTTCTGATTATCATTAGGGTGTCTTCAGTCTTTTTGACATTGTATTGTTTGTCCTTTATATCGAATCACGGCTTCTGATTATCATTAGGGTGTCTTCAGTCTTTTTGACATTGTATTGTTTGTCCTTTATCTCGAATCACGGCTTCTGATTATCATTAGGGTGTCTTCAGTCTTTTTGACATTGTATTGTTTGTCCTTTATCTCGAATCACGGCTTCTGATTATCATTAGGGTGTCTTCAGTCTTTTTGACATTGTATTGTTTGTCCTTTATCTCGAATCACGGCTTCTGATTATCATTAGTGTGTCTTCAGTCTTTTTGACATTGTATTGTTTGTCCTTTATATCGAATCACGGCTTCTGATTTTCATTAGGGTGTCTTCAGTCTTTTTGACATTGTATTGTTTGTCCTTTATCTCGAATCACGGCTTCTGATTATCATTAGGGTGTCTTCAGTCTTTTTGACATTGTATTGTTTGTCCTTTATATCGAATCACGGCTTCTGATTATCATTAGGGTGTCTTCAGTCTTTTTGACATTGTATTGTTTGTCCTTTATATCGAATCACGGCTTCTGATTATCATTAGGGTGTCTTCAGTCTTTTTGACATTGTATTGTTTGTCCTTTATCTCGAATCACGGCTTCTGATTATCATTAGGGTGTCTTCAGTCTTTTTGACATTGTATTGTTTGTCCTTTATCTCGAATCACGACTTCTGATTATCATTAGGGTGTCTTCAGTCTTTTTGACATTGTATTGTTTGTCCTTTATCTCGAATCACGGCTTCTGATTATCATTAGGGTGTCTTCAGTCTTTTTGACATTGTATTGTTTGTCCTTTATCTCGAATCACGGCTTCTGATTATCATTAGGGTGTCTTCAGTCTTTTTGACATTGTATTGTTTGTCCTTTATATCGAATCACGGCTTCTGATTATCATTAGGGTGTCTTCAGTCTTTTTGACATTGTATTGTTTGTCCTTTATCTCGAATCACCGCTTCTGATTATCATTAGGGTGTCTTCAGTCTTTTTGACATTGTATTGTTTGTCCTTTATATCGAATCACGGCTTCTGATTATCATTAGGGTGTCTTCAGTCTTTTTGACATTGTATTGTTTGTCCTTTATCTCGAATCACGGCTTCTGATTATCATTAGGGTGTCTTCAGTCTTTTTGACATTGTATTGTTTGTCCTTTATATCGAATCACGGCTTCTGATTATCATTAGGGTGTCTTCAGTCTTTTTGACATTGTATTGTTTGTCCTTTATCTCGAATCACGGCTTCTGATTATCATTAGTGTGTCTTCAGTCTTTTTGACATTGTATTGTTTGTCCTTTATCTCGAATCACGGCTTCTGATTATCATTAGGGTGTCTTCAGTCTTTTTGACATTGTATTGTTTGTCCTTTATCTCGAATCACGGCTTCTCATTATCATTAGGGTGTCTTCAGTCTTTTTGACATTGTATTGTTTGTCCTTTATCTCGAATCACGGCTTCTGATTATCATTAGGGTGTCTTCAGTCTTTTTGACATTGTATTGTTTGTCCTTTATATCGAATCACGGCTTCTGATTATCATTAGGGTGTCTTCAGTCTTTTTGACATTGTATTGTTTGTCCTTTATCGAATCACGGCTTCTGATTATCATTAGGGTGTCTTCAGTCTTTTTGACATTGTATTGTTTGTCCTTTATCGAATCACGGCTTCTGATTATCATTAGGGTGTCTTCAGTCTTTTTGACATTGTATTGTTTGTCCTATATATCGAATCACGGCTTCTCATTATCATTAGTGTGTCTTCAGTCTTTTTGACATTGTATTGTTTGTCCTTTATATCGAATCACGGCTTCTGATTATCATTAGGGTGTCTTCAGTCTTTTTGACATTGTATTGTTTGTCCTTTATCGAATCACGGCTTCTGATTATCATTAGGGTGTCTTCAGTCTTTTTGACATTGTATTGTTTGTCCTTTATCTCGAATCACGGCTTCTGATTATCATTAGGGTGTCTTCAGTCTTTTTGACATTGTATTGTTTGTCCTTTATCTCGAATCACGGCTTCTGATTATCATTAGGGTGTCTTCAGTCTTTTTGACATTGTATTGTTTGTCCTTTATATCGAATCACGGCTTCTGATTATCATTAGGGTGTCTTCAGTCTTTTTGACATTGTATTGTTTGTCCTTTATCTCGAATCACGGCTTCTGATTATCATTAGGGTGTCTTCAGTCTTTTTGACATTGTATTGTTTGTCCTTTATCTCGAATCACGGCTTCTGATTATCATTAGGGTGTCTTCAGTCTTTTTGACATTGTATTGTTTGTCCTTTATCTCGAATCACGGCTTCTGATTATCATTAGTGTGTCTTCAGTCTTTTTGACATTGTATTGTTTGTCCTTTATATCGAATCACGGCTTCTGATTTTCATTAGGGTGTCTTCAGTCTTTTTGACATTGTATTGTTTGTCCTTTATCTCGAATCACGCTTCTGATTATCATTAGGGTGTCTTCAGTCTTTTTGACATTGTATTGTTTGTCCTTTATATCGAATCACGGCTTCTGATTATCATTAGGGTGTCTTCAGTCTTTTTGACATTGTATTGTTTGTCCTTTATATCGAATCACGGCTTCTGATTATCATTAGGGTGTCTTCAGTCTTTTTGACATTGTATTGTTTGTCCTTTATCTCGAATCACGGCTTCTGATTATCATTAGGGTGTCTTCAGTCTTTTTGACATTGTATTGTTTGTCCTTTATCTCGAATCACGACTTCTGATTATCATTAGGGTGTCTTCAGTCTTTTTGACATTGTATTGTTTGTCCTTTATCTCGAATCACGGCTTCTGATTATCATTAGGGTGTCTTCAGTCTTTTTGACATTGTATTGTTTGTCCTTTATCTCGAATCACGGCTTCTGATTATCATTAGGGTGTCTTCAGTCTTTTTGACATTGTATTGTTTGTCCTTTATATCGAATCACGGCTTCTGATTATCATTAGGGTGTCTTCAGTCTTTTTGACATTGTATTGTTTGTCCTTTATCTCGAATCACCGCTTCTGATTATCATTAGGGTGTCTTCAGTCTTTTTGACATTGTATTGTTTGTCCTTTATATCGAATCACGGCTTCTGATTATCATTAGGGTGTCTTCAGTCTTTTTGACATTGTATTGTTTGTCCTTTATCTCGAATCACGGCTTCTGATTATCATTAGGGTGTCTTCAGTCTTTTTGACATTGTATTGTTTGTCCTTTATATCGAATCACGGCTTCTGATTATCATTAGGGTGTCTTCAGTCTTTTTGACATTGTATTGTTTGTCCTTTATCGAATCACGGCTTCTGATTATCATTAGGGTGTCTTCAGTCTTTTTGACATTGTATTGTTTGTCCTTTATCGAATCACGGCTTCTGATTATCATTAGGGTGTCTTCAGTCTTTTTGACATTGTATTGTTTGTCCTATATATCGAATCACGGCTTCTCATTATCATTAGTGTGTCTTCAGTCTTTTTGACATTGTATTGTTTGTCCTTTATATCGAATCACGGCTTCTGATTATCATTAGGGTGTCTTCAGTCTTTTTGACATTGTATTGTTTGTCCTTTATCGAATCACGGCTTCTGATTATCATTAGGGTGTCTTCAGTCTTTTTGACATTGTATTGTTTGTCCTTTATCTCGAATCACGGCTTCTGATTATCATTAGGGTGTCTTCAGTCTTTTTGACATTGTATTGTTTGTCCTTTATCTCGAATCACGGCTTCTGATTATCATTAGGGTGTCTTCAGTCTTTTTGACATTGTATTGTTTGTCCTTTATCTCGAATCACGGCTTCTGATTATCATTAGTGTGTCTTCAGTCTTTTTGACATTGTATTGTTTGTCCTTTATATCGAATCACGGCTTCTGATTTTCATTAGGGTGTCTTCAGTCTTTTTGACATTGTATTGTTTGTCCTTTATCTCGAATCACGCTTCTGATTATCATTAGGGTGTCTTCAGTCTTTTTGACATTGTATTGTTTGTCCTTTATATCGAATCACGGCTTCTGATTATCATTAGGGTGTCTTCAGTCTTTTTGACATTGTATTGTTTGTCCTTTATATCGAATCACGGCTTCTGATTATCATTAGGGTGTCTTCAGTCTTTTTGACATTGTATTGTTTGTCCTTTATATCGAATCACGGCTTCTGATTATCATTAGGGTGTCTTCAGTCTTTTTGACATTGTATTGTTTGTCCTTTATCTCGAATCACGACTTCTGATTATCATTAGGGTGTCTTCAGTCTTTTTGACATTGTATTGTTTGTCCTTTATCTCGAATCACGGCTTCTGATTATCATTAGGGTGTCTTCAGTCTTTTTGACATTGTATTGTTTGTCCTTTATCTCGAATCACGGCTTCTGATTATCATTAGGGTGTCTTCAGTCTTTTTGACATTGTATTGTTTGTCCTTTATATCGAATCACGGCTTCTGATTATCATTAGGGTGTCTTCAGTCTTTTTGACATTGTATTGTTTGTCCTTTATCTCGAATCACGCTTCTGATTATCATTAGGGTGTCTTCAGTCTTTTTGACATTGTATTGTTTGTCCTTTATATCGAATCACGGCTTCTGATTATCATTAGGGTGTCTTCAGTCTTTTTGACATTGTATTGTTTGTCCTTTATCTCGAATCACGGCTTCTGATTATCATTAGGGTGTCTTCAGTCTTTTTGACATTGTATTGTTTGTCCTTTATATCGAATCACGGCTTCTGATTATCATTAGGGTGTCTTCAGTCTTTTTGACATTGTATTGTTTGTCCTTTATCTCGAATCACGGCTTCTGATTATCATTAGTGTGTCTTCAGTCTTTTTGACATTGTATTGTTTGTCCTTTATCTCGAATCACGGCTTCTGATTATCATTAGGGTGTCTTCAGTCTTTTTGACATTGTATTGTTTGTCCTTTATCTCGAATCACGGCTTCTGATTATCATTAGGGTGTCTTCAGTCTTTTTGACATTGTATTGTTTGTCCTTTATCTCGAATCACGGCTTCTGATTATCATTAGGGTGTCTTCAGTCTTTTCGACATTGTATTGTTTGTCCTTTATATCGAATCACGGCTTCTAATTATCATTAGGGTGTCTTCAGTCTTTTTGACATTGTATTGTTTGTCCTTTATCTCGAATCACGGCTTCCGATTATCATTAGTGTGTCTTCAGTCTTTTTGACATTGTATTGTTTGTCCTTTATCTCGAATCACGGCTTCTGATTATCATTAGGGTGTCTTCAGTCTTTTTGACATTGTATTGTTTGTCCTTTATATCGAATCACGGCTTCTGATTATCATTAGGGTGTCTTCAGTCTTTTTGACATTGTATTGTTTGTCCTTTATCGAATCACGGCTTCTGATTATCATTAGGGTGTCTTCAGTCTTTTTGACATTGTATTGTTTGTCCTTTATATCGAATCACGGCTTCTGATTATCATTAGGGTGTCTTCAGTCTTTTTGACATTGTATTGTTTGTCCTTTATCGAATCACGGCTTCTGATTATCATTAGTGTGTCTTCAGTCTTTTTGACATTGTATTGTTTGTCCTTTATCTCGAATCACGACTTCTGATTATCATTAGGGTGTCTTCAGTCTTTTTGACATTGTATTGTTTGTCCTTTATATAGAATCACGGCTTCTGATTATCATTAGGGTGTCTTCAGTCTTTTTGACATTGTATTGTTTGTCCTTTATCTCGAATCACGGCTTCTGATTATCATTAGTGTGTCTTCAGTCTTTTTGACATTGTATTGTTTGTCCTTTATATCGAATCACGGCTTCTGATTTTCATTAGGGTGTCTTCAGTCTTTTTGACATTGTATTGTTTGTCCTTTATCTCGAATCACGCTTCTGATTATCATTAGGGTGTCTTCAGTCTTTTTGACATTGTATTGTTTGTCCTTTATATCGAATCACGGCTTCTGATTATCATTAGGGTGTCTTCAGTCTTTTTGACATTGTATTGTTTGTCCTTTATATCGAATCACGGCTTCTGATTATCATTAGGGTGTCTTCAGTCTTTTTGACATTGTATTGTTTGTCCTTTATCTCGAATCACGGCTTCTGATTATCATTAGGGTGTCTTCAGTCTTTTTGACATTGTATTGTTTGTCCTTTATCTCGAATCACGACTTCTGATTATCATTAGGGTGTCTTCAGTCTTTTTGACATTGTATTGTTTGTCCTTTATCTCGAATCACGGCTTCTGATTATCATTAGGGTGTCTTCAGTCTTTTTGACATTGTATTGTTTGTCCTTTATCTCGAATCACGGCTTCTGATTATCATTAGTGTGTCTTCAGTCTTTTTGACATTGTATTGTTTGTCCTTTATCTCGAATCACGGCTTCTGATTATCATTAGGGTGTCTTCAGTCTTTTTGACATTGTATTGTTTGTCCTTTATATCGAATCACGGCTTCTGATTATCATTAGGGTGTCTTCAGTCTTTTTGACATTGTATTGTTTGTCCTTTATCGAATCACGGCTTCTGATTATCATTAGGGTGTCTTCAGTCTTTTTGACATTGTATTGTTTGTCCTTTATATCGAATCACGGCTTCTGATTATCATTAGGGTGTCTTCAGTCTTTTTGACATTGTATTGTTTGTCCTTTATCGAATCACGGCTTCTGATTATCATTAGTGTGTCTTCAGTCTTTTTGACATTGTATTGTTTGTCCTTTATCTCGAATCACGACTTCTGATTATCATTAGGGTGTCTTCAGTCTTTTTTGACATTGTATTGTTTGTCCTTTATCTCGAATCACGACTTCTGATTATCATTAGGGTGTCTTCAGTCTTTTTGACATTGTATTGTTTGTCCTTTATCTCGAATCACGGCTTCTGATTATCATTAGGGTGTCCTCAGTCTTTTTGACATTGTATTGTTTGTCCTTTATCTCGAATCACGGCTTCTGATTATCATTAGGGTGTCTTCAGTCTTTTTGACATTGTATTGTTTGTCCTTTATCTCGAATCACGGCTTCTGATTATCATTAGGGTGTCTTCAGTCTTTTTGACATTGTATTGTTTGTCCTTTATCTCGAATCACGGCTTCTGATTATCATTAGGGTGTCTTCAGTCTTTTTGACATTGTATTGTTTGTCCTTTATCTCGAATCACGGCTTCTGATTATCATTAGGGTGTCTTCAGTCTTTTTGACATTGTATTGCTTGTCCTTTATCGAATCATGGCTTCTGATTATCATTAGGGTGTCTTCAGTCTTTTTGACATTGTATTGTTTGTCCTTTATATCGAATCACGGCTTCTGATTATCATTAGGGTGTCTTCAGTCTTTTTGACATTGTATTGTTTGTCCTTTATCTCGAATCACGGCTTCTGATTATCATTAGGGTGTCTTCAGTCTTTTTGACATTGTATTGTTTGTCCTTTATCTCGAATCACGGCTTCTGATTATCATTAGGGTGTCTTCAGTCTTTTTGACATTGTATTGTTTGTCCTTTATATCGAATCACGGCTTCTGATTATCATTAGGGTGTCTTCAGGCTTTTTGACATTGTATTGTTTGTCCTTTATCTCGAATCACGGCTTCTGATTATCATTAGGGTGTTTCAGTCTTTTTGACATTGTATTGTTTGTCCTTTATCGAATCACGGCTTCTGATTATCATTAGGGTGTCTTCAGTCTTTTTGACATTGTATTGTTTGTCCTTTATATCGAATCACGGCTTCTGATTATCATTAGGGTGTCTTCAGTCTTTTTGACATTGTATTGTTTGTCCTTTATCTCGAATCACGGCTTCTGATTATCATTAGGGTGTCTTCAGTCTTTTTGACATTGTATTGTTTGTCCTTTATCTCGAATCACGGCTTCTGATTATCATTAGGGTGTCTTCAGTCTTTTTGACATTGTATTGTTTGTCCTTTATCTCGAATCACGGCTTCTGATTATCATTAGTGTGTCTTCAGTCTTTTTGACATTGTATTGTTTGTCCTTTATCGAATCACGGCTTCTGATTATCATTAGGGTGTCTTCAGTCTTTTTGACATTGTATTGTTTGTCCTTTATCTCGAATCACGGCTTCTGATTATCATTAGGGTGTCTTCAGTCTTTTTGACATTGTATTGTTTGTCCTTTATCTCGAATCACGGCTTCTGATTATCATTAGGGTGTCTTCAGTCTTTTTGACATTGTATTGTTTGTCCTTTATATCGAATCACGGCTTCTCATTATCATTAGGGTGTCTTCAGTCTTTTTGACATTGTATTGTTTGTCCTTTATCTCGAATCACGGCTTCTCATTATCATTAGGGTGTCTTCAGTCTTTTTGACATTGTATTGTTTGTCCTTTATCTCGAATCACGGCTTCTGATTATCATTAGGGTGTCTTCAGTCTTTTTGACATTGTATTGTTTGTCCTTTATATCGAATCACGGCTTCTGATTATCATTAGGGTGTCTTCAGTCTTTTTGACATTGTATTGTTTGTCCTTTATCGAATCACGGCTTCTGATTATCATTAGGGTGTCTTCAGTCTTTTTGACATTGTATTGTTTGTCCTTTATCGAATCACGGCTTCTGATTATCATTAGGGTGTCTTCAGTCTTTTTGACATTGCATTGTTTGTCCTATATATCGAATCACGGCTTCTCATTATCATTAGTGTGTCTTCAGTCTTTTTGACATTGCATTGTTTGTCCTTTATATCGAATCACGGCTTCTGATTATCATTAGGGTGTCTTCAGTCTTTTTGACATTGTATTGTTTGTCCTTTATCGAATCACGGCTTCTGATTATCATTAGGGTGTCTTCAGTCTTTTTGACATTGTATTGTTTGTCCTTTATCTCGAATCACGGCTTCTGATTATCATTAGGGTGTCTTCAGTCTTTTTGACATTGTATTGTTTGTCCTTTATCTCGAATCACGGCTTCTGATTATCATTAGGGTGTCTTCAGTCTTTTTGACATTGTATTGTTTGTCCTTTATATCGAATCACGGCTTCTGATTATCATTAGGGTGTCTTCAGTCTTTTTGACATTGTATTGTTTGTCCTTTATCTCGAATCACGGCTTCTGATTATCATTAGGGTGTCTTCAGTCTTTTTGACATTGTATTGTTTGTCCTTTATATAGAATCACGGCTTCTGATTATCATTAGGGTGTCTTCAGTCTTTTTGACATTGTATTGTTTGTCCTTTATCTCGAATCACGGCTTCTGATTATCATTAGTGTGTCTTCAGTCTTTTTGACATTGTATTGTTTGTCCTTTATATCGAATCACGGCTTCTGATTTTCATTAGGGTGTCTTCAGTCTTTTTGACATTGTATTGTTTGTCCTTTATCTCGAATCACGCTTCTGATTATCATTAGGGTGTCTTCAGTCTTTTTGACATTGTATTGTTTGTCCTTTATATCGAATCACGGCTTCTGATTATCATTAGGGTGTCTTCAGTCTTTTTGACATTGTATTGTTTGTCCTTTATATCGAATCACGGCTTCTGATTATCATTAGGGTGTCTTCAGTCTTTTTGACATTGTATTGTTTGTCCTTTATCTCGAATCACGGCTTCTGATTATCATTAGGGTGTCTTCAGTCTTTTTGACATTGTATTGTTTGTCCTTTATCTCGAATCACGGCTTCTGATTATCATTAGGGTGTCATCAGTCTTTTTGACATTGTATTGTTTGTCCTTTATCTCGAATCACGGCTTCTGATTATCATTAGGGTGTCTTCAGTCTTTTTGACATTGTATTGTTTGTCCTTTATATCGAATCACGGCTTCTGATTATCATTAGGGTGTCTTCAGTCTTTTTGACATTGTATTGTTTGTCCTTTATCTCGAATCACGGCTTCTGATTATCATTAGGGTGTCTTCAGTCTTTTTGACATTGTATTGTTTGTCCTTTATCTCGAATCACGGCTTCTGATTATCATTAGGGTGTCTTCAGTCTTTTTGACATTGTATTGTTTGTCCTTTATCTCGAATCACGGCTTCTGATTATCATTAGTGTGTCTTCAGTCTTTTTGACATTGTATTGTTTGTCCTTTATCTCGAATCACGGCTTCTGATTATCATTAGGGTGTCTTCAGTCTTTTTGACATTGTATTGTTTGTCCTTTATCTCGAATCACGGCTTCTGATTATCATTAGGGTGTCTTCAGTCTTTTTGACATTGTATTGTTTGTCCTTTATCTCGAATCACGGCTTCTGATTATCATTAGGGTGTCTTCAGTCTTTTTGACATTGTATTGTTTGTCCTTTATCTCGAATCACGGCTTCTGATTATCATTAGGGTGTCTTCAGTCTTTTTGACATTGTATTGTTTGTCCTTTATCTCGAATCACGGCTTCTAATTATCATTAGGGTGTCTTCAGTCTTTTTGACATTGTATTGTTTGTCCTTTATCTCGAATCACGGCTTCTGATTATCATTAGTGTGTCTTCAGTCTTTTTGACATTGTATTGTTTGTCCTTTATATCGAATCACGGCTTCTGATTATCATTAGGGTGTCTTCAGTCTTTTTGACATTGTATTGTTTGTCCTTTATCGAATCACGGCTTCTGATTATCATTAGGGTGTCTTCAGTCTTTTTGACATTGTATTGTTTGTCCTTTATCTCGAATCACGGCTTCTGATTATCATTAGGGTGTCTTCAGTCTTTTTGACATTGTATTGTTTGTCCTTTATCTCGAATCCCGGCTTCTGATTATCATTAGTGTGTCTTCAGTCTTTTTGACATTGTATTGTTTGTCCTTTATCTCGAATCACGGCTTCTGATTATCATTAGGGTGTCTTCAGTCTTTTTGACATTGTATTGTTTGTCCTTTATCTCGAATCACGGCTTCTGATTATCATTAGGGTGTCTTCAGTCTTTTTGACATTGTATTGTTTGTCCTTTATATCGAATCACGGCTTCTGATTATCATTAGGGTGTCTTCAGTCTTTTTGACATTGTATTGTTTGTCCTTTATCGAATCACGGCTTCTGATTATCATTAGGGTGTCTTCAGTCTTTTTGACATTGTATTGTTTGTCCTATATATCGAATCACGGCTTCTCATTATCATTAGTGTGTCTTCAGTCTTTTTGACATTGTATTGTTTGTCCTTTATATCGAATCACGGCTTCTGATTATCATTAGGGTGTCTTCAGTCTTTTTGACATTGTATTGTTTGTCCTTTATCGAATCACGGCTTCTGATTATCATTAGGGTGTCTTCAGTCTTTTTGACATTGTATTGTTTGTCCTTTATCTCGAATCACGGCTTCTGATTATCATTAGGGTGTCTTCAGTCTTTTTGACATTGTATTGTTTGTCCTTTATCTCGAATCACGGCTTCTGATTATCATTAGGGTGTCTTCAGTCTTTTTGACATTGTATTGTTTGTCCTTTATATCGAATCACGGCTTCTGATTATCATTAGGGTGTCTTCAGTCTTTTTGACATTGTATTGTTTGTCCTTTATCTCGAATCACGGCTTCTGATTATCATTAGGGTGTCTTCAGTCTTTTTGACATTGTATTGTTTGTCCTTTATATAGAATCACGGCTTCTGATTATCATTAGGGTGTCTTCAGTCTTTTTGACATTGTATTGTTTGTCCTTTATCTCGAATCACGGCTTCTGATTATCATTAGTGTGTCTTCAGTCTTTTTGACATTGTATTGTTTGTCCTTTATATCGAATCACGGCTTCTGATTTTCATTAGGGTGTCTTCAGTCTTTTTGACATTGTATTGTTTGTCCTTTATCTCGAATCACGCTTCTGATTATCATTAGGGTGTCTTCAGTCTTTTTGACATTGTATTGTTTGTCCTTTATATCGAATCACGGCTTCTGATTATCATTAGGGTGTCTTCAGTCTTTTTGACATTGTATTGTTTGTCCTTTATATCGAATCACGGCTTCTGATTATCATTAGGGTGTCTTCAGTCTTTTTGACATTGTATTGTTTGTCCTTTATCTCGAATCACGGCTTCTGATTATCATTAGGGTGTCTTCAGTCTTTTTGACATTGTATTGTTTGTCCTTTATCTCGAATCACGGCTTCTGATTATCATTAGGGTGTCATCAGTCTTTTTGACATTGTATTGTTTGTCCTTTATCTCGAATCACGGCTTCTGATTATCATTAGGGTGTCTTCAGTCTTTTTGACATTGTATTGTTTGTCCTTTATATCGAATCACGGGTTCTGATTATCATTAGGGTGTCTTCAGTCTTTTTGACATTGCATTGTTTGTCCTTTATCTCGAATCACGGCTTCTGATTATCATTAGGGTGTCTTCAGTCTTTTTGACATTGTATTGTTTGTCCTTTATCTCGAATCACGGCTTCTGATTATCATTAGGGTGTCTTCAGTCTTTTTGACATTGTATTGTTTGTCCCTTTATCTCGAATCACGGCTTCTGATTATCATTAGGGTGTCTTCAGTCTTTTGACATTGTATTGTTTGTCCTTTATCTCGAATCACGGCTTCTGATTATCATTAGTGTGTCTTCAGTCTTTTTGACATTGTATTGTTTGTCCTTTATCTCGAATCACGGCTTCTGATTATCATTAGGGTGTCTTCAGTCTTTTTGACATTGTATTGTTTGTCCTTTATCTCGAATCACGGCTTCTGATTATCATTAGGGTGTCTTCAGTCTTTTTGACATTGTATTGTTTGTCCTTTATCTCGAATCACGGCTTATGATTATCATTAGGGTGTCTTCAGTCTTTTTGACATTGTATTGTTTGTCCTTTATCTCGAATCACGGCTTCTGATTATCATTTGGGTGTCTTCAGTCTTTTTGACATTGTATTGTTTGTCCTTTATCTCGAATCACGGCTTCTAATTATCATTAGGGTGTCTTCAGTCTTTTTGACATTGTATTGTTTGTCCTTTATCTCGAATCACGGCTTCTGATTATCATTAGTGTGTCTTCAGTCTTTTTGACATTGTATTGTTTGTCCTTTATCTCGAATCACGGCTTCTGATTATCATTAGGGTGTCTTCAGTCTTTTTGACATTGTATTGTTTGTCCTTTATCGAATCACGGCTTCTGATTATCATTAGGGTGTCTTCAGTCTTTTTGACATTGTATTGTTTGTCCTTTATCTCGAATCACGGCTTCTGATTATCATTAGGGTGTCTTCAGTCTTTTTGACATTGTATTGTTTGTCCTTTATCTCGAATCCCGGCTTCTGATTATCATTAGTGTATCTTCAGTCTTTTTGACATTGTATTGTTTGTCCTTTATATCGAATCACGGCTTCTGATTATCATTAGGGTGTCTTCAGTCTTTTTGACATTGTATTGTTTGTCCTTTATCGAATCACGGCTTCTGATTATCATTAGGGTGTCTTCAGTCTTTTTGACATTGTATTGTTTGTCCTTTATCTCGAATCACGGCTTCTGATTATCATTAGTGTGTCTTCAGTCTTTTTGACATTGTATTGTTTGTCCTTTATCTCGAATCACGGCTTCTAATTATCATTAGGGTGTCTTCAGTCTTTTTGACATTGTATTGTTTGTCCTTTATATCGAATCACGGCTTCTGATTATCATTAGTGTGTCTTCAGTCTTTTTGACATTGTATTGTTTGTCCTTTATCTCGAATCACGGCTTCTGATTATCATTAGGGTGTCTTCAGTCTTTTTGACATTGTATTGTTTGTCCTTTATCTCGAATCACGCTTCTGATTATCATTAGGGTGTCTTCAGTCTTTTTGACATTGTATTGTTTGTCCTTTATATCGAATCACGGCTTCTGATTATCATTAGTGTGTCTTCAGTCTTTTTGACATTGTATTGTTTGTCCTTTATCGAATCACGGCTTCTGATTATCATTAGTGTGTCTTCAGTCTTTTTGACATTGTATTGTTTGTCCTTTATCTCGAACCACGGCTTCTGATTATCATTAGGGTGTCTTCAGTCTTTTTGACATTGTATTGTTTGTCCTTTATATCGAATCACGGCTTCTAATTATCATTAGGGTGTCTTCAGTCTTTTTGACATTGTATTGTTTGTCCTTTATCTCGAATCACGGCTTCTGATTATCATTAGTGTGTCTTCAGTCTTTTTGACATTGTATTGTTTGTCCTTTATCGAATCACGGCTTCTGATTATCATTAGGGTGTCTTCAGTCTTTTTGACATTGTATTGTTTGTCCTTTATCTCGAATCACGGCTTCTGATTATCATTAGGGTGTCTTCAGTCTTTTTGACATTGTATTGTTTGTCCTTTATCGAATCACGGCTTCTGATTATCATTAGGGTGTCTCAGTCTTTTTGACATTGTATTGTTTGTCCTTTATCGAATCACGGCTTCTGATTATCATTAGGGTGTCTTCAGTCTTTTTGACATTGTATTGTTTGTCCGTTATATCGAATCACGGCTTCTCATTATCATTAGGGTGTCTTCAGTCTTTTTGACATTGTATTGTTTGTCCTTTATATCGAATCACGGCTTCTGATTATCATTAGGGTGTCTTCAGTCTTTTTGACATTGTATTGTTTGTCCTTTATATCGAATCACGGCTTCTGATTATCATTAGGGTGTCTTCAGTCTTTTTGACATTGTATTGTTTGTCCTTTATATCGAATCACGGCTTCTGATTATCATTAGGGTGTCTTCAGTCTTTTTGACATTGTATTGTTTGTCCTTTATATCGAATCACGGCTTCTCATTATCATTAGGGTGTCTTCAGTCTTTTTGACATTGTATTGTTTGTCCTTTATATCGAATCACGGCTTCTGATTATCATTAGGGTGTCTTCAGTCTTTTTGACATTGTATTGTTTTTCCTTTATCGAATCACGGCTTCTGATTATCATTAGGGTGTCTTCAGTCTTTTTGACATTGTATTGTTTGTCCTTTATCTCGAATCACGGCTTCTGATTACCATTAGGGTGTCTTCAGTCTTTTTGACATTGTATTGTTTGTCCTTTATCGAATCACGGCTTCTGATTATCATTAGGGTGTCTTCAGTCTTTTTGACATTGTATTGTTTGTCCTTTATCTCGAATCACGGCTTCTGATTATCATTAGGGTGTCTTCAGTCTTTTTGACATTGTATTGTTTGTCCTTTATCTCGAATCACGGCTTCTGATTATCATTAGGGTGTCTTCAGTCTTTTTGACATTGTATTGTTTGTCCTTTATCGAATCACGGCTTCTGATTATCATTAGGGTGTCTTCAGTCTTTTTGACACTGTATTGTTTGTCCTTTATCTCGAATCACGGCTTCTGATTATCATTAGGGTGTCTTCAGTCTTTTTGACATTGTATTGTTTGTCCTTTATATCGAATCACGGCTTCTGATTATCATTAGGGTGTCTTCAGTCTTTTTGACATTGTATTGTTTGTCCTTTATCTCGAATCACGGCTTCTGATTATCATTAGGGTGTCTTCAGTCTTTTTGACATTGTATTGTTTGTCCTTTATATCGAATCACGGCTTCTGATTATCATTAGGGTGTCTTCAGTCTTTTTGACATTGTATTGTTTGTCCTTTATCTCGAATCACGGCTTCAGATTATCATTAGTGTGTCTTCAGTCTTTTTGACATTGTATTGTTTGTCCTTTATCTCGAATCACGGCTTCTGATTATCATTAGGGTGTCTTCAGTCTTTTTGACATTGTATTGTTTGTCCTTTATCTCGAATCACGGCTTCTGATTATCATTAGTGTGTCTTCAGTCTTTTCGACATTGTATTGTTTGTCCTTTATCGAATCACGGCTTCTTATTATCATTAGGGTGTCTTCAGTCTTTTTGACATTGTATTGTTTGTCCTTTATCTCGAATCACGGCTTCTGATTATCATTAGGGTGTCTTCAGTCTTTTTGACATTGTATTGTTTGTCCTTTATCTCGAATCACGACTTCTGATTATCATTAGGGTGTCTTCAGTCTTTTTGACATTGTATTGTTTGTCCTTTATCTCGAATCACGGCTTCTGATTATCATTAGGGTGTCTTCAGTCTTTCTGACATTGTATTGTTTGTCCTTTATCTCGAATCACGGCTTCTGATTATCATTAGGGTGTCTTCAGTCTTTTTGACATTGTATTGTTTGTCCTTTATATCGAATCACGGCTTCTAATTATCATTAGGGTGTCTTCAGTCTTTTTGACATTGTATTGTTTGTCCTTTATCTCGAATCATCACGGCTTCTGATTATCATTAGTGTGTCTTCAGTCTTTTTGACATTGTATTGTTTGTCCTTTATCGAATCACGGCTTCTGATTATCATTAGGGTGTCTTCAGTCTTTTTGACATTGTATTGTTTGTCCTTTATCTCGAATCACGGCTTCTGATTATCATTAGGGTGTCTTCAGTCTTTTTGACATTGTATTGTTTGTCCTTTATCGAATCACGGCTTCTGATTATCATTAGGGTGTCTTCAGTCTTTTTGACATTGTATTGTTTGTCCGTTATATCGAATCACGGCTTCTCATTATCATTAGGGTGTCTTCAGTCTTTTTGACATTGTATTGTTTGTCCTTTATATCGAATCACGGCTTCTGATTATCATTAGGGTGTCTTCAGTCTTTTTGACATTGTATTGTTTGTCCTTTATATCGAATCACGGCTTCTGATTATCATTAGGGTGTCTTCAGTCTTTTTGACATTGTATTGTTTGTCCTTTATATCGAATCACGGCTTCTGATTATCATTAGGGTGTCTTCAGTCTTTTTGACATTGTATTGTTTGTCCTTTATATCGAATCACGGCTTCTGATTATCATTAGGGTGTCTTCAGTCTTATTGACATTGTATTGTTTGTCCTTTATATCGAATCACGGCTTCTGATTATCATTAGGGTGTCTTCAGTCTTTTTGACATTGTATTGTTTGTCCTTTATCGAATCACGGCTTCTGATTATCATTAGGGTGTCTTCAGTCTTTTTGACATTGTATTGTTTGTCCTTTATCTCGAATCACGGCTTCTGATTATCATTAGGGTGTCTTCAGTCTTTTTGACATTGTATTGTTTGTCCTTTATCGAATCACGGCTTCTGATTATCATTAGGGTGTCTTCAGTCTTTTTGACATTGTATTGTTTGTCCTTTATCTCGAATCACGGCTTCTGATTATCATTAGGGTGTCTTCAGTCTTTTTGACATTGTATTGTTTGTCCTTTATCTCGAATCACGGCTTCTGATTATCATTAGGGTGTCTTCAGTCTTTTTGACATTGTATTGTTTGTCCTTTATCGAATCACGGCTTCTGATTATCATTAGGGTGTCTTCAGTCTTTTTGACACTGTATTGCTTGTCCTTTATCTCGAATCACGGCTTCTGATTATCATTAGGGTGTCTTCAGTCTTTTTGACATTGTATTGTTTGTCCTTTATATCGAATCACGGCTTCTGATTATCATTAGGGTGTCTTCAGTCTTTTTGACATTGTATTGTTTGTCCTTTATCTCGAATCACGGCTTCTGATTATCATTAGGGTGTCTTCAGTCTTTTTGACATTGTATTGTTTGTCCTTTATATCGAATCACGGCTTCTGATTATCATTAGGGTGTCTTCAGTCTTTTTGACATTGTATTGTTTGTCCTTTATCTCGAATCACGGCTTCTGATTATCATTAGTGTGTCTTCAGTCTTTTCGACATTGCATTGTTTGTCCTTTATCGAATCACGGCTTCTGATTATCATTAGGGTGTCTTCAGTCTTTTTGACATTGTATTGTTTGTCCTTTATCTCGAATCACGGCTTCAGATTATCATTAGTGTGTCTTCAGTCTTTTTGACATTGTATTGTTTGTCCTTTATCTCGAATCACGGCTTCTGATTATCATTAGGGTGTCTTCAGTCTTTTTGACATTGTATTGTTTGTCCTTTATCTCGAATCACGGCTTCTGATTATCATTAGTGTGTCTTCAGTCTTTTCGACATTGTATTGTTTGTCCTTTATATCGAATCACGGCTTCTGATTATCATTAGGGTGTCTTCAGTCTTTTTGACATTGTATTGTTTGTCCTTTATCGAATCACGGCTTCTGATTATCATTAGGGTGTCTTCAGTCTTTTTGACATTGTATTTTTTGTCCTTTATCTCGAATCACGGCTTCTGATTATCATTAGGGTGTCTTCAGTCTTTTTGACATTGTATTGTTTGTCCTTTATCGAATCACGGCTTCTGATTATCATTAGGGTGTCTTCAGTCTTTTTGACATTGTATTGTTTGTCCTTTATCTCGAATCACGGCTTCTGATTATCATTAGGGTGTCTTCAGTCTTTTTGACATTGTATTGTTTGTCCTTTATCTCGAATCACGGCTTCTGATTATCATTAGGGTGTCTTCAGTCTTTTTGACATTGTATTGTTTGTCCTTTATCGAATCACGGCTTCTGATTATCATTAGGGTGTCTTCAGTCTTTTTGACACTGTATTGTTTGTCCTTTATCTCGAATCACGGCTTCTGATTATCATTAGGGTGTCTTCAGTCTTTTTGACATTGTATTGTTTGTCCTTTATATCGAATCACGGCTTCTGATTATCATTAGGGTGTCTTCAGTCTTTTTGACATTGTATTGTTTGTCCTTTATCTCGAATCACGGCTTCTGATTATCATTAGGGTGTCTTCAGTCTTTTTGACATTGTATTGTTTGTCCTTTATATCGAATCACGGCTTCTGATTATCATTAGGGTGTCTTCAGTCTTTTTGACATTGTATTGTTTGTCCTTTATCTCGAATCACGGCTTCTGATTATCATTAGTGTGTCTTCAGTCTTTTCGACATTGTATTGTTTGTCCTTTATCGAATCACGGCTTCTGATTATCATTAGGGTGTCTTCAGTCTTTTTGACATTGTATTGTTTGTCCTTTATCTCGAATCACGGCTTCAGATTATCATTAGTGTGTCTTCAGTCTTTTTGACATTGTATTGTTTGTCCTTTATCTCGAATCACGGCTTCTGATTATCATTAGGGTGTCTTCAGTCTTTTTGACATTGTATTGTTTGTCCTTTATCGAATCACGGCTTCTGATTATCATTAGGGTGTCTTCAGTCTTTTTGACATTGTATTGTTTGTCCTTTATCTCGAATCACGGCTTCTGATTATCATTAGGGTGTCTTCAGTCTTTTTGACATTGTATTGTTTGTCCTTTATCGAATCACGGCTTCTGATTATCATTAGGGTGTCTTCAGTCTTTTTGACATTGTATTGTTTGTCCTTTATCTCGAATCACGGCTTCTGATTATCATTAGGGTGTCTTCAGTCTTTTTGACATTGTATTGTTTGTCCTTTATCTCGAATCACGGCTTCTGATTATCATTAGGGTGTCTTCAGTCTTTTTGACATTGTATTGTTTGTCCTTTATCGAATCACGGCTTCTGATTATCATTAGGGTGTCTTCAGTCTTTTTGACACTGTATTGCTTGTCCTTTATCTCGAATCACGGCTTCTGATTATCATTAGGGTGTCTTCAGTCTTTTTGACATTGTATTGTTTGTCCTTTATATCGAATCACGGCTTCTGATTATCATTAGGGTGTCTTCAGTCTTTTTGACATTGTATTGTTTGTCCTTTATCTCGAATCACGGCTTCTGATTATCATTAGGGTGTCTTCAGTCTTTTTGACATTGTATTGTTTGTCCTTTATATCGAATCACGGCTTCTGATTATCATTAGGGTGTCTTCAGTCTTTTTGACATTGTATTGTTTGTCCTTTATCTCGAATCACGGCTTCTGATTATCATTAGTGTGTCTTCAGTCTTTTCGACATTGTATTGTTTGTCCTTTATCGAATCACGGCTTCTGATTATCATTAGGGTGTCTTCAGTCTTTTTGACATTGTATTGTTTGTCCTTTATCTCGAATCACGGCTTCTGATTATCATTAGGGTGTCTTCAGTCTTTTTGACATTGTATTGTTTGTCCTTTATCTCGAATCACGGCTTCTGATTATCATTAGTGTGTCTTCAGTCTTTTCGACATTGTATTGTTTGTCCTTTATATCGAATCACGGCTTCTGATTATCATTAGGGTGTCTTCAGTCTTTTTGACATTGTATTGTTTGTCCTTTATCGAATCACGGCTTCTGATTATCATTAGGGTGTCTTCAGTCTTTTTGACATTGTATTTTTTGTCCTTTATCTCGAATCACGGCTTCTGATTATCATTAGGGTGTCTTCAGTCTTTTTGACATTGTATTGTTTGTCCTTTATCGAATCACGGCTTCTGATTATCATTAGGGTGTCTTCAGTCTTTTTGACATTGTATTGTTTGTCCTTTATCTCGAATCACGGCTTCTGATTATCATTAGGGTGTCTTCAGTCTTTTTGACATTGTATTGTTTGTCCTTTATCTCGAATCACGGCTTCTGATTATCATTAGGGTGTCTTCAGTCTTTTTGACATTGTATTGTTTGTCCTTTATCGAATCACGGCTTCTGATTATCATTAGGGTGTCTTCAGTCTTTTTGACACTGTATTGTTTGTCCTTTATCTCGAATCACGGCTTCTGATTATCATTAGGGTGTCTTCAGTCTTTTTGACATTGTATTGTTTGTCCTTTATATCGAATCACGGCTTCTGATTATCATTAGGGTGTCTTCAGTCTTTTTGACATTGTATTGTTTGTCCTTTATTTCGAATCACGGCTTCTGATTATCATTAGGGTGTCTTCAGTCTTTTTGACATTGTATTGTTTGTCCTTTATATCGAATCACGGCTTCTGATTATCATTAGGGTGTCTTCAGTCTTTTTGACATTGTATTGTTTGTCCTTTATCTCGAATCACGGCTTCTGATTATCATTAGTGTGTCTTCAGTCTTTTCGACATTGTATTGTTTGTCCTTTATCGAATCACGGCTTCTGATTATCATTAGGGTGTCTTCAGTCTTTTTGACATTGTATTGTTTGTCCTTTATCTCGAATCACGGCTTCAGATTATCATTAGTGTGTCTTCAGTCTTTTTGACATTGTATTGTTTGTCCTTTATCTCGAATCACGGCTTCTGATTATCATTAGGGTGTCTTCAGTCTTTTTGACATTGTATTGTTTGTCCTTTATCTCGAATCACGGCTTCTGATTATCATTAGTGTGTCTTCAGTCTTTTCGACATTGTATTGTTTGTCCTTTATCGAATCACGGCTTCTTATTATCATTAGGGTGTCTTCAGTCTTTTTGACATTGTATTGTTTGTCCTTTATCTCGAATCACGGCTTCTGATTATCATTAGGGTGTCTTCAGTCTTTTTGACATTGTATTGTTTGTCCTTTATCTCGAATCACGACTTCTGATTATCATTAGGGTGTCTTCAGTCTTTTTGACACTGTATTGTTTGTCCTTTATCTCGAATCACGGCTTCTGATTATCATTAGGGTGTCTTCAGTCTTTTTGACATTGTATTGTTTGTCCTTTATATCGAATCACGGCTTCTGATTATCATTAGGGTGTCTTCAGTCTTTTTGACATTGTATTGTTTGTCCTTTATCTCGAATCACGGCTTCTGATTATCATTAGGGTGTCTTCAGTCTTTTTGACATTGTATTGTTTGTCCTTTATATCGAATCACGGCTTCTGATTATCATTAGGGTGTCTTCAGTCTTTTTGACATTGTATGGTTTGTCCTTTATCTCGAATCACGGCTTCTGATTATCATTAGTGTGTCTTCAGTCTTTTCGACATTGTATTGTTTGTCCTTTATCGAATCACGGCTTCTGATTATCATTAGGGTGTCTTCATTCTTTTTGACATTGTATTGTTTGTCCTTTATCTCGAATCACGGCTTCAGATTATCATTAGTGTGTCTTCAGTCTTTTTGACATTGTATTGTTTGTCCTTTATCTCGAATCACGGCTTCTGATTATCATTAGGGTGTCTTCAGTCTTTTTGACATTGTATTGTTTGTCCTTTATCTCGAATCACGGCTTCTGATTATCATTAGTGTGTCTTCAGTCTTTTCGACATTGTATTGTTTGTCCTTTATCGAATCACGGCTTCTGATTATCATTAGGGTGTCTTCAGTCTTTTTGACATTGTATTGTTTGTCCTTTATCTCGAATCACGGCTTCTGATTATCATTAGGGTGTCTTCAGTCTTTTTGACATTGTATTGTTTGTCCTTTATCTCGAATCACGGCTTCTGATTATCATTAGGGTGTCTTCAGTCTTTTTGACATTGTATTGTTTGTCCTTTATCTCGAATCACGACTTCTGATTATCATTAGGGTGTCTTCAGTCTTTTTGACATTGTATTGTTTGTCCTTTATCTCGAATCACGGCTTCTGATTATCATTAGGGTGTCTTCAGTCTTTTTGACATTGTATTGTTTGTCCTTTATCTCGAATCACGGCTTCTGATTATCATTAGGGTGTCTTCAGTCTTTTTGACATTGTATTGTTTGTCCTTTATATCGAATCACGGCTTCTGATTATCATTAGGGTGTCTTCAGTCTTTTTGACATTGTATTGTTTGTCCTTTATCTCGAATCACGGCTTCTGATTATCATTAGGGTGTCTTCAGTCTTTTTGACATTGTATTGTTTGTCCTTTATATCGAATCACGGCTTCTGATTATCATTAGGGTGTCTTCAGTCTTTTTGACATTGTATTGTTTGTCCTTTATATCGAATCACGGCTTCTGATTATCATTAGGGTGTCTTCAGTCTTTTTGACATTGTATTGTTTGTCCTTTATCTCGAATCACGGCTTCTGATTATCATTAGGGTGTCTTCAGTCTTTTTGACATTCTATTGTTTGTCCTTTATATCGAATCACGGCTTCTGATTATCATTAGGGTGTCTTCAGTCTTTTTGACATTGTATTGTTTGTCCTTTATCTCGAATCACGGCTTCTGATTATCATTAGTGTGTCTTCAGTCTTTTTGACATTGTATTGTTTGTCCTTTATCTCGAATCACGGCTTCTGATTATCATTAGGGTGTCTTCAGTCTTTTTGACATTGTATTGTTTGTCCTTTATCTCGAATCACGGCTTCTGATTATCATTAGGGTGTCTTCAGTCTTTTTGACATTGTATTGTTTGTCCTTTATCTCGAATCACGGCTTCTGATTATCATTAGGGTGTCTTCAGTCTTTTTGACATTGTATTGTTTGTCCTTTATATCGAATCACGGGTTCTGATTATCATTAGGGTGTCTTCAGTCTTTTTGACATTGTATTGTTTGTCCTTTATCTCGAATCACGACTTCTGATTATCATTAGGGTGTCTTCAGTCTTTTTGACATTGTATTGTTTGTCCTTTATCTCAAATCACGGCTTCTAATTATCATTAGGGTGTCTTCAGTCTTTTTGACATTGTATTGTTTGTCCTTTATATCGAATCACGGCTTCTGATTATCATTAGGGTGTCTTCAGTCTTTTTGACATTGTATTGTTTGTCCTTTATCGAATCACGGCTTCTGATTATCATTAGGGTGTCTTCAGTCTTTTTGACATTGTATTGTTTGTCCTTTATATCGAATCACGGCTTCTGATTATCATTAGGGTGTCTTCAGTCTTTTTGACATTGTATTGTTTGTCCTTTATCGAATCACGGCTTCTGATTATCATTAGTGTGTCTTCAGTTTTTTTGACATTGTATTGTTTGTCCTTTATCTCGAATCACGGCTTCTGATTATCATTAGGGTGTCTTCAGTCTTTTTGACATTGTATTGTTTGTCCTTTATCTCGAATCACGACTTCTGATTATCATTAGGGTGTCTTCAGTCTTTTTGACATTGTATTGTTTGTCCTTTATCTCGAATCACGGCTTCTGATTATCATTAGTGTGTCTTCAGTCTTTTTGACATTGTATTGTTTGTCCTTTATCTCGAATCACGGCTTCTGATTATCATTAGGGTGTCTTCAGTCTTTTTGACATTGTATTGTTTGTCCTTTATCTCGAATCACGGCTTCTGATTATCATTAGGGTGTCTTCAGTCTTTTTGACATTGTATTGTTTGTCCTTTATCTCGAATCACGGCTTCTGATTATCATTAGGGTGTCTTCAGTCTTTTTGACATTGTATTGTTTGTCCTTTATATCGAATCACGGGTTCTGATTATCATTAGGGTGTCTTCAGTCTTTTTGACATTGTATTGTTTGTCCTTTATCTCGAATCACGGCTTCTGATTATCATTAGGGTGTCTTCAGTCTTTTTGACATTGTATTGTTTGTCCTTTATCTCAAATCACGGCTTCTAATTATCATTAGGGTGTCTTCAGTCTTTTTGACATTGTATTGTTTGTCCTTTATCTCGATTCACGGCTTCCGATTATCATTAGTGTGTCTTCAGTCTTTTTGACATTGTATTGTTTGTCCTTTATCTCGAATCACGGCTTCTGATTATCATTAGTGTGTCTTCAGTCTTTTTGACATTGTATTGTTTGTCCTTTATATCGAATCACGGCTTCTGATTATCATTAGGGTGTCTTCAGTCTTTTTGACATTGTATTGTTTGTCCTTTATCGAATCACGGCTTCTGATTATCATTAGGGTGTCTTCAGTCTTTTTGACATTGTATTGTTTGTCCTTTATATCGAATCACGGCTTCTGATTATCATTAGGGTGTCTTCAGTCTTTTTGACATTGTATTGTTTGTCCTTTATCGAATCACGGCTTCTGATTATCATTAGGGTGTCTTCAGTCTTTTTGACATTGTATTGTTTGTCCTTTATCTCGAATCACGGCTTCTGATTATCATTAGGGTGTCTTCAGTCTTTTTGACATTGTATTGTTTGTCCTTTATCTCGAATCACGGCTTCTGATTATCATTAGGGTGTCTTCAGTCTTTTTGACATTGTATTGTTTGTCCTTTATATCGAATCACGGCTTCTGATTATCATTAGGGTGTCTTCAGTCTTTTTGACATTGTATTGTTTGTCCTTTATCTCGAATCACGGCTTCTGATTATCATTAGGGTGTCTTCAGTCTTTTTGACATTGTATTGTTTGTCCTTTATATCGAATCACGGCTTCTGATTATCATTAGGGTGTCTTCAGTCTTTTTGACATTGTATTGTTTGTCCTTTATATCGAATCACGGCTTCTGATTATCATTAGGGTGTCTTCAGTCTTTTTGACATTGTATTGTTTGTCCTTTATCTCGAATCACGGCTTCTGATTATCATTAGGGTGTCTTCAGTCTTTTTGACATTCTATTGTTTGTCCTTTATATCGAATCACGGCTTCTGATTATCATTAGGGTGTCTTCAGTCTTTTTGACATTGTATTGTTTGTCCTTTATCTCGAATCACGGCTTCTGATTATCATTAGTGTGTCTTCAGTCTTTTTGACATTGTATTGTTTGTCCTTTATCTCGAATCACGGCTTCTGATTATCATTAGGGTGTCTTCAGTCTTTTTGACATTGTATTGTTTGTCCTTTATCTCGAATCACGGCTTCTGATTATCATTAGGGTGTCTTCAGTCTTTTTGACATTGTATTGTTTGTCCTTTATCTCGAATCACGGCTTCTGATTATCATTAGGGTGTCTTCAGTCTTTTTGACATTGTATTGTTTGTCCTTTATATCGAATCACGGGTTCTGATTATCATTAGGGTGTCTTCAGTCTTTTTGACATTGTATTGTTTGTCCTTTATCTCGAATCACGACTTCTGATTATCATTAGGGTGTCTTCAGTCTTTTTGACATTGTATTGTTTGTCCTTTATCTCAAATCACGGCTTCTAATTATCATTAGGGTGTCTTCAGTCTTTTTGACATTGTATTGTTTGTCCTTTATCTCGATTCACGGCTTCCGATTATCATTAGTGTGTCTTCAGTCTTTTTGACATTGTATTGTTTGTCCTTTATCTCGAATCACGGCTTCTGATTATCATTAGTGTGTCTTCAGTCTTTTTGACATTGTATTGTTTGTCCTTTATATCGAATCACGGCTTCTGATTATCATTAGGGTGTCTTCAGTCTTTTTGACATTGTATTGTTTGTCCTTTATCGAATCACGGCTTCTGATTATCATTAGGGTGTCTTCAGTCTTTTTGACATTGTATTGTTTGTCCTTTATATCGAATCACGGCTTCTGATTATCATTAGGGTGTCTTCAGTCTTTTTGACATTGTATTGTTTGTCCTTTATCGAATCACGGCTTCTGATTATCATTAGGGTGTCTTCAGTTTTTTTGACATTGTATTGTTTGTCCTTTATCTCGAATCACGGCTTCTGATTATCATTAGGGTGTCTTCAGTCTTTTTGACATTGTATTGTTTGTCCTTTATCTCGAATCACGACTTCTGATTATCATTAGGGTGTCTTCAGTCTTTTTGACATTGTATTGTTTGTCCTTTATCTCGAATCACGGCTTCTGATTATCATTAGTGTGTCTTCAGTCTTTTTGACATTGTATTGTTTGTCCTTTATCTCGAATCACGGCTTCTGATTATCATTAGGGTGTCTTCAGTCTTTTTGACATTGTATTGTTTGTCCTTTATATCGAATCACGGCTTCTGATTATCATTAGGGTGTCTTCAGTCTTTTTGACATTGTATTGTTTGTCCTTTATCGAATCACGGCTTCTGATTATCATTAGTGTGTCTTCAGTTTTTTTGACATTGTATTGTTTGTCCTTTATCTCGAATCACGGCTTCTGATTATCATTAGGGTGTCTTCAGTCTTTTTGACATTGTATTGTTTGTCCTTTATCTCGAATCACGACTTCTGATTATCATTAGGGTGTCTTCAGTCTTTTTGACATTGTATTGTTTGTCCTTTATATCGAATCACGGCTTCTGATTATCATTAGGGTGTCTTCAGTCTTTTTGACATTGTATTGTTTGTCCTTTATCTCGAATCACGGCTTCTGATTATCATTAGTGTGTCTTCAGTCTTTTTGACATTGTATTGTTTGTCCTTTATCTCGAATCACGGCTTCTGATTATCATTAGTGTGTCTTCAGTCTTTTTGACATTGTATTGTTTGTCCTTTATCTCGAATCACGGCTTCTGATTATCATTAGTGTGTCTTCAGTCTTTTTGACATTGTATTGTTTGTCCTTTATCTCGAATCACGGCTTCTGATTATCATTAGGGTGTCTTCAGTCTTTTTGACATTGTATTGTTTGTCCTTTATCTCGAATCACGGCTTCTGATTATCATTAGGGTGTCTTCAGTCTTTTTGACATTGTATTGTTTGTCCTTTATCTCGAATCACGGCTTCTGATTATCATTAGGGTGTCTTCAGTCTTTTTGACATTGTATTGTTTGTCCTTTATCTCGAATCACGGCTTCTGATTATCATTAGGTTGTCTTCAGTCTTTTTGACATTGTATTGTTTGTCCTTTATCTCGAATCACGGCTTCTAATTATCATTAGGGTGTCTTCAGTCTTTTTGACATTGTATTGTTTGTCCTTTATCTCGAATCACGGCTTCTGATTATCATTAGTGTGTCTTCAGTCTTTTTGACATTGTATTGTTTGTCCTTTATCTCGAATCACGGCTTCTGATTATCATTAGTGTGTCTTCAGTCTTTTTGACATTGTATTGTTTGTCCTTTATATCGAATCACGGCTTCTGATTATCATTAGGGTGTCTTCAGTCTTTTTGACATTGTATTGTTTGTCCTTTATCGAATCACGGCTTCTGATTATCATTAGGGTGTCTTCAGTCTTTTTGACATTGTATTGTTTGTCCTTTATATCGAATCACGGCTTCTGATTATCATTAGGGTGTCTTCAGTCTTTTTGACATTGTATTGTTTGTCCTTTATCGAATCACGGCTTCTGATTATCATTAGGGTGTCTTCAGTCTTTTTGACATTGTATTGTTTGTCCTTTATATCGAATCACGGCTTCTGATTATCATTAGGGTGTCTTCAGTCTTTTTGACATTGTATTGTTTGTCCTTTATCGAATCACGGCTTCTGATTATCATTAGGGTGTCTTCAGTCTTTTTGACATTGTATTGTTTGTCCTTTATATCGAATCACGGCTTCTGATTATCATTAGGGTGTCTTCAGTCTTTTTGACATTGTATTGTTTGTCCTTTATCGAATCACGGCTTCTGATTATCATTAGTGTGTCTTCAGTCTTTTTGACATTGTATTGTTTGTCCTTTATCTCGAATCACGGCTTCTGATTATCATTAGGGTGTCTTCAGTCTTTTTGACATTGTATTGTTTGTCCTTTATCTCGAATCACGGCTTCTGATTATCATTAGGGTGTCTTCAGTCTTTTTGACATTGTATTGTTTGTCCTTTATCTCGAATCACGGCTTCTGATTATCATTAGGGTGTCTTCAGTCTTTTTGACATTGTATTGTTTGTCCTTTATCGAATCACGGCTTCTGATTATCATTAGGGTGTCTTCAGTCTTTTTGACATTGTATTGTTTGTCCTTTATCTCGAATCACGGCTTCTGATTATCATTAGGGTGTCTTCAGTCTTTTTGACATTGTATTGTTTGTCCTTTATCTCGAATCACGGCTTCTGATTATCATTAGGGTGTCTTCAGTCTTTTTGACATTGTATTGTTTGTCCTTTATCTCGAATCACGGCTTCTGATTATCATTAGGGTGTCTTCAGTCTTTTTGACATTGTATTGTTTGTCCTTTATCTCGAATCACGGCTTCTGATTATCATTAGGGTGTCTTCAGTCTTTTTGACATTGTATTGTTTGTCCTTTATCGAATCACGGCTTCTGATTATCATTAGGGTGTCTTCAGTCTTTTTGACATTGTATTGTTTGTCCTTTATATCGAATCACGGCTTCTGATTATCATTAGGGTGTCTTCAGTCTTTTTGACATTGTATTGTTTGTCCTTTATCGAATCACGGCTTCTGATTATCATTAGGGTGTCTTCAGTCTTTTTGACATTGTATTGTTTGTCCTTTATATCGAATCACGGCTTCTCATTATCATTAGGGTGTCTCCAGTCTTTTTGACATTGTATTGTTTGTCCTTTATATCGAATCACGGCTTCTGATTATCATTAGGGTGTCTTCAGTCTTTTTGACATTGTATTGTTTGTCCTTTATATCGAATCACGGCTTCTGATTATCATTAGGGTGTCTTCAGTCTTTTTGACATTGTATTGTTTGTCCTTTATATCGAATCACGGCTTCTGATTATCATTAGGGTGTCTTCAGTCTTTTTGACATTGTATTGTTTGTCCTTTATATCGAATCACGGCTTCTGATTATCATTAGGGTGTCTTCAGTCTTTTTGACATTGTATTGTTTGTCCTTTATATCGAATCACGGCTTCTGATTATCATTAGGGTGTCTTCAGTCTTTTTGACATTGTATTGTTTTTCCTTTATCGAATCACGGCTTCTGATTATCATTAGGGTGTCTTCAGTCTTTTTGACATTGTATTGTTTGTCCTTTATCTCGAATCACGGCTTCTGATTATCATTAGGGTGTCTTCAGTCTTTTTGACATTGTATTGTTTGTCCTTTATCTCGAATCACGGCTTCTGATTATCATTAGGGTGTCTTCAGTCTTTTTGACATTGTATTGTTTGTCCTTTTATATCGAATCACGGCTTCTGATTATCATTAGGGTGTCTTCAGTCTTTTTGACATTGTATTGTTTGTCCTTTATCGAATCACGGCTTCTGATTATCATTAGGGTGTCTTCAGTCTTTTTGACATTGTATTGTTTGTCCTTTATCTCGAATCACGGCTTCTGATTATCATTAGGGTGTCTTCAGTCTTTTTGACATTGTATTGTTTGTCCTTTATCGAATCACGGCTTCTGATTATCATTAGGGTGTCTTCAGTCTTTTGACATTGTATTGTTTGTCCTTTATATCGAATCACGGCTTCTGATTATCATTAGGGTGTCTTCAGTCTTTTTGACATTGTATTGTTTGTCCTTTATCTCGAATCACGGCTTCTGATTATCATTAGGGTGTCTTCAGTCTTTTTGACATTGTATTGTTTGTCCTTTATATCGAATCACGGCTTCTGATTATCATTAGGGTGTCTTCAGTCTTTTTGACATTGTATTGTTTGTCCTTTATCTCGAATCACGGCTTCTGATTATCATTAGGGTGTCTTCAGTCTTTTTGACATTGTATTGTTTGTCCTTTATCTCGAATCACGGCTTCTGATTATCATTAGGGTGTCTTCAGTCTTTTTGACATTGTATTGTTTGTCCTTTATCTCGAATCACGGCTTCTGATTATCATTAGTGTGTCTTCAGTCTTTTTGACATTGTATTGTTTGTCCTTTATCGAATCACGGCTTCTGATTATCATTAGGGTGTCTTCAGTCTTTTTGACATTGTATTGTTTGTCCTTTATCTCGAATCACGGCTTCTGATTATCATTAGGGTGTCTTCAGTCTTTTTGACATTGTATTGTTTGTCCTTTATCTCGAATCACGGCTTCTGATTATCATTAGGGTGTCTTCAGTCTTTTTGACATTGTATTGTTTGTCCTTTATATCGAATCACGGCTTCTCATTATCATTAGGGTGTCTTCAGTCTTTTTGACATTGTATTGTTTGTCCTTTATCTCGAATCACGGCTTCTCATTATCATTAGGGTGTCTTCAGTCTTTTTGACATTGTATTGTTTGTCCTTTATCTCGAATCACGGCTTCTGATTATCATTAGGGTGTCTTCAGTCTTTTTGACATTGTATTGTTTGTCCTTTATATCGAATCACGGCTTCTGATTATCATTAGGGTGTCTTCAGTCTTTTGACATTGTATTGTTTGTCCTTTATATTGAATCACGGCTTCTGATTATCATTAGTGTGTCTTCAGTCTTTTTGACATTGTATTGTTTGTCCTTTATATCGAATCACGCTTCTGATTATCATTAGGGTGTCTTCAGTCTTTTTGACATTGTATTGTTTGTCCTTTATCGAATCACGGCTTCTGATTATCATTAGTGTGTCTTCAGTCTTTTCGACATTGTATTGTTTGTCCTTTATCGAATCACGGCTTCTTATTATCATTAGGTGTCTTCAGTCTTTTTGACATTGTATTGTTTGTCCTTTATCTCGATTCACGGCTTCCGATTATCATTAGTGTGTCTTCAGTCTTTTTGACATTGTATTGTTTGTCCTTTATATCGAATCACGGCTTCTGATTATCATTAGGGTGTCTTCAGTCTTTTTGACATTGTATTGTTTGTCCTTTATCGAATCACGGCTTCTGATTATCATTAGGGTGTCTTCAGTCTTTTTGACATTGTATTGTTTGTCCTTTATATCGAATCACGGCTTCTGATTATCATTAGGGTGTCTTCAGTCTTTTTGACATTGTATTGTTTGTCCTTTATCGAATCACGGCTTCTGATTATCATTAGTGTGTCTTCAGTTTTTTTGACATTGTATTGTTTGTCCTTTATCTCGAATCACGGCTTCTGATTATCATTAGGGTGTCTTCAGTCTTTTTGACATTGTATTGTTTGTCCTTTATCTCGAATCACGACTTCTGATTATCATTAGGGTGTCTTCAGTCTTTTTGACATTGTATTGTTTGTCCTTTATCTCGAATCACGGCTTCTGATTATCATTAGTGTGTCTTCAGTCTTTTTGACATTGTATTGTTTGTCCTTTATCTCGAATCACGGCTTCTGATTATTATTAGGGTGTCTTCAGTCTTTTTGACATTGTATTGTTTGTCCTTTATCTCGAATCACGGCTTCTGATTATCATTAGGGTGTCTTCAGTCTTTTTGACATTGTATTGTTTGTCCTTTATCTCGAATCACGGCTTCTGATTATCATTAGGGTGTCTTCAGTCTTTTTGACATTGTATTGTTTGTCCTTTATATCGAATCACGGGTTCTGATTATCATTAGGGTGTCTTCAGTCTTTTTGACATTGTATTGTTTGTCCTTTATCTCGAATCACGGCTTCTGATTATCATTAGGGTGTCTTCAGTCTTTTTGACATTGTATTGTTTGTCCTTTATCTCAAATCACGGCTTCTAATTATCATTAGGGTGTCTTCAGTCTTTTTGACATTGTATTGTTTGTCCTTTATCTCGATTCACGGCTTCCGATTATCATTAGTGTGTCTTCAGTCTTTTTGACATTGTATTGTTTGTCCTTTATCTCGAATCACGGCTTCTGATTATCATTAGTGTGTCTTCAGTCTTTTTGACATTGTATTGTTTGTCCTTTATATCGAATCACGGCTTCTGATTATCATTAGGGTGTCTTCAGTCTTTTTGACATTGTATTGTTTGTCCTTTATCGAATCACGGCTTCTGATTATCATTAGGGTGTCTTCAGTCTTTTTGACATTGTATTGTTTGTCCTTTATATCGAATCACGGCTTCTGATTATCATTAGGGTGTCTTCAGTCTTTTTGACATTGTATTGTTTGTCCTTTATCGAATCACGGCTTCTGATTATCATTAGTGTGTCTTCAGTTTTTTTGACATTGTATTGTTTGTCCTTTATCTCGAATCACGGCTTCTGATTATCATTAGGGTGTCTTCAGTCTTTTTGACATTGTATTGTTTGTCCTTTATCTCGAATCACGACTTCTGATTATCATTAGGGTGTCTTCAGTCTTTTTGACATTGTATTGTTTGTCCTTTATCTCGAATCACGGCTTCTGATTATCATTAGGGTGTCTTCAGTCTTTTTGACATTGTATTGTTTGTCCTTTATCTCGAATCACGGCTTCTGATTATCATTAGGGTGTCTTCAGTCTTTTTGACATTGTATTGTTTGTCCTTTATCTCGAATCACGGCTTCTGATTATCATTAGGGTGTCTTCAGTCTTTTTGACATTGTATTGTTTGTCCTTTATCTCGAATCACGGCTTCTGATTATCATTAGGGTGTTTTCAGTCTTTTTGACATTGTATTGTTTGTCCTTTATCGAATCACGGCTTCTGATTATCATTAGGGTGTCTTCAGTCTTTTTGACATTGTATTGTTTGTCCTTTATATCGAATCACGGCTTCTGATTATCATTAGGGTGTCTTCAGTCTTTTTGACATTGTATTGTTTGTCCTTTATCTCGAATCACGGCTTCTGATTATCATTAGGGTGTCTTCAGTCTTTTTGACATTGTATTGTTTGTCCTTTATATCGAATCACGGCTTCTGATTATCATTAGGGTGTCTTCAGTCTTTTTGACATTGTATTGTTTGTCCTTTATCTCGAATCACGGCTTCTGATTATCATTAGGGTGTCTTCAGTCTTTTTGACATTGTATTGTTTGTCCTTTATCTCGAATCACGGCTTCTGATTATCATTAGGGTGTCTTCAGTCTTTTTGACATTGTATTGTTTGTCCTTTATCTCGAATCACGGCTTCTGATTATCATTAGTGTGTCTTCAGTCTTTTTGACATTGTATTGTTTGTCCTTTATCGAATCACGGCTTCTGATTATCATTAGGGTGTCTTCAGTCTTTTTGACATTGTATTGTTTGTCCTTTATCTCGAATCACGGCTTCTGATTATCATTAGGGTGTCTTCAGTCTTTTTGACATTGTATTGTTTGTCCTTTATCTCGAATCACGGCTTCTGATTATCATTAGGGTGTCTTCAGTCTTTTTGACATTGTATTGTTTGTCCTTTATATCGAATCACGGCTTCTCATTATCATTAGGGTGTCTTCAGTCTTTTTGACATTGTATTGTTTGTCCTTTATCTCGAATCACGGCTTCTCATTATCATTAGGGTGTCTTCAGTCTTTTTGACATTGTATTGTTTGTCCTTTATCTCGAATCACGGCTTCTGATTATCATTAGGGTGTCTTCAGTCTTTTTGACATTGTATTGTTTGTCCTTTATATCGAATCACGGCTTCTGATTATCATTAGTGTGTCTTCAGTCTTTTTGACATTGTATTGTTTGTCCTTTATATCGAATCACGCTTCTGATTATCATTAGGGTGTCTTCAGTCTTTTTGACATTGTATTGTTTGTCCTTTATCGAATCACGGCTTCTGATTATCATTAGTGTGTCTTCAGTCTTTTCGACATTGTATTGTTTGTACTTTATCGAATCACGGCTTCTTATTATCATTAGGGTGTCTTCAGTCTTTTTGACATTGTATTGTTTGTCCTTTATCTCGAATCACGGCTTCTGATTATCATTAGGGTGTCTTCAGTCTTTTTGACATTGTATTGTTTGTCCTTTATCTCGAATCACGACTTCTGATTATCATTAGGGTGTCTTCAGTCTTTTTGACATTGTATTGTTTGTCCTTTATCTCGAATCACGGCTTCTGATTATCATTAGGGTGTCTTCAGTCGTTCTGACATTGTATTGTTTGTCCTTTATCTCGAATCACGGCTTCTGATTATCATTAGGGTGTCTTCAGTCTTTTTGACATTGCATTGTTTGTCCTTTATATCGAATCACGGCTTCTAATTATCATTAGGGTGTCTTCAGTCTTTTTGACATTGTATTGTTTGTCCTTTATCTCGAATCACGGCTTCTGATTATCATTAGTGTGTCTTCAGTCTTTTTAACATTGTATTGTTTGTCCTTTATCGAATCACGGCTTCTGATTATCATTAGGGTGTCTTCAGTCTTTTTGACATTGTATTGTTTGTCCTTTATCTCGAATCACGGCTTCTGATTATCATTAGGGTGTCTTCAGTCTTTTTGACATTGTATTGTTTGTCCTTTATCGAATCACGGCTTCTGATTATCATTAGGGTGTCTTCAGTCTTTTTGACATTGTATTGTTTGTCCTTTATATCGAATCACGGCTTCTGATTATCATTAGGGTGTCTTCAGTCTTTTTGACATTGTATTGTTTGTCCTTTATCTCGAATCACGGCTTCTGATTATCATTAGTGTGTCTTCAGTCTTTTTGACATTGTATTGTTTGTCCTTTATATCGAATCACGGCTTCTGATTATCATTAGGGTGTCTTCAGTCTTTTTGACATTGTATTGTTTGTCCTTTATCTCGAATCACGGCTTCTGATTATCATTAGGGTGTCTTCAGTCTTTTTGACATTGTATTGTTTGTCCTTTATATCGAATCACGGCTTCTGATTATCATTAGGGTGTCTTTAGTCTTTTTGACATTGTATTGTTTGTCCTTTATCTCGAATCACGCTTCTGATTATCATTAGGGTGTCTTCAGTCTTTTTGACATTGTATTGTTTGTCCTTTATCTCGAATCACGGCTTCTGATTATCATTAGGGTGTCTTCAGTCTTTTTGACATTGTATTGTTTGTCCTTTATATCGAATCACGGCTTCTGATTATCATTAGGGTGTCTTCAGTCTTTTTGACATTGTATTGTTTGTCCTTTATCGAATCACGGCTTCTGATTATCATTAGGGTGTCTTCAGTCTTTTTGACATTGTATTGTTTGTCCTTTATCTCGAATCACGGCTTCTGATTATCATTAGGGTGTCTTCAGTCTTTTTGACATTGTATTGTTTGTCCTTTATCTCGAATCACGGCTTCTGATTATCATTAGGGTGTCTTCAGTCTTTTTGACATTGTATTGTTTGCCCTTTATATCGAATCACGGCTTCTGATTATCATTAGGGTGTCTTCAGTCTTTTTGACATTGTATTGTTTGTCCTTTATCTCGAATCACGGCTTCTGATTATCATTAGGGTGTCTTCAGTCTTTTTGACATTGTATTGTTTGTCCTTTATCTCGAATCACGGCTTCTGATTATCATTAGGGTGTCTTCAGTCTTTTTGACATTGTATTGTTTGTCCTTTATCGAATCACGGCTTCTGATTATCATTAGGGTGTCTTCAGTCTTTTTGATATTGTATTGTTTGTCCTTTATCTCGAATCACGGCTTCTAATTATCATTAGGGTGTCTTCAGTCTTTTTGACATTGTATTGTTTGTCCTTTATCGAATCACGGCTTCTGATTATCATTAGTGTGTCTTCAGTCTTTTTGACATTGTATTGTTTGTCCTTTATCTCGAATCACGGCTTCTGATTATCATTAGGGTGTCTTCAGTCTTTTTGACATTGTATTGTTTGTCCTTTATCTCGAATCACGGCTTCTGATTATCATTATGGTGTCTTCAGTCTTTTTGACATTGTATTGTTTGTCCTTTATCTCGAATCACGGCTTCTGATTATCATTAGGGTGTCTTTAGTCTTTTTGACATTGTATTGTTTGTCCTTTATCGAATCACGGCTTCTGATTATCATTAGGGTGTCTTCAGTCTTTTTGACATTGTATTGTTTGTCCTTTATCTCGAATCACGGCTTCTGATTATCATTAGGGTGTCTTCAGTCTTTTTGACATTGTATTGTTTGTCCTTTATCTCGAATCACGGCTTCTGATTATCATTAGGGTGTCTTCAGTCTTTTTGACATTGTATTGTTTGTCCTTTATATCGAATCACGGCTTCTGATTATCATTAGGGTGTCTTCAGTCTTTTTGACATTGTATTGTTTGTCCTTTATCTCGAATCACGGCTTCTGATTATCATTAGGGTGTCTTCAGTCTTTTTGACATTGTATTGTTTGTCCTTTATCTCGAATCACGGCTTCTGATTATCATTAGGGTGTCTTCAGTCTTTTTGACATTGTATTGTTTGTCCTTTATCTCGAATCACGGCTTCTGATTATCATTAGGGTGTCTTCAGTCTTTTTGACATTGTATTGTTTGTCCTTTATCTCGAATCACGGCTTCTGATTATCATTAGGGTGTCTTCAGTCTTTTTGACATTGTATTGTTTGTCCTTTATCGAATCACGGCTTCTGATTATCATTAGGGTGTCTTCAGTCTTTTTGACATTGTATTGTTTGTCCTTTATATCGAATCACGGCTTCTGATTATCATTAGGGTGTCTTCAGTCTTTTTGACATTGTATTGTTTGTCCTTTATCGAATCACGGCTTCTGATTATCATTAGGGTGTCTTCAGTCTTTTTGACATTGTATTGTTTGTCCTTTATCTCGAATCACGGCTTCTGATTATCATTAGGGTGTCTTCAATCTTTTTGACATTGTATTGTTTGTCCTTTATATCGAATCACGGCTTCTGATTATCATTAGGGTGTCTTCAGTCTTTTTGACATTGTATTGTTTGTCCTTTATCTCGAATCACGGCTTCTGATTATCATTAGGGTGTCTTCAGTCTTTTTGACATTGTATTGTTTGTCCTTTATATCGAATCACGGCTTCTGATTATCATTAGGGTGTCTTCAGTCTTTTTGACATTGTATTGTTTGTCCTTTATCTCGAATCACGGCTTCTGATTATCATTAGTGTGTCTTCAGTCTTTTTGACATTGTATTGTTTGTCCTTTATATCGAATCACGGCTTCTGATTATCATTAGGGTGTCTTCAGTCTTTTTGACATTGTATTGTTTGTCCTTTATCTCGAATCACGGCTTCTGATTATCATTAGGGTGTCTTCAGTCTTTTTGACATTGTATTGTTTGTCCTTTATATCGAATCACGGCTTCTGATTATCATTAGGGTGTCTTCAGTCTTTTTGACATTGTATTGTTTGTCCTTTATCTCGAATCACGGCTTCTGATTATCATTAGTGTGTCTTCAGTTTTTTTGACATTGTATTGTTTGTCCTTTATCTCGAATCACGGCTTCTGATTATCATTAGGGTGTCTTCAGTCTTTTTGACATTGTATTGTTTGTCCTTTATCTCGAATCACGGCTTCTGATTATCATTAGTGTGTCTTCAGTCTTTTTGACATTGTATTGTTTGTCCTTTATCTCGAATCACGGCTTCTGATTATCATTAGGGTGTCTTCAGTCTTTTTGACATTGTATTGTTTGTCCTTTATCTCGAATCACGGCTTCTGATTATCATTAGGGTGTCTTCAGTCTTTTTGACATTGTATTGTTTGTCCTTTATCTCGAATCACGGCTTCTGATTATCATTAGGGTGTCTTCAGTCTTTTTGACATTGTATTGTTTGTCCTTTATCTCGAATCACGGCTTCTGATTATCATTAGGGTGTCTTCAGTCTTTTTGACATTGTATTGTTTGTCCTTTATCTCGAATCACGGCTTCTGATTATCATTAGGGTGTCTTCAGTCTTTTTGACATTGTATTGTTTGTCCTTTATCGAATCACGGCTTCTGATTATCATTAGGGTGTCTTCAGTCTTTTTGACATTGTATTGTTTGTCCTTTATATCGAATCACGGCTTCTGATTATCATTAGGGTGTCTTCAGTCTTTTTGACATTGTATTGTTTGTCCTTTATCGAATCACGGCTTCTGATTATCATTAGGGTGTCTTCAGTCTTTTTGACATTGTATTGTTTGTCCTTTATATCGAATCACGGCTTCTCATTATCATTAGGGTGTCTTCAGTCTTTTTGACATTGTATTGTTTGTCCTTTATATCGAATCACGGCTTCTGATAATCATTAGGGTGTCTTCATTTTTTTTGACATTGTATTGTTTGTCCTTTATATCGAATCACGGCTTCTGATTATCATTAGGGTGTCTTCAGTCTTTTTGACATTGTATTGTTTTTCCTTTATCGAATCACGACTTCTGATTATCATTAGGGTGTCTTCAGTCTTTTTGACATTGTATTGTTTGTCCTTTATCTCGAATCACGGCTTCTGATTATCATTAGGGTGTCTTCAGTCTTTTTGACATTGTATTGTTTGTCCTTTATCTCGAATCACGGCTTCTGATTATCATTAGGGTGTCTTCAGTCTTTTTGACATTGTATTGTTTGTCCTTTATATCGAATCACGGCTTCTGATTATCATTAGGGTGTCTTCAGTCTTTTTGACATTGTATTGTTTGTCCTTTATCGAATCACGGCTTCTGATTATCATTAGGGTGTCTTCAGTCTTTTTGACATTGTATTGTTTGTCCTTTATCTCGAATCACGGCTTCTGATTATCATTAGGGTGTTTTTCAGTCTTTTTGACATTGTATTGTTTGTCCTTTATCTCGAATCACGACTTCTGATTATCATTAGGGTGTCTTCAGTCTTTTTGACATTGTATTGTTTGTCCTTTATCTCGAATCACGGCTTCTGATTATCATTAGTGTGTCTTCAGTCTTTTTGACATTGTATTGTTTGTCCTTTATCGAATCACGGCTTCTGATTATCATTAGGGTGTCTTCAGTCTTTTTGACATTGTATTGTTTGTCCTTTTTCTCGAATCACGGCTTCTGATTATCATTAGGGTGTCTTCAGTCTTTTTGACATTGTATTGTTTGTCCTTTATATCGAATCACGGCTTCTGATTATCATTAGTGTGTCTTCAGTCTTTTTGACATTGTATTGTTTGTCCTTTATCGAATCACGGCTTCTGATTATCATTAGGGTGTCTTCAGTCTTTTTGACATTGTATTGTTTGTCCTTTATCTCGAATCACGGCTTCTGATTATCATTAGGGTGTCTTCAGTCTTTTTGACATTGTATTGTTTGTCCTTTATCTCGAATCACGGCTTCTGATTATCATTAGGGTGTCTTCAGTCTTTTTGACATTGTATTGTTTGTCCTTTATATCGAATCACGGCTTCTGATTATCATTAGGGTGTCTTCAGTCTTTTTGACATTGTATTGTTTGTCCTTTATCTCGAATCACGGCTTCTGATTATCATTAGGGTGTCTTCAGTCTTTTTGACATTGTATTGTTTGTCCTTTATCTCGAATCACGGCTTCTGATTATCATTAGGGTGTCTTCAGTCTTTTTGACATTGTATTGTTTGTCCTTTATCACGAATCACGGCTTCTAATTATCATTAGGGTGTCTTCAGTCTTTTTGACATTGTATTGTTTGTCCTTTATCTCGAATCACGGCTTCTGATTATCATTAGTGTGTCTTCAGTCTTTTTGACATTGTATTGTTTGTCCTTTATATCGAATCACGGCTTCTGATTATCATTAGGGTGTCTTCAGTCTTTTTGACATTGTATTGTTTGTCCTTTATCGAATCACGGCTTCTGATTATCATTAGTGTGTCTTCAGTCTTTTTGACATTGTATTGTTTGTCCTTTATCTCGAATCACGGCTTCTGATTATCATTAGGGTGTCTTCAGTCTTTTTGACATTGTATTGTTTGTCCTTTATCTCGAATCACGGCTTCTGATTATCATTATGGTGTCTTCAGTCTTTTTGACATTGTATTGTTTGTCCTTTATCTCGAATCACGGCTTCTGATTATCATTAGGGTGTCTTCAGTCTTTTTGACATTGTATTGTTTGTCCTTTATCGAATCACGGCTTCTGATTATCATTAGGGTGTCTTCAGTCTTTTTGACATTGTATTGTTTGTCCTTTATCTCGAATCACGGCTTCTGATTATCATTAGGGTGTCTTCAGTCTTTTTGATATTGTATTGTTTGTCCTTTATCTCGAATCACGGCTTCTGATTATCATTAGGGTGTCTTCAGTCTTTTTGACATTGTATTGTTTGTCCTTTATCTCGAATCACGGCTTCTGATTATCATTAGGGTGTCTTCAGTCTTTTTGACATTGTATTGTTTGTCCTTTATCTCGAATCACGGCTTCTGATTATCATTAGGGTGTCTTCAGTCTTTTTGACATTGTATTGTTTGTCCTTTATCGAATCACGGCTTCTGATTATCATTAGGGTGTCTTCAGTCTTTTTGACATTGTATTGTTTGTCCTTTATATCGAATCACGGCTTCTGATTATCATTAGGGTGTCTTCAGTCTTTTTGACATTGTATTGTTTGTCCTTTATCGAATCACGGCTTCTGATTATCATTAGGGTGTCTTCAGTCTTTTTGACATTGTATTGTTTGTCCTTTATATCGAATCACGGCTTCTCATTATCATTAGGGTGTCTTCAGTCTTTTTGACATTGTATTGTTTGTCCTTTATATCGAATCACGGCTTCTGATTATCATTAGGGTGTCTTCAGTCTTTTTGACATTGTATTGTTTGTCCTTTATATCGAATCACGGCTTCTGATTATCATTAGGGTGTCTTCAGTCTTTTTGACATTGTATTGTTTGTCCTTTATATCGAATCACGGCTTCTGATTATCATTAGGGTGTCTTCAGTCTTTTTGACATTGTATTGTTTGTCCTTTATATCGAATCACGGCTTCTGATTATCATTAGGGTGTCTTCAGTCTTTTTGACATTGTATTGTTTTTCCTTTATCGAATCACGGCTTCTGATTATCATTAGGGTGTCTTCAGTCTTTTTGACATTGTATTGTTTGTCCTTTATCTCGAATCACGGCTTCTGATTATCATTAGGGTGTCTTCAGTCTTTTTGACATTGTATTGTTTGTCCTTTATCTCGAATCACGGCTTCTGATTATCATTAGGGTGTCTTCAGTCTTTTTGACATTGTATTGTTTGTCCTTTATATCGAATCACGGCTTCTGATTATCATTAGGGTGTCTTCAGTCTTTTTGACATTGTATTGTTTGTCCTTTATCGAATCACGGCTTCTGATTATCATTAGGGTGTCTTCAGTCTTTTTGACATTGTATTGTTTGTCCTTTATCTCGAATCACGGCTTCTGATTATCATTAGGGTGTCTTCAGTCTTTTTGACATTGTATTGTTTGTCCTTTATCTCGAATCACGGCTTCTGATTATCATTAGTGTGTCTTCAGTCTTTTTGACATTGTATTGTTTGTCCTTTATCGAATCACGGCTTCTGATTATCATTAGGGTGTCTTCAGTCTTTTTGACATTGTATTGTTTGTCCTTTATCTCGAATCACGGCTTCTGATTATCATTAGGGTGTCTTCAGTCTTTTTGACATTGTATTGTTTGTCCTTTATATCGAATCACGGCTTCTGATTATCATTAGGGTGTCTTCAGTCTTTTTGACATTGTATTGTTTGTCCTTTATCTCGAATCACGGCTTCTGATTATCATTAGGGTGTCTTCAGTCTTTTTGACATTGTATTGTTTGTCCTTTATATCGAATCACGGCTTCTGATTATCATTAGGGTGTCTTCAGTCTTTTTGACATTGTATTGTTTGTCCTTTATCTCGAATCACGGCTTCTGATTATCATTAGTGTGTCTTCAGTCTTTTTGACATTGTATTGTTTGTCCTTTATCTCGAATCACGGCTTCTGATTATCATTAGTGTGTCTTCAGTCTTTTTGACATTGTATTGTTTGTCCTTTATCTCGAATCACGGCTTCTGATTATCATTAGTGTGTCTTCAGTCTTTTTGACATTGTATTGTTTGTCCTTTATCTCGAATCACGGCTTCTGATTATCATTAGGGTGTCTTCAGTCTTTTTGACATTGTATTGTTTGTCCTTTATCTCGAATCACGGCTTCTGATTATCATTAGGGTGTCTTCAGTCTTTTTGACATTGTATTGTTTGTCCTTTATCTCGAATCACGGCTTCTGATTATCATTAGGGTGTCTTCAGTCTTTTTGACATTGTATTGTTTGTCCTTTATCTCGAATCACGGCTTCTGATTATCATTAGGTTGTCTTCAGTCTTTTTGACATTGTATTGTTTGTCCTTTATCTCGAATCACGGCTTCTAATTATCATTAGGGTGTCTTCAGTCTTTTTGACATTGTATTGTTTGTCCTTTATCTCGAATCACGGCTTCTGATTATCATTAGTGTGTCTTCAGTCTTTTTGACATTGTATTGTTTGTCCTTTATCTCGAATCACGGCTTCTGATTATCATTAGTGTGTCTTCAGTCTTTTTGACATTGTATTGTTTGTCCTTTATATCGAATCACGGCTTCTGATTATCATTAGGGTGTCTTCAGTCTTTTTGACATTGTATTGTTTGTCCTTTATCGAATCACGGCTTCTGATTATCATTAGGGTGTCTTCAGTCTTTTTGACATTGTATTGTTTGTCCTTTATATCGAATCACGGCTTCTGATTATCATTAGGGTGTCTTCAGTCTTTTTGACATTGTATTGTTTGTCCTTTATCGAATCACGGCTTCTGATTATCATTAGGGTGTCTTCAGTCTTTTTGACATTGTATTGTTTGTCCTTTATATCGAATCACGGCTTCTGATTATCATTAGGGTGTCTTCAGTCTTTTTGACATTGTATTGTTTGTCCTTTATCGAATCACGGCTTCTGATTATCATTAGGGTGTCTTCAGTCTTTTTGACATTGTATTGTTTGTCCTTTATATCGAATCACGGCTTCTGATTATCATTAGGGTGTCTTCAGTCTTTTTGACATTGTATTGTTTGTCCTTTATCGAATCACGGCTTCTGATTATCATTAGTGTGTCTTCAGTCTTTTTGACATTGTATTGTTTGTCCTTTATCTCGAATCACGGCTTCTGATTATCATTAGGGTGTCTTCAGTCTTTTTGACATTGTATTGTTTGTCCTTTATCTCGAATCACGGCTTCTGATTATCATTAGGGTGTCTTCAGTCTTTTTGACATTGTATTGTTTGTCCTTTATCTCGAATCACGGCTTCTGATTATCATTAGGGTGTCTTCAGTCTTTTTGACATTGTATTGTTTGTCCTTTATCGAATCACGGCTTCTGATTATCATTAGGGTGTCTTCAGTCTTTTTGACATTGTATTGTTTGTCCTTTATCTCGAATCACGGCTTCTGATTATCATTAGGGTGTCTTCAGTCTTTTTGACATTGTATTGTTTGTCCTTTATCTCGAATCACGGCTTCTGATTATCATTAGGGTGTCTTCAGTCTTTTTGACATTGTATTGTTTGTCCTTTATCTCGAATCACGGCTTCTGATTATCATTAGGGTGTCTTCAGTCTTTTTGACATTGTATTGTTTGTCCTTTATCTCGAATCACGGCTTCTGATTATCATTAGGGTGTCTTCAGTCTTTTTGACATTGTATTGTTTGTCCTTTATCGAATCACGGCTTCTGATTATCATTAGGGTGTCTTCAGTCTTTTTGACATTGTATTGTTTGTCCTTTATATCGAATCACGGCTTCTGATTATCATTAGGGTGTCTTCAGTCTTTTTGACATTGTATTGTTTGTCCTTTATCGAATCACGGCTTCTGATTATCATTAGGGTGTCTTCAGTCTTTTTGACATTGTATTGTTTGTCCTTTATATCGAATCACGGCTTCTCATTATCATTAGGGTGTCTCCAGTCTTTTTGACATTGTATTGTTTGTCCTTTATATCGAATCACGGCTTCTGATTATCATTAGGGTGTCTTCAGTCTTTTTGACATTGTATTGTTTGTCCTTTATATCGAATCACGGCTTCTGATTATCATTAGGGTGTCTTCAGTCTTTTTGACATTGTATTGTTTGTCCTTTATATCGAATCACGGCTTCTGATTATCATTAGGGTGTCTTCAGTCTTTTTGACATTGTATTGTTTGTCCTTTATATCGAATCACGGCTTCTGATTATCATTAGGGTGTCTTCAGTCTTTTTGACATTGTATTGTTTGTCCTTTATATCGAATCACGGCTTCTGATTATCATTAGGGTGTCTTCAGTCTTTTTGACATTGTATTGTTTTTCCTTTATCGAATCACGGCTTCTGATTATCATTAGGGTGTCTTCAGTCTTTTTGACATTGTATTGTTTGTCCTTTATCTCGAATCACGGCTTCTGATTATCATTAGGGTGTCTTCAGTCTTTTTGACATTGTATTGTTTGTCCTTTATCTCGAATCACGGCTTCTGATTATCATTAGGGTGTCTTCAGTCTTTTTGACATTGTATTGTTTGTCTTTTATATCGAATCACGGCTTCTGATTATCATTAGGGTGTCTTCAGTCTTTTTGACATTGTATTGTTTGTCCTTTATCGAATCACGGCTTCTGATTATCATTAGGGTGTCTTCAGTCTTTTTGACATTGTATTGTTTGTCCTTTATCTCGAATCACGGCTTCTGATTATCATTAGAGTGTCTTCAGTCTTTTTGACATTGTATTGTTTGTCCTTTATCGAATCACGGCTTCTGATTATCATTAGGGTGTCTTCAGTCTTTTCACATATTCGACAAACTTCATAAATAAGTTCTAGAATATTTCTAGTATCTGTTTTACCCCTATCATATTTTGAGTTCGGTTGTGTTATAGTCATTTTCGTTCACCAATATCCCAACTACAAGCCTTATTTGTGAAGGAAAACCTTGTATTATTAATTGTGGTATTGGAACAACTACGAATGCATTGTTCTCAACAAAATGTTCACTCAATACTAGCCAACTTTGGATTTACTCCAGTCAAGTTGGTCAATGACTGTGATATGACGTATTTTTAGAGCTGCACAGATGGCAAGCCCTTCAATGGCTGTTTTGCGTAGTGTTCATACATGCAAACTATTATCATATATGTGTGCAGTGGTCCGTGTAAGGAACCTTGACTACGAGGATCACTTGATCGGCAATGAGCCACCTTCAAATCATTTCCATGGACATAACACACCGGACTTGGTAAAATCATCCTAGTAATGAATTGTGGATCAACCATCTTAAAAGTACCACACCGAATAAATAGCTTTAATATTACCTGATATCAAAGTGAAATATATTCATCAGGTATTAGATATATATTTAGCGAGTGACTGAGTGATTATTGTTTAACGCCAAACCAGCAATTTTTTTAGCTATATCATGGCGAGAACAAGCTAATTTAGTTGGATTTTTATAGTGCTAGCTCACTGAAACAACAGTCCGTGGATAGACATGTCGCCCCACTCGGACACATTATCCTGATTCCGAGCCAACCAGTCTTTGCACTGTACTTATCCAGTAAGCAAATCGCATTAATTCATGGGCGGTGATATCTGAATTCAATTATCTTTTGGTATTTTCTAACAACAGGAAGTAAACTGATTCACAACTGGTAAGACGTGAAAGCGGTACCAGTTCAACTATATTTCGATAAGTGACCGTATATATATATCAAAAATGTTACCGGTCATCGACTGCTCAAATAGAACAAGTGTGGGATAAATTGTAATATATTTACTGATAACATGATAACATTTTATTTGATTAGTACTACACTGGGTAAATACTAACATTTAAGTCCTGCACAAGTTATCAGCCATTTTTGACAAAAGTTTGTACATATTATTTGACAAATAGTTCATGGCACTAAGCAGTGTCGGATATAGAGGGGGCATGCGGGGCGTGCGCCCCCCCCCCCCCCCCCTAAAATTCGCAAAGCATATGTTATACAACGTTAATTAAGCAGTTCAATAAATAACTTATTCATGAATGGTTAACTCGTGACCTGTAGTAAAATATTCTTACACATTGTAAATACACGTTGGATGTGTTCGCTGATTCATATATGTATTCGCCGTCAGTAGTTCAAAGATTATTCCATTCTGATTGGTTCCGAGGTTCTAGACATCAACTATTTTCTCACGCTAATTAAACATTATTTCTTCAGTCAATTTTACAAGGCACAGGCTACGAATACGACGGAAACGTATTCGTAGCCTGGGTTCTACAAGTACGACGGGCGGAAGTTGTGACTAAATGATCAACCGGTTTCCGGACATGGACACCTATTTTACGGAAATTAATCACGTATTGCTAGCATCTAGAGGCTACACGAATACGACGGATTTCTCGATTTTGTTAATTTTATTGAATTTATGAATTTTTTATATAATTTTCTGTTTGTAGTTTATTTTTATTCCAATAAAATCTGATGCATTGAAAAACTAGTCTTACAATACAGGATTAAGCCCATAGATTTCACTGGTATGAGTACTTCTCAGAGTACAACTCACACTTCCCAACACTAATTATTTTCAAAATGGACGACGATGGTATTGCGCTCCGTGTTGGAGCAAAGTATAAATCTTTTACAGATTTAGAGTGTGCCCTAAAAAAATTCAAGCAGGATAACTACGTCCAACTTTATAAGCGTAGCTCAAGGAAGCTTGGTACGGGGTCCAAATATAAAAACATGAAAGTTGCAGAAAGTGCAGCGGGTCTTTTAATTTATAAGGAGTTGGATTATTCCTGTAATCATGGAGGGAAACATTTTAGTTCTATTTCCAACGGTCAACGCCCAAATACAAGGTAAAATCACATATAATATACCTTAAATAAGCAATGATCATCACTTTGATTGCAGTTCTTCATATTAAATTCGCAGCGATGTCTTCAATCATGTTCTGTATAGCAGCAAATACATGTTTCTAGAATTTTTAAGTCATTACAATACTATCGTAAGTCATATGATAAAACACACAAGTTTGTGCTTTTTGTATGGTACCATCTAAGATGTATTGGACTACGTTTTGCGCCGAAAAAAACCTACTGTTGTTGCCGAAATTGCTTAAAATAACTTTAAACATTATTAATTTAATACATTGTATTTACCTATTGTCTTACTTGAAATTTTAAATTGTATATGATAATTCTTAAATTAAAAATATCTATGTATATTTTTTTCTTTAAACTTTATAGTATCACAGTAATAAATGTCTAAAAACAATATATTTAAGAAAACAAAAATCCGTCGTATTCGTAGCCTCTAGATGCTAGCAATACGTGATTAATTTCCGTAAAATAGGTGTCCATGTCCGGAAACCGGTTGATCATTTAGTCACAACTTCCGCCCGTCGTACTTGTAGAACCCAGGCTACGAATACGTTTCCGTCGTATTCGTAGCCTGTGCCATTTTACAACTACATGTACACGTGCTATTTAGAAATTATAAAATGGACGAAAATTCTAGGCCAAGAAAACAAGCAAGATTGGATACATTTCTGATTCCTCCACGAGACGAGAAAAGTCAAAGGTAAACTAAAAAGTAAATTCAATCAATACTTCGAATAATTAATTTAACAATTGATCTCATTTATAAAACATACAACGAAAACCTATAACGAGAGAATCAGATGATGAAACTGAGATAGTGTGGAGAAACTTGAGTGTCCCAAGAAAATGGTCACTTCTCTTTAAATAATGGTTCAAATAGTTCTTGAATTCGAAATTCTGCAATTTCATATGAAAAAAAATATAAGCTTGATTTGTATACAAATACCCGAAAATGTTGGCTTTTACTTTTCAAGTAAAGATCAGTAAAAATACGCGTTGGTATATTGTACATTAAAATACAAAAGTAACATATTAATAAAAACAAATTAGCGGCAATTTATTTGTAACAATCTCTGCATCTGCCCGAGGTATCTGCACAAGAAAGTGTGAACAAATCCTTTGTCCGGGTACGTTTATATTATTTATATCTACCAATGGATGTCTGTACAATTTTTTTACACATTTTTAACAAAAAATTCTGACTATAATTTATTTGTAATAAATTAATATCTACAACTGCACATGAAAGTGTGAAAGTAATCTCGACAAAATGGTTTATGCATATCTCACACCTGATTTCCGTAAACATATTTCTCGAGAACTTTGATACATTTTGTTTGTTTGATCTTTTAGTGTAATGAGGTTTTTACGCCCGTTTCTCAAACACTTGATGTCCGTCCGTCTGTAAGATTTCTGCAACTCTCCTGACTGTAACCACGCAATTGATTGACGTTAAACTATATAATGTACGTGCAATACATTGTAGTTGTGCACAATGGTTTTTAGATTTTTCATTGAAGGCCGGGTGGAGGTAGTAGGATGATTCTGCAACCCGCAACTCCTAAATAACCACTCAATGGATCGAAGTGAAACTTAAATTACAAATTTGACATACAATGTAGTTTGCTCACCACGGTTTTATTTTTAGAATTGGAGGTTAGGGGTAGGAGGGAGATTCTGTAATCTGCAGTTCCTCAATAATGCACTGAATGGTTTGAAGAGAAACTTGTACAATAGACATGACATACATTGTACTTGTGCACCGTGTTTTTTTAGGTCCTTCCACTGAATGGAGGAAATACGAGAGGCTATGGGTATTAGTTAGCCCTACGCTCACTTAAATTTGTGATAGGTTAGCATCATACTAAAAGTAATGATTTTTAATTAGAAAAACGAAACTTCGCAATTAGTTTTATTCCGTAAAAGATAATCGGAAATTTCAAACGGGAGTTTTGTACAAAATTTGGGGACCTATCTTAATTTATGAAATTAATGCACCTAGTCCAAAGGATCATTCGAAGTTGTTTCATCACCCTGCGTCCAACGTCACGGTTGTTCAAAAAAAAAGTTTTACTTCAGGTTCTTATAATCTGACAAAAACATACTGTTAACAATTATCCGACAAAATTAAGACTCAAAGTAAAGTTTGTTTGATCTGATAAAAATGGTGTGGTTGGTTCAAAATGGTCGTTCAAATAAATGTCTGTAATTCCTCAAACCCCCAGAGCTTACGGGGGTGGGGGGTTCGTCTCTACTAGGGCTCTTCCCTGGACCCGATGGGGACCTTAAGAGGTCCCCAGATCCCTCTCCTACTCACGCCCCCACTAATCCCAAATCCGCCCCTGCTAAGGGCCATTTGGCCCGAAGTGCCATGAACTATCTTTTTTTTGTACTCAATACATGCAAATCTGTCAGACGACATGTTTTTTTTTATTGTATATCTAAGACAAAAAACGAGTTCGGACAAAATCCGGAAGAAAACAATATATTGATCGGGCTCGGTCAATATACTAAAATATTGACCGGCTGCGCTAACAAAGACAAATAGGGAAAATAAAAACGTAAAGTATAATATCATTAGTTATAGGGAATCCAAGAGAAATTTTGCAAGGCGGCCCCGGGGACAGACTGCTCAAGATTGAGGATTTGAGTTGAAATTACAAAAAAAATCAAAATAAATACATGTAATATGACTAAGACTACGGGGCCCTTCAGAGACTCACGGGCCCCTTCTTGGCTCTCCAGGCCCCGGACCGATGTACCGGCTGAACCCCCCTCTCATAGGCCATGCCTGAGTAAACCGAAAACCTGCCTAAACCAGACAGACTTTACAGTCCCATCTACTATATGTCTATGTACAAGTAATTTGAACCTGTGTAAACCAAATACCTGTCTAAACTGAACAAATTTTACGATCGCCACCACGACTTGGTTGACCATTATGGAATATCTGTGTCACAAATGACCACGGATATGTTCCACTTGTCGTAAACACTTTCCGGTCCTTTCCTCGTTCATGTATACTCAGGATTCGGTTTAGAAAGGCTTCACTGTAATTTGTAAAATAATTGTTGTATACAATCCATACATACACACGATATACACCCATTTGAAGAAATGTCATGTTCCCTTTTTGCGTTTTTATGTGTTGAAAACGGTAAAGCGAATTCAGAAATAAATAGGTCTTATTTGAACCACTAAATGTTGTACATAATATGTAGCTGAAATTTAGACACGAGTGTGGCGGCATTAAATATGTTAATGAGATCTAAAACCACCTGATAAATAGTATCCTTCACCCTGGGAAGATTAGAACATGCTATCTCATACCACGAGTGCTCAAATATATTTTGCATAAACCGACGATTGTCGACGTTTAGAAATAAAAATATATATGAGCCCGAGGGTATGAAATAACATAGTCCCACCAATTGGACAGCTAAGCCGATTAAATCACTAGGAATATATTTTGGTAACAACAATGAAGAAAGTCAAAAACTAAATTGGGAAAATAAAATAGAAAAGATGAATAAACTATTTTGTGCATGGGGAAAAAGAAACCTTTCTATATTAGGAAAAAATTTAATTATTAAATCATTAATCTTACCCCTATTCACATTTTTGGCCAGTGTATGTTTAGTACCAGATATATATCATAAAGAAATAGAAAAGAAATGTTTCAAATTTATATGGAATGGTAAACCAGATAAAGTTAAAAGAAATTTGATTATAAACTCATACGAAAGAGGGGGGTTGCAAATGATTGATATCAAAAGTTATTTCATAGCTCTAAAAGCAACTTGGGTAAGTAGACTGGTAACCGGACATATTTCTAATTGGAAGCTTATACCATTAAAATATTTCAATGCAATTGGTAACAACTGGTTAGTATTTAGCATGAACCTAGATAGCACAAAATCATTAAATTATTTGAAAAAAATACCAGAATTTTATAGAGAAGTAGTCAAATGTTGGTATTTAAGTGGTGGCGGTCAAACAAAATCACCTGTCACATTCATAGATATCAGAAAACAAATTATTTGGGAGAACAAGCACATTACTTTTGAAAATAAACCTATTGTTTTTGAAAATTGGATAAAAAGTGATTTAATATATGTTAATGATATTTTAGACTCTAGAAAAACTTTATCAAGCAAATTCATCCTGGAAAAGTTAAAGTTTAAATCTAATTGGATTGCAGAATTTAACATTGTAAAAAAATCTATTCCAAAAAACTGGATAAATACTATTAAAACAGAAAATTCAGCCAAAAGTACTGTAAACATTAAAAGAAATAAGATTATATGGAAAAATAATTATATTGAGACTTCATATTTAGGCCAAAAAATATATATGTGTGTTTACTGTCACATGTCAAAAAAATCTAGGGTCGGTCGGTCGGGATTAATTTTTTTTTTTTTTTTTTTTTATTATCGACAAAACCGGAAATAGTCGTTACCGGTTCCGGAATCCGCTTCCGGTATTTAATTTTCGAAAATTCCGGTAAAATGACGAATTATGCAGTTTTTCTACCTTCTTTGCTCTCAATTTCGACAAAAAGCTAGCAGTTGAATAAATAAAACATTGCTGCTGGTTAAACAACAAAAATGGTTATCCGAATTCTGTGTAAAAATGCATAGGGTCGCTAGCAAAAATTAGGGTAGGTCGGGTGACCGTAAACACACATATTTTTTTTTTTGGCTTTATCAAATAAAATGCTATATAATTCACTGCTTTTTAACAAAATAGAGTCTTCTATAGGAGTTGACAAATGGGTAAAAGTATTAGATATACAAGAAAAACCTTTCATGAAACCATTATACAAATTTATTTTTTCATATTTGGAAGAAAACAAACTGAAAATATTTAGATGGAAGTTAATACAATACATCATTCCTACAAAAAAAATATTATTTCAATGGAAAATTGTAAATAATAATCGATGCAACTTTTGTGGAAATGAAGAAGACTATCTTCATTACTTTATTACATGTTCTTTTTTGAAAACGTTTTGGGAAAAAATATATAATCTTTTTAAAAGTAATAATTTAGAATTTACATTAAAGTTAAAACATCTTATATTTGGTTATAAGATATCCGATAATAATTATTATGGTGTTAATTATTTTATCACAATTCTCGGTTTTTCAATATACAAATCATATTATTTATCTGAACAGAAGACAACAAATGTCAATGTTTATAACATTTTTATATACGAATTAAATAAAAGAATTGATGACATAAAAATCATAGAATGAATAATAGTTTTTTGCATGCTATGAAAAAGAAAATAAATAGTTCTTAAATATTATTATTTTTATTCTTAAAATGTATTTACATTTGTACCAGCTGATTAATTCCCTGGACGATCAATGGAATGTAACAGGGTACATCAAGAGAAGCTTAGACTCTTGATTAGAATTGTAACAAGCAAGAATTCAGAATAAATAAAATTATTATGTTGTTAAAAAAAAAAAAAACATAGCCCACCGACAAACAAAAGAGTGGGTGGTAAGACATATAAACATTGCCAAAGACAGGGGGAGTGAGATAAGCTGATATCGTACTAACCCGAATAATCCAGTCGTTATATTACTCTCCCGCTAGTCGCTGCATTAACGAAAGTGCCGATAGAGGGCGCAGTATTATTCAAGTTAATATCGTACCGTATAAACCACGAAATACGTATAATGTGAAATATACCAATAAAAACCGGAATAAAGATCAAACGATTTTCAACAATGGAATTTTAAAACTGTCTGTATAATGCACTCTACAAACTTCTTAAAATAATGTAATTGATAAATAAAAACACCATATATCTACGTATTATGGGACGAAGTCCCAACTATGGTAGAAATGGCATTATTTTCCATATCACCAATGGCTTATATTCCTTGCACCGGAAATACACACCGGAAACCAATACATGGTGAAATCTGCAGAAAATCGGATGCGCAGTAATCTGGAAGGGTGCAGGACGTTTCGTAACCTGGTCGTTTCGTACCTAGATCGAGACGTTTCATACCGGGGTAAAAATGTATAGTGAGACGTTTCGTACCTTCTTTTCAACTCATAGATTTGTAATAAACTCATTAATTAAAATGTATACATAGTTGAAACTCTTGAACTACTTCCGGTTATGAATGTTAAAAAATGACTCAAAATTGCAGTGTGTTCTAGCCCATTAAACATATACCATGGGACTGACAATATCATTAAACAGAGTTTCATTTCTTCCTCCTCCTGTCCGAAATAATATTTTCTATGAAATTGAGACGTTGGGTTTGGGCCCCCTTATTTGCCCTCTCTTTTAAGAAAGTCTGGATCCGCCCCCGGTCTACTTTGAACAAAAATTATAGGTCCATATATCTGAGTTAATATTGTTTAAACAAAAATATTGGACTTCGTCCCAAGTTAGGTAACACCTATTATCACATTATAAACAACCACAAAAGACAAAAATCTTACCGAAGTATACAGAAAATTCCAATATCAATGATATAAATATTTGTTACAACCACGTGAAATATATTAACCAGTCAGTCAGTGGTTATATTCGGTAAAAAGCTCCTGAGAGCTTGTGTTTATTGTTATACAAAAACCGAATTCAAGTAAAGTTTTCTTATCTTATCTAGTGCACGTTTATCGATTTAGTTTGTCCTATATATGTAATCTTCAAACCTGGTAACGAAAAAATTCGTCTGGTACTCGTGACCCCTCGGATTTTTTTGTTTGATATCGGGGTCAGGTAACGGCTGAATCCATGTTTTTAATGGCGGCCGCCATAGCGTACAGATATTCACATCTCAGCAAAGGAAATGATGCACAGCATTGAATGAAAGCGTGTCTTAAGTGGGTAATTGGCACAGTTCACATCAGAAACATTTGTTTGCCCCTTTTAGTTATTTTAGAGGTTGAAGACATCACGCGGAAATGTACTTTTGGTCACATTGCAAAAAAAAGGGGGGGGGGGGGGGGGGGGGGGGGGTTATCACGACACACCATCTCCAGCGCTCCATTTCTCCAATCTAAACAATGTCTGAACCCGAAAATGTTTTTAAAACAAATAAAACCATATTGAAATATCCTCCCAGTGTAACCAAACTGTATGACACGTCAGTTTTATCTCAATAATTACTAGCTTGTCAATGTACTTAGCTTGGCTTAGGAAAGTACTACTTCACAACCAACTTGTCTCCATTGTCTTAACTTGTACATGTGCCCCACAATAATGTGTGCAATCCTTTACATCTATTATTGGTTGCAGTATGATATAAAGAAGGAAAATGTCAAAAATAAATATATTTTACAGTAAAAAAAAGTTACAAGGTACTAGGTGTCACAAATCTGTCATCTTTTTAGAATGGTGCATGACTCATTGTCCTATAAAATGAGTTTGTCCAACACCCAAGCTTTTCTTGAGTGGTAGACAGGGTACACCATTCCATATTTAGGCCGTGTTCCTCTCTGATAGAAGTAAAAAGAGATATGGTGTAAATGTCGATGATAAAACGACCCATAACCATCGGAATTAATACTGCAATCAAATATAAAAATGAGGCTAATGACAACAGTTTTAATTGATGAACATGTTCATGAAAAGGTATTTAATAACAGAATTGCTGAGCTGCTTGCCTTATTTGTGATCAAAGAAAGTGCCTTATACTTTGAGGGGCTACAATTATTTTAATTTGCATATTTCTTTTTTATTTTGCTTGCTTTTAATTAATTTGTTTTATGTTTTGCTTTGCAGTTAGCACAATCCAGTTTGATGTTTGGATCTTAGATACATGCTATGACAATAGTTTCATGCTTATGATACTTGCTTCAGTTTATTTGCAATTACATTTGTATGGTCCTATTGTCAATAAAAATCATCAGAAAAAGGAAATTCTTATTCAAACCTAGTTAACACAGCCTGATGAGGATACCAACATGAATGAACCACTCATTGAAGTTTTAAGGTAAAATTCAGCACAAGATAGTGGATATAAAGGACTTCAATCAATTCTATATTTTAATTAAAATATGTTGAAAGATATACATTGTAATATTTATAGCCTAGATTTAAGGTGGATTCAGCATAAAAATTTATATCAGTTAATCGTCTTTATTTACATTAAATATCCTGAATACTTTAAATACTCAACATGAAAGATGAGTTAAGGAATAACACTTGGACATTACAGCTAAGAAATGTGCCAATTTCACTCTCTATGTTGCATGGTTAGATCTTTTTCTCAGCCTCAAGAAATAGTATTTGGTTGAAAAGGATGGTCATATTTCTAACATTCATCATCTAATTATCCACATTCTTGGTTAATTTGGTTAAACTTTGCATTAAACATTGGACATTGAAATACTGATTATTAGGTGACCTTGACCTTTATTTCATGCTTTCCTTGAATGCCATTTGGCTTTAAAGAGAAGAGTGTATCTCTAAGACACTTTTCAAAGTTTGAAAAAATTAAGTTTCTAAAAAGGAACATTGAGTAAAAATTGCATAAGGGTTTAATAGTCAACTAAAACTGAAGTTATCATACAGAAACTAAATTTCTACAGACGATAACAATGACAACGCCATACCATTTTACAACCTCAAAAATTGTTTTGGGGTCGTATAAAAAGGGAATAGGATATAGTAAACTTTCAATGTGCTATGTTTTTTTGGCATTAATACCTTATTTGTTATTTGCTAATTGTGCTGAGTTTCTATTATTAGTTTCTTTATTTATTATTATGACAACCAAATAACACACACATGTACAATGCATAAAATATCATAAATACATGTATCCTATTTTCATACATTCACACATACAATGTAATACTCTCCTTGTCAATGAGGTTGCTACGGAGATATTGTAACAAGTACACAATGAAAGGATATAGAGTAAATGTACATGAGGCAAAATCCCCAATTTATAATGAGTAAAACAAAGCAATAGAACAATGATATAATTGTTATTTTTCATCTTGCAGTCAAACATGAGGTCTTTGACAATGAGGAAATCATCATACTTCATATTTAGTTCAAGACGGGTCATAGCACCTGCTTGAGCAGTATTCATTACGAAATGTCAATCAACACTACATTACATCCATGTAATTCATGATGATATACTGTAAAATCGGAAATTAATGCGTTCATTTATTACTGCGATCTTAGAAAATTAAATCAGCCCGGATTGCGATTTTTAATTAATGCAAAACTCAAAGATCTCTAGTGCAAAATGATACAAATGCTTCTAAAATACGAGTTTTAAGTTCAGTTGCATTTTCCGCAATAATGAAACATCTCAATAATTTCTGAATTTACAGTATGTCGGTCACTTTGAATAAGCAAGAACATTGATTCAAAGTTTACAGAATTGATTGAAGTCCTTTATTATGTTTATATCCTCTATCCTGTGCTGAATTTCACCTTAAAACTTCAATGAGTGGTTCATTCATGTTGGTATCCTCATCAGGCTGTGTTAACTAGGTTTGAATAAGAATTTCCTTTTTCTGATGACTTTTATTGACAATAGGACCATACAAATGTAATTGCAAATAAATTGAAGCAAGTATCATAAGCATGAAACTATTGTCATAGCATATATCTAAGATCCAAACATCAAACTGGATTGTGCTAACTACAAAGCAAAACAATAAAACAAAAACAAATTAATTAAAAGCAAGCAAAATAAAAAAGAAATATGCAAATTAAAATAATAGTAGCCCCTCAAAGTATAATGCACTTTCTTTGATCACAAATAAGGCAAGCAGCTCAGCAATTCTGTTATTAAATACCTTTTCATGAACATGTTCATCAATTAAAACTGCTGTCATTAGCCTCATTTTTGTATTTGATTGCAGTATTAATTCCGATGGTTATGGGTCGTTTTCTCATCGACATTTACACCATATCTCTTTTTACTTCTATCAGAGAGGAACAGGGCCTAAATATGGAAGCGGTGTACCCTGTCTACCACTCAAGAAAAGCTTGGATGTTGGACAAACTCATTTTATAGGACAATGAGTCATGCACCATTCTAAAAAGATGACAGATTTGTGACACCTAGTACCTACCTTGTAACTTTTTTTTACTGTAAAATATATTTATTTTTGACATTTTCCTTCTTTATATCATACTGCAACCAATAATAGATGTAAAGGATTGCACACATTATTGTGGGGCACATGTACAAGTTAAGACAATGGAGACAAGTTGTGAAGTTGTACTTTCCTAAGGCTAAGTACATTGACAAGTAGTCCGAGATTCCTCTGCTGTCTAACGGCTTTTATGGATTTGCTGTAGCCGTGGGACGTCAGAGCGCTATGCATACGGAAAACAGCGGATTTGCTTCTCCAACTCTGGGTCAGCACATTTCCACGTTTCGTGGCTATCGGATTTTATTTTCTATCAGAAACCCTCATATAAATCGCTTAACCAATCATTTTTCTATTCATTCATAACCATCTTACCCTCAGAAAGTGGTGCTACACTCCATTACAGCACGATTTTGCCTTAGATCCTATGATTCTGCCATTTGTCTTCCATTTTTCAAACATTTGTCACGTGACTACGAGAAAACCACGATTACCGCAATGTATCATGGGAGATGATTTGCATATAAACAAACAAACAAATATTTGTATTGCCAATCATACACGCCTGTTAAGGCAGAACAATTAACATAAAATTTAATACAGTTGATTATATTGATTGGTAATGATTTTAACAGCAATAGTGAATTACAGATAACCATAAGAAAAAAAAATGATATAGTACCTTGTCCAAAAAGGGGGGACGTAACACATGCTCTTTCCGAAGCCCGTTGCAGGTAACACTCTGCCATTGAATCTTTTCTTTCCAACACATTCTGTATTATTTCCTTCTGCTCTGCTTTGATCTATAGATGGACTGTTTGTCCTGCAGAATACGCTTAAATGTATCGTTTTCCATGTGATTTGAATGTTGTTTAATTACGTATGCAAATAATGCTCAAATAATTTGGTGCGCTGAATTAAGTAGCTCCCATCATGCAATGCGTTACTGTTATCATTCAGTTAGTATCGCGAGATCACGTTTGTAGATTCGAAAATGGAAGTCAAATGGCGGAATAATTGGATCTAAGGCAAAATCGTGCTGTAATGGAGTGTAACAACACTTTCTGAGGGTAAGATGGTTATGAATGAATAGAAAAATGATTGGTGAAGCGATTTATATGAGGGTTTCTGATAGAAAATAAAATCCGATAGCCACGAAACGTGGAAATGTGCTGACCCAGAGCTGGAGAGGCAAATCAGCTGTTTTCCGTATATATAGCGCTCTGACGTCCAACGGCTACAGAAAATCCATAAAAGCCGTTAGACGGCAGAGGAATCTCGGACTAATTGACAAGGTAGTAATTATTGAGATAAAACTGACGTGTCATACAGTTTGGTTACACTGGGAGGATATTTCAATATGATTTTATTTGTTTTAAAAACATTTTCGGGTTCAGACATTGCTTAGATTGGAGAAATGGAGCGCTGGAGATGGTGTGTCGTGATAACCCCCCCCCCCCCCCCCCCCCTTTTTTTTTGTTGTAATGTGACCAAAAGTACCTCTAAAATAACTAAAAGGGACAAACAAATGTTTCTGATGTGAACTGTGCCAATTACCCACTTAAGACACGTCTTCATTCAATGTTGTGCATCATTTCCTTTGCTGAGATTAACTTGAATAATACTGCGCCCTCTATCGGCACCTTCGCTGGATGAGGTTAATGCAGCGACTAGCGGGAGAGTAATATAACGACTGGATTATTCGGGTTATGCTGAGATGGGAATATCTGTACGCTACAATCGTAACTACTCGGCCATTCTCGCTACCCTGCAAATAACCTCGTACGTACATAGTAGAAATTCTTCTTAAATTGTTTGCCGGAAGCTAAGTTAAGTAAAGCCGCACACAAATATAGTCCACGAAAATCCAATATGGAAGACATACCAAGTAAAATCTAATCATGCAAAACTAATTAAAACTTTAATTGAAATATAGAAAATTGTTTAAAATATAACTTTATCAAACTTTCATGTAACTGACATGTGAAAAGTAGTGCGATTTATACGCCTAATGCATACGAGGTTATTTGCAGGGTAGCGAGAATGGCCGAGTAGTTACGATTGTGTACGCTATGGCGGCCGCCATTAAAAACATGGATTCAGCCGTTACCTGACCCCGATATCAAACAAAAAAATCCGAGGGGTCACGAGTACCAGACTACGAAAAAATGTGTAGAGATTAGGAATATTGGTTTAATACTAAATTTTCTTCTTATTTTATCAGTATTACATGCATATTTTAATTGTTTTTAATTTTGTGTGGATGTCAATTAATTAATTATGGATTTTGACGGCGACTTTCTTGAAAAAGAAATTGCGCCCAGCAGTGTGGATGTCAAGCAAATGAATATAATATATATATTTGGAAAACTACCCATTTACATCGGGAGAAATCACTAGAGGGGCGCCGTTTATAGTGCTTCCGTCCAGAATTATCTATATTTACAAAATACATGTAGGTAAAACACAATACAATATACAAATCTTAAAACAAAGTATATTTTACTAATGGATGTAAAAAGGGACTATTTTAAAAAATTTTGACTTATCTTCCCCTCCCCAGAAATTGTAATTGGTGTATAACAAGAACTCTATAATGTGCAACAATAGGCAATGCAGGTGCAACACTATACATACAACCTATGTTCGGTTCATCTTTACCTCCAGTTGGTTTGTAGGAGGTCTACTGTCTTATTTGTATTATTTGTATTTGTACAAGTATGTGTATGTGTATAGTGGTGTCCAACACATATTGTGTTGTTTTTTTCAGCATCTCTGGATTGTCCATTTTTGATTGCCCCTTCGGTATTCTCTAAATAATAATAATAGTATATATTGTGTGTAGAGGGCCATAATATGCAAGCTCTTGTTACCATAAGATTGCATGAATATATATGGACAGGAACACGCTAAATAAAGGAAAAAAGACGAAATAGGAAAGACAATCATTATTGAAAATAAATATGTAAAACAGAAAGTAAAAAAAAGAGGGGAAATGGGGCAATTCCATGGCACAAGCTCCTGTGGAAGTTATCAATGGATACAAATGATTTTTTTTCTCATAGCCGTCTTATCGGTGGAGGCTAGAGGTCCCCGTCCTAATTTTACTTTTTCTTGTGGAATTTTCATTAAAAGGAATATCATTTTTCATTAATAACATCATTTTCATGTTCTACTTCAAACAAATAAGATTTGTACACTTAAGAAAAGAAACCAAGCTAGCCGGATTAATGAAAATGATCTGTTTTAACTCAGTATGATTTTTTTGTTAGGTTTAGTATTTCATTCTGGACAAATCCCATTAACTGGTTTAACCCTACGTGACAAGGTTTCTGTGTATGTCCAAGACCAGGACCTGGATTTCAACACCATTTCTCATGGTCTTTTTGTGTGTTGAAAGGTTTGAAGTGAGAAGCAGTTGTTCGTTTTGTTGATATTGTTGACCATCACTGTTTATTCCTTCTTTTCATAAAAAAATAAAAAATCTGAATCACATATTTTCATAAACTAATATGACCAATAAATAGCGTATACAACATCTCCCGCACTAAGTAACTAATTTGCTTCGAAATATCTGTTAGCCTTGTCTTGAATTTATTTGTCTGCACCCTTTGTTGTTTGCGGTTTAAAATTTAAAATTGTTGAAAAATATTTTTGACGTGTGTCTTTGTTCGGGGGGAATCAAACCACACACCCATATATATTTCAACAATCTTTACTTATAATAAGAGTTTGAAGATACCCTTCTCAGAATCCGTATATCGAAGAATGACAGACAATACAATGGCCAAAAGAAAAAGTACAAAAGGACAAACAATGACCTACAAAGCATACACATAAAACTAAAGATCGAGTAACACGAACCCTACTGAACTCTATTACTACCAAACCGAGCGTTTACTTCGTGCTATCTAACCAAACAACTTATCAGGGTTCACGTTAACGAGGTTCAAAGTCGTCAAATCAGTTCAATGTCACTTCCAAGATTTATCGAGCGCCAATATGATTGGTCGAGTAAATGTCACCTGAGCATGAGCCCTTATAAGATGTTACATCTCCCACACAGTTACAAAGAAAACAAAAGAGTTGGAAAGCGAGGAGATCTAATTTTAAATAAATTGGTTCCATTCTAGCTGCTAGTATAACAAACAATTGTTGAAGAAAAAAATGTATTATTATATATGTACAAATGTATATAAATAATAAATGTGAGAAAGCAAAGAAGAGTTTGAAGATACCAAAGGGGTAATCAGAATCCGTATATCGAAGAATAACAGACAGCGCAATGGCCAAAAGAAAAAGTACAAACAACGATCTACAAAACATACACATAAAACTAAAGATCGAGTAACACGAACCCCACTAAAAACCGGTGGTGAACTCAGGTGCTCCGGAAAGTGAAGCAGTTCCTGCACCACCAGTGGCACCCGTCGTGTTAACCTAGTTACAAGCCCGGGGATAAGTCATGCATGAGAAAAGGACCGGGGAGTGTTTACGACAAGTGGAACATATCCGTGATCATTTGTGACACTGATGTTCCATAACGGTCAACCATATCATGGTGGCGACCGTCAAACTTTCGAAGTGATGACTTCAACTTAACCAACAGTTGTCATAAGCACCTTACTATAAGATCCCTTTATTATGTTTTATTTTATTTTTGTTCGTCTTCAAATCAACATAATTATTTACAATCTTTTATAATCTACTGTTAATTTTTTTTATTTGCGAGTGATTGTTGTTTAACGCCAACTCAGCAATTTTTCAGCAATATCATGGCGAGAACAAGTTAATTTTCAATAAGATGATGACGAGGTTTGCTATGTACTCTACCTACACACTTAGTTTGGGTTTTTATATTGCTAGCTCACTGAGACAACTGTCCACGTGTAGAGATTTCGCCTCACTCGGACACACTAACCTGATTCCAAGCCAACCATTTTTTGCTCTTGCACCATAAAGCTGCATGCTTAGCCGGTGTAGCAGGCAATATTGTCCGGCCTGCCAGATTGTCCGACCGGACCATATTGCCTAGGCTGAATCGTCCGGTCGGACATTTGAGACTAGGCGGAATAGTCCGGGTCCAAGTAATATGGTCCGGTCTGTTATCACAAAATGTACGCTAAAAATTCAAAACAAATTTATGACAAATACTATGTATTTTATACTATATTTACAGAAGGAAACAAACAAATATTGTAAAGTTTATTTTATTTTATTTAGTTCGAGGGCAAACTGATGTTCTATGAATTTTGTCAAAATGTGTGTCTCGATGGCGCCTGCAGTATGTGCATATATGAATGGGATGGCAAATTGTTCCCTTAGCTTCTCGCAAAAGTGAAATAAAGTCAGACCAAATATACAAAATGTACCTTGTTTTTTTAAATTAAATATTTTTCAAAGCCATAATTAACCCGTTTTTTTTTAAAATTCGGTATATTTGCTATCGCCCCCGTCTGTCCGTCCGTCACACTTTTCTTGAGTGTAGCAGGCAATATTGTCCGGCACGCCAGATTGTCCGACCGGATCATATTGCCTAGGATGAATCGTCCGGTCGGACATTTGAGACTAGGCGGAATAGTCCGGGTCCAGGCAATATGGTCCGGTCTGTTATCACAAAATGTACGCTAAAAATACAAAACAAATTTATGACAAATACTATGTATTTTATACTATATTTACACAAGGAAACAAAAAAATATTGTAAAGTTGATTTTATTTCCTGCAAATGCAACAAAACCAAGATTTTGCGTTGGGCAGTTCTTCTTGGATCCACAAACATTGTAAATGGAACCATTCCATGCATCTGTCACAGCCTATGACTTCCTTTACCGATGGTTGTTGACAGATGGGACAGTTGTATGCCCCATCAACATCCTCTACAATTAATAATGCTTGTTTTACATACATATTTGCAAATTAATAAAGTAAAGCTTGTTATATAGGTCTCGTCCTTTTTCTCCAACCTGTCGCCAAGGAGTTTCGGGGACAGGAACTGAATTTAAGGGAGGCAACTTTTTTTTAATAGGGTTGTTTGTACGTTGACAAGCATCACACTTGGAAATATGTTGGATTACATCCTCTCTTATACCAGCCCAATAATAACGCTCTCTTATTTTTGATTCTGTCTTGTCAGGACAAAAATGACCTACAAAAGATGTCTATGTTTAAGCTTTGTTTGAAACATTTCAGTAAAAAATAAAATTATAAAAATCTTATTGTGCATCTAGATATGTAGTGTATGACAGTACTCGTCTGTATAGACAATTTTCAATCCGAAATTCGACCCCTCAACCGCTCAAAGCATTCTTGAGTTATCGTACGATGTGTGGACGGATGGACAACGGTATACCATAATACGTCCGTCAAGACGAACGTATAAAAACTGAGAGGAGAGTTTATGTCTCAAGAAAAGTGTGACGGACGGACAGACGGGGGCGATAACAAATATACCGAATTAAAAAAAAAAGCGGGTTAATTATGTACATTTTGTGTAGTTGGTCTGACTTTATTTCACTTTTGAGAGAAGCTAAGGCCAAGGGAACAATTTGCCATCCCATTCATACATACACATACTGCAGGCGCCATCGAGACACACATTTTGACAAAATTCATAGAACATCAGTTTGCCCTCGAACATTTAGAAATGCATTATATGACGTAGATTACTTCTCATTGTGTATACATATACATGTACATACATTGTTAATATATGTATTTATAGAGTATGTTTAATGTAATATGCGAATAATAAAAAAATGTGTGAATATCTGCAGAAATTTCAACTCACCTGCTGTGGAATCCGAGTGACAAGCTCTAAGAATCCTGTGCTTTTCTGTTTCCCTTACAACCCGTCTTGTCTCTCCATCCGAATTGGTAAAATATAGAAGATTGTCTTTTGCTACAAATTGCTTTGCCCGTCTTCTTATTTTCCGCTTTTCGTTTTCAGTCAGCCCTTCTTGATATTCTTTGTCTATTGCATACTTCAGAAGTGCGTTATAAACGCTCTCTTCCATATGTTTGCCAAATAATTTACTTAACAGATTCGTTCAATATATACTACATGTATATCCTTTAAGAAGTGTTCACCGAATATTGTGTCTTGTGGCGATTGTAAGGAAATTTAACCCTAATTTGCATCTGAACTCTTTTGATTCCATGAAACCAATGCCGGACAAAATTGCCTAGGGTCGGAACAGATTGCCTAGGCTGAATCGTCCGGCACGGATGATACTGCCTAGGCAATTATGTCCGTGCGGACAATCTGGCGGTCGGACGTTCTAGCCTGATACACCGGGGAAACAGCAATACCAACTTTATAGTCTGTCGTTTGATCTGACCGGGGTTAGAAGCCACGATCTATCCCACTCGAGGCGATAGACCACCGATGAAGTTTTCAGATTGTAGACCAATAAAAACGTAGACATCAAATTAAATTTTGAGTACACGTCGACACGTTTCTAGAATAACCATCATCAGGTACGCTCAAAATCAATAAATTGGAAAGCCAAATATTCTAAAGTTTTGGAAGCAATAAAACTAAAGGGTTAAATCAACATTCAATAGCTATCACCAGGATATACAGGTTTATGACTGACACAGTTAAAATTTAATGACATACTGAAGATGAATTTTAAGCAATATATTTAATGTGACCTTAACCTGCTGTAATTGGACAAAAGTAGGTTGCTATCAGCATAAAGAAAGAACAGGAAGTAAGTTGGGTTTATTATTTTTACCTGTTACCTTTCATTACCATAAAGAGAGGTAGACAGTTAATTGGGTTTATTATTTTTACCTGTTACCTTTCATTACCATAAAGAGAGGTAGACAGTTAATTGGGTTTATTATTTTTACCTGTTACCTTTCATTACCATAAAGAGAGGTAGACAGTTAATTGGGTTTATTATTTTTACCTGTTACCTTTCATTACCATAAAGAGAGGTAGACAGTTAATTGGGTTTATTATTTTTACCTGTTACCTTTCATTACCATAAAGAGAGGTAGACAGTTAATTGGGTTTATTATTTTTACCTGTTACCTTTCATTACCATAAAGAGAGGTAGACAGTTAATTGGGTTTATTATTTTTACCTGTTACCTTTCATTACCATAAAGAGAGGTAGACATTTAATTGGGTTTATTATTTTTACCTGTTACCTTTCATTACCATAAAGAGAGGTAGACAGTTAATTGGGTTTATTATTTTTACCTGTTACCTTTCATTACCATAAAGAGAGGTAGACATTTAATTGGGTTTATTATTTTTACCTGTTACCTTTCATTACCATAAAGAGAGGTAGACAGTTAATTGGGTTTATTATTTTTACCTGTTACCTTTCATTACCATAAAGAGAGGTAGACAGTTAATTGGGTTTATTATTTTTACCTGTTACCTTTCATTACCATAAAGAGAGATAGACAGTTAATTGGGTTTATTATTTTTACCTGTTACCTTTCATTACCATAAAGAGAGGTAGACAGTTAATTGGGTTTATTATTTTACATGATCAAGGCTTCATGGTTAGGATTATGGTGTTTAATGCCACTTTCAATAATATTTCAGTTATATCGTGGCGATCAGTTTTATTGGTGGAGGAAACCGGAGTACCCTGAGAAAACCACTGATCTGCTGCAGTCACTGACAAACTTTATCACATAATGTTGTATCGAGTCTAAAAATACAACACATAAATGAGTAACAAGGGCACCCCCCCAAAAAAAAACGGGAGCAAACCCACATGCTCGGTATGGGTAAGCAGTTCCTGCTCATTATAAGACATCCTCCATGAAAGAGGAAAGAAATATGGGATTGTGACTACAACAAACAGACCATATCCATGGTGATCTGTTACACAGATTACAATGGCACCCAGAAAAAACTTTCTAAGTGATGACACCAAGTTAATCACTAGGGACCAATGGTTCTGTAGATTCCTTGTTAGCAGCAATCCTCTAACAAGGAACTCATTATAGAAACCACAAGCTCTGTAATATTCAAGTCTGAGAGAATAAGATTTGACAATTTTAAACTTTAATTAAACAAAAAAATATTACTTATACTGGAATCGTTGCATTGACTGACTATATAAATCATTATATGTCTACTAGACTTGTCTCCTGTTAGTCTGGGTCTTATGTGGTCTCCTGTTAGTCTGGGTCTTATGTGGAGCTAGACTTTTAAAGTCTCCTGTTAGTCTGGGTCTTATGTGGAGCAAAGATCTCCTGTTAGTCTGGGTCTTATGTGGAGCAAAGATCTCCTGTTAGTCTGGGTCTTATGTGGATCAAAGATCTCCTGTTAGTCTGGGTCTTATGTGGAGCAAAGATCTCCTGTTAGTCTGGGTCTTATGTGGAGCAAAGATCTCCTGTTAGTCTGGGTCTTATGTGGAGCTAGACTTTTAAAGTCTCCTGTTAGTCTGGGTTTTATGTGGAGCAAAGATCTCCTGTTAGTCTGGGTCTTATGTGGAGCAAAGATCTCCTGTTAGTCTGGGTCTTATGTGGAGCAAAGTGCAATAGACACTGTTTGAACAGACAATCTGCAAACACACAATATGAAATGTCCAATGTTTTTGTCTTTTTGTGTGTAAATTTAACAAGTTTTGGCATACATTACATTGTAGTATAAAAACAATATCTGTACATTGTCAGGAAATATTAAACTCCTTTGTACTCTCCTCAGGAAAGACAACTCACCAGAGGCTTGCTTTTCTACTACCTGTTTCTAAATCTTGTATAAATAAATTTTATATTAGCCAGCAATGTACATATATTGTCTTTGTATATCTTTTAATTAAATTTGGCAAGTGAATATAAAACATCTACACTGCTAAGCAACAAAACTTATCAATATTAATACAGATAGGCTTGGTAAAAGGCTGATTTTATGAGAGAACAAGAATGTCAAAATGAATCAAATACTTTAAATAAATGTTTATAGTTCCACTGACATCCGAGGCATCTCTGATGATTCTATTGTAACAGGACAAGAACAGAACATCAAAGTGGATCTGATTCTTGATATATTAATAGTTCTGTTGACAGCCATGTTTTTCTCAGTAGATCTGTTTCTTGATACATTAATAGTTCTGTTGACAGCCATGTTTTTCTCAGTAGAACTGATTCTTGATACATTAATAGTTCTGTTGACAGCCATGTTTTTCTCAGTAGAACTGATTCTTGATACATTAATAGTTCTGTTGACAGCCATGTTTTTCTCAGTAGATCTGTTTATTGTATTTTAACAGGAATGCACAAAATGATGAGAACAGAAAATCAAAGTGGATCTGATTCTTGATATATTAATAGTTCTGTTGACAGCCATGTTTTTCTCAGTGGATCTGTTTATTATATTTTAACATGAATGCACAAAATGACGAGAATGGAATATCAACATGGATCTGATTCTTCATATATTAATAGTTCTGTTGATAGCCAATATCAACATGGATACAATTCTTCATATATTAATAGTTCCGTTGACAGCCATCTTTTCCTCAATAGATCTGTTTAATCTGTTTTAACAGAGATGTACCCCTGGGCCTTTTCCATGAGCACCTATAAAAGAAGAAACAATGATTAAGAGGTGGCCTTTGGTGACAGTGGCCTTATAAGAGAGATGGCCTTTGGTGACAGTTGTCTTATAAGAGAGGTGGCCTTTGGTGACAGTGGCCTTAAAAGAGAGGTGGCCTTTGGTGACAGTGGTCTTATAAGAGGGGTGGCCTTTGGTGACAGTGGTCTTATAAGAAAGATGGCCTTGGGTGACAGTGGTCTTATAAGAGGGGTGGCCTTTGGTGACAGTGGCCTTACAGTAGAGATGGCCTTTGGTGACAGTTATCTTATGAGAGGTGGCCTTTGGTGACAGTGGGCTTATAAGAGAGGTGGGCTTTGGTGACAGTTGTCTTATAAGAGGGGTGGCCTTTGGTGACAGTTGTCTTATAAGAGAGGTGGCCTTTGGTGACAGTGGCCTTAAAAGAGAGGTGGCCTTTGATGACAGTGGACTTATAAGAGAGATGGCCTTTGGTGACAGTGGCCTTACAGTAGAGATGGCCTTTGGTGACAGTTGTCTTATAAGAGAGGTGGCCTTTGGTGACAGTGGCCTTATAAGAGAGATGGCCTTTGGTGACAGTGGCCTTACAGTAGAGATGGCCTTTGGTGACAGTTATCTTATGAGAGATGGCCTTTGGTGACAGTTGTCTTATAAGAGAGGTGGCCTTTGGTGACAGTGGTCTTATAAGAGAGGTGGCCTTTGGTGACAGTGGACTTATAAGAGAGATGGCCTTTGGTGACAGTGGTCTTATAAGAGAGGTGGCCTTTGGTGACAGTGGACTTATAAGAGAGGTGGCCTTGGGTGACAGTGGCCTTATAAGAGAGGTGGCGTTTGGTGACAGTGGCCTTATAAGAGAGGTGGCCTTTGGTGACAGTGGACTTATAAGAGAGATGGTCTTTGGTGACAGTGGTCTTATAAGAGAGGTGGCCTTTGGTAACAGTGGCCTTAAAAGAGAGGTGGCCTTTGGTGACAGTGGCCTTATAAGAGAGATGGCCTTTGGTGACAGTTGTCTTATAAGAGAGGTGGCCTTTGGTGACAGTGGCCTTAAAAGAGAGGTGGCCTTTGGTGACAGTGGTCTTATAAGTGAGGTGGCCTTTGGTGACAGTTGTCTTATAAGAGAGGTTGCCTTTGGTGACAGTGGCCTTACAGTAGAGATGGCCTTTGGTGACAGTTGTCTTATAAGAGAGGTGGCCTTTGGTGACAGTGGCCTTAAAAGAGAGGTGGCCTTTGGTGACAGTGGTCTTATAAGAGAGGTGGCCTTGGGTGACAGTGGACTTATAAGAGAGATGGCCTTTGGTGACAGTGGACTTATAAGAGAGATGGCCTTTGGTGACAGTGGCCTTACAGTAGAGATGGCCTTTGGTGACAGTTATCTTATGAGAGATGGCCTTTGGTGACAGTGGACTTATAAGAGAGATGGCCTTTGGTGACAGTGGCCTTACAGTAGAGATGGCCTTTGGTGACAGTGGGCTTATAAGAGAGATGGCCTTTGGTGACAGTGGGCTTATAAGAGAGGTGGCCTTTGGTGACAGTGGTCTTATAAGAGGGGTGGCCTTTGGTGACAGTGGCCTTACAAGAGAGATGGCCTTTGGTGACAGTTATCTTATAAGAGAGGTGGTCTTTGGTGACAGTGGGCTTATAAGAGAGGTGGCCTTTGGTGACAGTGGTCTTATAAGAGAGGTGGCCTTTGGTGACAGTGGCCTTACAAGAGAGATGGCCTTTGGTGACAGTTATCTTATGAGAGGTGGCCTTTGGTGACAGTGGGCTTATGAGAGAGGTGGCCTTTGGTGACAGTTGTCTTATAAGAGGGGTGGCCTTTGGTGACAGTGGCCTTACAGTAGAGATGGCCTTTGGTGACAGTTGTCTTATAAGAGAGGTGGCCTTTGGTGACAGTGGCCTTAAAAGAGAGGTGGCCTTTGGTGACAGTGGACTTATAAGAGAGGTGGCCTTTGGTGAGTGGCCTTTGGTGACAGTGGCCTTATAAGAGAGGTGGCCTTTGGTGACAGTGGTCTTATAAGAGGGGTGACCTTTGGTGACAGTGGCCTTATAAGAGAGGTAGCCTTTGGTGACAGTGGCCTTACAAGAGAGATGGCCTTTGGCGACAGTTATCTTATAAGAGAGATGGCCTTTGGTGACAGTGGCCTTACAAGAGAGGTGGCCTTTGGTGAGTGGCCTTATAAGAGAGGTGGCCTTTGGTGACAGTGGCCTTATAAGAGAGGTGGCCTTTGGTGACAGTGGCCTTATAAGAGAGGTAGCCTTTGGTGACAGTTATCTTATAAGAGAGGTGGCCTTTGGTGAGTGGTCTTATAAGAAAGATGGCCTTTGGCGACAGTGGTCTTAAAAGAGAGGTGGCCTTGGGTGACAGTGGTCTTATAAGAAAGGTGGCCTTGGGTGACAGTTGTCTTATAAGAGAGGTAGCCTTGGGTGACAGTGGTCTTATAAGAGAGGTAGCCTTGGGTGACAATGGTCTTATAAGAGAGGTGGCCTTTGGTGACAGTGGCCTTATAAGAGAGGTGGCCTTGGGTGACAGTGGCCTTATAAGAGAGGTGGCCTTGGGTGACAGTGGTCTTATAAGAGAGGTGGCCTTGGGTGATAGTGGCCTTATAAGAGAGGTGGCCTTTGGTGACAGTGGCCTTATAAGAGAGGTGGCCTTTGGTGACAGTGGTCTTATAAGAGAGGTGGCCTTGGGTGACAGTGGTCTTAAGAGAGGTGGCCTTGGGTGACAGTGGCCTTATAAGAGAGGTGGCCTTGGGTGACAGTGGTCTTAAAAGAGAGGTGGCCTTGGGTGACAGTGGCCTTTGGTGAGAGTGGCTTTATAAGAGAGGTGGAATTTGGTGACAGTGGTCTTATAAGGGGGGTAGCCTTGGGTGACAGTGGCCTTATAAGAGAGGTGGCCTTGGGTGACAGTGGCCTTATAAGAGAGGTGGCCTTGGGTGACAGTGGTCTTATAAGAGAGGTGGCCTTGGGTGACAGTGGCCTTATAAGAGAGGTGGCCTTGGGTGACAGTGGCCTTATAAGAGAGGTGGCCTTTGGTGACAGTGGCCTTATAAGAGAGAGATGACCTTTGATGACAGTGGCCTTATAAGAGAGGTGGCCTTGGGTGACAGTGGCTTTATAAGAGAGGTGGCCTTGGGTGACAGTGGCCTTATAAGAGAGAGATGACCTTTGGTGACAGTGGCCATATAAGAGAGATGACCTTTGGTGACAGTGGTCTTATAAGAGAGGTGGCCTTTGGTGACAGTGGCCTTATAAGAGAGATGACCTTTGGTGACAGTGGCCTTATAAGAGAGAGATGACCTTTGGTGACAGTGGTCTTATAAGAGAGGTGGCCTTTGGTGACAGTGGCTTTATAAGAGAGGTGGCCTTGGGTGACAGTGGCCTTATAAAAGAGGTGGCCTTTGGTGACAGTGGCCTTATAAGAGAGATGACCTTTGGTGACAGTGGCCTTATAAGAGAGAGATGATCTTTGGTGACAGTGGCTTTATAAAAGAGGTGGCCTTTGGTGACAGTGGTCTTATAAGAGAGATGACCTTTGGTGACAGTGGCTTTATAACAGAGGTGGCCTTTGGTGACAGTGGCTTCATAAGAGAGGTGGCCTTTGGTGACAGTGGTCTTATAAGAGAGGTGGCCTTGGGTGACAGTGGCCTTATAAAAGAGGTGGCCTTTGGTGACAGTGGCTTTATAAGAGAGGGACTACTGTAATAGATATGAATAAAATCATTGGAAAAATAATAAGATAACAGATTGTTAAAAGTTCTCTGGTCTTTCTCCATTATAAACAAAAACTGAATCTTTGTTACATCTCATACAACTCATTTTAGCTTATTTTTGGGGCGGGGTGGAGGGGGTAATCTAAAATTGTTGTGCGGTGGATTCACTTAGTTGTGCCTGGTACCACATATATGCACATACGTCAAATAATAATTTAGCTTTTTGGTGGGGAGATCTCTATATTTGCTTGGGCAGTGGGCATATTTGTGTCTGGGTTCCACACATGTGGCAAACATTTCATTCTAGCTTTTTGGCCATGAGATCTTTACATTTGTTTGTGCAGTGGGCATATTTGTTGTTCCCAGGTCCCACACCGAGGGCACATCTGTCACACATTATAGTTGACATTTTCTGTTGGCAAAACACTACAAGATTAACAAAGGCAGACTAAATCCATATTGCAAATAAAACAGCATGTAATAGGCAATAGGGTAAACTTTACCTTTAATATTCAGTAAACAAAATAGACTTAGGAGATAACTGTATTGTATTTGAAAATTTCATGGCATCAGTTGGAGATTTGATGGTCGCAAATTGAGTAAACGGATATTTGCGACCATTAAATTGACAATTGATGACGTGAAATTTTCAAATACAATACAGTTATCTCCATTCTGATGTAATCGTGTGTAGGATAGATGTATATTGCCACATTATTGACAAGATGACGTAAGCGGTAATCAGCTAAAATTCTAAAAATGTATCATGCTATTTCAACCGTGAAAATGACACCATTAAATCGACGATTAACGCTGTGAAATTTTCAAATACAATATCTCCATTCTAATGTAATCATGTGTATTGCAACATTATTGACAAGTTGACGTAAGCGGTAATCGGTTAAAATCTCATATTTCAACCGTGGAATTGATACCGTGAAAATTACAGCATTGTCCAATCACAAACCAGGGATATTAAACAACTACATTAGAATTGATGATATCTATTTTAATCAAATTCTGACATTCAGAATATTTAGCAGATGCCAATAAACAAGATATTTAGCAGACACAGTACTGTTTAATTTTGCATGAAAAAAACCCACTTGAAATAGTTTAGTATTTTTAGTGATTTATCATTTGGTTTTTTTATTTCACAATATTAAAACTTTGGGGCCAAAATTACGAAACATGCCCTCTTAGCCTCCCATATAAACAGTGTAGTGTCTTAAAATATAAAGCTTATGTGTATGAGATTTAAAAACTGGGATAAAGGTGAGGTTAACCGAGCCTTTCCCCAGCTTTGTGCTGAATACACATAAATTTATATTTTAAGACAATGCACTGCATAAGATTGTGTTTATCTTGCAGAAAAATCACATGAATTCATTGATGTTTATATTTTGAATTAAATAATAAAATTATATAATTATTCCTTGATTGCCCCTTTTGATATTTTTTCTGTCAACAGGAAGTGAACTGGATTTACAATTGCATTCCCAAAGCTGAACAGGTAACATGTGACAGGGGTACCAGAAAAAGCTATATTTCAGTCATTGACATTATATAACAAAAATAGAACAAGTGCAGGATAAAATTCCTAATATGGTCACATTTATAAACCAGATAACCTACCAAGTATACTACTGAAGAATGATGCATACGTTGCACTTCCTGTTACGACACCTAATCTTGATGGGTTTCTTCGTACTGTCTTTACATGGAATGCTGTATTCTCATCTATTGACCCTGGTCCCCACGTCTCTACTTCTACAATATGCCAGTCGGTCAGTCTAAAAATAAATATTATTGATGGTTTGTAAATTTTCCCTTTGAACTTTATACTCGATAACATCTGTTATCAAATGACAAGCATGATATAAACATATTATCTTTGATTTCTATTATATATTGACATCAGGGATCGCCATGGTCGTGATCGTATGGTAGTTGGATTTACAACTGTATATGCAATGAGTGCCTATCACCACTAACATTGTGAGTTTGAATTCCGCTCAAGCGAGGTGTACTTGATACAACCTCATGTGATAAACTTTGTCATTGACTTGCGGCAGGTCTGTAGTTTTCTCTTAGTACTCCAGTTTCCTTCACCAATAAAACTGACCGCCAAGATATAAGTGAAATATTGTTGAAAATGGCCTTAAACACCATAAGCCCCTAAGTCTATACTGAAGTTACTTTTACAAATCTTCAATAAATGTTCTATTTGATATGTTTTACTAAAAATAGAACTCTCAATGCATCTCACATCTTGATGTGATATTTCTCTGAAAAATTCATTCTTGGAAAACAAATCAATGATAGTATATGCATATCACAATGCATGTGAACTTTGAACCAATGCATCGTTAGAAAATCTGATAATATCCACCAATAGTAACCGCATCAGTGGTGCTCGCCTTGAGTACGGTAGATAGTGGGTTCAAGCCACGATTGGTAAAACCAGACTATAAAATTGGTATTTGTTGCTTCTCTGCTACGCACACAGCATTAAGGAGAAAGAGCAATGACTGGTTGGCTCGGAATCAGGATAAAGTGTCAAAGTGAGGCGACATGTCTATTCACAGGACTGCTGCTTAAGTGAGCCAGTACTATAAAAATCCAACTAAGCATGTTGGTCTATTTCAAAGCAGACCTCATCATCATCATCTCATTGAAAATTAAATTGTTCTCGCCATGATATAGCTGAAAAATTGCTGTGTTAGCATTAAACAACAATCACTCACTCACTCCATCAATAGCATCAACCTTGTTGTTTGGATTATGTCCCTTTTAACAATGTCTACATCGGTTACATCATTTAATTTGTTGTAATTACTGTATGTCCATCTTCATTTACACTGTCAATTAGTAATATAAATGGAACTTTAAATGAAATCCCAACGTACGAAAGCTTTGTTAAACTAACCTGTATAAACCAAACACCTGTCTATTCCAAAAACAAAAGTTGTTTGGTTTAGACAGGTATTACTGTGTAACAAAAATTTAACACACTGGTTAATCACACTAAGAATAGGAGAAAACATAATAATCAAATTCTATAACATTACCCTGGATCTGAAACTATTGACCCTTGAACTTTATCAAACCCAAGGTTATGTGCTGCCAGTGCTGCTGCTGCCATAGTATTGACATTGTTAGGGGCTAAAGGGCAAAGGTCACGAACTGGGCCTGAAAAAAAGAAATGTAAATCAATTTATTTTGGTCCTTTATTAAAAATATGGTAAAACTGTTTTATATAAAATTAGGATATCTTGAAGTAAAATAAACAAAGAGAAAGTAGAATCAACAGACGCTCCACAGATTCAAGCTCCTAACTCTACTGGAAATGGAAAACTACCCTCATTCACCAGACTAATCAACCCCTCTACCAGAAATTACAAGAATCTCTTATCTAAATACAGGACACATGTAAAAGTAATATATGACCCATCAATATCAGTGTTAACAATCTAAAAAATCATTGATATGTACATCATAAAATGATTTAATTCATTTTCCCATCAGAAGTAAAATATATTGGTTGTTATAGTTTAAGTCATCACTTCAAACATTTTATGGTTGCCACCATGACTTAGGTAACAGTTATGGAAAATCTGTGTCACAAATAACAATGGATATGTTATAAGAAAACATATCACATTAGAGTGATACATGTTTACAGTAACATAGTTTTTCATCTACATGCTACATTTAAAATGGTAGGGGGTAATCGTGGTCATGATTGTATGGTAGTTGAATTTACAACTACCTGTGAAATCAAAGCCTATCACCACTAAAGTTGTGAGTTAGAACCATTTTCATGGCAAAGTGTACTCTATACAACATTATGTGACAAAGTTTGTCAGTGATTTGTGACAGGTCGGTGGTTTTCTACACCAATAAAACTGACTGCCATGATATAACTGAAATATTGTTGAAAGTGGCATAAAACACCATTAACCTTAAACTAACTTAAAATGGTAAACAATTAAATGGTCAAAATCAAACCTGACATGTCTTGTTTTGATAATAAATAACAATACCACTCTAGCTAGCAAGATGTGTGACAAATGTAGCTTTAGTTATCGTTCGGAAATCATGGGTGTTGAATTAATTGACGGAAGTAACTTATTGACTGGATATTCGGATGATGGCAAGTTTATTGTTACTCTTGCCACCAACTATTGCCCTTGTCTTTGCCTCTGGCAATAGATGGAGTCTCTGGGAACCTGCTATTATCCTCATACCAGTCAATAAGTGTATACTATCAGTGCATTGCAAGTTAGTGAGAAACAAACTGATGTTATTTCTATTTAAGAAAATATAAATCATGCTTACTAAACCAGTTGAGGGTTGACATTTTACTCGCATGTTGAAAACACTTGTATGACCTCATCATTTCACTAAGAGGGGAGGTTTGGGCTAGTTTAATCCCAACACTTTTTATTGAAGTGCCTGTACCAAGCCAGGAAAGTGAGTAGTCATGATATGTGTGCTATAAGTATCAATTTTCAGTCATGCAAGTGCTTTCCACAGGTGATTAAATTGCTAACCTCACATATAACAGGGTGAGAGGTGATGTTGTAAAGAAAGTCGAGTCCTCATCTTGAATTTGATGCATAATATATATATTCTTCAAGGCACAGAAGTTATCGTATGCATAATATTAGTTCTATGACAGAGAGCTGATGGCCTTAACCATCACTTACATGTTTGATAGCACACAAGACCATTGGAAGACATAACAGGGAAACATCAACTTTGAACCAAAATCTAATTGTTAATACCATCTCACGTCATCTGTATGAAAGTGACAGAATACTTCTCAACAAGGTGAATGAAGTGAAAAGGTTTCTATTTTATTATATAGCAGAAATGTGGGAGAAAGAATAATCTTCTTTTTTGTTACTCTGCACTCATCATCTGTGGGTCAACTGTCAGAGAAATCCTTGTTTTGTAGAAAAAAAAGGCTATTAATAGTTACCAATCAAAATCATTGTCAGATATTATTAATCTCCTTCTTTGAGGTGGAAAAGCTATACTGAAAAATGGCAGCTCCCATAATTTGCAAGACATTCCTTTCTTAATTTAGATACATTTAAAAGTTGCAATCTGATTGGCTATAGACAGTCTTTGGAACTTATCAAAGTGTATTAAAATGATCACATGACTACAAGGATTTCTCTGCCATGTGTGATGAGTGGAGAGTAATAGAAGCATGATAAGCAGTGAGTTACCGATGAAGAAAGGTTATATGAAGTATCTAACCATGACTCTATGAAAAAATATTATGTAAAAAAAAAACAATTGTGGATGCCCACTCTTTATTGAACCAATGCCAAGTTTTACACGGTCACAAATCAACTAAAATAGTTACCATCGTAAAGTACCACAGGTTTGTCTACGACTTCCTCATTCTTTGTTTTTAGATCTCCAACTAATTTAAAACAGGTTGGGTGCTTTGTCATTGTCACTTTTAAAGCCTGAAATAGACAAAGATTCCCACTTTTAAAGCTTGAAATAGACACAGATTGTCACTTTTAAAGCATGAAATAGACACAGATTGTCACTTTTAAAGCTTGAAATAAACACAGATTGTCACTTTTAAAGCTTGAAATAGACACAGATTGTCACTTTTAAAGCCTGAAATAGACACAGATTGTCACTTTCAAAGCTTGAAATAGACACAGATTGTCACTTTTAAAGCCTGAAATAGACACAGATTGTCTCTTTTAAAGCTTGAAATTGACACAGATTGTCACTTTTAAAGCTTGAAATAGACACAGATTGTCACTTCTAAAGCTTGAAATAGACACAGATTGTCACTTTTAATGCATGAAATAGACACAGATTAATATAAATGCATGAAACAGACATATTTTCATGAACATTTTTCATCAAAATCGAGTGTTCCATTCTTCAAATAAGCAGATTTATATATAATAGCTTTAATATATACACAATATATGTAAACATTGACATGTGCCTTTAGTGGAAAAAGAAATGTTTATTTAGTCTATATGGGTCATTCCACAGAGTTGGTGAAAACAGGAGGTGGCATCAAAAAACGTATTTTTTCTTTATTTGCATATATGCACTATGCACATTATGTTTATTTTTGTGTGCACCATGTATTTGTTAAATAAAAAAACATAAAAAAAATGCATTATGTTATCTATTTTCACCTACAGATGAATAAAAAGTTTGAAATTACTGTAGAATAATGGTTATCAATTGGGACAAACATGGGGTGGGTCACTTTGACAAATTATTCCATGCAAGTTATGCAGCTAGTTGTTTAAAGGTAGGGTGGAGTACATTAAATATATTTTCTTGATGAATTTAAGTCCATAAAATCCCCATAATTATATTCTGAATAAAAGTTCTGAAGAAAATTAAAATGTAGTTTCGCTTGTTACTTTGGTGTCCAATGATATTACTAGAAATGAGAGCCTCGGATAACAATGTTGCGCATATTTACATTCTAATTTCTCATATATAGTGAGTGTAAATATTCGAAGAATTTGTTTCTCAAAGCCTGGTTTATCCAGTGTACACGTTTAGAAATAATAACAAGTTAAAATATGCTCATAAAACGATGTCCAAAATGTAACATTCGTTACTTGGCATCCCTTGTAACATGCGTTACTTTTCTATCAACTGGAGGGTTTTATCATGTAACCGATGTAATTACATTACTGAAATGTCTTGGTTTTACATTACTTTATCTAATTATTCTCTGTAAATGTAAGACATAGCAATGTGGAAAGAACATTTTATTTAATAGACTATTTCAATTTTTGCAATCATGACAAGTACTGATTTACATCATAAATGGTATGGCTACAAAATAGTTTCCTGACTGCAGAAAACATAATTTTCACTGTTTCTTTGAATATTCTAAAGGTTGAAAAACATTTTCAATTCAACATTTAGGTTGTTTTAAGACTAATTTAAATAAAACAGGTATACATTGGACACCACGTAACAAGCGTTACTTTTTCGACAGGACACATTAAATTAAGTTTAGACAAATTAAATGGATGGGAACTATCTTTTTTCATTTTGAATATGGAAGAAAAATGTTCTATTGTGAACAAAAAGCTTGAAAATCATAACATATCTTTACTTTAAAAAATGGTATAAATGTCCCATATCATACATCAGTACTGTAGAATGACCCATATATATTATATAGTTTTACTTTCCTTTTTTGCATGTTTTAATGTTATACTTGGATTAATACTTTTGTTGAACTTTTTTAATTATGTTTTTTAATTTATATTTTCAAATAGTCAGGATTTTATAATTCCCTTACATCACCACCTGACTAAGATGTGACAGGGGTTTTCAAAACAATAAATTTTGCGACTACATAGATTCTACATATTGGTAAGCAAATAAAGAAATATATAATAAACACTTTCATTCATCATTCACACAATTACTCTTACAATTTTGTTTTTCAAAAAAATTAAATTCCTCCAGACATTTTGCACTTAATCAAAAACTGACAATGATATGAATCTCATCAATATCTAATATGAACAAATAAAAAAAATATGCTTAGAGGAAAATATATTGTAAAAAGGTCCACATTTTTTCAAATGCTAAAATGGTATTGATTTTCTTTAATATATATTGTTCAAGTGAACAGTTCCACTTCTGTTGACAACCTCATGCTTTAAATGTCAGATATACATAATTTCAATCAGAATTAAATAGACATGTAAATAGTCTTTCCATGAAATAGCACAGAAACAAAATGCACTGAACTAAATATCAAAGACCACTTCAAAAGAGATGATTTATTTATACTGTAAAAGGCCATGTATTAGTTTGGAAATTAAGTTCTCTCCTTATACTTTTATTAAGGGACTAACTTGTAAGGTACCTCTGTCGGCCATCTTTTTTATGTCCTCTCCTCCCCAGAATGCACCAGTTGGAACATAGAGGCCATGTTTCTGAGCTGCATTCCTAAGGGAAGATTCTAAAGACAAATTACTTAAAGCTGTTGGCGATCCTATCTGAAAATATAAATTCAAAAACAATTAAGGAATATTTAAAATTTTTAACAGATTTTAAGATATAACCTGGTTTGGGACAGTTTACGTTTAATAAACAGTGAATCGGTTCATGAAAAGTGTAAGCTGTTCCAAATCAGGTTATACAAGTATAATCTATTCAAAAATTGCACATACATGTATTCTTTATAATTTAATTCTTACAACAAAATTTAATGATTCCTCGATTTTAATTATGATTATTGCATGGGACTATTTGAATTTGTCGTTGACAAATGAATATGTTAGCAAAGTCACAATACCAACCCAGGTTATCAAGTATAACCAATGTTGCTCCAGGCGGATCAGCCAATCAGATTGCAGTATTCACATCAAATTAAATTATTTTCACTGATAAGAGTATATGTCATATAGACAGTTTTACATAATTAATAAGGGGGTTAGGGTGGGTTATGGTGTTTAATGCCACTTCCAACAATATTTCAGTTATATCGTGGCAGACATATTTATTGGTGGAGGAAACCGGAGTAACCAGAGAAAACTACCGACCTGTCGCAAGTCACTGACAAAAACTTTATCACATAATGTTGTATCGAGTACACCTTGCCATGAGCGGGATTCGAACTCATAGCGTTAGTTGTGATAGGCACTGATATCAAAGGTAGTTGTAAATCCAATCTACTATACGATTATGGCCATGATGGCCCTAGGTGTAATTAATACTGAAAACTACGGGGAAATTTGTAATCATCAATCTAAAATATAAACCAGGAAATAATCCAGAGTATAAATGTTCTTTTGTAACTGCTAAAGGCAAAATATGTAGAATTTTATTTTTTATGTAAATACATGACAATATTAATATTAATATTAGTGGCAAGTTTTGGAAAACGTCATCATCCATCAAATAATGATGAGAAAAGTTAGCAGACACCAGAAGGGTAATCAGAATCCATAAATCAAAGGACAGACAATACAATGGCCAAAAGAAAAATAACAAACATTGATCTACAAATTACTACACAGAAAATTAAGGATTGAGAAACATGAACCCCATAAAAAAATGGAACTGAACTCAGAAGCTCCGAAAGGGTAAACAAATCCTGCTCCACTAGTGGCACCTATCATGTTACTCTTCTTATAAACAAGGTGAGAAGGCATGAATTAGGAAAGGACAAGATTGTAATTACGACAAATGGAACATACCGGTATCTGTGGTCATTTATGACACAAATATTATGTAACGTTTAACCAAGTCATGGTGGTGACCGTAATTACATCATTGGAGACAAAGCCGTTTAATCAAGTCATGACAACGACCGTAATTGCATCATTGGAGACAAAGGAAATGTCTTGTACAACCTCTGTTGTATTACAACAGCTGAGCCTAATAACAGATGAAGTGTTAGTCTGGAATAACATTACATCATTTATTACCATATAATCTGAACGCTGCAGGAACTTTGGTCCCCATTCTTCTGTTATTTTTGGGTGAGCAACTTCTACAATGAGGTCTGCATACCTGGAAAATAAATCATGTATACATTAACCGGTTTAACTCTGCCACATTTTTGTGCCTGTCCCAAGCCAGGACCTGAATTTCAAACTTCATAGGTTGTGATCTTTTTTTGCATTAGTTAAGATGAGAGATGATTGTTCATTTTGTTGATTTTGGTGAAAGAATTGTTGACCATCACTGTTTAAACCTTCTTTTCATAATCCAGACTTCTAAGAACAGACACACATCACTTTACTGCCGGGGCCGTCATAGTCATGATCGTATGGTAGTTGGATTTACAACTACCTATGCAATCAGTGCCTATCACCACAAAAGTTGTGAGTTCGAATCCTGCTCAGGCGAGGTGTACTCGATACAACATTATGTGATAAACTTTGTCAGTGACTAGCGACAGGTCGATAGTTTTCTCTGGTTTCCTCCACCAATAAAACTGACCACCACAATATAACTGAAATATTGTTGAAAGTGGCATTAAACACCATAACCCTAACCCCCTAACCACATTACTGGCATTGTTTTTTTTCATCCCACAAGCCTCAAGTTTGTTTTAATACAGTGATTATTAGTGTAGAATACTCACTATGTTAACACAACAAATGTTTTGGTCTGGTGAGCATTATGAACAGTAGTTCCACAGATAGGGATTAATATAAGTTCTAGCAACTTGTTTCCCAATCCTATTAATTACTTTGTATTATCACATACATGTATAGTTCAATATTGTAATGCTATGTTGAATTAATTAACAAAATATGCTTAAACTACAGTAGTCTCCCTCTTATAAGGCCATCAACTTCTACAATGCAAAAGTGGCCTTATAAGGAGGGTGGGCCCCTCTTGAAGGGCTTATAAGGAGGGTGGGCCCCTCTTGAAGAGGACAATTTACTAGTATTTACTATTCTTGTTTGAGTATACAGTCAAACCTGCCCATGCAGTCACCTCTATTAAGCAGCGACCTGTATTGAAAGGTCACATTTTTCTTGTCCTGTCATAGAAAATTTCATATGAAATGAACCTCTTTTAAGAGGTCACCTGTCTTATAGGGTCACTTTTTCTTTGTCCCAAAGGTGACCTCTTAATACAGGTTTGACTGTATTTGAATTCTGGTCTGATAAGAGTGGTGGTCTCATGATTTCATGTTGCTTTTCAGAATTAGCTGGTACTTTATCATTTGATGAACTAATTTACTGTGCTTGTGCAAGGACTTTTTACATCCTAGATTGTTTTTTACAATCAATATCTAATCTAGGAGGTAAAAAGTCCTAGCACAAGCAGTTAGCATAGTAACAAAGATAAAAAGAGAGGATTTCTCAACGCTATATCATTGTAAACTTTCCTAATATAGGACAGATTCTAACATTTATAACATATTAAGAAAATCTGTTTAACAAGTATATCACATTATTATAGAACCTTTGTGGGAAATCTCTTAACTCCTCAAGAATTAAATCTTTATTTTTGAAGTCTTCTAATGCTGCTATTGTCCTGTTCCAAACAAATGCCAATTCAAAATTGTTGTCGTCTTGAATTTTTTCTACCAAATATTTTCCTGCAATTAAATGGATTCATCATTCCACATTGACCCCATGTTAATTACCATTCAATGAAAATGGCAGCTAAGTGCTTTGTTTGCTACAAGCAATTACTCAGTTAAAATGATAACTCATATTTCTCATATCATTAAATATTTATGACATAGGGTCACTCACACATAACCCATAATGTGATTTCTTCAGATCTCTCATGATGCAACATATCAGTAAAGAGGAACAACTGAGATATGTGATTTAAATCAGATTATATATACTCTTTACTGCATATAATTATGCATCTAGAAACAGATGTACATGTACATGTAGGAATAAAATTATGCTGCTGAAATAACTTTGAAAATATATGGTCTAACTGGTGGTATGGCCGATACGACCAAGGACAACCTTGTATTACAGATAAAATGACTGGTGATTTAAATCAGATTTTACTCTTTACTGCATATAACTACATTGTACATTGTATGTATCTAGAAATAGATGTAGGAATAATATTATGTGGCTGAAATAACTAAATTTTACAAAATAAAATGAATTATGGTGGTATGGCCGATATGACCAAGGACAACCTTGTATTACAGCTGAAATGATTTGTTTCCGAAGGATATAGTGTTAAGTGTCAGGGTTCTCACAAATTTCACATTAGAGGGAGAAGTAACTTCTCTTTCAGAGAGCTCACAGACAAAAGTGGAAGACAAACAGAGAAAGAAGTGGGCAGACTTCTAGGAGTAGCCTAGTATCTAATCAATACTTTGTGTTGCAGCCATGCTCAAGTCTTCCCATCCCATTTAATAAATAGCTTAAAAGAAGTTAGATTGATTTTTATTGTCTAGCTTGGACATAATCTCCTAAAGCGCATCTAGTTAAAATCACAAATATTTGTTTTCAATTTTTTTTTAACAAAAGAAAGATGTTTCTAATAATTTGTCAAAAGGTCCAATTGCAACCAGGGAATGGACATATTACAGTCAAAAGTTACATACAGGCTATATTTAGTCCTCTTTAAACCATAATGGATTACTTTTTAAGAGAGTCACCATCAAAGTACATAAATCAAATGTATTTCAATAAACGCAATCTTGCTATTTTCTTGCATGACACATAGCAACTATTCAAAGTTGCAAGGCAACTTGCACTTTGATTATGATCCACAAAAAAAAAATCAATATTTCCCACAGTGACTTCTTCCGTCGAATCAACCCAAGTGTCTGTGTTTTTGTTAACGTTCTTGCCTGTAACTGATGTTAATTACTCCATCAAAATTTATTTAGCAATATTGTCTCATTGGTTAAGAATAAAATTATTTGTCTCTGCATAATGTGAAATGTTATCAGGAATCAATAGAGAAATAAACTTATCAAAATCAGACTTAAAATAAAAACTTATGGGTGAGAAAAAAAATATCAAAATTGGATGTAACATAAAAAAAAATAGAAACTTTTGGGCGTTGGTCCACAGGCACTTGTTTCATTCAAAAAATATATGCCCCCTCATCTTCCTTACTTCAAGGTAAACATCTACCCTTATCCCCTTCCCCACTTCGCCTCAATATTTTTCGCTTATTTGTGATCCTTTCGCTGACCCAATTATATCATTACACTCCAGAGATATTTCTCTTTTCGACTGCCACATTTAAATATACCTACCGGGCCCCCCTCAGACGAATTGGACAAGAATAGTCAGAGAACGTGGCTTAGTGAAAATTTAAGTCATTGAAACGGATACAGCCACTTCCGGTTTGCACTAGATTTTTCATATGCATTCAGAATTCTCTAGACCGGCCATGTGTAACAATGCCACATGATCATCTCCTCTCAAATGTAAAGTAAGCCTTTAAAATACAGATAATTGTTCCAATGCAGATTATAAAAATATGTTCAACTCCAAATTACTGACATTTGATTTTTAAAGCACCTTTTTTTTATTTTCTAAATCAATTTAAACCGAACCGGAAGTGGCTGTATCCGTTTCAATGACTTAAATTTTCACTAAACCACGTTCGCTGACTATTCTTGTCCAATTCATCCGAAGGGTGCCTGGTAGGTATATTTAAATGTGGCAGTCGAAAAGAGAAATATCTCAGGAGTGTAAAGTTATAATTGGGTCAGCGAAAAATATTGAGGCAAGGTGGTGAAGGGGAAAAGGGTAGATGTTTACCTTGAAGTAAGGAAGAGGAGGGGGCATATATTTTTTGAATGAAACAAGTGCCTGTGCGTTGGTCCCATTTTGAACCTTTAGTCAACTTTGCATCTTGACAACATTCAGAGCAATACAAATATGTTACCATATAGTATCCTACCGTGACATCTGCTCGGTCATGCAATAATGTCGGTCATTTGTTTTGATTTACAATTCTCGCGCAGCACGAGACCAATGACGTCATTCTGTATATTCATAGCGTACATAAACACAGAGGGAATACTTTTCAACGTCAAAATTACAAGATGAGATTAAAACAGAGAAGTTTGAATTGAATAAATTCCATGCAAGTAAAAAAGATCCTTTTTACTAATGTCTTTTTTTCCTGATCATTATGCTTGTTAAATATGTTTCCATCGATGGTATTCCCCAAACATTTGTATTTTTCCGGTTTGTTGACATAATCGACACACAGTTCATGACCGTTTCTGGAATGTAGGCCAAGCAAATTGTATTTTAAAATACTTTGAAAATATGATGATCGATCATTCAGATTCCACCATTTTCTAGAAAATGGCCGATTTTACCGGGAAAATACATGCAAGTGCTCTCCATTAGTCACAAAATGGCAGATTATTTTGCATTTCCACTGCTGCTTTAATAACAAATATACCCATTACTTCTTGGGGTAATGAAATGAAATTCACAGAGAAGATAGAAAAAGAATTAATTTAACAGCAATAATCAAAATTTATAGCATAAATTGAACAGAAAATTAAATTAAACCAGACAGAAAAATGAGATTGTCTGGGTAAAAAAAACCTGTCATTATTACAAATAGCATAAAAAAAACTGTATTATTACCACTCTGTGATAATAAATGTGATTAAAATAAATTGAAATCAGTCATTAATTGTTTTACCAAAATATGTCGGTCTAATAGATTGTATTGACAAAAGCAAAAACACCAAATTCACTGGATTAAATACTTTTTATGTGGGTAAGCAAGTTTAATATTTGCATCAAATAATTAATTTTTAATACTTCAATTTCAAACTATTTAAAAAAAACATCTTTTGAAATTTTTCAGACAAATCAATTACACTGAAAAAGCTAAGATATTGTACTTTCTTAATCTGGTTTACTTTTTAAGTTTGGTTGGCCTATGACAAAATCATGTGCTTTATTGAACTTTGACCGACTTTATGTGACGTTACACGACGCCATTTGGAAAAGGGAGGGTAAACAAATATGGGTCAGTATGTAATTATTATTGATCTTTTTTCCATGGAACTTTACACATGTGAGCAAGAATAGATGAGGAACATAATTAAAAAGAAAAAAATGTTTACTTTTCAAAAATGAAAAAAATAATCAAACATTATCCAATGACTGACCGACTTATTGTCAGATGAGGATATATAAGGAACATAAAGAAACAAGTCATCAAAATTGGTTTAAAAAACGCTCCATATAAAGTATACACGAGATCACATACAAAACAAACCACTATATGTACAACAGAAAACGCAATGTTTTTGCAGTGGATTTCTGATTTAAAAAAAAAAAAGCAAAAAACTTGTATTGTACCGATGGCTTTAGAAACGAAGATTGAAAGATAAAAGCTTACGGACGACAACGGTTTCTATCTTGGATTTTCTATCACCAGATTTCTGGTCAATACAAAACAATCTAAAAGACTAAATGTTGTCAAGGACTTTCAAACGGTTATATTCATGTACAGTTTTTGGTTGAAGCGAATTTCTAGTTTCTGAGACTTTTTAGAGAAAATATAAATGCTCAGTTCCGTCCTCTCCAAAAGGGCGTGCCTCCACATATTAAAAATTATACCTAAATGACCATATCCAACGACCCCTATACGTCTCATGCTTGCCAGAAATTTAACCGGAAGTGTTCATTGGATATCTAGTACATGTATCAAAAACGTATAGGACATGATATCAAAACCGGAGATTTCGAGACATATATATTGGATTGTGTACTGTCTGTACTGTTGGGTTATTGACGTTAAGCACCACTTACAACAAGTGCGATAATCTTCAAATTGAAGGATGCACTGTATTTGGAAGAAGAAGAAGAATATGTCAACTAAATTGTGGAGGTCCGCTTTATTGAAAAGAACCAAGAACCTGTCACACTGAGCCTCTGATAAACTTTATCATGAAAAGTTGTATCGAGTACACCTGGCACTGACTGAATGGTAACTATATTTTAGTCAGTAGTAATATCACATACACTTGTCTATGTCAACGTATTTTTTCTATCCACACAAATGAAACTGATATCATCAAAACGCTGAGTTTTTCCCCAACAGACCGAGTAGCTATCCCGATCCCTCGATTTAACGTTAAAGCTATATTGAGTGGTGTCATTTTATTGAATACATGTCAAGTTTATGTGACAATGATTATTGTAACTATCCAACAGAGCCTGAAATAAAGGAATTGGCCCACATATATAGAAACTGACAGTGGGGTCGCTTGAGGACGGAAATTTACAGCTAGAGAGATGATTTCAATTTTCCCATTGTGAACTTTTCATTTTATATGTAGCAACATTTCAACATGCAATCAACTGGTTATTCTTTAAGATCTACCAATACTAACAATTTATTTATTTCTAGAAGACTTCTGACTAAATTCATATTTTATGAAAAGAACATTGCATTATTCAGGTACTATTTTATAGAAGGCATTATCTTCAAGCTTAAAAACCGTATAAAATATGGACATCTTCAAAAAGAAATATTAAGAATATGTGTTATTACAACAAGAACATGATTAAACATATTTTAGTATACCATATAACTCATGTTGTGTGTGTGTGGTTTGCATGCAAGTTACAATGTATACTGATAATATATTGACATTTATATTATTGTATTTGCTTCCATTCTACGCGAGCCTCGTGGAAAATTAGCTTTATGATGTTCATAAATATAGTGTTGATGTTATTACTTGCAAGTTCAGAAATTTGATTTATAGTGTTAGGCGTAAGAATCCTGATATTAGCATTTTGATTTCTTCAGTTCTACCTAGACCTACAGATGCTGATATACTAGGCGAGAAAGTTGTTGCTACTAATAACAGATTAGTCAGGATTTGTAAAGAAGAACATGTTCAATTCATTAAATTTTTTAGAAGGTTCTTGCATCAAGGTAAACCAAAGAGAGATTTATTCTCTATAAGAGATGCTTTACATTTAAATGATGCTGGTGTTTTACAACTGATATTGTGTTTTATACATGTTATTTCTCATTTATAAATTGAATGTCTGTATTGTATATGTATGATATCAAATTTACGAGCTAAAGTGTTTGTTTTTGTATTTTGTAGATGATGTGATTAAGCGGCTTACAATGAAGTAACATATTCATTGAGTCGGAAGATTTACAAAGAAGTATGACATTCTTTGGATCTTCATTCGAGAATTACAAGAAAGTTTCCGATATCATTTCTTGAATCTCTTTAGGCTTACACAAAAGTATTCCATTTTGTGAGTCTAATCTTATAGTATTATAATGAATTTATTTATTTATTATTTTTTATCTTTTTTAATTTTATTTATTTATTTATTTATTTGTTTGTTTGCGGGCTTTTTGGCGGTTAAATTTGATTAAATATGGCCCGCTTATTTTGTATGTATTTTTATATTTGTGTCTGCCATTGAATGAATTTGTACAATAATTTCAGCCAAAATAAAAGTTTTACTTGTTTTATGTCTATATGAGCCCAAGATAATTGTACAGTTTTTAATTATTAAAAACGCATAATTATCGGCGAAGTTCGTTTCGCTTAGTATTTTCATTACGGTTAATTTACCTATAGAGTGAGTAGTATTCTGTTCACTATGTTCATTCATTGTTAGAAATTTGTTCGAAAAGTTAACTGTGTTACCCTCTTAAGATAAAGTATGTATTATTATTATTATTAGTTGATAGCCACGGTATTCCAAATATCAATATTTCTGTGATAGGGGTTGTCGTAAAGAAGGAAGCTATAGAACCAATGGTTCCTAGTGATAAAGTTGAAATCATCACTTCGAAAGTTTTATGGTGGTTATTAGCTGCAATAATGTAGCTCCTGTGACAAACTTGTGTCTTGCGAGTAAGCGAGCATTTAGGGTTTTATTATTAGAGCTAGGTGGTCATAAGATATTACTTTGATAACCATGATTGACCACGGCTATGCAGAGGCGTGGGAGTGGACATGAAAGTTGAGGCAAACTCCTTCAGTGGGGATGGGGAGGGCAAGCTTCAGGCGAGGACCTGGCAGTGAGTGGGAGAGGACAAGCTTCTGAAGTGGAGCGAAGAGTAGGGTGGGGGGGGGGGGGGGACTTTCGACAATGAGGTCATATGGCATCTAAACAAGCATTTATCCCCGTAAGCCTCTTGATTTACTAAGCATTTTCTGCATTCACGACAAAAACATCATCTTTTCACTACATTTGTGGCAGAAAAAGTAATAAGGGGGTGGGGTGGGGGTAGGGTTAGTGTGTTTAACGCCACTTTCAACAATATTTTAATTAAATATCGTGGCGGTCAGTTTTATTGGTGGAGGAAACTGGAGTACCCAGAGAAAACTACAGACCTGCCGCAAGTCAATGACAAAGTTTATCACATGAGGTTGTATCAAGCACACCTCGCTTGAGTGGAATTCAAACTCACAATGTTAGCGGTGATAGGCACTCATTGCATAGACAGTTGTAAATCCAACTACCATACGATCACGACCATGGCGATCCCTGATGTCAATATATAATAGAAATCAAAGATAATATGTTTATATCATGCTTGTCATTTGATAACAGATGTTATCGAGTATAAAGTTCAAAGGGAAAATTTACAAACCATCAATAATATTTATTTTTAGACTGACCGACTGGCATATTGTAGAAGTAGAGACGTGGGGACCAGGGTCAATAGATGAGAACACAGCATTCCATGTAAAGACAGTACGAAGAAACCCATCAAGATTAGGTGTCGTAACAGGAAGTGCAACGTATGCATCATTCTTCAGTAGTATACTTGGTAGGTTATCTGGTTTATAAATGTGACCATATTATGAATTTTATCCTGCACTTGTTCTATTTGAACAAGCAAATTGCATTGACTGGATAAATTTTTGTTATATAATGTCAATGACCGAAATATAGCTTTTTCCGGAGTACCCGGAGAAAACCAGGTATGACAAACTTTATCACATTATGTTGTACACCTCTTTATGAGCGGGATTTGAACTCACAACAGAAGTTAAGATATGCATCGAAAACTATCATTCGATCACGACCACGATGGACCCCACTGGTGTGGGGGACATAGTTACAAATGTATATAAATCGAAGATGGATTTTCTTCAATCAACTGTTTGGTATAGAAATGGTCTTTTTTGATGATATGTAATATCAGATTAACGTATTATTAAACTGGACATAAAAGTTGAAGGATATGGTACAATTTGTTCGTAGTTTAAAAAAAAAAGGGGGGGGGAGCTATCCTTTCCTCGAGTACCTGCGGTTTCAACGTAGTTTTTAGGGGGATTCGTGTTGTCAATATTTGGTTTAATTTTAGTGTTTTGCTGACCGTTGTGTTTGTTCGTCTTGTTCTTTGTATTGTCCGTCCTTCTTCGATTTACGATTTCTGACCACCCCTTTAACGCAGGAACATCAGTAGGACACGGGAGGGGGACAAGGAGGACATGTGACCCCACTTTTAATAATGGGGCGGGGAAAGCTATATTCAACCACAACTGTTTTGGCAAAAATTAACGAACAGCAGGGAAACAGATAATGTTGAGTAAATCAAGAGATATAACACTACAAAGGTCTGCTTAGAGGCCAAATTAACTTATTTTTTCAGTTTTGAAAGCCCCACTTTTTGGTACCCTTCAAAACCTTGCCCTACCCCCACTTTCCGATCAACTCCTACGCCTTTGTAGTGTTTTTCAAATATTTATTTTTCCGATAGTATCAAAATTAAATAATTATTGTTTGTTTGTCTTGCATATGTAGTATTGTACGTGTATTTTATAACTTCCTGAAGTTTGATAAATATATATTTATTATTACATTCCTTTGAGCGTTGAAGTTAAGTATTTAAACTACAAATGTACTTCATTTCAACATTGTCATCTATTTTTAAACAAAGGGTTAAAGTTCACATACAGGTACATGTTTGTACTTTATTGATAATTATATCATATGTCATACGACGCCATTTTGAATTGTTATTGCTATATTTAAAATAATATTGGGATGTTTTGTAAATTTGTTGTGTGTGTTTGAACCTTTTTCTTGTCAGGTAATGCAATTGTATTATGAAAAGAAAGTTTAAACAATGAAGGTCAAACGATTCCACCAATATCAAGAAAACGAAACGATCAATCGCCTCAATGAACATAAAAACGACATTAGACACTGGAAATTCAGGTCTTGGTTTGGGACAGGCACATACATGTGGCGAGGTTAAACCGTTACTTACCTAAGCCATATAGGTCATTACTGATATTCTCTATCTTGAAACATTTGTTTTCGTTACGGAGAAATTAAGACTAAACGAGGGAAAAAGATTCTTTAATCTGAAAGCCATACAAGATTTGATAGAGTTTTTACACACAAGCAAAATTAGGTATATTACTAAGCAAAAAGACAAAAAAATAATGGACAAACTGTTTAGATTCAAGAAAGTTCATTTTTTAATATATTTGTTATTCATTCATAAATAGCCGTTTAATACTTGTTTACTGATTTAATATTTCTTTTTACTTGCAGAAATGGAAACAAAAGAAAGATTTTGTGATATTTGTGCTTTCCAGCATATAAACGAGCTTGCTGTAGAATGGTGTTCTGAATGTGACGAAGCTTTGTGTTCTAAATGCAAAGTACAACATGGAATCGCAAAAGCCACTAGAAACCATACACCCTTATCCATCGAAGACTTAGCACAGCTGCCATCCGCCATTTTGTCCTTGAAACAAACATGCGACAATCACGACGAAAAGGTAGACTTTTATTGCAGTAATCACCAACAACTGTGTTGTATGAAATGTACAATAACTAGTCATAGAGATTGTACATCGGTGTGTTCGATAACTGAAGTCGTTCTAGATGTCAAGACATCCCCTGGCTTTACTGATTTAGAGAGAAGCATAGACGACCTTGACCAAAATATTGAAGAAGTTTGTAAAGAGACGCATTCTATTTTGGCTTCCATGGAAACCGAAAAATCAGCATGTTACTCTAAGATAAAGGATTTTCGATTGTCTGCAGACAAACGCCTGGATGAACTTGAACAGAAGCTTTTAGATGAACTTGAACAAATATATATAAAACAGAAATCGAAAGTACAGGGAGTTACTGACACGTGTTTAAGCAAAACAACTGAGATATCAGAAACCAAACAAAACATGACCACAGCTAGAAAACATGCCTCTGATTTACAGGCATTTCTTTTAATGCACAAACTCACTCATCAGGTTCAGGAGGAAGAGAATAGGTTTCAATCTTACTTGGGAAATCAAGGACTAATGACAACTACATTCACCTTTAAGCCTAGTTCGGAATTATCTACTAGTTGTTGGTCTTCAATGGGAAGCATTTATGTTAATAGAAAAGGAATATCCAGTATCCTAAAAAGACACAAAGACAAACAAGCCCAATTGCTGACCACACCTAAACCACGGACAACTGAAAATAAAACTGTTGTCGCCAAATTTAACATTTCCTTTCCGCCATCCCCACACAAACTGTGCATTAGGGATTGCATTTCTCTACCAAACAATGATATACTTCTAACAGACAGAAACAATAATTGTTTGCTCTTGGTTTCAGAGAGAGGTATTTATAAAGACAAAATAAAACTGAAGTCAGAACCATTCGGACTTGCTTATATTGATGGCGACAAAGTAGCTGTAACCATGCTAAACAATGCAATATGTATTGTTGATGTTAAACAAAAATCTACCACCTCCACGTTTGATCTGAACAGAACTCCGAACGGAATTCAGGTGCATAAGAAGAAAGATCTTGTTGTTAATATGTACGAGTTCGGGTACTACATTGTTAGTTTGGAGGGAATTGTAGAAAGAAAAATATCGATAGGTTCCGAAAAAGTACCATACTTTACCTTAATAGATGACAAGATATATTGTGCAAAATGGGAAACTAGTAAGGTCCTCTGCTACGATTTATTTGGAAATGTCCAATGGGAGTTTGCGCACGATAAGATGAAAGGACCAAATGGAATCACTTGTGGCGAAAATGGTGAATTATACGTCGTGTGTTTTAGATCTAACAATCTTTTCATGTTAGACACGGAAGGAAAACATGGAGAAGAAGTTCTGAACAAGCTTGTAACGCCCATAAACGTATACTATGATAAACATACTCAACGTTTGATCATTGGTTCTAACGGCAGAGTAACCGTTTACAGTGTTTGCTGAACAATATTATTATATCTGATCTTGATCAATTCCTAGAATAACAGAATACATCGCTTTTAGTGGGGTTCATGTTACTCGTTCTTTAGTTTTATGTGTATCTTTTGTAGATCACTGTTTGTCCTTTTGTCCTTATACGTTTGGCCATTGTGTTGTCTGTCCTTCGATTTACAGATTCTGATTACCCCATTGGTATCTTCAAACTCTTCTAGATACTGATTTTAACACATTTGTTAGATATCCGAATGCTTTTTTTTAGAAGTACAACAACACCAGAAGGATATATGTAAATAACTGTAATACACACAGAATCTGTACAATACAAACAGCTCCATAAACTGTATTTTATCCATTACTGCCTATTGTCATTGCCGTCTTAACAGCATTATAGGTCCCCGGGCAAAGCAATGCACTGGGGTCCCTACCCAAGTAACCACTCACAGGAATAAAACTGTAAATGTCAATAAAATTAAACGTGTATTTATTGTATTGGTATTTCCAGCAAAATCAGTGTTTAAACATTAAAAAACATGCCGTAGACAGCATACATAAATTAGCATGGGACCCCTATGCCCGTGGGGGCCGCTGACAATTGCCCAGCGTGCCCATGCGTTAAGACGGCACTGCCTATTGTGCTGTGCACATGTATGAACATATATCTGAGTTTTGTTTAAGCCAAATGTTCCAGGTCCTTTAAATTATCCATATTGAGTTCTGAAATTTGTGTGTGTTAAAATCTACTGAAAAATCTACTAATTTAGTCAAAGGACTCACTGTACATGAACATTACTAAAGTCAAACCATTTGCACATTTAAAACTTGATTCTAAAATTATATGTTTTTACGTGCTTTCAATACAAACCCTTTAAAGTTGGACACCTCACTGGAGCGGGATTCGAGCTCACAACATTAGTGGTGATAGGCACTGATTTCACAGACAGTGGTAAATCCAACTACCATACGATCACGAAGACGAGGCAACGGTAAAAACACAAATGATAAAAGATTAAAAAAAATAGTAAAAAAAAAAAGAATCCTGCAAGAAACGAATTTTTTGTTTTGTTGTGACTAATTGTTATGATTAATTGATTAAAACAATATGTATAATTACAAACGTGTATGGGCGTCATAAACGGGATCGGAATGTTTTACTATAAAAAGAGGCCACAGCTGTACACAAATATGTTCTTGTTATCAATAGCAGCATTCACGAATATTTGTCGAATATACCTATGCCAACAGATTCAGAAGGCGTCTTCTAGTCACGTAACAAAATAGGTAAGTTATAATTCCTTACATACAAATAAATTATTGTAAATTAGAATATACAAGAGTGAGTGATTGTTGTTTAACGCCAACGCATAATTATCGGCGAAGTTCGTTTCGTTTAGTATTTTCATTACGATTAATTTACCTATAGAGTGAGTAGTATTCTATTCACTATGTTCATTCATTGTTAGAAATTTGTTCCTAAAGTTAACTGTGTTGCCCTCTTAAGATAAAGTATGTATTATTATTATTAGTTGATAGCCACGGTATTCCAAATATCAATATTTCTGTGATAGGGGTTGTCGTAAAGAAGGAAGCTATAGAACCAATGGTTCCTAATGATAAAGTTGAAGTCATCACTTCGAAAGTTTTATGGTGGTCATTCGCTGCAATAATGTAGCTCCTGTGACAAACTTGTGTCTTGCGAGTAAGCGAGCATTTAGGGTTTTATTATTAGAACCAGGTGGTCATAAGATATTACTTTGATAACCATGATTGACCACGGCTATGCAGAGGCGTGGGAGTGGACATGAAAGTTGAGGCAAACTCCTGCAGTGGGGGTGGGGATGGCAAGCTTCAGGCGAGGACCTGGCAGTGAGTGGGAGAGGACAAGCTTCTGAAGTGGAGCGAAGAGTGGGGTGGGGTGGGGTGGGGGTGTGGGAACTTTCGACAATGAGGTCATTTGGCATCTAAACAAGCATTTATCCCCGTAAGCCTCTTGATTTACTAAGCATTTTCTGCATTCACGACAAAAACATCATCTTTTTACCACATTTGTGGCAGAAAAAGTAATAAGGGGGTGGGGTGGGGGTAGTGTTAGTGTGCTTAACGCCACTTTTCAACAATATTTTAATTAAATATCGTGGCGGTCAGTTTTATTGGTGGAGGAAACTGGAGTACCCAGAGAAAACTACAGACCTGCCGTAAGTCAATGACAAAGTTTATCACTTAATATAAGATAAAGTATGTATTATTATTATTATTATTAGTTGATAGCCACGGTATTCCAAATATCAATATTTCTGTGATAGGGGTTGTCGTAAAGAAGGAAGCTATAGAACCAATGGTTCCTAGTGATAAAGTTGAAGTCATCACTTCGAAAGTTTTATGGTGGTCATAAGATATTACTTTGATAACCATGATTGACCACGGCTATGCAGAGGCGTGGGAGTGGACATGAAAGTTGAGGCAAACTCCTGCAGTAGGGGTGGGGAGGGCAAGCTTCAGGCGAGGACCTGGCAGTGAGTGGGAGAGGACAAGCTTCTGAAGTGGAGCGAAGAGTGGGGTGGGGTGGGAGGTCATTTGGCATCTAAACAAGCATTTATCACCGTAAGCCTCTTGATTTACTAAACATTTTTTGCATTCACGACAAAAACATCATCTTTTTACCACATTTGTGGCAGAAAAAGAAATAAGGGGGTCGGGTGGGGGTAGGGTTAGTGTGTTTAGCGCCACGTTCAACAATATTTTAATTAAATATCGTGGCGGTCAGTTTTATTGGTGGAGGCAACTGGAGTACCCGGAGAAAACCAGGTATGACAAACTTGATCACATAATGTTGTACACCTCTTTATGAGCGGGATTTGAAAACTATCATTCGATCACGACCACGATGGACCCCACTGGTGTGGGGGACATAGTTACAAATGTATATAAATCGAAGATGGATTTTCTTCAATCAACTGTTTGGTATAGAAATGGTCATTTTTTGATGATATATAATATCAGATTAACGTATTATTAAACTGGAAATAAAAGTTGAAGGATATGGTACAATTTGTTCGTAGTTTTTAAAAAAAGGAGGGGGAGCTATCCTTTCCTCGAGTACCTGCGGTTTCAACGCAGTTTTTAGGGGGATTCGTGTTGTCAATATTTGGTTTAATTTGAGTGTTTTGCTGACCATTGTTTGTTTGTTCGTCTTGTTCTTTGTATTGTCCGTCCTTCTTCGATTTACGATTTATGACCACCCCTTTAATGCAGGAACATCAGTAGGACACGGGAGGGGGACAAAGGGACATGTGATTTACATGTGGTTAATTACAGGAATGTATCGCCCCCCATCAATGTCGGATAGTGACTTTAACCAAGACTTTGTAAAATCATACGATCAAATGTCAGTAAAATATGATAATTTGCTGATTCTTGGTGACCTAAATTATGACCTTTTGCTCAAAAGAGTATACCTTTGACCAATGTCTGTGATATTTGTGACCTAGAAAATATTGTAAAATGTGCTACATGTTTCACAAAGGGTGCAGATCCTACCCTTATTGATGTTATACTAACAAATAGAAAATCTCTTTTGCAAAACGTAATGAATTTCAGCTGTGGTTTAAGCGATGTTCATAATTTGATTGCGGTTCAAATCAAGAGTAATACTCCATCTTTAAAAAAAACCTTATAAAACATACAGAAGCTACAAACAATTCAATTATGAAGCATTCATACAAGATCTAGATAATGTTAAACTTGACGAGCAAATAATAAATGACAACAAAGATATACATAAGACATATGAAACTTTTGAATCATCCTTCTTAGATGTTGTAAACAAACACATACCCTTGAAAAAACGCAAGAGCACACAGCATCCAGCTTCATACATGAACCAAGAACTAAGACATTCAAGAAAAAAAATGCTTTTTAACAAATATAACAAAATAAGATCAAGAGACAACTGGGAGAAATACAGAACACAAAGAAATCTTGTCAATAAAATCAAAAGAAAATCAATAAGGGAATATTTTATAGAAAGATGTGTCGGTGGACCAAAATAAAAAGATTTCTGGCCAACCATTAAGCCATTTATCACAAACAAAGGTAGCTATTTTGAAAATAATATTATTTTAACAGATGACGATAGAATTGTAAATGATCAAAATGTGGTGGCTGAAACATTTAATGATTTTTTTTTATTAATGTAGCTAAAGACATTGGAAAAGACAGTTGTGCTGTAAATCAGGAACATCCAAGTGTAAAGGTAATTTCAGAACATAACTACTCAGAAAACAAATTAAAGTTCGATTCTATTGATATTTCATTTGTAGAAAAACAAATAGATAAAATGAATATCAACAAAGCCACTGGCAAAGATGGTATTTCTGTGAAAATTTGAAAATCGCAAAACCGATTGTTAGTAAGCCTATTACAATGCTTATAAACAAAACAATAGAAAATGCCTTATTTCCAAACAAACTTAAAGAGGCACAGGTTGTACCGCTCCATAAAAAGAACAGCCAACTGGAGGTTGGTAACTATAGACCTGTCAGAATACTACCAGTGGTGTCGAAGTTCTTTGAGAGAGCCATATATGAACAATTTTCACATTATTTTGAAAATATATTTCATCCTTCTTTATCTGCATTTAGACCAGGTTTTGGCTGCAACACTGCACTGTTGAAATTTATTGAAGATTGGAAAAAAGCCATTGATTGTAATCAGTATACAGCTGCAGTGCTTATGGATCTCTCGAAGGCCTTCGACTGCTTACCTCATGATCTTTTGATTTTAAAACTTGAAGCATATGGATTGTCTAAGTCAGCATTAAATTTAATGTATAGTTATTTATCTGAAAGGAAACAGTGTGTAAAAGTTGGTGTTGATTTTAGTGTTTGGAAAAATATTTATACAGGTGTGCCACAAAGTAACCTGTATTGTTTAATATATGTTTAAATGACATTTTTAATTTTGTAGAAGAAAGTATTTTATATAACTATGCTGATGACAATACATTGTCATACTCAGACACAGAATTGAATAAGGTTGTGGATATTTTGGAAAAGGAAAGTTTAAATTTAATCCATTGGTTTTCCCACAACCAGATGAAAGCAAATCCAGATAAATTCCAGGCAATTGCCATTGGTTCAAAAACTTCAAATGAAAGTATTCGTTTTAATTTGGATGGAAACAAAATTGATTGTGAAAAAGAAGTCAAGTTGCTGGGTGTCACAATAGATTGTCAACTAAAATTCAACACTCATATCTCAAATATATGTAAAAAAGCTTCAAGACAATTAAATGTATTAAAACGTATAGGTAAACATTTAACAAAATTAGGTAGATTAACTATATATTTTTCTTTTATAATGAGTAATTTTAATTATTGTCCAATTGTTTGGCATTTCTGTGGTGAGACCAATACCAGAAAAATTGAAAAAATTCAAGAAAGGGCCCTCAGATTTATTTATGAAGATTATAGTAGTTCATATGAAGACCTGTTGAATAAATCAAGATTACCAACATTAAAGATCAGACGCCTTAGAACAATGGCAATTGGAGTTTACCAAATTTTGAATAAAAAAGTCCAATGTTTTTAAATGATTTATTTGTATATAAAGAAAGTCGCTATTCTTTTAGGAAAACAAATACAGTAGAAGTACCCCAGGTGAGAACAACATATCATGGTTTACATTCTTTTAGATTTGCAGGTGCCACACTCTGGAATGAGCTACCCAATGAATTGCGGAATGTTTCTAGTCTCAGTCAGTTCAAAAGTTTAATTAATTCATGGAGTGGTGGCTCATGCAGGCGTGGCTCTTGTAAATCTTAAAAGTATGCTCTTATTCAGTTCATTCTTACTCATGCTACATGTACTTATTCATTTGCTTAGTGCTTTCATTTTTATTTTTATTTTGCTAGTTTTAGTGGCTAATTTACATGCATGGCTTTTATTGATGTAATGCATTGCTTTGTATGTTTGTCTGTAAGATGCAATTATTTGCATGCTCTTAATTAGTCTATGCGGTTTTCTGGTCCTATGAAGTCAGTGTGCAGAGAGGCACTTGCCACATGTGCACTGACTGTGGAGGCCCAGAAATCTAATCATTGATGTACTTGCATCTAATATGTGGTTTTAATGCATGACATTGCTTTATTATATTGTTTTTATGTTTTATTTATTGTGTTGTAATTTATATCTTAAAATGCATGTCGGTTTAAAAAGCGCATGAGAACTTGTGTTTGTACTGTTTGTAAATGTACCGACTTTAAATAAAACTTTTGATTTGATTTGATTTAGTTCAGTTGCTCATGCTACATGTACTTATTCTTTTTGCCTAGTGCTTTTTATGTTCTTATGCTAGTTTTAGTACTTTATAAACATGTTTTAAGCTATTTATGTAATGCTTGTATGTTTGTCTGTAATCTACAAATGTTTGTATGCCTCCTGTCATAATATAGTTTGTCTATTGTTATATATGTCGATAAAAAGCTCTACAGAGCTTATGTTATATGTTTGTAAAAACTCCGACTTTAAATAAAACTTTTATACTTTATACTTTATACCCCACTTTTAATAATGTGGCGGGGAAAGCTATATTCAACCACAACTGTTTTGGCAAAAATTAACGAACAGCAGGGAAGCAGATAATGTTGAGTAAATCAAGAGATATAACACTACAAAGGTCTGCTTAGAGGCCAAATTAACTTATTTTTTCAGTTTTGAAAGCCCCACTTTTTGGTACCCTTCAAAACCTTGCCCTACCCCCCTTTCCGATCAACTCCTACGCATTTGTAGTGTCTTTCAAATATTTATTTTTCTGATAGTATCAAAAATAAATAATTATTGTTTGTTTGTCTTGCATATGTACGTGTATTTTATAACTTCCTGAAGTTTGATAAAATATAACCATTGTACATAATCGTGTATATACATGTAGAAATAAATACTTTTAAACCCGTTTTAAACTAGATAGGGATATTTTAGAGATAAGTTAGGGATAAGTGATAGGGGCACACCATACCAGACATTTATGATACTCTGAGTCTGGACTTCAGTGGTGAATACGTTGGCAACAACGGTTATCCAGGCAGTGGGTGAAGTTTCAAGATAGGTAACAGGTAAGGGACCGACCATTTAACTTGAAGGGGGTACTATGTTTTTTTTGTTTCATTCAGAATTTTTTTTTCGGACAACACAAGAGTTAGAATATTTTTTAACATTAGGTTATATGATATATAATATATAATATATAATTCAGATGTTTTAACATTGTTTTATTTGATTATTATTTTTTAGAATGAAAATAATGCTTAAATTGCATTTGTTTACAAACCAACATGTCACATGACTCACAATGCTTCTGGTTAAAAATAGCCACAATTTTTGCTTGAAAGGTTAATGATATGCATATATGTATATATCCATATCACCAATAACACTTGGTCATTAGCTGCCTGTAATATCACTCATAGTCCAAATAACTCCAGGAAGCTATAATTTTCATTAGCAATTTTTAGATCAGCTTCCTCCTGTTAATACAGAAATTAATGCGACCTAAAAAATGCAAATCTCTGGATTGCTGGAAGATTCATTATTTTGACTAAAAATAACACTATGATCATGGAAAAAAGGAATATAACAATGCAGATCAAAGAGATGGCTAACTTCATCATGTATGTACTTGTAGAATTAGTTTTCTCAGATAGCTACATGTATTTTGATTTAAACTTGAATGCAATAATTATAAAACTGCATGATGAAGCCATCTATATATATTCCTTTTAGCATCGTCCCCTGGTGTCTTCTGCTGAAGGGCAACCGATGTGCTTGCCTTTCTGCTTTAGACATAGGGAGCAGGGGCGGATCCAGGATTTCAAGTTAGGGGGGCGCACTTAAAATAATTGCGCCGAGTGGAGGGAGGCGCGAACAATTTTGGGGGTATTTCCTGTGAAAAATCACGATTTTACGCCAAAAAATCATATTTTTTCCAATTTTAGGGGGGCGCGCGCCGGGTGCCCCCCCCCCCCTGAATCCGCTCCTGGGGAGGATATAAATGGCTCATACCTGTACCTCAAAATTAAGGGTTGACTATCGTCCTTTTAGCACCGTCACCTGGTGTCTCCTGCAGAAAGGTTATCATTGTGTTTGCCTCTCTGTTTCAGACACGGGTAGGATACAAATAGTCGGCTCTATCTATTTATTTATCATCATATTTATATGATATATATATTAAAGCTGGATGTATTAAAACATATCAACCACACTGAGCATATAAATGACATGTTATAAGTATATGTAATTGTATCTTTTTCTTTGTTAAACATATATTATGTTTTAAATAATTATATATGTGAATATTCATGCCCCTCGTGGGCCTATATTTGGTAAATAAAGTATCTTCTTCTTTTATACATGTATACATATCGAAACGACAATGCATGAGAGATACAGGATCAGATGAGTGTCAAATTATGTTACTCCTCTATTGATATCAACATGTAGTGTTCTACATGCAAGACAAAACAGCAATATACATGTATATACCTTAGTACTACATAGAGTAACTACAAAGTTTGTGATTTGACTGAGAAAGTGATGTACAGTATCAAACGAGGGAGGTACAATCAAAGTACCGGTATATATCTTAAATAGAGAATTCTTTTAACATATAACATAAGTTTGCCTTAAAACACTGGTACCTCTTTTGAGACATCATCTATTTTTTTTAAATGGCACATTATTTTAGAATTTCTGTTATCAAGTACTATACTGTTATTTTGTTACAGCTGATGGATTCCAGAATGGTTGTCCGGAACTTGGTAGCAAATACAACATGAACTGGATGTTGGCTTAGAAGTCTTTCAGATGACAGATCAAATTCCAACATAGGAGAACCATTGCTATGACTAATTTTTACGCTGTTTAAGCTTTCATTTCAAGTCATCAAAGACTTCATCCTAAATTTTATGTTGTTGTGTTTTTGGGGGGTTTTTTTGGAGGGGGGGGGGGGAGAAGGGGTGAAAGGATTTTTTTTAGACAACTTTTCATGTGACATGAGTAATTAGTTAATTTTTTATAAATTTAACAGGAACCTTATTCATCGGAATACGTTAGCTGAGATCTGGAAGGGAGGTTTTTTTTTAAATTTAAAATTAATTTATTGAGACATTACATGATTTTGGAGGAAGTTTCCTTGTACAAATACTTTAACTAAATCAATAAACAAAAATTTGGGTTATTTGATTATCATTTTGCTTTAAAAACCTTTTCTTTTATTAAATATTAAAAACAGGGATTTTATCTGTATTAATAATTTTACATTGTTTATGACATCACATACATGTACATGTAGTAGAAATAACCATATGCAACTTATTTGAAGACATTTTCATAGTTCAAAGATGTAGGATAAAAGACTGTTATTATGGATTAAGACTCAGATTTTCTAATAAAAAAGTGATTTTGAAATTTTGCCTATGTTTATTATATTTTATTGACATATATCAGTATCAGCTGAGAGTAAGAGTATATAAAAGAAAATAAATTATCAAGCAATTGACAACAAAGTTGATGAACTAAATTAAAAATAATGACTTTGCAATCTACATTTGTATTAATAACTACCATCCAGTTTGGTGACCAACATCATACTTACTGAATATTGATTGAATGAATTACATGTATTTTCTGATATATTTGGTTTGTTTGTTTGATCGTGTTTAACGCCACTTTCAACAATGTTTCAGTTATATTGTGGTGGTCAGTTTTATTGGTGGAGGACCCTGGAGAAAACCACCGACCTGTTGCAAATCACTGACAAACTTTATCACAAAATGTTGTACACCTCGCCCTGATTGAGATATATTATGTAGGATTATTTTCTAAGTTATGTCTTGTCTGCCTGCTGCAAAATATAGCAAAAAAGTATTCCACATATTCTGGTTAAAAATTATATATATTTTTTGTCTATTTTCAAAAAGTCGTAATACATTGTTGTACTAATAGGTAGAATGAAGAGTTAGGGTTATGGTGTTTAATGCCACAGTCAACAAAATTTCAGTTATATCATGGTGGTCAGTTTTATTGTTGGAGGAAAATGGAGAAAAACACTGACAAACTTTATCACATAATGTTGTATCAAGCACACCTCCCCACGAGCAGGATTCGAAATCACAACTTTAGTGGTGATAGAAACTGATTGCACAGGTAGTTGTAAATCCAACTAGCATACCAACACGAAATAATGGCCCTAGGTAGAATGAACCATATATACAGGATCTGCCTTAAGCCAATTGAGCCCCACTGAAGTTGCATACTCTCAGCTGTTCAAGTACACACAAACAAAAACACTAGGTTTTACAGAGAACAGCAATGATTATTATTATGTTATGGGGTCCACACCTCCTAAGGCGACCCTGCATATGTATTTGTGATAAGAGCAAAATTAATATCCAACTTGGCTAATACCTTCAGTGATTTTTCGCCTGTTACCCCTGTATACTTGTCCAGATTTTATTTTATTTGATTTTTGGTGTTTTAACTCCACTTTCAACAATATATCAGCTATATCATGGCGACCAGTTTTAGTGGTGAAGGAAGCCGGAGATAACCACCGACCACGGGCAAGCAACTGGTAAACTTTATTACTTGCGGCTGCGAGTCGACTGCACCCTTTTTAGCTCACCTTGCCAAAGGCAATGCGAGCTTTTGCCATCACTTGGCGTCCATCGTCCGTTAACTTTTCACATTTTAATCTTCTCCTCTGATCCTCTGAAACCCCTCAGTCAAATGAAGTAAAACTTGGTAGGAAGCATCTATGGCAGGTCCTCTATAAAGATTGCTCATTTCGTCCCGATCCATTAACAAACATGTTCGCCATAGGCAATTCTTGTTTCTGATTGGTTGATTTCTAAAAAATCTTCTCCTCTGAAACCGCTTTGCCAAATGAATCAAAATTTGATAGGAAGCATCCTTGGAAGGTCCTCTATAAAGTTGCTCATTTATTTCTGATCCGTTAACAAACATGACCGCCACAGGCAATTCTTGTTTCTGATTGGTTGATTTCTAAAAAATCATCTCCGCTCAAAGCGCTTGGCCAAATGAATCGAAACTTGGTAGGAAGCATCCTTGGAGGGTCCTCTATCCAGAATGCTAATTTAATTCCGATCCGTTAACAAACATGGCCACCACAGGCAATTCTATTTTCTGATTGGTTGATTTATAAAAATCTTTTTCTCTGTAACTGCTTAGCCAAATGAATCGAAAATTGGTGGGAAGCACCTATGGAAGGTGCTGTATTAAGTTTCCTCGAAGCAAAATGAAAGGTGAGCGACAGGCTCTGCCCCTATTAGTATGCATATCAATGATTCTTGATATATAGGAATACAAAGACAGGTTAATTTTTTTTCACACTGGTTAAAAGTTTTGCATCTGGAAAATCTTCTTTTCATTTTGAATCAGGATCCTCCCAACAAGAATAACAACTCTTCTTAGTATTTTCATGTAAGTAACTGTATACAACATTAGTGTCTGGTACAGAAGCTAGATTACAAATTAAAAAAATACCACTTTTGGCATGGAACATAGTTATTTTAATTTAATGCTTTATTTATTTCAAGAGGATTGCAAACATCCTGAAGGCTACAAAGTTGGTCTCCTCAACATACATATGATACAAGACAAGACAATACAACAGACTATCTCACACTCATTCACTCATAATAGTTAGTACAAATTAAATTTTCAATAGCAATTTAAAATATTTACAAAGCATAGAATCTATAGAAATCTATTGCTATTTTCAATGAATTCATATACACACTGAAATATAACTATGTTATCATCCATAGATAAATCATCACTTCCTTGAAGAAAAAGCTCAACTAAACATGTGTTTATTTCATTTTTGAAATTATTTAAATTCACATTTGGACAGAGCAATGATTTAATCTTGTGAAAAAGTGTTTTTCTTAAATCATCATATTTATCACAGTTAAATAAAAGATCCTGTGGAAAATACATACAAACACTTCTTCTCAGAAACCACTTCAAAGTTTATAACCAAATTGTGTATGGGATCATATTGTGGGCTTTTATATAAAATTGTGGTGTCAATTGGAAATGCAAAAATTACCTCATCATGGAACATGATTTAGCAAAGGACCCTGTTTCTCCCAAGCTATTGGGTATTTGAAAAAATTATATGATGCATGAATTATCCTTTAGTGCTCATCATTTTCGCCTGGTTAGGGTAATATGAAAAATAGTTAAAAAGACATTTCATCATTATTAAAATGAAGTTGGACAAATTTGCAATATCTGCATGAGCACTGGCTTAGGACAGGCAAAATTGCAGGCTAATATGATAAGTCACAGCAGGTAACTGGTCACAGTGAATGCATACACGTTGATAACAACATCGGGAGTAAAGCTAGACAGAAGGTTGCAAATGTTTCTGAAGAAAGGACTACATTATATATTTATACATGCATAGTAGGAAATCAATGGTAACTGTAACAAATGAAATATTTAAATGTTTTTTTTTATTAAGGCAAAAATACTTTCCCGATCCCTTCAATGATTCATTTAAAGACGGGTGAGGGTATTCCCTCAGTATTATTATTATTTATAACCAAATGCATTATCCTACACAGAATTCAATATCATGTATCACGTTTTGAACACCAAAACATTCTCTGTATCCTTGCTGAGACCCCCTTCATGGTATTAAGATGATAAATGATGCTAATCCGCTCATTCTCCAAGGGTAGACCTGTATTACATATTTTTTATTTTAAAAATTCGCAAATGCTTGAAAATAGCGTTTGTCATTGTTGGTGGTTATGAAGAATAAATGCATAAAAGAACAAACCCACTAAACAGCTATATTCCTAAAATTTGAGTTACCCAAAAGCAAGTGATAAAAATACCTATTTTGGATGTTTAACTGAAAAGGAAACAACTTTTAATTAAAAATAAGAACGTTTAACTAACAACTTAGTAAAGCAAAAATAAACGAAGTGTCGAAAGAGCATTGGAAGATAAAAAATATATTTTTCTGTTTTATATTTAAGAACATGGAGAAGTGGCATATTATTTCAACCAAATATTACTATTTTTGACATTTATATGAAGGGAAAAACGTGTATACATGTACATTTAAAACTATCCCATTTCTAAAGAAGATCATCAATAATGAATAAATAGCATTCATAACATAGGTAAGAAGAGTTTGAAGATACAAAAGCGGTTATCATAATCCGTAAATCGAAGGAAAGACAACACAATGGCCTAAAGAAAAAGAACAAAAAAAGTATCATTTCAATATTAATGATTATTGTACATAGTTTTCTTGGTTCAAAATATCTGCATGTGCACACATTTGAAAACTTCCTTTCTGCACATACGAGAATAACAAAATTAATTTACTATCTTTATTCAGAAATTTGAAACTTCTGCATTGCTTAAATGAGCACTTAAAGGTAATATTTTGAGAATTGTTTTCCCTTTTACTGAAAATTATCAATTTTTAGATAAGGTTCTTTTTTAATACATTTTTGAATATACAGAGACGTGCCAAAAGTATTCGGTCACTGTAATTTTTTACTATATATTTCATATAAAACCACAATTTTTCAAAGCATTATTCCATGGTTCGATTTTGATGAAAGTTTTACCAACAGAAGCGAAAACGTACTGTACGTAGTTTTCTGTGATTATTTTAAAATATTTTTTGGAAGCACAGATTTTAAATATTCATGATTTAAACACAAACTTAAATTATTTGTCAAATGTACTATCATTGTATTGTATTTTTGACGTTCAAAATTTAGTTTTGTGATTAAATCGTGAACTCATAAAAATTATAGATTATAAAATTATGCTAAAATTACAGTGTAAAACTACATTTAATCCTGTTTTTGTTGGTAAAAAATCATCAAAATCGAACAAGAGTCGACTTTGGAATAATGTTTTTAAAAAATGTGGTTTTATATGAAATATATAGTAAAAAATCACAGTGATCGAATACTTTTGGCACGTCTCTGTGTATAATAAAAAATAAATTCGTAATTTTCCATTCTTTTACTATTCCAAAACTTAATTTAATTTTCTATAAAGTTATTTTTAACACTATTTTAATTTCAAATATATTTCCGTCCTCTTCAAAGGCCGCGCCTTCTCATATCAATAATATTCAGTTCAAAGTTCTTATTCGGTCATCCGTACAAAATTAACCCAGTAGTTGACCAATGAGATCTACAAGCGCCATAGCCAGAAATCATGGGTACTTTTGCTCATGAATATTCATAAGCCAAATCGCGTCATGTATGACGTCAGCAAATAAACGTTGAACCATATTTGGAAGACGCTGATCAATGAACGCTGATGAAAACTCGTATCTATTTTTTTTTTAGTAATATTTCATCAGTTTTGATCACATAAATAACTTCATATAATTATTTGTGATCGTATCAAAATTAATTGTCATCATATGTTCATTAGGAACTCGATGATGTTTGTAAAAGATCGAAAATATATGCACTGCCCCCCCCCCCCCCCCCTTTTTCACGATCAATTAAATAAATAAAAATATGTATAGATCTACTAAATAAAAAATATATTGTGCATTTGTTTTCAATATCTGCCCCACATAAATATTAATTATATCATTGAAATCGTTTAGTATATAGATTTTATATTGTTAAATTGTTTGAATGTGCTTACTACAAGTATTCAATGTTTTGTTGATATTGTGTAATAAGCATTCATCGAATTCAAATGTATCATTATAAAAAGTTTATTTACCCTTCATGGAGCCTCGACTTAATTATTTTCTATATTTAAACCGGTGTCGACAATGATTGACTATTTTTCAGCAGATAACAATTCGAGTTTTAATGAAAATAGTGTGCATCCATGGGAAACAATTTAAAAAATGGTCAGAAGTCGACTAAAATTTGAATTCTGCAGTGATATCCATATTAGAATTCACAGAAATATGCCTTGTTTTTAAAATAGTGTGGGAACCGCGAATAATTTATACATCTAGCTCAAATTTGCTGTGCTTGTTTCTACCGGTGTAATGTCAAATATTTCACCTCAGAAAAATGCCTGCACCCCCGAACAAAATATTTCTTTAAGAAATTTTTGTAAAAATTTCTGGCTTGAAGAAACCGCCATCTTAGATATGCAAATGAGCAAACTACCCATGATTTCTGATTTCTGGATATGCCGTTCCTCGCGTGATTTCTCAGTTGGAAGATATATTCCGAATGCACCACCCTACAAGGAATAATTATTGTTTACTTCACAATAATTACATTACTTCCGTTTTTCATTGAAATGTGACAATATGATTGGTTATGAAGTGGTCACATGATTATAAAAGTGATGTTTCACATCCCAATGAAACTCAAATCCGAACTTGCACGTGCCTCCACGACGACGTCAGATGTAAACAATCAATGGCGTAGTAATTTCCAACAGCAAATAATCTAACACAAATAAAATTCACAACGGAAAATTCAACTATATTAAATTTTGGTGTGATTTAAATATAATTAGAAGAATTGAATGCATTCTTTTGAAGTTTCATTGGGGTATGAAAGCGTTGATCGAACTACATTTTCAACATGAAGCATTACCGTGCTTCATTGAAAATGTACTTCGGTCAACGCTTTCATACCCCAATGAAACTTCAAAAGAATGCATTCAATTCTTAAATGAAAAATACGAAAAACCTCGAATGAAAATCTTCCGCAGATCGTATAACGTGTTTCCTTCCCCTATACTATAATCCCCCTGATTTAAAATAATTTTGGGATGTTTTGTAAATTTGTTGTGTGTGGTATGTTTGAACCTTTTTCTTGTCAGGTAATGCAATTGTATTATGAAAAGAAAGTTTAAACAATGAAGGTCAAACGATTCCACCAATATCAACAAAACGAAACGAACAAATCACCTCTCCGCTCTCGCAACTCAATGAACATAAAAACGACATTAGACGCTGGAAATTCAGGTCTTGGTTTGGGACAGGCACATACATGTGGCGAGGTTAAACCGTTACTTACCTAAACCATATAGGTCATTACTGATATTCTCTATCTTGAGACATTTGTTTTCGTTACGGAGAAGTTAAGAGTAAACGAGGGAAAAAGATTCTTTAATTAAGGGGAAAAATCCCTGTTTTCTTGAAGGCTGATATTAGGTTTTCAGGGGTAGCTGACTTCATGTATGCAGCACAGGCAAGCTGGCATACATCTACCTTCATGATGACAGTGGATGTAGTTCTGGTCTTCTTATGACAAAGACTATCATACATTTTTTGTAAGGGTCCATAAATACCAACATCCATTGGTTGCAGAAAGTGGGATGTGTGTGCTGGTAGTACATGAATTATAATGTTATTATCCTGTGCCCACTCAATAACTGGCAATGAAACATGAGACTTGTGACCATCAAGTAACAACAATATTTTATCATTCTGTCCTGGCACATACAACTTAAAATGGTGTTTCAAATAGTCCAAAAATATTTGCGAATTGGACCAACCACTGTCAGATACTGTTCCAACAGCGCCCGGAGTAGAACCATCCATCCATCTACTCTGCATTTTCTTCCCAGGATAAACAAAGTATGGTGGGATAGAATTTCCTGCAGCATTTCCACAGCCAAAGAAGGTACATGTAATTGTTTCTGACCTTCCAGCAGTCACTGCAGGAGGATAATATTCAGTGCTACCAACTACATTTGGGGGTTTGTGATTGGCCTGTGTACCCTTCTCATCTACATTGTAGATTAAATGTGGTTTGTTTTCAAGATTATACTTGTGAATAACTGCACTAAGTTCATCAAAGTACTTGTCGACACACAATTTATTGGAACCTTTGACTCTTGCTATTTCCAAAGCATGTGGTTTAACAACTCTGAGATCTGTCCATCTTTTCAAAAAGGAATAAAACCATATTAAACTAAATGGATTGTCTAATTTTCTAATATCTAAGTCTGCAGCATAGTCACTTGCAAGGTCTACAACTTCTTGTCTAGTGTAACCATAACCAATTAGAGCCATTTCTTTCAAGTGTGATACCAGTTTTGCTTCCTCCTCTAAACTCAACACTGGACTTCGTCCCATTTGTATGCACTCGGAATCAACTGTGCCAGCCACCCGATCTCTTAAGGTTTGAAATGGTACATCAAACCGCTGTGCTGCCTTTCTTATTGATAACTTTTCCTTCCCAGTAGCTGCTATATAGGTAGTTCTAATAATAAAACCCTAAATGCTCGCTTACTCGCAAGGGTTATAACGGGATGCCATTACACGTAATGGAGCAGCCGCCGAGATTTTTTGCGCTCGCTTACAGAGCTTCTGACGCCTGCATTTATCAATAATAAGACATAACCTTTCCTTTTGTCCATTATTATAACAAGTTTTTATCACCTACCAGTATTTTAGAATGTAATTCCCACAAAATAAAAATCTCCTCTTTGAAAATTTAGAATTTCGTCATTTCCGGCCTCACTATTTAGATGTCGATACCATATTTGGCGATTTAGGCGTGAATGTTTACCAATCGTAACTACTCGGCCATTCTCGCTACCCTGCAAATAATAGGGTAGCGAGAATGGCCGAGTAGTTACGATTGGAATGTTTACATCAGCTTGTAATAAGAAATACCATATTTAGAAAAGCTCCGCCTTTCGTAGTTTCCGGTTATGGAAAACGATCGATAAATTTGAACAAGGTTGTTGCTAACTTTGAAAAGCATATATTTCTCAGCCAAACCGATTTAACAAGGACTGGGATCACCAGTAATTGTTAAAATGAAATGTTTGAAGCGTAAATAGTGAGTTTTTATGTTTCAACTGCAACTTTTTTTTTGCTCCATTGTGACGAATGGGACCACGTTGTAGCTCTGCCGAGACACAAGTTTGTCACAGGAGCTACATTATTGCAGCTACTATATAGGCATCTGTCATCCTACTGGGACTATACAGCCTCAGTTTCCTTCTAGATTTTCCTTTCAGATGTGCAGGGTGTAACTGAAAATATAAAGAATAGTATAATGAGATTATATTATCAAACTTGTTAATTTCTTTGTTTGCTTATTGTTTTTATTATCATCTTGCTAAATGTATTTTATATGTAATGTATATATATTATATATATATGTCAACATGATACACTGTATGTCAGTAAAAAGTTAATTAAAGTGTATGTTTATTGTTCTTTAAATGCCCAAGCAAAAATAAAACCTTTTGTATTTGTATTGTATAATGTTTTGTTGATGCTTTTTGTAAGGGACCTAATGACAGGTTACCCCCTCCCCCCATATAATCTCATTTATCTGTTTGATTTAGTTTAATTCTCTGTTCAGTTTATGCTACATGTGTATAAATTTTGATTATTTCAGTTAAATTAATTCTTTTTCTATCTTCTCTGTGAATATCATTTCATTCCATCAAGAATTAAAGGTTATATTTGTTATAAAAGCAGCAGTGGATATGCAAAATAATCTGCCATTTTGTGACTAATGAAGAGCACTTGTTTAAAAAGTATATATTTTCCCGGAAAAATCAGCCATTTTCTAAAAAGTGGTAGAATCTGAAGATCAGTCGTCATATTTTCAAAGTATTTTAAAATACAATTTCCTTGGCCTACATTCCAGAAATGGTCATGAACTGTGATGATGATTATGTCAACAAACTGGAAAAATACAAATGTTTGGGGAATACCATCGCTTAAAATAGATTTCACAGGCAGAATGACCAGATAAAAAGGACATTAGTAAAAAGGAGCTTTTTTACTTGCATGGAATTTGTTCAATTCAATCTTACCTGTTTTGATCTCATTTTATATATTCCAGTTTAAAAAATCTTCTTTAGCGTCTCATTTACGTTAAAAATATACAGAATGACGTCATTGGTCTCGTGCTGCGCGAGCATTGTAAATCAAAACAGACGACCAACATTATTGCATGACCGAGCAGATGTCACGGTAGGATATTACTAAGCAAAAAGGAAAACAAATAATGGACAAACTGTTTAGATTCAAGAAAGTTTATTTTTTAATATATTTGTTATTCATTCATAGATAGCCGTTTAATACTTGTTTACTGATTTAATATTTCTTTTTACTTGCAGAAATGGAAACAAAAGAAAGATTTTGTGATATTTGTGCTTTCCAGCATATAAACGAGCTTGCTGTAGAATGGTGTTCTGAATGTGACGAAGCTTTGTGTTCTAAATGCAAAGTACAACATGGAATCGCAAAAGCCACTAGAAACCATACACCCTTATCAATCGAAGACTTAGCACAGCTGCCATCTGCCATTTTGTCCTTGAAACAAACATGCGACAATCACGACGAAAAGGTAGACTTTTATTGCAGTGATCACCAACAACTGTGTTGTATGAAATGTACAAGAACTAGTCATAGAGATTGTACATCGGTGTGTTCGATAACTGAAGTCGTTCTAGATGTCAAGACATCCCCTGGCTTTACTGATTTAGAGAGAAGCATAGACGACCTTGACCAAAATATTGAAGAAGTTTGTAAAGAGACGCATTCTATTTTGGCTTCCATGGTAACTGAAAAATCAGCATGTTACTTTAAGATAAAGAATTTTCGATTGTCTGCAGACAAACGCCTGGATGAACTTGAACAGAATCTGTTAGATGAACTTGAACAAATATATATAAAACAGAAATCGAAAGTACAGGGAGTCGCCGACACGTGTTTAAGCAAAAAAACTGAGATATCAGAAACCAAACAAAATATGACCACAGCTAGAAAACATGCCTCTGATTTACAGGCATTTCTTTTAATGCACAAACTCACTCATCAGCCATGATCAGGTTCAGGAGGAAGAGAATAGGTTTCAATCTTACTTGGAAAATCAAGGATTAATGACAACTACATTCACCTTTAAGCCTAGTTCGGAATTATCTACTAGTTGTTGGTCTTCAATGGGAAGCATTTATGTTAATAGAAAAGGAATATCCAGTATCTTAAAAAGACACAAAGACAAACAAGCCCAATTGCTGACCACACCTAAACCACGGACAACTGAAAATAAAACAATTGTCGACAAATTTAACATTTCCTTTCCGCCATCCCCACAAAAACCGTGCATTAGGGATTGCATTTTTCTACCAAACAATTATATACTTCTAACAGACAGAAATAATAATTGTTTGCTCTTGGTTTCAGAGAGTGGTTTTTATAAAGACAAAATAAAACTGAAGTCAGAACCATTCGGACTTGCTTATATTGATGGCGACAAAGTAGCTGTAACCATGCTAAAAAATGCAATATGTATTGTTGATGTTAAGCAAAAGTCTACCACCTCCAAATTTGATCTCGACAGAACTCCGAACGGAATTCAGGTGCATAAGAAGAAAAATCTTGTTGTTAATATGTACGACTTCGGGTACTACATTGTTAGTTTGGAGGGAATTGTAGAAAGAAAAATATCGATAGGTTCCGAAAAAGCACACTACTTTACCTTGATAGATGACAAGATATATTGCGCAAAATGGGAAACTAGTAAGGTCCTCTGCTACGATTTATTTGGAAATGTCCAATGGGAGTTTGCGCACGATAAGATGAAAGGACCAAATGGAATCACTTGTGGCGAAAATGGTGAATTATACGTCGTGTGTTTTAAATCTAACAATCTTTTCATGTTAGACACGGAAGGAAAACATGGAGAAGAAGTTCTGAACAAGCTTGTAACGCCCATAAACGTATACTATGATAAACATACTCAACGTTTGATCATTGCTTCTAACGGCAGAGTAACCGTTTACAGTGTTTGCTGAACAATATTATTATATCTGATCTTGATCAATTCCTAGAATAACAGAATACATCGCTTTTAGTGGGGTTCATGTTACTCGTTCTTTAGTTTTATGTGTATCTTTTGTAGATCACTGTTTGTCCTTTTGTCCTTATACGTTTGGCCATTGCGTTGTCTGTCCTTCGATTTACAGATTCTGATTACCCCATTGGTATCTTCAAACTCTTCTAGATACTGATTTTAACACATTTGTTAGATATCCGAATGCTTTTTTTTAGAAGTACAACAACACCAGAAGGATATATGTAAATAACTGTAATACACACAGAATCTGTACAATACAAACAGCTCCATAAACTGTTTTTTATTCATTACTCCTTATTGTCATGGCCGTTTTAACAGCATTATAGGTCCTCGGGCAAAACAATGCACTGGGGTCCCTACCTAAGCAACCACTTGCAGGAATAAAACTGTAAATGCCAATAAAATTAAACGTGTATTATTGTATTGGTATTTCCATCAAAATCAGTGTTTAAACATTAAAAAACATGCCGTAGACAACATACATAGATTAGCATGGGACCCCTATGCCCGTGGGGGCCGCTGGCAATTGCCCACCGCCCATGCGTTAAGACGGCACTGCCTATTGTGCTGTGCACATGTATGAACATATATCTGAGTTTTGTTTAAGCCAAATGTTCCTGGTCCTTTAAATTATCCATATTGGGTTCTGAAATTTGTGTGTGTTAAAATCTACTGAAAAATCTACTAATTTAGTCAAAGGACTCACTGTACATGAACATTACTAAAGTCAAACCATTTGCACATTTACAACTTGATTCTAAAATTATATGTTTTTACGTGCTTTTAATAAAAACCCTTTAAAGATGTTAAAGAATTAGGGTTAGAGTTATGGTGTTTAACCCCACTTTCAACAATAATTCAGTTATCGTGACGGTCAGTTTTATTGGTAGTTGAAACTGCAGTACCCGGAGAAAACCACCGACCTGCCGCAAGTCATTGACAAACTTTATCACATAATGTTGTATCGAGTACACCTTGCTTGAGCGGGTTTCGAGCTCACAACATTAGTGGTGATAGGCACTGATTGCATAGACAGTTGTAAATCCAACTACCATACGATCACGAAGACGAGGGCCCCGCCCCTGAAACACAACGGTAAAAACACAAATGATATTAATCTATGACCGATTAAATTTATGACGTCATCGACAATTTATAACGATATTTTACCAATTTTTACATATTAGAATCGAAATAATTCCTGGAATCCATATGTATATATTGTTTTTACCACGGGTAGGCCTTTATGTCAGCTTTTTACCCCTCGCTAGCGCTCACGGTAAATCTTCTTGACATAAAGGCCTACCCGAAGTAAAAACAATATATACACATGGCTTTCATTGATTATTTCTTAATTAGAATATACAAGAGTGAGTGATTGTTGTTTAACGCCAACTCAGCAATTTTTCAGCTATATCATGGCGAGAACAAGTTAATTTTCAATGAAATGATGATGAGGTCCGCTTTGTACTAGCCCAACACGCTTAGTTGGATTTTTATAGTGCTAGCTCACTGAAACAACAGTACGCGGATAGACACCACTCGGACACATTATCATGATTCCGAGCCAACCAGTCTGCCCTTTCTCCTTAATGCTGCATGCTTCGCGGAGAAGCAACACATACCAATTTTATAGTCTTTGGCTTGACCCGGTCGGAGCTCAAACCAACGATCTACCGCACTCGATGTGAGCACGCTAACCATTACACCACCGATACGATTAGAAGAATATACAGAATTGTGATGTACATAAAGAAAAAAAAATACAGACAACAGACATGTAGATTATACTCGACAGTCCATTAGAAACAACATACAACAGACATTTAGATTATACCCAACAGTCCATTAGAAACAACATACAACAGACATGTAGATTATACTCGACAGTCCGTTAGAAACAACATACAACAGACATGTAGATTATACTCGACAGTCCGTTAGAAACAACATACAACAGACATGTAGATTATACTCGACAGTCCGTTAGAAACAACATACAACAGACATGTAGATTATACTCGACAGTCCGTTAGAAACAACATACAACAGACATGTAGATTATACTCGACAGTCCGTTAGAAACAACATACAACATACATGTAGATTATACTCGACAGTCCGTTAGAAACAACATACAACAGACATGTAGATTATACTCGACAGTCCGTTAGAAACAACATACAGCAGACATGTAGATTATACTCGACAGTCCGTTAGAAACAACATACAACAGACATGTAGATTATACTCGACAGTCCGTTAGAAACAACATACAACAGACATGTAGATTATACTCGACAGTCCGTTAGAAACAACATATAGCAGACATGTAGATTATACTCGACAGTCCGTTAGAAACAACATACAACAGACATTTAGATTATACTCGACAGTCCGTTAGAAACAACATACAACAGACATGTAGATGATACTCGACAGTCCGTTAGAAACAACATACAACAGACATGTAGATTATACTCGACAGTCCGTTAGAAACAACATACAACAGACATGTAGATTATACTCGACAGTCCGTTAGAAACAACATACAACAGACATGTAGATTATACTCGACAGTCCGTTAGAAACAACATACAGCAGACATGTAGATTATACTCGACAGTCTGTTAGAAACAACTTACAACAGACATGTAGATTATACTCGACAGTCCATTAGAAACAACATACAACAGACATGTAGATTATACTCGACAGTCCGTTAGAAACAACATACAACAGACATGTAGATTATACTCGACAGTCCGTTAGAAACAACATACAACAGAAATGTAGATTATACTTGACAGTCCGTTAGAAACAATATACAACAGACATGTAGATTATACTCGACAGTCCGCTAGAAACAACATACAACAGACATGTAGATTATACTCGACAGTCCGTTAGAAACAACATACAACAGACATGTAGATTATACTCGACAGTCCGTTAGAAACAACATACAACAGACATGGAGATTATACTCGACAGTCCGTTAGAAACAACATACAACAGACATGTAGATTATACTCGACAGTGCGTTAGAAACAACATACAACAGACATGTAGATTATACTCGACAGTCCGTTAGAAACAACATACAACAGACATGTAGATTATACTCGACAGTCCGTTAGAAACAACATACAACAGACATGTAGTACTCGACAGTCCATTAGAAACAACATACAACAGACATGTAGATTATACTCGACAGTCCGTTAGAAACAACATACAACAGACATGTAGATTATACTCGACAGTCCGTTAGAAACAACATACAGCAGACATGTAGATTATACTCGACAGTCCGTTAGAAACAACATACAACAGACATGTAGATTATACTCGACAGTCCGTTAGAAACAACATACAACAGACATGTAGATTATACTCGACAGTCCATTAGAAACAACATACAACAGACATGTAGATTATACTCGACAGTCCTTTAAAAACAACATACAACAGACATGTAGATTATACTCGACAGTCCGTTAGAAACAACATACAACAGACATGTAGATTATACTCGACAGTCCGTTAGAAACAACATACAACAGACATGTAGATTATACTCGACAGTCCGTTAGAAACAACATACAACAGACATGTAGATTATACTCGACAGTCCGTTAGAAACAACATACAACAGACATGTAGATTATACCTGACAGTCCGTTAGAAACAACATACAGCAGACATGTAGATTATACTCGACAGTCCGTTAGAAACAACATACAACAGACATGTAGATTATACTCGACAGTCCGTTAGAAACAACATACAACATACATGTAGATTATACTCGACAGTCCATTAGAAACAACATACAACAGACATGTAGATTATACTCGACAGTCCGTTAGAAACAACATACAACAGACATGTAGATTATACTCGACAGTCCGTTAGAAACAACATACAACAGACATGTAGATTATACTCGACAGTCCGTTAGAAACAACATACAACAGACATGTAGATTATACTCGACAGTCCGTTAGAAACAACATACAACAGACATGTAGATTATACTCGACAGTCCATTAGAAACAACATACAACAGACATGTAGATTATACTCGACAGTCCGTTAGAAACAACATACAACAGACATGTAGATTATACTCGACAGTCAGTTAGAAACAACATACAACAGAAATGTAGATTATACTTGACAGTCCGTTAGAAACAACATACAACAGACATGTAGATTATACTCGACAGTCCGCTAGAAATAACATACAACAGACATGTAGATTATACTCGACAGTACGTTAGAAACAACATACAACAGACATGTAGATTATACTCGACAGTCTGTTAGAAACAACATACAACAGACATGTAGATTATACTCAACAGTCCATTAGAAACAACATACAACAGACATGTAGATTATATTCGACAGTACGTTAGAAACAACATACAGCAGACATGTAGATTATACTCGACAGTCTGTTAGAAACAACATACAACAGACATGTAGATTATACTCGACAGTCCGTTAGAAACAACATACAACAGACATGTAGATTATACTCGACAGTCCGTTAGAAACAACATACAACAGACATGTAGATTATACTCGACAGTCCGTTAGAAACAACATACAACAGACATGTAGATTATACTCGACAGTCCGTTAGAAACAACATACAACAGACATGGAGATTATACTCGACAGTCCGTTAGAAACAACATACAACAGACCATGTAGATTATACTCGATAGTCCGTTAGAAACAACATATAACAGACATGTAGATTATACTCGACAGTCCATTAGAAACAACATACAACAGACATGTAGATTATACTCGACAGTCCGTTAGAAACAACATACAACAGACATGTAGATTATACTCGACAGTCCGCTAGAAACAACATACAACAGACATGTAGATTATACTCGACAGTCCGTTAGAAACAACATACAACAGACATGTAGATTATACTCGACAGTCCGTTAGAAACAACATACAACAGACATGTAGATTTTACTCGACAGTCCGTTAGAAACAACATACAACAGACATGTAGATTATACTCGACAGTCCGTTAGAAACAACATACAACAGACATGTAGATTATACTCGACAGTCCGTTAGAAACAACATACAACATACATGTAGATTATACTCGACAGTCCGTTAGAAACAACATACAACATACATGTAGATAATACTCGACAGTCTGTTAGAAACAACATACAACAGACATGTAGATTATACTCGACAGTCCGTTAGAAACAACATACAACAGACATGTAGATTATACTCGACAGTCCATTAGAAACAACATACAACAGACATGTAGATTATACTCGACAGTCCGCTAGAAACAACATACAACAGACATGTAGATTATACCCGACAGTCCGTTAGAAACAACATACAGCAGACATGTAGATAATACTCGACAGTCCGTTAGAAACAACATACAACAGACATGTAGATTATACTCGACAATCCGTTAGAAACAACATACAACAGACATGTAGATTATACTCGACAGTCCATTAAAAACAACATACAACAGACATGTATATTATACTCGACAGTCCATTAGAAACAACATACAACAGACATGTAGATTATACTCGACACTCCGTTAGAAACAACATACAGCAGACATGTAGATTATACTCGACAGTCCGTTAGAAACAACATACAACAGACATGTAGATTATACTCGACAGTCCGTTAGAAAAAACATACAACAGACATGTAGATTATACTCGACAGTCCATTAGAAACAACATACAACAGACATGTAGATTATACTCGACAGTCGTTAGAAACAACATACAACAGACATGTAGATTATACTCGACAGTCCGTTAGAAACAACATACCACAGACATGTAGATTATACTCGACAGTCCGTTAGAAACAACATACAACAGACATGTAGATTATACTCGACAGTCCGTTAGAAACAACATACAACAGACATGTAGATTATACTCGACAGTCCGTTAGAAACAACATACAACATACATGGAGATTATACTCGACAGTCCGTTAGAAACAACATACAACATACATGGAGATCATACTCGACAGTCCGTTAGAAACAACATACAACAGACATGGAGATTATACTCGACAGTCCGTTAGAAACAACATACAACAGACATGTATATTATACTCGACAGTCCGTTAGAAACAACATACAACAGACATGTAGATTATACTCGACAGTCCGTTAGAAACAACATACAACAGACATGTAGATTATACTCGACAGTCCGTTAGAAACAACATACAACAGACATGTAGATTATACTCGACAGTCCGTTAGAAACAACATACAACAGACATGTAGATTATACTTGACAGTCCGTTAGAAACAACATACAACAGACATGTAGATTATACTCGAAAGTCCGTTAGAAACAACATACAACAGACATGTAGATTATACTCGACAGTCCATTAGAAACAACATACAACAGACATGTAGATTATACTCGACAGTCCGTTAGAAACAACATACAACAGACATGTAGATTATACTCGACAGTCCGTTAGAAACAACATAAAACAGACATGTAGATTATACTCGACAGTCCATTAGAAACAACATACAACAGACATGGAGATTATACTCGACAGTCCGTTAGAAACAACATACAACAGACATGTAGATTATACTCGACAGTCCGTTAGAAACAACATACAACAGACATGTAGATTATACTCGACAGTCCGTTAGAAACAACATACAACATACATGGAGATTATACTCGACAGTCCGTTAGAAACAACATACAACAGACATGGAGATTATACTCGACAGTCCGTTAGAAACAACATACAACAGACCATGTAGATTATACTCGACAGTCCGTTAGAAACAACATACAACAGACATGTAGATTATACTGGACACTCCGTTAGAAACAACATACAACTGACATGTAGATTATACTCGACAGTCCGTTAGAAACAACATACAACAGACATGTAGATTATACTCGACAGTCCGTTAGAAACAACATACAACAGACATGTAGATTATACTCGACAGTCCGTTAGAAACAACATACAACAGACATGTAGATTATACTCGACAGTCCATGAGAAACAACATACAACAGACATGTAGATTATACTCGACAGTCCGTTAGAAACAACATACTACAGACATGTAGATTATACTCGACAGTCCGTTAGAAACAACATACAACAGACATGTAGATTATACTCGACAGTCCATTAGAAACAACATACAACAGACATGTAGATTATACTCGACAGTCCGTTAGAAACAACATACAACAGACATGTAGATTATACTCGACAGTCCGTTAGAAACAACATACAACAGACATGTAGGTTATACTCGACAGTCCGTTAGAAACAACATACAACATACATGTATATTATACTCGACAGTCCGTTAGAAACAACATACAACAGACATGTAGATTATACTCGACAGTCCGTTAGAAACAACATACAACAGACATGGAGATTATACTCGACAGTCCGTTAGAAACAACATACAACAGACATGTAGATTATACTCGACAGTCCATTAGAAACAACATACAACAGACATGTAGATTATATTCGACAGTCCATTAGAAACAACATACAACAGACATGTAGATTATACTCGACAGTCCATTAGAAACAACATACAACAGACATGTAGATAATACTCGACAGTCCGTTAGAAACAACATACAACAGACATGTAGATTATACTCGACAGTCCGTTAGAAACAACATACAACAGACATGTAGATTATACTCGACAGTCCATTAGAAACAACATACAACAGACATGTAGATTATACTCGACAGTCCGCTAGAAACAACATACAACAGACATGTAGATTATACTCGACAGTCCGTTAGAAACAACATACAACAGACATGTAGATTATACTCGACAGTCCGTTAGAAACAACATACAACAGACATGTAGATTATACTCGACAGTCCGTTAGAAACAACATACAACAGACATGTAGATTATACTCGACAGTCCGTTAGAAACAACATACAACAGACATGTAGTACTCGACAGTCCATTAGAAACAACATACAACAGACATGTAGATTATACCCGACAGTCCGTTAGAAACAACATACAACAGACATGTAGATTATACTCGACAGTCCGTTAGAAACAACATACAGCAGACATGTAGATTATACTCGACAGTCCGTTAGAAACAACATACAACAGACATGTAGATTATACTCGACAGTCCGTTAGAAACAACATACAACAGACATGTAGATTATACTCGACAGTCCGTTAGAAACAACATACAACAGACATGTAGATTATACCTGACAGTCCGTTAGAAACAACATACAGCAGACATGTAGATTATACTCGACAGTCTGTTAGAAACAACTTACAACAGACATGTAGATTATACTCGACAGTCCATTAGAAACAACATACAACAGACATGTAGATTATACTCGACAGTCCGTTAGAAACAACATACAACAGACATGTAGATTATACTCGACAGTCCGTTAGAAACAACATACAACAGAAATGTAGATTATACTTGACAGTCCGTTAGAAACAATATACAACAGACATGTAGATTATACTCGACAGTCCGCTAGAAACAACATACAACAGACATGTAGATTATACTCGACAGTCCGTTAGAAACAACATACAACAGACATGTAGATTATACTCGACAGTCCGTTAGAAACAACATACAACAGACATGGAGATTATACTCGACAGTCCGTTAGAAACAACATACAACAGACATGTAGATTATACTCGACAGTGCGTTAGAAACAACATACAACAGACATGTAGATTATACTCGACAGTCCGTTAGAAACAACATACAACAGACATGTAGATTATACTCGACAGTCCGTTAGAAACAACATACAACAGACATGTAGTACTCGACAGTCCATTAGAAACAACATACAACAGACATGTAGATTATACTCGACAGTCCGTTAGAAACAACATACAACAGACATGTAGATTATACTCGACAGTCCGTTAGAAACAACATACAGCAGACATGTAGATTATACTCGACAGTCCGTTAGAAACAACATACAACAGACATGTAGATTATACTCGACAGTCCGTTAGAAACAACATACAACAGACATGTAGATTATACTCGACAGTCCATTAGAAACAACATACAACAGACATGTAGATTATACTCGACAGTCCTTTAAAAACAACATACAACAGACATGTAGATTATACTCGACAGTCCGTTAGAAACAACATACAACAGACATGTAGATTATACTCGACAGTCCGTTAGAAACAACATACAACAGACATGTAGATTATACTCGACAGTCCGTTAGAAACAACATACAACAGACATGTAGATTATACTCGACAGTCCGTTAGAAACAACATACAACAGACATGTAGATTATACCTGACAGTCCGTTAGAAACAACATACAGCAGACATGTAGATTATACTCGACAGTCCGTTAGAAACAACATACAACAGACATGTAGATTATACTCGACAGTCCGTTAGAAACAACATACAACATACATGTAGATTATACTCGACAGTCCATTAGAAACAACATACAACAGACATGTAGATTATACTCGACAGTCCGTTAGAAACAACATACAACAGACATGTAGATTATACTCGACAGTCCGTTAGAAACAACATACAACAGACATGTAGATTATACTCGACAGTCCGTTAGAAACAACATACAACAGACATGTAGATTATACTCGACAGTCCGTTAGAAACAACATACAACAGACATGTAGATTATACTCGACAGTCCATTAGAAACAACATACAACAGACATGTAGATTATACTCGACAGTCCGTTAGAAACAACATACAACAGACATGTAGATTATACTCGACAGTCAGTTAGAAACAACATACAACAGAAATGTAGATTATACTTGACAGTCCGTTAGAAACAACATACAACAGACATGTAGATTATACTCGACAGTCCGCTAGAAATAACATACAACAGACATGTAGATTATACTCGACAGTACGTTAGAAACAACATACAACAGACATGTAGATTATACTCGACAGTCTGTTAGAAACAACATACAACAGACATGTAGATTATACTCAACAGTCCATTAGAAACAACATACAACAGACATGTAGATTATATTCGACAGTACGTTAGAAACAACATACAGCAGACATGTAGATTATACTCGACAGTCTGTTAGAAACAACATACAACAGACATGTAGATTATACTCGACAGTCCGTTAGAAACAACATACAACAGACATGTAGATTATACTCGACAGTCCGTTAGAAACAACATACAACAGACATGTAGATTATACTCGACAGTCCGTTAGAAACAACATACAACAGACATGTAGATTATACTCGACAGTCCGTTAGAAACAACATACAACAGACATGGAGATTATACTCGACAGTCCGTTAGAAACAACATACAACAGACCATGTAGATTATACTCGATAGTCCGTTAGAAACAACATATAACAGACATGTAGATTATACTCGACAGTCCATTAGAAACAACATACAACAGACATGTAGATTATACTCGACAGTCCGTTAGAAACAACATACAACAGACATGTAGATTATACTCGACAGTCCGCTAGAAACAACATACAACAGACATGTAGATTATACTCGACAGTCCGTTAGAAACAACATACAACAGACATGTAGATTATACTCGACAGTCCGTTAGAAACAACATACAACAGACATGTAGATTTTACTCGACAGTCCGTTAGAAACAACATACAACAGACATGTAGATTATACTCGACAGTCCGTTAGAAACAACATACAACAGACATGTAGATTATACTCGACAGTCCGTTAGAAACAACATACAACATACATGTAGATTATACTCGACAGTCCGTTAGAAACAACATACAACATACATGTAGATAATACTCGACAGTCTGTTAGAAACAACATACAACAGACATGTAGATTATACTCGACAGTCCGTTAGAAACAACATACAACAGACATGTAGATTATACTCGACAGTCCATTAGAAACAACATACAACAGACATGTAGATTATACTCGACAGTCCGCTAGAAACAACATACAACAGACATGTAGATTATACCCGACAGTCCGTTAGAAACAACATACAGCAGACATGTAGATAATACTCGACAGTCCGTTAGAAACAACATACAACAGACATGTAGATTATACTCGACAATCCGTTAGAAACAACATACAACAGACATGTAGATTATACTCGACAGTCCATTAAAAACAACATACAACAGACATGTATATTATACTCGACAGTCCATTAGAAACAACATACAACAGACATGTAGATTATACTCGACACTCCGTTAGAAACAACATACAGCAGACATGTAGATTATACTCGACAGTCCGTTAGAAACAACATACAACAGACATGTAGATTATACTCGACAGTCCGTTAGAAAAAACATACAACAGACATGTAGATTATACTCGACAGTCCATTAGAAACAACATACAACAGACATGTAGATTATACTCGACAGTCGTTAGAAACAACATACAACAGACATGTAGATTATACTCGACAGTCCGTTAGAAACAACATACCACAGACATGTAGATTATACTCGACAGTCCGTTAGAAACAACATACAACAGACATGTAGATTATACTCGACAGTCCGTTAGAAACAACATACAACAGACATGTAGATTATACTCGACAGTCCGTTAGAAACAACATACAACATACATGGAGATTATACTCGACAGTCCGTTAGAAACAACATACAACATACATGGAGATCATACTCGACAGTCCGTTAGAAACAACATACAACAGACATGGAGATTATACTCGACAGTCCGTTAGAAACAACATACAACAGACATGTATATTATACTCGACAGTCCGTTAGAAACAACATACAACAGACATGTAGATTATACTCGACAGTCCGTTAGAAACAACATACAACAGACATGTAGATTATACTCGACAGTCCGTTAGAAACAACATACAACAGACATGTAGATTATACTCGACAGTCCGTTAGAAACAACATACAACAGACATGTAGATTATACTTGACAGTCCGTTAGAAACAACATACAACAGACATGTAGATTATACTCGAAAGTCCGTTAGAAACAACATACAACAGACATGTAGATTATACTCGACAGTCCATTAGAAACAACATACAACAGACATGTAGATTATACTCGACAGTCCGTTAGAAACAACATACAACAGACATGTAGATTATACTCGACAGTCCGTTAGAAACAACATAAAACAGACATGTAGATTATACTCGACAGTCCATTAGAAACAACATACAACAGACATGGAGATTATACTCGACAGTCCGTTAGAAACAACATACAACAGACATGTAGATTATACTCGACAGTCCGTTAGAAACAACATACAACAGACATGTAGATTATACTCGACAGTCCGTTAGAAACAACATACAACATACATGGAGATTATACTCGACAGTCCGTTAGAAACAACATACAACAGACATGGAGATTATACTCGACAGTCCGTTAGAAACAACATACAACAGACCATGTAGATTATACTCGACAGTCCGTTAGAAACAACATACAACAGACATGTAGATTATACTGGACACTCCGTTAGAAACAACATACAACTGACATGTAGATTATACTCGACAGTCCGTTAGAAACAACATACAACAGACATGTAGATTATACTCGACAGTCCGTTAGAAACAACATACAACAGACATGTAGATTATACTCGACAGTCCGTTAGAAACAACATACAACAGACATGTAGATTATACTCGACAGTCCATGAGAAACAACATACAACAGACATGTAGATTATACTCGACAGTCCGTTAGAAACAACATACTACAGACATGTAGATTATACTCGACAGTCCGTTAGAAACAACATACAACAGACATGTAGATTATACTCGACAGTCCATTAGAAACAACATACAACAGACATGTAGATTATACTCGACAGTCCGTTAGAAACAACATACAACAGACATGTAGATTATACTCGACAGTCCGTTGGAAACAACATACAACAGACATGTAGGTTATACTCGACAGTCCGTTAGAAACAACATACAACATACATGTATATTATACTCGACAGTCCGTTAGAAACAACATACAACAGATATGTAGATTATACTCGACAGTCCGTTAGAAACAACATACAACAGACATGGAGATTATACTCGACAGTCCGTTAGAAACAACATACAACAGACATGTAGATTATACTCGACAGTCCATTAGAAACAACATACAACAGACATGTAGATTATATTCGACAGTCCATTAGAAACAACATACAACAGACATGTAGATTATACTCGACAGTCCATTAGAAACAACATACAACAGACATGTAGATAATACTCGACAGTCCGTTAGAAACAACATACAACAGACATGTAGATTATACTCGACAGTCCGTTAGAAACAACATACAACAGACATGTAGATTATACTCGACAGTCCATTAGAAACAACATACAACAGACATGTAGATTATACTCGACAGTCCGCTAGAAACAACATACAACAGACATGTAGATTATACTCGACAGTCCGTTAGAAACAACATACAACAGACATGTAGATTATACTCGACAGTCCGTTAGAAACAACATACAACAGACATGTAGATTATACTCGACAGTCCGTTAGAAACAACATACAACAGACATGTAGATTATACTCGACAGTCCGTTAGAAACAACATACAACAGACATGTAGTACTCGACAGTCCATTAGAAACAACATACAACAGACATGTAGATTATACCCGACAGTCCGTTAGAAACAACATACAACAGACATGTAGATTATACTCGACAGTCCGTTAGAAACAACATACAGCAGACATGTAGATTATACTCGACAGTCCGTTAGAAACAACATACAACAGACATGTAGATTATACTCGACAGTCCGTTAGAAACAACATACAACAGACATGTAGATTATACTCGACAGTCCGTTAGAAACAACATACAACAGACATGTAGATTATACCTGACAGTCCGTTAGAAACAACATACAACAGACATGTAGATTATACTCGACAGTCCGTTAGAAACAACATACAACAGACATGTAGATTATACTCGACAGTCCGTTAGAAACAACATACAACAGACATGTAGATTATACTCGACAGTCCGTTAGAAACAACATACAACAGACATGTAGATTATACTCGACAGTCCGTTAGAAACAACATACAACAGACATGTAGATTATACTCGACCGTCCGTTAGAAACAACATACAACAGACATGTAGATTATACTCGACAGTCTGTTAGAAACAACATACAACAGACATGTAGTACTCGACAGTCCATTAGAAACAACATACAACAGACATGTAGATTATACTCGACAGTCCGTTAGAAACAACATACAACAGACATGTAGATTATACTCGACAGTCCGTTAGAAACAACATACAGCAGACATGTAGATTATACTCGACAGTCCGTTAGAAACAACATACAACAGACATGTAGATTATACTCGACAGTCCGTTAGAAACAACATACAACAGACATGTAGATTATACTCGACAGTCCGTTAGAAACAACATACAACAGACATGTAGATTATACTCGACAGTCCGTTAGAAACAACATACAACAGACATGTAGATTATACTCGACAGTCCATGAGAAACAACATACAACAGACATGTAGATTATACTCGACAGTCCGTTAGAAACAACATACTACAGACATGTAGATTATACTCGACAGTCCGTTAGAAACAACATACAACAGACATGTAGATTATACTCGACAGTCCATTAGAAACAACATACAACAGACATGTAGATTATACTCGACAGTCCGTTAGAAACAACATACAACAGACATGTAGATTATACTCGACAGTCCGTTAGAAACAACATACAACAGACATGTAGGTTATACTCGACAGTCCGTTAGAAACAACATACAACATACATGTATATTATACTCGACAGTCCGTTAGAAACAACATACAACAGACATGTAGATTATACTCGACAGTCCGTTAGAAACAACATACAACAGACATGGAGATTATACTCGACAGTCCGTTAGAAACAACATACAACAGACATGTAGATTATACTCGACAGTCCATTAGAAACAACATACAACAGACATGTAGATTATATTCGACAGTCCATTAGAAACAACATACAACAGACATGTAGATTATACTCGACAGTCCATTAGAAACAACATACAACAGACATGTAGATAATACTCGACAGTCCGTTAGAAACAACATACAACAGACATGTAGATTATACTCGACAGTCCGTTAGAAACAACATACAACAGACATGTAGATTATACTCGACAGTCCATTAGAAACAACATACAACAGACATGTAGATTATACTCGACAGTCCGCTAGAAACAACATACAACAGACATGTAGATTATACTCGACAGTCCGTTAGAAACAACATACAACAGACATGTAGATTATACTCGACAGTCCGTTAGAAACAACATACAACAGACATGTAGATTATACTCGACAGTCCGTTAGAAACAACATACAACAGACATGTAGATTATACTCGACAGTCCGTTAGAAACAACATACAACAGACATGTAGTACTCGACAGTCCATTAGAAACAACATACAACAGACATGTAGATTATACCCGACAGTCCGTTAGAAACAACATACAACAGACATGTAGATTATACTCGACAGTCCGTTAGAAACAACATACAGCAGACATGTAGATTATACTCGACAGTCCGTTAGAAACAACATACAACAGACATGTAGATTATACTCGACAGTCCGTTAGAAACAACATACAACAGACATGTAGATTATACTCGACAGTCCGTTAGAAACAACATACAACAGACATGTAGATTATACCTGACAGTCCGTTAGAAACAACATACAGCAGACATGTAGATTATACTCGACAGTCTGTTAGAAACAACTTACAACAGACATGTAGATTATACTCGACAGTCCATTAGAAACAACATACAACAGACATGTAGATTATACTCGACAGTCCGTTAGAAACAACATACAACAGACATGTAGATTATACTCGACAGTCCGTTAGAAACAACATACAACAGAAATGTAGATTATACTTGACAGTCCGTTAGAAACAATATACAACAGACATGTAGATTATACTCGACAGTCCGCTAGAAACAACATACAACAGACATGTAGATTATACTCGACAGTCCGTTAGAAACAACATACAACAGACATGTAGATTATACTCGACAGTCCGTTAGAAACAACATACAACAGACATGGAGATTATACTCGACAGTCCGTTAGAAACAACATACAACAGACATGTAGATTATACTCGACAGTGCGTTAGAAACAACATACAACAGACATGTAGATTATACTCGACAGTCCGTTAGAAACAACATACAACAGACATGTAGATTATACTCGACAGTCCGTTAGAAACAACATACAACAGACATGTAGTACTCGACAGTCCATTAGAAACAACATACAACAGACATGTAGATTATACTCGACAGTCCGTTAGAAACAACATACAACAGACATGTAGATTATACTCGACAGTCCGTTAGAAACAACATACAGCAGACATGTAGATTATACTCGACAGTCCGTTAGAAACAACATACAACAGACATGTAGATTATACTCGACAGTCCGTTAGAAACAACATACAACAGACATGTAGATTATACTCGACAGTCCATTAGAAACAACATACAACAGACATGTAGATTATACTCGACAGTCCTTTAAAAACAACATACAACAGACATGTAGATTATACTCGACAGTCCGTTAGAAACAACATACAACAGACATGTAGATTATACTCGACAGTCCGTTAGAAACAACATACAACAGACATGTAGATTATACTCGACAGTCCGTTAGAAACAACATACAACAGACATGTAGATTATACTCGACAGTCCGTTAGAAACAACATACAACAGACATGTAGATTATACCTGACAGTCCGTTAGAAACAACATACAGCAGACATGTAGATTATACTCGACAGTCCGTTAGAAACAACATACAACAGACATGTAGATTATACTCGACAGTCCGTTAGAAACAACATACAACATACATGTAGATTATACTCGACAGTCCATTAGAAACAACATACAACAGACATGTAGATTATACTCGACAGTCCGTTAGAAACAACATACAACAGACATGTAGATTATACTCGACAGTCCGTTAGAAACAACATACAACAGACATGTAGATTATACTCGACAGTCCGTTAGAAACAACATACAACAGACATGTAGATTATACTCGACAGTCCGTTAGAAACAACATACAACAGACATGTAGATTATACTCGACAGTCCATTAGAAACAACATACAACAGACATGTAGATTATACTCGACAGTCCGTTAGAAACAACATACAACAGACATGTAGATTATACTCGACAGTCAGTTAGAAACAACATACAACAGAAATGTAGATTATACTTGACAGTCCGTTAGAAACAACATACAACAGACATGTAGATTATACTCGACAGTCCGCTAGAAATAACATACAACAGACATGTAGATTATACTCGACAGTACGTTAGAAACAACATACAACAGACATGTAGATTATACTCGACAGTCTGTTAGAAACAACATACAACAGACATGTAGATTATACTCAACAGTCCATTAGAAACAACATACAACAGACATGTAGATTATATTCGACAGTACGTTAGAAACAACATACAGCAGACATGTAGATTATACTCGACAGTCTGTTAGAAACAACATACAACAGACATGTAGATTATACTCGACAGTCCGTTAGAAACAACATACAACAGACATGTAGATTATACTCGACAGTCCGTTAGAAACAACATACAACAGACATGTAGATTATACTCGACAGTCCGTTAGAAACAACATACAACAGACATGTAGATTATACTCGACAGTCCGTTAGAAACAACATACAACAGACATGGAGATTATACTCGACAGTCCGTTAGAAACAACATACAACAGACCATGTAGATTATACTCGATAGTCCGTTAGAAACAACATATAACAGACATGTAGATTATACTCGACAGTCCATTAGAAACAACATACAACAGACATGTAGATTATACTCGACAGTCCGTTAGAAACAACATACAACAGACATGTAGATTATACTCGACAGTCCGCTAGAAACAACATACAACAGACATGTAGATTATACTCGACAGTCCGTTAGAAACAACATACAACAGACATGTAGATTATACTCGACAGTCCGTTAGAAACAACATACAACAGACATGTAGATTTTACTCGACAGTCCGTTAGAAACAACATACAACAGACATGTAGATTATACTCGACAGTCCGTTAGAAACAACATACAACAGACATGTAGATTATACTCGACAGTCCGTTAGAAACAACATACAACATACATGTAGATTATACTCGACAGTCCGTTAGAAACAACATACAACATACATGTAGATAATACTCGACAGTCTGTTAGAAACAACATACAACAGACATGTAGATTATACTCGACAGTCCGTTAGAAACAACATACAACAGACATGTAGATTATACTCGACAGTCCATTAGAAACAACATACAACAGACATGTAGATTATACTCGACAGTCCGCTAGAAACAACATACAACAGACATGTAGATTATACCCGACAGTCCGTTAGAAACAACATACAGCAGACATGTAGATAATACTCGACAGTCCGTTAGAAACAACATACAACAGACATGTAGATTATACTCGACAATCCGTTAGAAACAACATACAACAGACATGTAGATTATACTCGACAGTCCATTAAAAACAACATACAACAGACATGTATATTATACTCGACAGTCCATTAGAAACAACATACAACAGACATGTAGATTATACTCGACACTCCGTTAGAAACAACATACAGCAGACATGTAGATTATACTCGACAGTCCGTTAGAAACAACATACAACAGACATGTAGATTATACTCGACAGTCCGTTAGAAAAAACATACAACAGACATGTAGATTATACTCGACAGTCCATTAGAAACAACATACAACAGACATGTAGATTATACTCGACAGTCGTTAGAAACAACATACAACAGACATGTAGATTATACTCGACAGTCCGTTAGAAACAACATACCACAGACATGTAGATTATACTCGACAGTCCGTTAGAAACAACATACAACAGACATGTAGATTATACTCGACAGTCCGTTAGAAACAACATACAACAGACATGTAGATTATACTCGACAGTCCGTTAGAAACAACATACAACATACATGGAGATTATACTCGACAGTCCGTTAGAAACAACATACAACATACATGGAGATCATACTCGACAGTCCGTTAGAAACAACATACAACAGACATGGAGATTATACTCGACAGTCCGTTAGAAACAACATACAACAGACATGTATATTATACTCGACAGTCCGTTAGAAACAACATACAACAGACATGTAGATTATACTCGACAGTCCGTTAGAAACAACATACAACAGACATGTAGATTATACTCGACAGTCCGTTAGAAACAACATACAACAGACATGTAGATTATACTCGACAGTCCGTTAGAAACAACATACAACAGACATGTAGATTATACTTGACAGTCCGTTAGAAACAACATACAACAGACATGTAGATTATACTCGAAAGTCCGTTAGAAACAACATACAACAGACATGTAGATTATACTCGACAGTCCATTAGAAACAACATACAACAGACATGTAGATTATACTCGACAGTCCGTTAGAAACAACATACAACAGACATGTAGATTATACTCGACAGTCCGTTAGAAACAACATAAAACAGACATGTAGATTATACTCGACAGTCCATTAGAAACAACATACAACAGACATGGAGATTATACTCGACAGTCCGTTAGAAACAACATACAACAGACATGTAGATTATACTCGACAGTCCGTTAGAAACAACATACAACAGACATGTAGATTATACTCGACAGTCCGTTAGAAACAACATACAACATACATGGAGATTATACTCGACAGTCCGTTAGAAACAACATACAACAGACATGGAGATTATACTCGACAGTCCGTTAGAAACAACATACAACAGACCATGTAGATTATACTCGACAGTCCGTTAGAAACAACATACAACAGACATGTAGATTATACTGGACACTCCGTTAGAAACAACATACAACTGACATGTAGATTATACTCGACAGTCCGTTAGAAACAACATACAACAGACATGTAGATTATACTCGACAGTCCGTTAGAAACAACATACAACAGACATGTAGATTATACTCGACAGTCCGTTAGAAACAACATACAACAGACATGTAGATTATACTCGACAGTCCATGAGAAACAACATACAACAGACATGTAGATTATACTCGACAGTCCGTTAGAAACAACATACTACAGACATGTAGATTATACTCGACAGTCCGTTAGAAACAACATACAACAGACATGTAGATTATACTCGACAGTCCATTAGAAACAACATACAACAGACATGTAGATTATACTCGACAGTCCGTTAGAAACAACATACAACAGACATGTAGATTATACTCGACAGTCCGTTGGAAACAACATACAACAGACATGTAGGTTATACTCGACAGTCCGTTAGAAACAACATACAACATACATGTATATTATACTCGACAGTCCGTTAGAAACAACATACAACAGATATGTAGATTATACTCGACAGTCCGTTAGAAACAACATACAACAGACATGGAGATTATACTCGACAGTCCGTTAGAAACAACATACAACAGACATGTAGATTATACTCGACAGTCCATTAGAAACAACATACAACAGACATGTAGATTATATTCGACAGTCCATTAGAAACAACATACAACAGACATGTAGATTATACTCGACAGTCCATTAGAAACAACATACAACAGACATGTAGATAATACTCGACAGTCCGTTAGAAACAACATACAACAGACATGTAGATTATACTCGACAGTCCGTTAGAAACAACATACAACAGACATGTAGATTATACTCGACAGTCCATTAGAAACAACATACAACAGACATGTAGATTATACTCGACAGTCCGCTAGAAACAACATACAACAGACATGTAGATTATACTCGACAGTCCGTTAGAAACAACATACAACAGACATGTAGATTATACTCGACAGTCCGTTAGAAACAACATACAACAGACATGTAGATTATACTCGACAGTCCGTTAGAAACAACATACAACAGACATGTAGATTATACTCGACAGTCCGTTAGAAACAACATACAACAGACATGTAGTACTCGACAGTCCATTAGAAACAACATACAACAGACATGTAGATTATACCCGACAGTCCGTTAGAAACAACATACAACAGACATGTAGATTATACTCGACAGTCCGTTAGAAACAACATACAGCAGACATGTAGATTATACTCGACAGTCCGTTAGAAACAACATACAACAGACATGTAGATTATACTCGACAGTCCGTTAGAAACAACATACAACAGACATGTAGATTATACTCGACAGTCCGTTAGAAACAACATACAACAGACATGTAGATTATACCTGACAGTCCGTTAGAAACAACATACAACAGACATGTAGATTATACTCGACAGTCCGTTAGAAACAACATACAACAGACATGTAGATTATACTCGACAGTCCGTTAGAAACAACATACAACAGACATGTAGATTATACTCGACAGTCCGTTAGAAACAACATACAACAGACATGTAGATTATACTCGACAGTCCGTTAGAAACAACATACAACAGACATGTAGATTATACTCGACCGTCCGTTAGAAACAACATACAACAGACATGTAGATTATACTCGACAGTCTGTTAGAAACAACATACAACAGACATGTAGTACTCGACAGTCCATTAGAAACAACATACAACAGACATGTAGATTATACTCGACAGTCCGTTAGAAACAACATACAACAGACATGTAGATTATACTCGACAGTCCGTTAGAAACAACATACAGCAGACATGTAGATTATACTCGACAGTCCGTTAGAAACAACATACAACAGACATGTAGATTATACTCGACAGTCCGTTAGAAACAACATACAACAGACATGTAGATTATACTCGACAGTCCGTTAGAAACAACATACAACAGACATGTAGATTATACCTGACAGTCCGTTAGAAACAACATACAACAGACATGTAGATTATACTCGACAGTCCGTTAGAAACAACATACAACAGACATGTAGATTATACTCGACAGTCCGTTAGAAACAACATACAACAGACATGTAGATTATACTCGACAGTCCGTTAGAAACAACATACAACAGACATGTAGATTATACTCAACAGTCCATTAGAAACAACATACAACAGACATGTAGATTATACTCGACAGTCCGTTAGAAACAACATACAACAGACATGTAGATTATACTCGACAGTCTGTTAGAAACAACATACAACAGACATGTAGATTATACTCGACAGTCCGTTAGAAACAACATACAACAGACATGTAGATTATACTCGACAGTCCGTTAGAAACAACATACAACAGACATGTAGATTATACTCGACAGTCCATTAGAAACAACATACAACAGACATGTAGATTATACTCGACAGTCCGTTAGAAACAACATACAACAGAAATGTAGATTATACTTGACATGTCAAGTCCGTTAGAAACAACATACAACAGACATCTATATTATACTCGACAGTCCGTTAGAAACAACATACAACAGACATGTAGATTATACTCGACAGTCCGTTAGAAACAACATACAACAGACATGTAGATTATACTCGACAGTCCGTTAGAAACAACATACAACAGACATGTAGATTATACTCGACAGTCCGTTAGAAACAACATACAACAGACATGTAGATTATACTCGACAGTCCGTTAGAAACAACATACAACAGACATGTAGATTATACTCGACAGTCCGTTAGAAACAACATACAACAGACATGGAGATTATACTCGACAGTCCGTTAGAAACAACATACAACAGACATGTAGATTATACTCGACAGTCCGTTAGAAACAACATACAACAGACATGTAGATTATACTCGACAGTCCGTTAGAAACAACATACAACAGACATGTAGATTATACTCGACAGGCCGTTAGAAACAACATACAATAGACATGTAGATTATACTCGACAGTCCGTTAGAAACAACATACAACAGACATGTAGATTATACTCGACAGTCCATTAGAAACAACATACAACAGACATGTAGATTATACTCGACAGTCCGTTAGAAACAACATACAACAGAAATGTAGATTATACTTGACATGTCTAGTCCGTTAGAAACAACATACAACAGACATGGAGATTATACTCGACAGTCCGTTAGAAACAACATACAACAGACATGTAGTACTCGACAGTCCATTAGAAACAACATACAACAGACATGTAGATTATACCCGACAGTCCGTTAGAAACAACATACAACAGACATGTAGATTATACTCGACAGTCCGTTAGAAACAACATACAACAGACATGTAGATTATACCTGACAGTCCGTTAGAAACAACATACAACAGACATGTAGATTATACTCGACAGTCCGTTAGAAACAACATACAACAGACATGTAGATTATACTCGACAGTCCGTTAGAAACAACATACAACAGACATGTAGATTATACTCGACAGTCCGTTAGAAACAACATACAACAGACATGTAGATTATACTCAACAGTCCATTAGAAACAACATACAACAGACATGTAGATTATACTCGACAGTCCGTTAGAAACAACATACAACAGACATGTAGATTATACTCGACAGTCCGTTAGAAACAACATACAACAGACATGTAGATTATACTCGACAGTCCGTTAGAAACAACATACAACAGACATGTAGATTATACTCGACAGTCCGTTAGAAACAACATACAACAGACATGTAGATTATACTCGACAGTCCATTAGAAACAACATACAACAGACATGTAGATTATACTCGACAGTCCGTTAGAAACAACATACAACAGAAATGTAGATTATACTTGACATGTCAAGTCCGTTAGAAACAACATACAACAGACATCTATATTATACTCGACAGTCCGTTAGAAACAACATACAACAGACATGTAGATTATACTCGACAGTCCGTTAGAAACAACATACAACAGACATGTAGATTATACTCGACAGTCCGTTAGAAACAACATACAACAGACATGTAGATTATACTCGACAGTCCGTTAGAAACAACATACAACAGACATGTAGATTATACTCGACAGTCCGTTAGAAACAACATACAACAGACATGTAGATTATACTCGACAGTCCGTTAGAAACAACATACAACAGACATGGAGATTATACTCGACAGTCCGTTAGAAACAACATACAACAGACATGTAGATTATACTCGACAGTCCGTTAGAAACAACATACAACAGACATGTAGATTATACTCGACAGTCCGTTAGAAACAACATACAACAGACATGTAGATTATACTCGACAGGCCGTTAGAAACAACATACAACAGACATGTAGATTATACTCGACAGTCCGTTAGAAACAACATACAACAGACATGTAGATTATACTCGACAGTCCATTAGAAACAACATACAACAGACATGTAGATTATACTCGACAGTCCGTTAGAAACAACATACAACAGAAATGTAGATTATACTTGACATGTCAAGTCCGTTAGAAACAACATACAACAGACATGTATATTATACTCGACAGTCCGTTAGAAACAACATACAACAGACATGTAGATTATACTCGACAGTCCGTTAGAAACAACATACAACAGACATGTAGATTATACTCGACAGTCCGCTAGAAACAACATACAACAGGCATGTAGATTATACTCGACAGTCCGTTAGAAACAACATACAACAGACATGTAGATTATACTCGACAGTCCGTTAGAAACAACATACAACAGACATGTAGATTATACTCGACAGTCCGTTAGAAACAACATACAACAGACATGGAGATTATACTCGACAGTCCGTTAGAAACAACATACAACAGACATGTAGATTATACTCGACAGTCCATTAGAAACAACATACAACATACATGTAGATTATATTCGACAGTCCATTAGAAACAACATACAACAGACATGTAGATTATACTCGACAGTCCGTTAGAAACAACATACAACAGACATGTAGATTATACTCGACAGTCCGTTAGAAACAACATACAACAGACATGTAGATTATACTCGACAGTCCGTTAGAAACAACATACAACAGACATGTAGATTATACTCGACAGTCCATTAGAAACAACATACAACAGACATGTAGATTATACTCGACAGTCCGCTAGAAACAACATACAACAGACATGTAGATTATACTCGACAGTCCATTAGAAACAACATACAACAGACATGTAGATTATACTCGACAGTCCGTTAGAAACAACATACAACAGACATGTAGATTATACTCGACAGTCCGTTAGAAACAACATACAACAGACATGTAGATTATACTCGACAGTCCGTTAGAAACAACATACAACAGAAATGTAGTACTCGACAGTCCATTAGAAACAACATACAACAGACATGTAGATTATACTCGACAGTCCGTTAGAAACAACATACAACAGACATGTAGATTATACTCGACAGTCCGTTAGAAACAACATACAGCAGACATGTAGATAATACTCGACAGTCCGTTAGAAACAACATACAACAGACATGTAGATTATACTCGAGAGTCCGTTAGAAACAACATACAACAGACATGTAGATTATACTCGACAGTCCATTAGAAACAACATACAACAGACATGTAGATTATACTCGACAGTCCGTTAGAAACAACATACAACAGACATGTAGATTATACTCGACAGTCCGTTAGAAACAACATACAACAGACATATAGATTATACTCGACAGTCCGTTAGAAACAACATACAACAGACATGTAGATTATACTCGACAGTCCATTAGAAACAACATACAACAGACATGTAGATATACTCGACAGTCCGTTAGAAACAACATACAACAGACATGTAGATTATACTCGACAGTCCGTTAGAAACAACATACAACAGACATGTAGATTATACTCGACAGTCCATTAGAAACAACATACAACAGACATGGAGATTATACTCGACAGTCCGTTAGAAACAACATACAACAGACATGTAGATTATACTCGACAGTCCGTTAGAAACAACATACAACAGACATGTAGATTATACTCGACAGTCCGTTAGAAACAACATACAACATACATGGAGATTATACTCGATAGTCCGTTAGAAACAACATACAACAGACATGGAGATTATACTCGACAGTCCGTTAGAAACAACATACAACAGACATGGAGATTATACTCAACAGTCCGTTAGATACAACAGACCATGTAGATTATACTCGACAGTTCGTTAGAAACAACATATAACAGACATGTAGATTATACTCGACAGTCCATTAGAAACAACATACAACAGACATGTAGATTATACTCGACAGTTCGTTAGAAACAACATACAACAGACATGTAGATTATACTCGACAGTCCGTTAGAAACAACATACAACAGACATGTAGATTATACTCGAAAGTCCGTTAGAAACAACATACAACAGACATGTAGATTATACTCGACAGTCCGTTAGATACAACATACAACAGACCATGTAGATTATACTCGACAGTCCGTTAGAAAAAACATACAACAGACATGTAGATTATACTCGACAGTCCATTAGAAACAACATACAACAGACATGTAGATTATACTCGACAGTCGTTAGAAACAACATACAACAGACATGTAGATTATACTCGACAGTCCGTTAGAAACAACATACAACAGACATGTAGATTATACTCGACAGTCCGTTAGAAACAACATACAACAGACATGTAGATTATACTCGACAGTCCGTTAGAAACAACATACAACAGACATGTAGATTATACTCGACAGTCCGTTAGAAACAACATACAACAGAAATGTAGATTATACTTGACATGTCAAGTCCGTTAGAAACAACATACAACAGACATCTATATTATACTCGACAGTCCATTAGAAACAACATACAACAGACATGTAGATTATACTCGACAGTCCGTTAGAAACAACATACAACAGACATGTAGATTATACTCGACAGTCCGTTAGAAACAACATACAACAGACATGTAGATTATACTCGACAGTCCGTTAGAAACAACATACAACAGACATGTAGATTATACTCGACAGTCCGTTAGAAACAACATACAACAGACATGTAGATTATACTCGACAGTCCGTTAGAAACAACATACAACAGACATGGAGATTATACTCGACAGTCCGTTAGAAACAACATACAACAGACATGTAGATTATACTCGACAGTCCGTTAGAAACAACATACAACAGACATGTAGATTATACTCGACAGGCCGTTAGAAACAACATACAACAGACATGTAGATTATACTCGACAGTCCGTTAGAAACAACATACAACAGACATGTAGATTATACTCGACAGTCCATTAGAAACAACATACAACAGACATGTAGATTATACTCGACAGTCCGTTAGAAACAACATACAACAGAAATGTAGATTATACTTGACATGTCTAGTCCGTTAGAAACAACATACAACAGACATGGAGATTATACTCGACAGTCCGTTAGAAACAACATACAACAGACATGTAGTACTCGACAGTCCATTAGAAACAACATACAACAGACATGTAGATTATACCCGACAGTCCGTTAGAAACAACATACAACAGACATGTAGATTATACTCGACAGTCCGTTAGAAACAACATACAGCAGACATGTAGATTATACTCGACAGTCCGTTAGAAACAACATACAACAGACATGTAGATTATACTCGACAGTCCGTTAGAAACAACATACAACAGACATGTAGATTATACTCGACAGTCCGTTAGAAACAACATACAACAGACATGTAGATTATACCTGACAGTCCGTTAGAAACAACATACAACAGACATGTAGATTATACTCGACAGTCCGTTAGAAACAACATACAACAGACATGTAGATTATACTCGACAGTCCGTTAGAAACAACATACAACAGACATGTAGATTATACTCGACAGTCCGTTAGAAACAACATACAACAGACATGTAGATTATACTCAACAGTCCATTAGAAACAACATACAACAGACATGTAGATTATACTCGACAGTCCGTTAGAAACAACATACAACAGACATGTAGATTATACTCGACAGTCCGTTAGAAACAACATACAACAGACATGTAGATTATACTCGACAGTCCGTTAGAAACAACATACAACAGACATGTAGATTATACTCGACAGTCCGTTAGAAACAACATACAACAGACATGTAGATTATACTCGACAGTCCATTAGAAACAACATACAACAGACATGTAGATTATACTCGACAGTCCGTTAGAAACAACATACAACAGAAATGTAGATTATACTTGACATGTCAAGTCCGTTAGAAACAACATACAACAGACATCTATATTATACTCGACAGTCCGTTAGAAACAACATACAACAGACATGTAGATTATACTCGACAGTCCGTTAGAAACAACATACAACAGACATGTAGATTATACTCGACAGTCCATTAGAAACAACATACAACAGACATGTAGATTATACTCGACATTCCGTTAGAAACAACATACAACAGACATGTAGATTATACTCGACAGTCCGTTAGAAACAACATACAACAGACATGTAGATTATACTCGACAGTCCGTTAGAAACAACATACAACAGACATGGAGATTATACTCGACAGTCCGTTAGAAACAACATACAACAGACATGTAGATTATACTCGACAGTCCGTTAGAAACAACATACAACAGACATGTAGATTATACTCGACAGTCCGTTAGAAACAACATACAACAGACATGTAGATCATACTCGACAGGCCGTTAGAAACAACATACAACAGACATGTAGATTATACTCGACAGTCCGTTAGAAACAACATACAACAGACATGTAGATTATACTCGACAGTCCATTAGAAACAACATACAACAGACATGTAGATTATACTCGACAGTCCGTTATAAACAACATACAACAGAAATGTAGATTATACTTGACATGTCAAGTCCGTTAGAAACAACATACAACAGACATGTATATTATACTCGACAGTCCGTTAGAAACAACATACAACAGACATGTAGATTATACCCGACAGTCCGTTAGAAACAACATACAACAGACATGTAGATTATACTCGACAGTCCGCTAGAAACAACATACAACAGACATGTAGATTATACTCGACAGTCCGTTAGAAACAACATACAACAGACATGTAGATTATACTTGACAGTCCGTTAGAAACAACATACAACAGACATGTAGATTATACTCGACAGTCCGTTAGAAACAACATACAACAGACATGGAGATTATACTCGACAGTCCGTTAGAAACAACATACAACAGACATGTAGATTATACTCGACAGTCCATTAGAAACAACATACAACATACATGTAGATTATATTCGACAGTCCATTAGAAACAACATACAACAGACATGTAGATTATACTCGACAGTCCGTTAGAAACAACATACAACAGACATGTAGATTATACTCGACAGTCCGTTAGAAACAACATACAACAGACATGTAGATTATACTCGACAGTCCATTAGAAACAACATACAACAGACATGGAGATTATACTCGACAGTCCGTTAGAAACAACATACAACAGACATGTAGATTATACTCGACAGTCCGTTAGAAACAACATACAACAGACATGTAGATTATACTCGACAGTCCGTTAGAAACAACATACAACATACATAGAGATTATACTCGATAGTCCGTTAGAAACAACATACAACAGACATGGAGATTATACTCGACAGTCCGTTAGAAACAACATACAACAGACATGGAGATTATACTCAACAGTCCGTTAGATACAACAGACCATGTAGATTATACTCGACAGTTCGTTAGAAACAACATATAACAGACATGTAGATTATACTCGACAGTCCATTAGAAACAACATACAACAGACATGTAGATTATACTCGACAGTTCGTTAGAAACAACATACAACAGACATGTAGATTATACTCGACAGTCCGCTAGAAACAACATACAACAGATATGTAGATTATACTCGACAGTCCGTTAGAAACAACATACAACAGACATGTAGATTATACTCGACAGTCCGTTAGAAACAACATACAACAGACATGTAGATTATACTCGACAGTCCGTTAGAAACAACATACAACAGACCATGTAGATTATACTCGACAGTCCGTTAGAAACAACATACAACAGACATGTAGATTATACTCGACAGTCCATTAGAAACAACATACAACAGACATGTAGATTATACTCGACAGTCCATTAGAAACAACATACAACAGACATGTAGATTATACTCGACAGTCCGTTAGAAACAACATACAACAGACATGTAGATTATACTCGACAGTCCGTTAGAAAAAACATACAACAGACATGTAGATTATACTCGACAGTCCATTAGAAACAACATACAACAGACATGTAGATTATACTCGACAGTCGTTAGAAACAACATACAACAGACATGTAGATTATACTCGACAGTCCGTTAGAAACAACATACAACAGACATGTAGATTATACTCGACAGTCCGTTAGAAACAACATACAACAGACATGTAGATTATACTCGACAGTCCGTTAGAAACAACATACAACAGACATGTAGATTATACTCGACAGTCCGTTAGAAACAACATACAACAGAAATGTAGATTATACTTGACATGTCAAGTCCGTTAGAAACAACATACAACAGACATCTATATTATACTCGACAGTCCATTAGAAACAACATACAACAGACATGTAGATTATACTCGACAGTCCGTTAGAAACAACATACAACAGACATGTAGATTATACTCGACAGTCCGTTAGAAACAACATACAACAGACATGTAGATTATACTCGACAGTCCGTTAGAAACAACATACAACAGACATGTAGATTATACTCGACAGTCCGTTAGAAACAACATACAACAGACATGGAGATTATACTCGACAGTCCGTTAGAAACAACATACAACAGACATGTAGATTATACTCGACAGTCCGTTAGAAACAACATACAACAGACATGTAGATTATACTCGACAGTCCGTTAGAAACAACATACAACAGACATGTAGATTATACTCGACAGGCCGTTAGAAACAACATACAACAGACATGTAGATTATACTCGACAGTCCGTTAGAAACAACATACAACAGACATGTAGATTATACTCGACAGTCCATTAGAAACAACATACAACAGACATGTAGATTATACTCGACAGTCCGTTAGAAACAACATACAACAGAAATGTAGATTATACTCGACAGTCCGTTAGAAACAACATACAACAGAAATGTAGATTATACTTGACATGTCTAGTCCGTTAGAAACAACATACAACAGACATGGAGATTATACTCGACAGTCCGTTAGAAACAACATACAACAGACATGTAGTACTCGACAGTCCATTAGAAACAACATACAACAGACATGTAGATTATACCCGACAGTCCGTTAGAAACAACATACAACAGACATGTAGATTATACTCGACAGTCCGTTAGAAACAACATACAGCAGACATGTAGATTATACTCGACAGTCCGTTAGAAACAACATACAACAGACATGTAGATTATACTCGACAGTCCGTTAGAAACAACATACAACAGACATGTAGATTATACTCGACAGTCCGTTAGAAACAACATACAACAGACATGTAGATTATACCTGACAGTCCGTTAGAAACAACATACAACAGACATGTAGATTATACTCGACAGTCCGTTAGAAACAACATACAACAGACATGTAGATTATACTCGACAGTCCGTTAGAAACAACATACAACAGACATGTAGATTATACTCGACAGTCCGTTAGAAACAACATACAACAGACATGTAGATTATACTCAACAGTCCATTAGAAACAACATACAACAGACATGTAGATTATACTCGACAGTCCGTTAGAAACAACATACAACAGACATGTAGATTATACTCGACAGTCCGTTAGAAACAACATACAACAGACATGTAGATTATACTCGACAGTCCGTTAGAAACAACATACAACAGACATGTAGATTATACTCGACAGTCCGTTAGAAACAACATACAACAGACATGTAGATTATACTCGACAGTCCATTAGAAACAACATACAACAGACATGTAGATTATACTCGACAGTCCGTTAGAAACAACATACAACAGAAATGTAGATTATACTTGACATGTCAAGTCCGTTAGAAACAACATACAACAGACATCTATATTATACTCGACAGTCCGTTAGAAACAACATACAACAGACATGTAGATTATACTCGACAGTCCGTTAGAAACAACATACAACAGACATGTAGATTATACTCGACAGTCCGTTAGAAACAACATACAACAGACATGTAGATTATACTCGACATTCCGTTAGAAACAACATACAACAGACATGTAGATTATACTCGACAGTCCGTTAGAAACAACATACAACAGACATGTAGATAATACTCGACAGTCCGTTAGAAACAACATACAACAGACATGGAGATTATACTCGACAGTCCGTTAGAAACAACATACAACAGACATGTAGATTATACTCGACAGTCCGTTAGAAACAACATACAACAGACATGTAGATTATACTCGACAGTCCGTTAGAAACAACATACAACAGACATGTAGATTATACTCGACAGGCCGTTAGAAACAACATACAACAGACATGTAGATTATACTCGACAGTCCGTTAGAAACAACATACAACAGACATGTAGATTATACTCGACAGTCCATTAGAAACAACATACAACAGACATGTAGATTATACTCGACAGTCCGTTAGAAACAACATACAACAGAAATGTAGATTATACTTGACATGTCAAGTCCGTTAGAAACAACATACAACAGACATGTATATTATACTCGACAGTCCGTTAGAAACAACATACAACAGACATGTAGATTATACTCGACAGTCCGTTAGAAACAACATACAACAGACATGTAGATTATACTCGACAGTCCGCTAGAAACAACATACAACAGACATGTAGATTATACTCGACAGTCCGTTAGAAACAACATACAACAGACATGTAGATTATACTTGACAGTCCGTTAGAAACAACATACAACAGACATGTAGATTATACTCGACAGTCCGTTAGAAACAACATACAACAGACATGGAGATTATACTCGACAGTCCGTTAGAAACAACATACAACAGACATGTAGATTATACTCGACAGTCCATTAGAAACAACATACAACATACATGTAGATTTTATTCGACAGTCCATTAGAAACAACATACAACAGACATGTAGATTATACTCGACAGTCCGTTAGAAACAACATACAACAGACATGTAGATTATACTCGACAGTCCGTTAGAAACAACATACAACAGACATGTAGATTATACTCGACAGTCCGTTAGAAACAACATACAACAGACATGTAGATTATACTCGACAGTCCATTAGAAACAACATACAACAGACATGTAGATTATACTCGACAGTCCGCTAGAAACAACATACAACAGACATGTAGATTATACTCGACAGTCCATTAGAAACAACATACAACAGACATGTAGATTATACTCGACAGTCCGTTAGAAACAACATACAACAGACATGTAGATTATACTCGACAGTCCGTTAGAAACAACATACAACAGACATGTAGATTATACTCGACAGTCCGTTAGAAACAACATACAACAGAAATGTAGTACTCGACAGTCCATTAGAAACAACATACAACAGACATGTAGATTATACTCGACAGTCCGTTAGAAACAACATACAACAGACATGTAGATTATACTCGACAGTCCGTTAGAAACAACATACAGCAGACATGTAGATAATACTCGACAGTCCGTTAGAAACAACATACAACAGACATGTAGATTATACTCGACAGTCCGTTAGAAACAACATACAACAGACATGTAGATTATACTCGACAGTCCATTAGAAACAACATACAACAGACATGTAGATTATACTCGACAGTCCGTTAGAAACAACATACAACAGACATGTAGATTATACTCGACAGTCCGTTAGAAACAACATACAACAGACATGTAGATTATACTCGACAGTCCGTTAGAAACAACATACAACAGACATGTAGATTATACTCGACAGTCCATTAGAAACAACATACAACAGACATGTAGATATACTCGACAGTCCGTTAGAAACAACATACAACAGACATGTAGATTATACTCGACAGTCCGTTAGAAACAACATACAACAGACATGTAGATTATACTCGACAGTCCATTAGAAACAACATACAACAGACATGGAGATTATACTCGACAGTCCGTTAGAAACAACATACAACAGACATGTAGATTATACTCGACAGTCCGTTAGAAACAACATACAACATACATGGAGATTATACTCGATAGTCCGTTAGAAACAACATACAACAGACATGGAGATTATACTCGACAGTCCGTTAGAAACAACATACAACAGACATGGAGATTATACTCAACAGTCCGTTAGATACAACAGACCATGTAGATTATACTCGACAGTTCGTTAGAAACAACATATAACAGACATGTAGATTATACTCGACAGTCCATTAGAAACAACATACAACAGACATGTAGATTATACTCGACAGTTCGTTAGAAACAACATACAACAGACATGTAGATTATACTCGACAGTCCGCTAGAAACAACATACAACAGATATGTAGATTATACTCGACAGTCCGTTAGAAACAACATACAACAGACATGTAGATTATACTCGACAGTCCGTTAGAAACAACATACAACAGACATGTAGATTATACTCGACAGTCCGTTAGAAACAACATACAACAGACATGTAGATTATACTCGACAGTCCGTTAGAAACAACATACAACAGACATGTAGATTATACTCAACAGTCCGTTAGAAACAACATACAACATACATGGAGATTATACTCGACAGTCCGTTAGAAACAACATACAACAGACATGTAGATTATACTCGACAGTCCGTTAGAAACAACATACAACAGACCATGTAGATTATACTCGACAGTCCGTTAGAAACAACATACAACAGACATGTAGATTATACTCGACAGTCCATTAGAAACAACATACAACAGACATGTAGATTATACTCGACAGTCCGTTAGAAACAACATACAACAGACATGTAGATTATACTCGACAGTCCGTTAGAAACAACATACAACAGACATGTAGATTATACTCGACAGTCCGTTAGAAAAAACATACAACAGACATGTAGATTATACTCGACAGTCCATTAGAAACAACATACAACAGACATGTAGATTATACTCGACAGTCGTTAGAAACAACATACAACAGACATGTAGATTATACTCGACAGTTCGTTAGAAACAACATACAACAGACATGTAGATTATACTCGACAGTCCGTTAGAAACAACATACAACAGACATGTAGATTATACTCGACAGTCCGTTAGAAACAACATACAACAGACATGTAGATTATACTCGACAGTCCGTTAGAAACAACATACAACAGACATGTAGATTATACTCGACAGTCCGTTAGAAACAACATACAACATACATGGAGATTATACTCGACAGTCCGTTAGAAACAACATACAACAGACATGTATATTATACTCGACAGTACGTTAGAAACAACATACAACAGACATGTAGATTATACTCGACAGTCCGTTAGAAACAACATACAACAGACATGTAGATTATACTCGACAGTCCGTTAGAAACAACATACAACAGAAATGTAGTACTCGACAGTCCATTAGAAACAACATACAACAGACATGTAGATTATACTCGACAGTCCGTTAGAAACAACATACAACAGACATGTAGATTATACTCGACAGTCCGTTAGAAACAACATACAGCAGACATGTAGATAATACTCGACAGTCCGTTAGAAACAACATACAACAGACATGTAGATTATACTCGACAGTCCGTTAGAAACAACATACAACAGACATGTAGATTATACTCGACAGTCCATTAGAAACAACATACAACAGACATGTAGATTATACTCGACAGTCCGTTAGAAACAACATACAACAGACATGTAGATTATACTCGACAGTCCGTTAGAAACAACATACAACAGACATGTAGATTATACTCGACAGTCCGTTAGAAACAACATACAACAGACATGTAGATTATACTCGACAGTCCATTAGAAACAACATACAACAGACATGTAGATATACTCGACAGTCCGTTAGAAACAACATACAACAGACATGTAGATTATACTCGACAGTCCGTTAGAAACAACATACAACAGACATGTAGATTATACTCGACAGTCCATTAGAAACAACATACAACAGACATGGAGATTATACTCGACAGTCCGTTAGAAACAACATACAACAGACATGTAGATTATACTCGACAGTCCGTTAGAAACAACATACAACAGACATGTAGATTATACTCGACAGTCCGTTAGAAACAACATACAACATACATGGAGATTATACTCGATAGTCCGTTAGAAACAACATACAACAGACATGGAGATTATACTCGACAGTCCGTTAGAAACAACATACAACAGACATGGAGATTATACTCAACAGTCCGTTAGATACAACAGACCATGTAGATTATACTCGACAGTTCGTTAGAAACAACATATAACAGACATGTAGATTATACTCGACAGTCCATTAGAAACAACATACAACAGACATGTAGATTATACTCGACAGTTCGTTAGAAACAACATACAACAGACATGTAGATTATACTCGACAGTCCGCTAGAAACAACATACAACAGATATGTAGATTATACTCGACAGTCCGTTAGAAACAACATACAACAGACATGTAGATTATACTCGACAGTCCGTTAGAAACAACATACAACAGACATGTAGATTATACTCGACAGTCCGTTAGAAACAACATACAACAGACATGTAGATTATACTCGACAGTCCGTTAGAAACAACATACAACAGACATGTAGATTATACTCAACAGTCCGTTAGAAACAACATACAACATACATGGAGATTATACTCGACAGTCCGTTAGAAACAACATACAACAGACATGTAGATTATACTCGACAGTCCGTTAGAAACAACATACAACAGACCATGTAGATTATACTCGACAGTCCGTTAGAAACAACATACAACAGACATGTAGATTATACTCGACAGTCCATTAGAAACAACATACAACAGACATGTAGATTATACTCGACAGTCCGTTAGAAACAACATACAACAGACATGTAGATTATACTCGACAGTCCGTTAGAAACAACATACAACAGACATGTAGATTATACTCGACAGTCCGTTAGAAAAAACATACAACAGACATGTAGATTATACTCGACAGTCCATTAGAAACAACATACAACAGACATGTAGATTATACTCGACAGTCGTTAGAAACAACATACAACAGACATGTAGATTATACTCGACAGTTCGTTAGAAACAACATACAACAGACATGTAGATTATACTCGACAGTCCGTTAGAAACAACATACAACAGACATGTAGATTATACTCGACAGTCCGTTAGAAACAACATACAACAGACATGTAGATTATACTCGACAGTCCGTTAGAAACAACATACAACAGACATGTAGATTATACTCGACAGTCCGTTAGAAACAACATACAACATACATGGAGATTATACTCGACAGTCCGTTAGAAACAACATACAACAGACATGTATATTATACTCGACAGTACGTTAGAAACAACATACAACAGACATGTAGATTATACTCGACAGTCCGTTAGAAACAACATACAACAGACATGTAGATTATACTCGACAGTCCGTTAGAAACAACATACAACAGACATGTAGATTATACTCGACAGTCCGTTAGAAACAACATACAACAGACATGTAGATTATACTTGACAGTCCGTTAGAAACAACATACAACAGACATGTAGATTATACCCGACAGTCCGTTTGAAACAACATACAACAGACATGTAGATTATACTCGACAGTCCATTAGAAACAACATACAACAGACATGTAGATTATACTCGACAGTCCGTTAGAAACAACATACAACAGACATGTAGATTATACTCGACAGTCCGTTAGAAACAACATACAACAGACATGTAGGTTATACTCGACAGTCCGTTAGAAACAACATACAACATACATGTATATTATACTCGACAGTCCGTTAGAAACAACATACAACAGACATGTAGATTATACTCGACAGTCCGTTAGAAACAACATACAACAGACATGGAGATTATACTCGACAGTCCGTTAGAAACAACATACAACAGACATGTAGATTATACTCGACAGTCCATTAGAAACAACATACAACAGACATGTAGATTATATTCGACAGTCCATTAGAAACAACATACAACAGACATGTAGATTATACTCGACAGTCCGTTAGAAACAACATACAACAGACATGTAGATTATACTCGACAGTCCGTTAGAAACAACATACAACAGACATGTAGATTATAATCGACAGTCCGTTAGAAACAACATACAACAGACATGTAGATTATACTCGACAGTCCGTTAGAAACAACATACAACAGACATGTAGATTATACTCGACAGTCCGCTAGAAACAACATACAATAGACATGTAGATTATACTCGACAGTCCATTAGAAACAACATACAACAGACATGTAGATTATACTCGACAGTCCGTTAGAAACAACATACAACAGACATGTAGATTATACTCGACAGTCCGTTAGAAACAACATACAACAGACATGTAGATTATACTCGACAGTCCGTTAGAAACAACATACAACAGACATGTAGTACTCGACAGTCCATTAGAAACAACATACAACAGACATGAAGATTATACTCGACAGTCCGTTAGAAACAACATACAACAGACATGTAGATTATACTCGACAGTCCGTTAGAAACAACATACAGCAGACATGTAGATAATACTCGACAGTTCGTTAGAAACAACATACAACAGACATGTATATTATACTCGACAGTCCGTTAGAAACAACATACAACAGACATGTAGATTATACTCGACAGTCCATTAGAAACAACATACAACAGACATGTAGATTATACTCGACAGTCCGTTAGAAACAACATACAACAGACATGTAGATTATACTCGACAGTCCGTTAGAAACAACATACAACAGACATGTAGATTATACTCGACAGTCCGTTAGAAACAACATACAACAGACATGTAGATTATACTCGACAGTCCATTAGAAACAACATACAACAGACATGTAGATATACTCGACAGTCCGTTAGAAACAACATACAACAGACATGTAGATTATACTCGACAGTCCGTTAAAAACAACATACAACAGACATGTAGATTATACTCGACAGTCCATTAGAAACAACATACAACAGACATGTAGATTATACTCGACAGTCCGTTATAAACAACATACAACAGACATGTAGATTATACTCGACAGTCCGTTAGAAACAACATACAACAGACATGTAGATTATACTCGACAGTCCGTTAGAAACAACATACAACATACATGAAGATTATACTCGATAGTTCGTTAGAAACAACATACAACAGACATGGAGATTATACTCGACAGTTCGTTAGAAACAACATACAACAGACCATGTAGATTATACTCCACAGTCCATTAGAAACAACATACAACAGACATGTAGATTATACTCGACACTCCGTTAGAAACAACATACAACAGACATGTAGATTATACTCGACAGTCCGTTAGAAATAACATACAACAGACATGTAGATTATACTCGACAGTCCGTTAGAAACAACATACAACAGACATGTAGATTATACTCGACAGTCCGTTAGAAACAACATACAACAGACATGTAGATTATACTCGACAGTCCATTAGAAACAACATACAACAGACATGTAGATTATACTCGACAGTCCGTTAGAAACAGCATACAACAGACATGGATATTATACTCGACAGTCCGTTAGAAACAACATTCAACAGACATGTAGATTATACTCGACAGTCCATTAGAAACAACATACAACAGACATGTAGATTATATTCGACAGTCCATTAGAAACAACATACAACAGACATGTAGATTATACTCGACAGTCCGTTAGAAACAACATACAACATACATGTAGATAATACTCGACAGTCCGTTAGAAACAACATACAACAGACATATAGATTATACTCGACAGTCCGTTAGAAACAACATACAACAGACATGTAGATTATACTCGACAGTCCATTAGAAACAACATACAACAGACATGTAGATTATACTCGACAGTCCGCTAGAAACAACATACAACAGACATGTAGATTATACCCGACAGTCCGTTAGAAACAACATACAACAGACATGTAGATTATACTCGACAGTCCGTTAGAAACAACATACAACAGACATGTAGATTATACTCGACAGTCCGTTAGAAACAACATACAACAGACATGTAGATTATACTCGACAGTTCGTTAGAAACAACATACAACAGACATGTAGTACTCGACAGTCCATTAGAAACAACATACAACAGACATGTAGATTATACTCGACAGTCCGTTAGAAACAACATACAACAGACATGTAGATTATACTCGACAGTCCGTTAGAAACAACATACAGCAGACATGTAGATAATACTCGACAGTCCGTTAGAAAAAACATACAAAAGACATGTAGATTATACTCGACAATCCGTTAGAAACAACATACAACAGACATGGAGATTATACTCAACAGTCCGTTAGATACAACAGACCATGTAGATTATACTCGACAGTTCGTTAGAAACAACATATAACAGACATGTAGATTATACTCGACAGTCCATTAGAAACAACATACAACAGACATGTAGATTATACTCGACAGTTCGTTAGAAACAACATACAACAGACATGTAGATTATACTCGACAGTCCGCTAGAAACAACATACAACAGATATGTAGATTATACTCGACAGTCCGTTAGAAACAACATACAACAGACATGTAGATTATACTCGACAGTCCGTTAGAAACAACATACAACAGACATGTAGATTATACTCGACAGTCCGTTAGAAACAACATACAACAGACATGTAGATTATACTCGACAGTCCGTTAGAAACAACATACAACAGACATGTAGATTATACTCAACAGTCCGTTAGAAACAACATACAACATACATGGAGATTATACTCGACAGTCCGTTAGAAACAACATACAACAGACATGTAGATTATACTCGACAGTTCGTTAGAAACAACATACAACAGACATGTAGATTATACTCGACAGTCCGTTAGAAACAACATACAACAGACATGTAGATTATACTCGACAGTCCGTTAGAAACAACATACAACAGACATGTAGATTATACTCGACAGTCCGTTAGAAACAACATACAACAGACATGTAGATTATACTCGACAGTCCGCTAGAAACAACATACAACAGACATGTAGATTATACTCGACAGTCCATTAGAAACAACATACAACAGACATGTAGATTATACTCGACAGTCCGTTAGAAACAACATACAACAGACATGTAGATTATACTCGACAGTCCGTTAGAAACAACATACAACAGACATGTAGATTATACTCGACAGTCCGTTAGAAACAACATACAACAGACATGTAGTACTCGACAGTCCATTAGAAACAACATACAACAGACATGAAGATTATACTCGACAGTCCATTAGAAACAACATACAACAGACATGTAGATTATACTCGACAGTCCGTTAGAAACAACATACAGCAGACATGTAGATAATACTCGACAGTTCGTTAGAAACAACATACAACAGACATGTATATTATACTCGACAGTCCGTTAGAAACAACATACAACAGACATGTAGATTATACTCGACAATCCATTAGAAACAACATACAACAGACATGTAGATTATACTCGACAGTCCGTTAGAAACAACATACAACAGACATGTAGATTATACTCGACAGTCCGTTAGAAACAACATACAACAGACATGTAGATTATACTCGACAGTCCGTTAGAAACAACATACAACAGACATGTAGATTATACTCGACAGTCCATTAGAAACAACATACAACAGACATGTAGATATACTCGACAGTCCGTTAGAAACAACATACAACAGACATGTAGATTATACTCGACAGTCCGTTAAAAACAACATACAACAGACATGTAGATTATACTCGACAGTCCATTAGAAACAACATACAACAGACATGTAGATTATACTCGACAGTCCGTTAGAAACAACATACAACAGACATGTAGATTATACTCGACAGTCCGTTAGAAACAACATACAACAGACATGTAGATTATACTCGACAGTCCGTTAGAAACAACATACAACATACATGGAGATTATACTCGATAGTTCGTTAGAAACAACATACAACAGACATGGAGATTATACTCGACAGTTCGTTAGAAACAACATACAACAGACCATGTAGATTATACTCCACAGTCCATTAGAAACAACATACAACAGACATGTAGATTATACTCGACACTCCGTTAGAAACAACATACAACAGACATGTAGATTATACTCGACAGTCCGTTAGAAATAACATACAACAGACATGTAGATTATACTCGACAGTCCGTTAGAAACAACATACAACAGACATGTAGATTATACTCGACAGTCCGTTAGAAACAACATACAACAGACATGTAGATTATACTCGACAGTCCATTAGAAACAACATACAACAGACATGTAGATTATACTCGACAGTCCGTTAGAAACAGCATACAACAGACATGGAGATTATACTCGACAGTCCGTTAGAAACAACATTCAACAGACATGTAGATTATACTCGACAGTCCATTAGAAACAACATACAACAGACATGTAGATTATATTCGACAGTCCATTAGAAACAACATACAACAGACATGTAGATTATACTCGACAGTCCGTTAGAAACAACATACAACATACATGTAGATAATACTCGACAGTCCGTTAGAAAAAACATACAACAGACATATAGATTATACTCGACAGTCCGTTAGAAACAACATACAACAGACATGTAGATTATACTCGACAGTCCATTAGAAACAACATACAACAGACATGTAGATTATACTCGACAGTCCGCTAGAAACAACATACAACAGACATGTAGATTATACCCGACAGTCCGTTAGAAACAACATACAACAGACATGTAGATTATACTCGACAGTCCGTTAGAAACAACATACAACAGACATGTAGATTATACTCGACAGTCCGTTAGAAACAACATACAACAGACATGTAGATTATACTCGACAGTTCGTTAGAAACAACATACAACAGACATGTAGTACTCGACAGTCCATTAGAAACAACATACAACAGACATGTAGATTATACTCGACAGTCCGTTAGAAACAACATACAACAGACATGTAGATCATACTCGACAGTCCGTTAGAAACAACATACAGCAGACATGTAGATAATACTCGACAGTCCGTTAGAAAAAATATACAAAAGACATGTAGATTATACTCGACAATCCGTTAGAAACAACATACAACAGACATGGAGATTATACTGAACAGTCCGTTAGATACAACAGACCATGTAGATTATACTCGACAGTTCGTTAGAAACAACATATAACAGACATGTAGATTATACTCGACAGTCCATTAGAAACAACATACAACAGACATGTAGATTATACTCGACAGTTCGTTAGAAACAACATACAACAGACATGTAGATTATACTCGACAGTCCGCTAGAAACAACATACAACAGATATGTAGATTATACTCGACAGTCCGTTAGAAACAACATACAACAGACATGTAGATTATACTCGACAGTCCGTTAGAAACAACATACAACAGACATGTAGATTATACTCGACAGTCCGTTAGAAACAACATACAACAGACATGTAGATTATACTCGACAGTCCGTTAGAAACAACATACAACAGACATGTAGATTATACTCAACAGTCCGTTAGAAACAACATACAACATACATGGAGATTATACTCGACAGTCCGTTAGAAACAACATACAACAGACATGTAGATTATACTCGACAGTTCGTTAGAAACAACATACAACAGACATGTAGATTATACTCGACAGTCCGTTAGAAACAACATACAACAGACATGTAGATTATACTCGACAGTCCGTTAGAAACAACATACAACAGACATGTAGATTATACCTGACAGTCCGTTAGAAACAACATACAACAGACATGTAGATTATACTCGACAGTCCGTTAGAAACAACATACAACAGACATGTAGATTATACTCGACAGTCCGTTAGAAACAACATACAACAGACATGTAGATTATACTCGACAGTCCGTTAGAAACAACATACAACAGACATGTAGATTATACTCGACAGTCCGTTAGAAACAACATACAACAGACATGTAGATTATACTCGACAGTCCGTTAGAAACAACATACAACAGACATGTAGATTATACTCGACAGTCCATTAGAAACAACAAACAACAGACATGTAGATTATACTCGACAGTCCGTTAGAAACAACATACAACAGAAATGTAGATTATACTTGACATGTCAAGTCCGTTAGAAACAACATACAACAGACATGTATATTATACTCGACAGTCCGTTAGAAACAACATACAACAGACATGTAGATTATACTCGACAGTCCGTTAGAAACAACATACAACAGACATGTAGATTATACTCGACAGTCCGTTAGAAACAACATACAACATACATGTAGATTATACTCGACAGTCCGTTAGAAACAACATACAACAGACATGTAGATTATACTCGACAGTCCGTTAGAAACAACATACAACAGACATGGAGATTATACTCGACAGTCCGTTAGAAACAACATACAACAGACATGTAGATTATACTCGACAGTCCGTTAGAAACAACATACAACAGACATGTAGATTATACTCGACAGTCCGTTAGAAACAACATACAACAGACATGTAGATTATACTCGACAGTCCGTTAGAAACAACATACAACAGACATGTAGATTATACTCGACAGGCCGTTAGAAACAACATACAACAGACATGTAGATTATACTCGACAGTCCGTTAGAAACAACATACAACAGACATGTAGATTATACTCGACAGTCCATTAGAAACAACATACAACAGACATGTAGATTATACTCGACAGTCCGTTAGAAACAACATACAACAGAAATGTAGATTATACTTGACATGTCAAGTCCGTTAGAAACAACATACAACAGACATGTATATTATACTCGACAGTCCGTTAGAAACAACATACAACAGACATGTAGATTATACTCGACAGTCCGTTAGAAACAACATACAACAGACATGTAGATTATACTCATCTGTCCGCTAGAAACAACATACAACAGACATGTAGATTATACTCGACAGTCCGTTAGAAACAACATACAACAGACATGTAGATTATACTCGACAGTCCGTTAGAAACAACATACAACAGACATGTAGATTATACTCGACAGTCCGTTAGAAACAACATACAACAGACATGGAGATTATACTCGACAGTCCGTTAGAAACAACATACAACAGACATGTAGATTATACTCGACAGTCCATTAGAAACAACATACAACATACATGTAGATTATATTCGACAGTCCATTAGAAACAACATACAACAGACATGTAGATTATACTCGACAGTCCGTTAGAAACAACATACAACAGACATGTAGATTATACTCGACAGTCCGTTAGAAACAACATACAACAGACATGTAGATTATACTCGACAGTCCATTAGAAACAACATACAACAGACATGTAGATTATACTCGACAGTCCGTTAGAAACAACATACAACAGACATGTAGATTATACTCGACAGTCCGTTAGAAACAACATACAACAGACATGTAGATTATACTCAACAGTCCGTTAGAAACAACATACAACATACATGGAGATTATACTCGACAGTCCGTTAGAAACAACATACAACAGACATGTAGATTATACTCGACAGTTCGTTAGAAACAACATACAACAGACATGTAGATTATACTCGACAGTCCGTTAGAAACAACATACAACAGACATGTAGATTATACTCGACAGTCCGTTAGAAACAACATACAACAGACATGGAGATTATACCTGACAGTCCGTTAGAAACAACATACAACAGACATGTAGATTATACTCGACAGTCCGTTAGAAACAACATACAACAGACATGTAGATTATACTCGACAGTCCGTTAGAAACAACATACAACAGACATGTAGATTATACTCGACAGTCCGTTAGAAACAACATACAACAGACATGTAGATTATACTCAACAGTCCATTAGAAACAACATACAACAGACATGTAGATTATACTCGACAGTCCATTAGAAACAACATACAACAGACATGTAGATTATATTCGACAGTCCATTAGAAACAACATACAACAGACATGTAGATTATACTCGACAGTCCGTTAGAAACAACATACAACAGACATGTAGATTATACTCGACAGTCCGTTAGAAACAACATACAACAGACATGTAGATTATACTCGACAGTCCGTTAGAAACAACATACAACAGACATGTAGATTATACTCGACAGTCCGTTAGAAACAACATACAACAGAAATGTAGATTATACTTGACATGTCAAGTCCGTTAGAAACAACATACAACAGACATGTAGATTATACTCGACAGTCCGTTAGAAACAACATACAACAGACATGTAGATTATACTCGACAGTCCGTTAGAAACAACATACAACAGACATGTAGATTATACTCGACTGTCCGCTAGAAACAACATACAACAGACATGTAGATTATACTCGACAGTCCGTTAGAAACAACATACAACAGACATGTAGATTATACTCGACAGTCCGTTAGAAACAACATACAACAGACATGTAGATTATACTCGACAGTCCGTTAGAAACAACATACAACAGACATGGAGATTATACTCGACAGTCCGTTAGAAACAACATACAACAGACATGTAGATTATACTCGACAGTCCATTAGAAACAACATACAACATACATGTAGATTATATTCGACAGTCCATTAGAAACAACATACAACAGACATGTAGATTATACTCGACAGTCCGTTAGAAACAACATACAACAGACATGTAGATTATACTCGACAGTCCGTTAGAAACAACATACAACAGACATGTAGATTATACTCGACAGTCCGTTAGAAACAACATACAACAGACATGTAGATTATACTCGACAGTCCGTTAGAAACAACATACAACAGACATGTAGATTATACTCGACAGTCCGTTAGAAACAACATACAATAGACATGTAGATTATACTCAACAGTCCGTTAGAAACAACATACAACATACATGGAGATTATACTCGACAGTCCGTTAGAAACAACATACAACAGACATGTAGATTATACTCGACAGTTCGTTAGAAACAACATACAACAGACATGTAGATTATACTCGACAGTCCGTTAGAAACAACATACAACAGACATGTAGATTATACTCGACAGTCCGTTAGAAACAACATACAACAGACATGGAGATTATACCTGACAGTCCGTTAGAAACAACATACAACAGACATGTAGATTATACTCGACAGTCCGTTAGAAACAACATACAACAGACATGTAGATTATACTCGACAGTCCGTTAGAAACAACATACAACAGACATGTAGATTATACTCGACAGTCCGTTAGAAACAACATACAACAGACATGTAGATTATACTCAACAGTCCATTAGAAACAACATACAACAGACATGTAGATTATACTCGACAGTCCGTTAGAAACAACATACAACAGACATGTAGATTATACTCGACAGTCCGTTAGAAACAACATACAACAGACATGTAGATTATACTCGACAGTCCGTTAGAAACAACATACAACAGACATGTAGATTATACTCGACAGTCCGTTAGAAACAACATACAACAGACATGTAGATTATACTCGACAGTCCATTAGAAACAACAAATAACAGACATGTAGATTATACTCGACAGTCCGTTAGAAACAACATACAACAGAAATGTAGATTATACTTGACATGTCAAGTCCGTTAGAAACAACATACAACAGACATGTATATTATACTCGACAGTCCGTTAGAAACAACATACAACAGACATGTAGATTATACTCGACAGTCCGTTAGAAACAACATACAACAGACATGTAGATTATACTCGACAGTCCGTTAGAAACAACATACAACAGACATGTAGATTATACTCGACAGTCCGTTAGAAACAACATACAACAGACATGTAGATTATACTCGACAGTCCGTTAGAAACAACATACAACAGACATGTAGATTATACTCGACAGTCCGTTAGAAACAACATACAACAGACATGGAGATTATACTCGACAGTCCGTTAGAAACAACATACAACAGACATGTAGATTATACTCGACAGTCCGTTAGAAACAACATACAACAGACATGTAGATTATACTCGACAGTCCGTTAGAAACAACATACAACAGACATGTAGATTATACTCGACAGGCCGTTAGAAACAACATACAACAGACATGTAGATTATACTCGACAGTCCGTTAGAAACAACATACAACAGACATGTAGATTATACTCGTCAGTCCATTAGAAACAACATACAACAGACATGTAGATTATACTCGACAGTCCGTTAGAAACAACATACAACAGAAATGTAGATTATACTTGACATGTCAAGTCCGTTAGAAACAACATACAACAGACATGTATATTATACTCGACAGTCCGTTAGAAACAACATACAACAGACATGTAGATTATACTCGACAGTCCGTTAGAAACAACATACAACAGACATGTAGATTATACTCGACTGTCCGCTAGAAACAACATACAACAGACATGTAGATTATACTCGACAGTCCGTTAGAAACAACATACAACAGACATGTAGATTATACTCGACAGTCCGTTAGAAACAACATACAACAGACATGTAGATTATACTCGACAGTCCGTTAGAAACAACATACAACAGACATGGAAATTATACTCGACAGTCCGTTAGAAACAACATACAACAGACATGTAGATTATACTCGACAGTCCATTAGAAACAACATACAACATACATGTAGATTATATTCGACAGTCCATTAGAAACAACATACAACAGACATGTAGATTATACTCGACAGTCCGTTAGAAACAACATACAACAGACATGTAGATTATACTCGACAGTCCGTTAGAAACAACATACAACAGACATGTAGATTATACTCGACAGTCCGTTAGAAACAACATACAACAGACATGTAGATTATACTCGACAGTCCATTAGAAACAACATACAACAGACATGTAGATTATACTCGACAGTCCGCTAGAAACAACATACAACAGACATGTAGATTATACTCGACAGTCCATTAGAAACAACATACAACAGACATGTAGATTATACTCGACAGTCCGTTAGAAACAACATACAACAGACATGTAGATTATACTCGACAGTCCGTTAGAAACAACATACAACAGACATGTAGATTATACTCGACAGTCCGTTAGAAACAACATACAACAGACATGTAGTACTCGACAGTCCATTAGAAACAACATACAACAGACATGTAGATTATACTCGACAGTCCGTTAGAAACAACATACAACAGACATGTAGATTATACTCGACAGTCCGTTAGAAACAACATACAGCAGACATGTAGATAATACTCGACAGTCCGTTAGAAACAACATACAACAGACATGTAGATTATACTCGACAGTCCGTTAGAAACAACATACAACAGACATGTAGATTATACTCGACAGTCCATTAGAAACAACATACAACAGACATGTAGATTATACTCGACAGTCCGTTAGAAACAACATACAACAGACATGTAGATTATACTCGACAGTCCGTTAGAAACAACATACAACAGACATGTAGATTATACTCGACAGTCCGTTAGAAACAACATACAACAGACATGTAGATTATACTCGACAGTCCATTAGAAACAACATACAACAGACATGTAGATATACTCGACAGTCCGTTAGAAACAACATACAACAGACATGTAGATTATACTCGACAGTCCGTTAGAAACAACATACAACAGACATGTAGATTATACTCGACAGTCCATTAGAAACAACATACAACAGACATGGAGATTATACTCGACAGTCCGTTAGAAACAACATACAACAGACATGTAGATTATACTCGACAGTCCGTTAGAAACAACATACAACAGACATGTAGATTATACTCGACAGTCCATTAGAAACAACAAATAACAGACATGTAGATTATACTCGACAGTCCGTTAGAAACAACATACAACAGAAATGTAGATTATACTTGACATGTCAAGTCCGTTAGAAACAACATACAACAGACATGTATATTATACTCGACAGTCCGTTAGAAACAACATACAACAGACATGTAGATTATACTCGACAGTCCGTTAGAAACAACATACAACAGACATGTAGATTATACTCGACAGTCCGTTAGAAACAACATACAACAGACATGTAGATTATACTCGACAGTCCGTTAGAAACAACATACAACAGACATGTAGATTATACTCGACAGTCCGTTAGAAACAACATACAACAGACATGTAGATTATACTCGACAGTCCGTTAGAAACAACATACAACAGACATGGAGATTATACTCGACAGTCCGTTAGAAACAACATACAACAGACATGTAGATTATACTCGACAGTCCGTTAGAAACAACATACAACAGACATGTAGATTATACTCGACAGTCCGTTAGAAACAACATACAACAGACATGTAGATTATACTCGACAGGCCGTTAGAAACAACATACAACAGACATGTAGATTATACTCGACAGTCCGTTAGAAACAACATACAACAGACATGTAGATTATACTCGTCAGTCCATTAGAAACAACATACAACAGACATGTAGATTATACTCGACAGTCCGTTAGAAACAACATACAACAGAAATGTAGATTATACTTGACATGTCAAGTCCGTTAGAAACAACATACAACAGACATGTATATTATACTCGACAGTCCGTTAGAAACAACATACAACAGACATGTAGATTATACTCGACAGTCCGTTAGAAACAACATACAACAGACATGTAGATTATACTCGACTGTCCGCTAGAAACAACATACAACAGACATGTAGATTATACTCGACAGTCCGTTAGAAACAACATACAACAGACATGTAGATTATACTCGACAGTCCGTTAGAAACAACATACAACAGACATGTAGATTATACTCGACAGTCCGTTAGAAACAACATACAACAGACATGGAGATTATACTCGACAGTCCGTTAGAAACAACATACAACAGACATGTAGATTATACTCGACAGTCCATTAGAAACAACATACAACATACATGTAGATTATATTCGACAGTCCATTAGAAACAACATACAACAGACATGTAGATTATACTCGACAGTCCGTTAGAAACAACATACAACAGACATGTAGATTATACACGACAGTCCGTTAGAAACAACATACAACAGACATGTAGATTATACTCGACAGTCCGTTAGAAACAACATACAACAGACATGTAGATTATACTCGACAGTCCATTAGAAACAACATACAACAGACATGTAGATTATACTCGACAGTCCGCTAGAAACAACATACAACAGACATGTAGATTATACTCGACAGTCCATTAGAAACAACATACAACAGACATGTAGATTATACTCGACAGTCCGTTAGAAACAACATACAACAGACATGTAGATTATACTCGACAGTCCGTTAGAAACAACATACAACAGACATGTAGATTATACTCGACAGTCCGTTAGAAACAACATACAACAGACATGTAGTACTCGACAGTCCATTAGAAACAACATACAACAGACATGTAGATTATACTCGACAGTCCGTTAGAAACAACATACAACAGACATGTAGAGTATACTCGACAGTCCGTTAGAAACAACATACAGCAGACATGTAGATAATACTCGACAGTCCGTTAGAAACAACATACAACAGACATGTAGATTATACTCGACAGTCCGTTAGAAACAACATACAACAGACATGTAGATTATACTCGACAGTCCATTAGAAACAACATACAACAGACATGTAGATTATACTCGACAGTCCGTTAGAAACAACATACAACAGACATGTAGATTATACTCGACAGTCCGTTAGAAACAACATACAACAGACATGTAGATTATACTCGACAGTCCGTTAGAAACAACATACAACAGACATGTAGATTATACTCGACAGTCCATTAGAAACAACATACAACAGACATGTAGATATACTCGACAGTCCGTTAGAAACAACATACAACAGACATGTAGATTATACTCGACAGTCCGTTAGAAACAACATACAACAGACATGTAGATTATACTCGACAGTCCATTAGAAACAACATACAACAGACATGGAGATTATACTCGACAGTCCGTTAGAAACAACATACAACAGACATGTAGATTATACTCGACAGTCCGTTAGAAACAACATACAACAGACATGTAGATTATACTCGACAGTCCGTTAGAAACAACATACAACATACATGGAGATTATACTCGATAGTCCGTTAGAAACAACATACAACAGACATGGAGATTATACTCGACAGTCCGTTAGAAACAACATACAACAGACATGGAGATTATACTCAACAGTCCGTTAGATACAACAGACCATGTAGATTATACTCGACAGTTCGTTAGAAACAACATATAACAGACATGTAGATTATACTCGACAGTCCGTTAGAAACAACATACAACAGACATGTAGATTATACTCGACAGTTCGTTAGAAACAACATACAACAGACATGTAGATTATACTCGACAGTCCGCTAGAAACAACATACAACAGATATGTAGATTATACTCGACAGTCCGTTAGAAACAACATACAACAGACATGTAGATTATACTCGACAGTCCGTTAGAAACAACATACAACAGACATGTAGATTATACTCGACAGTCCGTTAGAAACAACATACAACAGACATGTAGATTATACTCGACAGTCCGTTAGAAACAACATACAACAGACATGTAGATTATACTCGACAGTCCGTTAGAAACAACATACAACAGACATGTAGATTATACTCAACAGTCCGTTAGAAACAACATACAACATACATGGAGATTATACTCGACAGTCCGTTAGAAACAACATACAACAGACATGTAGATTATACTCGACAGTCCATTAGAAACAACATACAACAGACATGTAGATTATACTCGACAGTCCGTTAGAAACAACATACAACAGACATGTAGATTATACTCGACACTCCGTTAGAAACAACATACAACAGACATGTAGATTATACTCGACAGTCCGTTAGAAAAAACATACAACAGACATGTAGATTATACTCGACAGTCCATTAGAAACAACATACAACAGACATGTAGATTATACTCGACAGTCGTTAGAAACAACATACAACAGACATGTAGATTATACTCGACAGTTCGTTAGAAACAACATACAACAGACATGTAGATTATACTCGACAGTCCGTTAGAAACAACATACAACAAACATGTAGATTATACTCGACAGTCCGTTAGAAACAACATACAACAGACATGTAGATTATACTCGACAGTCCGTTAGAAACAACATACAACAGACATGTAGATTATACTCGACAGTACGTTAGAAACAACATACAACATACATGGAGATTATACTCGACAGTCCGTTAGAAACAACATACAACAGACATGTATATTATACTCGACAGTACGTTAGAAACAACATACAACAGACATGTAGATTATACTCGACAGTCCGTTAGAAACAACATACAACAGACATGTAGATTATACTCGACAGTCCGTTAGAAACAACATACAACAGACATGTAGATTATACTCGACAGTCCGTTAGAAACAACATACAACAGACATGTAGATTATACTTGACAGTCCGTTAGAAACAACATACAACAGACATGTAGATTATACTCGACAGTCCGTTAGAAACAACATACAACAGACATGTAGATTATACTCGACAGTCCATTAGAAACAACATACAACAGACATGTAGATTATATTCGACAGTCCGTTAGAAACAACATACAACAGACATGTAGATTATACTCGACAGTCCGTTAGAAACAACATACAACAGACATGTAGGTTATACTCGACAGTCCGTTAGAAACAACATACAACATACATGTATATTATACTCGACAGTCCGTTAGAAACAACATACAACAGACATGTAGATTATACTCGACAGTCCGTTAGAAACAACATACAACAGACATGGAGATTATACTCGACAGTCCGTTAGAAACAACATACAACAGACATGTAGATTATACTCGACAGTCCATTAGAAACAACATACAACAGACATGTAGATTATATTCGACAGTCCATTAGAAACAACATACAACAGACATGTAGATTATACTCGACAGTCCGTTAGAAACAACATACAACAGACATGTAGATTATACTCGACAGTCCGTTAGAAACAACATACAACAGACATGTAGATTATACTCGACAGTCCGTTAGAAACAACATACAACAGACATGTAGATTATACTCGACAGTCCGTTAGAATCAACATACAACAGACATGTAGATTATACTCGACAGTCCGCTAGAAACAACATACAACAGACATGTAGATTATACTCGACAGTCCATTAGAAACAACATACAACAGACATGTAGATTATACTCGACAGTCCGTTAGAAACAACATACAACAGACATGTAGATTATACTCGACAGTCCGTTAGAAACAACATACAACAGACATGTAGATTATACTCGACAGTCCGTTAGAAACAACATACAACAGACATGTAGTACTCGACAGTCCATTAGAAACAACATACAACAGACATGTAGATTATACTCGACAGTCCGTTAGAAACAACATACAACAGACATGTAGATTATACTCGACAGTCCGTTAGAAACAACATACAGCAGACATGTAGATAATACTCGACAGTTCGTTAGAAACAACATACAACAGACATGTATATTATACTCGACAGTCCGTTAGAAACAACATACAACAGACATGTAGATTATACTCGACAGTCCATTAGAAACAACATACAACAGACATGTAGATTATACTCGACAGTCCGTTAGAAACAACATACAACAGACATGTAGATTATACTCGACAGTCCGTTAGAAACAACATACAACAGACATGTAGATTATACTCGACAGTCCGTTAGAAACAACATACAACAGACATGTAGATTATATTCGACAGTCCATTAGAAACAACATACAACAGACATGTAGATATACTCGACAGTTCGTTAGAAACAACATACAACAGACATGTAGATTATACTCGACAGTCCGTTAGAAACAACATACAACAGACATGTAGATTATACTCGACAGTCCATTAGAAACAACATACAACAGACATGTAGATTATACTCGACAGTCCGTTATAAACAACATACAACAGACATGTAGATTATACTCGACAGTCCGTTAGAAACAACATACAACAGACATGTAGATTATACTCGACAGTCCGTTAGAAACAACATACAACATACATGGAGATTATACTCGACAGTCCGTTAGAAACAACATACAGCAGACATGTAGATAATACTCGACAGTTCGTTAGAAACAACATACAACAGACATGTATATTATACTCGACAGTCCGTTAGAAACAACATACAACAGACATGTAGATTATACTCGACAGTCCATTAGAAACAACATACAACAGACATGTAGATTATACTCGACAGTCCGTTAGAAACAACATACAACAGACATGTAGATTATACTCGACAGTCCGTTAGAAACAACATACAACAGACATGTAGATTATACTCGACAGTCCGTTAGAAACAACATACAACAGACATGTAGATTATATTCGACAGTCCATTAGAAACAACATACAACAGACATGTAGATATACTCAACAGTCCGTTAGAAACAACATACAACAGACATGTAGATTATACTCGACAGTCCGTTAGAAACAACATACAACAGACATGTAGATTATACTCGACAGTCCATTAGAAACAACATACAACAGACATGTAGATTATACTCGACAGTCCGTTATAAACAACATACAACAGACATGTAGATTATACTCGACAGTCCGTTAGAAACAACATACAACAGACATGTAGATTATACTCGACAGTCCGTTAGAAACAACATACAACATACATGGAGATTATACTCGATAGTCCGTTAGAAACAACATACAACAGACATGTAGATTATACTCGACAGTCCGTTAGAAACAACATACAACAGACCATGTAGATTATACTCGACAGTCCATTAGAAACAACATACAACAGACATGTAGATTATACTCGACACTCCGTTAGAAACAACATACAACAGACATGTAGATTATACTCGACAGTCCGTTAGAAATAACATACAACAGACATGTAGATTATACTCGACAGTCCGTTAGAAACAACATACAACAGACATGTAGATTATACTCGACAGTCCGTTAGAAACAACATACAACAGACATGTAGATTATACTCGACAGTCCATTAGAAACAACATACAACAGACATGTAGATTATACTCGACAGTCCGTTAGAAACAACATACAACAGACATGTAGATTATACTCGACAGTCCGTTAGAAACAGCATACAACAGACATGGAGATTATACTCGACAGTCCGTTAGAAACAACATTCAACAGACATGTAGATTATACTCGACAGTCCATTAGAAACAACATACAACAGACATGTAGATTATATTCGACAGTCCATTAGAAACAACATACAACAGACATGTAGATTATACTCGACAGTCCGTTAGAAACAACATACAACATACATGTAGATAATACTCGACAGTCCGTTAGAAACAACATACAACAGACATATAGATTATACTCGACAGTCCGTTAGAAACAACATACAACAGACATGTAGATTATACTCGACAGTCCATTAGAAACAACATACAACAGACATGTAGATTATACTCGACAGTCCGCTAGAAACAACATACAACAGACATGTAGATTATACCCGACAGTCCGTTAGAAACAACATACAACAGACATGTAGATTATACTCGACAGTCCGTTAGAAACAACATACAACAGACATGTAGATTATACTCGACAGTCCGTTAGAAACAACATACAACAGACATGTAGATTATACTCGACAGTCCGTTAGAAACAACATACAACAGACATGTAGTACTCGACAGTCCATTAGAAACAACATACAACAGACATGTAGATTATACTCGACAGTCCGTTAGAAACAACATACAACAGACATGTAGATTATACTCGACAGTCCGTTAGAAACAACATACAGCAGACATGTAGATAATACTCGACAGTCCGTTAGAAAAAACATACAAAAGACATGTAGATTATACTCGACAATCCGTTAGAAACAACATACAACAGACATGGAGATTATACTCAACAGTCCGTTAGATACAACAGACCATGTAGATTATACTCGACAGTTCGTTAGAAACAACATATAACAGACATGTAGATTATACTCGACAGTCCATTAGAAACAACATACAACAGACATGTAGATTATACTCGACAGTTCGTTAGAAACAACATACAACAGACATGTAGATTATACTCGACAGTCCGCTAGAAACAACATACAACAGATATGTAGATTATACTCGACAGTCCGTTAGAAACAACATACAACAGACATGTAGATTATACTCGACAGTCCGTTAGAAACAACATACAACAGACATGTAGATTATACTCGACAGTCCGTTAGAAACAACATACAACAGACATGTAGATTATACTCGACAGTCCGTTAGAAACAACATACAACAGACATGTAGATTATACTCAACAGTCCGTTAGAAACAACATACAACATACATGGAGATTATACTCGACAGTCCGTTAGAAACAACATACAACAGACATGTAGATTATACTCGACAGTCCGTTAGAAACAACATACAACAGACCATGTAGATTATACTCGACAGTCCGTTAGAAACAACATACAACAGACATGTAGATTATACTCGACAGTCCATTAGAAACAACATACAACAGACATGTAGATTATACTCGACAGTCCGTTAGAAACAACATACAACAGACATGCAGATTATACTCGACAGTCCGTTAGAAACAACATACAACAGACATGTAGATTATACTCGACAGTCCGTTAGAAAAAACATACAACAGACATGTAGATTATACTCGACAGTCCGTTAGAAACAACATACAACAGACATGTAGATTATACTCGACAGTCGTTAGAAACAACATACAACAGACATGTAGATTATACTCGACAGTCCGTTAGAAACAACATACAACAGACATGTAGATTATACTCGACAGTCCGTTAGAAACAACATACAACAGACATGTAGATTATACTCGACAGTCCGTTAGAAACAACATACAACAGACATGTAGATTATACTCGACAGTCCGTTAGAAACAACATACAACATACATGGAGATTATACTCGACAGTCCGTTAGAAACAACATACAACAGACATGTAGATTATACTCGACAGTCCGTTAGAAACAACATACAACAGACATGTAGATTATACTCGACAGTCCGTTAGAAACAACATACAACAGACATGTAGATTATACTTGACAGTCCGTTAGAAACAACATACAACAGACATGTAGATTATATTCGACAGTCCATTAGAAACAACATACAACAGATATGTAGATTATACTCGACAGTCCGTTAGAAACAACATACAACATACATGTAGATAATACTCGACAGTCCGTTAGAAACAACATACAACAGACATATAGATTATACTCGACAGTCCGTTAGAAACAACATACAACAGACATGTAGATTATACTCGACAGTCCATTAGAAACAACATACAACAGACATGTAGATTATACTCGACAGTCCGCTAGAAACAACATACAACAGACATGTAGATTATACCCGACAGTCCGTTAGAAACAACATACAACAGACATGTAGATTATACTCGACAGTCCGTTATAAACAACATACAACAGACATGTAGATTATACTCGACAGTCCGTTAGAAACAACATACAACAGACATGTAGATTATACTCGACAGTCCGTTAGAAACAACATACAACATACATGGAGATTATACTCGATAGTCCGTTAGAAACAACATACAACAGACATGGAGATTATACTCGACAGTCCTTTAGAAACAACATACAACAGACCATGTAGATTATACTCGACAGTCCATTAGAAACAACATACAACAGACATGTAGATTATACTCGACACTCCGTTAGAAACAACATACAACAGAAATGTAGATTATACTCGACAGTCCGTTAGAAATAACATACAACAGACATGTAGATTATACTCGACAGTCCGTTAGAAACAACATACAACAGACATGTAGATTATACTCGACAGTCCATTAGAAACAACATACAACAGACATGTAGATTATACTCGACAGTCCGTTAGAAACAACATACAACAGACATGTAGATTATACTCGACAGTCCGTTAGAAACAGCATACAACAGACATGGAGATTATACTCGACAGTCCGTTAGAAACAACATTCAACAGACATGTAGATTATACTCGACAGTCCATTAGAAACAACATACAACAGACATGTAGATTATATTCGACAGTCCATTAGAAACAACATACAACAGACATGTAGATTATACTCGACAGTCCGTTAGAAACAACATACAACATACATGTAGATAATACTCGACAGTCCGTTAGAAACAACATACAACAGACATATAGATTATACTCGACAGTCCGTTAGAAACAACATACAACAGACATGTAGATTATACTCGACAGTCCATTAGAAACAACATACAACAGACATGTAGATTATACTCGACAGTCCGCTAGAAACAACATACAACAGACATGTAGATTATACCCGACAGTCCGTTAGAAACAACATACAACAGACATGTAGATTATACTCGACAGTCCGTTAGAAACAACATACAACAGACATGTAGATTATATTCGACAGTCCATTAGAAACAACATACAACAGATATGTAGATTATACTCGACAGTCCGTTAGAAACAACATACAACATACATGTAGATAATACTCGACAGTCCGTTAGAAACAACATACAACAGACATATAGATTATACTCGACAGTCCGTTAGAAACAACATACAACAGACATGTAGATTATACTCGACAGTCCATTAGAAACAACATACAACAGACATGTAGATTATACTCGACAGTCCGCTAGAAACAACATACAACAGACATGTAGATTATACCCGACAGTCCGTTAGAAACAACATACAACAGACATGTAGATTATACTCGACAGTCCGTTATAAACAACATACAACAGACATGTAGATTATACTCGACAGTCCGTTAGAAACAACATACAACAGACATGTAGATTATACTCGACAGTCCGTTAGAAACAACATACAACATACATGGAGATTATACTCGATAGTCCGTTAGAAACAACATACAACAGACATGGAGATTATACTCGACAGTCCTTTAGAAACAACATACAACAGACCATGTAGATTATACTCGACAGTCCATTAGAAACAACATACAACAGACATGTAGATTATACTCGACACTCCGTTAGAAACAACATACAACAGAAATGTAGATTATACTCGACAGTCCGTTAGAAATAACATACAACAGACATGTAGATTATACTCGACAGTCCGTTAGAAACAACATACAACAGACATGTAGATTATACTCGACAGTCCATTAGAAACAACATACAACAGACATGTAGATTATACTCGACAGTCCGTTAGAAACAACATACAACAGACATGTAGATTATACTCGACAGTCCGTTAGAAACAGCATACAACAGACATGGAGATTATACTCGACAGTCCGTTAGAAACAACATTCAACAGACATGTAGATTATACTCGACAGTCCATTAGAAACAACATACAACAGACATGTAGATTATATTCGACAGTCCATTAGAAACAACATACAACAGACATGTAGATTATACTCGACAGTCCGTTAGAAACAACATACAACATACATGTAGATAATACTCGACAGTCCGTTAGAAACAACATACAACAGACATATAGATTATACTCGACAGTCCGTTAGAAACAACATACAACAGACATGTAGATTATACTCGACAGTCCATTAGAAACAACATACAACAGACATGTAGATTATACTCGACAGTCCGCTAGAAACAACATACAACAGACATGTAGATTATACCCGACAGTCCGTTAGAAACAACATACAACAGACATGTAGATTATACTCGACAGTCCGTTAGAAACAACATACAACAGACATGTAGATTATACTCGACAGTCCGTTAGAAACAACATACAACAGACATGTAGATTATACTCGACAGTCCGTTAGAAACAACATACAACAGACATGTAGTACTCGACAGTCCATTAGAAACAACATACAACAGACATGTAGATTATACTCGACAGTCCGTTAGAAACAACATACAACAGACATGTAGATTATACTCGACAGTCCGTTAGAAACAACATACAGCAGACATGTAGATAATACTCGACAGTCCGTTAGAAAAAACATACAAAAGACATGTAGATTATACTCGACAATCCGTTAGAAACAACATACAACAGACATGGAGATTATACTCAACAGTCCGTTAGATACAACAGACCATGTAGATTATACTCGACAGTTCGTTAGAAACAACATATAACAGACATGTAGATTATACTCGACAGTCCATTAAAAACAACATACAACAGACATGTAGATTATACTCGACAGTTCGTTAGAAACAACATACAACAGACATGTAGATTATACTCGACAGTCCGCTAGAAACAACATACAACAGATATGTAGATCATACTCGACAGTCCGTTAGAAACAACATACAACAGACATGTAGATTATACTCGACAGTCCGTTAGAAACAACATACAACAGACATGTAGATTATACTCGACAGTCCGTTAGAAACAACATACAACAGACATGTAGATTATACTCGACAGTCCGTTAGAAACAACATACAACAGACATGTAGATTATACTCAACAGTCCGTTAGAAACAACATACAACATACATGGAGATTATACTCGACAGTCCGTTAGAAACAACATACAACAGACATGTAGATTATACTCGACAGTCCGTTAGAAACAACATACAACAGACCATGTAGATTATACTCGACAGTCCGTTAGAAACAACATACAACAGACATGTAGATTATACTCGACAGTCCATTAGAAACAACATACAACAGACATGTAGATTATACTCGACAGTCCGTTAGAAACAACATACAACAGACATGCAGATTATACTCGACAGTCCGTTAGAAACAACATACAACAGACATGTAGATTATACTCGACAGTCCGTTAGAAAAAACATACAACAGACATGTAGATTATACTCGACAGTCCATTAGAAACAACATACAACAGACATGTAGATTATACTCGACAGTCGTTAGAAACAACATACAACAGACATGTAGATTATACTCGACAGTCCGTTAGAAACAACATACAACAGACATGTAGATTCTACTCGACAGTCCGTTAGAAACAACATACAACAGACATGTAGATTATACTCGACAGTCCGTTAGAAACAACATACAACAGACATGTAGATTATACTCGACAGTCCGTTAGAAACAACATACAACAGACATGTAGATTATACTCGACAGTCCGTTAGAAACAACATACAACATACATGGAGATTATACTCGACAGTCCGTTAGAAACAACATACAACAGACATGTATATTATACTCGACAGTACGTTAGAAACAACATACAACAGACATGTAGATTATACTCGACAGTCCGTTAGAAACAACATACAACAGACATGTAGATTATACTCGACAGTCCGTTAGAAACAACATACAACAGACATGTAGATTATACTCGACAGTCCGTTAGAAACAACATACAACAGACATGTAGATTATACTTGACAGTCCGTTAGAAACAACATACAACAGACATGTAGATTATACTCGACAGTCCGTTAGAAACAACATACAACAGACATGTAGATTATACTCGACAGTCCATTAGAAACAACATACAACAGACATGTAGATTATACTCGACAGTCCGTTAGAAACAACATACAACAGACATGTAGATTATACTCGACAGTCCGTTAGAAACAACATACAACAGACATGTAGGTTATACTCGACAGTCCGTTAGAAACAACATACAACAGACATGTAGATTATACTCGACAGTCCGTTAGAAACAACATACAACAGACATGGAGATTATACTCGACAGTCCGTTAGAAACAACATACAACAGACATGTAGATTATACTCGACAGTCCATTAGAAACAACATACAACAGACATGTAGATTATATTCGACAGTCCATTAGAAACAACATACAACAGACATGTAGATTATACTCGACAGTCCGTTAGAAACAACATACAACAGACATGTAGATAATACTCGACAGTCCGTTAGAAACAACATACAACAGACATGTAGATTATACTCGACAGTCCGTTAGAAACAACATACAACAGACATGTAGATTATACTCGACAGTCCGTTAGAAACAACATACAACAGACATGTAGATTATACTCGACAGTCCGCTAGAAACAACATACAACAGACATGTAGATTATACTCGACAGTCCGTTAGAAACAACATACAACAGACATGTAGATTATACTCGACAGTCCGTTAGAAACAACATACAACAGACATGTAGATTATACTCGACAGTCCGTTAGAAACAACATACAAAAGACATGTAGATTATACTCGACAGTCCGTTAGAAACAACATACAACAGACATGTAGTACTCGACAGTCCATTAGAAACAACATACAACAGACATGTAGATTATACTCGACAGTCCGTTAGAAACAACATACAACAGACATGTAGATTATACTCGACAGTCCGTTAGAAACAACATACAGCAGACATGTAGATAATACTGGACAGTCCGTTAGAAACAACATACAACAGACATGTAGATTATACTCGACAGTCCGTTAGAAACAACATACAACAGACATGTAGATTATACTCGACAGTCCATTAGAAACAACATACAACAGACATGTAGATTATACTCGACAGTCCGTTAGAAACAACATACAACAGACATGTAGATTATACTCGACAGTCCGTTAGAAACAACATACAACAGACATGTAGATTATACTCGACAGTCCGTTAGAAACAACATACAACAGACATGTAGATTATACTCGACAGTCCATTAGAAACAACATACAACAGACATGTAGATATACTCGACAGTCCGTTAGAAACAACATACAACAGACATGTAGATTATACTCGACAGTCCGTTAGAAACAACATACAACAGACATGTAGATTATACTCGACAGTCCATTAGAAACAACATACAACAGACATGGAGATTATACTCGACAGTCCGTTAGAAACAACATACAACAGACATGTAGATTATAATCGACAGTCCGTTAGAAACAACATACAACAGACATGTAGATTATACTCGACAGTCCGTTAGAAACAACATACAACATACATGGAGATTATACTCGATAGTCCGTTAGAAACAACATACAACAGACATGGAGATTATACTCGACAGTCCGTTAGAAACAACATACAACAGACCATGTAGATTATACTCGACAGTCCATTAGAAACAACATACAACAGAAATGTAGATTATACTCGACACTCCGTTAGAAACAACATACAACAGACATGTAGATTATACTCGACAGTCCGTTAGAAATAACATACAACAGACATGTAGATTATACTCGACAGTCCTTTAGAAACAACATACAACAGACATATAGATTATACTCGACAGTTCGTTAGAAACAGCATACAACAGACATGGAGATTATACTCGACAATCCGTTAGAAACAACATACAACAGACATGTAGATTATACTCGACAGTCCATTAGAAACAACATACAACAGACATGTAGATTATATTCGACAGTCCATTAGAAACAACATACAACAGACATGTAGATTATACTCGACAGTCGTTAGAAACAACATACAACATACATGTAGATAATACTCGACAGTCCGTTAGAAACAACATACAACAGACATGTAGATTATACTCGACAGTCCGTTAGAAACAACATACAACAGACATGTAGATTATACTCGACAGTCCATTAGAAACAACATACAACAGACATGTAGATTATACTCGACAGTCCGCTAGAAACAACATACAACAGACATGTAGATTATACCCGACAGTCCGTTAGAAACAACACACAACAGACATGTAGATTATACTCGACAGTCCGTTAGAAACAACATACAACAGACATGTAGTACTCGACAGTCCATTAGAAACAACATACAACAGACATGTAGATTATACTCGACAGTCCGTTAGAAACAACATACAACAGACATGTAGATTATACTCGACAGTCCGTTAGAAACAACATACAACAGACATGTAGATTATACTCGACAGTCCGTTAGAAACAACATACAACAGACATGTAGATTATACTCGACAGTCCGTTAGAAACAACATACAACAGACATGTAGATTATACTCAACAGTCCGTTAGAAACAACATACAACATACATGGAGATTATACTCGACAGTCCGTTAGAAACAACATACAACAGACATGTAGATTATACTCGACAGTCCGTTAGAAACAACATACAACAGACCATGTAGATTATACTCGACAGTCCGTTAGAAACAACATACAACAGACATGTAGATTATACTCGACAGTCCATTAGAAACAACATACAACAGACATGTAGATTATACTCGACAGTCCGTTAGAAACAGCATACAACAGACATGCAGATTATACTCGACAGTCCGTTAGAAACAACATACAACAGACATGTAGATTATACTCGACAGTCCGTTAGAAAAAACATACAACAGACATGTAGATTATACTCGACAGTCCATTAGAAACAACATACAACAGACATGTAGATTATACTCGACAGTCGTTAGAAACAACATACAACAGACATGTAGATTATACTCGACAGTCCGTTAGAAACAACATACAACAGACATGTAGATTCTACTCGACAGTCCGTTAGAAACAACATACAACAGACATGTAGATTATACTCGACAGTCCGTTAGAAACAACATACAACAGACATGTAGATTATACTCGACAGTCCGTTAGAAACAACATACAACAGACATGTAGATTATACTCGACAGTCCGTTAGAAACAACATACAACATACATGGAGATTATACTCGACAGTCCGTTAGAAACAACATACAACAGACATGTATATTATACTCGACAGTACGTTAGAAACAACATACAACAGACATGTAGATTATACTCGACAGTCCGTTAGAAACAACATACAACAGACATGTAGATTATACTCGACAGTCCGTTAGAAACAACATACAACAGACATGTAGATTATACTCGACAGTCCGTTAGAAACAACATACAACAGACATGTAGATTATACTTGACAGTCCGTTAGAAACAACATACAACAGACATGTAGATTATACTCGACAGTCCGTTAGAAACAACATACAACAGACATGTAGATTATACTCGACAGTCCATTAGAAACAACATACAACAGACATGTAGATTATACTCGACAGTCCGTTAGAAACAACATACAACAGACATGTAGATTATACTCGACAGTCCGTTAGAAACAACATACAACAGACATGTAGGTTATACTCGACAGTCCGTTAGAAACAACATACAACAGACATGTAGATTATACTCGACAGTCCGTTAGAAACAACATACAACAGACATGGAGATTATACTCGACAGTCCGTTAGAAACAACATACAACAGACATGTAGATTATACTCGACAGTCCATTAGAAACAACATACAACAGACATGTAGATTATATTCGACAGTCCATTAGAAACAACATACAACAGACATGTAGATTATACTCGACAGTCCGTTAGAAACAACATACAACAGACATGTAGATAATACTCGACAGTCCGTTAGAAACAACATACAACAGACATGTAGATTATACTCGACAGTCCGTTAGAAACAACATACAACAGACATGTAGATTATACTCGACAGTCCGTTAGAAACAACATACAACAGACATGTAGATTATACTCGACAGTCCGCTAGAAACAACATACAACAGACATGTAGATTATACTCGACAGTCCGTTAGAAACAACATACAACAGACATGTAGATTATACTCGACAGTCCGTTAGAAACAACATACAACAGACATGTAGATTATACTCGACAGTCCGTTAGAAACAACATACAAAAGACATGTAGATTATACTCGACAGTCCGTTAGAAACAACATACAACAGACATGTAGTACTCGACAGTCCATTAGAAACAACATACAACAGACATGTAGATTATACTCGACAGTCCGTTAGAAACAACATACAACAGACATGTAGATTATACTCGACAGTCCGTTAGAAACAACATACAGCAGACATGTAGATAATACTGGACAGTCCGTTAGAAACAACATACAACAGACATGTAGATTATACTCGACAGTCCGTTAGAAACAACATACAACAGACATGTAGATTATACTCGACAGTCCATTAGAAACAACATACAACAGACATGTAGATTATACTCGACAGTCCGTTAGAAACAACATACAACAGACATGTAGATTATACTCGACAGTCCGTTAGAAACAACATACAACAGACATGTAGATTATACTCGACAGTCCGTTAGAAACAACATACAACAGACATGTAGATTATACTCGACAGTCCATTAGAAACAACATACAACAGACATGTAGATATACTCGACAGTCCGTTAGAAACAACATACAACAGACATGTAGATTATACTCGACAGTCCGTTAGAAACAACATACAACAGACATGTAGATTATACTCGACAGTCCATTAGAAACAACATACAACAGACATGGAGATTATACTCGACAGTCCGTTAGAAACAACATACAACAGACATGTAGATTATAATCGACAGTCCGTTAGAAACAACATACAACAGACATGTAGATTATACTCGACAGTCCGTTAGAAACAACATACAACATACATGGAGATTATACTCGATAGTCCGTTAGAAACAACATACAACAGACATGGAGATTATACTCGACAGTCCGTTAGAAACAACATACAACAGACCATGTAGATTATACTCGACAGTCCATTAGAAACAACATACAACAGAAATGTAGATTATACTCGACACTCCGTTAGAAACAACATACAACAGACATGTAGATTATACTCGACAGTCCGTTAGAAATAACATACAACAGACATGTAGATTATACTCGACAGTCCTTTAGAAACAACATACAACAGACATATAGATTATACTCGACAGTTCGTTAGAAACAGCATACAACAGACATGGAGATTATACTCGACAATCCGTTAGAAACAACATACAACAGACATGTAGATTATACTCGACAGTCCATTAGAAACAACATACAACAGACATGTAGATTATATTCGACAGTCCATTAGAAACAACATACAACAGACATGTAGATTATACTCGACAGTCGTTAGAAACAACATACAACATACATGTAGATAATACTCGACAGTCCGTTAGAAACAACATACAACAGACATGTAGATTATACTCGACAGTCCGTTAGAAACAACATACAACAGACATGTAGATTATACTCGACAGTCCATTAGAAACAACATACAACAGACATGTAGATTATACTCGACAGTCCGCTAGAAACAACATACAACAGACATGTAGATTATACCCGACAGTCCGTTAGAAACAACACACAACAGACATGTAGATTATACTCGACAGTCCGTTAGAAACAACATACAACAGACATGTAGTACTCGACAGTCCATTAGAAACAACATACAACAGACATGTAGATTATACTCGACAGTCCGTTAGAAACAACATACAACAGACATGTAGATTATACTCGACAGTCCGTTAGAAACAACATACAACAGACATGTAGATTATACTCGACAGTCCGTTAGAAACAACATACAACAGACATGTAGTACTCGACAGTCCATTAGAAACAACATACAACAGACATGTAGATTATACTCGACAGTCCGTTAGAAACAACATACAACAGACATGTAGATTATACTCGACAGTCCGTTAGAAACAACATACAGCAGACATGTAGATAATACTCGACATTCCGTTAGAAACAACATACAAAAGACATGTAGATTATACTCGACAATCCGTTAGAAACAACATACAACAGACATGGAGATTATACTCGACAGTCCGTTAGATACAACAGACCATGTAGATTATACTCGACAGTCCGTTAGAAACAACATATAACAGACATGTAGATTATACTCGACAGTCCATTAGAAACAATATACAACAGACATGTAGATTATACTCGACAGTTCCTTAGAAACAACATACAACAGACATGTAGATTATACTCGACAGTCCGCTAGAAACAACATACAACAGATATGTAGATTATACTCGACAGTCCGTTAGAAACAACATACAACAGACATGTAGATTATACTCGACAGTCCGTTAGAAACAACATACAGCAGACATGTAGATAATACTCGACAGTCCGTTAGAAACAACATACAACAGACATGTAGATTATACTCGACAGTCCGTTAGAAACAACATACAACAGACATGTAGATTATACTCGACAGTCCATTAGAAACAACATACAACAGACATGTAGATTATACTCGACAGTCCGTTAGAAACAACATACAACAGACATGTAGATTATACTCGACAGTCCGTTAGAAACAACATACAACAGACATGTAGATTATACTCGACAGTCCGTTAGAAACAACATACAACAGACATGTAGATTATACTCGACAGTCCATTAGAAACAACATACAACAGACATGTAGATATACTCGACAGTCCGTTAGAAACAACATACAACAGACATGTAGATTATACTCGACAGTCCGTTAGAAACAACATACAACAGACATGTAGATTATACTCGACAGTCCATTAGAAACAACATACAACAGACATGGAGATTATACTCGACAGTCCGTTAGAAACAACATACAACAGACATGTAGATTATACTCGACAGTCCGTTAGAAACAACATACAACAGACATGTAGATTATACTCGACAGTCCGTTAGAAACAACATACAACATACATGGAGATTATACTCGATAGTCCGTTAGAAACAACATACAACAGACATGGAGATTATACTCGACAGGCCGTTAGAAACAACATACAACAGACCATGTAGATTATACTCGACAGTCCATTAGAAACAACATACAACAGACATGTAGATTATACTCGACACTCCGTTAGAAACAACATACAACAGACATGTAGATTATACTCGACAGTCCGTTAGAAATAACATACAACAGACATGTAGATTATACTCGACAGTCCGTTAGAAACAACATACAACAGACATGTAGATTATACTCGACAGTCCGTTAGAAACAACATACAACAGACATGTAGATTATACTCGACAGTCCATTAGAAACAACATACAACAGACATGTAGATTATACTCGACAGTCCGTTAGAAACAACATACAACAGACATGTAGATTATACTCGACAGTCCGTTAGAAACAGCATACAACAGACATGGAGATTATACTCGACAATCCGTTAGAAACAACATACAACAGACATGTAGATTATACTCGACAGTCGTTAGAAACAACATACAACATACATGTAGATAATACTCGACAGTCCGTTAGAAACAACATACAACAGACATGTAGATTATACTCGACAGTCCGTTAGAAACAACATACAACAGACATGTAGATTATACTCGACAGTCCATTAGAAACAACATACAACAGACATGTAGATTATACTCGACAGTCCGCTAGAAACAACATACAACAGACATGTAGATTATACCCGACAGTCCGTTAGAAACAACATACAACAGACATGTAGATTTATACTCGACAGTCCGTTAGAAACAACATACAACAGACATGTAGATTATACTCGACAGTCCGTTAGAAACAACATACAACAGACATGTAGATTATACTCGACAGTCCGTTAGAAACAACATACAACAGACATGTAGTACTCGACAGTCCATTAGAAACAACATACAACAGACATGTAGATTATACTCGACAGTCCGTTAGAAACAACATACAACAGACATGTATATTATACTCGACAGTCCGTTAGAAACAACATACAACAGACATGTAGATTATACTCGACAGTCCATTAGAAACAACATACAACAGACATGTAGATTATACTCGACAGTCCGTTAGAAACAACATACAACAGACATGTAGATTATACTCGACAGTCCGTTAGAAACAGCATACAACAGACATGGAGATTATACTCGACAGTCCGTTAGAAACAACATACAACAGACATATAGATTATACTCGACAGTCCATTATAAACAACATACAACAGACATGTAGATTATATTCGACAGTCCATTAGAAACAACATACAACAGACATGTAGATTATACTCGACAGTCCGTTAGAAACAACATACAACATACATGTAGATAATACTCGACAGTCCATTAGAAACAACATACAACAGACATGTAGATTATACTCGAGAGTCCGTTAGAAACAACATACAACAGACATGTAGATTATACTCGACAGTCCATTAGAAACAACATACAACAGACATGTAGATTATACTCGACAGTCCGCTAGAAACATCATACAACAGACATGTAGATTATACCCGACAGTCCGTTAGAAACAACATACAACAGACATGTAGATTATACTCGACAGTCCGTTAGATACAACAGACCATGTAGATTATACCCGACAGTCCGTTAGAAACAACATATAACAGACATGTAGATTATACTCGACAGTCCATTAGAAACAACATACAACAGACATGTAGATTATACTCGACAGTTCCTTAGAAACAACATACAACAGACATGTAGATTATACTCGACAGTCCGCTAGAAACAACATACAACAGATATGTAGATTATACTCGACAGTCCGTTAGAAACAACATACAACAGACATGTAGATTATACTCGACAGTCCGTTAGAAACAACATACAACAGACATGTAGATTATACTCGACAGTCCGTTAGAAACAACATACAACAGACATGTAGATTATAATCGACAGTCCGTTAGAAACAACATACAACAGACATGTAGATTATACTCAACAGTCCGTTAGAAACAACATACAACATACATGGAGATTATACTCGACAGTCCGTTAGAAACAACATACAACAGACATGTAGATTATACTCGACAGTCCGTTAGAAACAACATACAACAGACCATGTAGATTATACTCGACAGTCCGTTAGAAACAACATACAACAGACATGTAGATTATACTCGACAGTCCATTAGAAACAACATACAACAGACATGTAGATTATACTCGACAGTCCGTTAGAAACAACATACAGCAGACATGTAGAATATACTCGACAGTCCGTTAGAAACAACATACAACAGACATGTAGATTATACTCGACAGTCCGTTAGAAAAAACATACAACAGACATGTAGATTATACTCGACAGTCCATTAGAAACAACATACAACAGACATGTAGATTATACTCGACAGTCGTTAGAAACAACATACAACAGACATGTAGATTATACTCGACAGTCCGTTAGAAACAACATACAACAGACATGTAGATTATACTCGACAGTCCGTTAGAAACAACATACAACAGACATGTAGATTATACTCGACAGTCCGTTAGAAACAACATACAACAGACATGTAGATTATACTCGACAGTCCGTTAGAAACAACCTACAACAGACCATGTAGATTATACTCGACAGTCCGTTAGAAACAACATACAACAGACATGTAGATTATACTCGACAGTCCATTAGAAACAACATACAACAGACATGTAGATTATACTCGACAGTTCGTTAGAAACAACATACAGCAGACATGTAGATTATACTCGACAGTCCGTTAGAAACAACATACAACAGACATGTAGATTATACTCGACAGTCCGTTAGAAAAAACATACAACAGACATGTAGATTATACTCGACAGTCGTTAGAAACAACATACAACAGACATGTAGATTATACTCGACAGTCCGTTAGAAACAACATACAACAGACATGTAGATTATACTCGACAGTCCGTTAGAAACAACATACAACAGACATGTAGATTATACTCGACAGTCCGTTAGAAACAACATACAACAGACATGTAGATTATACTCGACAGTCCGTTAGAAACAACATACAACAGACATGTAGATTATACTCGACAGTCCGTTAGAAACAACATACAACAGACATGTAGTACTCGACAGTCCATTAGAAACAATATACAACAGACATGTAGATTATACTCGACAGTCCGTTAGAAACAACATACAACAGACATGTAGATTATACTCGACAGTCCGTTAGAAACAACATACAGCAGACATGTAGATAATACTCGACAGTCCGTTAGAAACAACATACAACAGACATGTAGATTATACTCGACAGTCCGTTAGAAACAACATACAACAGACATGTAGATTATACTCGACAGTCCATTAGAAACAACATACAACAGACATGTAGATTATACTCGACAGTCCGTTAGAAACAACATACAACAGACATGTAGATTATACTCGACAATCCGTTAGAAACAACATACAACAGACATGTAGATTATACTCGACAGTCCGTTAGAAACAACATACAACAGACATGTAGATTATACTCGACAGTCCATTAGAAACAACATACAACAGACATGTAGATACACTCGACAGTCCGTTAGAAACAACATACAACAGACATGTAGATTATACTCGACAGTCCGTTAGAAACAACATACAACAGACATATAGATTATACTCGACAGTCCATTAGAAACAACATACAACAGACATGGAGATTATACTCGACAGTCCGTTAGAAACAACATACAACAGACATGTAGATTATACTCGACACTCCGTTAGAAACAACATACAACAGACATGTAGATTATACTCGACAGTCCGTTAGAAATAACATACAACAGACATGTAGATTATACTCGACAGTCCGTTAGAAACAACATACAACAGACATGTAGATTATACTCGACAGTCCGTTAGAAACAACATACAACAGACATGTAGATTATACTCGACAGTCCAATAGAAACAACATACAACAGACATGTAGATTATACTCGACAGTCCGTTAGAAACAACATACAACAGACATGTAGATTATACTCGACAGTCCGTTAGAAACAGCATACAACAGACATGGAGATTATACTCGACAATCCGTTAGAAACAACATACAACAGACATGTAGATTATACTCGACAGTCGTTAGAAACAACATACAACATACATGTAGATAATACTCGACAGTCCGTTAGAAACAACATACAACAGACATGTAGATTATACTCGACAGTCCGTTAGAAACAACATACAACAGACATGTAGATTATACTCGACAGTCCATTAGAAACAACATACAACAGACATGTAGATTATACTCGACAGTCCGCTAGAAACAACATACAACAGACATGTAGATTATACCCGACAGTCCGTTAGAAACAACATACAACAGACATGTAGATTTATACTCGACAGTCCGTTAGAAACAACATACAACAGACATGTAGATTATACTCGACAGTCCGTTAGAAACAACATACAACAGACATGTAGATTATACTCGACAGTCCGTTAGAAACAACATACAACAGACATGTAGTACTCGACAGTCCATTAGAAACAACATACAACAGACATGTAGATTATACTCGACAGTCCGTTAGAAACAACATACAACAGACATGTATATTATACTCGACAGTCCGTTAGAAACAACATACAACAGACATGTAGATTATACTCGACAGTCCATTAGAAACAACATACAACAGACATGTAGATTATACTCGACAGTCCGTTAGAAACAACATACAACAGACATGGAGATTATACTCGACAGTCCGTTAGAAACAGCATACAACAGACATGGAGATTATACTCGACAGTCCGTTAGAAACAACATACAACAGACATATAGATTATACTCGACAGTCCATTATAAACAACATACAACAGACATGTAGATTATATTCGACAGTCCATTAGAAACAACATACAACAGACATGTAGATTATACTCGACAGTCGTTAGAAACAACATACAACATACATGTAGATAATACTCGACAGTCCATTAGAAACAACATACAACAGACATGTAGATTATACTCGACAGTCCGTTAGAAACAACATACAACAGACATGTAGATTATACTCGACAGTCCATTAGAAACAACATACAACAGACATGTAGATTATACTCGACAGTCCGCTAGAAACATCATACAACAGACATGTAGATTATACCCGACAGTCCGTTAGAAACAACATACAACAGACATGTAGATTATACTCGACAGTCCGTTAGATACAACAGACCATGTAGATTATACTCGACAGTCCGTTAGAAACAACATATAACAGACATGTAGATTATACTCGACAGTCCATTAGAAACAACATACAACAGACATGTAGATTATACTCGACAGTTCCTTAGAAACAACATACAACAGACATGTAGATTATACTCGACAGTCCGCTAGAAACAACATACAACAGATATGTAGATTATACTCGACAGTCCGTTAGAAACAACATACAACAGACATGTAGATTATACTCGACAGTCCGTTCGAAACAACATACAACAGACATGTAGATTATACTCGACAGTCCGTTAGAAACAACATACAACAGACATGTAGATTATAATCGACAGTCCGTTAGAAACAACATACAACAGACATGTAGATTATACTCAACAGTCCGTTAGAAACAACATACAACATACATGGAGATTATACTCGACAGTCCGTTAGAAACAACATACAACAGACATGTAGATTATACTCGACAGTCCGTTAGAAACAACATACAACAGACCATGTAGATTATACTCGACAGTCCGTTAGAAACAACATACAACAGACATGTAGATTATACTCGACAGTCCATTAGAAACAACATACAACAGACATGTAGATTATACTCGACAGTCCGTTAGAAACAACATACAGCAGACATGTAGAATATACTCGACAGTCCGTTAGAAACAACATACAACAGACATGTAGATTATACTCGACAGTCCGTTAGAAAAAACATACAACAGACATGTAGATTATACTCGACAGTCCATTAGAAACAACATACAACAGACATGTAGATTATACTCGACAGTCGTTAGAAACAACATACAACAGACATGTAGATTATACTCGACAGTCCGTTAGAAACAACATACAACAGACATGTAGATTATACTCGACAGTCCGTTAGAAACAACATACAACAGACATGGAGATTATACTCGACAGTCCGTTAGAAATAACATACAACAGACATGTAGATTATACTCGACAGTCCGTTAGAAACAACATACAACAGACATGTAGATTATACTCGACAGTCCGTTAGAAACAACATACAACAGACATGTAGATTATACTCGACAGTCCAATAGAAACAACATACAACAGACATGTAGATTATACTCGACAGTCCGTTAGAAACAACATACAACAGACATGTAGATTATACTCGACAGTCCGTTAGAAACAGCATACAACAGACATGGAGATTATACTCGACAATCCGTTAGAAACAACATACAACAGACATGTAGATTATACTCGACAGTCGTTAGAAACAACATACAACATACATGTAGATAATACTCGACAGTCCGTTAGAAACAACATACAACAGACATGTAGATTATACTCGACAGTCCGTTAGAAACAACATACAACAGACATGTAGATTATACTCGACAGTCCATTAGAAACAACATACAACAGACATGTAGATTATACTCGACAGTCCGCTAGAAACAACATACAACAGACTTGTAGATTATACCCGACAGTCCGTTAGAAACAACATACAACAGACATGTAGATTTATACTCGACAGTCCGTTAGAAACAACATACAACAGACATGTAGATTATACTCGACAGTCCGTTAGAAACAACATACAACAGACATGTAGATTATACTCGACAGTCCGTTAGAAACAACATACAACAGACATGTAGTACTCGACAGTCCATTAGAAACAACATACAACAGACATGTAGATTATACTCGACAGTCCGTTAGAAACAACATACAACAGACATGTATATTATACTCGACAGTCCGTTAGAAACAACATACAACAGACATGTAGATTATACTCGACAGTCCATTAGAAACAACATACAACAGACATGTAGATTATACTCGACAGTCCGTTAGAAACAACATACAACAGACATGGAGATTATACTCGACAGTCCGTTAGAAACAGCATACAACAGACATGGAGATTATACTCGACAGTCCGTTAGAAACAACATACAACAGACATATAGATTATACTCGACAGTCCATTATAAACAACATACAACAGACATGTAGATTATATTCGACAGTCCATTAGAAACAACATACAACAGACATGTAGATTATACTCGACAGTCGTTAGAAACAACATACAACATACATGTAGATAATACTCGACAGTCCATTAGAAACAACATACAACAGACATGTAGATTATACTCGACAGTCCGTTAGAAACAACATACAACAGACATGTAGATTATACTCGACAGTCCATTAGAAACAACATACAACAGACATGTAGATTATACTCGACAGTCCGCTAGAAACATCATACAACAGACATGTAGATTATACCCGACAGTCCGTTAGAAACAACATACAACAGACATGTAGATTATACTCGACAGTCCGTTAGATACAACAGACCATGTAGATTATACTCGACAGTCCGTTAGAAACAACATATAACAGACATGTAGATTATACTCGACAGTCCATTAGAAACAACATACAACAGACATGTAGATTATACTCGACAGTTCCTTAGAAACAACATACAACAGACATGTAGATTATACTCGACAGTCCGCTAGAAACAACATACAACAGATATGTAGATTATACTCGACAGTCCGTTAGAAACAACATACAACAGACATGTAGATTATACTCGACAGTCCGTTCGAAACAACATACAACAGACATGTAGATTATACTCGACAGTCCGTTAGAAACAACATACAACAGACATGTAGATTATAATCGACAGTCCGTTAGAAACAACATACAACAGACATGTAGATTATACTCAACAGTCCGTTAGAAACAACATACAACATACATGGAGATTATACTCGACAGTCCGTTAGAAACAACATACAACAGACATGTAGATTATACTCGACAGTCCGTTAGAAACAACATACAACAGACCATGTAGATTATACTCGACAGTCCGTTAGAAACAACATACAACAGACATGTAGATTATACTCGACAGTCCATTAGAAACAACATACAACAGACATGTAGATTATACTCGACAGTCCGTTAGAAACAACATACAGCAGACATGTAGAATATACTCGACAGTCCGTTAGAAACAACATACAACAGACATGTAGATTATACTCGACAGTCCGTTAGAAAAAACATACAACAGACATGTAGATTATACTCGACAGTCCATTAGAAACAACATACAACAGACATGTAGATTATACTCGACAGTCGTTAGAAACAACATACAACAGACATGTAGATTATACTCGACAGTCCGTTAGAAACAACATACAACAGACATGTAGATTATACTCGACAGTCCGTTAGAAACAACATACAACAGACATGTAGATTATACTCGACAGTCCGTTAGAAACAACATACAACAGACATGTAGATTATACTCGACAGTCCGTTAGAAACAACATACAACAGACCATGTAGATTATACTCGACAGTCCGTTAGAAACAACATACAACAGACATGTAGATTATACTCGACAGTCCATTAGAAACAACATACAACAGACATGTAGATTATACTCGACAGTTCGTTAGAAACAACATACAGCAGACATGTAGATTATACTCGACAGTCCGTTAGAAACAACATACAACAGACATGTAGATTATACTCGACAGTCCGTTAGAAAAAACATACAACAGACATGTAGATTATACTCGACAGTCGTTAGAAACAACATACAACAGACATGTAGATTATACTCGACAGTCCGTTAGAAACAACATACAACAGACATGTAGATTATACTCGACAGTCCGTTAGAAACAACATACAACAGACATGTAGATTATACTCGACAGTCCGTTAGAAACAACATACAACAGACATGTAGATTATACTCGACAGTCCGTTAGAAACAACATACAACAGACATGTAGTACTCGACAGTCCATTAGAAACAACATACAACAGACATGTAGATTATACTCGACAGTCCGTTAGAAACAACATACAACAGACATGTAGATTATACTCGACAGTCCGTTAGAAACAACATACAGCAGACATGTAGATAATACTCGACAGTCCGTTAGAAACAACATACAACAGACATGTAGATTATACTCGACAGTCCGTTAGAAACAACATACAACAGACATGTAGATTATACTCGACAGTCCATTAGAAACAACATACAACAGACATGTAGATTATACTCGACAGTCCGTTAGAAACAACATACAACAGACATGTAGATTATACTCGACAATCCGTTAGAAACAACATACAACAGACATGTAGATTATACTCGACAGTCCGTTAGAAACAACATACAACAGACATGTAGATTATACTCGACAGTCCATTAGAAACAACATACAACAGACATGTAGATATACTCGACAGTCCGTTAGAAACAACATACAACAGACATGTAGATTATACTCGACAGTCCGTTAGAAACAACATACAACAGACATATAGATTATACTCGACAGTCCATTAGAAACAACATACAACAGACATGGAGATTATACTCGACAGTCCGTTAGAAACAACATACAACAGACATGTAGATTATACTCGACAGTCCGTTAGAAACAACATACAACATACATGGAGATTATACTCGATAGTCCGTTAGAAACAACATACAACAGACATGTAGATTATACTCGACAGTCCGTTAGAAACAACATACAACAGACCATGTAGATTATACTCGACAGTCCATTAGAAACAACATACAACAGATATTTGTAGATTATACTCGACATTCCGTTAGAAACAACATACAACAGACATGTAGATTATACTCGACAGTCCGTTAGAAACAACATATAACAGACATGTAGATTATACTCGACAGTCCATTAGAAACAACATACAACAGACATGTAGATTATACTCGACAGTTCCTTAGAAACAACATACAACAGACATGTAGATTATACTCGACAGTCCGCTAGAAACAACATACAACAGATATGTAGATTATACTCGACAGTCCGTTAGAAACAACATACAACAGACATGTAGATTATACTCGACAGTCCGTTAGAAACAACATACAACAGACATGTAGATTATACTCGACAGTCCGTTAGAAACAACATACAACAGACATGTAGATTATACTCGACAGTCCATTAGAAACAACATACAACAGACATGTAGATTATACTCGACAGTCCGTTAGAAACAACATACAACAGACATGTAGATTATACTCGACAGTCCGTTAGAAACAGCATACAACAGAAATGGAGATTATACTCGACAGTCCGTTAGAAACAACATACAACAGACATGTAGATTATACTCGACAGTCCATTAGAAACAACATACAACAGACATGTAGATTATATTCGACAGTCCATTAGAAACAACATACAACAGACATGTAGATTATACTCGACAGTCCGTTAGAAACAACATACAACATACATGTAGATAATACTCGACAGTCCGTTAGAAACAACATACAACAGACATGTAGATTATACTCGACAGTCCGTTAGAAACAACATACAACAGACATGTAGATTATACTCGACAGTCCATTAGAAACAACATACAACAGACATGTAGATTATACTCGACAGTCCGCTAGAAACAACATACAACAGACATGTAGATTATACCCGACAGTCCGTTAGAAACAACATACAACAGACATGTAGATTATACTCGACAGTCCGTTAGAAACAACATACAACAGACATGTAGATTATACTCGACAGTCCGTTAGAAACAACATACAACAGACATGTAGATTATAATCGACAGTCCGTTAGAAACAACATACAACAGACATGTAGATTATACTCAACAGTCCGTTAGAAACAACATACAACATACATGGAGATTATACTCGACAGTCCGTTAGAAACAACATACAGCAGACATGTAGATTATACTCGACAGTCCGTTAGAAACAACATACAACAGACATGTAGTACTCGACAGTCCATTAGAAACAACATACAACAGACATGTAGATTATACTCGACAGTCCGTTAGAAACAACATACAACAGACATGTAGATAATACTCGACAGTCCGTTAGAAACAACATACAGCAGACATGTAGATAATACTCGACATTCCGTTACAAACAACATACAAAAGACATATAGATTATACTCGACAATCCGTTAGAAACAACATACAACAGACATGGAGATTATACTCGACAGTCCGTTAGATACAACAGACCATGTAGATTATACTCGACAGTCCGTTAGAAACAACATATAACAGACATGTAGATTATACTCGACAGTCCATTAGAAACAACATACAACAGACATGTAGATTATACTCGACAGTTCCTTAGAAACAACATACAACAGACATGTAGATTATACTCGACAGTCCGCTAGAAACAACATACAACAGATATGTAGATTATACTCGACAGTCCGTTAGAAACAACATACAACAGACATGTAGATTATACTCGACAGTCCGTTAGAAACAACATACAAGAGACATGTAGATTATACTCGACAGTCCGTTAGAAACAACATACAACAGACATGTAGATTATAATCGACAGTCCGTTAGAAACAACATACAACAGACATGTAGATTATACTCAACAGTCCGTTAGAAACAACATACAACATACATGGAGATTATACTCGACAGTCCGTTAGAAACAACATACAACAGACATGTAGATTATACTCGACAGTCCGTTAGAAACAACATACAACAGACCATGTAGATTATACTCGACAGTCCGTTAGAAACAACATACAACAGACATGTAGATTATACTCGACAGTCCATTAGAAACAACATACAACAGACATGTAGATTATACTCGACAGTCCGTTAGAAACAACATACAACAGACATGTAGATTATACTTGACAGTCCGTTAGAAACAACATACAACAGACATGTAGATTATACTCGACAGTCCGTTAGAAACAACATACAACAGACATGTAGATTATACTCGACAGTCCGTTAGAAACAACATACAACAGACATGTAGATTATACTCGACAGTCCATTAGAAACAACATACAACAGACATGTAGATTATACTCGACAGTCCATTAGAAACAACATACAACAGACATGGAGATTATACTCGACAGTCCGTTAGAAACAACATACAACAGACATGTAGATTATACTCGACAGTCCGTTAGAAACAACATACAACAGACATGTAGATTATACTCGACAGTCCGTTAGAAACAACATACAACATACATGGATATTATACTCGACAGTCCGTTAGAAACAACATAGAACAGACATGGAGATTATACTCGACAGTCCGTTAGAAACAACATACAACAGACCATGTAGATTATACTCGACAGTCCATTAGAAACAACATACAACAGACATGTAGATTATACTGGACACTCCGTTAGAAACAACATACAACAGACATGTAGATTATACTCGACAGTCCGTTAGAAACAACATACAAAAGACATGTAGATTATACTCGACAGTCCGTTAGAAACAACATACAACAGACATGTAGATTATACTCGACAGTCCGTTAGAAACAACATACAACAGACATGGAGATTATACTCGACAGTCCGTTAGAAACAACATACAACAGACATGTAGATTATACTCGACAGTCCATTAGAAACAACATACAACAGACATGTAGATTATATTCGACAGTCCATTAGAAACAACATACAACAGACATGTAGATTATACTCGACAGTCCGTTAGAAACAACATACAACAGACATGTAGATAATACTCGACAGTCCGTTAGAAACAACATACAACAGACATGTAGATTATAATCGACAGTCCATTAGAAACAACATACAACAGACATGTAGATTATACTCGACAGTCCATTATAAACAACATACAACAGACATGTAGATTATATTCGACAGTCCATTAGAAACAACATACAACAGACATGTAGATTATACTCGACAGTCCGTTAGAAACAACATACAACATACATGTAGATAATACTCGACAGTCCATTAGAAACAACATACAACAGACATGTAGATTATACTCGACAGTCCGTTAGAAACAACATACAACAGACATGTAGATTATACTCGACAGTCCATTAGAAACAACATACAACAGACATGTAGATTATACTCGACAGTCCGCTAGAAACAACATACAACAGACATGTAGATTATACCCGACAGTGCGTTAGAAACAACATACAACAGACATGTAGATTATACTCGACAGTCCGTTAGAAACAACATACAACAGACATGTAGATTATACTCGACAGTCCGTTAGAAACAACATACAACAGACATGTAGATTATACTCGACAGTCCGTTAGAAACAACATACAACAGACATGTAGTACTCGACAGTCCATTAGAAAAAACATACAACAGACATGTAGATTATACTCGACAGTCCGTTAGAAACAACATACAACAGACATGTAGATTATACTCGACAGTCCGTTAGAAACAACATACAGCAGATATGTAGATAATACTCGACATTCCGTTACAAACAACATACAAAAGACATATAGATTATACTCGACAATCCGTTAGAAACAACATACAACAGACATGGAGATTATACTCGACAGTCCGTTAGATACAACAGACCATGTAGATTATACTCGACACTCCGTTAGAAACAACATAAAACAGACATGTAGATTATACTCGACAGTCCGTTAGAAATAACATACAACAGACATGAAGATTATACTCGACAGTCCGTTAGAAACAACATACAACAGACATGTAGATTATACTCGACAGTCCGTTAGAAACAACATACAACAGACATGTAGATAATACTCGACAGTCCATTAGAAACAACATACAACAGACATGTAGATTATACTCGACAGTCCGTTAGAAACAACATACAACAGACATGTAGATTATACTCGACAGTCCATTAGAAACAACATACAACAGACATGTAGATTATACTCGACAGTCCGCTAGAAACAACATACAACAGACATGTAGATTATACCCGACAGTCCGTTAGAAACAACATACAACAGACATGTAGATTATACTCGACAGTCCGTTAGAAACAACATACAACAGACATGTAGATTATACTCGACAGTCCGTTAGAAACAACATACAACAGACATGTAGATTATACTCGACAGTCCGTTAGCAACAACATACAACAGACATGTAGTACTCGACAGTCCGTTAGAAACAACATACAACAGACATGTAGATTATACTCGACAGTCCGTTAGAAACAACATACAACAGACATGTAGATTATACTCGACAGTCCGTTAGAAACAACATACAGCAGACATGTAGATAATACTCGACATTCCGTTACAAACAACATACAAAAGACATATAGATTATACTCGACAATCCGTTAGAAACAACATACAACAGACATGGAGATTATACTCGACAGTCCGTTAGATACAACAGACCATGTAGATTATACTCGACAGTCCGTTAGAAACAACATATAACAGACATGTAGATTATACTCGACAGTCCATTAGAAACAACATACAACAGACATGTAGATTATACTCGACAGTTCCTTAGAAACAACATACAACAGACATGTAGATTATACTCGACAGTCCGCTAGAAACAACATACAACAGATATGTAGATTATACTCGACAGTCCGTTAGAAACAACATACAACAGACATGTAGATTATAATCGACAGTCCGTTAGAAACAACATACAACAGACATGTAGATTATACTCGACAGTCCGTTAGAAACAACATACAACAGACATGTAGATTATACTCAACAGTCCGTTAGAAACAACATACAACATACATGGAGATTATACTCGACAGTTCGTTAGAAACAACATACAACAGACATGTAGATTATACTCGACAGTCCGTTAGAAACAACATACAACAGACCATGTAGATTATACTCGACAGTCCGTTAGAAACAACATACAACAGACATGTAGATTATACTCGACAGTCCATTAGAAACAACATACAACAGACATGTAGATTATACTCGACAGTCCGTTAGAAACAACATACAGCAGACATGTAGAATATACTCGACAGTCCGTTAGAAACAACATACAACAGACATGTAGATTATACTCGACAGTCCGTTAGAAAAAACATACAACAGACATGTAGATTATACTCGACAGTCCATTAGAAACAACATACAACAGACATGTAGATTATACTCGACAGTCGTTAGAAACAACATACAACAGACATGTAGATTATACTCGACAGTCCGTTAGAAACAACATACAACAGACATGTAGATTATACTCGACAGTCCGTTGGAAACAACATACAACAGACATGTAGATTATACTCGACAGTCCGTTAGAAACAACATACAACAGACATGTAGATTATACTCGACAGTCCGTTAGAAACAACATACAACAGACATGTAGATTATACTCGACAGTCCGTTAGAAACAACATACAACATACATGGAGATTATACTCGACAGTCCGTTAGAAACAACATACAACAGACATGTATATTATACTCGACAGTACGTTAGAAACAACATACAACAGACATGTTGATTATACTCGACAGTCCGTTAGAAACAACATACAACAGACATGTAGATTATACTCGACAGTCCGTTAGAAACAAGATACAACAGACATGTAGATTATTCTCGACAGTCCGTTAGAAACAACATACAACAGACATGTAGATTATACTTGACAGTCCGTTAGAAACAACATACAACAGACATGTAGATTATACTCGACAGTCCGTTAGAAACAACATACAACAGACATGTAGATTATACTCGACAGTCCATTAGAAACAACATACAACAGACATGTAGATTATACTCGACAGTCCGTTAAAAACAACATACAACAGACATGTAGATTATACTCGACAGTCCGTTAGAAACAACATACAACAGACATGTAGATTATACTCGACAGTCCATTAGAAACAACATACAACAGACATGGAGATTATACTCGACAGTCCGTTAGAAACAACATACAACAGACATGTAGATTATACTCGACAGTCCGTTAGAAACAACATACAACAGACATGTAGATTATACTCGACAGTTCGTTAGAAACAACATACAACATACATGAATATTATACTCGACAGTCCGTTAGAAACAACATAGAACAGACATGGAGATTATACTCGACAGTCCGTTAGAAACAACATACAACAGACCATGTAGATTATACTCGACAGTCCATTAGAAACAACATACAACAGACATGTAGATTATACTGGACACTCCGTTAGAAACAACATACAACTGACATGTAGATTATACTCGACAGTCCGTTAGAAACAACATACAAAAGACATGTAGATTATACCCGACAGTCCGTTAGAAACAACATACAACAGACATGTAGATTATACTCGACAGTCCGTTAGAAACAACATACAACAGACATGGAGATTATACTCGACAGTCCGTTAGAAACAACATACAACAGACATGTAGATTATACTCGACAGTCCATTAGAAACAACATACAACAGAAATGTAGATTATATTCGACAGTCCATTAGAAACAACATACAACAGACATGTAGATTATACTCGACAGTCCGTTAGAAACAACATACAACAGACATGTAGATAATACTCGACAGTCCGTTAGAAACAACATACAACAGACATGTAGATTATACTCGACAGTCCATTAGAAACAACATACAACAGACATGTAGATTATACTCGACAGTCCATTATAAACAACATACAACAGACATGTAGATTATATTCGACAGTCCATTAGAAACAATATACAACAGACATGTAGATTATACTCGACAGTCCGTTAGAAACAACATACAACATACATGTAGATAATACTCGACAGTCCATTAGAAACAACATACAACAGACATGTAGATTATACTCGACAGTCCGTTAGAAACAACATACAACAGACATGTAGATTATACTCGACAGTCCATTAGAAACAACATACAACAGACATGTAGATTATACTCGACAGTCCGCTAGAAACAACATACAACAGACATGTAGATTATACTCGACAGTGCGTTAGAAACAACATACAACAGACATGTAGATTATACTCGACAGTCCGTTAGAAACAACATACAACAGACATGTAGATTATACTCGACAGTCCGTTAAAAACAACATACAACAGACATGTAGATTATACTCGACAGTCCGTTAGAAACAACATACAACAGACATGTAGTACTCGACAGTCCATTAGAAAAAACATACAACAGACATGTAGATTATACTCGACAGTCCGTTAGAAACAACATACAACAGACATGTAGATTATACTCGACAGTCCGTTAGAAACAACATACAGCAGACATGTAGATAATACTCGACATTCCGTTACAAACAACATACAAAAGACATATAGATTATACTCGACAGTCCGTTAGAAACAACATACAACAGACATGTAGATTATACTCGACAGTCCGTTAGAAACAACATACAACAGACATGTAGATTATACTCGACAGTCCGTTAGAAACAACATACAACAGACATGTAGATTATACTCGACAGTCCGTTAGAAACAACATACAACAGACATGTAGTACTCGACAGTCCATTAGAAAAAACATACAACAGACATGTAGATTATACTCGACAGTCCGTTAGAAACAACATACAACAGACATGTAGATTATACTCGACAGTCCGTTAGAAACAACATACAGCAGACATGTAGATAATACTCGACATTCCGTTACAAACAACATACAAAAGACATATAGATTATACTCGACAATCCGTTAGAAACAACATACAACAGACATGGAGATTATACTCGACAGTCCGTTAGATACAACAGACCATGTAGATTATACTCGACACTCCGTTAGAAACAACATAAAACAGATATGTAGATTATACTCGACAGTCCGTTAGAAATAACATACAACAGACATGAAGATTATACTCGACACTCCGTTAGAAACAACATACAACAGACATGTAGATTATACTCGACAGTCCGTTAGAAACAACATACAACAGACATGTAGATAATACTCGACAGTCCATTAGAAACAACATACAACAGACATGTAGATTATACTCGACAGTCCGTTAGAAACAACATACAACAGACATGTAGATTATACTCGACAGTCCATTAGAAACAACATACAACAGACATGTAGATTATACTCGACAGTCCGTTAAAAACAACATACAACAGACATGTAGATTATACTCGACAGTCCGTTAGAAACAACATACAACAGACATGTAGATTATACTCGACAGTCCATTAGAAACAACATACAACAGACATGGAGATTATACTCGACAGTCCGTTAGAAACAACATACAACAGACATGTAGATTATACTCGACAGTCCGTTAGAAACAACATACAACAGACATGTAGATTATACTCGACAGTCCGTTAGAAACAACATACAACATACATGGATATTATACTCGACAGTCCGTTAGACACAACATAGAACAGACATGGAGATTATACTCGACAGTCCGTTAGAAACAACATACAACAGACCATCTAGATTATACTCGACAGTCCATTAGAAACAACATACAACAGACATGTAGATTATACTGGACACTCCGTTAGAAACAACATACAACTGACATGTAGATTATACTCGACAGTCCGTTAGAAACAACATACAAAAGACATGTAGATTATACCCGACAGTCCGTTAGAAACAACATACAACAGACATGTAGATTATACTCGACAGTCCGTTAGAAACAACATACAACAGACATGGAGATTATACTCGACAGTCCGTTAGAAACAACATACAACAGACATGTAGATTATACTCGACAGTCCATTAGAAACAACATACAACAGAAATGTAGATTATATTCGACAGTCCATTAGAAACAACATACAACAGACATGTAGATTATACTCGACAGTCCATTAGAAACAACATACAACAGACATGTAGATTATACTCGACAGTCCATTATAAACAACATACAACAGACATGTAGATTATATTCGACAGTCCATTAGAAACAATATACAACAGACATGTAGATTATACTCGACAGTTCGTTAGAAACAACATACAACATACATGTAGATAATACTCGACAGTCCATTAGAAACAACATACAACAGACATGTAGATTATACTCGACAGTCCGTTAGAAACAACATACAACAGACATGTAGATTATACTCGACAGTCCATTAGAAACAACATACAACAGACATGTAGATTATACTCGACAGTCCGCTAGAAACAACATACAACAGACATGTAGATTATACCCGACAGTGCGTTAGAAACAACATACAACAGACATGTAGATTATACTCGACAGTCCGTTAGAAACAACATACAACAGACATGTAGATTATACTCGACAGTCCGTTAGAAACAACATACAACAGACATGTAGATTATACTCGACAGTCCGTTAGAAACAACATACAACAGACATGTAGTACTCGACAGTCCATTAGAAAAAACATACAACAGACATGTAGATTATACTCGACAGTCCGTTAGAAACAACATACAACAGACATGTAGATTATACTCGACAGTCCGTTAGAAACAACATACAGCAGACATGTAGATAATACTCGACATTCCGTTACAAACAACATACAAAAGACATATAGATTATACTCGACAATCCGTTAGAAACAACATACAACAGACATGGAGATTATACTCGACAGTCCGTTAGATACAACAGACCATGTAGATTATACTCGACAGTCCGTTAGAAACAACATATAACAGACATGTAGATTATACTCGACAGTCCATTAGAAACAACATACAACAGACATGTAGATTATACTCGACAGTTCCTTAGAAACAACATACAACAGACATGTAGATTATACTCGACAGTCCGCTAGAAACAACATACAACAGACATGTAGATTATACTCGACAGTCCGTTAGAAACAACATACAACAGACATGTAGATTATACTCGACAGTCCGTTAGAAACAACATACAACAGACATGTAGATTATACTCGACCGTCCGTTAGAAACAACATACAACAGACATGTAGATTATAATCGACAGTCCGTTAGAAACAACATACAACAGACATGTAGATTATACTCAACAGTCCGTTAGAAACAACATACAACATACATGGAGATTATACTCGACAGTCCGTTAGAAACAACATACAACAGACATGTAGATTATACTCGACAGTCCGTTAGAAACAACATACAACAGACATGTAGATTATACTCGACAGTCCGTTAGAAACAACATACAACAGACATGTAGATTATACTCGACAGTCCGTTAGAAACAACATACAACATACATGGAGATTATACTCGACAGTCCGTTAGAAACAACATACAACAGACATGTAGATTATACTCGACAGTCTGTTAGAAACAACATACAACAGACATGTAGATTATACTCGACAGTCCGTTAGAAACAACATACAACAGACATGTAGATTATACTCGACAGTCCGTTAGAAACAACATACAACAGACATGTAGATTATACTCGACAGTCCGTTAGAAACAACATACAACAGACATGTAGTACTCGACAGTTCCTTAGAAAAAACATACAACAGACATGTAGATTATACTCGACAGTCCGTTAGAAACAACATACAACAGACATGTAGATTATACTCGACAGTCCGTTAGAAACAACATACAGCAGACATGTAGATAATACTCGACATTCCGTTACAAACAACATACAAAAGACATATAGATTATACTCGACAATCCGTTAGAAACAACATACAACAGACATGGAGATTATACTCGACAGTCCGTTAGATACAACAGACCATGTAGATTATACTCGATACTCCGTTAGAAACAACATAAAACAGACATGTAGATTATACTCGACAGTCCGTTAGAAATAACATACAACAGACATGAAGATTATACTCGACACTCCGTTAGAAACAACATACAACAGACATGTAGATTATACTCGACAGTCCGTTAGAAACAACATACAACAGAAATGTAGATAATACTCGACAGTCCATTAGAAACAACATACAACAGACATGTAGATTATACTCGACAGTCCGTTAGAAACAACATACAACAGACATGTAGAATATACTCGACAGTCCATTAGAAACAACATACAACAGACATGTAGATTATACTCGACAGTCCGCTAGAAACAACATACAACAGACATGTAGATTATACCCGACAGTCCGTTAGAAACAACATACAACAGACATGTAGATTATACTCGACAGTCCGTTAGAAACAACATACAACAGACATGTAGATTATACTCGACAGTCCGTTAGAAACAACATACAACAGACATGTAGATTATACTCGACAGTCCGTTAGAAACAACATACAACAGACATGTAGTACTCGACAGTCCATTAGAAACAACATACAACAGACATGTAGATTATACTCGACAGTCCGTTAGAAACAACATACAACAGACATGTAGATTATACTCGACAGTCCGTTAGAAACAACATACAGCAGACATGTAGATAATACTCGACATTCGTTACAAACAACATACAAAAGACATATAGATTATACTCGACAATCCGTTAGAAACAACATACAACAGACATGGAGATTATACTCGACAGTCCGTTAGATACAGCAGACCATGTAGATTATACTCGACAGTCCGTTAGAAACAACATATAACAGACATGTAGATTATACTCGACAGTCCATTAGAAACAACATACAACAGACATGTAGATTATACTCGACAGTTCCTTAGAAACAACATACAACAGACATGTAGATTATACTCGACAGTCCGCTAGAAACAACATACAACAGATATGTAGATTATACTCGACAGTCCGTTAGAAACAACATACAACAGACATGTAGATTATAATCGACAGTCCGTTAGAAACAACATACAACAGACATGTAGATTATACTCGACAGTCCGTTAGAAACAACATACAACAGACATGTAGATTATACTCAACAGTCCGTTAGAAACAACATACAACATACATGGAGATTATACTCGACAGTTCGTTAGAAACAACATACAACAGACATGTAGATTATACTCGACAGTCCGTTAGAAACAACATACAACAGACCATGTAGATTATACTCGACAGTCCATTAGAAACAACATACAACAGACATGTAGATTATACTGGACACTCCGTTAGAAACAACATACAACTGACATGTAGATTATACTCGACAGTCCGTTAGAAACAACATACAAAAGACATGTAGATTATACCCGACAGTCCGTTAGAAACAACATACAACAGACATGGAGATTATACTCGACAGTCCGTTAGAAACAACATACAACAGACATGTAGATTATACTCGACAGTCCATTAGAAACAACATACAACAGAAATGTAGATTATATTCGACAGTCCATTAGAAACAACATACAACAGACATGTAGATTATACTCGACAGTCCGTTAGAAACAACATACAACAGACATGTAGATAATACTCGACAGTCCGTTAGAAACAACATACAACAGACATGTAGATTATACTCGACAGTCCATTAGAAACAACATACAACAGACATGTAGATTATACTCGACAGTCCATTATAAACAACATACAACAGACATGTAGATTATATTCGACAGTCCATTAGAAACAACATACAACAGACATGTAGATTATACTCGACAGTCCGTTAGAAACAACATACAACATACATGTAGATAATACTCGACAGTCCATTAGAAACAACATACAACAGACATGTAGATTATACTCGACAGTCCGTTAGAAACAACATACAACAGACATGTAGATTATACTCGACAGTCCATTAGAAACAACATACAACAGACATGTAGATTATACTCGACAGTCCGCTAGAAACAACATACAACAGACATGTAGATTATACCCGACAGTGCGTTAGAAACAACATACAACAGACATGTAGATTATACTCGACAGTCCGTTAGAAACAACATACAACAGACATGTAGATTATACTCGACAGTCCGTTAGAAACAACATACAACAGACATGTAGATTATACTCGACAGTCCGTTAGAAACAACATACAACAGACATGTAGTACTCGACAGTCCATTAGAAAAAACATACAACAGACATGTAGATTATACTCGACAGTCCGTTAGAAACAACATACAACAGACATGTAGATTATACTCGACAGTCCGTTAGAAACAACATACAACAGACATGTAGATTATACTCGACAGTCCGTTAGAAACAACATACAACATACATGGAGATTATACTCGACAGTCCGTTAGAAACAACATACAACAGACATGTAGATTATACTCGACAGTCCGTTAGAAACAACATACAACAGACATGTAGATTATACTCGACAGTCCGTTAGAAACAACATACAACAGACATGTAGATTATACTCGACAGTCCGTTAGAAACAACATACAACAGACATGTAGATTATACTCGACAGTCCGTTAGAAACAACATACAACAGACATGTAGTACTCGACAGTCCATTAGAAAAAACATACAACAGACATGTAGATTATACTCGACAGTCCGTTAGAAACAACATACAACAGACATGTAGATTATACTCGACAGTCCGTTAGAAACAACATACAACAGACATGTAGATTATACTCGACAGTCCGTTAGAAACAACATACAACATACATGGAGATTATACTCGACAGTCCGTTAGAAACAACATACAACAGACATGTAGATTATACTCGACAGTCCGTTAGAAACAACATACAACAGACATGTAGATTATACTCGACAGTCCGTTAGAAACAACATACAACAGACATGTAGATTATACTCGACAGTCCGTTAGAAACAACATACAACAGACATGTAGATTATACTCGACAGTCCGTTAGAAACAACATACAACAGACATGTAGTACTCGACAGTCCATTAGAAAAAACATACAACAGACATGTAGATTATACTCGACAGTCCGTTAGAAACAACATACAACAGACATGTAGATTATACTCGACAGTCCGTTAGAAACAATATACAGCAGACATGTAGATAATACTCGACATTCCGTTACAAACAACATACAAAAGACATATAGATTATACTCGACAATCCGTTAGAAACAACATACAACAGACATGGAGATTATACTCGACAGTCCGTTAGATACAACAGACCATGTAGATTATACTCGACACTCCGTTAGAAACAACATAAAACAGACATGTAGATTATACTCGACAGTCCGTTAGAAATAACATACAACAGACATGAAGATTATACTCGACACTCCGTTAGAAACAACATACAACAGACATGTAGATTATACTCGACAGTCCGTTAGAAACAACATACAACAGAAATGTAGATAATACTCGACAGTCCATTAGAAACAACATACAACAGACATGTAGATTATACTCGACAGTCCGTTAGAAACAACATACAACAGACATGTAGATTATACTCGACAGTCCATTAGAAACAACATACAACAGACATGTAGATTATACTCGACAGTCCGCTAGAAACAACATACAACAGACATGTAGATTATACCCGACAGTCCGTTAGAAACAACATACAACAGACATGTAGATTATACTCGACAGTCCGTTAGAAACAACATACAACAGACATGTAGATTATACTCGACAGTCCGTTAGAAACAACATACAACAGACATGTAGTACTCGACAGTCCATTAGAAACAACATACAACAGACATGTAGATTATACTCGACAGTCCGTTAGAAACAACATACAACAGACATGTAGATTATACTCGACAGTCCGTTAGAAACAACATACAGCAGACATGTAGATAATACTCGACATTCCGTTACAAACAACATACAAAAGACATATAGATTATACTCGACAATCCGTTAGAAACAACATACAACAGACATGGAGATTATACTCGACAGTCCGTTAGATACAGCAGACCATGTAGATTATACTCGACAGTCCGTTAGAAACAACATATAACAGACATGTAGATTATACTCGACAGTCCATTAGAAACAACATACAACAGACATGTAGATTATACTCGACAGTTCCTTAGAAACAACATACAACAGACATGTAGATTATACTCGACAGTCCGCTAGAAACAACATACAACAGATATGTAGATTATACTCGACAGTCCGTTAGAAACAACATACAACAGACATGTAGATTATAATCGACAGTCCGTTAGAAACAACATACAACAGACATGTAGATTATACTCGACAGTCCGTTAGAAACAACATACAACAGACATGTAGATTATACTCAACAGTCCGTTAGAAACAACATACAACATACATGGAGATTATACTCGACAGTTCGTTAGAAACAACATACAACAGACATGTAGATTATACTCGACAGTCCGTTAGAAACAACATACAACAGACCATGTAGATTATACTCGACAGTCCATTAGAAACAACATACAACAGACATGTAGATTATACTGGACACTCCGTTAGAAACAACATACAACTGACATGTAGATTATACTCGACAGTCCGTTAGAAACAACATACAAAAGACATGTAGATTATACCCGACAGTCCGTTAGAAACAACATACAACAGACATGTAGATTATACTCGACAGTCCGTTAGAAACAACATACAACAGACATGGAGATTATACTCGACAGTCCGTTAGAAACAACATACAACAGACATGTAGATTATACTCGACAGTCCATTAGAAACAACATACAACAGAAATGTAGATTATATTCGACAGTCCATTAGAAACAACATACAACAGACATGTAGATTATACTCGACAGTCCGTTAGAAACAACATACAACAGACATGTAGATAATACTCGACAGTCCGTTAGAAACAACATACAACAGACATGTAGATTATACTCGACAGTCCATTAGAAACAACATACAACAGACATGTAGATTATACTCGACAGTCCATTATAAACAACATACAACAGACATGTAGATTATATTCGACAGTCCATTAGAAACAACATACAACAGACATGTAGATTATACTCGACAGTCCGTTAGAAACAACATACAACATACATGTAGATAATACTCGACAGTCCATTAGAAACAACATACAACAGACATGTAGATTATACTCGACAGTCCGTTAGAAACAACATACAACAGACATGTAGATTATACTCGACAGTCCATTAGAAACAACATACAACAGACATGTAGATTATACTCGACAGTCCGCTAGAAACAACATACAACAGACATGTAGATTATACCCGACAGTGCGTTAGAAACAACATACAACAGACATGTAGATTATACTCGACAGTCCGTTAGAAACAACATACAACAGACATGTAGATTATACTCGACAGTCCGTTAGAAACAACATACAACAGACATGTAGATTATACTCGACAGTCCGTTAGAAACAACATACAACAGACATGTAGTACTCGACAGTCCATTAGAAAAAACATACAACAGACATGTAGATTATACTCGACAGTCCGTTAGAAACAACATACAACAGACATGTAGATTATACTCGACAGTCCGTTAGAAACAACATACAGCAGACATGTAGATAATACTCGACATTCCGTTACAAACAACATACAAAAGACATATAGATTATACTCGACAATCCGTTAGAAACAACATACAACAGACATGGAGATTATACTCGACAGTCCGTTAGATACAACAGACCATGTAGATTATACTCGGCAGTCCGTTAGAAACAACATATAACAGACATGTAGATTATACTCGACAGTCCATTAGAAACAACATACAACAGACATGTAGATTATACTCGACAGTTCCTTAGAAACAACATACAACAGACATGTAGATTATAGTCGACAGTCCGCTAGAAACAACATACAACAGATATGTAGATTATACTCGACAGTCCGTTAGAAACAACATACAACAGACATGTAGATTATACTCGACAGTCCGTTAGAAACAACATACAACAGACATGTAGATTATACTCGACAGTCCGTTAGAAACAACATACAACAGACATGTAGATTATAATCGACAGTCCGTTAGAAACAACATACAACAGACATGTAGATTATACTCAACAGTCCGTTAGAAACAACATACAACATACATGGAGATTATACTCGACAGTCCGTTAGAAACAACATACAACAGACATGTAGATTATACTCGACAGTCCGTTAGAAACAACATACAACAGACATGTAGATTATACTCGACAGTCCGTTAAAAACAACATACAACAGACATGTAGATTATACTCGACAGTCCGTTAGAAACAACATACAACAGACATGTAGATTATACTCGACAGTCCATTAGAAACAACATACAACAGACATGGAGATTATACTCGACAGTCCGTTAGAAACAACATACAACAGACATGTAGATTATACTCGACAGTCCGTTAGAAACAACATACAACAGACATGTAGATTATACTCGACAGTCCGTTAGAAACAACATACAACATACATGGATATTATACTCGACAGTCCGTTAGAAACAACATAGAACAGACATGGAGATTATACTCGACAGTCCGTTAGAAACAACATACAACAGACCATGTAGATTATACTCGACAGTCCATTAGAAACAACATACAACAGACATGTATATTATACTGGACACTCCGTTAGAAACAACATACAACTGACATGTAGATTATACTCGACAGTCCGTTAGAAACAACATACAAAAGACATGTAGATTATACCCGACAGTCCGTTAGAAACAACATACAACAGACATGTAGATTATACTCGACAGTCCGTTAGAAACAACATACAACAGACATGTAGATTATACTCGACAGTCCGTTAGAAACAACATACAACATACATGGAGATTATACTCGACAGTCCGTTAGAAACAACATACAACAGACATGTAGTACTCGACAGTCCATTAGAAAAAACATACAACAGACATGTAGATTATACTCGACAGTCCGTTAGAAACAACATACAACAGACATGTAGATTATACTCGACAGTCCGTTAGAAACAACATACAGCAGACATGTAGATAATACTCGACATTCCGTTACAAACAACATACAAAAGACATATAGATTATACTCGACAATCCGTTAGAAACAACATACAACAGACATGGAGATTATACTCGACAGTCCGTTAGATACAACAGACCATGTAGATTATACTCGACACTCCGTTAGAAACAACATAAAACAGACATGTAGATTATACTCGACAGTCCGTTAGAAATAACATACAACAGACATGAAGATTATACTCGACACTCCGTTAGAAACAACATACAACAGACATGTAGATTATACTCGACAGTCCGTTAGATACAACATACAACAGACATGTAGATAATACTCGACAGTCCATTAGAAACAACATACAACAGACATGTAGATTATACTCGACAGTCCGTTAGAAACAACATACAACAGACATGTAGATTATACTCGACAGTCCATTAGAAACAACATACAACAGACATGTAGATTATACTCGACAGTCCGCTAGAAACAACATACAACAGACATGTAGATTATACCCGACAGTCCGTTAGAAACAACATACAACAGACATGTAGATTATACTCGACAGTCCGTTAGAAACAACATACAACAGACATGTAGATTATACTCGACAGTCCGTTAGAAACAACATACAACAGACATGTAGATTATACTCGACAGTCCGTTAGAAACAACATACAACAGACATGTAGTACTCGACAGTCCATTAGAAACAACATACAACAGACATGTAGATTATACTCGACAGTCCGTTAGAAACAACATACAACAGACATGTAGATTATACTCGACAGTCCGTTAGAAACAACATACAGCAGACATGTAGATAATACTCGACATTCCGTTACAAACAACATACAAAAGACATATAGATTATACTCGACAATCCGTTAGAAACAACATACAACAGACATGGAGATTATACTCGACAGTCCGTTAGATACAGCAGACCATGTAGATTATACTCGACAGTCCGTTAGAAACAACATATAACAGACATGTAGATTATACTCGACAGTCCATTAGAAACAACATACAACAGACATGTAGATTATACTCGACAGTTCCTTGGAAACAACATACAACAGACATGTAGATTATACTCGACAGTCCGCTAGAAACAACATACAACAGATATGTAGATTATACTCGACAGTCCGTTAGAAACAACATACAACAGACATGTAGATTATAATCGACAGTCCGTTAGAAACAACATACAACAGACATGTAGATTATACTCGACAGTCCATTAGAAACAACATACAACAGACATGTAGATTATACTCAACAGTCCGTTAGAAACAACATACAACATACATGGAGATTATACTCGACAGTTCGTTAGAAACAACATACAACAGACATGTAGATTATACTCGACAGTCCGTTAGAAACAACATACAACAGACCATGTAGATTATACTCGACAGTCCATTAGAAACAACATACAACAGACATGTAGATTATACTGGACACTCCGTTAGAAACAACATACAACTGACATGTAGATTATACTCGACAGTCCGTTAGAAACAACATACAAAAGACATGTAGATTATACCCGACAGTCCGTTAGAAACAACATACAACAGACATGTAGATTATACTCGACAGTCCGTTAGAAACAACATACAACAGACATGGAGATTATACTCGACAGTCCGTTAGAAACAACATACAACAGACATGTAGATTATACTCGACAGTCCATTAGAAACAACATACAACAGAAATGTAGATTATATTCCACAGTCCATTAGAAACAACATACAACAGACATGTAGATTATACTCGACAGTCCGTTAGAAACAACATACAACAGACATGTAGATAATACTCGACAGTCCGTTAGAAACAACATACAACAGACATGTAGATTATACTCGACAGTCCATTAGAAACAACATACAACAGACATGTAGATTATACTCGACTGTCCATTATAAACAACATACAACAGACATGTAGATTATATTCGACAGTCCATTAGAAACAACATACAACAGACATGTAGATTATACTCGACAGTCCGTTAGAAACAACATACAACATACATGTAGATAATACTCGACAGTCCATTAGAAACAACATACAACAGACATGTAGATTATACTCGACAGTCCGTTAGAAACAACATACAACAGACATGTAGATTATACTCGACAGTCCATTAGAAACAACATACAACAGACATGTAGATTATACTGGACACTCCGTTAGAAACAACATACAACTGACATGTAGATTATACTCGACAGTCCGTTAGAAACAACATACAAAAGACATGTAGATTATACCCGACAGTCCGTTAGAAACAACATACAACAGACATGTAGATTATACTCGACAGTCCGTTAGAAACAACATACAACAGACATGGAGATTATACTCGACAGTCCGTTAGAAACAACATACAACAGACATGTAGATTATACTCGACAGTCCATTAGAAACAACATACAACAGAAATGTAGATTATATTCGACAGTCCATTAGAAACAACATACAACAGACATGTAGATTATACTCGACAGTCCGTTAGAAACAACATACAACAGACATGTAGATAATACTCGACAGTCCGTTAGAAACAACATACAACAGACATGTAGATTATACTCGACAGTCCATTAGAAACAACATACAACAGACATGTAGATTATACTCGACAGTCCATTATAAACAACATACAACAGACATGTAGATTATATTCGACAGTCCATTAGAAACAACATACAACAGACATGTAGATTATACTCGACAGTCCGTTAGAAACAACATACAACATACATGTAGATAATACTCGACAGTCCATTAGAAACAACATACAACAGACATGTAGATTATACTCGACAGTCCGTTAGAAACAACATACAACAGACATGTAGATTATACTCGACAGTCCGCTAGAAACAACATACAACAGACATGTAGATTATACCCGACAGTGCGTTAGAAACAACATACAACAGACATGTAGATTATACTCGACAGTCCGTTAGAAACAACATACAACAGACATGTAGATTATACTCGACAGTCCGTTAGAAACAACATACAACAGACATGTAGATTATACTCGACAGTCCGTTAGAAACAACATACAACAGACATGTAGTACTCGACAGTCCATTAGAAAAAACATACAACAGACATGTAGATTATACTCGACAGTCCGTTAGAAACAACATACAACAGACATGTAGATTATACTCGACAGTCCGTTAGAAACAACATACAGCAGACATGTAGATAATACTCGACATTCCGTTACAAACAACATACAAAAGACATATAGATTATACTCGACAATCCGTTAGAAACAACATACAACAGACATGGAGATTATACTCGACAGTCCGTTAGATACAACAGACCATGTAGATTATACTCGACAGTCCGTTAGAAACAACATATAACAGACATGTAGATTATACTCGACAGTCCATTAGAAACAACATACAACAGACATGTAGATTATACTCGACAGTTCCTTAGAAACAACATACAACAGACATGTAGATTATACTCGACAGTCCGCTAGAAACAACATACAACAGATATGTAGATTATACTCGACAGTCCGTTAGAAACAACATACAACAGACATGTAGATTATACTCGACAGTCCGTTAGAAACAACATACAACAGACATGTAGATTATACTCGACAGTCCGTTAGAAACAACATACAACAGACATGTAGATTATAATCGACAGTCCGTTAGAAACAACATACAACAGACATGTAGATTATACTCAACAGTCCGTTAGAAACAACATACAACATACATGGAGATTATACTCGACAGTCCGTTAGAAACAACATACAACAGACATGTAGATTATACTCGACAGTCCGTTAGAAACAACATACAACAGACATGTAGATTATACTCGACAGTCCGTTAAAAACAACATACAACAGACATGTAGATTATACTCGACAGTCCGTTAGAAACAACATACAACAGACATGTAGATTATACTCGACAGTCCATTAGAAACAACATACAACAGACATGGAGATTATACTCGACAGTCCGTTAGAAACAACATACAACAGACATGTAGATTATACTCGACAGTCCGTTAGAAACAACATACAACAGACATGTAGATTATACTCGACAGTCCGTTAGAAACAACATACAACATACATGGATATTATACTCGACAGTCCGTTAGAAACAACATACAACAGACATGTAGATTATACTCGACAGTCCATTAGAAACAACATACAACAGACATGTAGATTATACTCGACAGTCCGTTAGAAACAACATACAACAGACATGTAGATTATACTCGACAGTCCATTAGAAACAACATACAACAGACATGTAGATTATACTCGACAGTTCGTTAGAAACAACATACATAAGACATGAGATTATACTCGACAGTTCGTTAGAAACAACATACAACAGACCATGTAGATTATACTCGACAGTCCGTTAGAAACAACATACAACAGACATGTAGATAATACTCGACAGTCCGTTAGAAACAACATACAACATACATGGAGATTATACTCGACAGTCCGTTAGAAACAACATACAACAGACATGGAGATTATACTCGACAGTCCGTTAGAAACAACATACAACAGACCATGTAGATTATACTCGACAGTCCGTTAGAAACAACATACAACAGACATGTAGATTATACTCGACAGTCCGTTAGAAACAACATACAACAGACATGTAGTACTCGACAGTCCATTAGAAATAACATACAACAGACATGTAGATTATACTCGACAGTCCGTTAGAAACAACATACAACAGACATGTAGATTATACTCGACAGTCCATTAGAAACAACATACAACAGACATGTAGATTATACTCGACAGTCCGTTAGAAACAACATACAACATACATGTAGATTATACCTGACAGTCCGTTAGAAACAACATACAACAGACATGTAGATTATACTCGACAGTCCGTTATAAACAACATACAACAGACATGTAGATTATACTCGACAGTCCGTTAGAAACAACATACAACAGACATGTAGATTATACTCGACAGTCCATTAATAACAACATACAACAGACATGTAGATTATACTCGACAGTCCATTAGAAACAACATACAACAGACATGTAGATTATACTCGACAGTCCGTTAGAAACAACATACAACAGACCATGTAGATTATACTCGACAGTCCATTAGAAACAACATACAACAGACATGTAGATTATACTGGACACTCCGTTAGAAACAACATACAACTGACATGTAGATTATACTCGACAGTCCGTTAGAAACAACATACAAAAGACATGTAGATTATACCCGACAGTCCGTTAGAAACAACATACAACAGACATGTAGATTATACTCGACAGTCCGTTAGAAACAACATACAACAGACATGGAGATTATACTCGACAGTCCGTTAGAAACAACATACAACAGACATGTAGATTATACTCGACAGTCCATTAGAAACAACATACAACAGACATGTAGATTATATTCGACAGTCCATTAGAAACAACATACAACAGACATGTAGATTATACTCGACAGTCCGTTAGAAACAACATACAACAGACATGTAGATAATACTCGACAGTCCGTTAGAAACAACATACAACAGACATGTAGATTATACTCGACAGTCCATTAGAAACAACATACAACAGACATGTAGATTATACTCGACAGTCCATTATAAACAACATACAACAGACATGTAGATTATATTCGACAGTCCATTAGAAACAACATACAACAGACATGTAGATTATACTCGACAGTCAGTTAGAAACAACATACAACATACATGTAGATAATACTCGACAGTCCATTAGAAACAACATACAACAGACATGTAGATTATACTCGACAGTCCGTTAGAAACAACATACAACAGACATGTAGATTATACTCGACAGTCCATTAGAAACAACATACAACAGACATGTAGATTATACTCGACAGTCCGCTAGAAACAACATACAACAGACATGTAGATTATACCCGACAGTGCGTTAGAAACAACATACAACAGACATGTAGATTATACTCGACAGTCCGTTAGAAACAACATACAACAGACATGTAGATTATACTCGACAGTCCGTTAGAAACAACATACAACAGACATGTAGATTATACTCGACAGTCCGTTAGAAACAACATACAACAGACATGTAGTACTCGACAGTCCATTAGAAAAAACATACAACAGACATGTAGATTATACTCGACAGTCCGTTAGAAACAACATACAACAGACATGTAGATTATACTCGACAGTCCGTTAGAAACAACATACAGCAGACATGTAGATAATACTCGACATTCCGTTACAAACAACATACAAAAGACATATAGATTATACTCGACAATCCGTTAGAAACAACATACAACAGACATGGAGATTATACTCGACAGTCCGTTAGATACAACAGACCATGTAGATTATACTCGACAGTCCGTTAGAAACAACATATAACAGACATGTAGATTATACTCGACAGTCCATTAGAAACAACATACAACAGACATGTAGATTATACTCGACAGTTCCTTAGAAACAACATACAACAGACATGTAGATTATACTCGACAGTCCGCTAGAAACAACATACAACAGATATGTAGATTATACTCGACAGTCCGTTAGAAACAACATACAACAGACATGTAGATTATACTCGACAGTCCGTTAGAAACAACATACAACAGACATGCAGATTATACTCGACAGTCCGTTAGAAACAACATACAACAGACATGTAGATTATACTCGACAGTCCGTTAGAAACAACATACAACAGACATGTAGATTATACTCAACAGTCCGTTAGAAACAACATACAACATACATGGAGATTATACTCGACAGTCCGTTAGAAACAACATACAACAGACATGTAGATTATACTCGACAGTCCGTTAGAAACAACATACAACAGACATGTAGATTATACTCGACAGTCCGTTAAAAACAACATACAACAGACATGTAGATTATACTCGACAGTCCGTTAGAAACAACATACAACAGACATGTAGATTATACTCGACAGTCCATTAGAAACAACATACAACAGACATGGAGATTATACTCGACAGTCCGTTAGAAACAACATACAACAGACATGTAGATTATACTCGACAGTCCGTTAGAAACAACATACAACAGACATGTAGATTATACTCGACAGACCGTTAGAAACAACATACAACATACATGGATATTATACTCGACAGTCCGTTAGAAACAACATAGAACAGACATGGAGATTATACTCGACAGTCCGTTAGAAACAACATACAACAGACCATGTAGATTATACTCGACAGTCCGTTAGAAACAACATACAACAGAAATGTAGATTATACAGGACACTCCGTTAGAAACAACATACAACTGACATGTAGATTATACTCGACAGTCCGTTAGAAACAACATACAAAAGACATGTAGATTATACCCGACAGTCCGTTAGAAACAACATACAACAGACATGTAGATTATACTCGACAGTCCGTTAGAAACAACATACAACAGACATGGAGATTATACTCGACAGTCCGTTAGAAACAACATACAACAGACATGTAGATTATACTCGACAGTCCATTAGAAACAACATACAACAGAAATGTAGATTATATTCGACAGTCCATTAGAAACAACATACAACAGACATGTAGATTATACTCGACAGTCCGTTAGAAACAACATACAACAGACATGTAGATAATACTCGACAGTCCGTTAGAAACAACATACAACAGACATGTAGATTATACTCGACAGTCCATTAGAAACAACATACAACAGACATGTAGATTATACTCGACAGTCTATTATAAACAACATACAACAGACATGTAGATTATATTCGACAGTCCATTAGAAACAACATACAACAGACATGTAGATTATACTCGACAGTCCGTTAGAAACAACATACAACATACATGTAGATAATACTCGACAGTCCATTAGAAACAACATACAACAGACATGTAGATTATACTCGACAGTCCGTTAGAAACAACATACAACAGACATGTAGATTATACTCGACAGTCCATTAGAAACAACATACAACAGACATGTAGATTATACTCGACAGTCCGCTAGAAACAACATACAAAAGACATGTAGATTATACCCGACAGTGCGTTAGAAACAACATACAACAGACATGTAGATTATACTCGACAGTCCGTTAGAAACAACATACAACAGACATGTAGATTATACTCGACAGTCCGTTAGAAACAACATACAACAGACATGTAGATTATACTCGACAGTCCGTTAGAAACAACATACAACAGACATGTAGTACTCGACAGTCCATTAGAAAAAACATACAACAGACATGTAGATTATACTCGACAGTCCGTTAGAAACAACATACAACAGACATGTAGATTATACTCGACAGTCCGTTAGAAACAACATACAGCAGACATGTAGATAATACTCGACATTCCGTTACAAACAACATACAAAAGACATATAGATTATACTCGACAATACGTTAGAAACAACATACAACAGACATGGAGATTATACTCGACAGTCCGTTAGATACAACAGACCATGTAGATTATACTCGACAGTCCGTTAGAAACAACATATAACAGACATGTAGATTATACTCGACAGTCCATTAGAAACAACATACAACAGACATGTAGATTATACTCGACAGTTCCTTAGAAACAACATACAACAGACATGTAGATTATACTCGACAGTCCGCTAGAAACAACATACAACAGATATGTAGATTATACTCGACAGTCCGTTAGAAACAACATACAACAGACATGTAGATTATACTCGACAGTCCGTTAGAAACAACATACAACAGACATGTAGATTATACTCGACAGTCCGTTAGAAACAACATACAACAGACATGTAGATTATAATCGACAGTCCGTTAGAAACAACATACAACAGACATGTAGATTATACTCAACAGTCCGTTAGAAACAACATACAACATACATGGAGATTATACTCGACAGTCCGTTAGAAACAACATACAACAGACATGTAGATTATACTCGACAGTCCGTTAGAAACAACATACAACAGACCATGTAGATTATACTCGACAGTCCGTTAGAAACAACATACAACAGACATGTAGATTATACTCGACAGTCCATTAGAAACAACATACAACAGACATGTAGATTATACTCGACAGTCCGTTAGAAACAACATACAGCAGACATGTAGATTATACTCGACAGTCCGTTAGAAACAACATACAACAGACATGTAGATTATACTCGACAGTCCGTTAGAAAAAACATACAACAGACATGTAGAATATACTCGACAGTCCATTAGAAACAACATACAACAGATATGTAGATTATACTCGACAGTCGTTAGAAACAACATACAACAGACATGTAGATTATACTCGACAGTCCGTTAGAAACAACATACAACAGACATGTAGATTATACTCGACAGTCCGTTAGAAACAACATACAACAGACATGTAGATTATACTCGACAGTCCGTTAGAAACAACATACAACAGACATGTAGATTATACTCGACAGTCCGTTAGAAACAACATACAACAGACATGTAGATTATACTTGACAGTCCGTTAGAAACAACATACAACAGACATGTAGATTATACTCGACAGTCCGTTAGAAACAACATACAACAGACATGTAGATTATACTCGACAGTCCATTAGAAACAACATACAACAGACATGTAGATTATACTCGACAGTCCGTTAGAAACAACATACAACAGACATGTAGATTATACTCGACAGTCCGTTAGAAACAACATACAACAGACATGTAGATTATACTCGACAGTCCATTAGAAACAACATACAACAGACATGGAGATTATACTCGACAGTCCGTTAGAAACAACATACAACAGACATGTAAATTATACTCGACAGTCCGTTAGAAACAACATACAACAGACATGTAGATTATACTCGACAGTCCGTTAGAAACAACATAAAACATACATGGATATTATACTCGACAGTCCGTTAGAAACAACATAGAACAGACATGGAGATTATACTCGACAGTCCGTTAGAAACAACATACAACAGACCATGTAGATTATACTCGACAGTTCATTAGAAACAACATACAACAGACATGTAGATTATACTGGACACTCCGTTAGAAACAACATACAACTGACATGTAGATTATACTCGACAGTCCGTTAGAAACAACATACAAAAGACATGTAGATTATACTCGACAGTCCGTTAGAAACAACATACAACAGACATGTAGATTATACTCGACAGTCCGTTAGAAACAACATACAACAGACATGGAGATTATACTCGACAGTCCGTTCGAAACAACATACAACAGACATGTAGATTATACTCGACAGTCCATTAGAAACAACATACAACAGACATGTAGATTATATTCGACAGTCCATTAGAAACAACATACAACAGACATGTAGATTATACTCGACAGTCCGTTAGAAACAACATACAACAGACATGTAGATAATACTCGACAGTCCGTTAGAAACAACATACAACAGACATGTAGATTATAATCGACAGTCCATTAGAAACAACATACAACAGACATATAGATTATACTTGACAGTCCGCTAGAAACAACATACAACAGACATGTAGATTATACTCGACAGTCCGTTAGAAACAACATACAACAGAAATGTAGATTATACTCGACAGTCCGTTAGAAACAACATACAACAGACATGTAGATTATACTCGACAGTCCGTTAGAAACAACATACAACAGACATGTAGATTATACTCGACAGTCCGTTAGAAACAACATACAACAGACATGTAGTACTCGACAGTCCATTAGAAACAACATACAACAGACATGTAGATTATACTCGACAGTCCGTTAGAAACAACATACAACAGACATGTAGATTATACTCGACAGTCCATTAGAAACAACATACAGCAGACATGTAGATTATACTCGACAGTCCGTTAGAAACAACATACAACAGACATGTAGATTATACTCGACAGTCCGTTAGAAACAACATACAACAGACATGTAGATTATACTCGACAGTCCGTTAGAAACAACATACAACAGACATGTAGATTATACTCGACAGTCCGTTAGAAACAACATACAACATATATGGATATTATACTCGACAGTCCGTTAGAAACAACATAGAACAGACATGGAGATTATACTCGACAGTCCGTTAGAAACAACATACAACAGACCATGTAGATTATACTCGACAGTCCATTAGAAACAACATACAACAGACATGTAGATTATACTGGACACTCCGTTAGAAACAACATACAACTGACATGTAGATTATACTCGACAGTCCGTTAGAAACAACATACAAAAGACATGTAGATTATACTCGACAGTCCGTTAGAAACAACATACAACAGACATGTAGATTATACTCGAAAGTCCGTTAGAAACAACATACAACAGACATGGAGATTATACTCGACAGTCCGTTAGAAACAACATACAACAGACATGTAGATTATACTCGACAGTCCATTAGAAACAACATACAACAGACATGTAGATTATATTCGACAGTCCATTAGAAACAACATACAACAGACATGTAGATTATACTCGACAGTCCGTTAGAAACAACATACAACAGACATTTAGATAATACTCGACAGTCCGTTAGAAACAACATACAACAGACATGTAGATTATAATCGACAGTCCATTAGAAACAACATACAACAGACATATAGATTATACTTGACAGTCCGCTAGAAACAACATACAACAGACATGTAGATTATACTCGACAGTCCGTTAGAAACAACATACAACAGACATGTAGATTATACTCGACAGTCCGTTAGAAACAACATACAACAGACATGTAGATTATACTCGACAGTCCGTTAGAAACAACATACAACAGACATGTAGATTATACTCGACAGTCCGTTAGAAACAACATACAACAGACATGTAGATTATACTCGACAGTCCGTTAGAAACAACATACAACAGACATGTAGTACTCGACAGTCCATTAGAAACAACATACAACAGACATGTAGATTATACTCGACAGTCCGTTAGAAACAACATACAACAGACATGTAGATTATACTCGACAGTCCATTAGAAACAACATACAGCAGACATGTAGATTATACTCGACAGTCCGTTAGAAACAACATACAACAGACATGTAGATTATACTCGACAGTCCGTTAGAAACAACATACAACAAACATGTAGATTATACTCGACAGTCCGTTAGAAACAACATACAACAGACATGTAGATTATACTCGACAGTTCGTTAGAAACAACATACAACAGACATGTAGATTATACTCGACAGCCCGTTAGAAACAACATACAACAGACATGTAGATTATACTCGACAGTCCGTTAGAAACAACATACAACAGACATGTAGATTATACTCGACAGTCCGCTAGAAACAACATACAACAGACATGTAGATTATACTCGACAGTCCGTTAGAAACAACATACAACAGACATGTAGAATATACTCGACAGTCCGTTAGAAACAACATACAACAGACATGTAGATTATACTCGAGAGTCCATTAGAAACAACATACAACAGACATGTAGATTATACTCGACAGTCCGTTAGAAACAACATACAACAGAAATGTAGATTATACTTGACATGTCTAGTCCGTTAGAAACAACATACAACAGACATGGAGTTTATACTCGACAGTCCGTTAGAAACAACATACAACAGACATGTAGATTATACTCGACAGTCCATTAGAAACAACATACAACAGACATGTAGATTATACTCGACAGTCCATTAGAAACAACATACAACAGACATGTAGATTATACTCGACAGTCCGTTAGAAACAACATACAACAGACATGTAGATTATACTCGACAGTCCGTTAGAAACAACATACAACAGACATGTAGATTATACTCGACAGTCCGTTAGAAACAACATACAACAGACATGTAGATTATACTCGACAGTCCATTAGAAACAACATACAACAGACATGTAGATTATATTCGACAGTCCATTAGAAATAACATACAACAGACATGTAGATTATACTCGACAGTCCGTTAGAAACAACATACAACAGACATGTAGATTATACTCGACAGTCCGCTAGAAACAACATACAACAGACATGTAGATTATACTCGACAGTCCGTTAGAAACAACATACAACAGACATGTAGATTATACTTGACAGTCGGTTAGAAACAACATACAACAGACATGTAGATTATACTCGACAGTCCGTTAGAAACAACATACAACAGACATGTAGATTATACTCGACAGTCCGTTAGAAACAACATACAACAGACATGTGGTACTCGACAGTCCATTAGAAACAACATACAACAGACATGTAGATTATACTCGACAGTCCGTTAGAAACAACATACAACAGACATGTAGATTATACTCGACAGTCCGTTAGAAACAACATACAGCAGACATGTAGATAATACTCGACAGTCCGTTAGAAACAACATACAACAGACATGTAGATTATACTCGACAGTCCGTTAGAAACAACATACAACAGACATGTAGATTATACTCGACAGTCCGTTAGAAACAACATACAACAGACATGTAGATTATACTTGACAGTCCGTTAGAAACAACATACAACAGACATGTAGATTATACTCGACAGTCCGTTAGAAACAACATACAACATACATGTAGATTATACCTGACAGTCCGTTAGAAACAACATACAACAGACATGTAGATTATACTCGACAGTCCGTTATAAACAACATACAACAGACATGTAGATTATACTCGACAGTCCGTTAGAAACAACATACAACAGACATGTAGATTATACTCGACAGTCCGTTAGAAACAACATACAACAGACATGTAGATTATACTCGACAGTCCATTAGAAACAACATACAACAGACATGTAGATTATACTCGACAGTCCGTTAGAAACAACATACAACAGACATATAGATTATACTCGACAGTCCGTTAGAAACAACATACAACATACATGGATATTATACTCGACAGTCCGTTAGAAACAACATAGAACAGACATGGAGATTATACTCGACAGTCCGTTAGAAACAACATACAACAGACCATGTAGATTATACTCGACAGTCCATTAGAAACAACATACAACAGACATGTAGATTATAATGGACACTCCGTTAGAAACAACATACAACTGACATGTAGATTATACTCGACAGTCCGTTAGAAACAACATACAAAAGACATGTAGATTATACCCGACAGTCCGTTAGAAACAACATACAACAGACATGTAGATTATACTCGACAGTCCGTTAGAAACAACATACAACAGACATGTAGATTATACTCGACAGTCCGTTAGAAACAACATACAACAGATATGTAGATTATACTCGACAGCCCGTTAGAAACAACATACAACAGACATGTAGATTATACTCGACAGTCCGTTAGAAACAACATACAACAGACATGTAGATTATACTCGACAGTCCGTTAGAAACAACATACAACAGACATGTAGATTATACTCGACAGTCCGTTAGAAACAACATACAACAGACATGTAGAATATACTCGACATTCCGTTAGAAACAACATACAACAGACATGTAGATTATACTCGAGAGTCCATTAGAAACAACATACAACAGACATGTAGATTATACTCGACAGTCCGTTAGAAACAACATACAACAGAAATGTAGATTATACTTGACATGTCTAGTCCGTTAGAAACAACATACAACAGACATGGAGATTATACTCGACAGTCCGTTAGAAACAACATACAACAGACATGTAGATTATACTCGACAGTCCATTAGAAACAACATACAACAGACATGTAGATTATACTCGACAGTCCATTAGAAACAACATACAACAGACATGTAGATTATACTCGACAGTCCGTTAGAAACAACATACAACAGACATGTAGATTATACTCGACAGTCCGTTAGAAACAACATACAACAGACAAGTAGATTATACTCGACAGTCCGTTAGAAACAACATACAACAGACATGTAGATTATACTCGACAGTCCATTAGAAACAACATACAACAGACATGTAGATTATATTCGACAGTCCATTAGAAATAACATACAACAGACATGTAGATTATACTCGACAGTCCGTTAGAAACAACATACAACAGACATGTAGATTATACTCGACAGTCCGCTAGAAACAACATACAACAGACATGTAGATTATACTCGACAGTCCGTTAGAAACAACATACAACAGACATGTAGATTATACTCGACAGTCGGTTAGAAACAACATACAACAGACATGTAGATTATACTCGACAGTCCGTTAGAAACAACATACAACAGACATGTAGATTATACTCGACAGTCCGTTAGAAACAACATACAACAGACATGTGGTACTCGACAGTCCATTAGAAACAACATACAACAGACATGTAGATTATACTCGACAGTCCGTTAGAAACAACATACAACAGACATGTAGATTATACTCGACAGTCCGTTAGAAACAACATACAGCAGACATGTAGATAATACTCGACAGTTCGTTAGAAACAACATACAACAGACATGTAGATTATACTCGACAGTCCGTTAGAAACAACATACAACAGACATGTAGATTATACTCGACAGTCCGTTAGAAACAACATACAACAGACATGTAGATTATACTTGACAGTCCGTTAGAAACAACATACAACAGACATGTAGATTATACTCGACAGTCCGTTAGAAATAACATACAACATACATGTAGATTATACGTGACAGTCCGTTAGAAACAACATACAACAGACATGTAGATTATACTCGACAGTCCGTTATAAACAACATACAACAGACATGTAGATTATACTCGACAGTCCGTTAGAAACAACATACAACAGACATGTAGATTATACTCGACAGTCCATTAGAAACAACATACAACAGACATGTAGATTATACTCGACAGTCCATTAGAAACAACATACAACAGACATGTAGATTATACTCGACAGTCCGTTAGAAACAACATACAACAGACATATAGATTATACTCGACAGTCCGTTAGAAACAACATACAACAGACATGTAGATTATACTCGACAGTCCGTTAGAAACAACATACAACAGACATGTAGATTATACTCGACAGTCCGTTAGAAACAACATACAACAGACATGTAGATTATACTCGACAGTCCATTAGAAACAACATACAACAGACATGTAGATTATACTCGACAGTCCGTTAGAAACAACATACAACAGAAATGTAGATTATACTTGACATGTCAAGTCCGTTAGAAACAACATACAACAGACATGGAGATTATACTCGACAGTCCGTTAGAAACAACATACAACAGACCATGTAGAATATACTCGACAGTCCGTTAGAAACAACATACAACAGACATGTAGATTATACTCGACAGTCCATTAGAAACAACATACAACAGACATGTAGATTATACTCGACAATCCGATAGAAACAACATACAACAGACATGTAGATTATACTCGACAGTCCGTTAGAAACGACATACAACAGACATGTAGATTATACTCGACAGTCCGTTAGAAACAACATACAACAGACATGTAGATTATACTCGACAGTCCATTAGAAACAACATACAACAGACATGTAGATTATACTCGACAGTCCGTTAGAAACAACATACAACAGACATGTAGATTATACTCGACAGTCCGTTAGAAACAACATACAACAGACATGTAGATTATACTCGACAGTCCGTTAGAAACAACATAGAACAGACATGGAGATTATACTCGACAGTCCGTTAGAAACAACATACAATAGACATGGAGATTATACTCGACAGTTCGTTAGAAACAACATACAACAGACCATGTAGATTATACTCGACAGTCCGTTAGAAACAACATACAACAGACATGTAGATTATACTCGACAGTCCATTAGAAACAACATACAACAGACATGTAGATTATACTCGACAGTCCGTTAGAAACAACATACAGCAGACATGTAGATTATACTCGACAGTCCGTTAGAAACAACATAGAACAGACATGTAGATTATACTCGACCATCCGTTAGAAACAACATACAACAGACATATAGATTATACTCGACAGTCCATTAGAAACAACATACAACAGACATGTAGATTATACTCGACAGTCCGTTAGAAACAACATACAACAGACATGTAGATTATACTCGACAGTCCGTTAGAAACAACATACAACAGACATGTAGATTATACTCGACAGTCCATTAGAAACAACATACAGCAGACATGTAGATTATACTCGACAGTCCGTTAGAAACAACATACAACAGACATGTAGATTATACTCGACAGTCCGTTAGAAACAACATACAACAGACATGTAGATTATACTCGACAGTCCGTTAGAAACAACATACAACAGACATGTAGATTATACTCGACAGTCCGTTAGAAACAACATACAACAGACATGTAGATTATACTCGACAGCCCGTTAGAAACAACATACAACAGACATGTAGATTATACTCGACAGTCCGTTAGAAACAACATACAACAGACATGTAGATTATACTCGACAGTCCGTTAGAAACAACATACAACAGACATGTAGATTATACTCGACAGTCCGTTAGAAACAACATACAACAGACATGTAGAATATACTCGACAGTCCGTTAGAAACAACATACAACAGACATGTAGATTATACTCGAGAGTCCATTAGAAACAACATACAACAGACATGTAGATTATACTCGACAGTCCGTTAGAAACAACATACAACAGAAATGTAGATTATACTTGACATGTCTAGTCCGTTAGAAACAACATACAACAGACATGGAGATTATACTCGACAGTCCGTTAGAAACAACATACAACAGACATGTAGATTATACTCGACAGTCCATTAGAAACAACATACAACAGACATGTAGATTATACTCGACAGTCCATTAGAAACAACATACAACAGACATGTAGATTATACTCGACAGTCCGTTAGAAACAACATACAACAGACATGTAGATTATACTCGACAGTCCGTTAGAAACAACATACAACAGACATGTAGATTATACTCGACAGTCCGTTAGAAACAACATACAACAGACATGTAGATTATACTCGACAGTCCATTAGGAAACAACATACAACAGACATGTAGATTATATTCGACAGTCCATAAGAAATAACATACAACAGACATGTAGATTATACTCGACAGTCCGTTAGAAACAACATACAACAGACATGTAGATTATACTCGACAGTCCGCTAGAAACAACATACAACAGACATGTAGATTATACTCGACAGTCCGTTAGAAACAACATACAACAGACATGTAGATTATACTCGACAGTCGGTTAGAAACAACATACAACAGACATGTAGATTATACTCGACAGTCCGTTAGAAACAACATACAACAGACATGTAGATTATACTCGACAGTCCGTTAGAAACAACATACAACAGACATGTGGTACTCGACAGTCCATTAGAAACAACATACAACAGACATGTAGATTATACTCGACAGTCCGTTAGAAACAACATACAACAGACATGTAGATTATACTCGACAGTCCGTTAGAAACAACATACAGCAGACATGTAGATAATACTCGACAGTCCGTTAGAAACAACATACAACAGACATGTAGATTATACTCGACAGTCCGTTAGAAACAACATACAACAGACATGTAGATTATACTCGACAGTCCGTTAGAAACAACATACAACAGACATGTAGATTATACTTGACAGTCCGTTAGAAACAACATACAACAGACATGTAGATTATACTCGACAGTCCGTTAGAAACAACATACAACATACATGTAGATTATACCTGACAGTCCGTTAGAAACAACATACAACAGACATGTAGATTATATTCGACAGTCCGTTATAAACAACATACAACAGACATGTAGATTATACTCGACAGTCCGTTAGAAACAACATACAACAGACATGTAGATTATACTCGACAGTCCATTAGAAACAACATACAACAGACATGTAGATTATACTCGACAGTCCATTAGAAACAACATACAACAGACATGTAGATTATACTCGACAGTCCGTTAGAAACAACATACAACAGACATATAGATTATACTCGACAGTCCGTTAGAAACAACATACAACAGACATGTAGATTATACTCGACAGTCCGTTAGAAACAACATACAACAGACATGTAGATTATACTCGACAGTCCGTTAGAAACAACATACAACAGACATGTAGATTATACTCGACAGTCCATTAGAAACAACATACAACAGACATGTAGATTATACTCGACAGTCCGTTAGAAACAACATACAACAGAAATGTAGATTATACTTGACATGTCAAGTCCGTTAGAAACAACATACAACAGACATGGAGATTATACTCGACAGTCCGTTAGAAACAACATACAACAGACCATGTAGAATATACTCGACAGTCCGTTAGAAACAACATACAACAGACATGTAGATTATACTCGACAGTCCATTAGAAACAACATACAACAGACATGTAGATTATACACGACAATCCGATAGAAACAACATACAACAGACATGTAGATTATACTCGACAGTCCGTTAGAAACGACATACAACAGACATGTAGATTATACTCGACAGTCCGTTAGAAACAACATACAACAGACATGTAGATTATACTCGACAGACCATTAGAAACAACATACAACAGACATGTAGATTATACTCGACAGTCCGTTAGAAACAACATACAACAGACATGTAGATTATACTCGACAGTCCGTTAGAAACAACATACAACAGACATGTAGATTATACTCGACAGTCCGTTAGAAACAACATAGAACAGACATGGAGATTATACTCGACAGTCCGTTAGAAACAACATACAACAGACATGGAGATTATACTCGACAGTTCGTTAGAAACAACATACAACAGACCATGTAGATTATACTCGACAGTCCGTTAGAAACAACATACAACAGACATGTAGATTATACTCGACAGTCCATTAGAAACAACATACAACAGACATGTAGATTATACTCGACAGTCCGTTAGAAACAACATACAACAGACATGTAGATTATACTCGACAGTCCGTTAGAAACAACATAGAACAGACATGTAGATTATACTCGACAGTCCGTTAGAAAAAATATACAACAGACATGTAGATTATACTCGACAGTCCATTAGAAACAACATACAACAGACATGTAGATTATACTCGACAGTCCGTTAGAAACAACATACAACAGACATGTAGATTATACTCGACAGTCCGTTAGAAACAACATACAACAGACATGTAGATTATACTCGACAGTCCGTTAGAAACAACATACAACAGACATGTAGATTATACTCGACAGTCCGTTAGAAACAACATACAACAGACATGTAGATTATATTCGACAGTCCGTTAGAAACAACATACAACAGACATGTAGATAATACTCGACAGTCCGTTAGAGACAACATACAACATACATGGAGATTATACTCGACAGTCCGTTAGAAACAACATACAACAGACATGGAGATTATACTCGGCAGTCCGTTAGAAACAACATACAACAGACCATGTAGATTATACTCGACAGTCCGTTAGAAACAACATACAACAGACATGTAGATTATACTCGACAGTCCGTTAGAAACAACATACAACAGACATGTAGTACTCGACAGTCCATTAGAAATAACATACAACAGACCATGTAGATTATACTCGACAGTCCGTTAGAAACAACATACAACAGACATGTAGATTATACTCGACAGTCCGTTAGAAACAACATACAACAGACATGTAGATTATACTCGACAGTCCGTTAGAAACAACATACAACAGACATGTAGATTATACCTGACAGTCCGTTAGAAACAACATACAACAGACATGTAGATTATACTCGACAGTCCGTTATAAACAACATACAACAGACATGTAGATTATACTAGACAGTCCGTTAGAAACAACATACAGCAGACATGTAGATTATACTCGACAGTCCATTAGAAACAACATACAACAGACATGTAGATAATACTCGACAGTCCATTAGAAACAACATACAACAGACATGTAGATAATACTCGACAGTCCGTTAGAAACAACATACAACAGACATGTAGATTATACTCGACAGTCCGTTAGAAACAACATACAACAGACATGTAGATTATACTCGACAGTCCGTTAAAAACAACATACAACAGACATGTAGATTATACTCGACAGTCCGTTAGAAACAACATACAGCAGACATGTAGATTATACTCGACAGTCCATTAGAAACAACATACAACAGACATGTAGATTATACTCGACAGTCCGTTAGAAACAACATACAACAGAAATGTAGATTATACTTGACATGTCAAGTCCGTTAGAAACAACATACAACAGACATGGAGATTATACTCGACAGTCCATTAGAAACAACATACAACAGACCATGTAGAATATACTCGACAGTCCGTTAGAAACAACATACAACAGACATGTAGATTATACTCGACAGTCCATTAGAAACAACATACAACAGACATGTAGATTATACTCGACAATCCGATAGAAACAACATACAACAGACATGTAGATTATACTCGACAGTCCGTTAGAAACGACATACAACAGACATGTAGATTATACTCGACAGTCCGTTAGAAACAACATACAACAGACATGTAGATTATACTCGACAGTCCATTAGAAACAACATACAACAGACATGTAGATTATACTCGACAGTCCGTTAGAAACAACATACAACAGACATGTAGATTATACTCGACAGTCCGTTAGAAACAACATACAACAGACATGTAGATTATACTCGACAGTCCATTAGAAACAACATACAACAGACATGTAGATTATACTCGACAGTCCGTTAGAAACAACATACAGCAGACATGTAGAATATACTCGACAGTCCGTTAGAAACAACATACAACAGACATGGAGATTATACTCGACAGTCCATTAGAAACAACATACAACAGACCATGTAGAATATACTCGACAGTCCGTTAGAAACAACATACAACAGACATGTAGATTATACTCGACAGTCCATTAGAAACAACATACAACAGACATGTAGATTATACTCGACAGTCCGTTAGAAACAACATACAACATACATGGAGATTATACTCGACAGTCCGTTAGAAACAACATACAACAGACATGGAGATTATACTCGACAGTCCGTTAGAAACAACATACAACATACATGGAGATTATACTCGACAGTCCGTTAGAAACAACATACAACATACATGGAGATTATACTCGACAGTCCGTTAGAAACAACATACAACAGACATGGAGATTATACTCGACAGTTCGTTAGAAACAACATACAACAGACCATGTAGATTATACTCGACAGTCCGTTAGAAACAACATACAACAGACATGTAGATTATACTCGACAGTCCATTAGAAACAACAAACAACAGACATGTAGATTATAATCGACAGTCCGTTAGAAACAACATACAACAGACATGTAGATTATACTCGACAGTCCATTAGAAACAACATACAACAGACATGTAGATTATACTCGACAGTCCGTTAGAAACAACATACAACAGACATGGAGATTATACTCGACAGTTCGTTAGAAACAACATACAACAGACCATGTAGATTATACTCGACAGTCCGTTAGAAACAACATACAACAGACATGTAGATTATACTCGACAGTCCATTAGAAACAACATACAACAGACATGTAGATTATACTCGACAGTCCGTTAGAAACAACATACAGCAGACATGTAGATTATACTCGACAGTCCGTTAGAAACAACATACAACAGACATGTAGATTATACTCGACAGTCCGTTAGAAACAACATACAACAGACATGTAGATTATACTCGACAGTCCGTTAGAAACAACATACAACAGACATGTAGATTATACTCGACAGTCCGTTAGAAACAACATACAACAGACATGTAGATTATACTCGACAGTCCGTTAGAAACAACATACAACAGACATGTAGATAATACTCGACAGTCCGTTTGAAACAACATACAACATACATGGAGATTATACTCGACAGTCCGTTAGAAACAACATACAACAGACATGGAGATTATACTCGACAGTCCGTTAGAAACAACATACAACAGACCATGTAGATTATACTCGACAGTCCGTTAGAAACAACATACAACAGACATGTAGATTATACTCGACAGTCCGTTAGAAACAACATACAACAGACATGTAGTACTCGACAGTCCATTAGAAACAACATACAACAGACATGTAGATTATACTCGACAGTCCGTTAGAAACAACATACAACAGACATGGAGATTATACTCGACAGTCCGTTAGAAACAACATACAGCAGACATGTAGATTATACTCGACAGTCCGTTAGAAACAACATACAACAGACATGTAGATTATACTCGACAGTCCGTTAGAAACAACATACAACAGACATGGAGATTATACTCGACAGTTCGTTAGAAACAACATACAACAGACCATGTAGATTATACTCGACAGTCCGTTAGAAACAACATACAACAGACATGTAGATTATACTCGACAGTCCATTAGAAACAACATACAACAGACATGTAGATTATACTCGACAGTCCGTTAGAAACAACATACAGCAGACATGTAGATTATACTCGACAGTCCGTTAGAAACAACATACAACAGACATGTAGATTATACTCGACAGTCCGTTAGAAACAACATACAACAGACATGTAGATTATACTCGACAGTCCGTTAGAAACAACATACAACAGACATGTAGATTATACTCGACAGTCCGTTAGAAACAACATACAACAAACATGTAGATTATACTCGACAGTCCATTAGAAACAACATACAACAGACATGTAGATTATACTCGACAGTCCTTTAGAAACAACATACAACAGAAATGTAGATTATACTTGACATGTCAAGTCCGTTAGAAACAACATACAACAGACATGGAGATTATACTCGACAGTCCATTAGAAACAACATACAACAGACCATGTAGAATATACTCGACAGTCCGTTAGAAACAACATACAACAGACATGTAGATTATACTCGACAGTCCATTAGAAACAACATACAACAGACATGTAGATTATACTCGACAGTCCGTTAGAAACAACATACAACATACATGGAGATTATACTCGACAGTCCGTTAGAAACAACATACAACAGACATGGAGATTATACTCGACAGTCCGTTAGAAACAACATACAACATACATGGAGATTATACTCGACAGTCCGTTAGAAACAACATACAACATACATGGAGATTATACTCGACAGTCCGTTAGAAACAACATACAACAGACATGGAGATTATACTCGACAGTTCGTTAGAAACAACATACAACAGACCATGTAGATTATACTCGACAGTCCGTTAGAAACAACATACAACAGACATGTAGATTATACTCGACAGTCCATTAGAAACAACAAACAACAGACATGTAGATTATAATCGACAGTCCGTTAGAAACAACATACAACAGACATGTAGATTATACTCGACAGTCCATTAGAAACAACATACAACAGACATGTAGATTATACTCGACAGTCCGTTAGAAACAACATACAACAGACATGGAGATTATACTCGACAGTTCGTTAGAAACAACATACAACAGACCATGTAGATTATACTCGACAGTCCGTTAGAAACAACATACAACAGACATGTAGATTATACTCGACAGTCCATTAGAAACAACATACAACAGACATGTAGATTATACTCGACAGTCCGTTAGAAACAACATACAACAGACATGTAGATTATACTCGACAGTCCATTAGAAACAACATACAACATACATGTATATTATACTCGACAGTCCATTAGAAACAACATACAACAGACATGTAGATTATACTCGACAGTCCGTTAGAAACAACATACAACAGACATGTAGATTATACTCGACAGTCCGTTAGAAACAACATACAACAGACATGTAGATTATACTCGACAGTCCGTTAGAAACAACATACAACAGACATGTAGATTATACTCGACAGTCCGTTAGAAACAACATACAACAAACATGTAGATTATACTCGACAGTCCATTAGAAACAACATACAACAGACATGTAGATTATACTCGACAGTCCTTTAGAAACAACATACAACAGAAATGTAGATTATACTTGACATGTCAAGTCCGTTAGAAACAACATACAACAGACATGGAGATTATACTCGACAGTCCATTAGAAACAACATACAACAGACCATGTAGAATATACTCGACAGTCCGTTAGAAACAACATACAACAGACATGTAGATTATACTCGACAGTCCATTAGAAACAACATACAACAGACATGTAGATTATACTCGACAGTCCGTTAGAAACAACATACAACATACATGGAGATTATACTCGACAGTCCGTTAGAAACAACATACAACAGACATGGAGATTATACTCGACAGTTCGTTAGAAACAACATACAACATACATGGAGATTATACTCGACAGTCCGTTAGAAACAACATACAACATACATGGAGATTATACTCGACAGTCCGTTAGAAACAACATACAACAGACATGTAGATTATACTCGACAGTCCGTTAGAAACAACATACAACAGACATGTAGATTATACTCGACAGTCCATTAGAAACAACATACAACATACATGTATATTATACTCGACAGTCCATTAGAAACAACATACAACAGACATGTAGATTATACTCGACAGTCCGTTAGAAACAACATACAACAGACATGTAGATTATACTCGACAGTCCGTTAGAAACAACATACAACAGACATGTAGATTATACTCGACAGTCCGTTAGAAACAACATACAACAGACATGTAGATTATACTCGACAGTCCGCTAGAAACAACATACAACAAACATGTAGATTATACTCGACAGTCCATTAGAAACAACATACAACAGACATGTAGATTATACTCGACAGTCCTTTAGAAACAACATACAACAGAAATGTAGATTATACTTGACATGTCAAGTCCGTTAGAAACAACATACAACAGACATGGAGATTATACTCGACAGTCCATTAGAAACAACATACAACAGACCATGTAGAATATACTCGACAGTCCGTTAGAAACAACATACAACAGACATGTAGATTATACTCGACAGTCCATTAGAAACAACATACAACAGACATGTAGATTATACTCGACAGTCCGTTAGAAACAACATACAACATACATGGAGATTATACTCGACAGTCCGTTAGAAACAACATACAACAGACATGGAGATTATACTCGAAAGTTCGTTAGAAACAACATACAACAGACCATGTAGATTATACTCGACAGTCCGTTAGAAACAACATACAACAGACATGTAGATTATACTCGACAGTCCATTAGAAACAACATACAAAAGACATGTAGAATATACTCGACAGTCCGTTAGAAACAACATACAACAGACATGTAGATTATACTCGACAGTCCATTAGAAACAACATACAACAGACATGTAGATTATACTCGACAGTCCGTTAGAAACAACATACAACAGACATGTAGATTATACAAAACAGTCCGTTAGAAACAACATACAACAGACATGTAGATTATACTCGACAGTCCGTTAGAAACAACATACAACAGACATGTAGATTATACTCGACAGTCCGTTAGAAACAACATACAACAGACATGTAGATTATACTCGACAGTCCATTAGAAACAACATACAACAGACATGTAGATTATACTCGACAGTCCGTTAGAAACAACAAACAACATACATGGAGATTATACTCGACAGTCCGTTAGAAACAACATACAACAGACATGGAGATTATACTCGAAAGTTCGTTAGAAACAACATACAACAGACCATGTAGATTATACTCGACAGTCCGTTAGAAACAACATACAACAGACATGTAGATTATACTCGACAGTCCATTAGAAACAACATACAAAAGACATGTAGAATATACTCGACAGTCCGTTAGAAACAACATACAACAGACATGTAGATTATACTCGACAGTCCATTAGAAACAACATACAACAGACATGTAGATTATACTCGACAGTCCGTTAGAAACAACATACAACAGACATGTAGATTATACAAAACAGTCCGTTAGAAACAACATACAACAGACATGTAGATTATACTCGACAGTCCGTTAGAAACAACATACAACAGACATGTAGATTATACTCGACAGTCCGTTAGAAACAACATACAACAGACATGTAGATTATACTCGACAGTCCATTAGAAACAACATACAACAGACATGTAGATTATACTCGACAGTCTGTTAGAAACAACATACAACAGACATGTAGATTATACTTGACATGTCAAGTCCGTTAGAAACAACATACAACAGACATGGAGATTATACTCGACAGTCCATTAGAAACAACATACAACAGACAATGTAGAATATATTCGACAGTCCGTTAGAAACAACATACAACAGACATGTAGATTATACTCGACAGTCCATTAGAAACAACATACAACAGACATGTAGATTATACTCGACAATCCGATAGAAACAACATACAACAGACATGTAGATTATACTCGACAGTCCGTTAGAAATGACATACAACAGACATGTAGATTATACTCGACAGTCCGTTAGAAACAACATACAACAGACATGTAGATTATACTCGACAGTCCATTAGAAACAACATACAACAGACATGTAGATTATACTCGACAGTCCGTTAGAAACAACATACAACAGACATGTAGATTATACTCGACAGTCCGTTAGAAACAACATACAACAGACATGTAGATTATACTCGACAGTCCGTTAGAAACAACATACAACATACATGGAGATTATACTCGACAGTCCGTTAGAAACAACATACAACAGACATGTAGATTATACTCGACAGTCCGTTAAAAACAACATACAACAGACATGTAGATTATACTCGACAGTCCGTTAGAAACAACATACAGCAGACATGTAGATTATACTCGACAGTCCATTAGAAACAACATACAACAGACATGTAGATTATACTCGACAGTCCGTTAGAAACAACATACAACAGAAATGTAGATTATACTTGACATGTCAAGTCCGTTAGAAACAACATACAACAGACATGGAGATTATACTCGACAGTCCATTAGAAACAACATACAACAGACCATGTAGAATATACTCGACAGTCCGTTAGAAACAACATACAACAGACATGTAGATTATACTCGACAGTCCATTAGAAACAACATACAACAGACATGTAGATTATACTCGACAATCCGATAGAAACAACATACAACAGACATGTAGATTATACTCGACAGTCCGTTAGAAACGACATACAACAGACATGTAGATTATACTCGACAGTCCGTTAGAAACAACATACAACAGACATGTAGATTATACTCGACAGTCCATTAGAAACAACATACAACAGACATGTAGATTATACTCGACAGTCCGTTAGAAACAACATACAACAGACATGTAGATTATACTCGACAGTCCGTTAGAAACAACATACAACAGACATGTAGATTATACTCGACAGTCCGTTAGAAACAACATACAACATACATGGAGATTATACTCGACAGTCCGTTAGAAACAACATACAACAGACATGGAGATTATACTCGACAGTTCGTTAGAAACAACATACAACAGACCATGTAGATTATACTCGACAGTCCGTTAGAAACAACATACAACAGACATGTAGATTATACTCGACAGTCCATTAGAAACAACAAACAACAGACATGTAGATTATAATCGACAGTCCGTTAGAAACAACATACAACAGACATGTAGATTATACTCGACAGTCCATTAGAAACAACATACAACAGACATGTAGATTATACTCGACAGTCCGTTAGAAACAACATACAACAGACATGGAGATTATACTCGACAGTTCGTTAGAAACAACATACAACAGACCATGTAGATTATACTCGACAGTCCGTTAGAAACAACATACAACAGACATGTAGATTATACTCGACAGTCCATTAGAAACAACATACAACAGACATGTAGATTATACTCGACAGTCCGTTAGAAACAACATACAGCAGACATGTAGATTATACTCGACAGTCCGTTAGAAACAACATACAACAGACATGTAGATTATACTCGACAGTCCGTTAGAAACAACATACAACAGACATGTAGATTATACTCGACAGTTCGTTAGAAACAACATACAACAGACATGTAGATTATACTCGACAGTCCGTTAGAAACAACATACAACAGACATGTAGATTATACTCGACAGTCCGTTAGAAACAACATACAACAGACATGTAGATAATACTCGACAGTCCGTTTGAAACAACATACAACATACATGGAGATTATACTCGACAGTCCGTTAGAAACAACATACAACAGACATGGAGATTATACTCGACAGTCCGTTAGAAACAACATACAACAGACCATGTAGATTATACTCGACAGTCCGTTAGAAACAACATACAACAGACATGTAGATTATACTCGACAGTCCGTTAGAAACAACATACAACAGACATGTAGTACTCGACAGTCCATTAGAAATAACATACAACAGACATGTAGATTATACTCGACAGTCCGTTAGAAACAACATACAACAGACATGTAGATTATACTCGACAGTCCATTAGAAACAACATACAACAGACATGTAGATTATACTCGACAGTCCGTTAGAAACAACATACAACATACATGTAGATTATACCTGACAGTCCGTTAGAAACAACATACAACAGACATGTAGATTATACTCGACAGTCCGTTATAAACAACATACAACAGACATGTAGATTATACTCGACAGTCCGTTAGAAACAACATACAACAGACATGTAGATTATACTCGACAGTCCATTAGAAACAACATACAACATACATGTATATTATACTCGACAGTCCATTAGAAACAACATACAACAGACATGTAGATTATACTCGACAGTCCGTTAGAAACAACATACAACAGACATGTAGATTATACTCGACAGTCCGTTAGAAACAACATACAACAGACATGTAGATTATACTCGACAGTCCGTTAGAAACAACATACAACAGACATGTAGATTATACTCGACAGTCCGTTAGAAACAACATACAACAAACATGTAGATTATACTCGACAGTCCATTAGAAACAACATACAACAGACATGTAGATTATACTCGACAGTCCTTTAGAAACAACATACAACAGAAATGTAGATTATACTTGACATGTCAAGTCCGTTAGAAACAACATACAACAGACATGGAGATTATACTCGACAGTCCATTAGAAACAACATACAACAGACCATGTAGAATATACTCGACAGTCCGTTAGAAACAACATACAACAGACATGTAGATTATACTCGACAGTCCATTAGAAACAACATACAACAGACATGTAGATTATACTCGACAGTTCGTTAGAAACAACATACAACATACATGGAGATTATACTCGACAGTCCGTTAGAAACAACATACAACAGACATGTAGATTATACTCGACAGTTCGTTAGAAACAACATACAACAGACCATGTAGATTATACTCGACAGTCCGTTAGAAACAACATACAACAGACATGTAGATTATACTCGACAGTCCATTAGAAACAACATACAAAAGACATGTAGAATATACTCGACAGTCCGTTAGAAACAACATACAACAGACATGTAGATTATACTCGACAGTCCATTAGAAACAACATACAACAGACATGTAGATTATACTCGACAGTCCGTTAGAAACAACATACAACAGACATGTAGATTATACAAAACAGTCCGTTAGAAACAACATACAACAGACATGTAGATTATACTCGACAGTCCGTTAGAAACAACATACAACAGACATGTAGATTATACTCGACAGTCCGTTAGAAACAACATACAACAGACATGTAGATTATACTCGACAGTCCATTAGAAACAACATACAACAGACATGTAGATTATACTCGACAGTCTGTTAGAAACAACATACAACATACATGTAGATTATACTTGACATGTCAAGTCCGTTAGAAACAACATACAACAGACATGGAGATTATACTCGACAGTCCATTAGAAACAACATACAACAGACAATGTAGAATATATTCGACAGTCCGTTAGAAACAACATACAACAGACATGTAGATTATACTCGACAGTCCATTAGAAACAACATACAACAGACATGTAGATTATACTCGACAATCCGATAGAAACAACATACAACAGACATGTAGATTATACTCGACAGTCCGTTAGAAACGACATACAACAGACATGTAGATTATACTCGACAGTCCGTTAGAAACAACATACAACAGACATGTAGATTATACTCGACAGTCCATTAGAAACAACATACAACAGACATGTAGATTATACTCGACAGTCCGTTAGAAACAACATACAACAGACATGTAGATTATACTCGACAGTCCGTTAGAAACAACATACAACAGACATGTAGATTATACTCGACAGTCCGTTAGAAACAACATACAACATACATGGAGATTATACTCGACAGTCCGTTAGAAACAACATACAACAGACATGGAGATTATACTCGACAGTTCGTTAGAAACAACATACAACAGACCATGTAGATTATACTCGACAGTCCGTTAGAAACAACATACAACAGACATGTAGATTATACTCGACAGTCCATTAGAAACAACATACAACAGACATGTAGATTATACTCGACAGTCCGTTAGAAATAACATACAACAGACATGTAGATTATACTCGACAGTCCATTAGAAACAACATACAACAGACATGTAGATTATACTCGACAGTCCGTTAGAAACAACATACAACAGACATGGAGATTATACTCGACAGTTCGTTAGAAACAACATACAACAGACCATGTAGATTATACTCGACAGTCCGTTAGAAACAACATACAACAGACATGTAGATTATACTCGACAGTCCATTAGAAACAACATACAACAGACATGTAGATTATACTCGACAGTCCGTTAGAAACAACATACAGCAGACATGTAGATTATACTCGACAGTCCGTTAGAAACAACATAGAACAGACATGTAGATTATACTCGACAGTCCGTTAGAAACAACATACAACAGACATGTAGATTATACTCGACAGTCCATTAGAAAAAACATACAACAGACATGTAGATTATACTCGACAGTCCGTTAGAAACAACATACAACAGACATGTAGATTATACTCGACAGTCCGTTAGAAACAACATACAACAGACATGTAGATTATACTCGACAGTCCGTTAGAAACAACATACAACAGACATGTAGATTATACTCGACAGTCCGTTAGAAACAACATACAACAGACATGTAGATTATACTCGACAGTCCGTTAGAAACAACATACAACAGACATGTAGATAATACTCGACAGTCCGTTTGAAACAACATACAACATACATGGAGATTATACTCGACAGTCCGTTAGAAACAACATACAACAGACATGGAGATTATACTCGACAGTCCGTTAGAAACAACATACAACAGACCATGTAGATTATACTCGACAGTCCGTTAGAAACAACATACAACAGACATGTAGATTATACTCGACAGTCCGTTAGAAACAACATACAACAGACATGTAGTACTCGACAGTCCATTAGAAATAACATACAACAGACATGTAGATTATACTCGACAGTCCGTTAGAAACAACATACAACAGACATGTAGATTATACTCGACAGTCCATTAGAAACAACATACAACAGACATGTAGATTATACTCGACAGTCCGTTAGAAACAACATACAACATACATGTAGATTATACCTGACAGTCCGTTAGAAACAACATACAACAGACATGTAGATTATACTCGACAGTCCGTTATAAACAACATACAACAGACATGTAGATTATACTCGACAGTCCGTTAGAAACAACATACAACAGACATGTAGATTATACTCGACAGTCCGTTAGAAACAACATACAACAGACATGTAGTACTCGACAGTCCATTAGAAATAACATACAACAGACATGTAGATTATACTCGACAGTCCGTTAGAAACAACATACAACAGACATGTAGATTATACTCGACAGTCCGTTAGAAACAACATACAACAGACATGGAGATTATACTCGACAGTTCGTTAGAAACAACATACAACAGACCATGTAGATTATACTCGACAGTCCGTTAGAAACAACATACAACAGACATGTAGATTATACTCGACAGTCCATTAGAAACAACATACAACAGACATGTAGATTATACTCGACAGTCCGTTAGAAACAACATACAGCAGACATGTAGATTATACTCGACAGTCCGTTAGAAACAACATACAACAGACATGTAGATTATACTCGACAGTCCGTTAGAAACAACATACAACAGACATGTAGATTATACTCGACAGTTCGTTAGAAACAACATACAACAGACATGTAGATTATACTCGACAGTCCGTTAGAAACAACATACAACAGACATGTAGATTATACTCGACAGTCCGTTAGAAACAACATACAACAGACATGTAGATAATACTCGACAGTCCGTTTGAAACAACATACAACATACATGGAGATTATACTCGACAGTCCGTTAGAAACAACATACAACAGACATGGAGATTATACTCGACAGTCCGTTAGAAACAACATACAACAGACCATGTAGATTATACTCGACAGTCCGTTAGAAACAACATACAACAGACATGTAGATTATACTCGACAGTCCGTTAGAAACAACATACAACAGACATGTAGTACTCGACAGTCCATTAGAAATAACATACAACAGACATGTAGATTATACTCGACAGTCCGTTAGAAACAACATACAACAGACATGTAGATTATACTCGACAGTCCATTAGAAACAACATACAACAGACATGTAGATTATACTCGACAGTCCGTTAGAAACAACATACAACATACATGTAGATTATACCTGACAGTCCGTTAGAAACAACATACAACAGACATGTAGATTATACTCGACAGTCCGTTATAAACAACATACAACAGACATGTAGATTATACTCGACAGTCCGTTAGAAACAACATACAACAGACATGTAGATTATACTCGACAGTCCATTAGAAACAACATACAACATACATGTATATTATACTCGACAGTCCATTAGAAACAACATACAACAGACATGTAGATTATACTCGACAGTCCGTTAGAAACAACATACAACAGACATGTAGATTATACTCGACAGTCCGTTAGAAACAACATACAACAGACATGTAGATTATACTCGACATTCTGTTAGAAACAACATACAACAGACATGTAGATTATACTCGACAGTCCGTTAGAAACAACATACAACAAACATGTAGATTATACTCGACAGTCCATTAGAAACAACATACAACAGACATGTAGATTATACTCGACAGTCCTTTAGAAACAACATACAACAGAAATGTAGATTATACTTGACATGTCAAGTCCGTTAGAAACAACATACAACAGACATGGAGATTATACTCGACAGTCCATTAGAAAAAACATACAACAGACAATGTAGAATATACTCGACAGTCCGTTAGAAACAACATACAACAGACATGTAGATTATACTCGACAGTCCATTAGAAACAACATACAACAGACATGTAGATTATACTCGACAGTTCGTTAGAAACAACATACAACATACATGGAGATTATACTCGACAGTCCGTTAGAAACAACATACAACAGACATGTAGATTATACTCGACAGTTCGTTAGAAACAACATACAACAGACCATGTAGATTATACTCGACAGTCCGTTAGAAACAACATACAACAGACATGTAGATTATACTCGACAGTCCATTAGAAACAACATACAAAAGACATGTAGAATATACTCGACAGTCCGTTAGAAACAACATACAACAGACATGTAGATTATACTCGACAGTCCATTAGAAACAACATACAACAGACATGTAGATTATACTCGACAGTCCGTTAGAAACAACATACAACAGACATGTAGATTATACAAAACAGTCCGTTAGAAACAACATACAACAGACATGTAGATTATACTCGACAGTCCGTTAGAAACAACATACAACAGACATGTAGATTATACTCGACAGTCCGTTAGAAACAACATACAACAGACATGTAGATTATACTCGACAGTCCATTAGAAACAACATACAACAGACATGTAGATTATACTCGACAGTCTGTTAGAAACAACATACAACAGACATGTAGATTATACTTGACATGTCAAGTCCGTTAGAAACAACATACAACAGACATGGAGATTATACTCGACAGTCCATTAGAAACAACATACAACAGACAATGTAGAATATATTCGACAGTCCGTTAGAAACAACATACAACAGACATGTAGATTATACTCGACAGTCCATTAGAAACAACATACAACAGACATGTAGATTATACTCGACAATCCGATAGAAACAACATACAACAGACATGTAGATTATACTCGACAGTCCGTTAGAAACGACATACAACAGACATGTAGATTATACTCGACAGTCCGTTAGAAACAACATACAACAGACATGTAGATTATACTCGACAGTCCATTAGAAACAACATACAACAGACATGTAGATTATACTCGACAGTCCGTTAGAAACAACATACAACAGACATGTAGATTATACTCGACAGTCCGTTAGAAACAACATACAACAGACATGTAGATTATACTCGACAGTCCGTTAGAAACAACATACAACATACATGGAGATTATACTCGACAGTCCGTTAGAAACAACATACAACAGACATGGAGATTATACTCGACAGTTCGTTAGAAACAACATACAACAGACCATGTAGATTATACTCGACAGTCCGTTAGAAACAACATACAACAGACATGTAGATTATACTCGACAGTCCATTAGAAACAACATACAACAGACATGTAGATTATACTCGACAGTCCGTTAGAAATAACATACAACAGACATGTAGATTATACTCGACAGTCCATTAGAAACAACATACAACAGACATGTAGATTATACTCGACAGTCCGTTAGAAACAACATACAACAGACATGGAGATTATACTCGACAGTTCGTTAGAAACAACATACAACAGACCATGTAGATTATACTCGACAGTCCGTTAGAAACAACATACAACAGACATGTAGATTATACTCGACAGTCCATTAGAAACAACATACAACAGACATGTAGATTATACTCGACAGTCCGTTAGAAACAACATACAGCAGACATGTAGATTATACTCGACAGTCCGTTAGAAACAACATACAACAGACATGTAGATTATACTCGACAGTCCGTTAGAAACAACATACAACAGACATGTAGATTATACTCGACAGTCCATTAGAAAAAACATACAACAGACATGTAGATTATACTCGACAGTCCGTTAGAAACAACATACAACAGACATGTAGATTATACTTGACAGTCCGTTAGAAACAACATACAACAGACATGTAGATTATACTCGACAGTCCGTTAGAAACAACATACAACAGACATGTAGATTATACTCGACAGTCCGTTAGAAACAACATACAACAGACATGTAGATTATACTCGACAGTCCGTTAGAAACAACATACAACAGACATGTAGATAATACTCGACAGTCCGTTTGAAACAACATACAACATACATGGAGATTATACTCGACAGTCCGTTAGAAACAACATACAACAGACATGGAGATTATACTCGACAGTCCGTTAGAAACAACATACAACAGACCATGTAGATTATACTCGACAGTCCGTTAGAAACAACATACAACAGACATGTAGATTATACTCGACAGTCCGTTAGAAACAACATACAACAGACATGTAGTACTCGACAGTCCATTAGAAATAACATACAACAGACATGTAGATTATACTCGACAGTCCGTTAGAAACAACATACAACAGACATGTAGATTATACTCGACAGTCCATTAGAAACAACATACAACAGACATGTAGATTATACTCGACAGTCCGTTAGAAACAACATACAACATACATGTAGATTATACCTGACAGTCCGTTAGAAACAACATACAACAGACATGTAGATTATACTCGACAGTCCGTTATAAACAACATACAACAGACATGTAGATTATACTCGACAGTCCGTTAGAAACAACATACAACAGACATGTAGATTATACTCGACAGTCCATTAGAAACAACATACAACAGACATGTAGATTATACTCGACAGTCCATTAGAAACAACATACAACAGACATGTAGATTATACTCGACAGTCCGTTAGAAACAACATACAACAGACATGTAGATTATACTCGACAGTCCGTTAGAAACAACATACAACAGACATGTAGATTATACTCGACAGTCCGTTAGAAACAACATACAACAGACATGTAGATTATACTCGACAGTCCGTTAGAAACAACATACAACAAACATGTAGATTATACTCGACAGTCCATTAGAAACAACATACAACAGACATGTAGATTATACTCGACAGTCCTTTAGAAACAACATACAACAGAAATGTAGATTATACTTGACATGTCAAGTCCGTTAGAAACAACATACAACAGACATGGAGATTATACTCGACAGTCCATTAGAAACAACATACAACAGACCATGTAGAATATACTCGACAGTCCGTTAGAAACAACATACAGCAGACATGTAGATTATACTCGACAGTCCATTAGAAACAACATACAACAGACATGTAGATTATACTCGACAATCCGATAGAAACAACATACAACAGACATGTAGATTATACTCGACAGTCCGTTAGAAACGACATACAACAGACATGTAGATTATACTCGACAGTCCGTTAGAAACAAAATACAACAGACATGTAGATTATACTCGACAGTCCATTAGAAACAACATACAAAAGACATGTAGATTATACTCGACAGTCCGTTAGAAACAACATACAACAGACATGTAGATTATACTCGACAGTCCGTTTGAAACAACATACAACAGACATGTAGATTATACTCGACAGTTCGTTAGAAACAACATACAACATACATGGAGATTATACTCGACAGTCCGTTAGAAACAACATACAACAGACATGGAGATTATACTCGACAGTTCGTTAGAAACAACATACAACAGACCATGGAGATTATACTCGACAGTCCGTTAGAAACAACATACAACAGACATGTAGATTATACTCGACAGTCCATTAGAAACAACATACAACAGACATGTAGAATATACTCGACAGTCCGTTAGAAACAATATACAACAGACATGTAGATTATACTCGACAGTCCATTAGAAACAACATACAACAGAGATGTAGATTATACTCGACAGTCCATTAGAAACAACATACAACAGACATGTAGATTATACTCGACAGTCCGTTAGAAACAACATACAACAGACATGTAGATTATACAAAACAGTCCGTTAGAAACAACATACAACAGACATGTAGATTATACTCGACAGTCCGTTAGAAACAACATACAACAGACATGTAGATTATACTCGACAGTCCGTTAGAAACAACATACAACAGACATGTAGATTATACTCGACAGTCCGTTAGAAACAACATACAACAGACATGTAGATTATACTCGACAGTCTGTTAGAAACAACATACAACAGAAATGTAGATTATACTTGACATGTCAAGTCCGTTAGAAACAACATACAACAGACATGGAGATTATACTCGACAGTCCGTTAGAAACAACATACAACAGACCATGTAGAATATACTCGACAGTCCGTTAGAAACAACATACAACAGACATGTAGATTATACTCGACAGTCCATTAGAAACAACATACAACAGACATGTAGATTATACTCGACAATCCGTTAGAAACAACATACAACAGACATGTAGATTATACTCGACAGTCCGTTAGAAACGACATACAACAGACATGTAGATTATACTCGACAGTCTGTTAGAAACAACATACAACAGACATGTAGATTATACTCGACAGTCCATGAGAAACAACATACAACAGACATGTAGATTATACTCGACAGTCCGTTAGAAACAACATACAACAGACATGTAGATTATACTCGACAGTCCATTAGAAACAACATACAACAGACATGTAGATTATACTCGACAGTCCATTAGAAACAACATACAACAGACATGTAGATTATACTCGACAGTCCGTTAGAAACAACATACAACAGACATGTAGATTATACTCGACAGTCCGTTAGAAACAACATACAACAGACATGTAGATTATACTCGACAGTCCGTTAGAAACAACATACAACAGACATGTAGATTATACTCGACAGTCCGTTAGAAACAACATACAACAAACATGTAGATTATACTCGACAGTCCATTAGAAACAACATACAACAGACATGTAGATTATACTCGACAGTCCTTTAGAAACAACATACAACAGAAATGTAGATTATACTTGACATGTCAAGTCCGTTAGAAACAACATACAACAGACATGGAGATTATACTCGACAGTCCATTAGAAACAACATACAACAGACCATGTAGAATATACTCGACAGTCCGTTAGAAACAACATACAACAGACATGTAGATTATACTCGACAGTCCATTAGAAACAACATACAACAGACATGTAGATTATACTCGACAATCCGATAGAAACAACATACAACACACATGTAGATTATACTCGACAGTCCGTTAGAAACGACATACAACAGACATGTAGATTATACTCGACAGTCCGTTAGAAACAACATACAACAGACATGTAGATTATACTCGACAGTCCATTAGAAACAACATACAACAGACATGTAGATTATACTCGACAGTCCGTTAGAAACAACATACAACAGACATGTAGATTATACTCGACAGTCCGTTAGAAACAACATACAACAGACATGTAGATTATACTCGACAGTCCGTTAGAAACAACATACAACATACATGGAGATTATACTCGACAGTCCGTTAGAAACAACATACAACAGACATGGAGATTATACTCGACAGTTCGTTAGAAACAACATACAACAGACCATGTAGATTATACTCGACAGTCCGTTAGAAACAACATACAACAGACATGTAGATTATACTCGACAGTCCATTAGAAACAACATACAACAGACATGTAGATTATACTCGACAGTCCGTTAGAAATAACATACAACAGACATGTAGATTATACTCGACAGTCCATTAGAAACAACATACAACAGACATGTAGATTATACTCGACAGTCCGTTAGAAACAACATACAACAGACATGGAGATTATACTCGACAGTTCGTTAGAAACAACATACAACAGACCATGTAGATTATACTCGACAGTCCGTTAGAAACAACATACAACAGACATGTAGATTATACTCGACAGTCCATTAGAAACAACATACAACAGACATGTAGATTATACTCGACAGTCCGTTAGAAACAACATACAGCAGACATGTAGATTATACTCGACAGTCCGTTAGAAACAACATAGAACAGACATGTAGATTATACTCGACAGTCCGTTAGATACAACATACAACAGACATGTAGATTATACTCGACAGTCCATTAGAAACAACATACAACAGACATGTAGATTATACTCGACAGTCCGTTAGAAACAACATACAACAGACATGTAGATTATACTCGACAGTCCGTTAGAAACAACATACAACAGACATGTAGATTATACTCGACAGTTCGTTAGAAACAACATACAACATACATGTAGATTATACTCGACAGTCCGTTAGAAACAACATACAACAGACATGTAGATTATACTCGACAGTCCGTTAGAAACAACATACAACAGACATGTAGATAATACTCGACAGTCCGTTTGAAACAACATACAACATACATGGAGATTATACTCGACAGTCCGTTAGAAACAACATACAACAGACATGGAGATTATACTCGACAGTCCGTTAGAAACAACATACAACAGACCATGTAGATTATACTCGACAGTCCGTTAGAAACAACATACAACAGACATGTAGATTATACTCGACAGTCCGTTAGAAACAACATACAACAGACATGTAGTACTCGACAGTCCATTAGAAATAACATACAACAGACATGTAGATTATACTCGACAGTCCGTTAGAAACAACATACAACAGACATGTAGATTATACTCGACAGTCCATTAGAAACAACATACAACAGACATGTAGATTATACTCGACAGTCCGTTAGAAACAACATACAACATACATGTAGATTATACCTGACAGTCCGTTAGAAACAACATACAACAGACATGTAGATTATACTCGACAGTCCGTTATAAACAACATACAACAGACAATGTAGATTATACTCGACAGTCCGTTAGAAACAACATACAACAGACATGTAGATTATACTCGACAGTCCATTAGAAACAACATACAACAGACATGTAGATTATACTCGACAGTCCATTAGAAACAACATACAACAGACATGTAGATTATACTCGACAGTCCGTTAGAAACAACATACAACAGACATGTAGATTATACTCGACAGTCCGTTAGAAACAACATACAACAGACATGTAGATTATACTCGACAGTCCGTTAGAAACAACATACAACAGACATGTAGATTATACTCGACAGTCCGTTAGAAACAACATACAACAAACATGTAGATTATACTCGACAGTCCATTAGAAACAACATACAACAGACATGTAGATTATACTCGACAGTCCTTTAGAAACAACATACAACAGAAATGTAGATTATACTTGACATGTCAAGTCCGTTAGAAACAACATACAACAGACATGGAGATTATACTCGACAGTCCATTAGAAACAACATACAACAGACCATGTAGAATATACTCGACAGTCCGTTAGAAACAACATACAGCAGACATGTAGATTATACTCGACAGTCCATTAGAAACAACATACAACAGACATGTAGATTATACTCGACAATCCGATAGAAACAACATACAACAGACATGTAGATTATACTCGACAGTCCGTTAGAAACAAAATACAACAGACATGTAGATTATACTCGACAGTCCATTAGAAACAACATACAAAAGACATGTAGATTATACTCGACAGTCCGTTAGAAACAACATACAACAGACATGTAGATTATACTCGACAGTCCGTTAGAAACAACATACAACAGACATGTAGATTATACTCGACAGTCCGTTAGAAACAACATACAACATACATGGAGATTATACTCGACAGTCCGTTAGAAACAACATACAACAGACATGGAGATTATACTCGACAGTTCGTTAGAAACAACATACAACAGACCATGTAGATTATACTCGACAGTCCGTTAGAAACAACATACAACAGACATGTAGATTATACTCGACAGTCCATTAGAAACAACATACAACAGACATGTAGAATATACTCGAAAGTCCGTTAGAAACAACATACAACAGACATGTAGATTATACTCGACAGTCCATTAGAAACAACATACAACAGACATGTAGATTATACTCGACAGTCCATTAGAAACAACATACAACAGACATGTAGATTATACTCGACAGTCCGTTAGAAACAACATACAACAGACATGTAGATTATACAAAACAGTCCGTTAGAAACAACATACAACAGACATGTAGATTATACTCGACAGTCCGTTAGAAACAACATACAACAGACATGTAGATTATACTCGACAGTCTGTTAGAAACAACATACAACAGAAATGTAGATTATACTTGACATGTCAAGTCCGTTAGAAACAACATACAACAGACATGGAGATTATACTCGACAGTCCGTTAGAAACAACATACAACAGACCATGTAGAATATACTCGACAGTCCGTTAGAAACAACATACAACAGACATGTAGATTATACTCGACAGTCCATTAGAAACAACATACAACAGACATGTAGATTATACTCGACAATCCGTTAGAAACAACATACAACAGACATGTAGATTATACTCGACAGTCCGTTAGAAACGACATACAACAGACATGTAGATTATACTCGACAGTCCGTTAGAAACAACATACAACAGACATGTAGATTATACTCGACAGTCCATTAGAAACAACATACAAAAGACATGTAGATTATACTCGACAGTCCGTTAGAAACAACATACAACAGACATGTAGATTATACTCGACAGTCCGTTAGAAACAACATACAACAGACATGTAGATTATACTCGACAGTCCGTTAGAAACAACATACAACATACATGGAGATTATACTCGACAGTCCGTTAGAAACAACATACAACAGACATGGAGATTATACTCGACAGTTCGTTAGAAACAACATACAACAGACCATGTAGATTATACTCGACAGTCCGTTAGAAACAACATACAACAGACATGTAGATTATACTCGACAGTCCATTAGAAACAACATACAACAGACATGTAGAATATACTCGAAAGTCCGTTAGAAACAACATACAACAGACATGTAGATTATACTCGACAGTCCATTAGAAACAACATACAACAGACATGTAGATTATACTCGACAGTCCATTAGAAACAACATACAACAGACATGTAGATTATACTCGACAGTCCGTTAGAAACAACATACAACAGACATGTAGATTATACTCGACAGTCCGTTAGAAACAACATACAACAGACATGTAGATTATACTCGACAGTCCGTTAGAAACAACATACAACAGACATGTAGATTATACTCGACAGTCTGTTAGAAACAACATACAACAGAAATGTAGATTATACTTGACATGTCAAGTCCGTTAGAAACAACATACAACAGACATGGAGATTATACTCGACAGTCCGTTAGAAACAACATACAACAGACCATGTAGAATATACTCGACAGTCCGTTAGAAACAACATACAACAGACATGTAGATTATACTCGACAGTCCATTAGAAACAACATACAACAGACATGTAGATTATACTCGACAATCCGTTAGAAACAACATACAACAGACATGTAGATTATACTCGACAGTCCGTTAGAAACGACATACAACAGACATGTAGATTATACTCGACAGTCCGTTAGAAACAACATACAACAGACATGTAGATTATACTCGACAGTCCATTAGAAACAACATACAACAGACATGGAGATTATACTCGACCGTCCGTTAGAAACAACATACAACAGACATGTAGATTATACTCGACAGTCCGTTAGAAACAACATACAACAGACATGTAGATTATACTCGACAGTCCGTTAGAAACAACATACAAAATACATGGAGATTATACTCGACAGTCCGTTAGAAACAACATACAACAGACATGGAGATTATACTCGACAGTTCGTTGGAAACAACATACAACAGACCATGTAGATTATACTCGACAGTCCGTTAGAAACAACATACAACAGACATGTAGATTATACTCGACAGTCCATTAGAAACAACATACAACATACATGTAGATTATACTCGACAGTCCGTTAGAAACAACTTACAGCAGACATGTAGATTATACTCGACAGTCCGTTAGAAACAACATACAACAGACATGTAGCACTCGACAGTCCATTAGAAATAACATACAACAGACATGTAGATTATACTCGACAGTCCGTTAGAAACAACATACAACAGACATGTAGATTATACTCGACAGTCCATTAGAAACAACAAACAACAGACATGTAGATTATACTCGACAGTCCGTTAGAAACAACATACAACAAACATGTAGATTATACTCGACAGTCCGTTAGAAACAACATACAACAGACATGTAGATTATACTCGACAGTCCGTTAGAAACAACATACAACATACATGGAGATTATACTCGACAGTCCGTTAGAAACAACATACAACAGACATGGAGATTATACTCGACAGTTCGTTAGAAACAACATACAACAGACCATGTAGATTATACTCGACAGTCCGTTAGAAACAACATACAACAGACATGTAGATTATACTCGACAGTCCATTAGAAACAACATACAACAGACATGTAGATTATACTCGACAGTCCGTTAGAAACAACATACAACAGACATGTAGATTATACTCGACAGTCCATTAGAAACAACATACAACAGACATGTAGATTATACTCGACAGTTCGTTAGAAACAACATACAACAGACATGAGATTATACTCGACAGTTCGTTAGAAACAACATACAACAGACCATGTAGATTATACTCGACAGTCCGTTAGAAACAACATACAACAGACATGTAGATAATACTCGACAGTCCGTTAGAAACAACATACAACATACATGGAGATTATACTCGACAGTCCGTTAGAAACAACATACAACAGACATGGAGATTATACTCGACAGTCCGTTAGAAACAACATACAACAGACCATGTAGATTATACTCGACAGTCCGTTAGAAACAACATACAACAGACATGTAGATTATACTCGACAGTCCGTTAGAAACAACATACAACAGACATGTAGTACTCGACAGTCCATTAGAAATAACATACAACAGACATGTAGATTATACTCGACAGTCCGTTAGAAACAACATACAACAGACATGTAGATTATACTCGACAGTCCATTAGAAACAACATACAACAGACATGTAGATTATACTCGACAGTCCGTTAGAAACAACATACAACATACATGTAGATTATACCTGACAGTCCGTTAGAAACAACATACAACAGACATGTAGATTATACTCGACAGTCCGTTATAAACAACATACAACAGACATGTAGATTATACTCGACAGTCCGTTAGAAACAACATACAACAGACATGTAGATTATACTCGACAGTCCATTAATAACAACATACAACAGACATGTAGATTATACTCGACAGTCCATTAGAAACAACATACAACAGACATGTAGATTATACTCGACAGTCCGTTAGAAACAACATACAACAGACATGTAGATCATACTCGACAGTCCGTTAGAAACAACATACAACAGACATGTAGATTATACTCGACAGTCCGTTAGAAACAACATACAACAGACATGTAGATTATACTCGACAGTCCGTTAGAAACAACATACAACAAACATGTAGATTATACTCGACAGTCCATTAGAAACAACATACAACAGACATGTAGATTATACTCGACAGTCCGTTAGAAACAACATACAACAGAAATGTAGATTATACTTGACATGTCAAGTCCGTTAGAAACAACATACAACAGACATGGAGATTATACTCGACAGTCCATTAGAAACAACATACAACAGACCATGTAGAATATACTCGACAGTCCGTTAGAAACAACATACAACAGACATGTAGATTATACTCGACAGTCCATTAGAAACAACATACAACAGACATGTAGATTATACTCGACAATCCGATAGAAACAACATACAACAGACATGTAGATTATACTCGACAGTCCGTTAGAAACGACATACAACAGACATGTAGATTATACTCGACAGTCCGTTAGAAACAACATACAACAAACATGTAGATTATACTCGACAGTCCATTAGAAACAACATACAACAGACATGTAGATTATACTCGACAGTCCGTTAGAAACAACATACAACAGACATGTAGATTATACTCGACAGTCCGTTAGAAACAACATACAACAGACATGTAGATTATACTTGACAGTCCGTTAGAAACAACATACAACATACATGGAGATTATACTCGACAGTCCGTTAGAAACAACATAAAACAGACATGGAGATTATACTCGACAGTACGTTAGAAACAACATACAACAGACCATGTAGATTATACTCGACAGTCCGTTAGAAACAACATACAACAGACATGTAGATTATACTCGACAGTCCGTTAGAAACAACATACAACAGACATGTAGATAATACTCGACAGTCCGTTAGAAACAACATACAACATACATGGAGATTATACTCGACAGTCCGTTAGAAACAACATACAACACACATGTAGATTATACTCGACAGTCCGTTAGAAACAACATACAACAGACATGTAGATTATACTCGACAGTCCGTTAGAAACAACATACAACAGACATGTAGATAATACTCGACAGTCCGTTAGAAACAACATACAACATACATGGAGATTATACTCGACAGTCCGTTAGAAACAACATACAACAGACATGTAGATTATACTCGACAGTCCGTTAGAAACAACATACAACAGACCATGTAGATTATACTCGACAGTCCGTTACAAACAACATACAACAGACATGTAGAGTATACTCGACAGTCCGTTAGAAACAACATACAACAGACATGTAGTACTCGACAGTCCATTAGAAATAACATACAACAGACATGTAGATTATACTCGACAGTCCGTTAGAAACAACATACAACAGACATGTAGATTATACTCGACAGTCCATTAGAAACAACATACAACAGACATGTAGATTATACTCGACAGTCCGTTAGAAACAACATACAACAAACATGTAGATTATACTCGACAGTCCGTTAGAAACAACATACAACAGACATGTAGATTATACTCGACAGTCCGTTAGAAACAACATACAACATACATGGAGATTATACTCGACAGTCCGTTAGAAACAACATACAACAGACATGGAGATTATACTCGACAGTTCGTTAGAAACAACATACAACAGACCATGTAGATTATACTCGACAGTCCGTTAGAAACAACATACAACAGACATGTAGATTATACTCGACAGTCCATTAGAAACAACATACAACAGACATGTAGATTATACTCGACAGTCCGTTAGAAACAACATACAACAGACATGTAGATTATACTCGACAGTCCGTTAGAAACAACATACAACAGACATGTAGATTATACTCGACAGTCCGTTAGAAACAACATACAACAGACATGAGATTATACTCGACAGTTCGTTAGAAACAACATACAACAGACCATGTAGATTATACTCGACAGTCCGTTAGAAACAACATACAACAGACATGTAGATTATACTCGACAGTCCATTAGAAACAACATACAACAGACATGTAGATTATACTCGACAGTCCGTTAGAAACAACATACAGCAGACATGTAGATTATACTCGACAGTCCGTTAGAAACAACACAGAACAGACATGTAGATTATACTCGACAGTCCGTTAGAAACAACATACAACAGACATGTAGATTATACTCGACAGTCCGTTAGAAACAACATACAACAGACATGTAGATTATACTCGACAGTCCGTTAGAAACAACATACAACAGACATGTAGATTATACTCGACAGTCCGTTAGAAACAACATACAACAGACATGTAGATTATACTCGACAGTCCGTTAGAAACAACATACAACAGACATGTAGATTATACTCGACAGTCCGTTAGAAACAACATACAACAGACATGTAGATAATACTCGACAGTCCGTTAGAAACAACATACAACATACATGGAGATTATACTCGACAGTCCGTTAGAAACAACATACAACAGACATGGAGATTATACTCGACAGTCCGTTAGAAACAACATACAACAGACCATGTAGATTATACTCGACAGTCCGTTAGAAACAACATACAACAGACATGTAGATCATACTCGACAGTCCGTTAGAAACAACATACAACAGACATGTAGTACTCGACAGTCCATTAGAAATAACATACAACAGACATGTAGATTATACTCGACAGTCCGTTAGAAACATCATACAACAGACATGTAGATTATACTCGACAGTCCATTAGAAACAACATACAACAGACATGTAGATTATACTCGACAGTCCGTTAGAAACAACATACAACATACATGTAGATTATACCTGACAGTCCGTTAGAAACAACATACAACAGACATGTAGATTATACTCGACAGTCCGTTATAAACAACATACAACAGACATGTAGATTATACTCGACAGTCCGTTAGAAACAACATACAACAGACATGTAGATTATACTCGACAGTCCATTAATAACAACATACAACAGACATGTAGATTATACTCGACAGTCCATTAGAAACAACATACAACAGACATGTAGATTATACTCGACAGTCCGTTAGAAACAACATACAACAGACATGTAGATTATACTCGACAGTCCGTTAGAAACAACATACAACAGACATGTAGATTATACTCGACAGTCCATTAGAAACAACATACAACAGACATGTAGATTATACTCGACAGTCCGTTAGAAACAACATACAACAAACATGTAGATTATACTCGACAGTCCGTTAGAAACAACATACAACAGACATGTAGATTATACTCGACAGTCCGTTAGAAACAACATACAACATACATGGAGATTATACTCGACAGTCCGTTAGAAACAACATACAACAGACATGGAGATTATACTCGACAGTTCGTTAGAAACAACATACAACAGACCATGTAGATTATACTCGACAGTCCGTTAGAAACAACATACAACAGACATGTAGATTATACTCGACAGTCCATTAGAAACAACATACAACAGACATGTAGATTATACTCGACAGTCCGTTAGAAACAACATACAACAGACATGTAGATTATACTCGACAGTCCATTAGAAACAACATACAACAGACATGTAGATTATACTCGACAGTTCGTTAGAAACAACATACATAAGACATGAGATTATACTCGACAGTTCGTTAGAAACAACATACAACAGACCATGTAGATTATACTCGACAGTCCGTTAGAAACAACATACAACAGACATGTAGATAATACTCGACAGTCCGTTAGAAACAACATACAACATACATGGAGATTATACTCGACAGTCCGTTAGAAACAACATACAACAGACATGGAGATTATACTCGACAGTCCGTTAGAAACAACATACAACAGACCATGTAGATTATACTCGACAGTCCGTTAGAAACAACATACAACAGACATGTAGATTATACTCGACAGTCCGTTAGAAACAACATACAACAGACATGTAGTACTCGACAGTCCATTAGAAATAACATACAACAGACATGTAGATTATACTCGACAGTCCGTTAGAAACAACATACAACAGACATGTAGATTATACTCGACAGTCCATTAGAAACAACATACAACAGACATGTAGATTATACTCGACAGTCCGTTAGAAACAACATACAACATACATGTAGATTATACCTGACAGTCCGTTAGAAACAACATACAACAGACATGTAGATTATACTCGACAGTCCGTTATAAACAACATACAACAGACATGTAGATTATACTCGACAGTCCGTTAGAAACAACATACAACAGACATGTAGATTATACTCGACAGTCCATTAATAACAACATACAACAGACATGTAGATTATACTCGACAGTCCATTAGAAACAACATACAACAGACATGTAGATTATACTCGACAGTCCGTTAGAAACAACATACAACAGACATGTAGATTATACTCGACAGTCCGTTAGAAACAACATACAACAGACATGTAGATTATACTCGACAGTCCGTTAGAAACAACATACAACATACATGGAGATTATACTCGACAGTCCGTTAGAAACAACATACAACAGACATGGAGATTATACTCGACAGTTCGTTAGAAACAACATACAACAGACCATGTAGATTATACTCGACAGTCCGTTAGAAACAACATACAACAGACATGTAGATTATACTCGACAGTCCATTAGAAACAACATACAACAGACATGTAGATTATACTCGACAGTCCGTTAGAAACAACATACAACAGACATGTAGATTATACTCGACAGTCCGTTAGAAACAACATACAACAGACATGTAGATTATACTCGACAGTCCGTTAGAAACAACATACAACAGACATGAGATTATACTCGACAGTTCGTTAGAAACAACATACAACAGACCATGTAGATTATACTCGACAGTCCGTTAGAAACAACATACAACAGACATGTAGATTATACTCGACAGTCCATTAGAAACAACATACAACAGACATGTAGATTATACTCGACAGTCCGTTAGAAACAACATACAGCAGACATGTAGATTATACTCGACAGTCCGTTAGAAACAACACAGAACAGACATGTAGATTATACTCGACAGTCCGTTAGAAACAACATACAACAGACATGTAGATTATACTCGACAGTCCGTTAGAAACAACATACAACAGACATGTAGATTATACTCGACAGTCCGTTAGAAACAACATACAACAGACATGTAGATTATACTCGACAGTCCGTAAAAAACAACATACAACAGACATGTAGATTATACTCGACAGTCCGTTAGAAACAACATACAACAGACATGTAGATTATACTCGACAGTCCGTTAGAAACAACATACAACAGACATGTAGATAATACTCGACAGTCCGTTAGAAACAACATACAACATACATGGAGATTATACTCGACAGTCCGTTAGAAACAACATACAACAGACATGGAGATTATACTCGACAGTCCGTTAGAAACAACATACAACAGACCATGTAGATTATACTCGACAGTCCGTTAGAAACAACATACAACAGACATGTAGATCATACTCGACAGTCCGTTAGAAACAACATACAACAGACATGTAGTACTCGACAGTCCATTAGAAATAACATACAACAGACATGTAGATTATACTCGACAGTCCGTTAGAAACATCATACAACAGACATGTAGATTATACTCGACAGTCCATTAGAAACAACATACAACAGACATGTAGATTATACTCGACAGTCCGTTAGAAACAACATACAACATACATGTAGATTATACCTGACAGTCCGTTAGAAACAACATACAACAGACATGTAGATTATACTCGACAGTCCGCTATAAACAACATACAACAGACATGTAGATTATACTCGACAGTCCGTTAGAAACAACATACAACAGACATGTAGATTATACTCGACAGTCCATTAATAACAACATACAACAGACATGTAGATTATACTCGACAGTCCATTAGAAACAACATACAACAGACATGTAGATTATACTCGACAGTCCGTTAGAAACAACATACAACAGACATGTAGATTATACTCGACAGTCCGTTAGAAACAACATACAACAGACATGTAGATTATACTCGACAGTCCATTAGAAACAACATACAACAGACATGTAGATTATACTCGACAGTCCGTTAGAAACAACATACAACAAACATGTAGATTATACTCGACAGTCCGTTAGAAACAACATACAACAGACATGTAGATTATACTCGACAGTCCGTTAGAAACAACATACAACATACATGGAGATTATACTCGACAGTCCGTTAGAAACAACATACAACAGACATGGAGATTATACTCGACAGTTCGTTAGAAACAACATACAACAGACCATGTAGATTATACTCGACAGTCCGTTAGAAACAACATACAACAGACATGTAGATTATACTCGACAGTCCATTAGAAACAACATACAACAGACATGTAGATTATACTCGACAGTCCGTTAGAAACAACATACAACAGACATGTAGATTATACTCGACAGTCCATTAGAAACAACATACAACAGACATGTAGATTATACTCGACAGTTCGTTAGAAACAACATACATAAGACATGAGATTATACTCGACAGTTCGTTAGAAACAACATACAACAGACCATGTAGATTATACTCGACAGTCCGTTAGAAACAACATACAACAGACATGTAGATAATACTCGACAGTCCGTTAGAAACAACATACAACATACATGGAGATTATACTCGACAGTCCGTTAGAAACAACATACAACAGACATGGAGATTATACTCGACAGTCCGTTAGAAACAACATACAACAGACCATGTAGATTATACTCGACAGTCCGTTAGAAACAACATACAACAGACATGTAGATTATACTCGACAGTCCGTTAGAAACAACATACAACAGACATGTAGTACTCGACAGTCCATTAGAAATAACATACAACAGACATGTAGATTATACTCGACAGTCCGTTAGAAACAACATACAACAGACATGTAGATTATACTCGACAGTCCATTAGAAACAACATACAACAGACATGTAGATTATACTCGACAGTCCGTTAGAAACAACATACAACATACATGTAGATTATACCTGACAGTCCGTTAGAAACAACATACAACAGACATGTAGATTATACTCGACAGTCCGTAATAAACAACATACAACAGACATGTAGATTATACTCGACAGTCCGTTAGAAACAACATACAACAGACATGTAGATTATACTCGACAGTCCATTAATAACAACATACAACAGACATGTAGATTATACTCGACAGTCCATTAGAAACAACATACAACAGACATGTAGATTATACTCGACAGTCCGTTAGAAACAACATACAACAGACATGTAGATTATACTCGACAGTCCGTTAGAAACAACATACAACAGACATGTAGATTATACTCGACAGTCCGTTAGAAACAACATACAACAGACATGTAGATTATACTCGACAGTCCGTTAGAAACAACATACAACAAACATGTAGATTATACTCGACAGTCCATTAGAAACAACATACAACAGACATGTAGATTATACTCGACAGTCCGTTAGAAACAACATACAACAGAAATGTAGATTATACTTGACATGTCAAGTCCGTTAGAAACAACATACAACAGACATGGAGATTATACTCGACAGTCCATTAGAAACAACATACAACAGACCATGTAGAATATACTCGACAGTCCGTTAGAAACAACATACAACAGACATGTATATTATACTCGACAGTCCATTAGAAACAACATACAACAGACATGTAGATTATACTCGACAATCCGATAGAAACAACATACAACAGACATGTAGATTATACTCGACAGTCCGTTAGAAACGACATACAACAGACATGTAGATTATACTCGACAGTCCGTTAGAAACAACATACAACAAACATGTAGATTATACTCGACAGTCCATTAGAAACAACATACAACAGACATGTAGATTATACTCGACAGTCCGTTAGAAACAACATACAGCAGACATGTAGATTATACTCGACAGTCCGTTAGAAACAACACAGAACAGACATGTAGATTATACTCGACAGTCCGTTAGAAACAACATACAACAGACATGTAGATTATACTCGACAGTCCGTTAGAAACAACATACAACAGACATGTAGATTATACTCGACAGTCCGTTAGAAACAACATACAACAGACATGTAGATTATACTCGACAGTCCGTTAGAAACAACATACAACAGACATGTAGATTATACTCGACAGTCCGTTAGAAACAACATACAACAGACATGTAGATTATACTCGACAGTCCGTTAGAAACAACATACAACAGACATGTAGATAATACTCGACAGTCCGTTAGAAACAACATACAACATACATGGAGATTATACTCGACAGTCCGTTAGAAACAACATACAACAGACATGGAGATTATACTCGACAGTCCGTTAGAAACAACATACAACAGACCATGTAGATTATACTCGACAGTCCGTTAGAAACAACATACAACAGACATGTAGATCATACTCGACAGTCCGTTAGAAACAACATACAACAGACATGTAGTACTCGACAGTCCATTAGAAATAACATACAACAGACATGTAGATTATACTCGACAGTCCGTTAGAAACATCATACAACAGACATGTAGATTATACTCGACAGTCCATTAGAAACAACATACAACAGACATGTAGATTATACTCGACAGTCCGTTAGAAACAACATACAACATACATGTAGATTATACCTGACAGTCCGTTAGAAACAACATACAACAGACATGTAGATTATACTCGACAGTCCGTTATAAACAACATACAACAGACATGTAGATTATACTCGACAGTCCGTTAGAAACAACATACAACAGACATGTAGATTATACTCGACAGTCCATTAATAACAACATACAACAGACATGTAGATTATACTCGACAGTCCATTAGAAACAACATACAACAGACATGTAGATTATACTCGACAGTCCGTTAGAAACAACATACAACAGACATGTAGATTATACTCGACAGTCCGTTAGAAACAACATACAACAGACATGTAGATTATACTCGACAGTCCATTAGAAACAACATACAACAGACATGTAGATTATACTCGACAGTCCGTTTGAAACAACATACAACAAACATGTAGATTATACTCGACAGTCCGTTAGAAACAACATACAACAGACATGTAGATTATACTCGACAGTCCGTTAGAAACAACATACAACATACATGGAGATTATACTCGACAGTCCGTTAGAAACAACATACAACAGACATGGAGATTATACTCGACAGTTCGTTAGAAACAACATACAACAGACCATGTAGATTATACTCGACAGTCCGTTAGAAACAACATACAACAGACATGTAGATTATACTCGACAGTCCATTAGAAACAACATACAACAGACATGTAGATTATACTCGACAGTCCGTTAGAAACAACATACAACAGACATGTAGATTATACTCGACAGTCCATTAGAAACAACATACAACAGACATGTAGATTATACTCGACAGTTCGTTAGAAACAACATACATAAGACATGAGATTATACTCGACAGTTCGTTAGAAACAACATACAACAGACCATGTAGATTATACTCGACAGTCCGTTAGAAACAACATACAACAGACATGTAGATAATACTCGACAGTCCGTTAGAAACAACATACAACATACATGGAGATTATACTCGACAGTCCGTTAGAAACAACATACAACAGACATGGAGATTATACTCGACAGTCCGTTAGAAACAACATACAACAGACCATGTAGATTATACTCGACAGTCCGTTAGAAACAACATACAACAGACATGTAGATTATACTCGACAGTCCGTTAGAAACAACATACAACAGACATGTAGTACTCGACAGTCCATTAGAAATAACATACAACAGACATGTAGATTATACTCGACAGTCCGTTAGAAACAACATACAACAGACATGTAGATTATACTCGACAGTCCATTAGAAACAACATACAACAGACATGTAGATTATACTCGACAGTCCGTTAGAAACAACATACAACATACATGTAGATTATACCTGACAGTCCGTTAGAAACAACATACAACAGACATGTAGATTATACTCGACAGTCCGTTATAAACAACATACAACAGACATGTAGATTATACTCGACAGTCCGTTAGAAACAACATACAACAGACATGGAGATTATACTCGACAGTCCATTAATAACAACATACAACAGACATGTAGATTATACTCGACAGTCCATTAGAAACAACATACAACAGACATGTAGATTATACTCGACAGTCCGTTAGAAACAACATACAACAGACATGTAGATTATACTCGACAGTCCGTTAGAAACAACATACAACAGACATGTAGATTATACTCGACAGTCCGTTAGAAACAACATACAACAGACATGTAGATTATACTCGACAGTCCGTTAGAAACAACATACAACAAACATGTAGATTATACTCGACAGTCCATTAGAAACAACATACAACAGACATGTAGATTATACTCGACAGTCCGTTAGAAACAACATACAACAGAAATGTAGATTATACTTGACATGTCAAGTCCGTTAGAAACAACATACAACAGACATGGAGATTATACTCGACAGTCCATTAGAAACAACATACAACAGACCATGTAGAATATACTCGACAGTCCGTTAGAAACAACATACAACAGACATGTATATTATACTCGACAGTCCATTAGAAACAACATACAACAGACATGTAGATTATACTCGACAATCCGATAGAAACAACATACAACAGACATGTAGATTATACTCGACAGTCCGTTAGAAACGACATACAACAGACATGTAGATTATACTCGACAGTCCGTTAGAAACAACATACAACAAACATGTAGATTATACTCGACAGTCCATTAGAAACAACATACAACAGACATGTAGATTATACTCGACAGTCCGTTAGAAACAACATACAACAGACATGTAGATTATACTCGACAGTCCGTTAGAAACAACATACAACAGACATGTAGATTATACTTGACAGTCCGTTAGAAACAACATACAACATACATGGAGATTATACTCGACAGTCCGTTAGAAACAACATACAACAGACATGGAGATTATACTCGACAGTACGTTAGAAACAACATACAACAGACCATGTAGATTATACTCGACAGTCCGTTAGAAACAACATACAACAGACATGTAGATTATACTCGACAGTCCATTAGAAACAACATACAACAGACATGTAGATTATACTCGACAGTCCGTTAGAAACAACATACAACAGACATGTAGATTATACTCGACAGTCCGTTAGAAACAACATACAACAGACATGTAGATTATACTCGACAGTCCGTTAGAAACAACATACAACAGACATGTAGATTATACTCGACAGTCCGTTAGAAACAACATACAACAGACATGTAGATTATACTCGACAGTCCGTTAGAAACAACATACAACAGACATGTAGATAATACTCGACAGTCCGTTAGAAACAACATACAACATACATGGAGATTATACTCGACAGTCCGTTAGAAACAACATACAACAGACATGTAGATTATACTCGACAGTCCGTTAGAAACAACATACAACAGACCATGTAGATTATACTCGACAGTCCGTTACAAACAACATACAACAGACATGTAGAGTATACTCGACAGTCCGTTAGAAACAACATACAACAGACATGTAGTACTCGACAGTCCATTAGAAATAACATACAACAGACATGTAGATTATACTCGACAGTCCGTTAGAAACAACATACAACAGACATGTAGATTATACTCGACAGTCCATTAGAAACAACATACAACAGACATGTAGATTATACTCGACAGTCCGTTAGAAACAACATACAACAAACATGTAGATTATACTCGACAGTCCGTTAGAAACAACATACAACAGACATGTAGATTATACTCGACAGTCCGTTAGAAACAACATACAACATACATGGAGATTATACTCGACAGTCCGTTAGAAACAACATACAACAGACATGGAGATTATACTCGACAGTTCGTTAGAAACAACATACAACAGACCATGTAGATTATACTCGACAGTCCGTTAGAAACAACATACAACAGACATGTAGATTATACTCGACAGTCCATTAGAAACAACATACAACAGACATGTAGATTATACTCGACAGTCCGTTAGAAACAACATACAACAGACATGTGGATAATACTCGACAGTCCATTAGAAACAACATACAACAGACATGTAGATTATACTCGACAGTCCGTTAGAAACAACATACAACAGACATGAGATTATACTCGACAGTTCGTTAGAAACAACATACAACAGACCATGTAGATTATACTCGACAGTCCGTTAGAAACAACATACAACAGACATGTAGATTATACTCGACAGTCCATTAGAAACAACATACAACAGACATGTAGATTATACTCGACAGTCCGTTAGAAACAACATACAGCAGACATGTAGATTATACTCGACAGTCCGTTAGAAACAACACAGAACAGACATGTAGATTATACTCGACAGTCCGTTAGAAACAACATACAACAGACATGTAGATTATACTCGACAGTCCGTTAGAAACAACATACAACAGACATGTAGATTATACTCGACAGTCCGTTAGAAACAACATACAACAGACATGTAGATTATACTCGACAGTCCGTTAGAAACAACATACAACAGACATGTAGATTATACTCGACAGTCCGTTAGAAACAACATACAACAGACATGTAGATTATACTCGACAGTCCGTTAGAAACAACATACAACAGACATGTAGATAATACTCGACAGTCCGTTAGAAACAACATACAACATACATGGAGATTATACTCGACAGTCCGTTAGAAACAACATACAACAGACATGGAGATTATACTCGACAGTCCGTTAGAAACAACATACAACAGACCATGTAGATTATACTCGACAGTCCGTTAGAAACAACATACAACAGACATGTAGATCATACTCGACAGTCCGTTAGAAACAACATACAACAGACATGTAGTACTCGACAGTCCATTAGAAATAACATACAACAGACATGTAGATTATACTCGACAGTCCGTTAGAAACAACATACAACAGACATGTAGATTATACTCGACAGTCCATTAGAAACAACATACAACAGACATGTAGATTATACTCGACACTCCGTTAGAAACAACATACAACATACATGTAGATTATACCTGACAGTCCGTTAGAAACAACATACAACAGACATGTAGATTATACTCGACAGTCCGTTATAAACAACATACAACAGACATGTAGATTATACTCGACAGTCCGTTAGAAACAACATACAACAGACATGTAGATTATACTCGACAGTCCATTAATAACAACATACAACAGACATGTAGATTATACTCGACAGTCCATTAGAAACAACATACAACAGACATGTAGATTATACTCGACAGTCCGTTAGAAACAACATACAACAGACATGTAGATTATACTCGACAGTCCGTTAGAAACAACATACAACAGCATGTAGATTATACTCGACAGTTCGTTAGAAACAACATACAACAGACATGTAGTTTATACTCGACAGTCCGTTAGAAACAACATACAACAAACATGTAGATTATACTCGACAGTCCATTAGAAACACCATACAACAGACATGTAGATTATACTCGACAGTCCGTTAGAAACAACATACAACAGAAATGTAGATTATACTTGACATGTCAAGTCCGTTAGAAACAACATACAACAGACATGGAGATTATACTCGACAGTCCATTAGAAACAACATACAACAGACCATGTAGAATATACTCGACAGTCCGTTAGAAACAACATACAACAGACATGTAGATTATACTCGACAGTCCATTAGAAACAACATACAACAGACATGTAGATCATACTCGACAATCCGATAGAAACAACATACAACAGACATGTAGATTATACTCGACAGTCCATTAGAAACAACATACAACAGACATGTAGATTATACTCGACAGTCCGTTAGAAACAACATACAACAGACATGTAGATTATACTCGACAGTCCATTAGAAACAACATACAACAGACATGTAGATTATACTCGACAGTCCGTTAGAAACAACATACAACAGACATGTAGATTATACTCGACAGTCCGTTAGAAACAACATACAACAGACATGTAGATTATACTCGACAGTCCGTTAGAAACAACATACAACATACATGGAGATTATACTCGACAGTCCGTTAGAAACAACATACAACAGACATGGAGATTATACTCGACAGTACGTTAGAAACAATATACAACAGACCATGTAGATTATACTCGACAGTCCGTTAGAAACAACATACAACAGACATGTAGATTATACTCGACAGTCCATTAGAAACAACATACAACAGACATGTAGATTATACTCGACAGTCCGTTAGAAACAACATACAACAGACATGTAGATTATACTCGACAGTCCGTTAGAAACAACATACAACAGACATGTAGATTATACAAAACAGTCCGTTAGAAACAACATACAACAGACATGTAGATTATACTCGACAGTCCGTTAGAAACAACATACAACAGACATGTAGATTATACTCGACAGTCCGTTAGAAACAACATACAACAGACATGTAGATTATACTCGACAGTCCATTAGAAACAACATACAACAGACATGTAGATTATACTCGACAGTCCGTTAGAAACAACATACAACAGAAATGTAGATTATACTTGACATGTCAAGTCCGTTAGAAACAACATACAACAGACATGGAGATTATACTCGACAGTCCGTTAGAAACAACATACAACAGACCATGTAGAATATACTCGACAGTCCGTTAGAAACAACATACAACAGACATGTAGATTATACTCGACAGTCCATTAGAAACAACATACAACAGACATGTAGATTATACTCGACAATCCGTTAGAAACAACATACAACAGACATGTAGATTATACTCGACAGTCCGTTAGAAACGACATACAACAGACATGTAGATTATACTCGACAGTCCGTTAGAAACAACATACAACAGACATGTAGATTATACTCGACAGTCCATTAGAAACAACATACAACAGACATGTAGATTATACTCGACAGTCCGTTAGAAACAACATACAACAGACATGTAGATTATACTCGACAGTCCGTTAGAAACAACATACAACAGACATGTAGATTATACTCGACAGTCCGTTAGAAACAACATACAACATACATGGAGATTATACTCGACAGTCCGTTAGAAACAACATACAACAGACATGGAGATTATACTCGACAGTTCGTTAGAAACAACATACAACAGACCATGTAGATTATACTCGACAGTCCGTTAGAAACAACATACAACAGACATGTAGATTATACTCGACAGTCCATTAGAAACAACATACAACAGACATGTAGATTATACTCGACAGTCCGTTAGAAACAACTTACAGCAGACATGTAGATTATACTCGACAGTCCGTTAGAAACAACATAGAACAGACATGTAGATTATACTCGACAGTCCGTTAGAAACAACATACAACAGACATGTAGATTATACTCGACAGTCCATTAGAAACAACATACAACAGACATGTAGATTATACTCGACAGTCCGTTAGAAACAACATACAACAGACATGTAGATTATACTCGACAGTCCGTTAGAAACAACATACAACAGACATGTAGATTATACTCGATAGTCCTTTAGAAACAACATACAACATACATGTAGATTATACTCGACAGTCCGTTAGAAACAACATACAACAGACCATGTAGATTATACTCGACAGTCCGTTACAAACAACATACAACAGACATGTAGATTATACTCGACAGTCCGTTAGAAACAACATACAACAGACATGTAGTACTCGACAGTCCATTAGAAATAACATACAACAGACATGTAGATTATACTCGACAGTCCGTTAGAAACAACATACAACAGACATGTAGATTATACTCGACAGTCCATTAGAAACAACATACAACAGACATGTAGATTATACTCGACAGTCCGTTAGAAACAACATACAACAGACATGTAGATCATACTCGACAGTCCGTTAGAAACAACATACAACAGACATGTAGATTATACTCGACAGTCCGTTAGAAACAACATACAACAAACATGTAGATTATACTCGACAGTCCGTTAGAAACAACATACAACAGACATGTAGATTATACTCGACAGTCCATTAGAAACAACATACAACAGACATGTAGATTATACTCGACAGTCCGTTAGAAACAACATACAACAGACATGTAGATTATACTCGACAGTCCATTAGAAACAACATACAACAGAAATGTAGATTATACTCGACAGTCCGTTAGAAACAATATACAACAGACATGTAGATTATACTCGACAGTCCGCTAGAAACAACATACAACAGACATGTAGATTATACTCGACAGTCCGTTAGAAACAACATACAACAGACATGTAGATTATACTCGACAGACCGTTAGAAACAACATACAACAGACATGTAGATTATACTCGACAGTCCGTTAGAAACAACATACAACAGACATGTAGATTATACTCGACAGTCCGTTAGAAACAACATACAACAGACATGTAGATTATACTCGACAGTCCGTTAGAAACAACATACAACAGACATGTAGATTATACTCGACAGTTCGTTAGAAACAACATACAACAGACATGTAGATTATACTCGACAGTCCATTAGAAACAACATACAACAGACATGTAGATTATACTCGACAGTCCGTTAGAAACAACATATAACATACCATGTAGATTATACTCGACAGTTCGTTAGAAACAACATACAACAGACATGTAGATTATACTCGACAGTTCGTTAGAAACAACATACAACAGACATGTAGATTATACTCGACAGTCCGTTAGAAACAACATACAACAGACATGTAGATTATACTCGACAGTCGTTAGAAACAACATAAAACAGACATGTAGATCATACCCGACAGTCCGTTAGAAACAACATACAACAGACATGTAGATCATACTCGACAGTCCGTTAGAAAGAACATACAACAGACATGTAGATTATACTCGACAGTCCGTTAGAAACAACATACAACAAACATGTAGATTATACTCGACAGTCCGTTAGAAACAACATACAACAGACATGTAGATTATACTCGACAGTCCATTAGAAACAACATACAACAGACATGTAGGTTATACTCGACAGTCCGTTTGAAACAACATACAACAGACATGTAGATTATACTCGACAGTCCATTAGAAACAACATACAACAGACATGTAGATCATACTCGACAATCCGATAGAAACAACATACAACAGACATGTAGATTATACTCGACAGTCCATTAGAAACAACATACAACAGACATGTAGATTATACTCGACAGTCCGTTAGAAACAACATACAACAGACATGTAGATTATACTCGACAGTCCATTAGAAACAACATACAACAGACATGTAGATTATACTCGACAGTCCGTTAGAAACAACATACAACAGACATGTAGATTATACTCGACAGTCCGTTAGAAACAACATACAACAGACATGTAGATTATACTCGACAGTCCGTTAGAAACAACATACAACATACATGGAGATTATACTCGACAGTCCGTTAGAAACAACATACAACAGACATGGAGATTATACTCGACAGTACGTTAGAAACAATATACAACAGACCATGTAGATTATACTCGACAGTCCGTTAGAAACAACATACAACAGACATGTAGATTATACTCGACAGTCCATTAGAAACAACATACAACAGACATGTAGATTATACTCGACAGTCCGTTAGAAACAACATACAACAGACATGTAGATTATACTCGACAGTCCGTTAGAAACAACATACAACAGACATGTAGATTATACAAAACAGTCCGTTAGAAACAACATACAACAGACATGTAGATTATACTCGACAGTCCGTTAGAAACAACATACAACAGACATGTAGATTATACTCGACAGTCCGTTAGAAACAACATACAACAGACATGTAGATTATACTCGACAGTCCATTAGAAACAACATACAACAGACATGTAGATTATACTCGACAGTCCGTTAGAAACAACATACAACAGAAATGTAGATTATACTTGACATGTCAAGTCCGTTAGAAACAACATACAACAGACATGGAGATTATACTCGACAGTCCGTTAGAAACAACATACAACAGACCATGTAGAATATACTCGACAGTCCGTTAGAAACAACATACAACAGACATGTAGATTATACTCGACAGTCCATTAGAAACAACATACAACAGACATGTAGATTATACTCGACAATCCGTTAGAAACAACATACAACAGACATGTAGATTATACTCGACAGTCCGTTAGAAACGACATACAACAGACATGTAGATTATACTCGACAGTCCGTTAGAAACAACATACAACAGACATGTAGATTATACTCGACAGTCCATTAGAAACAACATACAACAGACATGTAGATTATACTCGACAGTCCGTTAGAAACAACATACAACAGACATGTAGATTATACTCGACAGTCCGTTAGAAACAACATACAACAGACATGTAGATTATACTCGACAGTCCGTTAGAAACAACATACAACATACATGGAGATTATACTCGACAGTCCGTTAGAAACAACATACAACAGACATGGAGATTATACTCGACAGTTCGTTAGAAACAACATACAACAGACCATGTAGATTATACTCGACAGTCCGTTAGAAACAACATACAACAGACATGTAGATTATACTCGACAGTCCATTAGAAACAACATACAACAGACATGTAGATTATACTCGACAGTCCGTTAGAAACAACTTACAGCAGACATGTAGATTATACTCGACAGTCCGTTAGAAACAACATAGAACAGACATGTAGATTATACTCGACAGTCCGTTAGAAACAACATACAACAGACATGTAGATTATACTCGACAGTCCATTAGAAACAACATACAACAGACATGTAGATTATACTCGACAGTCCGTTAGAAACAACATACAACAGACATGTAGATTATACTCGACAGTCCGTTAGAAACAACATACAACAGACATGTAGATTATACTCGATAGTCCTTTAGAAACAACATACAACATACATGTAGATTATACTCGACAGTCCGTTAGAAACAACATACAACAGACCATGTAGATTATACTCGACAGTCCGTTACAAACAACATACAACAGACATGTAGATTATACTCGACAGTCCGTTAGAAACAACATACAACAGACATGTAGTACTCGACAGTCCATTAGAAATAACATACAACAGACATGTAGATTATACTCGACAGTCCGTTAGAAACAACATACAACAGACATGTAGATTATACTCGACAGTCCATTAGAAACAACATACAACAGACATGTAGATTATACTCGACAGTCCGTTAGAAACAACATACAACAGACATGTAGATCATACTCGACAGTCCGTTAGAAACAACATACAACAGACATGTAGATTATACTCGACAGTCCGTTAGAAACAACATACAACAAACATGTAGATTATACTCGACAGTCCGTTAGAAACAACATACAACAGACATGTAGATTATACTCGACAGTCCATTAGAAACAACATACAACAGACATGTAGATTATACTCGACAGTCCGTTAGAAACAACATACAACAGACATGTAGATTATACTCGACAGTCCATTAGAAACAACATACAACAGAAATGTAGATTATACTCGACAGTCCGTTAGAAACAATATACAACAGACATGTAGATTATACTCGACAGTCCGCTAGAAACAACATACAACAGACATGTAGATTATACTCGACAGTCCGTTAGAAACAACATACAACAGACATGTAGATTATACTCGACAGACCGTTAGAAACAACATACAACAGACATGTAGATTATACTCGACAGTCCGTTAGAAACAACATACAACAGACATGTAGATTATACTCGACAGTCCGTTAGAAACAACATACAACAGACATGTAGATTATACTCGACAGTCCGTTAGAAACAACATACAACAGACATGTAGATTATACTCGACAGTTCGTTAGAAACAACATACAACAGACATGTAGATTATACTCGACAGTCCATTAGAAACAACATACAACAGACATGTAGATTATACTCGACAGTCCGTTAGAAACAACATATAACATACCATGTAGATTATACTCGACAGTTCGTTAGAAACAACATACAACAGACATGTAGATTATACTCGACAGTTCGTTAGAAACAACATACAACAGACATGTAGATTATACTCGACAGTCCGTTAGAAACAACATACAACAGACATGTAGATTATACTCGACAGTCGTTAGAAACAACATAAAACAGACATGTAGATCATACCCGACAGTCCGTTAGAAACAACATACAACAGACATGTAGATCATACTCGACAGTCCGTTAGAAAGAACATACAACAGACATGTAGATTATACTCGACAGTCCGTTAGAAACAACATACAACAAACATGTAGATTATACTCGACAGTCCGTTAGAAACAACATACAACAGACATGTAGATTATACTCGACAGTCCATTAGAAACAACATACAACAGACATGTAGGTTATACTCGACAGTCCGTTTGAAACAACATACAACAGACATGTAGATTATACTCGACAGTCCATTAGAAACAACATACAACAGAAATGTAGATTATACTCGACAGTCCGTTAGAAACAACATACAACAGACATGTATATTATACTCGACAGTCCGCTAGAAACAACATACAACAGACATGTAGATTATACTCGACAGTCCGTTAGAAACAACATACAACAGACATGTAGATTATACTCGACAGTCCGTTAGAAACAACATACAACAGACATGTAGATTATACTCGACAGTCCGTTAGAAACAACATACAACAGACATGTAGATTATACTCGACAGTCCGTTAGAAACAACATACAACAGACATGTAGATTATACTCGACAGTCCGTTAGAAACAACATACAACAGACATGTAGATTATACTCGACAGTCCGTTAGAAACAACATACAACAGACATGTAGATTATACTCGACAGTCCATTAGAAACAACATACAACAGACATGTAGATTATACTCGACAGTCCGTTAGAAACAACATACAACAGACCATGTAGATTATACTCGACAGTTCGTTAGAAACAACATACAACAGACATGTAGATTATACTCGACAGTTCGTTAGAAACAACATACAACAGACATGTAGATTATACTCGACAGTCCGTTAGAAACAACATACAACAGACATGTAGATTATACTCGACAGTCGTTAGAAACAACATAAAACAGACATGGAGATTATACTCGACACTCCGTTAGAAACAACATACAACAGACCATGTAGATTATACTCGACAGTCCATTAGAAACAACATACAACAGACATGTAGATTATACTCGACAGTCCGTTAGAAACGACATACAACAGACATGTAGATTATACTCGACAGTCCGTTAGAAACAACATACAACAGACATGTAGATTATACTCGACAGTCCATAAGAAACAACATACAACAGACATGTAGATTATACTCGACAGTCCGTTAGAAACAACATACAACAGACATGTAGATTATACTCGACAGTCCGTTAGAAACAACATACAACAGACATGTAGATTATACTCGACAGTCCGTTAGAAACAACATACAACATACATGGAGATTATACTCGACAGTCCGTTAGAAACAACATACAACAGACATGTAGATTATACTCGACAGTTCGTTAGAAACAACATACAACAGACCATGTAGATTATACTCGACAGTCCGTTAGAAACAACATACAACAGACATGTAGATTATACTCGACAGTCCATTAGAAACAACATACAACAGACATGTAGATTATACTCGACAGTCCGTTAGAAACAACTTACAGCAGACATGTAGATTATACTCGATAGTCCGTTAGAAACAACATAGAACAGACATGTAGATTATACTCGACAGTCCGTTAGAAACAACATACAACAGACATGTAGATTATACTCGACAGTCCATTAGAAACAACATACAACAGACATGTAGATTATACTCGACAGTCCGTTAGAAACAACATACAACAGACATGTAGATTATACTCGACAGTCCGTTAGAAACAACATACAACAGACATGTAGATAATACTCGACAGTCCGTTAGAAACAACATACAACATACATGGAGATTATACTCGACAGTCCATTAGAAACAACATACAACAGACATGTAGATTATACTCGACAGTCCGTTAGAAACAACATACAACAGAACATGTAGATTATACTCGACAGTCCGTTACAAACAACATACAACAGACATGTAGATTATACTCGACAGTCCGTTAGAAACAACATACAACAGACATGTAGTACTCGACAGTCCATTAGAAATAACATACAACAGACATGTAGATTATACTCGACAGTCCGTTAGAAACAACATACAACAGACATGTAGATTATAATCGACAGTCCATTAGAAACAACATACAACAGACATGTAGATTATACTCGACAGTCCGTTAGAAACAACATACAACAGACATGTAGATCATACTCGACAGTCCGTTAGAAACAACATACAACAGACATGTAGATTATACTCGACAGTCCGTTAGAAACAACATACAACAAACATGTAGATTATACTCGACAGTCCGTTAGAAACAACATACAACAGACATGTAGATTATACTCGACAGTCCATTAGAAACAACATACAACAGACATGTAGATTATACTCGACAGTCCGTTAGAAACAACATACAACAGACATGTAGATTATACTCGACAGTCCATTAGAAACAACATACAACAGAAATGTAGATTATACTCGACAGTCCGTTAGAAACAACATACAACAGACATGTAGTTTATACTCGACAGTCCGCTAGAAACAACATACAACAGACATGTAGATTATACTCGACAGTCCGTTAGAAACAACATACAACAGACATGTAGATTATACTCGACAGACCGTTAGAAACAACATACAACAGACATGTAGATTATACTCGACAGTCCGTTAGAAACAACATACAACAGACATGTAGATTATACTCGACAGTCCGTTAGAAACAACATACAACAGACATGTAGATTATACTCGACAGTCCGTTAGAAACAACATACAACAGACATGTAGATTATACTCGACAGTTCGTTAGAAACAACATACAACAGACATGTAGATTATACTCGACAGTCCATTAGAAACAACATACAACAGACATGTAGATTATACTCGACAGTCCGTTAGAAACAACATATAACATACCATGTAGATTATACTCGACAGTTCGTTAGAAACAACATACAACAGACATGTAGATTATACTCGACAGTTCGTTAGAAACAACATACAACAGACATGTAGATTATACTCGACAGTCCGTTAGAAACAACATACAACAGACATGTAGATTATACTCGACAGTCGTTAGAAACAACATACAACAGACATGTAGATCATACCCGACAGTCCGTTAGAAACAACATACAACAGACATGTAGATCATACTCGACAGTCCGTTAGAAAGAACATACAACAGACATGTAGATTATACTCGACAGTCCGTTAGAAACAACATACAACAAACATGTAGATTATACTCGACAGTCCGTTAGAAACAACATACAACAGACATGTAGATTATACTCGACAGTCCATTAGAAACAACATACAACAGACATGTAGGTTATACTCGACAGTCCGTTTGAAACAACATACAACAGACATGTAGATTATACTCGACAGTCCATTAGAAACAACATACAACAGAAATGTAGATTATACTCGACAGTCCGTTAGAAACAACATACAACAGACATGTAGATTATACTCGACAGTCCGCTAGAAACAACATACAACAGACATGTAGATTATACTCGACAGTCCGTTAGAAACAACATACAACAGACATGTAGATTATACTCGACAGTCCGTTAGAAACAACATACAACAGACATGTAGATTATACTCGACAGTCCGTTAGAAACAACATACAACAGACATGTAGATTATACTCGACAGTCCGTTAGAAACAACATACAACAGACATGTAGATTATACTCGACAGTCCGTTAGAAACAACATACAACGGACATGTAGATTATACTCGACAGTCCGTTAGAAACAACATACAACAGACATGTAGATTATACTCGACAGTCCATTAGAAACAACATACAACAGACATGTAGATTATACTCGACAGTCCGTTAGAAACAACATACAACAGACCATGTAGATTATACTCGACAGTTCGTTAGAAACAACATACAACAGACATGTAGATTATACTCGACAGTTCGTTAGAAACAACATACAACAGACATGTAGATTATACTCGACAGTCCGTTAGAAACAACATACAACAGACATGTAGATTATACTCGACAGTCGTTAGAAACAACATAAAACAGACATGGAGATTATACTCGACACTCCGTTAGAAACAACATACAACAGACCATGTAGATTATACTCGACAGTCCATTAGAAACAACATACAACAGACATGTAGATTATACTCGAGAGTCCGTTAGAAACAACATACAACATACATGGAGATTATACTCGACAGTCCATTAGAAACAACATACAACAGACATGTAGATTATACTCGACAGTCCGTTAGAAACAACATACAACATGCATGTAGATTATACTCCACAGTCCATTAGAAACAACATACAACAGACATGTAGATTATACTCGACAGTCCGTTAGAAACAACTTACAGCAGACATGTAGATTATACTCGACAGTCCGTTAGAAACAACATAGAACAGACATGTAGATTATATTCGACAGTCCGTTAGAAACAACATACAACAGACATGTAGATTATACTCGACAGTCCATTAGAAACAACATACAACAGACATGTAGATTATACTCGACAGTCCGTTAGAAACAACATACAACAGACATGTAGATTATACTCGACAGTCCGTTAGAAACAACATACAACAGACATGTAGATTATACTCGACAGTCCGTTAGAAACAACATACAACAGACATGTAGATTATACTCGACAGTCCGTTAGAAACAACATACAGCAGACATGTAGATTATACTCGACAGTCCGTTAGAAACAACATACAACAGACATGTAGATAATACTCGACAGTCCGTTAGAAACAACATACAACATACATGGAGATTATACTCGACAGTCCGTTAGAAACAACATACAACAGACATGTAGATTATACTCGACAGTCCGTTAGAAACAACATACACCAGACATGTAGATTATACTCGACAGTCCGTTAGAAACAACATACAACAAACATGTAGATTATACTCGACAGTCCGTTAGAAACAACATACAACAGACATGTAGATTATACTCGACAGTCCATTAGAAACAACATACAACAGACATGTAGATTATACTCGACAGTCCGTTAGAAACAACATACAACAGACATGTAGATTATACTCGACAGTCCATTAGAAACAACATACAACATAAATGTAGATTATACTCGACAGTCCGTTAGAAACAACATACAACAGACATGTAGATTATACTCGACAGTCCGCTAGAAACAACATACAACAGACATGTAGATTATACTCGACAGTCCGTTAGAAACAACATACAACAGACATGTAGATTATACTCGACAGTCCGTTAGAAACAACATACAACAGACATGTATATTATACTCGACAGTCCGTTAGAAACAACATACAACAGACATGTAGATTATACTCGACAGTCCGTTAGAAACAACATACAACAGACATGTAGATTATACTCGACAGTCCGTTAGAAACAACATACAACAGACATGTAGATTATACTCGACAGTCCGTTAGAAACAACATACAACAGACATGTAGATTATACTCGACAGTCCATTAGAAACAACATACAACAGACATGTAGATTATACTCGACAGTCCGTTAGAAATAACATACAACAGACCATGTAGATTATACTCGACAGTTCGTTAGAAACAACATACAACAGACATGTAGATTATACTCGACAGTTCGTTAGAAACAACATACAACAGACATGTAGATTATACTCGACAGTCCGTTAGAAACAACATACAACAGACATGTAGATTATACTCGACAGTCGTTAGAAACAACATAAAACAGACATGGAGATTATACTCGACACTCCGTTAGAAACAACATACAACAGATCATGTAGATCATACTCGACAGTCCATTAGAAGCAACATACAACAGACATGTAGATTATACTCGAGAGTCCGTTAGAAACAACATACAACATACATGGAGATTATACTCGACAGTCCATTAGAAACAACATACAACAGACATGTAGATTATACTCGACAGTTCGTTAGAAACAACATACAACAGACATGTAGATTATACTCGACAGTCCGTTAGAAACAACATACAACAGACATGTAGATTATACTCGACAGTCCGTTAGAAACAACATACAACAGACATGGAGATTATACTTGACAGTCCGTTAGAAACAACATACAACAGACATGTAGATTATACTCGACAGTCCGTTAGAAACAACATACAACAGACATGTATATTATACTCGACAGACCGTTAGAAACAACATACAGCAGACATGTAGATTATACTCGACAGTCCGTTAGAAACAACATACAACAGACATGTAGATTATACTCGACAGTCCGTTAGAAACAACATACAACATACATGGAGATTATACTCGACAGTCCATTAGAAACAACATACAACAGACATGTAGATTATACTCGACAGTCCGTTAGAAACAACATACAACAGACATGTAGATTATACTCGACAGTCCGTTAGAAACAACATACAACAGACATGTAGATTATACTCGACAGTCCGTTAGAAACAACATACAACAGACATGTAGATTATACTCGACAGTCCGTTAGAAACAACATACAACAGACATGTAGATTATATTCGACAGTCCATTAGAAACAACATACAACAGACATGTATATTATACTCGACAGTCCGTTAGAAACAACATACAACATACATGTAGATAATACTCGACAGTACGCTAGAAACAACATACAACAGACATGTAGATTGTACTCGACAGTCCGTTAGAAACAACATACAACAGACATGTAGATTATACTCGACAGTCCATTAGAAACAACATACAACAGACATGTAGATTATACTCGACAGTCCGCTAGAAACAACATACAACAGACATGTAGATTATACCCGACAGTCCGTTAGAAACAACATACAACAGACATGTAGATTATACTCGACAGTCCGTTAGAAACAACATACAACAGACATGTAGATTATACTCGACAGTCCGTTAGAAACAACATACAACAGACATGTAGATTATACTCGACAGTCCGTTAGAAACAACATACAACAGACATGTAGATTATACTCGACAGTCCGTTAGAAACAACATGCAACAGACATGTAGATTATACTCGACAGTCCATTAGAAACAACATACAACAGACATGTAGATTATACTCGACATTCCGTTAGAAACAACATACAACAGACATGTAGATTATATTCGACAGTCCGTTAGAAACAACATACAACAGACATGTAGATTATACTCGACAGTCCGTTAGAAACAACATACAACAGACATGGAGATTATACTTGACACTCCGTTAGAAACAACATACAACAGACATGTAGATTATACTCGACAGTCCGTTAGAAACAACATACAACAGACATGTATATTATACTCGACAGACCGTTAGAAACAACATACAGCAGACATGTAGATTATACTCGACAGTCCGTTAGAAACAACATACAACAGACATGTAGATTATACTCGACAGTCCGTTAGAAACAACATACAACATACATGGAGATTATACTCGACAGTCCATTAGAAACAACATACAACAGACATGTAGATTATACTCGACAGTCCGTTAGAAACAACATACAACAGACATGTAGATTATACTCGACAGTCCGTTAGAAACAACATACAACAGACATGTAGATTATACTCGACAGTCCGTTAGAAACAACATACAACAGACATGTAGATTATACTCGACAGTCCGTTAGAAACAACATACAACAGACATGTAGATTATACTCGACAGTCCGTTAGAAACAACATACAACATACATGGAGATTATACTCGACAGTCCGTTAGAAACAACATACAACAGACATGGAGATTATACTCGACAGTCCATTAGAAACAACATAAAACAGACCATGTAGATTATACTCGACAGTCCGTTAGAAACAACATACAACAGACATGTAGATTATACTCGACAGTCCATTAGAAACAACATACAACAGACATGTAGATTATACTCGACAGTCCGTTAGAAACAACATACAGCAGACATGTAAATTATACTCGACAGTCCGTTAGAAACAACATACAACAGACATGTATATTATACTCGACAGTCCGTTAGAAACAACATACAACAGACATGTAGATTATACTCGACAGTCCGTTAGAAACAACATACAACAGACATGTAGAATATACTCGACAGTCCGTTACAAACAACATACAACAGACATGGAGATTATACTCGACAGTCCATTAGAAACAACATACAACAGACCATGTAGATTATACTCGACAGTCCGTTAGAAACAACATACAACATACATGGAGATTATACTCGACAGTCCGTTAGAAACAACATACAACAGACATGGAGATTATACTCGACAGTTCGTTAGAAACAACATACAACAGACCATGTAGATTATACTCGACAGTCCGTTAGAAACAACATACAACAGACATGTAGATTATACTCGACAGTCCTTTAGAAACAACATACAACAGACATGTAGATTATACTCGACAGTCCGTTAGAAACAACATACAGCAGACATGTAGATTATACTCGACAGTCCGTTAGAAACAACATAGAACAGACATGTAGATTATACTCGACAGTCCGTTAGAAACAACATACAACAGACATGTAGATTATACTCGACAGTCCATTAGAAACAACATACAACAGACATGTAGATTATACTCGACAGTCCGTTAGAAACAACATACAACAGACATGTAGATTATACTCGACAGTCCGTTAGAAACAACATACAACAGACATGTAGATTATACTCGACAGTCCGTTAGAAACAACATACAACAGACATGTAGATTATACTCGACAGTCCGTTAGAAACAACATACAACAGACATGTAGATTATACTCGACAGTCCGTTAGAAACAACATACAACAGACATGTAGATAATACTCGACAGTCCGTTAGAAACAACATACAACATACATGGAGATTATACTCGACAGTCCGTTAGAAACAACATACAACAGACATGGAGATTATACTCGACAGTCCGTTAGAAACAACATACAACAGACCATGTAGATTATACTCGACAGTCCGTTAGAAACAACATACAACAGACATGTAGATTATACTCGACAGTCCGTTAGAAACAACATACAACAGACATGTAGTACTCGACAGTCCATTAGAAATAACATACAACAGACATGTAGATTATACTCGACAGTCCGTTAGAAACAACATACAACAGACATGTAGATTATACTCGACAGTCCATTAGAAACAACATACAACAGACATGTAGATTATACTCGACCGTCCGTTAGAAACAACATACAACAGACATGTAGATCATACTCGACAGTCCGTTAGAAACAACATACAACAGACATGTAGATTATACTCGACAGTCCGTTAGAAACAACATACAACAAACATGTAGATTATACTCGACAGTCCGTTAGAAACAACATACAACAGACATGTAGATTATACTCGACAGTCCATTAGAAACAACATACAACAGACATGTAGATTATACTCGACAGTCCGTTAGAAACAACATACAACAGACATGTAGATTATACTCGACAGTCCGTTAGAAACAACATACAACAGAAATGTAGATTATACTCGACAGTCCGTTAGAAACAACATACAACAGACATGTAGATTATACTCGACAGTCCATTAGAAACAACATACAACAGACATGTAGATTATACTCGACAGTCCGTTAGAAACAACATACAACAGACATGTAGATTATACTCGACAGTCCGTTAGAAACAACATACAACAGACATGTAGATTATAATCGACAGTCCGTTAGAAACAACATACAACAGACATGTAGATTATACTCGACAGTTCGTTAGAAACAACATACAACAGACATGTAGATTATACTCGACAGTCCGTTAGAAACAACATACAACAGACATGTAGATTATACTCGACAGTCCGTTAGAAACGACATACAACAGACATGTAGATTATACTCGACAGTCCATTAGAAACAACATACAACAGACATCTGGATTATACACGACAGTCCGTTAGAAACAACATACAACAGACCATGTAGATTATACTCGACAGTTCGTTAGAAACAACATACAACAGACATGTAGATTATACTCGACAGTTCGTTAGAAACAACATACAACAGACATGTAGATTATACTCGACAGTCCATTAGAAACAACATACAACAGACATGTAGATTATACTCGACAGTCGTTAGAAACAACATAAAACAGACATGGAGATTATACTCGACACTCCGTTAGAAACAACATACAACAGACCATGTAGATTATACTCGACAGTCCATTAGAAACAACATACAACAGACATGTAGATTATACTCGAGATTCCGTTAGAAACAACATACAACATACATGGAGATTATACTCGACAGTCCATTAGAAACAATATACAACAGACATGTAGATTATACTCGACAGTCCGTTAGAAACAACATACAACAGACATGTAGATTATACTCGACAGTCCGTTAGAAACAACATACAACAGACATGTAGATTATACTCGACAGTCCGTTAGAAACAACATACAACAGACATGGAGATTATACTTGACACTCCGTTAGAAACAACATACAACAGACATGTAGATTATACTCGACAGTCCGTTAGAAACAACATACAACAGACATGTATATTATACTCGACAGACCGTTAGAAACAACATACAGCAGACATGTAGATTATACTCGACAGTCCGTTAGAAACAACATACAACAGACATGTAGATTATACTCGACAGTCCGTTAGAAACAACATACAACATACATGGAGATAATACTCGACAGTCCATTAGAAACAACATACAACAGACATGTAGATTATACTCGACAGTCCGTTAGAAACAACATACAACAGACATGTAGATTATACTCGACAGTCCGTTAGAAACAACATACAACAGACATGTAGATTATACTCGACAGTCCGTTAGAAACAACATACAACAGACATGTAGATTATATTCGACAGTCCATTAGAAACAACATACAACAGACATGTAGATTATATTCGACAGTCCGTTAGAAACAACATACAACATACATGTAGATAATACTCGACAGTCCGTTAGAAACAACATACAACAGACATGTAGATTATAATCGACAGTCCGTTAGAAACAACATACAACAGACATGTAGATTATACTCGACAGTTCGTTAGAAACAACATACAACAGACATGTAGATTATACTCGACAGTCCGTTAGAAACAACATACAACAGACATGTAGATTATACTCGACAGTCCGTTAGAAACAACATACAACAGACATGTAGATTATACTCGACAGTCCATTAGAAACAACATACAACAGACATCTGGATTATACACGACAGTCCGTTAGAAACAACATACAACAGACCATGTAGATTATACTCGACAGTTCGTTAGAAACAACATACAACAGACATGTAGATTATACTCGACAGTTCGTTAGAAACAACATACAACAGACATGTAGATTATACTCGACAGTCCATTAGAAACAACATACAACAGACATGTAGATTATACTCGACAGTCGTTAGAAACAACATAAAACAGACATGGAGATTATACTCGACACTCCGTTAGAAACAACATACAACAGACCATGTAGATTATACTCGACAGTCCATTAGAAACAACATACAACAGACATGTAGATTATACTCGAGATTCCGTTAGAAACAACATACAACATACATGGAGATTATACTCGACAGTCCATTAGAAACAATATACAACAGACATGTAGATTATACTCGACAGTCCGTTAGAAACAACATACAACAGACATGTAGATTATACTCGACAGTCCGTTAGAAACAACATACAACAGACATGTAGATTATACTCGACAGTCCGTTAGAAACAACATACAACAGACATGGAGATTATACTTGACACTCCGTTAGAAACAACATACAACAGACATGTAGATTATACTCGACAGTCCGTTAGAAACAACATACAACAGACATGTATATTATACTCGACAGACCGTTAGAAACAACATACAGCAGACATGTAGATTATACTCGACAGTCCGTTAGAAACAACATACAACAGACATGTAGATTATACTCGACAGTCCGTTAGAAACAACATACAACATACATGGAGATTATACTCGACAGTCCATTAGAAACAACATACAACAGACATGTAGATTATACTCGACAGTCCGTTAGAAACAACATACAACAGACATGTAGATTATACTCGACAGTCCGTTAGAAACAACATACAACAGACATGTAGATTATACTCGACAGTCCGTTAGAAACAACATACAACAGACATGTAGATTATATTCGACAGTCCATTAGAAACAACATACAACAGACATGTAGATTATATTCGACAGTCCGTTAGAAACAACATACAACATACATGTAGATAATACTCGACAGTCCGTTAGAAACAACATACAACAGACATGTAGATTATACTCGACAGTCCGTTAGAAACAACATACAACAGACATGTAGATTATACTCGACAGTCCATTAGAAACAACATACAACAGACATGTAGATTATACTCGACAGTCCGCTAGAAACAACATACAACAGACATGTAGATTATACCCGACAGTCCGTTAGAAACAACATACAACAGACATGTAGATTATACTCGACAGTCCGTTAGAAACAACATACAACAGACATGTAGATTATACTCGACAGTCCGTTAGAAACAACATACAACAGACATGTAGATTATACTCGACAGTCCGTTAGAAACAAAATACAATAGACATGCAGATTATACTCGACAGTCCGTTAGAAACAACATGCAACAGACATGTAGATTATACTCGACAGTCCATTAGAAACAACATACAACAGACATGTAGATTATACTCGACATTCCGTTAGAAACAACATACAACAGACATGTAGATTATATTTGACAGTCCGTTAGAAACAACATACAACAGACATGTAGATTATACTCGACAGTCCGTTAGAAACAACATACAACAGACATGGAGATTATACTTGACACTCCGTTAGAAACAACATTCAGCAGACATGTAGATTATACTCGACAGTCCGTTAGAAACAACATACAACAGACATGTATATTATACTCGACAGACCGTTAGAAACAACATACAGCAGACATGTAGATTATACTCGACAGTCCGTTAGAAACAACATACAACAGACATGGAGATTATACTCGACAGTCCGTTAGAAACAACATACAACAGACATGGAGATTATACTCGACAGTCCATTAGAAACAACATACAACAGACCATGTAGATTATACTCGACAGTCCGTTAGAAACAACATACAACAGACATGTAGATTATACTCGACAGTCCGTTAGAAACAACATACAACAGACATGTAGATTATACTCGACAGTCCGTTAGAAACAACATACAACATACATGGAGATTATACTCGACAGTCCATTAGAAACAACATACAACAGACATGTAGATTATACTCGACAGTCCGTTAGAAACAACATACAACAGACATGTAGATTATACTCGACAGTCCGTTAGAAACAACATACAACAGACATGTAGATTATACTCGACAGTCCGTTAGAAACAACATACAACAGACATGTAGATTATATTCGACAGTCCATTAGAAACAACATACAACAGACATGTAGATTATATTCGACAGTACGTTAGAAACAACATACAACATACATGTAGATAATACTCGACAGTCCGTTAGAAACAACATACAACAGACATGTAGATTATACTCGACAGTCCGTTAGAAACAACATACAACAGACATGGAGATTATACTTGACACTCCGTTAGAAACAACATTCAGCAGACATGTAGATTATACTCGACAGTCCGTTAGAAACAACATACAACAGACATGTATATTATACTCGACAGACCGTTAGAAACAACATACAGCAGACATGTAGATTATACTCGACAGTCCGTTAGAAACAACATACAACAGACATGGAGATTATACTCGACAGTCCGTTAGAAACAACATACAACAGACATGGAGATTATACTCGACAGTCCATTAGAAACAACATACAACAGACCATGTAGATTATACTCGACAGTCCGTTAGAAACAACATACAACAGACATGTAGATTATACTCGACAGTCCGTTAGAAACAACATACAACAGACATGTAGATTATACTCGACAGTCCGTTAGAAACAACATACAACATACATGGAGATTATACTCGACAGTCCATTAGAAACAACATACAACAGACATGTAGATTATACTCGACAGTCCGTTAGAAACAACATACAACAGACATGTAGATTATACTCGACAGTCCGTTAGAAACAACATACAACAGACATGTAGATTATACTCGACAGTCCGTTAGAAACAACATACAACAGACATGTAGATTATATTCGACAGTCCATTAGAAACAACATACAACAGACATGTAGATTATATTCGACAGTACGTTAGAAACAACATACAACATACATGTAGATAATACTCGACAGTCCGTTAGAAACAACATACAACAGACATGTAGATTATACTCGACAGTCCGTTAGAAACAACATACAACAGACATGTAGATTATACTCGACAGTCCATTAGAAACAACATACAACAGACATGTAGATTATACTCGACAGTCCGCTAGAAACAACATACAACAGACATGTAGATTATACCCGACAGTCCGTTAGAAACAACATACAACAGACATGTAGATTATACTCGACAGTCCGTTAGAAACAACATACAACAGACATGTAGATTATACTCGACAGTCCGTTAGAAACAACATACAACAGACATGTAGATTATACTCGACAGTCCGTTAGAAACAAAATACAATAGACATGCAGATTATACTCGACAGTCCGTTAGAAACAACATGCAACAGACATGTAGATTATACTCGACAGTCCATTAGAAACAACATACAACAGACATGTAGATTATACTCGACATTCCGTTAGAAACAACATACAACAGACATGTAGATTATATTCGACAGTCCGTTAGAAACAACATACAACAGACATGTAGATTATACTCGACAGTCCGTTAGAAACAACATACAACAGACATGGAGATTATACTTGACACTCCGTTAGAAACAACATACAGCAGACATGTAGATTATACTCGACAGTCCGTTAGAAACAACATACAACAGACATGTATATTATACTCGACAGACCGTTAGAAACAACATACAGCAGACATGTAGATTATACTCGACAGTCCGTTAGAAACAACATACAACAGACATGGAGATTATACTCGACAGTCCGTTAGAAACAACATACAACAGACATGGAGATTATACTCGACAGTCCATTAGAAACAACATACAACAGACCATGTAGATTATACTCGACAGTCCGTTAGAAACAACATACAACAGACATGTAGATTATACTCGACAGTCCATTAGAAACAACATACAACAGACATGTAGATTATACTCGACAGTCCGTTAGAAACAACATACAGCAGACATGTAGATTATACTCAACAGTCCGTTAGAAACAACATACAACAGACCATGTAGATTATACTCGACAGTCCGTTAGAAACAACATACAACAGACATGTAGATTATACTCGACAGTCCATTAGAAACAACATACAACAGACATGTAGATTATACTCGACAGTCCGTTAGAAACAACATACAGCAGACATGTAGATTATACTCGACAGTCCGTTAGAAACAACATACAACAGACATGTATATTATACTCGACAGTCCGTTAGAAACAACATACAACAGACATGTAGATTATACTCGACAGTCCGTTAGAAACAACATACAACAGACATGTAGATTATACTCGACAGTCCGTTAGAAACAACATACAACAGATCATGTAGATTATACTCGACAGTCCGTTAGAAACAACATACAACAGACATGTAGATTATACTCGGCAGTCCGTTAGAAACAACATACAACAGACATGTAGATTATACTCGACAGTCAGTTAGAAACAACATACAACAGATATGTAGAATATACTCGACAGTCCGTTACAAACAACATACAACAGACATGGAGATTATACTCGACAGTCCGTTAGAAACAACATACAACAGACCATGTAGATTATACTCGACAGTCCGTTAGAAACAACATACAACAGACATGTATATTATACTCGACAGTCCGTTAGAAGCAACATACAACAGACATGTAGATTATACTCGACAGTCCATTAGAAACAACATACAACAGACATGTAGATTATACTCGACAGTCTGTTAGAAACAACATACATCAGACATGTAGATTATACTCGACAGTCCGTTAGAAACAACATACAACAGACATGTAGATTATACTCGACAGTCCGTTAGAAACAACATACAACAGACATGTATATTATACTCGACAGTCCGTTAGAAACAACATACAACAGATCATGTAGATTATACTCGACAGTCCGTTAGAAACAACATACAACAGACATGTAGATTATACTCGGCAGTCCGTTAGAAACAACATACAACAGACATGTAGATTATACTCGACAGTCCGTTAGAAACAACATACAACAGACATGTAGATTATACTCGACAGTCCGTTAGAAACAACATACAACAGATCATGTAGATTATACTCGACAGTCCGTTAGAAACAACATACAACAGACATGTAGATTATACTCGGCAGTCCGTTAGAAACAACATACAACAGACATGTAGATTATACTCGACAGTCAGTTAGAAACAACATACAACAGATATGTAGAATATACTCGACAGTCCGTTACAAACAACATACAACAGACATGGAGATTATACTCGACAGTCCGTTAGAAACAACATACAACAGACCATGTAGATTATACTCGACAGTCCGTTAGAAACAACATACAACAGACATGTATATTATACTCGACAGTCCGTTAGAAGCAACATACAACAGACATGTAGATTATACTCGACAGTCCATTAGAAACAACATACAACAGACATGTAGATTATACTCGACAGTCTGTTAGAAACAACATACATCAGACATGTAGATTATACTCGACAGTCCGTTAGAAACAACATACAACAGACATGTAGATTATACTCGACAGTCCGTTAGAAACAACATACAACAGACATGTAGATTATACTCGACAGTCCGTTAGAAACAACATACAACAGACATGTAGATTAAACTCGACAGACCGTTAGAAACAACATGCAACAGACATGTAGATTATACTCGACAGTCCGTTAGAAACAACATACAACAGACATGTAGATTATTCTCGACAGTCCGTTAGAAACAACATACAACAGACATGTAGATTATACTCGACAGTCCGTTAGAAACAACATACAACAGACATGTAGATTATACTCGACAGTCCGTTAGAAACAACATACAACAGACATGTAGATTATACTCGACAGTCCGTTAGAAACAAAATACAATAGACATGTAGATTATACTCGACAGTCCGTTAGAAACAACATACAACAGACATGTAGATTATACTCGACAGTCCATTAGAAACAACATACAACAGACATGTAGATTATATTCGACAGTCCGTTAGAAACAACATACAACAGACATGTAGATTATACTCGACAGTCCGTTAGAAACAACATACAACAGACATGGAGATTATACTTGACACTCCGTTAGAAACAACATACAGCAGACATGTAGATTATACTCGACAGTCCGTTAGAAACAACATACAACAGACATGTATATTATACTCGACAGACCGTTAGAAACAACATACAGCAGACATGTAGATTATACTCGACAGTCCGTTAGAAACAACATACAACAGACATGGAGATTATACTCGACAGTCCATTAGAAACAACATACAACAGACCATGTAGATTATACTCGACAGTCCGTTAGAAACAACATACAACAGACATGTAGATTATACTCGACAGTCCATTAGAAACAACATACAACAGACATGTAGATTATACTCGACAGTCCGTTAGAAACAACATACAGCAGACATGTAGATTATACTCGACAGTCCGTTAGAAACAACATACAACAGACCATGTAGATTATACTCGACAGTCCGTTAGAAACAACATACAACAGACATGTAGATTATACTCGACAGTCCATTAGAAACAACATACAACAGACATGTAGATTATACTCGACAGTCCGTTAGAAACAACATACAGCAGACATGTAGATTATACTCGACAGTCCGTTAGAAACAACATACAACAGACATGTATATTATACTCGACAGTCCGTTAGAAACAACATACAACAGACATGTAGATTATACTCGACAGTCCATTAGAAACAACATACAACAGACATGTAGATTATACTCGACAGTCCGTTAGAAACAACATACAACAGACCATGTAGATTATACTCGACAGTCCGTTAGAAACAACATACAACAGACATGTAGATTATACTCGGCAGTCCGTTAGAAACAACATACAACAGACATGTAGATTATACTCGACAGTCAGTTAGAAACAACATACAACAGATATGTAGAATATACTCGACAGTCCGTTACAAACAACATACAACAGACATGGAGATTATACTCGACAGTCCGTTAGAAACAACATACAACAGACCATGTAGATTATACTCGACAGTCCGTTAGAAACAACATACAACAGACATGTATATTATACTCGACAGTCCGTTAGAAGCAACATACAACAGACATGTAGATTATACTCGACAGTCCATTAGAAACAACATACAACAGACATGTAGATTATACTCGACAGTCCGTTAGAAACAACATACAACAGACATGTAGATTATACTCGACAGTCCGTTAGAAACAACATACAACAGACATGTAGATTATACTCGACAGTCCGTTAGAAACAACATACAACAGACATGTAGATTATACTCGACAGTCCGTTAGAAAAAACATACAACAGACATGTAGATTATTCTCGACAGTCCGTTAGAAACAACATGCAACAGACATGTAGACTATACTCGACAGTCCGTTAGAAACAACATACAACAGACATGTAGATTATTCTCGACAGTCCGTTAGAAACAACATACAACATACATGGAGATTATACTCGACAGTCCGTTAGAAACAACATACAACAGACATGGAGATTATACTCGACAGTCCGTTAGAAACAGCATACAACAGACCATGTAGATTATACTCAACAGTCCGTTAGAAACAACATACAACAGACATGTAGATTATACTCGACAGTCCATTAGAAACAACATACAACAGACTTGTAGATTATACTCGACAGTCCGTTAGAAACAACATACAGCAGACATGTAGATTATACTCGAGAGTCCGTTAGAAACAACATACAACAGACATGTATATTATACTCGACAGTTCGTTAGAAACAACATACAACAGACATGTAGATTATACTCGACAGTCCGTTAGAAACAACATACAACAGACATGTAGATTATTCTCGACAGTCCGTTAGAAACAACATACAACATACAAGGAGATTATACTCGACAGTCCGTTAGAAACAACATACAACAGACATGGAGATTATACTCGACAGTCCGTTAGAAACAACATACAACAGACCATGTAGATTATACTCAACAGTCCGTTAGAAACAACATACAACAGACATGTAGATTATACTCGACAGTCCATTAGAAACAACATACAACAGACATGTAGATTATACTCGACAGTCCGTTAGAAACAACATACAGCAGACATGTAGATTATACTCGACAGTCCGTTAGAAACAACATACAACAGACATGTATATTATACTCGACAGTTCGTTAGAAACAACATACAACAGACATGTAGATTATACTCGACAGTCCATTAGAAACAACATACAACAGACATGTAGATTATACTCGACAGTCCGTTAGAAACAACATACAACAGACATGGAGATTATACTTGACACTTCGTTAGAAACAACATACAACAGACATGTATATTATACTCGACAGACCGTAAGAAACAATATACAGCAGACATGTAGATTATACTCGACAGTCCGTTAGAAACAACATACAACATACATGGAGATTATACTCGACAGTCCATTAGAAACAACATACAACAGACATGTAGATTATACTCGACAGTCCGTTAGAAATAACATACAACAGACATGTAGATTATACTCGAGAGTCCGTTAGAAACAACATACAACAGACATGTATATTATACTCGACAGTCCGTTAGAAACAACATACAACAGACATGTAGATTATACTCGACAGTCCAATAGAAACAACATACAACAGACATGTGGATTATACTCGACAGTCCGTTAGAAACAACATACAACAGACATGGAGATTATACTTGACACTCCGTTAGAAACAACATACAACAGACATGTAGATTATACTCGACAGTCGTTAGAAATAACATACAACAGACATGTAGATTATACTCGAGAGTCCGTTAGAAACAACATACAACAGACATGTATATTATACTCGACAGTCCGTTAGAAACAACATACAACAGACATGTAGATTATACTCGACAGTCCAATAGAAACAACATACAACAGACATGTGGATTATACTCGACAGTCCGTTAGAAACAACATACAACAGACATGGAGATTATACTTGACACTCCGTTAGAAACAACATACAACAGACATGTAGATTATACTCGACAGTCCGTTAGAAAAAACATACAACAGACATGTATATTATACTCGACAGACCGTTAGAAACAACATACAACAGACATGTAGATTATACTCGACAGTCCGTTAGAAACAACATACAACAGACATGTAAATTATACTCGACAGTCCGTTAGAAACAACATACAACATACATGGAGATTATACTCGACAGTCCATTCGAAACAACATACAACAGACATGTATATTATACTCGACAGTCCGTTAGAAACAACATACAACAGACATGTAGATTATACTCGACAGTTCGTTAGAAACAGCATACAACAGACATGTAGATTATACTTGACAGTCCGTTAGAAACAACATACAACAGACATGGAGATTATACTTGACACTCCGTTAGAAACAACATACAACAGACATGTAGATTATACTCGACAGTCCGTTAGAAACAACATACAACAGACATGTATATTATACTCGACAGACCGTTAGAAACAACATACAGCAGACATGTAGATTATACTCGACAGTCCATTAGAAACAACATACAACAGACATGTATATTATACTCGACAGTCCGTTAGAAACAACATACAACAGACATGTAGATTATACTCGACATTTCATTAGAAACAACATACAACAGACATGGAGATTATACTCGACAGTCCATTAGAAACAACATACAACAGACATGTAGATTATACTCGACAGTCCATTAGAAACAACATACAACAGACATGTAGATTATACTCGACAGTCCGTTAGAAACAACATACAACAGACATGTAGATTATACTCGACAGTCCGTTAGAAACAACATACAACAGACATGTAGATAATACTCGACAGTCCGTTAGAAACAACATACAACAGACATGTAGATTATAGTCGACAGTCCGTTAGAAACAACATACAACAGACATGTAGATTATACTCGACAGTCCATTAGAAACAACATACAACAGACATGGAGATTATACTCGACAGTCCGTTAGAAACAACATACAACAGACATGTAGATTATACTCGACAGTCCGTTAGAAACAACATACAACAGACATGGAGATTATACTCGACAGTCCGTTAGAAACAACATACAGCAGACATGTAGATTATACTCGACAGTCTGTTAGAAACAACATACAACAGACATGTAGATTATACTCGACAGTCCATTAGAAACAACATACAACAGACATGTAGATTATACTCGACAGTCCGTTAGAAACAACATACAGCAGACATGTAGATTATACTCGACAGTCCGTTAGAAACAACATACAACAGACATGTATATTATACTCGACAGTCCGTTAGAAACAACATACAACAGACATGTAGATTATACTCGACAGTCCGTTAGAAACAACATACAACAGACATGTAGATTATACTCGACAGTCCGATAGAAACAACATACAACAGACATGTAGATTATACTCGACAGTCCGTTAGAAACAACATACAACAGACATGTAGATTATACTCGACAGTCCGTTAGAAACAACATACAACAGACATGTAGATTATACTCGACAGTCCGTTAGAAACAACATACAACATACATGTAGAATATACTCGACAGTCCGTTAGAAACAACATACAACAGACATGGAGATTATACTCGACAGTCCGTGAGAAACAACATACAACAGACCATGTAGATTATACTCGACAGTCCGTTAGAAACAACATACAACAGACATGTATATTATACTCGACAGTCCGTTAGAAACAACATACAACAGACATGTAGATTATACTCGACAGTCCATTAGAAACAACATACAACAGACATGTAGATTATACTCGACAGTCCGTTAGAAACAACATACAACAGACATGTAGATTATACTCGACAGTCCGTTAGAAACAACATACAACAGACATGTAGATTATACTCGACAGTCCATTAGAAACAACATACAACAGACATGTAGATTATACTCGACAGTCCGTTAGAAACAACATACAACAGACATGTAGATTATACTCGACAGTCCGTTAGAAACAACATGCAACAGACATGTAGATTATACTCGACTTTCCGTTAGAAACAACATACAACAGACATGTAGAGTATACTCGACAGTCCGTTAGAAACAACATACAACATACATGGAGATTATACTCGACAGTCCGTTAGAAACAACATACAACAGACATGGAGATTATACTCGACAGTCCGTTAGAAACAACATACAACAGACCATGTAGATTATGCTCAACAGTCCGTTAGAAACAACATACAACAGACATGTAGATTATACTCGACAGTCCATTAGAAACAACATACAACAGACATGTAGATTATACTCGACAGTCCATTAGAAACAACATACAACATAAATGTAGATTATACTCGACTGTCCGTTAGAAACAACATACAGCAGAAATGTAGATTATACTCGACAGTCCGTTAGAAACAACATACAACAGACATGTATATTATACTCGACAGTCCGTTAGAAACAACATACAACAGACATGTAGATTATACTCGACAGTCCATTAGAAACAACATACAACAGACATGTAGATTATACTCGACAGTCCGATAGAAACAACATACAACAGACAGTCCGTTAGAAACAACATACAACAGACATGTAGATTATACTCGACAGTCCGTTAGAAACAACATACAACAGACATGTAGAATATACTCGACAGTCCGATAGAAACAACATACAACAGACCATGTAGATTATACTCGACAGTCCGTTAGAAACAACATACAACAGGCATGTATATTATACTCGACAGTCCGTTAGAAACAACATACAACAGACATGTAGATTATACTTGACAGTCCGTTAGAAACAACATACAACAGACATGTATATTATACTCGACAGACCGTAAGAAACAATATACAGCAGACATGTAGATTATACTCGACAGTCCGTTAGAAACAACATACAACATACATGGAGATTATACTCGACAGTCCATTAGAAACAACATACAACAGACATGTAGATTATACTCGACAGTCCGTTAGAAATAACATACAACAGACATGTAGATTATACTCGAGAGTCCGTTAGAAACAACATACAACAGACATGTATATTATACTCGACAGTCCGTTAGAAACAACATACAACAGACATGTAGATTATACTCGACAGTCCAATAGAAACAACATACAACAGACATGTGGATTATACTCGACAGTCCGTTAGAAACAACATACAACAGACATGGAGATTATACTTGACACTCCGTTAGAAACAACATACAACAGACATGTAGATTATACTCGACAGTCCGTTAGAAAAAACATACAACAGACATGTATATTATACTCGACAGACCGTTAGAAACAACATACAACAGACATGTAGATTATACTCGACAGTCCGTTAGAAACAACATACAACAGACATGTAAATTATACTCGACAGTCCGTTAGAAACAACATACAACATACATGGAGATTATACTCGACAGTCCATTCGAAACAACATACAACAGACATGTATATTATACTCGACAGTCCGTTAGAAACAACATACAACAGACATGTAGATTATACTCGACAGTTCGTTAGAAACAGCATACAACAGACATGTAGATTATACTTGACAGTCCGTTAGAAACAACATACAACAGACATGGAGATTATACTTGACACTCCGTTAGAAACAACATACAACAGACATGTAGATTATACTCGACAGTCCGTTAGAAACAACATACAACAGACATGTATATTATACTCGACAGACCGTTAGAAACAACATACAGCAGACATGTAGATTATACTCGACAGTCCATTAGAAACAACATACAACAGACATGTATATTATACTCGACAGTCCGTTAGAAACAACATACAACAGACATGTAGATTATACTCGACATTTCATTAGAAACAACATACAACAGACATGGAGATTATACTCGACAGTCCATTAGAAACAACATACAACAGACATGTAGATTATACTCGACAGTCCATTAGAAACAACATACAACAGACATGTAGATTATACTCGACAGTCCGTTAGAAACAACATACAACAGACATGTAGATTATACTCGACAGTCCGTTAGAAACAACATACAACAGACATGTAGATAATACTCGACAGTCCGTTAGAAACAACATACAACAGACATGTAGATTATAGTCGACAGTCCGTTAGAAACAACATACAACAGACATGTAGATTATACTCGACAGTCCATTAGAAACAACATACAACAGACATGGAGATTATACTCGACAGTCCGTTAGAAACAACATACAACAGACATGTAGATTATACTCGACAGTCCGTTAGAAACAACATACAACAGACATGGAGATTATACTCGACAGTCCGTTAGAAACAACATACAGCAGACATGTAGATTATACTCGACAGTCTGTTAGAAACAACATACAACAGACATGTAGATTATACTCGACAGTCCATTAGAAACAACATACAACAGACATGTAGATTATACTCGACAGTCCGTTAGAAACAACATACAGCAGACATGTAGATTATACTCGACAGTCCGTTAGAAACAACATACAACAGACATGTATATTATACTCGACAGTCCGTTAGAAACAACATACAACAGACATGTAGATTATACTCGACAGTCCGTTAGAAACAACATACAACAGACATGTAGATTATACTCGACAGTCCGATAGAAACAACATACAACAGACATGTAGATTATACTCGACAGTCCGTTAGAAACAACATACAACAGACATGTAGATTATACTCGACAGTCCGTTAGAAACAACATACAACAGACATGTAGATTATACTCGACAGTCCGTTAGAAACAACATACAACATACATGTAGAATATACTCGACAGTCCGTTAGAAACAACATACAACAGACATGGAGATTATACTCGACAGTCCGTGAGAAACAACATACAACAGACCATGTAGATTATACTCGACAGTCCGTTAGAAACAACATACAACAGACATGTATATTATACTCGACAGTCCGTTAGAAACAACATACAACAGACATGTAGATTATACTCGACAGTCCATTAGAAACAACATACAACAGACATGTAGATTATACTCGACAGTCCGTTAGAAACAACATACAACAGACATGTAGATTATACTCGACAGTCCGTTAGAAACAACATACAACAGACATGTAGATTATACTCGACAGTCCATTAGAAACAACATACAACAGACATGTAGATTATACTCGACAGTCCGTTAGAAACAACATACAACAGACATGTAGATTATACTCGACAGTCCGTTAGAAACAACATGCAACAGACATGTAGATTATACTCGACTTTCCGTTAGAAACAACATACAACAGACATGTAGAGTATACTCGACAGTCCGTTAGAAACAACATACAACATACATGGAGATTATACTCGACAGTCCGTTAGAAACAACATACAACAGACATGGAGATTATACTCGACAGTCCGTTAGAAACAACATACAACAGACCATGTAGATTATGCTCAACAGTCCGTTAGAAACAACATACAACAGACATGTAGATTATACTCGACAGTCCATTAGAAACAACATACAACAGACATGTAGATTATACTCGACAGTCCATTAGAAACAACATACAACATAAATGTAGATTATACTCGACTGTCCGTTAGAAACAACATACAGCAGAAATGTAGATTATACTCGACAGTCCGTTAGAAACAACATACAACAGACATGTATATTATACTCGACAGTCCGTTAGAAACAACATACAACAGACATGTAGATTATACTCGACAGTCCATTAGAAACAACATACAACAGACATGTAGATTATACTCGACAGTCCGATAGAAACAACATACAACAGACAGTCCGTTAGAAACAACATACAACAGACATGTAGATTATACTCGACAGTCCGTTAGAAACAACATACAACAGACATGTAGAATATACTCGACAGTCCGATAGAAACAACATACAACAGACCATGTAGATTATACTCGACAGTCCGTTAGAAACAACATACAACAGGCATGTATATTATACTCGACAGTCCGTTAGAAACAACATACAACAGACATGTAGATTATACTTGACAGTCCGTTAGAAACAACATACAACAGACATGTAGATTATACTCGACAGTTCGTTAGAAACAACATACAACAGACATGTAGATTATACTCGACAGTCCGTTAGAAACAACATACAACAGACATGTAGATTATACTCGACAGTCCGTTAGAAACAACATACAACAGACATGTAGATTATACTCGACAGTCCGTTAGAAACAACATACAGCAGACATGTAGATTATACTCGAGAGTCCGTTAGAAACAACATACAACAGACATGTAGATTATACTCGACAGTCCGTTAGAAACAACATACAACAGACATGTAGATTATACTCGACAGTCCGATAGAAACAACATACAACAGACATGTAGATTATACTCGACAGTCCGTTAGAAACAACATACAACAGACATGTAGATTATACTCGACAGTCCGTTAGAAACAACATACAACAGACATGTAGATTATACTCGACAGTCCGTTAGAAACAACATACAACAGACATGTAGAATATACTCGACAGTCCGTTAGAAACAACATACAACAGACATGGAGATTATACTGGACAGTCCGTGAGAAACAACATACAACAGACCATGTAGATTATACTCGACAGTCCGTTAGAAACAACATACAACAGACATGTATATTATACTCGACAGTCCGTTAGAAACAACATACAACAGACATGTAGATTATACTCGACAGTCCATTAGAAACAACATACAACAGACATGTAGATTATACTCGACAGTCCGTTAGAAACAACATACAACAGACATGTAGATTATACTCGACAGTCCGTTAGAAACAACATACAACAGACATGTAGATTATACTCGACAGTCCATTAGAAACAACATACAACAGACATGTAGATTATACTCGACAGTCCGTTAGAAACAACATACAACAGACATGTAGATTATACTCGACAGTCCGTTAGAAACAACATGCAACAGACATGTAGATTATACTCGACTTTCCGTTAGAAACAACATACAACAGACATGTAGATTATACTCGACAGTCCGTTAGAAACATCATACAACATACATGGAGATTATACTCGACAGTCCGTTAGAAACAACATACAACAGACATGGAGATTATACTCGACAGTCCGTTAGAAACAACATACAACAGACCATGTAGATTATGCTCAACAGTCCGTTAGAAACAACATACAACAGACATGTAGATTATACTCGACAGTCCATTAGAAACAACATACAACAGACATGTAGATTATACTCGACAGTCCATTAGAAACAACATACAACATAAATGTAGATTATACTCGACTGTTCGTTAGAAACAACATACAGCAGAAATGTAGATTATACTCGACAGTCCGTTAGAAACAACATACAACAGACATGTATATTATACTCGACAGTCCGTTAGAAACAACATACAACAGACATGTAGATTATACTCGACAGTCCATTAGAAACAACATACAACAGACATGTAGATTATACTCGACAGTCCGATAGAAACAACATACAACAGACAGTCCGTTAGAAACAACATACAACAGACATGTAGATTATACTCGACAGTCCGTTAGAAACAACATACAACAGACATGTAGAATATACTCGACAGTCCGATAGAAACAACATACAACAGACCATGTAGATTATACTCGACAGTCCGTTAGAAACAACATACAACAGGCATGTATATTATACTCGACAGTCCGTTAGAAACAACATACAACAGACATGTAGATTATACTCGACAGTCCGTTAGAAACAACATACAACAGACATGTAGATTATACTCGACAGTTCGTTAGAAACAACATACAACAGACATGTAGATTATACTCGACAGTCCGCTAGAAACAACATACAACAGACATGTAGATTATACTCGACAGTCCGTTAGAAACAACATACAACAGACATTTAGATTATACTCGACAGTCCGTTAGAAACAACATACAACAGACATGTAGATTATACTCGACAGTCCGTTAGAAACAACATGCAACAGACATGTAGATTATACTCGACAGTCCGTTAGAAACAACATACAACAGACATGTAGATTATTCTCGACAGTCCGTTAGAAACAACATACAACATACATGGAGATTATACTCGACAGTCCGTTAGAAACAACATACAACATACATGGAGATTATACTCGACAGTCCGTTAGAAACAACATACAACAGACCATGTAGATTATACTCAACAGTCCGTTAGAAACAACATACAACAGACATGTAGATTATACTCGACAGTCCATTAGAAACAACATACAACAGACATGTAGATTATACTCGACAGTCCGTTAGTAACAACATACAGCAGACATGTAGATTATACTCGACAGTCCGTTAGAAACAACATGCACCAGACATGTAGATTATACTCGACAGTCCGTTAGAAACAACATACAACAGACATGTAGATTATACTCGACAGTCCGTTAGAAACAACATACAACATACATGGAGATAATACTCGACAGTCCTTTAGAAACAACATACAACAGACATGGAGATTATACTCGACAGTCCGTTAGAAACAACATACAGCAGACCATGTAGATTATGCTCAACAGTCCGTTAGAAACAACATACAACAGACATGTAGATTATACTCGACAGTCCATTAGAAACAACATACAACAGACATGTAGATTATACTCGACAGTCCGTTAGAAACAACATACAGCAGACATGTAGATTATACTCGACAGTCCGTTAGAAACAACATACAACAGACATGTAGATTATACTCGACAGTCCATTAGAAACAACAAACACAGACCATGTAGATTATACTCGACAGTCCGTTAGAAACAACATACAACAGACATGTAGATTATACTCGACAGTCCGTTAGAAACAACATACAACAGACATGTAGATTATATTCGACAGTCCGTTAGAAACAACATACAACAGACATGTAGAATATACTCGACAGTCCGTTAGAAACAACATACAACAGACATGGAGATTATACTCGACAGTCCGTTAGAAACAACATACAACAGACCATGTAGATTATACTCGACAGTCCGTTAGAAACAACATACAACAGACATGTATATTATACTCGACAGTCCGTTAGAAACAACATACAACAGACATGTAGATTATACTCGACAGTCCATTAGAAACAACATACAACAGACATGTAGATTATACTCGACAGTGCGTTAGAAACAACATACAACAGACATGTATATTATACTCGACAGTCCGTTAGAAACAACATACAACAGACATGTAGATTATACTCGACAGTCCGTTAGTAACAACATACAGCAGACATGTAGATTATACTCGACAGTCCGTTAGAAACAACATGCACCAGACATGTAGATTATACTCGACAGTCCGTTAGAAACAACATACAACAGACATGTAGATTATACTCGACAGTCCGTTAGAAACAACATACAACATACATGGAGATTATACTCGACAGTCCTTTAGAAACAACATACAACAGACATGGAGATTATACTCGACAGTCCGTTAGAAACAACATACAGCAGACCATGTAGATTATGCTCAACAGTCCGTTAGAAACAACATACAACAGACATGTAGATTATACTCGACAGTCCATTAGAAACAACATACAACAGACATGTAGATTATACTCGACAGTCCGTTAGAAACAACATACAGCAGACATGTAGATTATACTCGACAGTCCGTTAGAAACAACATACAACAGACATGTAGATTATACTCGACAGTCCATTAGAAACAACAAACACAGACCATGTAGATTATACTCGACAGTCCGTTAGAAACAACATACAACAGACATGTAGATTATACTCGACAGTCCGTTAGAAACAACATACAACAGACATGTAGATTATATTCGACAGTCCGTTAGAAACAACATACAACAGACATGTAGAATATACTCGACAGTCCGTTAGAAACAACATACAACAGACATGGAGATTATACTCGACAGTCCGTTAGAAACAACATACAACAGACCATGTAGATTATACTCGACAGTCCGTTAGAAACAACATACAACAGACATGTATATTATACTCGACAGTCCGTTAGAAACAACATACAACAGACATGTAGATTATACTCGACAGTCCATTAGAAACAACATACAACAGACATGTAGATTATACTCGACAGTGCGTTAGAAACAACATACAACAGACATGTAGATTATACTCGACAGTCCGTTAGAAACAACATACAACAGACATGTAGATTATACTCGACAGTCCGTTAGAAACAACATACAACAGACATGTAGATTATACTCGACAGTCCATTAGAAACAACATACAACAGACATGGAGATTATACTCGACAGTCCGTTAGAAACAACATACAACAGACATGTAGATTATAATCGACAGTCCGTTAGAAACAACATACAACAGACATGTAGATTATACTCGACAGTCCATTAGAAACCACATACAACGGACATGTAGATTATACTCGACAGTCCGTTAGAAACAACATACAGCAGACATGTAGATTATACTCGACAGTCCGTTAGAAACAACATACAACAGACATGTATATTATACTCGACAGTCCGTTAGAAACAACATACAACAGACATGTAGATTATACTCGACAGTCCATTAGAAACAACATACAACAGACATGTAGATTATACTCGACAGTCCGATAGAAACAACATACAACAGACCATGTAGATTATACTCGACAGTCCGTTAGAAACAACATACAACAGACATGTAGATTATACTCGACAGTCCGTTAGAAACAATATACAACAGACATGTAGATTATACTCGACAGTCCATTAGAAACAACATACAACAGACATGTAGATTATACTCGACAGTCCGTTAGAAACAACATACAACAGACATGTAGATTATACTCGACAGTTCGTTAGAAACAACATACAACAGACATGTAGATTATACTCGACAGTCCGTTAGAAACAACATACAACAGACATGTAGATTATACTCGACAGTCCATTAGAAACAACATACAACAGACATGTAGATTATACTCGACAGTCCGTTAGAAACAACATACAACAGACATGGAGATTATACTTGACACTTCGTTAGAAACAACATACAACAGACATGTAGATTATACTCGACAGTCCGTTAGAAACAACATACAACAGACATGTATATTATACTCGACAGACCGTAAGAAACAACATACAGCAGACATGTAGATTATACTCGACAGTCCGTTCGAAACAACATACAACATACATGGAGATTATACTCGACAGTCCATTAGAAACAACATACAACAGACATGTAGATTATACTCGACAGTCCGTTAGAAACAACATACAACAGACATGTAGATTATACTCGAGAGTCCGTTAGAAACAACATACAACAGACATGTATATTATACTCGACAGTCCGTTAGAAACAACATACAACAGACATGTAGATTATACTCGACAGTCCATTAGAAACAACATACAACAGACATGTAGATTATACTCGACAGTCCGTTAGAAACAACATACAACAGACATGGAGATTATACTTGACACTCCGTTAGAAACAACATACAACAGACATGTAGATTATACTCGACAGTCCGTTAGAAACAACATACAACAGACATGTATATTATACTCGACAGACCGTTAGAAACAACATACAACAGACATGTAGATTATACTCGACAGTCCGTTAGAAACAACATACAACAGACATGTAGATTATACTCGACAGTCCGTTAGAAACAACATACAACATACATGGAGATTATACTCGACAGTCCATTCGAAACAACATACAACAGACATGTATATTATACTCGACAGTCCGTTAGAAACAACATACAACAGACATGTAGATTATACTCGACAGTCCGTTAGAAACAACATACAACATACATGGAGATTATACTCGACAGTCCTTTAGAAACAACATATAACAGACATGGAGATTATACTCGACAGTCCGTTAGAAACAACATACAACAGACCATGTAGATTATGCTCAACAGTCCGTTAGAAACAACATACAACAGACATGTAGATTATACTCGACAGTCCATTAGAAACAACATACAACAGACATGTAGATTATACTCGACAGTCCGTTAGAAACAACATACAGCAGACATGTAGATTATACTCGACAGTCCGTTAGAAACAACATACAACAGACATGTATATTATACTCGACAGTCCGTTAGAAACTACATACAACAGACATGTAGATTATACTCGACAGTCCGTTAGAAACAACATACAACAGACCATGTAGATTATACTCGACAGTCCGTTAGAAACAACATACAACAGACATGTAGATTATACTCGACAGTCCGTTAGAAACAACATACAACAGACATGTAGATTATACTCGACAGTCCGTTAGAAACAACATACAACAGACATGTAGAATATACTCGACAGTCCGTTAGAAACAACATACAACAGACATGTATATTATACTCGACAGTCCGTTAGAAACAACATACAACAGACATGTAGATTATACTCGACAGTCCATTAGAAACAACAAACACAGACCATGTAGATTATACTCGACAGTCCGTTAGAAACAACATACAACAGACATGTAGATTATACTCGACAGTCCGTTAGAAACAACATACAACAGACATGTAGATTATATTCGACAGTCCGTTAGAAACAACATACAACAGACATGTAGAATATACTCGACAGTCCGTTAGAAACAACATACAACAGACATGGAGATTATACTCGACAGTCCGTTAGAAACAACATACAACAGACATGTAGATTATACTCGACAGTCCGTTAGAAACAACATACAACAGACATGTAGATTATATTCGACAGTCCGTTAGAAACAACATACAACAGACATGTAGAATATACTCGACAGTCCGTTAGAAACAACATACAACAGACATGGAGATTATACTCGACAGTCCGTTAGAAACAACATACAACAGACATGTATATTATACTCGACAGTCCGTTAGAAACAACATACAACAGACATGTAGATTATACTCGACAGTCCATTAGAAACAACATACAACAGACATGTAGATTATACTCGACAGTCCGTTAGAAACAACATACAAAAGACCATGTAGATTATACTCGACAGTGCGTTAGAAACAACATACAACAGACATGTAGATTATACTCGACAGTCCGTTAGAAACAACATACAACAGACATGTAGATTATACTCGACAGTCCGTTAGAAACAACATACAAGAGACATGTAGATTATACTCGACAGTCCGTTAGAAACAACATACAACAGACATGGAGATTATACTCGACAGTCCGTTAGAAACAACATACAACAGACATGTAGATTATACTCGACAGTCCGTTAGAAACAACATACAACAGACATGTAGATTATACTCGACAGTCCATTAGAAACCACATACAACGGACATGTAGATTATACTCGACAGTCCGTTAGAAACAACATACAGCAGACATGTAGATTATACTCGACAGTCCGTTAGAAACAACATACAACAGACATGTATAATATACTCGACAGTCCGTTAGAAACAACATACAACAGACATGTAGATTATACTCGACAGTCCGTTAGAAACAACATACAACAGACATGTAGAATATACTCGACAGTCCGTTAGAAACAACATACAACAGACATGTATATTATACTCGACAGTCCGTTAGAAACAACATACAACAGACATGTAGATTATACTCGACAGTCCATTAGAAACAACAAACACAGACCATGTAGATTATACTCGACAGTCCGTTAGAAACAACATACAACAGACATGTAGATTATACTCGACAGTCCGTTAGAAACAACATACAACAGACATGTAGATTATATTCGACAGTCCGTTAGAAACAACATACAACAGACATGTAGAATATACTCGACAGTCCGTTAGAAACAACATACAACAGACATGGAGATTATACTCGACAGTCCGTTAGAAACAACATACAACAGACATGTAGATTATACTCGACAGTCCGTTAGAAACAACATACAACAGACATGTAGATTATATTCGACAGTCCGTTAGAAACAACATACAACAGACATGTAGAATATACTCGACAGTCCGTTAGAAACAACATACAACAGACATGGAGATTATACTCGACAGTCCGTTAGAAACAACATACAACAGACATGTATATTATACTCGACAGTCCGTTAGAAACAACATACAACAGACATGTAGATTATACTCGACAGTCCATTAGAAACAACATACAACAGACATGTAGATTATACTCGACAGTCCGTTAGAAACAACATACAAAAGACCATGTAGATTATACTCGACAGTGCGTTAGAAACAACATACAACAGACATGTAGATTATACTCGACAGTCCGTTAGAAACAACATACAACAGACATGTAGATTATACTCGACAGTCCGTTAGAAACAACATACAACAGACATGTAGATTATACTCGACAGTCCGTTAGAAACAACATACAACAGACATGGAGATTATACTCGACAGTCCGTTAGAAACAACATACAACAGACATGTAGATTATACTCGACAGTCCGTTAGAAACAACATACAACAGACATGTAAATTATACTCGACAGTCCATTAGAAACCACATACAACGGACATGTAGATTATACTCGACAGTCCGTTAGAAACAACATACAGCAGACATGTAGATTATACTCGACAGTCCGTTAGAAACAACATACAACAGACATGTATAATATACTCGACAGTCCGTTAGAAACAACATAAAACAGACATGTAGATTATACTCGACAGTCCGATAGAAACAACATACAACAGACCATGTAGATTATACTCGACAGTCCGTTAGAAACAACATACAACAGACATGTAGATTATACTCGACAGTCCGTTAGAAACAATATACAACAGACATGTAGATTATACTCGACAGTCCTTTAGAAACAACATACAACAGACATGTAGATTATACTCGACAGTCCGTTAGAAACAACATACAACAGACATGTAGATTATACTCGACAGTTCGTTAGAAACAACATACAACAGACATGTAGATTATACTCGACAGTCCGTTAGAAACAACATACAACAGACATGTAGATTATACTCGACAGTCCATTAGAAACAACATACAACAGACATGTAGATTATACTCGACAGTCCGTTAGAAACAACATACAACAGACATGGAGATTATACTTGACACTTCGTTAGAAACAACATACAACAGACATGTAGATTATACTCGACAGTCCGTTAGAAACAACATACAACAGACATGTATATTATACTCGACATACCGTAAGAAACAACATACAGCAGACATGTAGATTATACTCGACAGTCCGTTAGAAACAACATACAACATACATGGAGATTATACTCGACAGTCCATTAGAAACAACATACAACAGACATGTAGATTATACTCGACAGTCCGTTAGAAACAACATACAACAGACATGTAGATTATACTCGAGAGTCCGTTAGAAACAACATACAACAGACATGTATATTATACTCGACAGTCCGTTAGAAACAACATACAACAGACATGTAGATTATACTCGACAGTCCATTAGAAACAACATACAACAGACATGTAGATTATACTCGACAGTCCGTTAGAAACAACATACAACAGACATTGAGATTATACTTGACACTCCGTTAGAAACAACATACAACAGACATGTAGATTATACTCGACAGTCCGTTAGAAACAACATACAACAGACATGTATATTATACTCGACAGACCGTTAGAAACAACATACAACAGACATGTAGATTATACTCGACAGTCCGTTAGAAACAACATACAACAGACATGTAGATTATACTCGACAGTCCGTTAGAAACAACATACAACATACATGGAGATTATACTCGACAGTCCGTTAGAAACAACATACAACAGACATGTATATTATACTCGACAGTCCGTTAGAAACAACATACAACAGACATGTAGATTATACTCGACAGTCCGTTAGAAACAACATACAACATACATGGAGATTATACTCGACAGTCCGTTAGAAACAACATATAACAGACATGGAGATTATACTCGACAGTCCGTTAGAAACAACATACAACAGACCATGTAGATTATGCTCAACAGTCCGTTAGAAACAACATACAACAGACATGTAGATTATACTCGACAGTCCATTAGAAACAACATACAACAGACATGTAGATTATACTCGACAGTCCGTTAGAAACAACATACAGCAGACATGTAGATTATACTCGACAGTCCGTTAGAAACAACATACAACAGACATGTATATTATACTCGACAGTCCGTTAGAAACTACATACAACAGACATGTAGATTATACTCGACAGTCCGTTAGAAACAACATACAACAGACCATGTAGATTATACTCGACAGTCCGTTAGAAACAACATACAACAGACATGTAGATTATACTCGACAGTCCGTTAGAAACAACATACAACAGACATGTAGATTATACTCGACAGTCCGTTAGAAACAACATACAACAGACATGTAGAATATACTCGACAGTCCGTTAGAAACAACATACAACAGACATGTATATTATACTCGACAGTCCGTTAGAAACAACATACAACAGACATGTAGATTATACTCGACAGTCCATTAGAAACAACAAACACAGACCATGTAGATTATACTCGACAGTCCGTTAGAAACAACATACAACAGACATGTAGATTATACTCGACAGTCCGTTAGAAACAACATACAACAGACATGTAGATTATATTCGACAGTCCGTTAGAAACAACATACAACAGACATGTAGAATATACTCGACAGTCCGTTAGAAACAACATACAACAGACATGGAGATTATACTCGACAGTCCGTTAGAAACAACATACAACAGACCATGTAGATTATACTCGACAGTCCGTTAGAAACAACATACAACAGACATGTATATTATACTCGACAGTCCGTTAGAAACAACATACAACAGACATGTAGATTATACTCGACAGTCCATTAGAAACAACATACAACAGACATGTAGATTATACTCGACAGTCCGTTAGAAACAACATACAAAAGACCATGTAGATTATACTCGACAGTGCGTTAGAAACAACATACAACAGACATGTAGATTATACTCGACAGTCCGTTAGAAACAACATACAACAGACATGTAGATTATACTCGACAGTCCGTTAGAAACAACATACAACAGACATGTAGATTATACTCGACAGTCCGTTAGAAACAACATACAACAGACATGGAGATTATACTTGACAGTCCGTTAGAAACAACATACAACAGACATGTAGATTATACTCGACAGTCCGTTAGAAACAACATACAACAGACATGTAGATTATACTCGACAGTCCATTAGAAACCACATACAACGGACATGTAGATTATACTCGACAGTCCGTTAGAAACAACATACAGCAGACATGTAGATTATACTCGACAGTCCGTTAGAAACAACATACAACAGACATGTATAATATACTCGACAGTCCGTTAGAAACAACATACAACAGACATGTAGATTATACTCGACAGTCCATTAGAAACAACATACAACAGACATGTAGATTATACTCGACAGTCCGATAGAAACAACATACAACAGACCATGTAGATTATACTCGACAGTCCGTTAGAAACAACATACAACAGACATGTAGATTATACTCGACAGTCCGTTAGAAACAATATACAACAGACATGTAGATTATACTCGACAGTCCATTAGAAACAACATACAACAGACATGTAGATTATACTCGACAGTCCGTTAGAAACAACATACAACAGACATGTAGATTATACTCGACAGTTCGTTAGAAACAACATACAACAGACATGTAGATTATACTCGACAGTCCGTTAGAAACAACATACAACAGACATGTAGATTATACTCGACAGTCCATTAGAAACAACATACAACAGACATGTAGATTATACTCGACAGTCCGTTAGAAACAACATACAACAGACATGTATATTATACTCGACAGACCGTAAGAAACAACATACAGCAGACATGTAGATTATACTCGACAGTCCGTTAGAAACAACATACAACATACATGGAGATTATACTCGACAGTCCATTAGAAACAACATACAACAGACATGTAGATTATACTCGACAGTCCGTTAGAAACAACATACAACAGACATGTAGATTATACTCGAGAGTCCGTTAGAAACAACATACAACAGACATGTATATTATACTCGACAGTCCGTTAGAAACAACATACAACAGACATGTAGATTATACTCGACAGTCCATTAGAAACAACATACAACAGACATGTAGATTATACTCGACAGTCCGTTAGAAACAACATACAACAGACATGGAGATTATACTTGACACTCCGTTAGAAACAACATACAACAGACATGTAGATTATACTCGACAGTCCGTTAGAAACAACATACAACAGACATGTATATTATAATCGACAGACCGTTAGAAACAACATACAAGAGACATGTAGATTATACTCGACAGTCCGTTAGAAACAACATACAACAGACATGTAGATTATACTCGACAGTTCGTTAGAAACAACATACAACAGACATGTAGATTATACTCGACAGTCCGTTAGAAACAACATACAACAGACATGTAGATTATACTCGACAGTCCATTAGAAACAACATACAACAGACATGTAGATTATACTCGACAGTCCGTTAGAAACAACATACAACAGACATGTATATTATACTCGACAGACCGTAAGAAACAACATACAGCAGACATGTAGATTATACTCGACAGTCCGTTAGAAACAACATACAACATACATGGAGATTATACTCGACAGTCCATTAGAAACAACATACAACAGACATGTAGATTATACTCGACAGTCCGTTAGAAACAACATACAACAGACATGTAGATTATACTCGAGAGTCCGTTAGAAACAACATACAACAGACATGTATATTATACTCGACAGACCGTTAGAAACAACATACAACAGACATGTAGATTATACTCGACAGTCCGTTAGAAACAACATACAACAGACATGTAGATTATACTCGACAGTCCGTTAGAAACAACATACAACATACATGGAGATTATACTCGACAGTCCGTTAGAAACAACATACAACAGACATGTATATTATACTCGACAGTCCGTTAGAAACAACATACAACAGACATGTAGATTATACTCGACAGTCCGTTAGAAACAACATACAACATACATGGAGATTATACTCGACAGTCCGTTAGAAACAACATATAACAGACATGGAGATTATACTCGACAGTCCGTTAGAAACAACATACAACAGACCATGTAGATTATGCTCAACAGTCCGTTAGAAACAACATACAACAGACATGTAGATTATACTCGACAGTCCATTAGAAACAACATACAACAGACATGTAGATTATACTCGACAGTCCGTTAGAAACAACATACAGCAGACATGTAGATTATACTCGACAGTCCGTTAGAAACAACATACAACAGACATGTATATTATACTCGACAGTCCGTTAGAAACTACATACAACAGACATGTAGATTATACTCGACAGTCCGTTAGAAACAACATACAACAGACCATGTAGATTATACTCGACAGTCCGTTAGAAACAACATACAACAGACATGTAGATTATACTCGACAGTCCGTTAGAAACAACATACAACAGACATGTAGATTATACTCGACAGTCCGTTAGAAACAACATACAACAGACATGTAGAATATACTCGACAGTCCGTTAGAAACAACATACAACAGACATGTATATTATACTCGACAGTCCGTTAGAAACAACATACAACAGACATGTAGATTATACTCGACAGTCCATTAGAAACAACAAACACAGACCATGTAGATTATACTCGACAGTCCGTTAGAAACAACATACAACAGACATGTAGATTATACTCGACAGTCCGTTAGAAACAACATACAACAGACATGTAGATTATATTCGACAGTCCGTTAGAAACAACATACAACAGACATGTAGAATATACTCGACAGTCCGTTAGAAACAACATACAACAGACATGGAGATTATACTCGACAGTCCGTTAGAAACAACATACAACAGACCATGTAGATTATACTCGACAGTCCGTTAGAAACAACATACAACAGACATGTATATTATACTCGACAGTCCGTTAGAAACAACATACAACAGACATGTAGATTATACTCGACAGTCCATTAGAAACAACATACAACAGACATGTAGATTATACTCGACAGTCCGTTAGAAACAACATACAAAAGACCATGTAGATTATACTCGACAGTGCGTTAGAAACAACATACAACAGACATGTAGATTATACTCGACAGTCCGTTAGAAACAACATACAACAGACATGTAGATTATACTCGACAGTCCGTTAGAAACAACATACAACAGACATGTAGATTATACTCGACAGTCCGTTAGAAACAACATACAACAGACATGGAGATTATACTTGACAGTCCGTTAGAAACAACATACAACAGACATGTAGATTATACTCGACAGTCCGTTAGAAACAACATACAACAGACATGTAGATTATACTCGACAGTCCATTAGAAACCACATACAACGGACATGTAGATTATACTCGACAGTCCGTTAGAAACAACATACAGCAGACATGTAGATTATACTCGACAGTCCGTTAGAAACAACATACAACAGACATGTATAATATACTCGACAGTCCGTTAGAAACAACATACAACAGACATGTAGATTATACTCGACAGTCCATTAGAAACAACATACAACAGACATGTAGATTATACTCGACAGTCCGATAGAAACAACATACAACAGACCATGTAGATTATACTCGACAGTCCGTTAGAAACAACATACAACAGACATGTAGATTATACTCGACAGTCCGTTAGAAACAATATACAACAGACATGTAGATTATACTCGACAGTCCATTAGAAACAACATACAACAGACATGTAGATTATACTCGACAGTCCGTTAGAAACAACATACAACAGACATGTAGATTATACTCGACAGTTCGTTAGAAACAACATACAACAGACATGTAGATTATACTCGACAGTCCGTTAGAAACAACATACAACAGACATGTAGATTATACTCGACAGTCCATTAGAAACAACATACAACAGACATGTAGATTATACTCGACAGTCCGTTAGAAACAACATACAACAGACATGTATATTATACTCGACAGACCGTAAGAAACAACATACAGCAGACATGTAGATTATACTCGACAGTCCGTTAGAAACAACATACAACATACATGGAGATTATACTCGACAGTCCATTAGAAACAACATACAACAGACATGTAGATTATACTCGACAGTCCGTTAGAAACAACATACAACAGACATGTAGATTATACTCGAGAGTCCGTTAGAAACAACATACAACAGACATGTATATTATACTCGACAGTCCGTTAGAAACAACATACAACAGACATGTAGATTATACTCGACAGTCCATTAGAAACAACATACAACAGACATGTAGATTATACTCGACAGTCCGTTAGAAACAACATACAACAGACATGGAGATTATACTTGACACTCCGTTAGAAACAACATACAACAGACATGTAGATTATACTCGACAGTCCGTTAGAAACAACATACAACAGACATGTATATTATAATCGACAGACCGTTAGAAACAACATACAAGAGACATGTAGATTATACTCGACAGTCCGTTAGAAACAACATACAACAGACATGTAGATTATACTCGACAGTTCGTTAGAAACAACATACAACAGACATGTAGATTATACTCGACAGTCCGTTAGAAACAACATACAACAGACATGTAGATTATACTCGACAGTCCATTAGAAACAACATACAACAGACATGTAGATTATACTCGACAGTCCGTTAGAAACAACATACAACAGACATGTATATTATACTCGACAGACCGTAAGAAACAACATACAGCAGACATGTAGATTATACTCGACAGTCCGTTAGAAACAACATACAACATACATGGAGATTATACTCGACAGTCCATTAGAAACAACATACAACAGACATGTAGATTATACTCGACAGTCCGTTAGAAACAACATACAACAGACATGTAGATTATACTCGAGAGTCCGTTAGAAACAACATACAACAGACATGTATATTATACTCGACAGTCCGTTAGAAACAACATACAACAGACATGTAGATTATACTCGACAGTCCATTAGAAACAACATACAACAGACATGTAGATTATACTCGACAGTCCGTTAGAAACAACATACAACAGACATGGAGATTATACTTGACACTCCGTTAGAAACAACATACAACAGACATGTAGATTATACTCGACAGTCCGTTAGAAACAACATACAACAGACATGTATATTATACTCGACAGACCGTTAGAAACAACATACAAGAGACATGTAGATTATACTCGACAGTCCGTTAGAAACAACATACAACAGACATGGAGATTATACTTGACACTTCGTTAGAAACAACATACAACAGACATGTAGATTATACTCGACAGTCCGTTAGAAACAACATACAACAGACATGTATATTATACTCGACAGACCGTAAGAAACAACATACAGCAGACATGTAGATCATACTCGACAGTCCATTAGAAACAACATACAACAGACATGTAGATTATACTCGACAGTCCATTAGAAACAACATACAACAGACATGTAGATTATACTCGACAGTCCGTTAGAAACAACATACAACAGACATGGAGATTATACTTGACACTCCGTTAGAAACAACATACAACAGACATGTAGATTATACTCGACAGTCCGTTAGAAACAACATACAACAGACATGTATATTATACTCGACAGACCGTTAGAAACAACATACAAGAGACATGTAGATCATACTCGACAGTCCGTTAGAAACAACATACAACAGACATGTAGATTATACTCGACAGTTCGTTAGAAACAACATACAACAGACATGTAGATTATACTCGACAGTCCGTTAGAAACAACATACAACAGACATGTAGATTATACTCGACAGTCCATTAGAAACAACATACAACAGACATGTAGATTATACTCGACAGTCCGTTAGAAACAACATACAACAGACATGTATATTATACTCGACAGACCGTAAGAAACAACATACAGCAGACATGTAGATTATACTCGACAGTCCGTTAGAAACAACATACAACATACATGGAGATTATACTCGACAGTCCATTAGAAACAGCATACAACAGACATGTAGATTATACTCGACAGTCCGTTAGAAACAACATACAACAGACATGTAGATTATACTCGAGAGTCCGTTAGAAACAACATACAACAGACATGTATATTATACTCGACAGTCCGTTAGAAACAACATACAACAGACATGTAGATTATACTCGACAGTCCATTAGAAACAACATACAACAGACATGTAGATTATACTCGACAGTCCGTTAGAAACAACATACAACAGACATGGAGATTATACTCGACACTCCGTTAGAAACAACATACAACAGACATGTAGATTATACTCGACAGTCCGTTAGAAACAACATACAACAGACATGTATATTATACTCGACAGACCGTTAGAAACAACATACAAGAGACATGTAGATTATACTCGACAGTCCGTTAGAAACAACATACAACAGACATGGAGATTATACTTGACACTTCGTTAGAAACAACATACAAAAGACATGTAGATTATACTCGACAGTCCGTTAGAAACAACATACAACAGACATGTATATTATACTCGACAGACCGTAAGAAACAACATACAGCAGACATGTAGATTATACTCGACAGTCCGTTAGAAACAACATACAACATACATGGAGATTATACTCGACAGTCCATTAGAAACAACATACAACAGACATGTAGATTATACTCGACAGTCCGTTAGAAACAACATACAACAGACATGTAGATTATACTCGAGAGTCCGTTAGAAACAACATACAACAGACATGTATATTATACTCGACAGTCCGTTAGAAACAACATACAACAGACATGGAGATTATACTCGACAGTCCATTAGAAACAACATACAACAGACAGGTAGATTATACTCGACAGTCCGTTAGAAACAACATACAACAGACATGTATAATATACTCGACAGTCCGTTAGAAACAACATACAACAGACATGTAGATTATACTCGACAGTCCATTAGAAACAACATACAACAGACATGTAGATTATACTCGACAGTCCGATAGAAACAACATACAACAGACCATGTAGATTATACTCGACAGTCCGTTAGAAACAACATACAACAGACATGTAGATTATACTCGACAGTCCGTTAGAAACAATATACAACAGACATGTAGATTATACTCGACAGTCCGTTAGAAACAACATACAACAGACATGTAGATTATACTCGACAGTTCGTTAGAAACAACATACAACAGACATGTAGATTATACTCGACAGTCCGTTAGAAACAACATACAACAGACATGTAGATTATACTCGACAGTCCATTAGAAACAACATACAACAGACATGTAGATAATACTCGACAGTCCGTTAGAAACAACATACAACAGACATGTATATTATACTCGACAGACCGTAAGAAACAACATACAGCAGACATGTAGATTATACTCGACAGTCCGTTAGAAACAACATACAACATACATGGAGATTATACTCGACAGTCCATTAGAAACAACATACAACAGACATGTAGATTATACTCGACAGTCCGTTAGAAACAACATACAACAGACATGTAGATTATACTCGAGAGTCCGTTAGAAACAACATACAACAGACATGTATATTATACTCGACAGTCCGTTAGAAACAACATACAACAGACATGTAGATTATACTCGACAGTTCGTTAGAAACAATATACAACAGACATGTAGATTATACTCGACAGTCCATTAGAAACAACATACAACAGACATGTAGATTATACTCGACAGTCCGTTAGAAACAACATACAACAGACATGTAGATTATACTCGACAGTTCGTTAGAAACAACATACAACAGACATGTAGATTATACTCGACAGTCCGTTAGAAACAACATACAACAGACATGTAGATTATACTCGACAGTTCGTTAGAAACAACATACAACAGACATGTAGATTATACTCGACAGTCCGTTAGAAACAACATACAACAGACATGTAGATTATACTCGACAGTCCATTAGAAACAACATACAACAGACATGTAGATTATACTCGACAGTCCGTTAGAAACAACATACAACAGACATGTATATTATACTCGACAGACCGTAAGAAACAACATACAGCAGACATGTAGATTATACTCGACAGTCCGTTAGAAACAACATACAACATACATGGAGATTATACTCGACAGTCCATTAGAAACAACATACAACAGACATGTAGATTATACTCGACAGTCCGTTAGAAACAACATACAACAGACATGTAGATTATACTCGAGAGTCCGTTAGAAACAACATACAACAGACATGTATATTATACTCGACAGTCCGTTAGAAACAACATACAACAGACATGTAGATTATACTCGACAGTCCGTTAGAAACAATATACAACAGACATGTAGATTATACTCGACAGTCCATTAGAAACAACATACAACAGACATGTAGATTATACTCGACAGTCCGTTAGAAACAACATACAACAGACATGTAGATTATACTCGACAGTTCGTTAGAAACAACATACAACAGACATGTAGATTATACTCGACAGTCCGTTAGAAACAACATACAACAGACATGTAGATTATACTCGACAGTCCATTAGAAACAACATACAACAGACATGTAGATTATACTCGACAGTCCGTTAGAAACAACATACAACAGACATGTATATTATACTCGACAGACCGTAAGAAACAACATACAGCAGACATGTAGATTATACTCGACAGTCCGTTAGAAACAACATACAACATACATGGAGATTATACTCGACAGTCCATTAGAAACAACATACAACAGACATGTAGATTATACTCGACAGTCCGTTAGAAACAACATACAACAGACATGTATATTATACTCGACAGACCGTTAGAAACAACATACAAGAGACATGTAGATTATACTCGACAGTCCGTTAGAAACAACATACAACAGACATGGAGATTATACTTGACACTTCGTTAGAAACAACATACAACAGACATGTAGATTATACTCGACAGTCCGTTTGAAACAACATACAACAGACATGTATATTATACTCAACAGACCGTAAGAAACAACATACAGCAGACATGTAGATTATACTCGACAGTCCGTTAGAAACAACATACAACATACATGGAGATTATACTCGACAGTCCATTAGAAACAACATACAACAGACATGTAGATTATACTCGACAGTCCGTTAGAAACAACATACAACAGACATGTAGATTATACTCGAGAGTCCGTTAGAAACAACATACAACAGACATGTATATTATACTCGACAGTCCGTTAGAAACAACATACAACAGACATGTAGATTATACTCGACAGTCCATTAGAAACAACATACAACAGACATGTAGATTATACTCGACAGTCCGTTAGAAACAACATACAACAGACATGTATAATATACTCGACAGTCCGTTAGAAACAACATACAACAGACATGTAGATTATACTCGACAGTCCATTAGAAACAACATACAACAGACATGTAGATTATACTCGACAGTCCGATAGAAACAACATACAACAGACCATGTAGATTATACTCGACAGTCCGTTAGAAACAACATACAACAGACATGTAGATTATACTCGACAGTCCGTTAGAAACAATATACAACAGACATGTAGATTATACTCGACAGTCCATTAGAAACAACATACAACAGACATGTAGATTATACTCGACAGTCCGTTAGAAACAACATACAACAGACATGTAGATTATACTCGACAGTTCGTTAGAAACAACATACAACAGACATGTAGATTATACTCGACAGTCCGTTAGAAACAACATACAACAGACATGTAGATTATACTCGACAGTCCATTAGAAACAACATACAACAGACATGTAGATTATACTCGACAGTCCGTTAGAAACAACATACAACAGACATGTATATTATACTCGACAGACCGTAAGAAACAACATACAGCAGACATGTAGATTATACTCGACAGTCCGTTAGAAACAACATACAACATACATGGAGATTATACTCGACAGTCCATTAGAAACAACATACAACAGACATGTAGATTATACTCGACAGTCCGTTAGAAACAACATACAACAGACATGTAGATTATACTCGAGAGTCCGTTAGAAACAACATACAACAGACATGTATATTATACTCGACAGTCCGTTAGAAACAACATACAACAGACATGTAGATTATACTCGACAGTCCATTAGAAACAACATACAACAGACATGTAGATTATACTCGACAGTCCGTTAGAAACAACATACAACAGACATGTATAATATACTCGACAGTCCGTTAGAAACAACATACAACAGACATGTAGATTATACTCGACAGTCCATTAGAAACAACATACAACAGACATGTAGATTATACTCGACAGTCCGATAGAAACAACATACAACAGACCATGTAGATTATACTCGACAGTCCGTTAGAAACAATATACAACAGACATGTAGATTATACTCGACAGTCCATTAGAAACAACATACAACAGACATGTAGATTATACTCGACAGTCCATTAGAAACAACATACAACAGACATGTAGATTATACTCGACAGTCCGTTAGAAACAACATACAACAGACATGTAGATTATACTCGACAGTTCGTTAGAAACAACATACAACAGACATGTAGATTATACTCGACAGTCCGTTAGAAACAACATACAACAGACATGTAGATTATACTCGACAGTCCATTAGAAACAACATACAACAGACATGTAGATTATACTCGACAGTCCGTTAGAAACAACATACAACAGACATGTATATTATACTCGACAGACCGTAAGAAACAACTTACAACAGACATGTAGATTATACTCGACAGTCCGTTAGAAACAACATACAACATACATGGAGATTATACTCGACAGTCCATTAGAAACAACATACAACAGACATGTAGATTATACTCGACAGTCCGTTAGAAACAACATACAAGAGACATGTAGATTATACTCGACAGTCCGTTAGAAACAACATACAACAGACATGGAGATTATACTTGACACTTCGTTAGAAACAACATACAACAGACATGTAGATTATACTCGACAGTCCGTTAGAAACAACATACAACAGACATGTATATTATACTCGACAGACCGTAAGAAACAACATACAGCAGACATGTAGATTATACTCGACAGTCCGTTAGAAACAACATACAACATACATGGAGATTATACTCGACAGTCCATTAGAAACAACATACAACAGACATGTAGATTATACTCGACAGTCCGTTAGAAACAACATACAACAGACATGTAGATTATTCTCGAGAGTCCGTTAGAAACAACATACAACAGACATGTATATTATACTCGACAGTCCGTTAGAAACAACATACAACAGACATGTAGATTATACTCGACAGTCCATTAGAAACAACATACAACAGACATGTAGATTATACTCGACAGTCCGTTAGAAACAACATACAACAGACATGTATAATATACTCGACAGTCCGTTAGAAACAACATACAACAGACATGTAGATTATACTCGACAGTCCATTAGAAACAACATACAACAGACATGTAGATTATACTCGACAGTCCGATAGAAACAACATACAACAGACCATGTAGATTATACTCGACAGTCCGTTAGAAACAACATACAACAGACATGTAGATTATACTCGACAGTCCGTTAGAAACAATATACAACAGACATGTAGATTATACTCGACAGTCCATTAGAAACAACATACAACAGACATGTAGATTATACTCGACAGTCCGTTAGAAACAACATACAACAGACATGTAGATTATACTCGACAGTTCGTTAGAAACAACATACAACAGACATGTAGATTATACTCGACAGTCCGTTAGAAACAACATACAACAGACATGTAGATTATACTCGACAGTCCATTAGAAACAACAAACACAGACCATGTAGATTATACTCGACAGTCCGTTAGAAACAACATACAACAGACATGTAGATTATACTCGACAGTCCGTTAGAAACAACATACAACAGACATGTAGATTATATTCGACAGTCCGTTAGAAACAACATACAACAGACATGTAGAATATACTCGACAGTCCGTTAGAAACAACATACAACAGACATGGAGATTATACTCGACAGTCCGTTAGAAACAACATACAACAGACCATGTAGATTATACTCGACAGTCCGTTAGAAACAACATACAACAGACATGTATATTATACTCGACAGTCCGTTAGAAACAACATACAACAGACATGTAGATTATACTCGACAGTCCATTAGAAACAACATACAACAGACATGTAGATTATACTCGACAGTCCGTTAGAAACAACATACAAAAGACCATGTAGATTATACTCGACAGTGCGTTAGAAACAACATACAACAGACATGTAGATTATACTCGACAGTCCGTTAGAAACAACATACAACAGACATGTAGATTATACTCGACAGTCCGTTAGAAACAACATACAACAGACATGTAGATTATACTCGACAGTCCGTTAGAAACAACATACAACAGACATGGAGATTATACTCGACAGTCCGTTAGAAACAACATACAACAGACATGTAGATTATACTCGACAGTCCGTTAGAAACAACATACAACAGACATGTAGATTATACTCGACAGTCCATTAGAAACCACATACAACGGACATGTAGATTATACTCGACAGTCCGTTAGAAACAACATACAACAGACATGTATAATATACTCGACAGTCCGTTAGAAACAACATACAACAGACATGTAGATTATACTCGACAGTCCATTAGAAACAACATACAACAGACATGTAGATTATACTCGACAGTCCGATAGAAACAACATACAACAGACCATGTAGATTATACTCGACAGTCCGTTAGAAACAACATACAACAGACATGTAGATTATACTCGACAGTCCGTTAGAAACAATATACAACAGACATGTAGATTATACTCGACAGTCCATTAGAAACAACATACAACAGACATGTAGATTATACTCGACAGTCCGTTAGAAACAACATACAACAGACATGTAGATTATACTCGACAGTTCGTTAGAAACAACATACAACAGACATGTAGATTATACTCGACAGTCCGTTAGAAACAACATACAACAGACATGTAGATTATACTCGACAGTCCATTAGAAACAACATACAACAGACATGTAGATTATACTCGACAGTCCGTTAGAAACAACATACAACAGACATGTATATTATACTCGACAGACCGTAAGAAACAACATACAGCAGACATGTAGATTATACTCGACAGTCCGTTAGAAACAACATACAACAGACATGGAGATTATACTTGACACTCCGTTAGAAACAACATACAACAGACATGTAGATTATACTCGACAGTCCGTTAGAAACAACATACAACAGACATGTATATTATACTCGACAGACCGTTAGAAACAACATACAAGAGACATGTAGATTATACTCGACAGTCCGTTAGAAACAACATACAACAGACATGTAGATTATACTCGACAGTTCGTTAGAAACAACATACAACAGACATGTAGATTATACTCGACAGTCCGTTAGAAACAACATACAACAGACATGTAGATTATACTCGACAGTCCATTAGAAACAACATACAACAGACATGTAGATTATACTCGACAGTCCGTTAGAAACAACATACAACAGACATGTATATTATACTCGACAGACCGTAAGAAACAACATACAGCAGACATGTAGATTATACTCGACAGTCCGTTAGAAACAACATACAACATACATGGAGATTATACTCGACAGTCCATTAGAAACAACATACAACAGACATGTAGATTATACTCGACAGTCCGTTAGAAACAACATACAACAGACATGTAGATTATACTCGAGAGTCCGTTAGAAACAACATACAACAGACATGTATATTATACTCGACAGTCCGTTAGAAACAACATACAACAGACATGTAGATTATACTCGACAGTCCATTAGAAACAACATACAACAGACATGTAGATTATACTCGACAGTCCGTTAGAAACAACATACAACAGACATGGAGATTATACTTGACACTCCGTTAGAAACAACATACAACAGACATGTAGATTATACTCGACAGTCCGTTAGAAACAACATACAACAGACATGTATATTATACTCGACAGACCGTTAGAAACAACATACAAGAGACATGTAGATTATACTCGACAGTCCGTTAGAAACAACATACAACAGACATGGAGATTATACTTGACACTTCGTTAGAAACAACATACAACAGACATGTAGATTATACTCGACAGTCCGTTAGAAACAACATACAACAGACATGTATATTATACTCGACAGACCGTAAGAAACAACATACAGCAGACATGTAGATTATACTCGACAGTCCGTTAGAAACAACATACAACATACATGGAGATTATACTCGACAGTCCATTAGAAACAACATACAACAGACATGTAGATTATACTCGACAGTCCGTTAGAAACAACATACAACAGACATGTAGATTATACTCGAGAGTCCGTTAGAAACAACATACAACAGACATGTATATTATACTCGACAGTCCGTTAGAAACAACATACAACAGACATGTAGATTATACTCGACAGTCCATTAGAAACAACATACAACAGACATGTAGATTATACTCGACAGTCCGTTAGAAACAACATACAACAGACATGTATATTATACTCGACAGACCGTTAGAAACAACATACAAGAGACATGTAGATTATACTCGACAGTCCGTTAGAAACAACATACAACAGACATGTAGATTATACTCGACAGTTCGTTAGAAACAACATACAACATACATGGAGATTATACTCGACAGTCCATTCGAAACAACATACAACAGACATGTATATTATACTCGACAGTCCGTTAGAAACAACATACAACAGACATGTAGATTATACTCGACAGTCCGTTAGAAACAACATACAAAAGACCATGTAGATTATACTCGACAGTGCGTTAGAAACAACATACAACAGACATGTAGATTATACTCGAACGTCCGTTAGAAACAACATACAACAGACATGTAGATTATACTCGACAGTCCGTTAGAAACAACATACAACAGACATGTAGATTATACTCGACAGTCCGTTAGAAACAACATACAACAGACATGGAGATTATACTCGACAGTCCGTTAGAAACAACATACAACAGACATGTAGATTATACTCGACAGTCCGTTAGAAACAACATACAACAGACATGTAGATTATACTCGACAGTCCATTAGAAACAACATACAACGGACATGTAGATTATACTCGACAGTCCGTTAGAAACAACATACAGCAGACATGTAGATTATACTCGACAGTCCGTTAGAAACAACATACAACAGACATGTATAATATACTCGACAGTCCGTTAGAAACAACATACAACAGACATGTAGATTATACTCGACAGTCCATTAGAAACAACATACAACAGACATGTAGATTATACTCGACAGTCCGATAGAAACAACATACAACAGACCATGTAGATTATACTCGACAGTCCGTTAGAAATAACATACAACAGACATGTAGATTATACTCGACAGTCCATTAGAAACAATATACAACAGACATGTAGATTATACTCGACAGTCCATTAGAAACAACATACAACAGACATGTAGATTATACTCGACAGTCCGTTAGAAACAACATACAATAGACATGTAGATTATACTCGACAGTTCGTTAGAAACAACATACAACAGACATGTAGATTATACTCGACAGTCCGTTAGAAACAACATACAACAGACATGTAGATTATACTCGACAGTCCGTTAGAAACAACATACAACAGACATGGAGATTATACTTGACACTTCGTTAGAAACAACATACAACAGACATGTAGATTATACTCGACAGTCCGTTAGAAACAACATACAACAGACATGTATATTATACTCGACAGACCGTAAGAAACAACAAACAGCAGACATGTAGATTATACTCGACAGTCCGTTAGAAACAACATACAACATACATGGAGATTATACTCGACAGTCCATTAGAAACAACATACAACAGACATGTAGATTATACTCGACAGTCCGTTAGAAACAACATACAACAGACATGTAGATTATACTCGAGAGTCCGTTAGAAACAACATACAACAGACATGTATATTATACTCGACAGTCCGTTAGAAACAACATACAACAGACATGTAGATTATACTCGACAGTCCATTAGAAACAACATACAACAGACATGTAGATTATACTCGACAGTCCGTTAGAAACAACATACAACAGACATGGAGATTATACTTGACACTCCGTTAGAAACAACATACAACAGACATGTAGATTATACTCGACAGTCCGTTAGAAACAACATACAACTGACATGTATATTATACTCGACAGACCGTTAGAAACAACATACAAGAGACATGTAGATTATACTCGACAGTCCGTTAGAAACAACATACAACAGACATGTAGATTATACTCGACAGTTCGTTAGAAACAACATACAACATACATGGAGATTATACTCGACAGTCCATTCGAAACAACATACAACAGACATGTATATTATACTCGACAGTCCGTTAGAAACAACATACAACAGACATGTAGATAATACTCGACAGTCCGTTAGAAACAACATACAACAGAAATGTAGATTATACTTGACAGTCCATTAGAAACAACATACAACAGACATGGAGATTATACTTGACACTCCGTTAGAAACAACATACAACAGACATGTAGATTATACTCGACAGTCCGTTAGAAACAACATACAACAGACATGTATATTATACTCGACAGACCATTAGAAACAACATACAGCAGACATGTAGATTATACTCGACAGTCCATTAGAAACAACATACAACAGACATGTATATTATACTCGACAGTCCGTTAGAAACAACATACAATATACATGGAGATTATACTCGACAGTCCTTTAGAAACAACATACAACAGACATGGAGATTATACTCGACAGTCCGTTAGAAACAACATACAACAGACCATGTAGATTATGCTCAACAGTCCGTTAGAAACAACATACAACAGACATGTAGATTATACTCGACAGTCCATTAGAAACAACATACAACAGACATGTAGATTATACTCGACAGTCCGTTAGAAACAACATACAGCAGACATGTAGATTATACTCGACAGTCCGTTAGAAACAACATACAACAGACATGTATATTATACTCGACAGTCCGTTAGAAACAACATACAACAGACATGTAGATTATACTCGACAGTCCGTTAGAAACAACATACAACAGACCATGTAGATTATACTCGACAGTCCGTTAGAAACAACATACAACAGACATGTAGATTATACTCGACAGTCCGTTAGAAACAACATACAACAGACATGTAGATTATACTCGACAGTCCGTTAGAAACAACATACAACAGACATGTAGAATATACTCGACAGTCCGTTAGAAACAACATACAACAGACATGTATATTATACTCGACAGTCCGTTAGAAACAACATACAACAGACATGTAGATTATACTCGACAGTCCATTAGAAACAACAAACATAGACCATGTAGATTATACTCGACAGTCCGTTAGAAACAACATACAACAGACATGTAGATTATACTCGACAGTCCGTTAGAAACAACATACAACAGACATGTAGATTATATTCGACAGTCCGTTAGAAACAACATACAACAGACATGTAGAATATACTCGACAGTCCGTTAGAAACAACATACAACAGACATGGAGATTATACTCAACAGTCCGTTAGAAACAACATACAACAGACCATGTAGATTATACTCGACAGTCCGTTAGAAACAACATACAACAGACATGTATATTATACTCGACAGTCCGTTAGAAACAACATACAACAGACATGTAGATTATACTCGACAGTCCATTAGAAACAACATACAACAGACATGTAGATTATACTCGACAGTCCGTTAGAAACAACATACAAAAGACCATGTAGATTATACTCGACAGTGCGTTAGAAACAACATACAACAGACATGTAGATTATACTCGACAGTCCGTTAGAAACAACATACAACAGACATGTAGATTATACTCGACAGTCCGTTAGAAACAACATACAACAGACATGTAGATTATACTCGACAGTCCGTTAGAAACAACATACAACAGACATGGAGATTATACTCGACAGTCCGTTAGAAACAACATACAACAGACATGTAGATTATACTCGACAGTCCGTTAGAAACAACATACAACAGACATGTAGATTATACTCGACAGTCCATTAGAAACCACATACAACGGACATGTAGATTATACTCGACAGTCCGTTAGAAACAACATACAGCAGACATGTAGATTATACTCGACAGTCCGTTAGAAACAACATACAACAGACATGTATATTATACTCGACAGTCCGTTAGAAACAACATACAACAGACATGTAGATTATACTCGACAGTCCATTAGAAACAACATACAACAGACATGTAGATTATACTCGACAGTCCGATAGAAACAACATACAACAGACCATGTAGATTATACTCGACAGTCCGTTAGAAACAACATACAACAGACATGTAGATTATACTCGACAGTCCGTTAGAAACAATATACAACAGACATGTAGATTATACTCGACAGTCCATTAGAAACAACATACAACAGACATGTAGATTATACTCGACAGTCCGTTAGAAACAACATACAACAGACATGTAGATTATACTCGACAGTTCGTTAGAAACAACATACAACAGACATGTAGATTATACTCGACAGTCCGTTAGAAACAACATACAACAGACATGTAGATTATACTCGACAGTCCATTAGAAACAACATACAACAGACATGTAGATTATACTCGACAGTCCGTTAGAAACAACATACAACAGACATGGAGATTATACTTGACACTTCGTTAGAAACAACATACAACAGACATGTAGATTATACTCGACAGTCCGTTAGAAACAACATACAACAGACATGTATATTATACTCGACAGACCGTAAGAAACAACATACAGCAGACATGTAGATTATACTCGACAGTCCGTTAGAAACAACATACAACATACATGGAGATTATACTCGACAGTCCATTAGAAACAACATACAACAGACATGTAGATTATACTCGACAGTCCGTTAGAAACAACATACAACAGACATGTAGATTATACTCGAGAGTCCGTTAGAAACAACATACAACAGACATGTATATTATACTCGACAGTCCGTTAGAAACAACATACAACAGACATGTAGATTATACTCGACAGTCCATTAGAAACAACATACAACAGACATGTATATTATACTCGACAGTCCGTTAGAAACAACATACAACAGACATGTAGATTATACTCGACAGTCCATTAGAAACAACATACAACAGACATGTAGATTATACTCGACAGTCCGTTAGAAACAACATACAACAGACATGGAGATTATACTTGACACTCCGTTAGAAACAACATACAACAGACATGTAGATTATACTCGACAGTCCGTTAGAAACAACATACAACAGACATGTATATTATACTCGACAGACCGTTAGAAACAACATACAAGAGACATGTAGATTATACTCGACAGTCCGTTAGAAACAACATACAACAGACATGTAGATTATACTCGACAGTTCGTTAGAAACAACATACAACATACATGGAGATTATACTCGACAGTCCATTCGAAACAACATACAACAGACATGTATATTATACTCGACAGTCCGTTAGAAACAACATACAACAGACATGTAGATTATACTCGACAGTCCGTTAGAAACAACATACAACAGACATGTAGATTATACTTGACAGTCCATTAGAAACAACATACAACAGACATGGAGATTATACTTGACACTCCGTTAGAAACAACATACAACAGACATGTAGATTATACTCGACAGTCCGTTAGAAACAACATACAACAGACATGTATATTATACTCGACAGACCATTAGAAACAACATACAGCAGACATGTAGATTATACTCGACAGTCCATTAGAAACAACATACAACAGACATGTATATTATACTCGACAGTCCGTTAGAAACAACATACAACATACATGGAGATTATACTCGACAGTCCTTTAGAAACAACATACAACAGACATGGAGATTATACTCGACAGTCCGTTAGAAACAACATACAACAGACCATGTAGATTATGCTCAACAGTCCGTTAGAAACAACATACAACAGACATGTAGATTATACTCGACAGTCCATTAGAAACAACATACAACAGACATGTAGATTATACTCGACAGTCCGTTAGAAACAACATACAGCAGACATGTAGATTATACTCGACAGTCCGTTAGAAACAACATACAACAGACATGTATATTATACTCGACAGTCCGTTAGAAACAACATACAACAGACATGTAGATTATACTCGACAGTCCGTTAGAAACAACATACAACAGACCATGTAGATTATACTCGACAGTCCGTTAGAAACAACATACAACAGACATGTAGATTATACTCGACAGTCCGTTAGAAACAACATACAACAGACATGTAGATTATACTCGACAGTCCGTTAGAAACAACATACAACAGACATGTAGAATATACTCGACAGTCCGTTAGAAACAACATACAACAGACATGTATATTATACTCGACAGTCCGTTAGAAACAACATACAACAGACATGTAGATTATACTCGACAGTCCATTAGAAACAACAAACACAGACCATGTAGATTATACTCGACAGTCCGTTAGAAACAACATACAACAGACATGTAGATTATACTCGACAGTCCGTTAGAAACAACATACAACAGACATGTAGATTATATTCGACAGTCCGTTAGAAACAACATACAACAGACATGTAGAATATACTCGACAGTCCGTTAGAAACAACATACAACAGACATGGAGATTATACTCAACAATCCGTTAGAAACAACATACAACAGACCATGTAGATTATACTCGACAGTCCGTTAGAAACAACATACAACAGACATGTATATTATACTCGACAGTCCGTTAGAAACAACATACAACAGACATGTAGATTATACTCGACAGTCCATTAGAAACAACATACAACAGACATGTAGATTATACTCGACAGTCCGTTAGAAACAACATACAAAAGACCATGTAGATTATACTCGACAGTGCGTTAGAAACAACATACAACAGACATGTAGATTATACTCGACAGTCCGTTAGAAACAACATACAACAGACATGTAGATTATACTCGACAGTCCGTTAGAAACAACATACAACAGACATGTAGATTATACTCGACAGTCCGTTAGAAACAACATACAACAGACATGGAGATTATACTCGACAGTCCGTTAGAAACAACATACAACAGACATGTAGATTATACTCGACAGTCCGTTAGAAACAACATACAACAGACATGTAGATTATACTCGACAGTCCATTAGAAACCACATACAACGGACATGTAGATTATACTCGACAGTCCGTTAGAAACAACATACAGCAGACATGTAGATTATACTCGACAGTCCGTTAGAAACAACATACAACAGACATGTATATTATACTCGACAGTCCGTTAGAAACAACATACAACAGACATGTAGATTATACTCGACAGTCCATTAGAAACAACATACAACAGACATGTAGATTATACTCGACAGTCCGATAGAAACAACATACAACAGACCATGTAGATTATACTCGACAGTCCGTTAGAAACAACATACAACAGACATGTAGATTATACTCGACAGTCCGTTAGAAACAATATACAACAGACATGTAGATTATACTCGACAGTCCATTAGAAACAACATACAACAGACATGTAGATTATACTCGACAGTCCGTTAGAAACAACATACAACAGACATGTAGATTATACTCGACAGTTCGTTAGAAACAACATACAACAGACATGTAGATTATACTCGACAGTCCGTTAGAAACAACATACAACAGACATGTAGATTATACTCGACAGTCCATTAGAAACAACATACAACAGACATGTAGATTATACTCGACAGTCCGTTAGAAACAACATACAACAGACATGGAGATTATACTTGACACTTCGTTAGAAACAACATACAACAGACATGTAGATTATACTCGACAGTCCGTTAGAAACAACATACAACAGACATGTATATTATACTCGACAGACCGTAAGAAACAACATACAGCAGACATGTAGATTATACTCGACAGTCCGTTAGAAACAACATACAACAGACATGTAGATTATACTCGACAGTCCGTTAGAAACAACATACAACAGACATGTAGATTATACTCGAGAGTCCGTTAGAAACAACATACAACAGACATGTATATTATACTCGACAGTCCGTTAGAAACAACATACAACAGACATGTAGATTATACTCGACAGTCCATTAGAAACAACATACAACAGACATGTAGATTATACTCGACAGTCCGTTAGAAACAACATACAACAGACATGGAGATTATACTGGACACTCCGTTAGAAACAACATACAACAGACATGTAGATTATACTCGACAGTCCGTTAGAAACAACATACAACAGACATGTATATTATACTCGACAGACCGTTAGAAACAACATACAAGAGACATGTAGATTATACTCGACAGTCCGTTAGAAACAACATACAACAGACATGTAGATTATACTCGACAGTCCGTTAGAAACAACATACAACATACATGGAGATTATACTCGACAGTCCATTCGAAACAACACACAACAGACATGTATATTATACTCGACAGTCCGTAAGAAACAACATACAACAGACATGTAGATTATACTCGACAGTCCGTTAGAAACAACATACAACAGACATGTAGATTATACTTGACAGTCTATTAGAAACAACATACAACAGACATGGAGATTATACTTGACACTCCGTTAGAAACAACATACAACAGACATGTAGATTATACTCGACAGTCCGTTAGAAACAACATACAACAGACATGTATATTATAATCGACAGACCGTTAGAAACAACATACAGCAGACATGTAGATTATACTCGACAGTCCATTAGAAACAACATACAACAGACATGTATATTATACTAGACAGTCCGTTAGAAACAACATACAACAGACATGTAGATTATACTCGACAGTTCATTAGAAACAACATACAACAGACATAGAGATTATACTCGAAAGTCCGTTAGAAACAACATACAACAGACATGTAGATTATACTCGACAGTCCATTAGAAACAACATACAACAGACATGTAGATTATACTCGACAGTCCGTTAGAAACAACATACAACAGACATGTAGATTATACTCGACAGTCCGTTAGAAACAACATACAACAGACATGTAGATAATACTCGACAGTCCGTTAGAAACAACATACAACAGACATGTAGATTATAGTCGACAGTCCGTTAGAAACAACATACAACAGACATGTAGATTATACTCGACAGTCCATTAGAAACAACATACAACAGACATGGAGATTATACTCGACATTCCGTTAGAAACAACATACAACAGACATGTAGATTATACTCAACAGTCCGTTAGAAACAACATACAACAGACATGTAGATTATACTCGACAGTCCGTTAGAAACAACATACAACAGACATGTAGATTATACTCGACAGTCAGTTAGAAACAACATACAACAGACATGTAGATTATACTCGACAGTCAGTTAGAAACAACATACAACAGACATGTAGATTATACTCGACAGTCCGTTAGAAACAACATACAACAGACATGGAGATTATACTCGACAGTCCGTTAGAAACAACATACAACAGACATGTAGATTATACTCGACAGTCCGTTAGAAACAACATACAACATACATGTAGATTATACTCGACAGTCCATTAGAAACAACATACAACAGACATGTAGATTATACTCGACAGTCCGTTAGAAACAACATACAGCAGACATGTAGATTATACTCGACAGTTCGTTAGAAACAACATACAACAGACATGTATATTATACTCGACAGTCCGTTAGAAACAACATACAACAGACATGTAGATTATACTCGACAGTCCGTTAGAAACAACATACAAAAGACATGTAGAATATACTCGACAGTCCGATAGAAACAACATACAACAGACATGTAGATTATACTCGACAGTCCGTTAGAAACAACATACAACAGACATGTAGATTATACTCGACAGTCCGTTAGAAACAACATACAACAGACATGTAGATTATACTCGACAGTCCGTTAGAAACAACATACAACAGACATGTAGAATATACTCGACAGTCCGTTAGAAACAACATACAACAGACATGGAGATTATACTCGACAGTCCGTGAGAAACAACATACAACAGACCATGTAGATTATACTCGACAGTCCGTTAGAAACAACATACAACAGACATGTATATTATACTCGACAGTCGGTTAGAAACAACATACAACAGACATGTAGATTATACTCGACAGTCCATTAGAAACAACATACAACAGACATGTAGATTATACTCGACAGTCCGTTAGAAACAACATACAACAGAGATGTAGATTATACTCGACAGTCCGTTAGAAACAACATACAACAGACATGTAGATTATACTCGACAGTCCATTAGAAACAACATACAACAGACATGTAGATTATACTCGACAGTCCGTTAGAAACAACATACAACAGACATGTAGATTATACTCGACAGTCCGTTAGAAACAACATGCAACAGATATGTAGATTATACTCGACTTTCCGTTAGAAACAACATACAACAGACATGTAGATTATACTCGACAGTCCGTTAGAAACAACATACAACATACATGGAGATTATACTCGACAGTCCGTTAGAAACAACATACAACAGACATGGAGATTATACTCGACAGTCCGTTAGAAACAACATACAACAGACCATGTAGATTATACTCGACAGTCCGTTAGAAACAACATACAACAGACATGTAGATTATACTCGACAGTCCGTTAGAAACAACATACAACAGACATGTAGATTATACTCGACAGTCCGTTAGAAACAACATACAAAAGACATGTAGAATATACTCGACAGTCCGTTAGAAACAACATACAACAGACATGGAGATTATACTCGACAGTCCGTTAGAAACAACATACAACAGACCATGTAGATTATACTCGACAGTCCGTTAGAAACAACATACAACAGGCATGTATATTATACTCGACAGTCCGTTAGAAACAACATACAAGAGACATGTAGATTATACTCGACAGTCCGTTAGAAACAACATACAACAGACATGTGGTACTCGACAGTCCATTAGAAACAACATACAACAGACATGTAGATTATACTCGACAGTCCGTTAGAAACAACATACAACAGACATGTAGATTATACTCGACAGTCCGTTAGAAACAACATACAGCAGACATGTAGATAATACTCGACAGTTCGTTAGAAACAACATACAACAGACATGTAGATTATACTCGACAGTCCGTTAGAAACAACATACAACAGACATGTAGATTATACTCGACAGTCCGTTAGAAACAACATACAACAGACATGTAGATTATACTTGACAGTCCGTTAGAAACAACATACAACAGACATGTAGATTATACTCGACAGTCCGTTAGAAACAACATACAACATACATGTAGATTATACTCGACAGTCCGTTAGAAACAACATACAACAGACATGTAGATTATACTCGACAGTCCGTTATAAACAACATACAACAGACATGTAGATTATACTCGACAGTCCGTTAGAAACAACATACAACAGACATGTAGATTATACTCGACAGTCCATTAGAAACAACATACAACAGACATGTAGATTATACTCGACAGTCCGTTAGAAACAACATACAACAGACATGTAGATTATACTCGACAGTCCGTTAGAAACAACATACAACAGACATGTAGATTATACTCGACAGTCCGTTAGAAACAACATACAACAGACATGTAGATTATACTCGACAGTCCGTTAGAAACAACATACAACAGACATGTAGATTATACTCGACAGTCCATTAGAAACAACATACAACAGACATGTAGATTATACTCGACAGTCCGTTAGAAACAACATACAACAGACATGTAGATTATACTCGAGAGTCCGTTAGAAACAACATACAACAGACATGTATATTATACTCGACAGTCCGTTAGAAACAACATACAACAGACATGTAGATTATACTCGACAGTCCATTAGAAACAACATACAACAGACATGTAGATTATACTCGACAGTCCGTTAGAAACAACATACAACAGACATGGAGATTATACTTGACACTCCGTTAGAAACAACATACAACAGACATGTAGATTATACTCGACAGTCCGTTAGAAACAACATACAACAGACATGTATATTATACTCGACAGACCGTTAGAAACAACATACAAGAGACATGTAGATTATACTCGACAGTCCGTTAGAAACAACATACAACAGACATGTAGATTATACTCGACAGTCCATTAGAAACAACATACAACAGACATGTAGATTATACTCGACAGTCCGTTAGAAACAACATACAACAGACATGGAGATTATACTTGACACTCCGTTAGAAACAACATACAACAGACATGTAGATTATACTCGACAGTCCGTTAGAAACAACATACAACAGACATGTATATTATACTCGACAGACCTTTAGAAACAACATACAAGAGACATGTAGATTATACTCGACAGTCCGTTAGAAACAACATACAACAGACATGTAGATTATACTCGACAGTCCGTTAGAAACAACATACAACATACATGGAGATTATACTCGACAGTCCTTTCGAAACAACACACAACAGACATGTATATTATACTCGACAGTCCGTAAGAAACAACATACAACAGACATGTAGATTATACTCGACAGTCCGTTAGAAACAACATACAACAGACATGTAGATTATACTTGACAGTCCATTAGAAACAACATACAACAGACATGGAGATTATACTTGACACTCCGTTAGAAACAACATACAACAGACATGTAGATTATACTCGACAGTCCGTTAGAAACAACATACAACAGACATGTATATTATACTCGACAGACCGTTAGAAACAACATACAGCAGACATGTAGATTATACTCGACAGTCCATTAGAAACAACATACAACAGACATGTATATTATACTCGACAGTCCGTTAGAAACAACATACAACAGACATGTAGATTATACTCGACAGTTCATTAGAAACAACATACAACAGACATAGAGATTATACTCGAAAGTCCGTTAGAAACAACATACAACAGACATGTAGATTATACTCGACAGTCCATTAGAAACAACATACAACAGACATGTAGATTATACTCGACAGTCTGTTAGAAACAACATACAACAGACATGTAGATTATACTCGACAGTCCGTTAGAAACAACATACAACAGACATGTAGATAATACTCGACAGTCCGTTAGAAACAACATACAACAGACATGTAGATTATAGTCGACAGTCCGTTAGAAACAACATACAACAGACATGTAGATTATACTCGACAGTCCATTAGAAACAACATACAACAGACATGGAGATTATACTCGACATTCCGTTAGAAACAACATACAACAGACATGTAGATTATACTCAACAGTCCGTTAGAAACAACATACAACAGACATGTAGATTATACTCGACAGTCCGTTAGAAACAACATACAACAGACATGTAGATTATACTCGACAGTCCGTTAGAAACAACATACAACAGACATGTAGATTATACTCGACAGTCAGTTAGAAACAACATACAACAGACATGTAGATTATACTCGACAGTCCGTTAGAAACAACATACAACAGACATGGAGATTATACTCGACAGTCCGTTAGAAACAACATACAACAGACATGTAGATTATACTCGACAGTCCGTTAGAAACAGCATACAACATACATGTAGATTATACTCGACAGTCCATTAGAAACAACATACAACAGACATGTAGATTATACTCGACAGTCCGTTAGAAACAACATACAGCAGACATGTAGATTGTACTCGACAGTTCGTTAGAAACAACATACAACAGACATGTATATTATACTCGACAGTCCGTTAGAAACAACATACAACAGACATGTAGATTATACTCGACAGTCCGTTAGAAACAACATACAACAGACATGTAGATTATACTCGACAGTCCGATAGAAACAACATACAACAGACATGTAGATTATACTCGACAGTCCGTTAGAAACAACATACAACAGACATGTAGATTATACTCGACAGTCCGTTAGAAACAACATACAACAGACATGTAGATTATACTCGACAGTCCGTTAGAAACAACATACAACAGACATGTAGAATATACTCGACAGTCCGTTAGAAACAACATACAACAGACATGGAGATTATACTCGACAGTCCGTGAGAAACAACATACAACAGACCATGTAGATTATACTCGACAGTCCGTTAGAAACAACATACAACAGACATGTATATTATACTCGACAGTCCGTTAGAAACAACATACAACAGACATGTAGATTATACTCGACAGTCCATTAGAAACAACATACAACAGACATGTAGATTATACTCGACAGTCCGTTAGAAACAACATACAACAGACATGTAGATTATACTCGACAGTCCGTTAGAAACAACATACAACAGACATGTAGATTATACTCGACAGTCCATTAGAAACAACATACAACAGACATGTAGATTATACTCGACAGTCCGTTAGAAACAACATACAACAGACATGTAGATTATACTCGACAGTCCGTTAGAAACAACATGCAACAGATATGTAGATTATACTCGACTTTCCGTTAGAAACAACATACAACAGACATGTAGATTATACTCGACAGTCCGTTAGAAACAACATACAACATACATGGAGATTATACTCGACAATCCGTTAGAAACAACATACAACAGACATGGAGATTATACTCGACAGTCCGTTAGAAACAACATACAACAGACCATGTAGATTATACTCGACAGTCCGTTAGAAACAACATACAACAGACATGTAGATTATACTCGACAGTCCGTTAGAAACAACATACAACAGACATGTAGATTATACTCGACAGTCCGTTAGAAACAACATACAAAAGACATGTAGAATATACTCGACAGTCCGTTAGAAACAACATACAACAGACATGGAGATTATACTCGACAGTCCGTTAGAAACAACATACAACAGACCATGTAGATTATACTCGACAGTCCGTTAGAAACAACATACAACAGGCATGTATATTATACTCGACAGTCCGTTAGAAACAACATACAACAGACATGTAGATAATACTCGACAGTCCGTTAGAAACAACATACAACAGACATGTAGATTATACTCGACAGTCCGTTAGAAACAACATACAACAGACATGTAGATTATACTCGACAGTCCGTTAGAAACAACATACAACATACATGTAGATTATACTCGACAGTCCGTTAGAAACAACATACAACAGACATGTAGATTATACTCGACAGTCCGTTAGAAACAACATACAACAGACATGTAGATTATACTCGACAGTCCGTTAGAAACAACATGCAACAGACATGTAGATTATACTCGACAGTCCGTTAGAAACAACATACAACAGACATGTAGATTATACTCGACAGTCCGTTAGAAACAACATACAACATACATGGAGATTATACTCGACAGTCCGTTAGAAACAACATACAACAGACATGGAGATTATACTCGACAGTCCGTTAGAAACAACATACAACAGACCATGTAGATTATGCTCAACAGTCCGTTAGAAACAACATACAACAGACATGTAGATTATACTCGACAGTCCATTAGAAACAACATACAACAGACATGTAGATTATACTCGACAGTCCGTTAGAAACAACATACAGCAGACATGTAGATTATACTCGACAGTCCGTTAGAAACAACATACAACAGACATGTATATTATACTCGACAGTCCGTTAGAAACAACATACAACAAACATGTAGATTATACTCGACAGTCCGTTAGAAACAACATACAACAGACCATGTAGATTATACTCGACAGTCCGTTAGAAACAACATACAACAGACATGTAGATTATACTCGACAGTCCGTTAGAAACAACATACAACAGACATGTAGATTATACTCGACAGTCCGTTAGAAACAACATACAACAGACATGTAGAATATACTCGACAGTCCGTTAGAAACAACATACAACAGACATGTATATTATACTCGACAGTCCGTTAGAAACAACATACAACAGACATGTAGATTATACTCGACAGTCCGTTAGAAACAACAAACACAGACCATGTAGATCATACTCGACAGTCCGTTAGAAACAACATACAACAGACATGTAGATTATACTCGACAGTCCGTTAGAAACAACATACAACAGACATGTAGATTATATTCGACAGTCCGTTAGAAACAACATACAACAGACATGTAGAATATACTCGACAGTCCGTTAGAAACAACATACAACAGACATGGAGATTATACTCGACAGTCCGTTAGAAACAACATACAACAGACCATGTAGATTATACTCGACAGTCCGTTAGAAACAACATACAACAGACATGTATATCATACTCGACAGTCCGTTAGAAACAACATACAACAGACATGTAGATTATACTCGACAGTCCATTAGAAACAACATACAACAGACATGTAGATTATACTCGACAGTCCGTTAGAAACAACATACAAAAGACCATGTAGATTATACTCGACAGTGCGTTAGAAACAATATACAACAGACATGTAGATTATACTCGACAGTCCGTTAGAAACAACATACAACAGACATGTAGATTATACTCGACAGTCCGTTAGAAGCAACATACAACAGACATGTAGATTATACTCGACAGTCCGATAGAAACAACATACAACAGACATGGAGATTATACTCGACAGTCCGTTAGAAACAACATACAACAGACCATGTAGATTATACTCGACAGTCCGTTAGAAACAACATACAACAGACATGTAGATTATACTCGACAGTCCATTAGAAACAACATACAACAGACATGTATATTATACTCGACAGTCCGTTAGAAACAACATACAACAGACATGTAGATTATACTCGACAGTCCGTTAGAAACAACATACAACAGACATGTAGATTATACTCGAGTGTTCATTAGAAACAACATACAACAGACATGGAGATTATACTCGACAGTCCATTAGAAACAACATACAACAGACATGTAGATTATACTCGACAGTCTATTAGAAACAACATACAACAGACATGTAGATTATACTCGACAGTCCGTTAGAAACAACATACAACAGACATGTAGATTATACTCGACAGTCCGTTAGAAACAACATACAACAGACATGTAGATAATACTCGACAGTCCGTTAGAAACAAAATACAACAGACATGTAGATTATACTCGACAGTCCGTTAGAAACAACATACAACAGACATGTAGATTATACTCGACAGTCCAGTAGAAACAACATACAACAGACATGTAGATTATACTCGACAGTCCGTTAGAAATAACATACAACAGACATGTAGATTATACTCGACAGTCCGTTAGAAACAACATACAACAGACATGTAGATTATACTCGACAGTCCGTTAGAAACAACATACAACAGACATGTAGATTATACTCGACAGTCCGTTAGAAACAACATACAACAGACATGGAGATTATACTCGACAATCCGTTAGAAACAACATACAACAGACATGTAGATTATACTCGACAGTCCGTTAGAAACAACATACAACAGACATGTAGATTATACTCGACAGTCCATTAGAAACCACATACAACAGACATGTAGATTATACTCGACAGTCCGTTAGAAACAACATACAGCAGACATGTAGATTATACTCGACAGTCCGTTAGAAACAACATACAACAGACATGTATATTATACTCGACAGTCCGTTAGAAAAAACATACAACAGACATGTAGATTATACTCGACAGTCCGTTAGAAACAACATACAACAGACATGTAGATTATACTCGACAGTCCGATAGAAACAACATACAACAGACCATGTAGATTATACTCGACAGTCCGTTAGAAACAACATACAACAGACATGTAGATTATACTCGACAGTCCGTTAGAAACAATATACAACAGACATGTAGATTATTCTCGACAGTCCATTAGAAACAACATACAACAGACATGTAGATTATACTCGACAGTCCGTTAGAAACAACATACAACAGACATGTAGATTATACTCGACAGTCCGTTAGAAACAACATACAACAGATATGTAGATTATACTCGACAGTCCGTTAGAAACAACATACAACAGACCATGTAGATTATACTCGACAGTCCGTTAGAAACAACATACAACAGACATGTATATTATACTCGACAGTCCGTTAGAAACAATATACAACAGACATGTAGATTATACTCGACAGTCCATTAGAAACAACATACAACAGACATGTAGATTATACTCGACAGTCCGTTAGAAACAACATACAACAGACATGTAGATTATACTCGACAGTCCGTTAGAAACAACATACAACAGACGTGTAGATTATACTCGACAGTCCGTTAGAAACAACATACAACAGATATGTAGATTATACTCGACAGTCCGTTAGAAACAACATACAACAGACATGTAGATTATACTCGACAGTCCGTTAGAAACAACATGCAACAGACATGTAGATTATACTCGACAGTCCGTTAGAAACAACATACAACAGACATGTAGATTATACTCGACAGTCCATTAGAAACCACATACAACAGACATGTAGATTATACTCGACAGTCCGTTAGAAACCACATACAGCAGACATGTAGATTATACTCGACAGTCCGTTAGAAACAACATACAACAGACATGTATATTATACTCGACAGTCCGTTAGAAACAACATACAACAGACATGTAGATTATACTCGACAGTCCATTAGAAACAACATACAACAGACATGTAGATTATACTCGACAGTCCGATAGAAACAACATACAACAGACCATGTAGATTATACTCGACAGTCCGTTAGAAACAACATACAACAGACATGTAGATTATACTCGACAGTCCGTTAGAAACAATATACAACAGACATGTAGATTATACTCGACAGTCCATTAGAAACAACATACAACAGACATGTAGATTATACTCGACAGTCCGTTAGAAACAACATAAAACAGACATGTAGATTATACTCGACAGTCCGTTAGAAACAACATACAACAGACATGTAGATTATACTCGACAGTCCGTTAGAAACAACATACAACAGATATGTAGATTATACTCGACAGTCCGTTAGAAACAACATACAACAGACCATGTAGATTATACTCGACAGTCCGTTAGAAACAACATACAACAGACATGTATATTATACTCGACAGTCCGTTAGAAACAATATACAACAGACATGTAGATTATACTCGACAGTCCATTAGAAACAACATACAACAGACATGTAGATTATACTCGACAGTCCGTTAGAAACAACATACAACAGACATGTAGATTATACTCGACAGTCCGTTAGAAACAACATACAACAGACATGTAGATTATACTCGACAGTCCGTTAGAAACAACATACAACAGATATGTAGATTATACTCGACAGTCCGTTAGAAACAACATACAACAGACATGTAGATTATACTCGACAGTCCGCTAGAAACAACATGCAACAGACATGTAGATTATACTCGACAGTCCGTTAGAAACAACATACAACAGACATGTAGATTATACTCGACAGTCCGTTAGAAACAACATACAACATACATGGAGATTATACTCGACAGTCCGTTAGAAACAACATACAACAGACATGGAGATTATACTCGACAGTCCGTTAGAAACAACATACAACAGACCATGTAGATTATGCTCAACAGTCCGTTAGAAACAACATACAACAGACATGTAGATTATACTCGACAGTCCATTAGAAACAACATACAACAGACATGTAGATTATACTCGACAGTCCATTAGAAACAACATACAGCAGACATGTAGATTATACTCGACAGTCCGTTAGAAACAACATACAGCAGCCATGTAGATTATACTCGACAGTCCGTTAGAAACAACATACAACAGACATGTATATTATACTCGACAGTCCGTTAGAAACAACATACAACAGACATGTAGATTATACTCGACAGTCCATTAGAAACAACATACAACAGACATGTAGATTATACTCGACAGTCCGATAGAAACAACATACAATAGACCATGTAGATTATACTCGACAGTCCGTTAGAAACAACATACAACAGACATGTAGATTATACTCGACAGTCCGTTAGAAACAACATACAACAGACATGTAGATTATACTCGACACTCCGTTAGAAACAACATACAACAGACATGTAGAATATACACGACAGTCCGTTAGAAACAACATACAACAGACATGGAGATTATACTCGACAGTCCGTTAGAAACAACATACAACAGACCATGTAGATTATACTCGACAGTCCGTTAGAAACAACATACAACAGACATGTATATTATACTCGACAGTCCGTTAGAAACAACATACAACAGACATGTAGATTATACTCGACAGTCCATTAGAAACAACATACAACAGACATGTAGATTATATTCCACAGTCCGTTAGAAACAACATACAACAGACATGTAAATTATACTCGACAGTCCGTTAGAAACAACATACAACAGACATGTAGATTATACTCGACAGTCCGTTAGAAACAACATACAACAGATATGTAGATTATATTCGACAGTCCGTTAGAAACAACATACAACAGACATGTAGATTATACTCGACAGTCCATTAGAAACAACATGCAACAGACATGTAGATTATACTCGACAGTCCGTTAGAAACAACATACAACAGACATGTAGATTATACTCGACAGTCCGTTAGAAACAACATACAACAGACATGGAGATTATACTCGACAGTCTGTTAGAAACAACATACAACAGACATGGAGATTATACTCGACAGTCCGTTAGAAACAACATACAACAGACCATGTAGATTATGCTCAACAGTCCGTTAGAAACAACATACAACAGACATGTAGATTATACTCGACAGTCCATTAGAAACAACATACAACAGACATGTAGATTATACTCGACAGTCCGTTAGAAACAACATACAGCAGACATGTAGATTATACTCGACAGTCCATTAGAAACAACATACAACAGACATGTAGATTATACTCGACAGTCCGATAGAAACAACATACAATAGACCATGTAGATTATACTCGACAGTCCGTTAGAAACAACATACAACAGACATGTAGATTATACTCGACAGTCCGTTAGAAACAACATACAACAGACATGTAGATTATACTCGACAGTCCGTTAGAAACAACATACAACAGACATGTAGATTATACTCGACAGTCCGTTAGAAACAACATACAACAGACATGTAGATTATACTCGACAGTCCGTTAGAAACAACATACAACAGACATGGAGATTATACTCGACAGTCCGTTAGAAACAACATACAACAGACATGTAGATTATACTCGACAGTCCGTTAGAAACAACATACAACAGACATGTAGATTATACTCGACAGTCCATTAGAAACCACATACAACAGACATGTAGATTATACTCGACAGTCCGTTAGAAACAACATACAGCAGACATGTAGATTATACTCGACAGTCCGTTAGAAACAACATACAACAGACATGTATATTATACTCGACAGTCCGTTAGAAACAACATACAACAGACATGGAGATTATACTCGATAGTCCATTAGAAACAACATACAACAGACATGTAGATTATACTCGACAGTCCGATAGAAACAACATACAACAGACCATGTAGATTATACTCGACAGTCCGTTAGAAACAACATACAACAGACATGTAGATTATACTCGACAGTCCGTTAGAAACAACATACAACAGACATGTAGATTATACTCGACAGTCCGTTAGAAACAACATACAACAGACATGTATAATATACTCGACAGTCCGTTAGAAACAACATACAACAGACAGGGAGATTATACTCGACAGTCCGTTAGAAACAACATACAACAGACCATGTAGATTATACTCGACAGTCCGTTAGAAACAACATACAACAGACATGTATATTATACTCGACAGTCCGTTAGAAACAATATACAACAGACATGTAGATTATACTCGACAGTCCGTTAGAAACAACATACAACAGACATGTAGATTATCCTCGACAGTCCGTTAGAAACAACATACAACAGACATGTAGATTATACTCGACAGTCCGTTAGAAACAACATACAACAGACATGTAGATTATACTCGACAGTCCGTTAGAAACAACATACAACAGACATGTAGATTATACTCGACAGTCCGTTAGAAACAACATGCAACAGACATGTAGATTATACTCGACAGTCCGTTAGAAACAACATACAACAGACATGTAGATTATACTCGACAGTCCGTTAGAAACAACATACAACATACATGGAGATTATACTCGACAGTCCGTTAGAAACAACATACAACAGACATGGAGATTATACTCGACAGTCCGTTAGAAACCACATACAACAGACCATGTAGATTATGCTCAACAGTCCGTTAGAAACAACATACAACAGACATGTAGATTATACTCGACAGTCCATTAGAAACAACATACAACAGACATGTAGATTATACTCGACAGTCCGTTAGAAACAACATACAGCAGACATGTAGATTATACTCGACAGTCCGTTAGAAACAACATACAACAGACATGTAGATTATACTCGACAGTCCGTTAGAAACAACATACAGCAGACATGTAGATTATACTCGACAGTCCGTTAGAAACAACATACAACAGACATGTATATTATACTCGACAGTCCGTTAGAAACAACATACAACAGACATGTAGATTATACTCGACAGTCCATTAGAAACAACATACAACAGACATGTAGATTATACTCGACAGTCCGATAGAAACAACATACAATAGACCATGTAGATTATACTCGACAGTCCGTTAGAAACAACATACAACAGACATGTAGATTATACTCGACAGTCCGTTAGAAACAACATACAACAGACATGTAGATTATACTCGACAGTCCGTTAGAAACAACATACAACAGACATGTAGATTATACTCGACAGTCCGTTAGAAACAACATACAACAGACATGTAGATTATACTCGACAGTCCGTTAGAAACAACATACAACAGACATGGAGATTATACTCGACAGTCCGTTAGAAACAACATACAACAGACATGTAGATTATACTCGACAGTCCGTTAGAAACAACATACAACAGACATGTAGATTATACTCGACAGTCCATTAGAAACCACATACAACAGACATGTAGATTATACTCGACAGTCCGTTAGAAACAACATACAGCAGACATGTAGATTATACTCGACAGTCCGTTAGAAACAACATACAACAGACATGTATATTATACTCGACAGTCCGTTAGAAACAACATACAACAGACATGTAGATTATACTCGACAGTCCATTAGAAACAACATACAACAGACATGTAGATTATACTCGACAGTCCGATAGAAACAACATACAACAGACCATGTAGATTATACTCGACAGTCCGTTATAAACAACATACAACAGATATGTAGATTATACTCGACAGTCCGTTAGAAACAACATACAACAGACATGTAGATTATACTCGACAGTCCGTTAGAAACAACATACAACAGACATGTAGAATATACTCGACAGTCCGTTAGAAACAACATACAACAGACATGGAGATTATACTCGACAGTCCGTTAGAAACAACATACAACAGACCATGTAGATTATACTCGACAGTCCGTTAGAAACAACATACAACAGACATGTAGATTATACTCGACAGTCCGTTAGAAACAACATACAGCAGACATGTAGATTATACTCGACAGTCCGTTAGAAACAACATACAACAGACATGTATATTATACTCGACAGTCCGTTAGAAACAACATACAACAGACATGTAGATTATACTCGACAGTCCATTAGAAACAACATACAACAGACATGTAGATTATACTCGACAGTCCGATAGAAACAACATACAATAGACCATGTAGATTATACTCGACAGTCCGTTAGAAACAACATACAACAGACATGTAGATTATACTCGACAGTCCGTTAGAAACAACATACAGCAGACATGTAGATTATACTCAACAGTCCGTTAGAAACAACATACAACAGACAAGTAGATTATACTCGACAGTCCGTTAGAAAGAACATACAACAGACATGTAGATTATACTCGACAGTCCGTTAGAAACAACATACAACAGACATGGAGATTATACTCGACAGTCCGTTAGAAACAACATACAACAGACATGTAGATTATACTCGACAGTCCGTTAGAAACAACATACAACAGACATGTAGATTATACTCGACAGTCCATTAGAAACCACATTCAACAGACATGTAGATTATACTCGACAGTCCGTTAGAAACAACATACAGCAGACATGTAGATTATACTCGACAGTCCGTTAGAAACAACATACAACAGACATGTATATTATACTCGACAGTCCGTTAGAAACAACATACAACAGACATGTAGATTATACTCGACAGTCCATTAGAAACAACATACAACAGACATGTAGATTATACTCGACAGTCCGATAGAAACAACATACAACAGACCATGTAGATTATACTCGACAGTCCGTTAGAAACAACATACAACAGACATGTAGATTATACTCGACAGTCCGTTAGAAACAACATACAACAGACATGTAGATTATACTCGACAGTCCGTTAGAAACAACATACAACAGACATGTAGAATATACTCGACAGTCCGTTAGAAACAACATACAACAGACATGGAGATTATACTCGACAGTCCGTTAGAAACAACATACAACAGACCATGTAGATTATACTCGACAGTCCGTTAGAAACAACATACAACAGACATGTATATTATACTCGACAGTCCGTTAGAAGCAATATACAACAGACATGTAGATTATACTCGACGGTCCATTAGAAACAACATACAACAGACATGTAGATTATACTCGACAGTCCGTTAGAAACAACATACAACAGACATGTAGATTATACTCGACAGTCCGTTAGAAACAACATACAACAGACATGGAGATTATACTCGACAGTCCGTTAGAAACAACATACAACAGACATGTAGATTATACTCGACAGTCCGTTAGAAACAACATACAACATACATGTAGATTATACTCGACAGTCCATTAGAAACCACATTCAACAGACATGTAGATTATACTCGACAGTCCGTTAGAAACAACATACAGCAGACATGTAGATTATACTCGACAGTCCGTTAGAAACAACATACAACAGACATGTATATTATACTCGCAGTTCGTTAGAAACAACATACAACAGACATGTAGATTATACTCGACAGTCCATTAGAAACAACATACAACAGACATGTAGATTATACTCGACAGTCCGATAGAAACAACATACAACAGACCATGTAGATTATACTCGACAGTCCGTTAGAAACAACATACAACAGACATGTAGATTATACTCAACAGTCCGTTAGAAACAACATACAACAGACATGTAGATTATACTCGACAGTCCATTAGAAACCACATTCAACAGACATGTAGATTATACTCGACAGTCCGTTAGAAACAACATACAGCAGACATGTAGATTATACTCGACAGTCCGTTAGAAACAACATACAACAGACATGTATATTATACTCGACAGTCCGTTAGAAACAACATACAACAGACATGTAGATTATACTCGACAGTCCATTAGAAACAACATACAACAGACATGTAGATTATACTCGACAGTCCGATAGAAACAACATACAACAGACCATGTAGATTATACTCGACAGTCCGTTAGAAACAACATACAACAGACATGTAGATTATACTCGACAGTCCGTTAGAAACAACATACAACAGACATGTAGATTATACTCGACAGTCCGTTAGAAACAACATACAACAGACCATGTAGATTATACTCGACAGTCCGTTAGAAACAACATACAACAGACATGTATATTATACTCGACAGTCCGTTAGAAACAATATACAACAGACATGTAGATTATACTCGACGGTCCATTAGAAACAACATACAACAGACATGTAGATTATACTCGACAGTCCGTTAGAAACAACATACAACAGACATGTAGATTATACTCGACAGTCCGTTAGAAACAACATACAACAGACATGTAGATTATACTCGACAGTCCGTTAGAAAAAACATACAACAGACATGTAGATTATACTCGACAGTCCGTTAGAAACAAAATGCAACAGACATGTAGATTATACTCGACAGTCCATTAGAAACAACATACAACAGACATGTAGAATATACTCGACAGTCTGTTAGATACAACATACAACAAACATGGAGATTATACTCGACAGTCCGTTAGAAACAACATACAACAGACATGGAGATTATACTCGACAGTCCGTTAGAAACAACATACAACAGACCATGTAGATTATGCTCAACAGTCCGTTAGAAACAACACACAACAGACATGTAGATTATACTCGACAGTCCATTAGAAACAACATACAACAGACATGTAGATTATACTCGACAGTCCATTAGAAACAACATACAACAGACATGTAGATTATACTCGACAGTCCGTTAGAAACAACATACAACAGACATGTATATTATACTCGACAGTCCGTTAGAAACAACATACAACAGACATGTAGATTATACTCGACAGTCCATTAGAAAGAACATACAACAGACATGTAGATTATACTCGACAGTCCGATAGAAACAACATACAATAGACCATGTAGATTATACTCGACAGTCCGTTAGAAACAACATACAACAGACATGTAGATTATACTCGACAGTCCATTAGAAACAACATACAACAGACATGTAGATTATACTCGACAGTCCGATAGAAACAACATACAATAGACCATGTAGATTATACTCGACAGTCCGTTAGAAACAACATATAACAGACATGTAGATTATACTCGACAGTCCGTTAGAAACAACATACAACAGACATGTAGATTATACTCGACAGTCCGTTAGAAACAACATACAACAGATATGTAGATTATACTCGACAGTCCGTTAGAAACAACATACAACAGACATGTAGATTATACTCGACAGTCCGTTAGAAACAACATACAACAGACATGGAGATTATACTCGACAGTCCGTTAGAAACAACATAAAACAGACATGTAGATTATACTCGACAGTCCGTTAGAAACAACATACAACAGACATGTAGATTATACTCGACAGTCCATTAGAAAACACATACAACAGACATGTAGATTATACTCGACAGTCCGTTAGAAACAACATACAGCAGACATGTAGATTATACTCGACAGTCCGTTAGAAACAACATACAACAGACATGTATATTATACTCGACAGTCCGTTAGAAACAACATACAACAGACATGTAGATTATACTCGACAGTCCATTAGAAACAACATACAACAGATATGTAGATTATACTCGACAGTCCGATAGAAACAACATACAACAGACCATGTAGATTATACTCGACAGTCCGTTAGAAACAACATACAACAGACATGTAGATTATACTCGACAGTCCGTTAGAAACAACATACAACAGACATGTAGATTATACTCGACAGTCCGTTAGAAACAACATACAACAGACATGTAGATTATACTCGACAGTCCGTTAGAAACAACATACAACAGACATGTAGATTATACTCGACAGTCCGTTAGAAACAACATGCAACAGACATGTAGATTATACTCGACAGTCCGTTAGAAACAACATACAACAGACATGTAGATTATACTCGACAGTCCGTTAGAAACAACATACAACATACATGGAGAGTATACTCGACAGTCCGTTAGAAACAACATACAACAGACATGGAGATTATACTCGACAGTCCGTTAGAAACAACATACAACAGACATGTAGATTATACTCGACAGTCCAATAGAAACAACATACAACAGACATGTAGATTATACTCGACAGTCCGTTAGAAACAACATACAGCAGACATGTAGATTATACTCGACAGTCCATTAGAAACAACATACAACAGACATGTAGATTATACTCGACAGTCCGTTAGAAACAACATACAGCAGACATGTAGATTATACTCGACAGTCCGTTAGAAACAACATACAACAGACATGTATATTATACTCGACAGTCCGTTAGAAACAACATACAACAGACATGTAGATTATACTCGACAGTCCGTTAGAAACAACATACAACAGACATGTAGATTATACTCGACAGTCCGTTAGAAACAACATACAACAGACATGGAGATTATACTCGACAGTCCGTTAGAAACAACATACAACAGACATGTAGATTATACTCGACAGTCCGTTAGAAACAACATACAACAGACATGTAGATTATACTCGACAGTCCATTAGAAACCACATACAACAGACATGTAGATTATACTCGACAGTCCGTTAGAAACAACATACAGCAGACATGTAGATTATACTCGACAGTCCGTTAGAAACAACATACAACAGACATGTATATTATACTCGACTGTCCGTTAGAAACAACATACAACAGACATGTAGATTATACTCGACAGTCCATTAGAAACAACATACAACAGACATGTAGATTATACTCGACAGTCCGATAGAAACAACATACAACAGACCATGTAGATTATACTCGACAGTCCGTTAGAAACAACATACAACAGACATGTAGATTATACTCGACAGTCCGTTAGAAACAACATACAACAGACATGTAGATTATACTCGACAGTCCGTTAGAAACAACATACAACAGACCATGTAGATTATACTCGACAGTCCGTTAGAAACAACATACAACAGACATGTATATTATACTCGACAGTCCGTTAGAAACAATATACAACAGACATGTAGATTATACTCGACGGTCCATTAGAAACAACATACAACAGACATGTAGATTATACTCGACAGTCCGTTAGAAACAACATACAACAGACATGTAGATTATACTCGACAGTCCGTTAGAAACAACATACAACAGACATATAGATTATACTCGACAGTCCGTTAGAAACAACATACAACAGACATGTAGATTATACTCGACAGTCCGTTAGAAAAAACATACAACAGACATGTAGATTATACTCGACAGTCCGTTAGAAACAAAATGCAACAGACATGTAGATTATACTCGACCGTCCGTTAGAAACAACATACAACAGACATGTAGAATATACTCGACAGTCCGTTAGAAACAACATACAACATACATGGAGATTATACTCGACAGTCCGTTAGAAACAACATACAACAGACATGGAGATTATACTCGACAGTCCGTTAGAAACAACATACAACAGACCATGTAGATTATGCTCAACAGTCCGTTAGAAACAACATACAACAGACATGTAGATTATACTCGACAGTCCATTAGAAACAACATACAACAGACATGTAGATTATACTCGACAGTCCATTAGAAACAACATACAACAGACATGTAGATTATACTCGACAGTCCGTTAGAAACAACATACAACAGACATGTATATTATACTCGACAGTCCGTTAGAAACAACATACAACAGACATGTAGATTATACTCGACAGTCCATTAGAAAGAACATACAACAGACATGTAGATTATACTCGACAGTCCGATAGAAACAACATACAATAGACCATGTAGATTATACTCGACAGTCCGTTAGAAACAACATACAACAGACATGTAGATTATACTCGACAGTCCATTAGAAACAACATACAACAGACATGTAGATTATACTCGACAGTCCGATAGAAACAACATACAATAGACCATGTAGATAATACTCGACAGTCCGTTAGAAACAACATATAACAGACATGTAGATTATACTCGACAGTCCGTTAGAAACAACATACAACAGACATGTAGATTATACTCGACAGTCCGTTAGAAACAACATACAACAGACATGTAGATTATACTCGACAGTCCGTTAGAAACAACATACAACAGACATGTAGATTATACTCGACAGTCCGTTAGAAACAACATACAACAGACATGGAGATTATACTCGACAGTCCGTTAGAAACAACATACAACAGACATGTAGATTATACTCGACAGTCCATTAGAAACCACATACAACAGACATGTAGATTATACTCGACAGTCCGTTAGAAACAACATACAGCAGACATGTAGATTATACTCGACAGTCCGTTAGAAACAACATACAACAGACATGTATATTATACTCGACAGTCCGTTAGAAACAACATACAACAGACATGGAGATTATACTCGACAGTCCATTAGAAACAACATACAACAGACATGTAGATTATACTCGACAGTCCGATAGAAACAACATACAACAGACCATGTAGATTATACTCGACAGTCCGTTAGAAACAACATACAACAGACATGTAGATTATACTCGACAGTCCGTTAGAAACAACATACAACAGACATGTAGATTATACTCGACAGTCCGTTAGAAACAACATACAACAGACATGTAGAATATACTCGACAGTCCGTTAGAAACAACATACAACAGACATGGAGATTATACTCGACAGTCGTTAGAAACAACATACAACAGACCATGTAGATTATACTCGACAGTCCGTTAGAAACAACATACAACAGACATGTATATTATACTCGACAGTCCGTTAGAAACAATATACAACAGACATGTAGATTATACTCGACAGTCCGTTAGAAACAACATACAACAGACATGTAGATTATACTCGACAGTCCGTTAGAAACAACATACAACAGACATGTAGATTATACTCGACAGTCCGTTAGAAACAACATACAACAGACATGTAGATTATACTCGACAGTCCGTTAGAAACAACATACAACAGACATGTAGATTATACTCGACAGTCCGTTAGAAACAACATGCAACAGACATGTAGATTATACTCGACAGTCCGTTAGAAACAACATACAACAGACATGTAGATTATACTCGACAGTCCGTTAGAAACAACATACAACATACATGGAGATTATACTCGACAGTCCGTTAGAAACAAAATACAACAGACATGGAGATTATACTCGACAGTCCGTTAGAAACAACATACAACAGACATGTAGATTATACTCGACAGTCCAATAGAAACAACATACAACAGACATGTAGATTATACTCGACAGTCCGTAAGAAACAACATACAGCAGACATGTAGATTATACTCGACAGTCCATTAGAAACAACATACAACAGACATGTAGATTATACTCGACAGTCCGTTAGAAACAACATACAGCAGACATGTAGATTATACTCGACAGTCCGTTAGAAACAACATACAACAGACATGTATATTATACTCGACAGTCCGTTAGAAACAACATACAACAGACATGTAGATTATACTCGACAGTCCATTAGAAACAACATACAACAGACATGTAGATTATACTCGACAGTCCGATAGAAACAACATACAATAGACCATGTAGATTATACTCGACAGTCCGTTAGAAACAAAATACAACAGACATGTAGATTATACTCGACAGTCCGTTAGAAACAACATACAACAGACATGTAGATTATACTCGACAGTCCGTTAGAAACAACATACAACAGACATGTAGATTATACTCGACAGTCCGTTAGAAACAACATACAACAGACATGTAGATTATACTCAACAGTCCGTTAGAAACAACATACAACAGACATGGAGATTATACTCGACAGTCCGTTAGAAACAACATACAACAGACATGTAGATTATACTCGACAGTCCGTTAGAAACAACATACAACAGACATGTAGATTATACTCGACAGTCCATTAGAAACCACATACAACAGACATGTAGATTATACTCGACAGTCCGTTAGAAACAACATACAGCAGACATGTAGATTATACTCGACAGTCCGTTAGAAACAACATACAACAGACATGTATATTATACTCGACTGTCCGTTAGAAACAACATACAACAGACATGTAGATTATACTCGACAGTCCATTAGAAACAACATACAACAGACATGTAGATTATACTCGACAGTCCGATAGAAACAACATACAACAGACCATGTAGATTATACTCGACAGTCCGTTAGAAACAACATACAACAGATATGTAGATTATACTCGACAGTCCGTTAGAAACAACATACAACAGACATGTAGATTATACTCGACAGTCCGTTAGAAACAACATACAACAGACATGTAGAATATACTCGACAGTCCGTTAGAAACAACATACAACAGACATGGAGATTATACTCGACAGTCCGTTAGAAACAACATACAACAGACCATGTAGATTATACTCGACATTCCGTTAGAAACAACATACAACAGACATGTAAATTATACTCGACAGTCCGCTAGAAACAACATACAACAGACATGTATATTATACTCGACAGTCCGTTAGAAACAACATACAACAGACATGTAGATTATACTCGACAGTCCATTAGAAACAACATACAACAGACATGTAGATTATACTCGACAGTCCGATAGAAACAACATACAATAGACCATGTAGATTATACTCGACAGTCCGTTAGAAACAACATACAACAGACATGTAGATTATACTCGACAGTCCGTTAGAAACAACATACAACAGACATGTAGATTATACTCGACAGTCCGTTAGAAACAACATACAACAGACATGTAGATTATACTCGACAGTCCGTTAGAAACAACATACAACAGACATGTAGATTATACTCGACAGTCCGTTAGAAACAACATACAACAGACATGGAGATTATACTCGACAGTCCGTTAGAAACAACATACAACAGACATGTAGATTATATTCGACAGTCCGTTAGAAACAACATACAACAGACATGTAGATTATACTCGACAGTCCATTAGAAACCACATTCAACAGACATGTAGATTATACTCGACAGTCCGTTAGAAACAACATACAGCAGACATGTAGATTATACTAGACAGTCCGTTAGAAACAACATACAACAGACATGTATATTATACTCGACAGTCCGTTAGAAACAACATACAACAGACATGTAGATTATACTCGACAGTCCATTAGAAACAACATACAACAGACATGTAGATTATACTCGACAGTCCGATAGAAACAACATACAACAGACCATGTAGATTATACTCGACAGTCCGTTAGAAACAACATACAACAGACATGTAGATTATACTCGACAGTCCGTTAGAAACAACATACAACAGACATGTAGATTATACTCGACAGTCCGTTAGAAACAACATACAACAGACATGTAGAATATACTCGACAGTCCATTAGAAACAACATACAACAGACATAGAGATTATACTCGACAGTCCGTTAGAAACAACATACAACAGACCATGTAGATTATACTCGACAGTCCGTTAGACACAACATACAACAGACATGTATATTATACCCGACAGTCCGTTAGAAACAATATACAACAGACATGTAGATTATACTCGACGGTCCATTAGAAACAGCATACAACAGACATGTAGATTATACTCGACAGTCCGTTAGAAACAACATACAACAGACATGTAGATTATACTCGACGGTCCATTAGAAACAGCATACAACAGACATGTAGATTATACTCGACAGTCCGTTAGAAACAACATACAACAGACATGTAGATTATACTCGACAGTCCGTTAGAAACAACATACAACAGACATATAGATTATACTCGACAGTCCGTTAGAAACAACATACAACAGACATGTAGATTATACTCGACAGTTCGTTAGAAACAAAATGCAACAGACATGTAGATTATACTCGACAGTCCGTTAGAAACAACATACAACAGACATGTAGAATATACTCGACAGTCCGTTAGAAACAACATACAACATACATGGAGATTATACTCGACAGTCCGTTAGAAACAACATACAACAGACATGTAGATTATACTCGACAGTCCGTTAGAAACAACATACAACAGACCATGTAGATTATGCTCAACAGTCCGTTAGAAACAACATACAACAGACATGTAGATTATACTCGACAGTCCATTAGAAACCACATACAACAGACATGTAGATTATACTCGACAGTCCGTTAGAAACAACATACAGCAGACATGTAGATTATACTCGACAGTCCGTTAGAAACAACATACAACAGACATGTATATTATACTCGACAGTCCGTTAGAAACAACATACAACAGACATGGAGATTATACTCGACAGTCCATTAGAAACAACATACAACAGACATGTAGATTATACTCGACAGTCCGATAGAAACAACATACAACAGACCATGTAGATTATACTCGACAGTCCGTTAGAAACAACATACAACAGACATGTAGATTATACTCGACAGTCCGTTAGAAACAACATACAACAGACATGTAGATTATACTCGACAGTCCGTTAGAAACAACATACAACAGACATGTAGAATATACTCGACAGTCCGTTAGAAACAACATACAACAGACATGGAGATTATACTCGACAGTCCGTTAGAAACAACATACAACAGACCATGTAGATTATACTCGACAGTCCGTTAGAAACAACATACAACAGACATGTATATTATACTCGACAGTCCGTTAGAAACAATATACAACAGACATGTAGATTATACTCGACAGTCCGTTAGAAACAACATACAACAGACATGTAGATTATACTCGACAGTCCGTTAGAAACAACATACAACAGACATGTAGATTATACTCGACAGTCCGTTAGAAACAACATACAACAGACATGTAGATTATACTCGACAGTCCGTTAGAAACAACATACAACAGACATGTAGATTATACTCGACAGTCCGTTAGAAACAACATGCAACAGACATGTAGATTATACTCGACAGTCCGTTAGAAACAACATACAACAGACATGTAGATTATACTCGACAGTCCGTTAGAAACAACATACAACATACATGGAGATTATACTCGACAGTCCGTTAGAAACAACATACAACAGACATGGAGATTATACTCGACAGTCCGTTAGAAACAACATACAACAGACATGTAGATTATACTCGACAGTCCAATAGAAACAACATACAACAGACATGTAGATTATACTCGACAGTCCGTTAGAAACAACATACAGCAGACATGTAGATTATACTCGACAGTCCATTAGAAACAACATACAACAGACATGTAGATTATACTCGACAGTCCGTTAGAAACAACATACAGCAGACATGTAGATTATACTCGACAGTCCGTTAGAAACAACATACAACAGACATGTATATTATACTCGACAGTCCGTTAGAAACAACATACAACAGACATGTAGATTATACTCGACAGTCCATTAGAAACAACATACAACAGACATGTAGATTATACTCGACAGTCCGATAGAAACAACATACAATAGACCATGTAGATTATACTCGACAGTCCGTTAGAAACAACATACAACAGACATGTAGATTATACTCGACAGTCCGTTAGAAACAACATACAACAGACATGTAGATTATACTCGACAGTCCGTTAGAAACAACATACAACAGACATGTAGATTATACTCGACAGTCCGTTAGAAACAACATACAACAGACATGTAGATTATACTCAACAGTCCGTTAGAAACAACATACAACAGACATGGAGATTATACTCGACAGTCCGTTAGAAACAACATACAACAGACATGTAGATTATACTCGACAGTCCGTTAGAAACAACATACAACAGACATGTAGATTATACTCGACAGTCCATTAGAAACCACATACAACAGACATGTAGATTATACTCGACAGTCCGTTAGAAACAACATACAGCAGACATGTAGATTATACTCGACAGTCCGTTAGAAACAACATACAACAGACATGTATATTATACTCGACTGTCCGTTAGAAACAACATACAACAGACATGTAGATTATACTCGACAGTCCATTAGAAACAACATACAACAGACATGTAGATTATACTCGACAGTCCGATAGAAACAACATACAACAGACCATGTAGATTATACTCGACAGTCCGTTAGAAACAACATACAACAGATATGTAGATTATACTCGACAGTCCGTTAGAAACAACATACAACAGACATGTAGATTATACTCGACAGTCCGTTAGAAACAACATACAACAGACATGTAGAATATACTCGACAGTCCGTTAGAAACAACATACAACAGACATGGAGATTATACTCGACAGTCCGTTAGAAACAACATACAACAGACCATGTAGATTATACTCGACATTCCGTTAGAAACAACATACAACAGACATGTAAATTATACTCGACAGTCCGTTAGAAACAACATACAGCAGACATGTAGATTATACTCGACAGTCCGTTAGAAACAACATACAACAGACATGTATATTATACTCGACAGTCCGTTAGAAACAACATACAACAGACATGTAGATTATACTCGACAGTCCATTAGAAACAACATACAACAGACATGTAGATTATACTCGACAGTCCGATAGAAACAACATACAATAGACCATGTAGATTATACTCGACAGTCCGTTAGAAACAACATACAACAGACATGTAGATTATACTCGACAGTCCGTTAGAAACAACATACAACAGACATGTAGATTATACTCGACAGTCCGTTAGAAACAACATACAACAGACATGTAGATTATACTCGACAGTCCGTTAGAAACAACATACAACAGACATGTAGATTATACTCGACAGTCCGTTAGAAACAACATACAACAGACATGGAGATTATACTCGACAGTCCGTTAGAAACAACATACAACAGACATGTAGATTATATTCGACAGTCCGTTAGAAACAACATACAACAGACATGTAGATTATACTCGACAGTCCATTAGAAACCACATTCAACAGACATGTAGATTATACTCGACAGTCCGTTAGAAACAACATACAGCAGACATGTAGATTATACTCGACAGTCCGTTAGAAACAACATACAACAGACATGTATATTATACTCGACAGTCCGTTAGAAACAACATACAACAGACATGTAGATTATACTCGACAGTCCATTAGAAACAACATACAACAGACATGTAGATTATACTCGACAGTCCGATAGAAACAACATACAACAGACCATGTAGATTATACTCGACAGTCCGTTAGAAACAACATACAACAGACATGTAGATTATACTCGACAGTCCGTTAGAAACAACATACAACAGACATGTAGATTATACTCGACAGTCCGTTAGAAACAACATACAACAGACATGTAGAATATACTCGACAGTCCGTTAGAAACAACATACAACAGACATAGAGATTATACTCGACAGTCCGTTAGAAACAACATACAACAGACCATGTAGATTATACTCGACAGTCCGTTAGACACAACATACAACAGACATGTATATTATACCCGACAGTCCGTTAGAAACAATATACAACAGACATGTAGATTATACTCGACGGTCCATTAGAAACAGCATACAACAGACATGTAGATTATACTCGACAGTCCGTTAGAAACAACATACAACAGACATGTAGATTATACTCGACAGTCCGTTAGAAACAACATACAACAGACATGGAGATTATACTCGACAGTCCGTTAGAAACAACATACAACAGACCATGTAGATTATACTCGACAGTCCGTTAGAAACAACATACAACAGACATGTATATTATACTCGACAGTCCGTTAGAAACAATATACAACAGACATGTAGATTATACTCGACAGTCCGTTAGAAACAACATACAACAGACATGTAGATTATACTCGACAGTCCGTTAGAAACAACATACAACAGACATGTAGATTATACTCGACAGTCCGTTAGAAACAACATACAACAGACATGTAGATTATACTCGACAGTCCGTTAGAAACAACATGCAACAGACATGTAGATTATACTCGACAGTCCGTTAGAAACAACATACAACAGACATGTAGATTATACTCGACAGTCCGTTAGAAACAACATACAACATACATGGAGATTATACTCGACAGTCCGTTAGAAACAACATACAACAGACATGGAGATTATACTCGACAGTCCGTTAGAAACAACATACAACAGACATGTAGATTATACTCGACAGTCCAATAGAAACAACATACAACAGACATGTAGATTATACTCGACAGTCCGTTAGAAACAACATACAGCAGACATGTAGATTATACTCGACAGTCCATTAGAAACAACATACAACAGACATGTAGATTATACTCGACAGTCCGTTAGAAACAACATACAGCAGACATGTAGATTATACTCGACAGTCCGTTAGAAACAACATACAACAGACATGTATATTATACTCGACAGTCCGTTAGAAACAACATACAACAGACATGTAGATTATACTCGACAGTCCATTAGAAACAACATACAACAGACATGTAGATTATACTCGACAGTCCGATAGAAACAACATACAATAGACCATGTAGATTATACTCGACAGTCCGTTAGAAACAACATACAACAGACATGTAGATTATACTCGACAGTCCGTTAGAAACAACATACAACAGACATGTAGATTATACTCGACAGTCCGTTAGAAACAACATACAACAGACATGTAGATTATACTCGACAGTCCGTTAGAAACAACATACAACAGACATGTAGATTATACTCAACAGTCCGTTAGAAACAACATACAACAGACATGGAGATTATACTCGACAGTCCGTTAGAAACAACATACAACAGACATGTAGATTATACTCGACAGTCCGTTAGAAACAACATACAACAGACATGTAGATTATACTCGACAGTCCATTAGAAACCACATACAACAGACATGTAGATTATACTCGACAGTCCGTTAGAAACAACATACAGCAGACATGTAGATTATACTCGACAGTCCGTTAGAAACAACATACAACAGACATGTATATTATACTCGACTGTCCGTTAGAAACAACATACAACAGACATGTAGATTATACTCGACAGTCCATTAGAAACAACATACAACAGACATGTAGATTATACTCGACAGTCCGATAGAAACAACATACAACAGACCATGTAGATTATACTCGACAGTCCGTTAGAAACAACATACAACAGATATGTAGATTATACTCGACAGTCCGTTAGAAACAACATACAACAGACATGTAGATTATACTCGACAGTCCGTTAGAAACAACATACAACAGACATGTAGAATATACTCGACAGTCCGTTAGAAACAACATACAACAGACATGGAGATTATACTCGACAGTCCGTTAGAAACAACATACAACAGACCATGTAGATTATACTCGACATTCCGTTAGAAACAACATACAACAGACATGTAAATTATACTCGACAGTCCGTTAGAAACAACATACAGCAGACATGTAGATTATACTCGACAGTCCGTTAGAAACAACATACAACAGACATGTATATTATACTCGACAGTCCGTTAGAAACAACATACAACAGACATGTAGATTATACTCGACAGTCCATTAGAAACAACATACAACAGACATGTAGATTATACTCGACAGTCCGATAGAAACAACATACAATAGACCATGTAGATTATACTCGACAGTCCGTTAGAAACAACATACAACAGACATGTAGATTATACTCGACAGTCCGTTAGAAACAACATACAACAGACATGTAGATTATACTCGACAGTCCGTTAGAAACAACATACAACAGACATGTAGATTATACTCGACAGTCCGTTAGAAACAACATACAACAGACATGTAGATTATACTCGACAGTCCGTTAGAAACAACATACAACAGACATGGAGATTATACTCGACAGTCCGTTAGAAACAACATACAACAGACATGTAGATTATATTCGACAGTCCGTTAGAAACAACATACAACAGACATGTAGATTATACTCGACAGTCCATTAGAAACCACATTCAACAGACATGTAGATTATACTCGACAGTCCGTTAGAAACAACATACAGCAGACATGTAGATTATACTCGACAGTCCGTTAGAAACAACATACAACAGACATGTATATTATACTCGACAGTCCGTTAGAAACAACATACAACAGACATGTAGATTATACTCGACAGTCCATTAGAAACAACATACAACAGACATGTAGATTATACTCGACAGTCCGATAGAAACAACATACAACAGACCATGTAGATTATACTCGACAGTCCGTTAGAAACAACATACAACAGACATGTAGATTATACTCGACAGTCCGTTAGAAACAACATACAACAGACATGTAGATTATACTCGACAGTCCGTTAGAAACAACATACAACAGACATGTAGAATATACTCGACAGTCCGTTAGAAACAACATACAACAGACATAGAGATTATACTCGACAGTCCGTTAGAAACAACATACAACAGACCATGTAGATTATACTCGACAGTCCGTTAGACACAACATACAACAGACATGTATATTATACCCGACAGTCCGTTAGAAACAATATACAACAGACATGTAGATTATACTCGACGGTCCATTAGAAACAGCATACAACAGACATGTAGATTATACTCGACAGTCCGTTAGAAACAACATACAACAGACATGTAGATTATACTCGACAGTCCGTTAGAAACAACATACAACAGACATATAGATTATACTCGACAGTCCGTTAGAAACAACATACAACAGACATGTAGATTATACTCGACAGTCCGTTAGAAACAACATACAACAGACATGTAGATTATACTCGACAGTTCGTTAGAAACAAAATGCAACAGACATGTAGATTATACTCGACAGTCCGTTAGAAACAACATACAACAGACATGTAGAATATACTCGACAGTCCGTTAGAAACAACATACAACATACATGGAGATTATACTCGACAGTCCGTTAGAAACAACATACAACAGACATGTAGATTATACTCGACAGTCCGTTAGAAACAACATACAACAGACCATGTAGATTATGCTCAACAGTCCGTTAGAAACAACATACAACAGACATGTAGATTATACTCGACAGTCCATTAGAAACAACATACAACAGACATGTAGATTATACTCGACAGTCCATTAGAAACAACATACAACAGACATGTAGATTATACTCGACAGTCCGTTAGAAACAACATACAACAGACATGTATATTATACTCGACAGTCCGTTAGAAACAACATACAACAGACATGTAGATTATACTCGACAGTCCATTAGAAAGAACATACAACAGACATGTAGATTATACTCGACAGTCCGATAGAAACAACATACAATAGACCATGTAGATTATACTCGACAGTCCGTTAGAAACAACATACAACAGACATGTAGATTATACTCGACAGTCCGTTAGAAACAACATACAACAGACATGTAGATTATACTCGACAGTCCGTTAGAAACAACATACAGCAGACATGTAGAATATACACGACAGTCCGTTAGAAACAACATACAACAGACATGGAGATTATACTCGACAGTCCGTTAGAAACAACATACAACAGACCATGTAGATTATACTCGACAGTCCGTTAGAAACAACATACAACAGACATGTATATTATACTCGACAGTCCGTTAGAAACAACATACAACAGACATGTAGATTATACTCGACAGTCCATTAGAAACAACATACAACAGACATGTAGATTATACTCCACAGTCCGTTAGAAACAACATACAACAGACATGTAGATTATACTCGACAGTCCGTTAGAAACAACATACAACAGACATGTAGATTATACTCGACAGTCCGTTAGAAACAACATACAACAGACATGTAGATTATACTCGACAGTCCGTTAGAAACAACATACAACAGACATGTAGATTATACTCGACAGTCCGTTAGAAACAACATGCAACAGACATGTAGATTATACTCGACAGTCCGTTAGAAACAACATACAACAGACATGTAGATTATACTCGACAGTCCGTTAGAAACAACATACAACATACATGGAGATTATACTCGACAGTCCGTTAGAAACAACATACAACAGACATGGAGATTATACTCGACAGTCCGTTAAAAACAACATACAACAGACCATGTAGATTATGCTCAACAGTCCGTTAGAAACAACATACAACAGACATGTAGATTATACTCGACAGTCCATTAGAAATAACATACAACAGACATGTAGATTATACTCGACAGTCCGTTAGAAACAACATACAGCAGACATGTAGATTATACTCGACAGTCCATTAGAAACAACATACAACAGACATGTAGATTATACTCGACAGTCCGTTAGAAACAACATACAGCATACATGTAGATTATACTCGACAGTCCGTTAGAAACAACATACAACAGACATGTATATTATACTCGACAGTCCGTTAGAAACAACATACAACAGACATGTAGATTATACTCGACAGTCCATTAGAAACAACATACAACAGACATGTAGATTATACTCGACAGTCCGATAGAAACAACATACAATATACCATGTAGATTATACTCGACAGTCCGTTAGAAACAACATACAACAGACATGGAGATTATACTCGACAGTCCATTAGAAACAACATACAACAGACATGTAGATTATACTCGACAGTCCGATAGAAACAACATACAACAGACCATGTAGATTATACTCGACAGTCCGTTAGAAACAACATACAACAGACATGTAGATTATACTCGACAGTCCGTTAGAAACAACATACAACAGACATGTAGATTATACTCGACAGTCCGTTAGAAACAACATACAACAGACATGTAGAATATACTCGACAGTCCGTTAGAAACAACATACAACAGACATGGAGATTATACTCGACAGTCCGTTAGAAACAACATACAACAGACCATGTAGATTATACTCGACAGTCCGTTAGAAACAACATACAACAGACATGTATATTATACTCGACAGTCCGTTAGAAACAATATACAACAGACATGTAGATTATACTCGACAGTCCGTTAGAAACAACATACAACAGACATGTAGATTATACTCGACAGTCCGTTAGAAACAACATACAACAGACATGTAGATTATACTCGACAGTCCGTTAGAAACAACATACAACAGACATGTAGATTATACTCGACAGTCCGTTAGAAACAACATACAACAGACATGTAGATTATACTCGACAGTCCGTTAGAAACAACATGCAACAGACATGTAGATTATACTCGACAGTCCGTTAGAAACAACATACAACAGACATGTAGATTATACTCGACAGTCCGTTAGAAACAACATACAACATACATGGAGATTATACTCGACAGTCCGTTAGAAACAACATACAACAGACATGGAGATTATACTCGACAGTCCGTTAGAAACAACATACAACAGACATGTAGATTATACTCGACAGTCCAATAGAAACAACATACAACAGACATGTAGATTATACTCGACAGTCCGTTAGAAACAACATACAGCACACATGTAGATTATACTCGACAGTCCATTAGAAACAACATACAACAGACATGTAGATTATACTCGACAGTCCGTTAGAAACAACATACAGCAGACATGTAGATTATACTCGACAGTCCGTTAGAAACAACATACAACAGACATGTATATTATACTCGACAGTCCGTTAGAAACAACATACAACAGACATGTAGATTATACTCGACAGTCCATTAGAAACAACATACAACAGACATGTAGATTATACTCGACAGTCCGATAGAAACAACATACAATAGACCATGTAGATTATACTCGACAGTCCGTTAGAAACAACATACAACAGACATGTAGATTATACTCGACAGTCCGTTAGAAACAACATACAACAGACATGTAGATTATACTCGACAGTCCGTTAGAAACAACATACAACAGACATGTAGATTATACTCGACAGTCCGTTAGAAACAACATACAACAGACATGTAGATTATACTCGACAGTCCGTTAGAAACAACATACAACAGACATGGAGATTATACTCGACAGTCCGTTAGAAACAACATACAACAGACATGTAGATTATACTCGACAGTCCGTTAGAAACAACATACAACAGACATGTAGATTATACTCGACAGTCCATTAGAAACCACATACAACAGACATGTAGATTATACTCGACAGTCCGTTAGAAACAACGTACAGCAGACATGTAGATTATACTCGACAGTCCGTTAGAAACAACATACAACAGACATGTATATTATACTCGACTGTCCGTTAGAAACAACATACAACAGACATGTAGATTATACTCGACAGTCCATTAGAAACAACATACAATAGACATGTAGATTATACTCGACAGTCCGATAGAAACAACATACAACAGACCATGTAGATTATACTCGACAGTCCGTTAGAAACAACATACAACAGACATGTAGATTATACTCGACAGTCCGTTAGAAACAACATACAACAGACATGTAGATTATACTCGACAGTCCGTTAGAAACAACATACAGCAGACATGTAGATTATACTCGACAGTCCGTTAGAAACAACATACAACAGACATGTATATTATACTCGACAGTCCGTTAGAAACAACATACAACAGACATGTAGATTATACTCGACAGTCCATTAGAAACAACATACAACAGACATGTAGATTATACTCGACAGTCCGATAGAAACAACATACAATAGACCATGTAGATTATACTCGACAGTCCGTTAGAAACAACATACAACAGACATGTAGATTATACTCGACAGTCCGTTAGAAACAACATACAACAGACATGTAGATTATACTCGACAGTCCGTTAGAAACAACATACAACAGACATGTAGATTATACTCGACAGTCCGTTAGAAACAACATACAACAGACATGTAGATTATACTCGACAGTCCGTTAGAAACAACATACAACAGACATGGAGATTATACTCGACAGTCCGTTAGAAACAACATACAACAGACATGTAGATTATACTCGACAGTCCGTTAGAAACAACATACAACAGACATGTAGATTATACTCGACAGTCCATTAGAAACCACATACAACAGACATGTAGATTATACTCGACAGTCCGTTAGAAACAACGTACAGCAGACATGTAGATTATACTCGACAGTCCGTTAGAAACAACATACAACAGACATGTATATTATACTCGACTGTCCGTTAGAAACAACATACAACAGACATGTAGATTATACTCGACAGTCCATTAGAAACAACATACAACAGACATGTAGATTATACTCGACAGTCCGATAGAAACAACATACAACAGACCATGTAGATTATACTCGACAGTCCGTTAGAAACAACATACAACAGATATGTAGATTATACTCGACAGTCCGTTAGAAACAACATACAACAGACATGTAGATTATACTCGACAGTCCGTTAGAAACAACATACAACAGACATGTAGAATATACTCGACAGTCCGTTAGAAACAACATACAACAGACATGGAGATTATACTCGACAGTCCGTTAGAAACAACATACAACAGACCATGTAGATTATACTCGACATTCCGTTAGAAACAACATACAACAGACATGTAAATTATACTCGACAGTCCGTTAGAAACAACATACAGCAGACATGTAGATTATACTCGACAGTCCGTTAGAAACAACATACAACAGACATGTATATTATACTCGACAGTCCGTTAGAAACAACATACAACAGACATGTAGATTATACTCGACAGTCCATTAGAAACAACATACAACAGACATGTAGATTATACTCGACAGTCCGATAGAAACAACATACAATAGACCATGTAGATTATACTCGACAGTCCGTTAGAAACAACATACAACAGACATGTAGATTATACTCGACAGTCCGTTAGAAACAACATACAACAGACATGTAGATTATACTCGACAGTCCGTTAGAAACAACATACAACAGACATGTAGATTATACTCGACAGTCCGTTAGAAACAACATACAACAGACATGTAGATTATACTCGACAGTCCGTTAGAAACAACATACAACAGACATGGAGATTATACTCGAAAGTCCGTTAGAAACAACATACAACAGACATGTAGATTATATTCGACAGTCCGTTAGAAACAACATACAACAGACATGTAGATTATACTCGACAGTCCATTAGAAACCACATTCAACAGACATGTAGATTATACTCGACAGTCCGTTAGAAACAACATACAGCAGACATGTAGATTATACTCGACAGTCCGTTAGAAACAACATACAACAGACATGTATATTATACTCGACAGTCCGTTAGAAACAACATACAACAGACATGTAGATTATACTCGACAGTCCATTAGAAACAACATACAACAGACATGTAGATTATACTCGACAGTCCGATAGAAACAACATACAACAGACCATGTAGATTATACTCGACAGTCCGTTAGAAACAACATACAACAGACATGTAGATTATACTCGACAGTCCGTTAGAAACAACATACAACAGACATGTAGATTATACTCGACAGTCCGTTAGAAACAACATACAACAGACATGTAGAATATACTCGACAGTCCGTTAGAAACAACATACAACAGACATAGAGATTATACTCGACAGTCCGTTAGAAACAACATACAACAGACCATGTAGATTATACTCGACAGTCCGTTAGACACAACATACAACAGACATGTATATTATACCCGACAGTCCGTTAGAAACAATATACAACAGACATGTAGATTATACTCGACGGTCCATTAGAAACAGCATACAACAGACATGTAGATTATACTCGACAGTCCGTTAGAAACAACATACAACAGACATGTAGATTATACTCGACAGTCCGTTAGAAACAACATACAACAGACATATAGATTATACTCGACAGTCCGTTAGAAACAACATACAACAGACATGTAGATTATACTCGACAGTCCGTTAGAAACAACATACAACAGACATGTAGATTATACTCGACAGTTCGTTAGAAACAAAATGCAACAGACATGTAGATTATACTCGACAGTCCGTTAGAAACAACATACAACAGACATGTAGAATATACTCGACAGTCCGTTAGAAACAACATACAACAGACATGTAGATAATACTCGACAGTCCGTTAGAGACAACATACAACATACATGGAGATTATACTCGACAGTCCGTTAGAAACAACATACAACAGACATGGAGATTATACTCGACAGTCCATTAGAAACAACATACAACAGACATGTAGATTATACTCGACAGTCCATTAGAAACAACATACAACAGACATGTAGATTATACTCGACAGTCCGTTAGAAACAACATACAACAAAACATGTAGATTATACTCGACAGTCCATTAGAAACAACATACAACAGACATGTAGATTATACTCGACAGTCCATTAGAAACAACATACAACAGACATGTAGATTATACTCCACAGTCCGTTAGAAACAACATACAACAGACATGTAGATTATACTCGACAGTCCGTTAGAAACAACATACAACAGACATGTAGATTATACTCGACAGTCCGTTAGAAACAACATGCAACAGACATGTAGATTATACTCGACAGTCCGTTAGAAACAACATACAACAGACATGTAGATTATACTCGACAGTCCGTTAGAAACAACATACAACATACATGGAGATTATACTCGACAGTCCGTTAGAAACAACATACAACAGACATGGAGATTATACTCGACAGTCCGTTAAAAACAACATACAACAGACCATGTAGATTATGCTCAACAGTCCGTTAGAAACAACATACAACAGACATGTAGATTATACTCGACAGTCCATTAGAAATAACATACAACAGACATGTAGATTATACTCGACAGTCCGTTAGAAACAACATACAGCAGACATGTAGATTATACTCGACAGTCCATTAGAAACAACATACAACAGACATGTAGATTATACTCGACAGTCCGTTAGAAACAACATACAGCATACATGTAGATTATACTCGACAGTCCGATAGAAACAACATACAACAGACATGTATATTATACTCGACAGTCCGTTAGAAACAACATACAACAGACATGTATATTATACTCGACAGTCCATTAGAAACAACATACAACAGACATGTAGATTATACTCGACAGTCCGATAGAAACAACATACAATATACCATGTAGATTATACTCGACAGTCCGTTAGAAACAACATACAACAGACATGTAGATTATACTCGACAGTCCGTTAGAAACAACATACAACAGACATGTAGATTATACTCAACAGTCCGTTAGAAACAACATACAACAGACATGTAGAATATACACGACAGTCCGTTAGAAACAACATACAACAGACATGGAGATTATACTCGACAGTCCGTTAGAAACAACATACAACAGACCATGTAGATTATACTCGACAGTCCGTTAGAAACAACATACAACAGACATGTATATTATACTCGACAGTCCGTTAGAAACAACATACAACAGACATGTAGATTACACTCGACAGTCCATTAGAAACAACATACAACAGACATGTAGATTATACTCCACAGTCCGTTAGAAACAACATACAACAGACATGTAGATTATACTCGACAGTCCGTTAGAAACAACATACAACAGACATGTAGATTATACTCGACAGTCCGTTAGAAACAACATGCAACAGACATGTAGATTATACTCGACAGTCCGTTAGAAACAACATACAACAGACATGTAGATTATACTCGACAGTCCGTTAGAAACAACATACAACATACATGGAGATTATACTCGACAGTCCGTTAGAAACAACATACAACAGACATGGAGGTTATACTCGACAGTCCATTAGAAACCACATACAACAGACCATGTAGATTATGCTCAACAGTCCGTTAGAAACAACATACAACAGACATGTAGATTATACTCGACAGTCCATTAGAAACAACATACAACAGACATGTAGATTATACTCGACAGTCCGTTAGAAACAACATACAGCAGACATGTAGATTATACTCGACAGTCCGTTAGAAACAACATACAACAGACATGTATATTATACTCGACAGTCCGTTAGAAACAACATACAACAGACATGTAGATTATACTCGACAGTCCGTTAGAAACAACATACAACAGACCATGTAGATTATACTCGACAGTCCGTTAGAAACAACATACAACAGACATGTAGATTATACTCGACAGTCCGTTAGAAACAAGATACAACAGACATGTAGAATATACTCGACAGTCCGTTAGAAACAACATACAACAGACATGGAGATTATACTCGACAGTCCGTTAGAAACAACATACAACAGACCATGTAGATTATACTCGACAGTCCGTTAGAAACAACATACAACAGATATGTATATTATACTCGACAGTTCGTTAGAAACAACATAAAACAGACATGTAGATTATACTCGACAGTCCATTAGAAACAACATACAACAGACATGTAGATTATACTCGACAGTCGTTAGAAACAACATACAAACGACCATGTAGATTATACTCGACAGTCGTTAGAAACAACATACAACAGACATGGAGATTATACTCGACAGTCCGTTAGAAACAACATACAACAGACCATGTAGATTATGCTCAACAGTCCATTAGAAACAACATACAACAGACATGTAGATTATACTCGACAGTCCGTTAGAAACAACATACAACAGACATGTAGATTATACTCGACAGTCCGTTAGAAACAACATACAACAGACATGTATATTATAATCGACAGTCCGTTAGAAACAACATACAACAGACATGTAGAATATACTCGACAGTCCGTTAGAAACAACATACAACAGACCATGTAGATTATACTCGACAGTCCGTTAGAAACAACATACAACAGACATGTAGATTATACTCGACAGACCGTTAGAAACAACATACAACAGACATGTAGATTATACTCGACAGTCCGTTAGAAACAACATACAAACGACCATGTAGATTATACTCGACAGTCGTTAGAAACAACATACAACAGACATGGAGATTATACTCGACAGTCCGTTAGAAACAACATACAATAGACCATGTAGATTATGCTCAACAGTCCATTAGAAACAACATACAACAGACATGTAGATTATACTCGACAGTCCGTTAGAAACAACATACAACAGACCATGTAGATTATACTCGACAGTCCGTTAGAAACAACATACAACAGACATGTATATTATACTCGACAGTCCGTTAGAAACAACATACAACAGACATGTAGATTACACTCGACAGTCCATTAGAAACAACATACAACAGACATGTAGATTATACTCCACAGTCCGTTAGAAACAACATACAACAGACATGTAGATTATACTCGACAGTCCGTTAGAAACAACATACAACAGACATGTAGATTATACTCGACAGTCCGTTAGAAACAACATACAACAGACATGTAGATTATACGCGACAGTCCGTTAGAAACAACATGCAACAGACATGTAGATTATACTCGACAGTCCGTTAGAAACAACATACAACAGACATGTAGATTATACTCGACAGTCCGTTAGAAACAACATACAACATACATGGAGATTATACTCGACAGTCCGTTAGAAACAACATACAACAGACATGGAGATTATACTCGACAGTCCATTAGAAACAACATACAACAGACCATGTAGATTATGCTCAACAGTCCGTTAGAAACAACATACAACAGACATGTAGATTATACTCGACAGTCCATTAGAAACAACATACAACAGACATGTAGATTATACTCGACAGTCCGTTAGAAACAACATACAGCAGACATGTAGATTATACTCGACAGTCCGTTAGAAACAACATACAACAGACATGTATATTATACTCGACAGTCCGTTAGAAACAACATACAACAGACATGTAGATTATACTCGACAGTCCGTTAGAAACAACATACAACAGACCATGTAGATTATACTCGACAGTCCGTTAGAAACAACATACAACAGACATGTAGATTATACTCGACAGTCCGTTAGAAACAACATACAACAGACATGTAGATTATACTCGACAGTCCGTTAGAAACAAGATACAACAGACATGTAGAATATACTCGACAGTCCGTTAGAAACAACATACAACAGACATGGAGATTATACTCGACAGTCCGTTAGAAACAACATACAACAGACCATGTAGATTATACTCGACAGTCCGTTAGAAACAACATACAACAGATATGTATATTATACTCGACAGTCCGTTAGAAACAACATACAACAGACATGTAGATTATACTCGACAGTCCATTAGAAACAACATACAACAGACATGTAGATTATACTCGACAGTCGCTAGAAACAACATACAAACGACCATGTAGATTATACTCGACAGTCGTTAGAAACAACATACAACAGACATGGAGATTATACTCGACAGTCCGTTAGAAACAACATACAACAGACCATGTAGATTATGCTCAACAGTCCATTAGAAACAACATACAACAGACATGTAGATTATACTCGACAGTCCGTTAGAAACAACATACAACAGACATGTAGATTATACTCGACAGTCCGTTAGAAACAACATACAACAGACATGTATATTATAATCGACAGTCCGTTAGAAACAACATACAACAGACATGTAGATTATACTCGACAGTCCGTTAGAAACAACATACAACAGACCATGTAGATTATACTCGACAGTCCGTTAGAAACAACATACAACAGACATGTAGATTATACTCGACAGACCGTTAGAAACAACATACAACAGACATGTAGATTATACTCGACAGTCCGTTAGAAACAACATACAAACGACCATGTAGATTATACTCGACAGTCGTTAGAAACAACATACAACAGACATGGAGATTATACTCGACAGTCCGTTAGAAACAACATACAACAGACCATGTAGATTATGCTCAACAGTCCATTAGAAACAACATACAACAGACATGTAGATTATACTCGACAGTCCGTTAGAAACAACATACAACAGACATGTAGATTATACTCGACAGTCCGGTAGAAACAACATGCAACAGACATGTAGATTATACTCGACAGTCCGTTAGAAACAACATACAACAGACATGTAGATTATACTCGACAGTCCGTTAGAAACAACATACAACATACATGGAGATTATACTCGACAGTCCGTTAGAAACAACATACAACAGACATGGAGATTATACTCGACAGTCCATTAGAAACAACATACAACAGACCATGTAGATTATGCTCAACAGTCCGTTAGAAACAACATACAACAGACATGTAGATTATACTCGACAGTCCATTAGAAACAACATACAACAGACATGTAGATTATACTCGACAGTCCGTTAGAAACAACATACAGCAGACATGTAGATTATACTCGACAGTCCGTTAGAAACAACATACAACAGACATGTAGATTATACTCGACAGACCGTTAGAAACAACATACAACAGACATGTAGATTATACTCGACAGTCCGTTAGAAACAACATACAACAGACCATGTAGATTATACTCGACAGTCCGTTAGAAACAACATACAACAGACATGTAGATTATACTCGACAGTCCGTTAGAAACAACATACAACAGACATGTAGATTATACTCGACAGTCCGTTAGAAACAAGATACAACAGACATGTAGAATATACTCGACAGTCCGTTAGAAACAACATACAACAGACATGGAGATTATACTCGACAGTCCGTTAGAAACAACATACAACAGACCATGTAGATTATACTCGACAGTCCGTTAGAAACAACATACAACAGATATGTATATTATACTCGACAGTCCGTTAGAAACAACATACAACAGACATGTAGATTATACTCGACAGTCCATTAGAAACAACATACAACAGACATGTAGATTATACTCGACAGTCGTTAGAAACAACATACAAACGACCATGTAGATTATACTCGACAGTCGTTAGAAACAACATACAACAGACATGGTGATTATACTCGACAGTCCGTTAGAAACAACATACAACAGACCATGTAGATTATGCTCAACAGTCCATTAGAAACAACATACAACAGACATGTAGATTATACTCGACAGTCCGTTAGAAACAACATACAACAGACATGTAGATTATACTCGACAGTCCGTTAGAAACAACATACAACAGACATGTATATTATAATCGACAGTCCGTTAGAAACAACATACAACAGACATGTAGATTATACTCGACAGTCCGTTAGAAACAACATACAACAGACCATGTAGATTATACTCGACAGTCCGTTAGAAACAACATACAACAGACATGTAGATTATACTCGACAGACCGTTAGAAACAACATACAACAGACATGTAGATTATACTCGACAGTCCGTTAGAAACAACATACTAACGACCATGTAGATTATACTCGACAGTCGTTAGAAACAACATACAACAGACATGGAGATTATACTCGACAGTCCGTTAGAAACAACATACAACAGACCATGTAGATTATGCTCAACAGTCCATTAGAAACAACATACAACAGACATGTATATTATAATCGACAGTCCGTTAGAAACAACATACAACAGACATGTAGATTATACTCGACAGTCCGTTAGAAACAACATACAACAGACCATGTAGATTATACTCGACAGTCCGTTAGAAACAACATACAACAGACATGTATATTATAATCGACAGTCCGTTAGAAACAACATACAACAGACATGTAGATTATACTCGACAGTCCGTTAGAAACAACATACAACAGACCATGTAGATTATACTCGACAGTCCGTTAGAAACAACATACAACAGACATGTAGATTATACTCGACAGTCCGTTAGAAACAACATACAACAGACATGTAGAATATACTCGACAGTCCGTTAGAAACAACATACAACAGACATGGAGATTATACTCGACAGTCGTTAGAAACAACATACAACAGACATGGAGATTATACTCGATAGTCCGTTAGAAACAACATACAACAGACCATGTAGATTATACTCGACAGTCCGTTAGAAACAACATACAACAGACATGTAGATTATACTCGACAGTCCATTAGAAACAACATACAACAGACATGTATATTATACTCGACAGTTCGTTAGAAACAACATACAACAGACATGTAGATTATACTCGACAGTCCGTTAGAAACAACATACAACAGACATGTAGATTATACTCGACAGTTCATTAGAAACAACATACAACAGACATGGAGATTATACTCGACAGTCCATTAGAAACAACATACAACAGACATGTAGATTATACTCGAGAGTCCATTAGAAACAACATACAACAGACATGTAGATTATACTCGACAGTCCGTTAGAAACAACATACAACAGACATGTAGATTATACTCGACAGTCCGTTAGAAACAACATACAACAGACATGTAGATAATACTCGACAGTCCGTTAGAAACAACATACAACAGACATGTAGATTATACTCGACAGTCCGTTAGAAACAACATACAACAGACATGTAGATTATACTCGACAGCCCATTAGAAACAACATATAACAGACATGGAGATTATACTCGACAGTCCGTTAGAAACAACATACAACAGACATGTAGATTATACTCGACAGTCCGTTAGAAACAACATACAACAGACATTTAGATTATATTCGACAGTCCGTTAGAAACAACATACAACAGACATGTAGATTATACTCGACAGTCCGTTAGAAACAACAAACAACAGACATGTAGATTATACTCGACAGTACGTTAGAAACAACATACAACAGACATGTAGATTATACTCGACAGTCCGTTAGAAACAACATACAACAGACATGGAGATTATACTCGACAGTCCGTTAGAAACAACATACAACAGACATGTAGATTATACTCGACAGTCCGTTAGAAACAACATACAACAGACATGTAGATTATACTCGATAGTCCATTAGAAACAACATACAACAGACATGTAGATTATACTCGACAGTCCGTTAGAAACAACATACAACAGACATGTAGATTATACTCGACAGTCCGTTAGAAACAACATACAACAGACATGTAGATTATACTCGACAGTCCGTTAGAAACAACATACAACAGACATGTAGATTATACTCGACAGTCCATTAGAAACAACATACAAGAGACATGTAGATTATACTCGACAGTCCGTTAGAAACAACATACAACAGACATGTAGATTATATTCGACAGTCCGTTAGAAACAACATACAACAGACATGTAGATTATACTCGACAGTCCGTTAGAAACAACATACAACAGACATGTAGATTATACTCGACACTCCGTTAGAAACAACATACAACAGACATGTAGATTATACTCGACAGTCCGTTAGAAACAACATACAACAGACATGTATATTATACTCGACAGACCGTTAGAAACAACATACAGCAGACATGTAGATTATACTCGACAGTCCGTTAGAAACAACATACAACAGACATGTAGGTTACACTCGACAGTCCGTTAGAAACAACATACAACAGACATGTAGATTATACTCGACAGTCCGTTAGAAACAACATACAACAGACATGTAGATTATACTCGACAGACCGTTAGAAACAACATACAACATACATGTAGATTATACTCGACAGTCCGTTAGAAACAATATACAGCAGACATGTAGATTATACTCGACAGTCCATTAGAAACAACATACAACAGACATGTAGATTATACTCGACAGTCCGTTAGAAACAACATACAACAGACATGTATATTATACTCGACAGTCCGTTAGAAACAACATACAACAGACATGGAGATTATACTCGACAGTCCGTTAGAAACAACATACAACAGACATGTAGATCATACTCGACAGTCCATTAGAAACAACATACAACAGACATGTAGATTATACTCGACAGTCCATTAGAAACAACATACAACAGACATGGAGATTATACTTGACAGTCCGTTAGAAACAACATACAACAGACAAGTAGATTATACCCGACAGTCCGTTAGAAACAACACACAACAGACATGTAGATTATACTCGACAGTCCGTTAGAAACAACATACAACAGACATGTAGATTATACTCGACAGTCCGTTAGAAACAACATACAACAGACATGTAGATTATACTCGACAGTCCGTTAGAAACAACATACAACATACATGTAGATTATACTCGACAGTCCATTAGAAACAACATACAACAGACATGTAGATTATACTCGACAGTCCGTTAGAAACAACATACAACAGACATGTAGATTATACTTGACAGTCCGTTAGAAACAACATACATCAGACATGTAGATTATACTCGACAGTCCGTTAGAAACAACATACAACAGACATGTAGATTATACTCGACAGACCATTAGAAACAACATACAACAGACATGTAGATTATACTCGACAGTCCGTTAGAAACAACATACAACAGACATGTAGATTATACTCGACAGTCCGTTAGAAACAACATACAACAGACATGTAGATTATACTCGACAGTCCGTTAGAAACAACATACAGCAGACATGTAGATTATACTCGACAGTCCGTTAGAAACAACATACAACAGACATGTAGATTATACAAAACAGTCCGTTAGAAACAACATACAACAGACATGTAGATTATACTCGACAGTCCGTTAGAAACAACATACAACAGACATGTAGATTATACTCGACAGTCCGTTAGAAACAACATACAACAGACATGTAGATTATACTCGACAGTCCGTTAGAAACAACATACAACAGACATGTAGATTATACTCGACAGTCTGTTAGAAACAACATACAACAGAAATGTAGATCATACTCGACAGTCCATTAGAAACAACATACAACAGACATGTAGATTATACTCGACAGTCCATTAGAAACAACATACAACAGACATGGAGATTATACTTGACAGTCCGTTAGAAACAACATACAACAGACAAGTAGATTATACCCGACAGTCCGTTAGAAACAACACACAACAGACATGTAGATTATACTCGACAGTCCGTTAGAAACAACATACAACAGACATGTAGATTATACTCGACAGTCCGTTAGAAACAACATACAACAGACATGTAGATTATACTCGACAGTCCGTTAGAAACAACATACAACATACATGTAGATTATACACGACAGTCCATTAGAAACAACATACAACAGACATGTAGATTATACTCGACAGTCCGTTAGAAACAACATACAACAGACATGTAGATTATACTTGACAGTCCGTTAGAAACAACATACATCAGACATGTAGATTATACTCGACAGTCCGTTAGAAACAACATACAACAGACATGTAGATTATACTCGACAGACCATTAGAAACAACATACAACAGACATGTAGATTATACTCGACAGTCCGTTAGAAACAACATACAACAGACATGTAGATTATACTCGACAGTCCGTTAGAAACAACATACAACAGACATGTAGAATATACTCGACAGTCCGTTAGAAACAACATACAACAGACATGGAGATTATACTCGACAGTCGTTAGAAACAACATACAACAGACATGGAGATTATACTCGATAGTCCGTTAGAAACAACATACAACAGACCATGTAGATTATACTCGACAGTCCGTTAGAAACAACATACAACAGACATGTAGATTATACTCGACAGTCCATTAGAAACAACATACAACAGACATGTATATTATACTCGACAGTTCGTTAGAAACAACATACAACAGACATGTAGATTATACTCGACAGTCCGTTAGAAACAACATACAACAGACATGTAGATTATACTCGACAGTTCATTAGAAACAACATACAACAGACATGGAGATTATACTCGACAGTCCATTAGAAACAACATACAACAGACATGTAGATTATACTCGAGAGTCCATTAGAAACAACATACAACAGACATGTAGATTATACTCGACAGTCCGTTAGAAACAACATACAACAGACATGTAGATTATACTCGACAGTCCGTTAGAAACAACATACAACAGACATGTAGATAATACTCGACAGTCCGTTAGAAACAACATACAACAGACATGTAGATTATACTCGACAGTCCGTTAGAAACAACATACAACAGACATGTAGATTATACTCGACAGCCCATTAGAAACAACATATAACAGACATGGAGATTATACTCGACAGTCCGTTAGAAACAACATACAACAGACATGTAGATTATACTCGACAGTCCGTTAGAAACAACATACAACAGACATTTAGATTATATTCGACAGTCCGTTAGAAACAACATACAACAGACATGTAGATTATACTCGACAGTCCGTTAGAAACAACATACAACAGACATGTAGATTATACTCGACAGTCCGTTAGAAACAACATACAACAGACATGTAGATTATACTCGACAGTCCGTTAGAAACAACATACAACAGACATGGAGATTATACTCGACAGTCCGTTAGAAACAACATACAACAGACATGTAGATTATACTCGACAGTCCGTTAGAAACAACATACAACAGACATGTAGATTATACTCGATAGTCCATTAGAAACAACATACAACAGACATGTAGATTATACTCGACAGTCCGTTAGAAACAACATACAACAGACATGTAGATTATACTCGACAGTCCGTTAGAAACAACATACAACAGACATGTAGATTATACTCGACAGTCCGTTAGAAACAACATACAACAGACATGTAGATTATACTCGACAGTCCATTAGAAACAACATACAAGAGACATGTAGATTATACTCGACAGTCCGTTAGAAACAACATACAACAGACATGTAGATTATATTCGACAGTCCGTTAGAAACAACATACAACAGACATGTAGATTATACTCGACAGTCCGTTAGAAACAACATACAACAGACATGTAGATTATACTCGACACTCCGTTAGAAACAACATACAACAGACATGTAGATTATACTCGACAGTCCGTTAGAAACAACATACAACAGACATGTATATTATACTCGACAGACCGTTAGAAACAACATACAGCAGACATGTAGATTATACTCGACAGTCCGTTAGAAACAACATACAACAGACATGTAGGTTACACTCGACAGTCCGTTAGAAACAACATACAACAGACATGTAGATTATACTCGACAGTCCGTTAGAAACAACATACAACAGACATGTAGATTATACTCGACAGACCGTTAGAAACAACATACAACATACATGTAGATTATACTCGACAGTCCGTTAGAAACAATATACAGCAGACATGTAGATTATACTCGACAGTCCATTAGAAACAACATACAACAGACATGTAGATTATACTCGACAGTCCGTTAGAAACAACATACAACAGACATGTATATTATACTCGACAGTCCGTTAGAAACAACATACAACAGACATGGAGATTATACTCGACAGTCCGTTAGAAACAACATACAACAGACATGTAGATCATACTCGACAGTCCATTAGAAACAACATACAACAGACATGTAGATTATACTCGACAGTCCATTAGAAACAACATACAACAGACATGGAGATTATACTTGACAGTCCGTTAGAAACAACATACAACAGACAAGTAGATTATACCCGACAGTCCGTTAGAAACAACACACAACAGACATGTAGATTATACTCGACAGTCCGTTAGAAACAACATACAACAGACATGTAGATTATACTCGACAGTCCGTTAGAAACAACATACAACAGACATGTAGATTATACTCGACAGTCCGTTAGAAACAACATACAACATACATGTAGATTATACTCGACAGTCCATTAGAAACAACATACAACAGACATGTAGATTATACTCGACAGTCCGTTAGAAACAACATACAACAGACATGTAGATTATACTTGACAGTCCGTTAGAAACAACATACATCAGACATGTAGATTATACTCGACAGTCCGTTAGAAACAACATACAACAGACATGTAGATTATACTCGACAGACCATTAGAAACAACATACAACAGACATGTAGATTATACTCGACAGTCCGTTAGAAACAACATACAACAGACATGTAGATTATACTCGACAGTCCGTTAGAAACAACATACAACAGACATGTAGATTATACTCGACAGTCCGTTAGAAACAACATACAGCAGACATGTAGATTATACTCGACAGTCCGTTAGAAACAACATACAACAGACATGTAGATTATACAAAACAGTCCGTTAGAAACAACATACAACAGACATGTAGATTATACTCGACAGTCCGTTAGAAACAACATACAACAGACATGTAGATTATACTCGACAGTCCGTTAGAAACAACATACAACAGACATGTAGATTATACTCGACAGTCCGTTAGAAACAACATACAACAGACATGTAGATTATACTCGACAGTCTGTTAGAAACAACATACAACAGAAATGTAGATCATACTCGACAGTCCATTAGAAACAACATACAACAGACATGTAGATTATACTCGACAGTCCATTAGAAACAACATACAACAGACATGGAGATTATACTTGACAGTCCGTTAGAAACAACATACAACAGACAAGTAGATTATACCCGACAGTCCGTTAGAAACAACACACAACAGACATGTAGATTATACTCGACAGTCCGTTAGAAACAACATACAACAGACATGTAGATTATACTCGACAGTCCGTTAGAAACAACATACAACAGACATGTAGATTATACTCGACAGTCCGTTAGAAACAACATACAACATACATGTAGATTATACACGACAGTCCATTAGAAACAACATACAACAGACATGTAGATTATACTCGACAGTCCGTTAGAAACAACATACAACAGACATGTAGATTATACTTGACAGTCCGTTAGAAACAACATACATCAGACATGTAGATTATACTCGACAGTCCGTTAGAAACAACATACAACAGACATGTAGATTATACTCGACAGACCATTAGAAACAACATACAACAGACATGTAGATTATACTCGACAGTCCGTTAGAAACAACATACAACAGACATGTAGATTATACTCGACAGTCCGTTAGAAACAACATACAACAGACATGTAGATTATACTCGACAGTCCGTTAGAAACAACATACAGCAGACATGTAGATTATACTCGACAGTCCGTTAGAAACAACATACAACAGACATGTAGATTATACTCGACAGACCGTTAGAAACAACATACAACATACATGTAGATTATACTCGACAGTCCGTTAGAAACAATATACAGCAGACATGTAGATTATACTCGACAGTCCATTAGAAACAACATACAACAGACATGTAGATTATACTCGACAGTCCGTTAGAAACAACATACAAAAGACATGTATATTATACTCGACAGTCCGTTAGAAACAACATACAACAGACATGGAGATTATACTCGACAGTCCGTTAGAAACAACATACAACAGACATGTAGATCATACTCGACAGTCCATTAGAAACAACATACAACAGACATGTAGATTATACTCGACAGTCCATTAGAAACAACATATAACAGACATGGAGATTATACTTGACAGTCCGTTAGAAACAACATACAACAGACAAGTAGATTATACTCGACAGTCAGTTAGAAACAACACACAACAGACATGTAGATTATACTCGACAGTCCGTTAGAAACAACATACAACAGACATGTAGATTATACTCGACAGTCCGTTAGAAACAACATACAACAGACATGTAGATTATACTTGACAGTCCGTTAGAAACAACATACAACAGACATGTAGATTATACTCGACAGTCCGTTAGAAACAACATACAACAGACATGTAGATTATACTCGACAGTCCATTAGAAACAACATACAACAGACATGTAGATTATACTCGACAGACCATTAGAAACAACATACAACAGACATGTAGATTATACTCGACAGTCCGTTAGAAACAACATGCAACAGACATGTAGATTATACTCGACAGTCCGTTAGAAACAACATACAACAGACATGTATATTATAATCGACAGTCCGTTAGAAACAACATACAACAGACATGTAGATTATACTCGACAGTCCGTTAGAAACAACATACAACAGACCATGTAGATTATACTCGACAGTCCGTTAGAAACAACATACAACAGACATGTAGATTATACTCGACAGTCCGTTAGAAACAACATACAACAGACATGTAGAATATACTCGACAGTCCGTTAGAAACAACATACAACAGACATGGAGATTATACTCGACAGTCGTTAGAAACAACATACAACAGACATGGAGATTATACTCGATAGTCCGTTAGAAACAACATACAACAGACCATGTAGATTATACTCGACAGTCCGTTAGAAACAACATACAACAGACATGTAGATTATACTCGACAGTCCATTAGAAACAACATACAACAGACATGTATATTATACTCGACAGTTCGTTAGAAACAACATACAACAGACATGTAGATTATACTCGACAGTCCGTTAGAAACAACATACAACAGACATGTAGATTATACTCGACAGTTCATTAGAAACAACATACAACAGACATGGAGATTATACTCGACAGTCCATTAGAAACAACATACAACAGACATGTAGATTATACTCGACAGTCCGTTAGAAACAACATACAACAGACATGTAGATAATACTCGACAGTCCGTTAGAAACAACATACAACAGACATGTAGATTATACTCGACAGTCCGTTAGAAACAACATACAACAGACATGTAGATTATACTCGACAGCCCATTAGAAACAACATATAACAGACATGGAGATTATACTCGACAGTCCGTTAGAAACAACATACAACAGACATGTAGATTATACTCGACAGTCCGTTAGAAACAACATACAACAGACATTTAGATTATATTCGACAGTCCGTTAGAAACAACATACAACAGACATGTAGATTATACTCGACAGTCCGTTAGAAACAACATACAACAGACATGTAGATTATACTCGACAGTACGTTAGAAACAACATACAACAGACATGTAGATTATACTCGACAGTCCGTTAGAAACAACATACAACAGACATGGAGATTATACTCGACAGTCCGTTAGAAACAACATACAACAGACATGTAGATTATACTCGACAGTCCGTTAGAAACAACATACAACAGACATGTAGATTATACTCGACAGTCCATTAGAAACAACATACAACAGACATGTAGATTATACTCGACAGTCCGTTAGAAACAACATACAACAGACATGTAGATTATACTCGACAGTCCGTTAGAAACAACATACAACAGACATGTAGATTATACTCGACAGTCCGTTAGAAACAACATACAACAGACATGTAGATTATACTCGACAGTCCATTAGAAACAACATACAAGAGACATGTAGATTATACTCGACAGTCCGTTAGAAACAACATACAACAGACATGTAGATTATATTCGACAGTCCGTTAGAAACAACATACAACAGACATGTAGATTATACTCGACAGTCCGTTAGAAACAACATACAACAGACATGTAGATTATACTCGACACTCCGTTAGAAACAACATACAACAGACATGTAGATTATACTCGACAGTCCGTTAGAAACAACATACAACAGACATGTATATTATACTCGACAGACCGTTAGAAACAACATACAGCAGACATGTAGATTATACTCGACAGTCCGTTAGAAACAACATACAACAGACATGTAGGTTACACTCGACAGTCCGTTAGAAACAACATACAACAGACATGTAGATTATACTCGACAGTCCGTTAGAAACAACATACAACAGACATGTAGATTATACTCGACAGACCGTTAGAAACAACATACAACATACATGTAGATTATACTCGACAGTCCGTTAGAAACAATATACAGCAGACATGTAGATTATACTCGACAGTCCATTAGAAACAACATACAACAGACATGTAGATTATACTCGACAGTCCGTTAGAAACAACATACAACAGACATGTATATTATACTCGACAGTCCGTTAGAAACAACATACAACAGACATGGAGATTATACTCGACAGTCCGTTAGAAACAACATACAACAGACATGTAGATCATACTCGACAGTCCATTAGAAACAACATACAACAGACATGTAGATTATACTCGACAGTCCATTAGAAACAACATACAACAGACATGGAGATTATACTTGACAGTCCGTTAGAAACAACATACAACAGACAAGTAGATTATACCCGACAGTCCGTTAGAAACAACACACAACAGACATGTAGATTATACTCGACAGTCCGTTAGAAACAACATACAACAGACATGTAGATTATACTCGACAGTCCGTTAGAAACAACATACAACAGACATGTAGATTATACTCGACAGTCCGTTAGAAACAACATACAACATACATGTAGATTATACTCGACAGTCCATTAGAAACAACATACAACAGACATGTAGATTATACTCGACAGTCCGTTAGAAACAACATACAACAGACATGTAGATTATACTTGACAGTCCGTTAGAAACAACATACATCAGACATGTAGATTATACTCGACAGTCCGTTAGAAACAACATACAACAGACATGTAGATTATATTCGACAGACCATTAGAAACAACATACAACAGACATGTAGATTATACTCGACAGTCCGTTAGAAACAACATACAACAGACATGTAGATTATACTCGACAGTCCGTTAGAAACAACATACAACAGACATGTAGATTATACTCGACAGTCCGTTAGAAACAACATACAGCAGACATGTAGATTATACTCGACAGTCCGTTAGAAACAACATACAACAGACATGTAGATTATACAAAACAGTCCGTTAGAAACAACATACAACAGACATGTAGATTATACTCGACAGTCCGTTAGAAACAACATACAACAGACATGTAGATTATACTCGACAGTCCGTTAGAAACAACATACAACAGACATGTAGATTATACTCGACAGTCCGTTAGAAACAACATACAACAGACATGTAGATTATACTCGACAGTCTGTTAGAAACAACATACAACAGAAATGTAGATCATACTCGACAGTCCATTAGAAACAACATACAACAGACATGTAGATTATACTCGACAGTCCATTAGAAACAACATACAACAGACATGGAGATTATACTTGACAGTCCGTTAGAAACAACATACAACAGACAAGTAGATTATACCCGACAGTCCGTTAGAAACAACACACAACAGACATGTAGATTATACTCGACAGTCCGTTAGAAACAACATACAACAGACATGTAGATTATACTCGACAGTCCGTTAGAAACAACATACAACAGACATGTAGATTATACTCGACAGTCCGTTAGAAACAACATACAACATACATGTAGATTATACACGACAGTCCATTAGAAACAACATACAACAGACATGTAGATTATACTCGACAGTCCGTTAGAAACAACATACAACAGACATGTAGATTATACTTGACAGTCCGTTAGAAACAACATACATCAGACATGTAGATTATACTCGACAGTCCGTTAGAAACAACATACAACAGACATGTAGATTATACTCGACAGACCATTAGAAACAACATACAACAGACATGTAGATTATACTCGACAGTCCGTTAGAAACAACATACAACAGACATGTAGATTATACTCGACAGTCCGTTAGAAACAACATACAACAGACATGTAGATTATACTCGACAGTCCGTTAGAAACAACATACAGCAGACATGTAGATTATACTCGACAGTCCGTTAGAAACAACATACAACAGACATGTAGATTATACTCGACAGACCGTTAGAAACAACATACAACATACATGTAGATTATACTCGACAGTCCGTTAGAAACAATATACAGCAGACATGTAGATTATACTCGACAGTCCATTAGAAACAACATACAACAGACATGTAGATTATACTCGACAGTCCGTTAGAAACAACATACAAAAGACATGTATATTATACTCGACAGTCCGTTAGAAACAACATACAACAGACATGGAGATTATACTCGACAGTCCGTTAGAAACAACATACAACAGACATGTAGATCATACTCGACAGTCCATTAGAAACAACATACAACAGACATGTAGATTATACTCGACAGTCCATTAGAAACAACATATAACAGACATGGAGATTATACTTGACAGTCCGTTAGAAACAACATACAACAGACAAGTAGATTATACTCGACAGTCAGTTAGAAACAACACACAACAGACATGTAGATTATACTCGACAGTCCGTTAGAAACAACATACAACAGACATGTAGATTATACTCGACAGTCCGTTAGAAACAACATACAACAGACATGTAGATTATACTTGACAGTCCGTTAGAAACAACATACAACAGACATGTAGATTATACTCGACAGTCCGTTAGAAACAACATACAACAGACATGTAGATTATACTCGACAGTCCATTAGAAACAACATACAACAGACATGTAGATTATACTCGACAGACCATTAGAAACAACATACAACAGACATGTAGATTATACTCGACAGTCCGTTAGAAACAACATGCAACAGACATGTAGATTATACTCGACAGTCCGTTAGAAACAACATACAACAGACATGTAGATTATACTCGACAGTCCGTTAGAAACAACATACAACATACATGGAGATTATACTCGACAGTCCGTTAGAAACAACATACAACAGACATGGAGATTATACTCGACAGTCCATTAGAAACAACATACAACAGACCATGTAGATTATGCTCAACAGTCCGTTAGAAACAACATACAACAGACATGTAGATTATACTCGACAGTCCATTAGAAACAACACACAACAGACATGTAGATTATACTCGACAGTCCGTTAGAAACAACATACAACAGACATGTAGATTATACTCGACAGTCCGTTAGAAACAACATACAACAGACATGTAGATTATACTTGACAGTCCGTTAGAAACAACATACAACAGACATGTAGATTATACTCGACAGTCCGTTAGAAACAACATACAACAGACATGTAGATTATACTCGACAGTCCATTAGAAACAACATACAACAGACATGTAGATTATACTCGACAGACCATTAAAAACAACATACAACAGACATGTAGATTATACTCGACAGTCCGTTAGAAACAACATGCAACAGACATGTAGATTATACTCGACAGTCCGTTAGAAACAACATACAACAGACATGTAGATTATACTCGACCGTCCGTTAGAAACAACATACAACATACATGGAGATTATACTCGACAGTCCGTTAGAAACAACATACAACAGACATGGAGATTATACTCGACAGTCCATTAGAAACAACATACAACAGACCATGTAGATTATGCTCAACAGTCCGTTAGAAACAACATACAACAGACATGTAGATTATACTCGACAGTCCATTAGAAACAACATACAACAGACATGTAGATTATACTCGACAGTCCGTTAGAAACAACATACAGCAGACATGTAGATTATACTCGACAGTCCGTTAGAAACAACATACAACAGACATGTAGATTATACTCGACAGACCGTTAGAAACAACATACAACAGACATGTAGATTATACTCGACAGTCCGTTAGAAACAACATACAACAGACCATGTAGATTATACTCGACAGTCCGTTAGAAACAACATACAACAGACATGTAGATTATACTCGACAGTCCGTTAGAAACAACATACAACAGACATGTAGATTATACTCGACAGTCCGTTAGAAACAAGATACAACAGACATGTAGAATATACTCGACAGTCCGTTAGAAACAACATACAACAGACATGGAGATTATACTCGACAGTCCGTTAGAAACAACATACAACAGACCATGTAGATTATACTCGACAGTCCGTTAGAAACAACATACAACAGATATGTATATTATACTCGACAGTCCGTTAGAAACAACATACAACAGACATGTAGATTATACTCGACAGTCCATTAGAAACAACATACAACAGACATGTAGATTATACTCGACAATCGTTAGAAACAACATACAAACGACCATGTAGATTATACTCGACAGTCGTTAGAAACAACATACAACAGACCATGTAGATTATACTCGACAGTCCGTTAGAAACAACATACAACAGACATGTAGATTATACTCGACAGACCGTTAGAAACAACATACAACAGACATGTAGATTATACTCGACAGTCCGTTAGAAACAACATACAAACGACCATGTAGATTATACTCGACAGTCGTTAGAAACAACATACAACAGACATGGAGATTATACCCGACAGTCCGTTAGAAACAACATACAACAGACCATGTAGATTATGCTCAACTGTCCATTAGAAACAACATACAACAGACATGTAGATTATACTCGACAATCCGTTAGAAACAACATACAACAGACATGTAGATTATACTCGACAGTCCGTTAGAAACAACATACAACAGACATGTATATTATAATCGACAGTCCGTTAGAAACAACATACAACAGACATGTAGATTATACTCGACAGTCCGTTAGAAACAACATACAACAGACCATGTAGATTATACTCGACAGTCCGTTAGAAACAACATACAACAGACATGTAGAATATACTCGACAGTCCGTTAGAAACAACATACAACAGACATGGAGATTATACTCGACAGTCGTTAGAAACAACATACAACAGACATGGAGATTATACTCGATAGTCCGTTAGAAACAACATACAACAGACCATGTAGATTATACTCGACAGTCCGTTAGAAACAACATACAACAGACATGTAGATTATACTCGACAGTCCATTAGAAACAACATACAACAGACATGTATATTATACTCGACAGTCCGTTAGAAACAACATACAACAGACATGTAGATTATACTCGACAGTCCGTTAGAAACAACAAACAACAGACATGTAGATTATACTCGACAGTTCATTAGAAACAACATACAACAGACATGGAGATTATACTCGACAGTCCATTAGAAACAACATACAACAGACATGTAGATTATACTCGAGAGTCCATTAGAAACAACATACAACAGACATGTAGATTATACTCGACAGTCCGTTAGAAACAACATACAACAGACATGTAGATTATACTCGACAGTCCGTTAGAAACAACATACAACAGACATGTAGATAATACTCGACAGTCCGTTAGAAACAACATACAACAGACATGTAGATTATACTCGACAGTCCGTTAGAAACAACATACAACAGACATGTAGATTATACTCGACAGCCCATTAGAAACAACATACAACAGACATGGAGATTATACTCGACAGTCCGTTAGAAACAACATACAACAGACATGTAGATTATACTCGACAGTCCGTTAGAAACAACATACAACAGACATTTAGATTATACTCGACAGTCCGTTAGAAACAACATACAACAGACATGTAGATTATACTCGACAGTCCGTTAGAAACAACATACAACAGACATGTAGATTATACTCGACAGTACGTTAGAAACAACATACAACAGACATGTAGATTATACTCGACAGTCCGTTAGAAACAACATACAACAGACATGGAGATTATACTCGACAGTCCGTTAGAAACAACATACAACAGACATGTAGATTATACTCGACAGTCCGTTAGAAACAACATACAACAGACATGTAGATTATACTCGACAGTCCATTAGAAACAACATACAACAGACATGTAGATTATACTCGACAGTCCGTTAGAAACAACATACAACAGACATGTAGATTATACTCGACAGTCCGTTAGAAACAACATACAACAGACATGTAGATTATACTCGACAGTCCGTTAGAAACAACATACAACAGACATGTAGATTATACTCGACAGTCCATTAGAAACAACATACAAGAGACATGTAGATTATACTCGACAGTCCGTTAGAAACAACATACAACAGACATGTAGATTATATTCGACAGTCCGTTAGAAACAACATACAACAGACATGTAGATTATACTCGACAGTCCGTTAGAAACAACATACAACAGACATGTAGATTATACTCGACACTCCGTTAGAAACAACATACAACAGACATGTAGATTATACTCGACAGTCCGTTAGAAACAACATACAACAGACATGTATATTATACTCGACAGACCGTTAGAAACAACATACAGCAGACATGTAGATTATACTCGACAGTCCGTTAGAAACAACATACAACAGACATGTAGATTATACTCGACAGTCCGTTAGAAACAACATACAACAGACATGTAGATTATACTCGACAGTCCGTTAGAAACAACATACAACAGACATGTAGGTTACACTCGACAGTCCGTTAGAAACAACATACAACAGACATGTAGATTATACTCGACAGTCCGTTAGAAACAACATACAACAGACATGTAGATTATACTCGACAGACCGTTAGAAACAACATACAACATACATGTAGATTATACTCGACAGTCCGTTAGAAACAATATACAGCAGACATGTAGATTATACTCGACAGTCCATTAGAAACAACATACAACAGACATGTAGATTATACTCGACAGTCCGTTAGAAACAACATACAACAGACATGTATATTATACTCGACAGTCCGTTAGAAACAACATACAACAGACATGGAGATTATACTCGACAGTCCGTTAGAAACAACATACAACAGACATGTAGATCATACTCGACAGTCCATTAGAAACAACATACAACAGACATGTAGATTATACTCGACAGTCCATTAGAAACAACATACAACAGACATGGAGATTATACTTGACAGTCCGTTAGAAACAACATACAACAGACAAGTAGATTATACCCGACAGTCCGTTAGAAACAACACACAACAGACATGTAGATTATACTCGACAGTCCGTTAGAAACAACATACAACAGACATGTAGATTATACTCGACAGTCTGTTAGAAACAACATACAACAGACATGTAGATTATACTCGACAGTCCGTTAGAAACAACATACAACATACATGTAGATTATACTCGACAGTCCATTAGAAACAACATACAACAGACATGTAGATTATACTCGACAGTCCGTTAGAAACAACATACAACAGACATGTAGATTATACTTGACAGTCCGTTAGAAACAACATACATCAGACATGTAGATTATACTCGACAGTCCGTTAGAAACAACATACAACAGACATGTAGATTATACTCGACAGACCATTAGAAACAACATACAACAGACATGTAGATTATACTCGACAGTCCGTTAGAAACAACATACAACAGACATGTAGATTATACTCGACAGTCCGTTAGAAACAACATACAACAGACATGTAGATTATACTCGACAGTCCGTTAGAAACAACATACAGCAGACATGTAGATTATACTCGACAGTCCGTTAGAAACAACATACAACAGACATGTAGATTATACTCGACAGACCGTTAGAAACAACATACAACATACATGTAGATTATACTCGACAGTCCGTTAGAAACAATATACAGCAGACATGTAGATTATACTCGACAGTCCATTAGAAACAACATACAACAGACATGTAGATTATACTCGACAGTCCGTTAGAAACAACATACAACAGACATGTATATTATACTCGACAGTCCGTTAGAAACAACATACAACAGACATGGAGATTATACTCGACAGTCCGTTAGAAACAACATACAACAGACATGTAGATCATACTCGACAGTCCATTAGAAACAACATACAACAGACATGTAGATTATACTCGACAGTCCATTAGAAACAACATACAACAGACATGGAGATTATACTTGACAGTCCGTTAGAAACAACATACAACAGACAAGTAGATTATACTCGACAGTCAGTTAGAAACAACACACAACAGACATGTAGATTATACTCGACAGTCCGTTAGAAACAACATACAACAGACATGTAGATTATACTCGACAGTCCGTTAGAAACAACATACAACAGACATGTAGATTATACTCGACAGTCCGTTAGAAACAACATACAACAGACATGTAGATTATACTCGACAGTCCGTTAGAAACAACATACAACAGACATGTATATTATACTCGACAGTCCGTTAGAAACAACATACCACAGACATGGAGATTATACTCGACAGTCCGTTAGAAACAACATACAACAGACATGTAGATCATACTCGACAGTCCATTAGAAACAACATACAACAGACATGTAGATTATACTCGACAGTCCATTAGAAACAACATACAACAGACATGGAGCTTATACTTGACAGTCCGTTAGAAACAACATACAACAGACAAGTAGATTATACCCGACAGTCCGTTAGAAACAACACACAACAGACATGTAGATTATACTCGACAGTCCGTTAGAAACAACATACAACAGACATGTAGATTATACTCGACAGTCTGTTAGAAACAACATACAACAGACATGTAGATTATACTCGACAGTCCGTTAGAAACAACATACAACATACATGTAGATTATACTCGACAGTCCATTAGAAACAACATACAACAGACATGTAGATTATACTCGACAGTCCGTTAGAAACAACATACAACAGACATGTAGATTATACTTGACAGTCCGTTAGAAACAACATACATCAGACATGTAGATTATACTCGACAGTCCGTTAGAAACAACATACAACAGACATGTAGATTATACTCGACAGACCATTAGAAACAACATACAACAGACATGTAGATTATACTCGACAGTCCGTTAGAAACAACATACAACAGACATGTAGATTATACTCGACAGTCCGTTAGAAACAACATACAACAGACATGTAGATTATACTCGACAGTCCGTTAGAAACAACATACAGCAGACATGTAGATTATACTCGACAGTCCGTTAGAAACAACATACAACAGACATGTAGATTATACTCGACAGACCGTTAGAAACAACATACAACATACATGTAGATTATACTCGACAGTCCGTTAGAAACAATATACAGCAGACATGTAGATTATACTCGACAGTCCATTAGAAACAACATACAACAGACATGTAGATTATACTCGACAGTCCGTTAGAAACAACATACAACAGACATGTATATTATACTCGACAGTCCGTTAGAAACAACATACAACAGACATGGAGATTATACTCGACAGTCCGTTAGAAACAACATACAACAGACATGTAGATCATACTCGACAGTCCATTAGAAACAACATACAACAGACATGTAGATTATACTCGACAGTCCATTAGAAACAACATACAACAGACATGGAGATTATACTTGACAGTCCGTTAGAAACAACATACAACAGACAAGTAGATTATACTCGACAGTCAGTTAGAAACAACACACAACAGACATGTAGATTATACTCGACAGTCCGTTAGAAACAACATACAACAGACATGTAGATTATACTCGACAGTCCGTTAGAAACAACATACAACAGACATGTAGATTATACTCGACAGTCCGTTAGAAACAACATACAACAGACATGTAGATTATACTCGACAGTCCATTAGAAACAACATACAACAGACATGTAGATTATACTCGACAGTCCGTTAGAAACAACATACAACAGACATGTAGATTATACTTGACAGTCCGTTAGAAACAACATACAACAGACATGTAGATTATACTCGACAGTCCGTTAGAAACAACATACAACAGACATGTAGATTATACTCGACAGTCCATTAGAAACAACATACAACAGACATGTAGATTATACTCGACAGACCATTAGAAACAACATACAACAGACATGTAGATTATACTCGACAGTCCGTTAGAAACAACATACAACAGACATGTAGATTATACTCGACAGTCCGTTAGAAACAACATACAACAGACATGTAGATTATACTCGACAGTCCGTTAGAAACAACATACAGCAGACATGTAGATTATACTCGACAGTCCGTTAGAAACAACATACAACAGACATGTAGATTATACTCGACAGTCCATTAGAAACAACATACAACAGACATGTAGATTATACTCGACAGTCCGTTAGAAACAACATACAACAGACATGTAGATTATACTCGACAGTCCGTTAGAAACAACATACAACAGACATGTAGATTATACTCGACAGACCGTTAGAAACAACATACAACAGACATGTAGATTATACTCGACAGTCCGTTAGAAACAACATACAACAGACATGTAGATTATACTCGACAGTCCGTTAGAAACAACATACAACAGACATGTAGATTATACTTGACCGTCCGTTAGAAACAACATACAACAGACATGGAGATTATACTCGACAGTCCATTAGAAACAACATACAACAGACATGTAGATTATACTTGACAGTTCGTTAGAAAAAAACATACAACAGACATGTAGATTATACTCGACAGTCCGTTAGAAACAACATACAACAGACATGTAGATTATACTTGACAGTCCGTTAGAAACAACATACAACAGACATGGAGATTATACTCGACAGTCCGTTAGAAACCAACTGGTCTTAGTTCACGGCACTTCTAGTTTTGTAAAAAAAAAAAAAAAAAGAAAAAAAAACCGGTCATCTTTAAACGGCAAATTATTATAAATTGAAACATGTAGAATTAATATAGACTACAATAATAATTTGTTTTTATTGCTATTTAGAATGCAATAGTTGGAATAATGCTGTTTAATGCCACTGTGCGATCCGCTTTAATTATGCAGTAAACAGCAATACTATGAGAACCCACAAACCTTCCGCATGTGAATCACACAAAGAATCCACCAGAAATTGGTGCTTAGTCCCGTTGGTTTTCTTGTTCCTAAAATATTTTATATTATTTGTCTTTCCAATCTTTTTACTTTGAGCACCCGATGAAGCGCGTCGTGCACACTAGATTAGATATGTATGTTTCTATTTTTATCATGTATACCTCGTCATGTTCGGGATCGAACTCGCATATAGTTGCGAAGATACCGATTGCATGTATTTTCAATATGTCCTGAATGTTTTGTCACTGGACGTTAGCAGCCAACCGTTAGTTTAATAACTATATCCTTACTTTATACGTTCAGCTAAAACAGAGGACATGACCTTCCCTAATGTCTAATGTATGTATTTTCAATATGTCCTGAATGTTTTGTCACTGGACGTTTGCAGCCAACCGTTAGTTTAATAACTATATCCTTACTTTATACTTTCAGCTAAAACAGAGGACATGACCCTCCCTAACGTCTAATGTATGTATTTTCAATATGTCCTGAATGTTTTGTCACTGGACGTTAGCAGCCAACCTTTAATTTGATCACTATATCCTTACTTTATACGTTCAGTAACTTTCATTCCTTGGTTTGTTTGTTTGTTTGTTTGATGGTGGATAACGTCACTTTTAACAATATCTCAGTCATATCGTGTCGGTCAGTTTTATTGGTGGAAGAAACCGGAGGACCCAGAGAAAACCACCGACCTGTCGCAAGTCATTGACAAACTTTATCACATAATGTACACCTCACCCTGAGCGAGATTCGAACTCACAACATCAGTGGTGATAGGCACTGATTGCATAGGTAGTTGTAAATTCAGCTACTATACGATCACGGCCACGATGGCTCCTTCATTCCTTTGTATTCTTATTCTGGTCGTATATATATATATAACTGTAATATTGTTTACATGCAAATCGATAAAAATATGTGCTATGTTTTTTTTCAGTATAGTTTCTATAAACTATGGCCGCCCCCGCTCCGTCCCCGCCCCCGCCCCCGCACATGGTTTCATACTGAATTACTGGGATCCATCTGCTGACTGTTGGGGACACACATCTTTAACCCTTTGTTGGTGGCCAAGCACAGCAATTGGAGCCAATAAGGCATATCGTGGTTTAGCGCCTGTTGCTATTGTAAGTACATAGTTACCTACTTCTACTTCTACCGAAGACTGACCGCCTTCAAAAACTTGACGATTATCGCAGAGGTTGTACATGGCAATTGAAAAGGGCTTAAACTAGACGATTATCTCAGAGGTTGTACATGGCAATTGAAAAGGTTAAAACTAGACGATTATCTCAGAAGTTGTACATGGCAATTGAAAAGGGTTAAACTTTATTTACAGGCTTCATAGATTAGTATTTGATACAGGAGACAGCAACCTTCATTGTTTCAACCGAACGATCCAAACTATGGACTCGCGTCTGGTAGACGGTTCCAGTCAGATATCATTCAAGGGAAAACGATTCTTGTTTTTGTTAAGTCTTACAAGGAATGATAACAAAGACGAGGAATACATGTGCCGTAATTGTCTCGAAAGTGGCTTGTGTTAGTAATAGCCACGTTGTCCTTGCTATTCTATAAATCATGACAAGTCGAGCATCTTTACGCCTGTCATCAAGACTGCACTAGTACAAGTGCTATAACATGTTACCATAGCGTGACGAACCTCGATCTTGTCGAGTTATTTTGTCGGAAAATGCTATTTGACTTTAAAAGCCATATCAAGCTGCTACGAGAACAAATACTTACACAAAACGCACATTTTACAAATCCCGACTGACATATAAAACTTCTACAGAACAAAGATTCAGACTAAGCACACTTCCACAAAATCCTACAGCCCGATCAGGCTGCCATATAATTAGCATTTCATATTCCATTAGGGACAATCATCGCTATGTTTTGATTTCCAAAACCATCCCATGAAAAAAATATCTAACATTTATAATAGAAAAATATCTGAAATCAATGTCGGTATTCGAATTCCTAAATTAATTCAAAATGTGACAAAAATGTGATATGCGTCACAACATATGAAAATAAAATCTGGTCAAACATGTTAAGGATTAATGCAAAAGTAGATATCTAAGTTAGTGCGTACGACACGTTAAACACCAATCAATCAATCAATCAACGTTTCTCGAATAACCTTTATCAGGTACGATCATAGTAAAAAAAATAACAAACGGCCTAAACATGACAGCCAAAAGAGGTTAAAGTTAGCTACGCCTGAGGGACAAGATCCTAACTAAATAATTTTTCCAGGTGTTCATCTTACAAACACCAAGTTCATCTTACAAACAGTTTAACATCAAAATTGCTGTATTGCTTTCTTATCTTTTGCTAACTAATTTGTTTTAATTATTTGTTTCTTATTTTTCGATATACGGATTCTGATTGCCCCTTTGGTATCTTCAAACTTTTCTTTCAATCTCTGCAAATAATAAGAATTATACATATTCACTAGTTATTATTCTGGAAAGGTGTAGGCCAACTCCCTAAGATATATATAACCTCTGTCGATGTTTCGCTAGCCTATTGGTCCTTCCGTTCACGTGCTCCAACAATTATTTGTCCTTCCAATGTTTTGACTATGAGTGTATCTGGCGAAGGTTATACGACTATGAGTGTATCTGGCGAAGGTCATACGACTATGAGTGTATCTGGCGAAGGTCATACGACTATCAGTGTATGTGGCGAAGGTTATACGACTATGAGTGTATCTGGCGACGATTATACGATTATGAGTGTATCTGGCGAAGGTTATACGACTATGAGTGTATCTGGCGAAGGTTATGCGACTATGAGTGTATCTGGCGAATGTTATACGACTATGAGTGTATGTGGCGAAGGTTATGCGACTATGAGTGTATGTGGCGAAGGCTATCCGACTATGAGTGTATGTGGCGAAGGTTATACGACTATGAGTGTATGTGGCGAAGGTTATGCGACTATGAGTGTATGTGGCGAAGGTTATACGACTATGAGTGTATCTGGCGAAGGTTATACGACTATGAGTGTATGTGGCGAAGGTTATACGACTATGAGTGTATCTGGCGAAGGTTATACGACTATGAGTGTATGTGGCGAAGGTTATACGACTATGAGTGTATGTGGCGAAGGTTATACGACTATGCGTGTATCTGGCGAAGGTTATACGACTATGAGTGTATGTGGCGAAGGTTATACGACTATGAATGTATGTGGCGAAGGTTATACGACTATGAGTGTATGTGGCGAAGGTTATACGACTATGCGTGTATGTGGCGAAGGTTATACAACTATGAGTGTATGTGGCGAAGGTTATACGACTATGAGTGTATGTGGCGAAGGTTATACGACTATGAGTGTATCTGTCGAAGGTTATACGACTATGAGTGTATCTGGCGAAGGTTATGCGACTATGAGTGTATCTGTCGAAGGTGATACAAGAAACGCGACGTTAGATATCTACGTTTTTATTATCAATATGATAATCAAACTAGGGAATAACTGTATTGTATTTGAAGTGTTGCCACCGTAAATCGTGAGTTTACCTAGCGACGCTTAGCCTTTCGATCAGAAATCAAACGCTTTTTAAAATATGCAATGATCTATTATGTAATCATAACCAAAAATATCAACTCGAAAATTTTATTTACCTTAAATAATAATTTAAATAACAAATTAAATGGGTATCGCTTCAAATCAATATTCTGACACAGTTTCCAACATGGTAAATCGTAAAATTTACTATGACCTGTAAATGCAAATTATGCAATTGACCAACGAAATTGCTTGATACATAGCCAATTGCATTAGAATATATATTATGTGTTTCTATGGTTTAGCTTAGTCACAATGCATTCTGTATTATAATTGGGAAAATAGTGGTTGTTTAAGACACGTATATTTATTTTATTCTATTGTAGTTCAGTGAATGGGTCCTCCCTAATCCTAATCAAACGCTGCAGAAAGACACACTGTACGAAGGTAAACCCCTAGCTACATTGGCAATTCTAAGAGGCTTAAACGAAGCACACATAAAGGTCTGGTGGATAAAATTTTCTGCATCGGAGAAATATAATGCTGCTCGTCAAAATTGGTATACCATGGTATTTATAGCATTGGCTAAAGGTGGTGCCCTTAATTTCGTTGAGAATCCTGGTCATTGGTGGTGGGATCCTGACATAGCATTAGCGTTTACCCGAGCCTTGAAAACCGCAATAACGACAAAGAAGAGGGGAGCGATACAGTTTGCGGCTCCAGATGCAGTACTACAAAGAGCGAGAGTTAGTGCTGATGCAAACGCACATAAACATGGTATTCGTGCAGCTTTATAATAAATTAACAAATACCTAGGCTCGCGACCAAGACATTTGACATCAATTTAACATTTTATTTTCATTCTAAATATATATTTTCATTGGAATTCTTGTCACTATATATATGCGTAAATCATGGCTTACTGATTGTTACCGGCCTATGATGAGCTTAGTAACCAAATGATAAACATCCTGGTTGCCTGTCTCCTATGAAGAGCTTATGAAGCAAATGCCATCACACACTGTCTCATTTGGTTCGAACCATGGAACAAAAGATACCTCATATATGTGTCCCTCATATATGTGTCATTAAAGTTAGATCACACTATATATGATAACATTTTATCTTGTGCTTTCTATGGCGAATGTTCCGAATATATCTGAATATTTATTTACTCGCAATGTAACAAAATAATAATGTTAAAATATTTCTTATCTATATAGTGTGTTTGTGTGTGTGTGCAATTTCCATTAAAATAATTAAAAACATATCATTACACCTTTTTATGCTTAGAATAATGTATATGGACCTTGGTCTTTGTCGGACAGATTATCACATTTAATTTGTTTGACAAATTCACATGGCAATGTATCTTTTCCGTTTAAAGGGGAATTTGCGGCAGTGCCAACCGACAAAATTTGTGGGCGGAGCTTATCATAAAAAAATACTGTTCGTATCAACGGGGGTTGATATGAACAGTATATTTATGAAACTGTATGTCACATGACCAACGTGACCTACAGGTCACATACCTCAGAAATTTGAATTTTCGAAGTGATTTTTGTAGATTTTAGACTGACGCAAAATATGTTTTTATAACAAGACTGAAAGTTTCGTAGGGAGGAACACTAGTAACCATGCCTGTCTAATATTTTGCTCCAAAAGTAAATGTTTGGTGGTTGTGTTTTTCAACAGACAGTCGGCATACCTATGGGTACAAGCTGTGCTCCTCTTATCGACGACTTGTTCCTTTATTCATAGTGAGGCAGACTTCATACAGAGGTTTCTCAAGAAAAACGAAAAGAAGTTAGCACTATCCTTTAATTTCACGTTCCGCTATATAGATGAAGTCTTTTCACTAACTAATTCTAAGTTTGGTGATTTTTTGAAATAAAGGATACTACAGATACAGATACATGTAGATCTGCTTCATACCTTGATCTACAAATCGAAATTGACAGTGGGGAACAGTTAAGAAAGAATATTTACGACACAAGAGATGATTTCAATTTTCCCACTGTGAACTTCCCATTTATATGTAGCAACATAGCAGCAGCACCTACATATGATCTCTCGGTTGATCCGATATTCTAGAACTTGTGGTTCATATCAGTAATACCTTGATAGAGAGTTGTTGCAGACAAGGAAGCTACTAAACCAAGTGTTTTGATTGTTTAAGGTGCAGTCATCACTTGAATAAAAACGCAGATATAGCTAAGATAAATCTTCAGCTAGGTATATAACTAATGGGTTGGACTACACCATATGTATCTAACGCCATATCTATAATAATATGTCAGTAACATCGGGTGGACAGACTTTATTACATACAACTGTATAGAGTACACCTCGGCATATATTCGGAGAAGGAATGCGATTGACATCTTATTTGAACCATGGTGTACGTTGAATTGGCACACCATAGTGGCCTCATTCTTGTTTTCAGTCTTTGACATTGGTTTGGTTTGGTTTATGGTATATAACACCACTTTCAACTATATTTCAGCTATATCGTGACGGTCAGTTTTATTTGTGGAGGAAACCGGAGTAACCGGAGAAAACCACCGCCCTGCTGCAAGTCACTGACAAACTTTATCACATAATGCTGTATCGAGTACACCCGCATGAGCGAGATTCGAGCTCACAACGTTAGTTTTGATAGGCACTGAATCATAGGTAGTCGTAAATCCAACTACCATGCGATCACGACTACGAAGGCCTCCTTTTCATGCATGAAAAATACATTTCAACAGAGACATAGCATTAATTCAACATCACTTTGATTCAATAGCTGTCATGTCGTCTGTCGTCTGTTACTTAATTCAGCATCACTTTGATTCTATAGTTGTCATGTCGTCTGTTGTCTGTTACTTAATTCAGCATCACTTTGATTCTATAGTTGTCATGTCGTCTGTCGTCTGTTACTTAATTCAGCATCACTTTGATGCTATAGTTGTCATGTTGTTTGTTACTTAATTCAGCATCACTTTGATTCTATAGTTGTCATGTCGTCTGTTGTCTGTTACTTAATTCAGCATCACTTTGATTCTATAGTTGTCATGTCGTCTGTTACTTAATTCAGCATCACTTTGATTCTATTGTTGTCATGTCGTCTGTTGTCTGTTACTTAATTCAGCATCACTTTGATTCTATAGTTGTCATGTCGTCTGATGTCTGTTACTTAATTCAGCATCACTTTGATTCTATAGTTGTCATGTCATCTGTTACTTAATTCAGCATCACTTTGATTCTATAGTTGTCATGTCATCTGTTACTTAATTCAGCATCACTTTGATTCTATAGTTGTCATGTTGTCTATTACTTAATTCAGCATCACGTTGATTCTATAGTTGTCATGTCGTCTGTTGTCTATTACTTAATTCAGCATCACTTTGATTCTATAGTTGTCATGTCGTCTGTTACTTAATTCAGCATCACTTTGATTCTATTGTTGTCATGTCGTCTGTTGTCTGTTACATAATTCAGCATCACTTTGATTCTATAGTTGTCATGTCGTCTGTTGTCTGTTACTTAATTCAGCATCACTTTGATTCTATAGTTGTCATGTCATCTGTTACTTAATTCAGCATCACTTTGATTCTATTGTTGTCATGTTGTCTGTTACTTAATTCAGCATCACGTTGATTCTATAGTTGTCATGTCGTCTGTTGTCTATTACTTAATTCAGCATCACTTTGATTCTATAGTTGTCATGTCGTCTGTTGTCTGTTACTTAATTCAGCATCACTTTGATTCTATAGTTGTCATGTCGTCTGTTGTCTGTTACTTAATTCAGCATCACTTTGATTCTATAGTTGTCATGTCGTCTGTTGTCTATTACTTAATTCAGCATAACTTTGATTCTATAGTTGTCATGTCGTCTGTTTTCTGTTACTTAATTCAGCATCACTGATTCTATAGTTGTCATGTCGTCTGTTACTTAATTCAGCATCACTTTGATTCTATTGTTGTCATGTCGTCTGTTGTTTGTTACTTAATTCAGCATCACTTTGATTCTATAGTTGTCATGTCGTCTGTCGTCTGTTACTTAATTCAGCATCACTTTGATTCTATAGTTGTCATGTTGTTTGTTACTTAATTCAGCATCACTTTGATTCTATAGTTGTCATGTCATCTGTTACTTAATTCAGCATCACTTTAATTCTATAGTTGTCATGTCGTCTGTTACTTAATTCAGCATCACTTTGATTCTATAGTTGTCATGTCGTCTGTCGTCTGTTACTTAATTCAGCATCACTTTGATTCTATAGTTGTCATGTTGTTTGTTACTTAATTCAGCATCACTTTGATTCTATAGTTGTCATGTCGTCTGTTGTCTGTTACTTAATTCAGCATCACTTTGATTCTATAGTTGTCATGTCGTCTGTTACTTAATTCAGCATCACTTTGATTCTATTGTGGTCATGTCGTCTGTTACTTAATTCAGCATCACTTTGATTCTATAGTTGTCATGTCGTCTGTTGTCTGTTACTTAATTCAGCATCACTTTGATTCTATAGTTGTCATGTCATCTGTTACTTAATTCAGCATCACTTTGATTCTATAGTTGTCATGTTGTCTGTTACTTAATTCAGCATCACGTTGATTCTATAGTTGTCATGTCGTCTGTTGTCTATTACTTAATTCAGCATCACTTTGATTCTATAGTTGTCATGTCGTCTGTTGTCTGTTACTTAATTCAGCATCACTTTGATTCTATAGTTGTCATGTCGTCTGTTGTCTGTTACTTAATTCAGCATCACTTTGATTCTATAGTTGTCATGTCGTCTGTTGTCTATTACTTAATTCAGCATCACTTTGATTCTATAGTTGTCATGTTGTCTGTTTTCTGTTACTTAATTCAGCATCACTGATTCTATAGTTGTCATGTCGTCTGTTACTTAATTCAGCATCACTTTGATTCTATTGTTGTCATGTCGTCTGTTGTCTTTTACTTAATTCAGCATCACTTTGATTCTATAGTTGTCATGTCGTCTGTCGTCTGTTACTTAATTCAGCATCACTTTGATTCTATAGTTGTCATGTTGTTTGTTACTTAATTCAGCATCACTTTGATTCTATAGTTGTCATGTCATCTGTTACTTAATTCAGCATCACTTTGATTCTATTGTTGTCATGTCGTCTGTCGTCTGTTACTTAATTCAGCATCACTTTGATTCTATAGTTGTCATGTTGTTTGTTACTTAATTCAGCATCACTTTGATTCTATAGTTGTCATGTCGTCTGTTGTCTGTTACTTAATTCAGCATCACTTTGATTCTATAGTTGTCATGTCGTCTGTTACTTAATTCAGCATCACTTTGATTCTATTGTGGTCATGTCGTCTGTTACTTAATTCAGCATCACTTTGATTCTATAGTTGTCATGTCGTCTGTTGTCTGTTACTTAATTCAGCATCACTTTGATTCTATAGTTGTCATGTCGTCTGTTGTCTGTTACTTAATTCAGCATCACTTTGATTCTATAGTTGTCATGTCATCTGTTACTTAATTCAGCATCACTTTGATTCTATAGTTGTCATGTTGTATGTTACTTAATTCAGCATCACGTTGATTCTATAGTTGTCATGTCGTCTGTTGTATGTTACTTAATTCAGCGTCACTTTGATTCTATAGTTGTCATGTCGTCTGTTACTTAATTCAGCATCACTTTGATTCTATAGTTGTCATGTCGTCTGTTACTTAATTCAGCATCACTTTGATTCTATTGTTGTCATGTCTTCTGTTGTCTGTTGCTTAATTCAGCATCACTTTGATTCTATAGTTGTCATGTCGTCTGTTGTCTGTTACTTAATTCAGCATCACTTTGATTCTATAGTTGTCATGTCGTCTGTTACTTAATTAAGCATCACTTTGATTCTATAGTTGTCATGTCTTCTGTTGTCTGTTGCTTAATTCAGCATCACTGATTCTATAGTTGTCATGTCGTCTGTTACTTAATTCAGCATTGAACTTCTTCTTAGAGGCCGACGTGGTCGTGATCGTTTGGTAGTTGGATTTACAACTACCTATGCAATCAGTGCCTATCACCACTAACGTCGTGAGTTCGAATCCCGTTCAGGCGAGGTGTACTCGGTATAACATTATGTGATAAAGTTTGTCAGTGACTTACAGCAGGCCGGTAATTTTCTCCGGGTACTTCGGTTTCCTCCACCAAGAAAATTGTCCTCCACGATATAACTGAAATATTGTTGAAAGTGGCGATAAGCACTATAACGTAACTTTATGTTCTTGTCCTTTATAGCTGTATGTATGACACGTTTCGTGTGTCATTGGCATTCTAATTTAAATACATGAATTACATTTGTACATTTACATTCTGTTGGAAATTTGCACAATGATAATGATATATTAAAAGTTTTTAAAAAGAAGCCTATTAAAACACCACTCGGTTCTCTAAGAAATCTTGCGTTTATTAAATCAAATCTCACTGATTGAGATTTACCCAATAATTTTAAAATTTCCTCAATTTCAGTAGCAAATACATTAACTTTCTAGTCGACCTAAGCAGATTGTTCACAAAAAAATATTTCTTAGATAGATCACAAGTGGATTATTAGTATCTATATAGGGTCGACACATGCAAGTTGTTGTTAACATAAGATTGTATGAATATTGACACGAACAAGTTAAAATAAGGAAAAAGAGATGAAATAATAAAGAAATAAAGAAATTTTATTGAAAATAAATTTGTAAGCAGACAGTTTGAAAAAAAAAGGGGGGGGTGGTGGTAAGTCCGTGCTACGAGCGCCTGTGAGATATCCTCACCGTCATCAATGAAATCTTCATCAATGTTCAGAGGGAGGAGTTTAGTTTTTGAATTCTTTCCTAAGATTGGTTGTACTAATTTCTCTTGAAACAAAAAGGTTTTATTCATATTAGCTAGCTTTTTCTAAATTGTTCTCAGTGAAACGAACTAAAGCAATTTTTTGCTTGCTTATTAATTTGGTTTTTACGACAAATAGTGTAGTGATCTACGAATTTTTCTCATCTAATATTTTCGAGGTCCAAGATAGAAATAAGGGACGTCGTGGCCGTGATCGTATGGTGGCTGGATTTACAACTACCTGTGCAATCAGTGCATATCACTACTAAGGCTATGAGTTCGAGTCCCGCTCATGGCGAGGTGTACTCGAAACAACATTATGTAATAAAGTTTGTCAGTACCTTGCGACAGGTTGGTGGTTTTCTCCTGGTACTCATGTTTCCTCCACCACTAAAACTGACCGTCACGAGAAAACTGAAATATTGTTGAAATTGGCGTCAAACACCATAAAATATAAAGATAAGATAGTAATATATCTTTTTTTTTCATTGTGTCAAAAAGTACATTTGAAATCATTTTATTGTTTGTTGAGTAGATTTGACTTCCGTTTAACAACAATATATATGACTACAAAGCCACTTGTCTAAATGAGGGGGTATTTTTTATAAGGGAAATCCGATTTTTATTGATTTGTAATTTGTTTGTTCAATGACCTATACAATTATTCATATGCAACTGAAAACAAATCTTTGACTTACGACAATAAATCTCGTGATAGTAAAAGGCATGTTACTCTGTACAATGTACTAAAGCATGCTTTATCACGCTTAGTAGCATAATTTGGAGATGATGTCGCATTGACGTCTAGATTTTGTTGGGTTTCATCTTGTTCAACACGTCAAGAACATTTTTTTTTGCATTCCGTGTCGGCTGAAATATCAATTCTGTATTCAAGACTGTATCCTCTTGAAAAAGGTTTAAAAATACATGCATAATTAAATTATCTTCACCTTCTTGGAAAAAGCCGACCTTTAAGCACAGGCGCTTGTGTAGAGTCAAAGATGTGCTCGCTATGTACCTAAAATCTGTGAGCGAGTGGTTGTTCCTTAACGCCAACGCAGCAATTTTTTCAGCTATATCATAGCGGGAACAAGTTAATTTTCAATGAATTGATGATGAGATCCGCTTTGCACTTGACCAACACCCCAAGCTGGATTTTTATAGTGTTAGCTCAATGAAACAACAGTCCGCGGGTAGACATGTTGCCCCACTCGGACACATTATCCTGATTCCGATTGCTCTTTCTCCTTAATGCTGCGTGCTTAGCGAAGAAGCAACAAACACCAATTTTTATTGTTATTATTTATTGTTCTGTTTTTGCTTTGTCTTTGTTTTTTTTTGTGACGATCAATAATCATATATCTATACTTGTATGAATTACACGTATATATATGTCATTAACGGGATATGAATGACCGACGAGAAACGAACACAGGAAAAGATAATGTTTTACAATCAAAAGAGGCTGACAGCTGTTCATAAACATGTTTATTTATTTTGTTTTTATCAATAACTGCATTCACGTATGTGTGTCTTGCTGAGTATATCAACTGACTCACAAGTAGAGCTTGAACTGACAGGCGGGGTGGCTTAGGTTGTGTGCGTCGTGGCCGTGATCGTATGGTAGTTGTATTTAATCTACATGTGCAATTAGTGCCTATCACCACTCACGTTGTGAGATCGAATCCCACCCATACGTTAAGCACCATCAAACCAAACCAAATCAATGAACTGAGAGGAATGTATAAGTGATGCATTCCCAGGCATTGCTTTAACTTCTGGGAACAAACATTTAGAAGTTCCTGAAGTGTTTTGTTTTAAATGTCAAATATTTCTGCAAATTTGCTGCAATGTTTGAACATCTGCAAATATTCATTCTGGGTTCCTTCTGCCTAATTTATTTTCCGCGGGTTTATTGGTGGTTAGCGGTAAACTTGCTACAAACCTTTGGGTTTCGTAAGGGATGTATTTTAATTTGACCTGTGCAGTCAGCGGGGACCTGATTTTGAATGTGTTGTTTAGTCAGAGGCGGAAAATACATGTTTAATTTTCTTCTACGATTTTGTCTTGGTGTTCCGCGTATAAAGAATACGTCGCCACGATAATATGTTAAATAACAAATAAAACAAAATACAAAAAATTAATAATAATACAAAACATTAGGAAAATGTATAACTGGGAATTTAAATTTAGCGCTAGCATATTTGTATATATATCGTGACCTAGAAAACGACCCACTTCATAAGTACAAAGGTGATTAAAATAGAATTAAAAACGAAACTGACAGACTGGTGGTTCTGGAGGTAAGTAAAAACAATATAGGTAAAACAAAGCAGATATAAATAACAATTATGACAAATATTAAATAACAAATCCGTTATTAATATTTGAAAAGTTCAACAGTCTTACAATTTGTTGAATCGTGTTATGTTTGTTTAGAATTTTAACAAAATCAAATTTTATAATTTTTAATTCTCAAGAGACTTGTTAACATATATATCTGTAGCGTATGAGTTACTGAAATAATATTAATAAACAATGAACTACCGACGTATGTTTGTTTATGGTATCAGAACGAACAACAAAAGGTTATTGAAGCAGTAAATTTATGCAGACCAAAACATTAGAAAAAGGGGAGATAATTAGGGTGTACAACAGTATATTATAAAATATTAAGCAGGAACGTATTGATATTTTAACTATAAGATTAGGTAGTTGTATTTGTTTAAGATTTATAACATGACAACAGTATCAATTAAAATACAATTTTAAGTACAAATATTTCAGTATGTTTCACAATTTGAGAGATTCCCGGGGTGAGTAATTTAGAGTCATTGTTTACCCATAAGTGAGCAATTTGTCAGGCTGAGTTGGACTATATATATATAGAGTGTTATGTATACTTCACCGTTGCAACAGTGTCCACAGATAGACATGCATAGCTACAGTCGGACACATTCTCCCGACTCGAAAACAAGCAGTCTTTGCTCTTAATCTGTAATGCTGCCAGCTTAGCAGCTGAGAGGAGTAGATACGATAACGTAACCCTCAGTCCGCTTTTGCTCCCAGCGAGGGTTACGAATCGGTCCCATTCAGCGCATGGGAGCAGCACCCGGAGTGATTCACACCGGGCGGTTTTTTGTCCTAACTCCGTTGTAAGTGGTTGGAAAAATTAACGGGGGTGAAAGATAAATATATTTAGGTAAACCTTGAGGTGTTAATTAAACGCTGCATCAATCCATAGTAGTCGTATTTCCATCTGAAAATTTGAATGCATGAAATCTTCTTTCTGTCCGACATTTTGTTTACAAGTTGCTATTTCACGTGCACTTGCCTCGTTTTGGAGATATCCTTATTTGAATCAATCGTAGTAAAACATCATAGTAACGTTTTTCATATTTGGCATTCAGATCCATATATGGATAGGCTCCGCCCATCACGAGAGTATACGTAAGGTGCCATGGCGGACAAGAAACAATTTTCGAATACTAAATCGATCGTGAAGGTAGAAACAGGTATTGTAACACTTATTTCGTATCGCCAATTCTTAAAAATTGAAATATTCACTTAACGAAAATTTTAATTTGTTCCCATACGTTGAATGGGACCGATTCGTAACCCTAACTGGAGCACAAGCGGAATGAGGGTTACGTAATCGTATCTACTGAGAGGAGCAGCACACACCAATTTGATAGTAAATCGTATCGATGTAGTGTAATGGGTAGCCAGTCCGCCTCAAGTGCAGTAGATCGGGTACTCCTCCACCAATACAATTGACCGCCACGATATAACTGAAATATTGTTGAAAGTGGCGTTAAACAACATAAACCAACCAAACCAATCATCAATTAGATTTTGGAACTATTTCGACAGTGTGATATTTTTTGTTTTTCATTTTTTTCCACTATTCTTTATTTTACAGTCTACTGAAATTAATATATTTAGATTAAGTTAATATTCATGTATACAGTAGGACAGCCAGCGTGACAGAAGAGCTCCAAAGTCAAGTCCCAGTCATGTGACTTTCGCTTCATTTTTGATGAAAAATGACGTTCAACCCTTCGCTTAAAATACGTCGGTTTACAATAAATATTTATGCTTGAAATCAATTAAAATATACGGAAGATGTCTATGGATAAATAGAAATTTATTGTATCACTTCATTTTTTATTTATATTGTGTACAAACATCGAATTTTGCTACTTGAAGTGGACTCAATTTCAAAACAAATGTCAAGGTGGTTCTATTTAAAAGAGAAAATTTAATTAAAACAATATGATGGCTTTCTGTAACATACATTGCCTGAGGAAATCATCTAGGATCATTGTCATACCGACAACTAGTGTCAATGTCTTGTGGGATGCAATTGTTCCACTTAGCCCTACACCCACCTTGATCGGATCGACCATTTGCCAAACATCGAAATTCATTGTCTTATCAACAATAAACGACACCTAAACGTACATCCGAAAGAGTATATTTCATTTGGGAAAGGGGTGTCTATGTCTTTTTAAAATTTTCTTGTATTAATACCGTATTTTTCAGTTTAATTGAATTATTTGTATTGCAATATTGTTTTAGACATTGTGCATTTTGTAATTTAGACTGGGGAATTACTATTTATTATCACTTTAAATTTTAAAAAAAATCATCTATGATACTAGACTTGCACAGGGAATGTACAACAATTAATAATTTCAATTTAATTTAATTTCAATCCAACAGGTACAAGATAAATAGAAAGAAATAAATGTGTGGACAAAATAAAAGCATGTAAACAAAAATTAAGCGAATTGAAAAAATATGAAAATATTAAAAAAAAACATGTAAAAAAATTAATAATTTTTTTAAAATCTAAAAAAAAAAGTGAAACCTTGAGACAAAAAGGGGCATAAAAAATTGTATTCAGATATCTTAACCCTTCATATTATATCAAGGCAAATAATAAAAAAAATCAGTGTAAGCAAATATTTTTCTTGAAATTACGAAATTATATTATCTGAATGAAAGCTACCAAGTTTCATGTTTATCTCACAATGTAAATATCAATGTATTTGGAATATTCATGTGTTTGACACAACTACAGACTAGCTTTTATAACATATATGGGTGGTCAAGTTGTAACAATTCTTTCCCCTTGACATTCACAAAATGACCAGCATTTACAAATATGAGTACTTAGGTTGCAATAATTCTTTCTCCAGGACATTCACAAAATGACCAGCATTTACAAATATGGGTACTTAGTTTGCAATAATTCTTTCTCCAGGACATTCACAAAATTACCAGCATTTACAAATATGGATACTTAGATTGCAATAAGTTTTCCACCATGACATTCACAAACAGAATGACTATAGCATTCACATAAAAGACAGACACAAACTGACTAGCATTCACATAAAAGACACATACAGAATAACTAGCATTCACATAAAAGGGCATATTGAATGACTACCATTCACATAATTTTACAGAATACTTGCATTCACATGAAAGGACAAACCAGAATTCCAAATTTCACTAAGTAAATTAAATGACTAGAATAGAATGCATATGTTTTCTGTTGGCAAAATAACCAAGTATTGGTTAATATTGTTTAAAATTGAAGTTAAAAAATTTATTTTATTTGTTCCAATGACTGGAAAAAAGTTAATAAATGGGCACATTTTGAAAAATTCTTTTCTGTAAAAGAAAATTTATAAATTTCGGCATTAATATTCATAGATAAAAGATAATTATATTTCTCATAAACAACAGGCAACATAAGTACCTTTTCATCTAAAAAAAAGCATGAATAACAAATTCAACAACATGTTGGAGTGTATACAGGTCTAAATGTCTGTAGAAACTTGTTCAACAACTTGGTTATGGTTCAATATATCTATAAGAAATTGAAAAGTTTGAGATCTTGTTTCAGCTCCACTTTCTGACCTAGAAAATGTGTTGCAACTGTTATAACAATATGTACCACAATATAATTTATCTTCTGAGCCAAATTCTTTACAGAAATTTAATTCATTCTTGAAATGTTTAAGACAAGTCCTGGTTTTCAATTGAAATTGAAATAAACCTTTTGACTTTCAGATGAAGTTTCACAAATTACACTATCAAAAAGTTCTTTTCTGAATGACTTTATTATAATTTATGACACAAGGTGTCTTGAAAACTCATGGCATTTGTTTGATGATGTACTTTAAAAATAATTGGAATGCTGCTCCATTTTTTTTACTTCATGGATATTTTAGAAGAAAAAAAACATATATATATATATTGATTTTCAAACCTGTATGAATATATATATAAGACTTATCATATATTCTTATTTTTATTCATTCAAATATTCAACCAATAAACATCACAGGAAACTTTGCATTTATACTCATAGAATCTGAAACTAACAGAAAATGAACATCCATTTTATTTAATAGAATCTGTAACTTTGCCCCTTTGGTATCTTCAGACTCTTGTTAAAAAAAAATAAACATCCCATGTCCAGTCTGTATATATATATCTACCTACAATGATCTAAAACTAACTAAAACTGGAGGTTGTCAATACCATTGGCACTGAAAAGTAGCATGTACACACATCAATAAGTATTTCAGGAAAACAGACTGAAAATGAAAAAAAGGGGGGGGTGTAAATGCTTGACATGAACTAAATATGTAGCCTTATGCTATGCCATGTTAATCTAGAGTGAATTTAACATAATCTTTCACCATTCTCTACATGACAAGATCATACATTATAATGCAGACCTTTTTATTTCTAAAATGTATTTATTAATTATGTCAATATATTGACATGTCCATAAATGCCATGGAAGGAGTCAACGAAAATGAAAGATTTGTTGTTAAAAATGGAATAAAATGACTCTAAATATGTGTGACTATGATTGGTCAAGTGGTTCTTTCGTGTTTAAACAGAAACAGTCACATTTACATCCTAATAGATCGATCAATCTATGAAAAAACCCAGAAATATTTGGTTAGAATCTCGAAATATAGTGCTTCTTGTTTACAACCAAATATGGAATTCTAGTGACGAATGATGGGGAAATATGCAAATAATCCATACTCTAATACGTGATTCTAGCTATTTTTACCAAATTTATTAATAAACAGCCAATGGGATGCAATTGTTCCACTTAGTTAAAGAGTCTATTTTCAGCGCCATTTATTTTTTTACAACATTTCATCAGCAGCGGTATCCCGAGTTCCAACGTTGATTTCAAGCAAACGATATCATAAATACACGTATTCACGAGTCAGTCACGTTACAATTTTATTTAAAAAATGGATTCAATAAAAATGAATACTTCTTTCAGTTTTATTTTTGAAGATATTCAGTAAAAACACATGGGGTGTCGACGTAAACAATGCATGGCCGCTCACTTGTAAAGCGTCATGTCTAAAAAAAATAGAGTTACGTCCCTTGATTTCGGGATTTGACTTTGCATTGTTGGAGGTACGGAATCTGTGCGTGGCTTCCCGACTGATAGCGTTATGTTATTAATGGCTAACTATCGTCTACTTTACAGAATAAAAGAAAAAAAATAATTGAGTGACCAATTACAAGTTCTAAAATGACGACGATCTTGGTGACTGGTGGCAGTGGTTGTATAGGACAACATATTATAAAACATTTTGAAGAGAATGTCGAAAATGTGGACGAAATCAGAGTCCTTGATTTACAGAAATTCGAACAGAAACTTGGTAATTATAATACCACTATTGGGAATTGTGATGAGAGTATTATGAAAGAAAAGTTTAAGATACCAAAGGGTTAAACAGAAGTCGTAAATCAAAGAAGAACATACAATGCAATGGCCAAAAGGGATGTATATGTGTAAAATTACTTAATTAAATTATTTATTTCTATAAACATGTCTCTTAATCATATCATAGATATGACATATTTTCAATTATTTTGTGCTTATTGAAGCATCATTGTATTACGTAATTGCCAAACATCAAGAACAAAAGGACAAGTCTATAATATAATTAGGAAAAGGTAGAACAAAACCAGAACGGTATTTCGAAAAGGACAGATGGTTGGCGTTTTCAAATTTAGCCTCACGTGATCACATCTTTACGCCAATACAACAACTTGTACAATAATATATCGCCGAATGATAAGTTTTGATTGTTTCTCTTTCATATTTCGAAATTGATAAATAATTTTATTTTACAGAATACAAATGTAAGATTCCTATAGTAGGTTTCATTGGTAGCATTACTGATAAACATATACTTGACGAAGCCACCCGAGGAGTACACAGTGTCATTCATACTGCGGCTTATGTTGACGTCCAACTGTTTCCAGATACCGAACGACTAGATCTTGTAAATAGACAAGGTAACATTTCTTCACTTGGAACAAGACAAATTAGTCTTGATTTGAAATAATTAATTGTGACATGAATATATACCAATATACTTATTTACTTGTCGGTGAATTGATTAAAAATAAACGTTAAAGAAACGCGATGGAGCAATGATCGAAAATGGAGAATCCAGAGAAGCAGGCACATATACCTAAAAAGATGGGGGTAGAATTGCCCTTTATTGCCACGGATCAAACTCTCGTTTTTATTTTACAACTACATGTATTAGCGTCATATGGACCTGATTTTGTAACCCGGTTTTCCGAGCTTCAAATTAAGAGAATATTTGAACATTTCCATTGTTGTGAGAAAAAGATACTGTGAATAGAGATATATAATACTCCATTCTCCTTCTCTTATATATATTTGACAGAATTGGAAAATGATTAACTATAATCTTTGTGTGGTCTTGGACGACACCTGCCTTTATTCGAATGTAAGCTGTAATGGGCAATATAATCTGACGTCACGGTCTCTCTCTTATGACGTCATCCATAGATAACAGTAGATCTACTAGATTTTTAGCTATCCTGTTTAGACCCTTTAGTTTTCTTGCTCCCAAACACTTTTTTTTTTTTTTTTTTTTTTTTTTTTTTAAATCAACATCTTTATTTAAAATTTATGTAAATAAATATATCTAAATAATAAAAAATTGTCTTCATTAGTATCACATATTTCTTCTTTTCATACATCGTCTCCTAATCCACCGTTACCACAGTTTTTGGAATGTTGACTTTATTTGAAACTAAAATGTCTGCCTGGATATGGTTTATATTCATGTATAAAGCTTCAGGATTAGACATAAATAAATCATACAAGTTATCTCCCATGGCTTCGTGAACATGTTCATCAACTATCGGGAAAGTTCTACAGAAATACTCTAATGAAATACTGGCTTGTCTTTGACTGTCTGCATAGTCCATGTTTCCCATGGTAAACAACACGTTGTGAGTAACTCTCAGCTGTATTAGTTTTTCTGCAATCTCATTAGATTCTCTTGCAAGAATTCCAATTGTTTTAGCTGCTGCAGCTTGCTGTACAAAAACTGGTAATGGAGCATTTATTTTTGGAACATCAGGGTCGTCTAATATTTCTGGTTTTCTTATTAAGTCTTCTTTAGCTGGTCTGAGCAGTGATACAAGTCCTTTTAATAATGAATCAGAAACCTCATACTCCATCAATTCTTTTATTAGTTCAATGGCTTCATATTGTACTTCTAGATGTAATGTCTTCAGTAAATTAAGTAGTGGTTCTACTATACTGGGGTTAGCAGACTTTACTATAGGCTGTACTACTCTAAGAGATTGTGCTGCCATCTGTTGAGCCTTTGGAGAAGTGCATGGTAGCAGAGCTATTAAACCTTTGTAAACTTGTACTTCAAACTTAAAGTTTCCTTGTGCCAACATTAATAATAGATTTCTACAAGAATCTTGTGTTTCTTCTGATTTGGCTTTAGCTAAACACTCTGCTACTGCCCTTATTCCATAACTTTCACATATCAACTCCTTGTACTTTCTGCCTGCATTAGCTACACACTGTAAACATTTGAGTGGCTCTAGTTTATCATTCTCCTTAGCCTGCTTTAATCCTATAATCTCCATTAAAGTCAACACTCCACCAACCTCTATAAATTCTGCCATGAACTTATGTCCACTAGAAGCAGACAGGAAGGTTGACATGGCTCTCAGCTGTTCATTTAAGCTGGTTCCTATCATATATGTAAGTCTCAACCATGCAGTAAGGCGAGTAAGAAACTAGCTGCTTGAGCAAACTCTTGCTCTAATTCAGGTCCAGTTTTGTGTTGATTTTGCCTGATGAAATCTACCAAATGTTTGCTCTCACTACTTTACTTCCCTTGTCCCATTCTTGAAGAAGATTTGTAACCTTTGAAATGGCTGATTGTTGTTTTGATTACCCCATTTTAACAGTATTTTGTGTTTTCTTTGAAATGACTGACTTGTTTACATGTTGCTACATCGCCATGTTTTAAATTTTAAACTATGTGGCTTTACAATCTTTCTATTTTGAGAGTACTTGATGAAGGTTATCACAGAAACGCGTCGTGCACATTAATATTTGATATCTATATTTTTATAGCCATCACTGGGTTGATACCTCAGCGAGTGAGCTGTTTGTCTAACCCAGAAAGTATCATCCACCCAGTAGTGAGTCCGTCGGTACTAACATGTTTTATTAGATATATTTATGTTTAAGATTTACAGTTTCTAAATAATATATTTGATTGAAACTAAGGTCAATTCCCCCCAGGCATAGGTAACCTTAGTCGATTGTGACTATCCGGTTTAGACACTTTGGTTAACTTGCTCCCACGTTTATATTATTTGGCTTTCCACTTTTTAACTATGAGCGTACCTGATAATGGTTATTCATGAAACATGTATCGGCACTAAATAACTACGTTTTATTGCACAGTAGAAACCTATTATGACACACGTATAATACAATGCAATGTCGTGTTTGCTTATATTTAGGAACTGAGTTTCTATTAGAAGCGTGTTGTAAGAACAACGTTGAGATTTTCATTCACTGCAGTACAATTGACGTCATACAAGGGTTTGAAAATATAACCAATGGAAATGAAGATAGCATAAAACCAGATAAACTTTTGTTTGGAAGCTATGCAAGATCAAAACGGGCAGGCGAGAATGCTGTTTTGAAAATGAATGAACGCCAATTACCTAATGGTAAGTGTCATTTATATTGTCTGGATTTGTGTAAGACATGTTTAGTATGGGCCACCACAGAAATATGAAGCTCCTTAAAGAATCAACAGGATTCTATCGGTCTATTTTAAGAAGATTTTGAAGATACCAAAAGAGTAATCCGAATCCTTTAATCAAAGAGGGTAGTCAACATAATGGCCAAAAGAAAAACAATATTATATTAATAAGCACGGAAAATCTGTGAATCATACTGCTTTTTAGCATTTTTATATCATAAATATTTCAGCTAACACATTTCAATGGCAAATGAAAGTTTGACATTTTAATATTTTTTGCAAGAGTTTCAGTGTGTAAATCTAGTGTATTTACAATGTATCAGACTTGGTATGAAGGTGACGTTAATCACCATAATTCTAACCCTATATATTGTTTATTAAAAATAGTGTGTTTTAATATATTTTGCTTTCTTTTTGCTAGTATTTGTTGTTTGTTATGAAAATACATCAAGATTATAGTTACAAGTTTGATAAATCACTTCAATACTACGGAAGATATTTCATGCATATCTACAAATAGACTTAAGACTCAGCTGATACACATACTTGTAAGAAGACGTCACGAGAAAGAACATACATTTTTTTACGCGGGGCCAGGTCCGTATTTTATGCACAGGGTCCGAGTCATATTTTACATACTAGTTTCTGATCCAGATTTTATACAGTTTGATCCAGTCGAGAAGTTAGCACCTTAGATCAGATTTTATGCACCATGTTCGGAATTTATGGACCCAATTCGGGTCCGGATCCATATTTGATAAATAGGCGGATTTTAATCAGAATGACCGGCCTATAACGTTTTCTTTTATTTTAGGTTCTACCATGAGAACGGTGGCGTTGCGCCCCATGGTTGTATATGGTGAACTAGATGTACATTTTGTACCGGTAGCAATACAAGCTGGAGTCAACAACAAAGGCATAATGATAGATATCTGTGGAAGTGGTTATTGTACTGCTCAATATGCTGGTAATGTGGCGTGGGCTTTTGTATGTGCACACAAAGCAATGACGTCCAACAATGAACTCGGTGGTGAAGCGTTTATTTTGAAAGACGACACGCCGTATAATTCAATGATTCGGTTTTGTAAGCCATATTTTGATATTTTCGATTTAACAATTTATCGATCTTTCATTCCATTTTGGATGTTATATTTCCTTTTACAGTTTATAGAAGTTATATTAATGATGATTTCACCATTGAAGAAGATTCAGTTTCCTCTTACTTTATCGATGTTGATATTTACAAATTTGAAAACATCAGTTGACATATCAAAGGCTGAACATATGCTGAAATACAAACCAATGTACAGTCCAGAAGAAAGCTGTAAACGTTCCACTGTGTATTATAAATCACTTGACTTTGAAAATAAGAAAAATAAATAACATTAAAATGTGTTTGTAATGAGATTTCATACCAACGTTTGTGTAATTGATAATCTTAATGTGTAGTTTTTTTTGCAATTGCATGATATTGTTAATACGCTTTAGTTTCACAAGGGGATCTTTTACTTCACATGGGGATCTTTTACTTCACATGGGGATCGTTTACTTCACAAGGGGATCTTTTACTTCACAAGGGGATCTTTTACTTCACATGGGGATCTTTTACTTCATATGGGGATCTTTTACTTCACATGGGGATCTTTTACTTCACAAGGGGATCTTTTACTTCACATGGGGATCTTTTACTTCACATGGGGATCTTTTACTTCACAAGGGGATCTTTTACTTCACATGGGGATCTTTTACTTCACATGGGGATCTTTTACTTCACATGGGGATCTTTTACTTCACAAGGGGATCTTTTACTTCACATGGGGATCTTTTACTTCCCATGGGGATCTTTTACTTCCCATGGGGATCTTTTACTTCACATGGGGATCTTTTACTTCACGTGGGGATCTTTTACTTCACATGGGGATCTTTTACTTCACAAGGGGATCTTTTACTGCACATGGGGATCTTTTACTTCACATGGGGATCTTTTACTTCACATGGGGATCTTTTACTTCACATGGGGATCTTTTACTTCACAAGGGGATCTTTTACTTCACATGGGGATCTTTTACTTCACATGGGGATCTTTTACTTCACAAGGGGATCTTTTACTTCACATGGGGATCTTTTACTTCACATGGGGATCTTTTACTTCACATGGAGATCTTTTACTTCACAAGGGGATCTTTTACTTTCTAGGTAGATGTTTCTCTCCTCTATCACTGCAACATCTTTTACTGGACTTCACTGTATTTAATTTAATTCTTTATTTGTTTAACGAGGATTGCCAACAGCCAATGGCTACGAACGGTTTTCCTCAAAAACTTTACTCTATATATGAGTAACACGGGGGGTGTTTTATAAGAAGTAGGAACTACTTTCCCATCTCGAGCACCTGAGTTCATCCCCGGTTTTTGGTGGGGTTCGTGCTGCTTATATCTTTAATATTTTGCGTTGTCCTGTTATGTGTCTTTACGTTCGTTCTGAGTTCAGTGTTGTGATGTCTGTTACGATTTCCGCATAACAATGATATTCGATTCGTCCTTGCTTCCAGTTGTTTCTCACAGGTCTGATGTCTTAATTACGTTATTTCTGTTTTTTTTGCGCATAGTGGTATCCAGCACATACTGTGTTGTGTTTTGTTTTTCTTCGTCTTATTGTCAATTTCTCTGGATTGTCCATTTTTGATTGTCCCTTCAGCGTTCTCTAACGTTTATTTTGTATCAATTAAAATTCCGGCTGTCCGTTGAAAGTCACGCCCACCAACAAATGTGTTGCAAATCAAATACTCGATCATATTGATGATCAGCTTTAGAGTACATATCTTCTTACTCGTGGCTGGAAAAGGCACACAACAACGATATTTCTTATCCGGTCCATGCTCCACAATCCTGACATATTACTCACTATAATCTGTACATACAAGTTTTTTAGTAGCTTTTGAAATGATAGAATTTTGAAAACATGAAATCATAATTTAAACATTATTTTGTTTCGCCAAGAATAAGAAACGTGTTGTTTCATGTATGCCATTGAAGAGGAATGAGAAAAGTTATAAGATGTTACAGTGGTAATCAGAAGCTGGAAATGGAAGTAGGACAGACAATACAATAGTCAAAAGAAGTAGGACAGACAATACAATAGACAAAAGAAGTAGGACAGACAATACAATAGCCAAAAGAAGTAGGACAGACAATACAATAGCCAAAAGAAGTAGGACAGACAATACAATAGTCAAAAGAAGTAGGACAGACAATACAATAGTAAAAAGAAGTAGGACAGACAATACAATAGTCAAAAGAAGAAGGACTGACAATACCATAGTCAAAAGAAGTAGGACAGACAATACAATAGTCAAAAGAAGTAGGACAGACAATACAATAGTCAAAAGAAGTAGGACAGACAATACAATAGTCAAAAGAAGTAGGACAGACAATACAATAGTCAAAAGAAGTAGGACAGACAATACAATAGTCAAAAGAAGTAGGACAGACAATACAATAGTAAAAAGAAGTAGGACAGACAATACAATAGTAAAAAGAAGTAGGACAGACAATACAATAGCCAAAAGAAGTAGGACAGACAATACAATAGTAAAAAGAAGTAGGACAGACAATACAATAGTCAAAAGAAGAAGGACTGACAATACCATAGTCAAAAGAAGTAGGACAGACAATACAATAGTCAAAAGAAGTAGGACAGACAATACAATAGTCAAAAGAAGTAGGACAGACAATACAATAGTCAAAAGAAGTAGGACAGACAATACAATAGTCAAAAGAAGTAGGACAGACAATACAATAGTCAAAAGAAGTAGGACAGACAATACAATAGTCAAAAGAAGTAGGACAGACAATACAATAGTCAAAAGAAGTAGGACAGACAATACAATAGTAAAAAGAAGTAGGACAGACAATACAATAGTAAAAAGAAGTAGGACAGACAATACAATAGCCAAAAGAAGTAGGACAGACAATACAATAGCCAAAAGAAGTAGGACAGACAATACAATAGCCAAAAGAAGTAGGACAGACAATACAATAGTCAAAAGAAGTAGGACAGACAATACAATAGTCAAAAGAAGTAGGACAGACAATACAATAGTCAAAAGAAGTAGGACAGACAATACAATAGTAAAAAGAAGTAGGACAGACAATACAATAGTAAAAAGAAGTAGGACAGACAATACAATAGCCAAAAGAAGTAGGACAGACAATACAATAGCCAAAAGAAGTAGGACAGACAATACAATAGCCAAAAGAAGTAGGACAGACAATACAATAGCCAAAAGACAGAAGGACAAACAAAGATCTACAAAACACTCAGTTCCTATTCAACATATGACCCTCGTTGCGTTACTCCTGTTACAACCCCGGTGATAAGCTATAGATGCCAAAACGACCGGTGTGGATTACGACAAACGGAACACATCAACAGGGCTTCATGTTTTAATTAATTCTTATCCCTTACATATGTTTTTTTTTCTATAAAAGATTAATCAATGATAGATATGACTCATATATACAATTATCAAATCTTTAATTGCAAACAAAACAAACATCCAATTGGATTACATCAATGCATACAAATAGAAATACAAACAAATAATACACAAATAAGATAAATGTCTAAAAGAAATGCTGTGTGCACGCTAATTTAGCATACGTTGTCTATGCATTTAGGGACCAATCATTTTCTTCTTGGAGGGATTTTATTTCCGGTTCGTGCAGAATTTATATCTCGCCTGTGAATCTAAATTAACAAAGGACAACTATAGAAAAAGAGTGTGATATCAAGATGAAGCAAGCAACCGAAAAACAATATTTTGTGGCCAAGCAAGATACGAAATATTATTTTCAAGTGACCTTCTGACCAATCTCCCCCCACTCCCACATCCCCATAAGAAAATGGCTGGTGCTTCAATTATATCATAAAATAAAAACCCAAATAGCGACTACGGTTCATTCACAGACAATATCAGTTGACTGTCATAGGCCGCCCCATGTCAATAGTACTAGCAAGAAATTATTCACCTTTTTCGAAAATCAAAAACGTTTTCTATTATTATAATATGGTGATGACAATGGCTATTTATCTTCATCTCCCAATCATTTCTTCTTCGTCTTCATTAATTGTGTTGGTGTTGATTATAGAGGAATGTGACGTGAGTGGTTATTTTTATTTATTATTCAGAGTACAACATATCGTTTTTGAAAAATCTGATTAAATCCCCATAAATGACATTTGACTTTTGTTAAATGCATAGGAAAATATCAGATGTATATAATTCAAATTTTATTTTTGGTTTGAATATACTAAGCATTACTAAATTAAGAAAAAACAAATATTATTGAAATTTTGAGTTCCTAAATAATGTAATTATCAAAACTAAGATTCTCCTCCCTCAGGCATAGGTGACATACGTAGCCGATTTTGGCTCTCATTTTTGGCTCTTTGGTTTTATTGCTCCGGAATATTAATAGATTATTATATGGCATTTTTCATATCAACCAGAGACGCCCATATTAGCCCAAGAGCCGAGTTGATATGGCATGTGATATAAAAAATGCCATATCATAGCCTATTTATCATATACTTCATTGCGTCTTTCTTCATATTTGTGAGAGCTGATCGTTTTCAGAAACCATGTAGCTTGATTTGGGATAAGATGCAATAATGTCATATTATATCTACGTTTTTATTATATGTATTTAGAGACATAATCCTTATGCAGTAACACTTTTTATACAATAACACAAGATGATTCAATCTTTGGATCATAAAGGAGTGTCATCATTCGTTGCATAACGAGAATTTGCCATGTTTTCTTCGTAATCCATTTTGAGAGTAACAGACGACGGAAGTAAACAACGATACATTAATAACGAAAACTGATCGGACCGGAAAACGTGAATTTCGGAAGATTTTTTTTTCCAAAATAGACAAAATGATTGTGAAAAAATAAATACTCGATTTGAAGCAACATTTCCGGCCGCCATTTTGAAAAACCATATTACACCCCCACCCACCATGTAATACGGCACACATTATTACACCCATGTAATACGGATCAGATTATTACACCCCTGGGAGATATGACTTGTTGCAAATCGAATTTATCACATATGCAAAATTAAACATATTTTGAGTAAGTATATGATAATATAGATTATTAGGCTTTGTAAAACTTTTTATTTTGATTATACAAGTAACGCGTCGTGCGCGCACGAAATGTGATATCTTCTTTTTTAATACTTGTAAATATTAAGAGGTAGTCTCTTTTGATAACACGTTTTTAAAATTGTATTTACCTAGACACCCCTTGCTATTTTCCAAATACCAAAATTTTTTTTTACATAAAATCGGGTAATATTAAATTTAAGTTATTTTGAAAATGGCTTTCAAGAGCGCGTAGAAACAATAACATTGCACCTGCTGCTGGGGTCCAATGTCTTTTACTAATATTAGGAATGGATGTTCTACTTATTTGGCACTACAACATAAGAAATAAAATAGAACTGCTTCATGTTTGAAAAGAAGTGGATTAAAATGAAACCAAAATGATTTTAATTGGCTCAATAAATGACAACTGTCACCTTTGGTACCGTTTGTGCAAAACTCTCAATCACTATCTACGAAATAAGGTACATGAGATGTTCATTAATGTCCGTCCTACATGCACAGTTATTCCAGCATGTCCATCTTGAATATATCAAATGAGGTTTTTTCATCCATCTTGGTGTCTGAAAAAAATAAAAAGTAATGTTTCTAGTTAAATATACATATAATCTCAGTTGATACGATATTCTAGAGCTTGTGGTTCCTATCAGGATTTCCGTGATATATGGTGGCTGTTAACAAGGAAGCTACTGAACCAGTGGTTCCTCTTAGTTAATTTGAAGTCATCACTTCGAAAGCTTTACGGTCGCCACCATGACTTGGTTGACCGCTATGGAATATCTGTGTCACAAATGACCACGGATATGTTCCACTTGTCGAAAACAATTCCCTGTCCTTTCCTCGTTAATGACTTATCACCGGGTTTGTAACTAGATTAACACGGCGGGTGTCTCTAGTGGAGCAGGAACTGCTTACCCTTCCGGAGCATCTGAGTTCACCCCCGGATTTTGGTGGGGTTCGTGTTACTATATATGAATGTTTTGTAGATCGTTGTTTGTCCTTTCGTGCTTTTGTTTTTGGCCATTGTATTGTCTGTTCTTCTACGATATATGGATTCTGATTACCCCTTTGGTATCTCCAAACTCTTCTTACTCTTAATTATATAACAAGAAAAGATTATAGATACCTAAGGAATATTCAGAGGCCGCAAAGCGAAGAAGAATAGGCAATGCAATGGCTAAGCGCAAAAGGGAAAAATACAAACAATGATCTACAAAATACTACAAAGACAACCACAGATTGAGCAACATGAACCTCACTAAAACTATGACGTTAACTCAGATGTTCCGAAAAGGTAAGTAGTTCTATGTTTAATATAAAACTATGAAGTGAACTCAGGTGTTCCGAAAAGGTAAGTAGTTCTATGTTTAATATAAAACAATGAAGTGAACTCAGGTGTTCCGAAAAGATAAGTAGTTCTATGTTTAATATAAAACTGAAGTGAACTCAGGTGTTCCGAAAAGGTAAGTAGTTCTATGTTTAATATAAAACTATGAAGTGAACTCAGGTGTTCCGAAGAGGTAAGTAGTTCTATGTTTATATAAAACTATGAAGTGAACTCAGGTGTTCCGAATAGGTAAGTATTTCTATGTTTATTATAAAACTATGAAGTGAAATAAGGTATTCCGAAAAGGTAAGTAGTTCTATGTTTAATATAAAACTATGAAGTGAACTCAGGTGTTCCGAAAAGGTAAGTAGTTCTATGTTTAATATAAAACTATGAAGTGAACTCAGGTGTTCCGAAAAGGTAAGTAGTTCTATGTTTAACATAAAACTATGAAGTGAACTAAGGTGTTCCGAAAAGGTAAGTAGTTCTATGTTTAATATAAAACTATGAAGTGAACTCAGGTGTTCCGAAAAGGTAAGTAGTTCTATGTTTAATATAAAACTATGAAGTGAACTCAGGTGTTCCGAAAAGTTAAGTAGTTCTATGTTTAATATAAAACTATGAAGTGAACTCAGGTGTTCCGAACAGGTAAGTAGCTCTATTTTTAATATAAAACTATGAAGTGAACTCAGGTGTTCCGAACAGGTAAGTAGTTCTATGTTTAATATAAAACTATGAAGTGAACTTCGGTGTTCCGAAAAGGTAAGTAGTTCTATGTTTAATATAAAACTATGAAGTGAACTCAGGTGTTCCGAAAAGTTAAGTAGTTCTATGTTTAATATAAAACTATGAAGTGAACTCAGGTGTTCCGAACAGGTAAGTAGTTCTATGTTTAATATAAAACCATGAAGTGAACTCAGGTGTTCCGAAAAGGTAAGTATTTCTATGTTTAATATAAAACTATGAAGTGAACTAAGGTGTTCCGAAAAGGTAAGTAGTTCTATGTTTAATATAAAACTATGAAGTGAACTCAGGTGTTCCGAAAGGGTAAGTAGTTCTATGTTTAATATAAAACTATGAAGTGAACCCAGGTGTTCCGAAAATGTAAGTAGTTCTATGTTTAATATAAAACTATGAAGTGAACTCAGGTGTTCCGAAAAGTTAAGTAGTTCTATGTTTAATATAAAACTATGAAGTGAACTCAGGTGTTCCGAAAAGGTAAGTAGTTCTATGTTTATATAAAACTATGAAGTGAACTCAGGTGTTCCGAAAAGGTAAGTAGTTATATGTTTAATATAAAACTATGAAGTGAACTCAGGTGTTCCGAACAGGTAAGTATTTCTATGTTTATTATAAAACTATGAAGTGAACTAAGGTGTTCCGAAAAGATAAGTAGTTCTATGTTTAATATAAAACCATGAAGTGAACTCAGGTGTTCCGAAAAGGTAAGTAGTTCTATGTTTAATATAAAACTATGAAGTGAACTCAGGTGTTCCGAAAGGGTAAGTAGTTCTATGTTTAAAATAAAACTATGAAGTGAACCCAGGTGTTCCGAAAATGTAAGTAGTTCTATGTTTAATATAAAACTATGAAGTGAACTCAGGTGTTCCGAAAAGTTAAGTAGTTCTATGTTTAATATAAAACTATGAAGTGAACTAAGGTGTTCCGAAAAGGTAAGTAGTTCTATGTTTAATATAAAACTATGGAGTGAACTCAGGTGTTCCGAAAGGGTAAGTAGTTCTATGTTTAATATAAAACTATGAAGTGAACCCAGGTGTTCCGAAAATGTAAGTAGTTCTATGTTTAATATAAAACTATGAAGTGAACTCAGGTGTTCCGAAAAGTTAAGTAGTTCTATGTTTAATATAAAACTATGAAGTGAACTCAGGTGTTCCGAACAGGTAAGTAGCTCTATTTTTAATATAAAACTATGAAGTGAACTCAGGTGTTCCGAAAAGGTAAGTAGTTCTATGTTTAATATAAAACTATGAAGTGAACTCAGGTGTTCCGAAAAGGTAAGTAGTTCTATGTTTAATATAAAACTATGAAGTGAACTCAGGTGTTCCGAAAAGGTAATTAGTTCTATGTTTGATATAAAACTATGAAGTGATCTCAGGTGTTCCAAACCGGTAAGTAGTTCTATGTTTAATATAAATCTATGAAGTGAACTCAGGTGTTCCGAAAAGGTAAGTAGTTCAATGTTTAATATAAAACTATGAAGTGAACTCAGGTGTTCCGAAAAGGTAAGTAGTTCTATGTTTAATATAAAACTATGAAGTGAACTCAGGTGTTCCGAAAAGGTAATTAGTTCTATGTTTAATATAAAACTATGAAGTGGTCTCAGGTGTTCGAAACCGGTAAGTAATTCTATGTTTAATATAAAACTATGAAGTGAACTCAGGTGTTCCGAACAGGTAAGTAGTTCTATGTTTAATATAAAACATCGTAAAACATAAAACTAACTTTACACCAGCACAATATTTTTGAATTGTCTACTACACAACACAGAAAATTAAATATAAAACAACACGAACCCCAATAAAAAAAACGGGAATGAACTCTTGTGCTTTGAAATATATCATTAGTTTCCTAATTTTATACCAGCCCGTCAGCTCTTAAAATAATGAAATATATCTCTATGAAAATGCTCACCATATGTATTTCAATATATCAATATGATAGTAAAAACAAAAACAATATACTTGGAAATATCTTATATAAATTAATATTTAACTTTAACTTACTGTTGTCAGTGTGTAAATCCATTCCCTAATGAGCCTGTTGTCTGTTTGAATAATCTTCCGATCTAAAAACAGAATAATTCACGAGGACATGATAACATGACATACTATATATATATAAGGATAATGTTGTCTTATTTACAAAACATGAACAATGTGGTCTTATTTATTAATATTATTATTATACTTTACACGTGAGTTATGTGTGAGTTATACTTTACATATGTGAGTTACGTGTGAGTTATACTTTACATATGTGATCTTTGTGTGAATGTTGACATCTTTCTCACATGTTGACAACGCATAATTTTAATAAGAGGGGGAGGGGGGGGGTGGGGTTAGGGCCCATACCAATAGTCTTATTGTCGTTTCTGTAGCAAGCCAGTTATATATATTTTGCCCTTTTCTACGATTTTTGTTTAAATAAGAAACCTCACCACACAGTATGGCTTCCTTGATTTATTTCTTAAATACTCCTTCGGCATACCGCACATAGAGCTAATAGCTGTTAGGAATTATCCACGTGTCGAAAAAAAAACCTGTTTGCCTTTGGCACGTAACTGCTTGTGAAGTAAATTTCAGTGTGTACCTACCAGAAATGGATAAGGATAACTGGTAGTACACCTATCTAAAATGTAAAATTGAAACTCCAAGGTGAAGGTTGTTACCATTCTTTCTGCAATAAGTTGATGATTGATAACCGGGTTTGTAACAAGGGTAACACACCGGGTGTCACCAATGTAGCAGGAATAGTTTACCCTGCCGGTACAATTGAGTTCACCCCAATTTTTAGTGGGGTTCGTGTTGCTCGATCATTAGGTTTCTGTCTGGTGTATTTAGATCATTGTTGGTCCATTGGCTATTGTATTGTCTGTTCTTCTTCAATTAACCGTTTCTGATTACCCATTTGGTATAATACAACTTTTCTTTGATTTAATGTTTACTCTACGTCTTCGACATAAAATGTCAACTAAATATGTGTCGACCAGGTTTGATGATTACGGATAATTGGAGTTTCACGGCGAAGGGGACGCAACATGACATTTATTATTATTGACAAGCGATCTGTTGTTCTACAAAGGAGTATGAACTGACTTTTAGAGTGTCATACAGATCGCTGTATCTAAACTACACCTTCACACTTAATTGAAGACATTACATACCATGTGTTCAAGTTGTTTTAAATCTTGGTCGACATTCCCAGACGAATCTGTAAGAAATGAAATCATGTATATATAAAAATGTCAGTGACAAAAATTTCAGTAACAATTGTCTTTAAACAGTTTTAGTAGTAGCACAATGTTTTATTTTATTTCTGAATATATTATAAATATAAAGCGCATCTCAACAGGCATCTCAACTTTTTGCTAGTGACTGTGTATGTATGATCGTCTTAGGTCTCAGTGACACATTAATTCTGGCTGTCAAAATAATTCCAAAATTAAATATCAAAATCGTGGAAAGAGGCAAAATCGATACCTCTAATACACACAAATAGATGACCGTTCACTTTCTTGGAAAAAACACCAAATGATATCTTCTTGCCTTCATTTAATTGAAACAGTGTACACAAACTATGGTATTCTTCATGTTCATCCAAATTATATAAGAAACACAACAGATGACACTTTTGGAGCAGGAAATGCTTACCCTTACGGAGCACCTCAGGGTTTTAGGGAAGTTATCATTGCCCAAGCAGTACTTTTATGTGTAGTGTGCTTTCGACAATTGATGCCTTTTAGTCCTTTTTACGTTATAGTGTTGTCTGTCAGCCTTCTGTTTACGGCTTCTGATTATCCCTTTGACATTTTCAATGTGTTCATATGGACAAAAATGTTTAATTAACAGGAGAACTGTTGAATAAGTCATGTAAGCTGATTATTAATAATCATTATTTTAACATGTTTTGTTTGTTTTCAGTTTTATGGTCTCAAATGTTTGAACACATTGTCCTTTCCGATCACTAAGACCTAGCACGTTTAACTATTACTTCTTGAAATATATATATAAGTAATACATTTTTTTGTTTTGATATAACTTGATTAGATTCGTGCGACAATTTTGTACCTTTTTCATATTTAGAAGATGGATCTGTACTGGTTGAACAAAATTTAAAAGTTTGTCCTAGTTTCCACCAGAAATGGTCATTAAGTTCCTCATCAAAAGGTTCAATGTCGTTGTTAGAGTTCCGGCTTGATTTGACAGTGGTAAAGGCGTCATTTAAGATACAGATGAAAACATTCACCATCAAGATAGCCATTATGAATATAAAGAAGGAGAAAATTATATTTGATTGTGCATTTGTTGCCAACTCAGCATCTCTAAACGTTACCATAGTTAACATCATACGGAAGAGAGTTCCGAATGCGGTGAAGAAATTTCGAAATTGATAGGAACTGGCTCCCATTACAACATATGTGAAAGACGAACATCCAGCGAGTACAATGGCTGCCAGCAGTCCAAAGGATAAAATGTCTGTCTTAGCAATTCCAATGGATGTTTTCATCATATAGAGATAATAATTAAATGTGAGAGACTTTAAGATGTTCAGAATGGCTATAAATATAACTACACCAAGGCATCCTTTGTATATATCGTCCATCAGTTGAACAAACTCAAATGACATGAATGTCCCTTAAAAAGACATATTAACAACATACAGTTAATAATATTTTTTAATCGAGAAAAATATAAAGTTCTTAAATAAACGGACAGCAATTTGGTTTGAGAAACTGCATAAACGTGTTCAGTTACATTTAGAAAAACGTTTGTAAAAATTGATCATCAAATAAAAACATTTAGAATTATTGCACCCATATTTTGCTTTCTATCAGATAACCCCGCATATTGAAAATAAAATTATATACACCAAACGACAAAGATGCCCAGCTCTACTTTTTATCGATAGAAATAAGATAGTACCACTCAACTGCAAACTAGGGGCCGTTTCACGCTCATTTTAGGATCTGAGTTATGCTCATTGTTGAAGACCCTACTGTGAATGTGAAATGTAGAACAGCAATAAAAGTGTTGTTACATTACTTTCATTTTCACTTACTTCTATATCCCTTCCTACGAAATAAAATAATTCACTAAACATAGAAAAAAACATGGCGTTCTATACATGTAAAACATAATTATCTTCACTAAATTGACCATTTAGCCCTCATTTAATAACAACCTTTGCTTGATCAATGATATAATTGTGTGCACTTCAATGCCAATCTGTGCTAGGTTTTGAATTTACCACTGACACGATTTTACTCCTGACACGGTAATACAAAACCTTAAGGATTTCCCATATTTGGGCATGAGGACATCCAAATAAATAATATTCATGTGTGTCATACGATTATGACAGGTTCGATATATAATTTTGAATTTGCATGTATATTTATCGTCGTAATTTTTAGGGGTGACTTGGTTGTAATCAAACAATCTTATAGTGACATGAATTTGTGCATATTGGAGCAGCATACTCGTTCGAACCATCTTATATCAATCCCAGTTTTTCTGGGAACTTGTGTTTTCCCTACGCATTCAATATTCTATTGCATGTTTTGTTCCTGTATTTAGATACTGTTATAGCGACAGCCGGAGCCTTTGAACCGTAATGAGAGCGGGAGGTTTGGCGCTTTAAAATCTGATTCAACCCACCATTTTTTTAGAAATGTCTGTACCAAGTCAGGGTCATTACGGTTTTCACAGTTTTCCGGTTGTTGACTGATTTTGTCTGTTTATATACTTATGAGTTTTGACTTTCCCTTTGTAAGATTGTTCGGAGTTCGGTAATTTTGTTATTACCCTTATTTACTTATATACCATTTCCATTTATACACCCATACATAATTTTATCATTCTCATATTTAAATGAAATAACAAAATCATTATTTAATTTTTTGTGTAATGTTTTGTGGATCATTGTTTGTCCTTTTGTCCTTATTCGGTTGACCATTGTAATGTCTGCTTTTTTATTTATGGTTTCTGATTACCACTTTGGGATCTTGAAGCTCTGTTTATGAAAACTTGCCGCTTAGTGAATGGATTTTAATGTACGATTCTCCTACCTCCGACATATTTGACCTTACCCAATTTTGGATATCCTGTTTAGGCCCTTTGGTCTTCTTGCTCCCAAAAACTTTAAATTACGGTATTTGGTTTTCAAATAATTTGGCTACGAGCGTACCTGATGAAAGTTATTCCAGAAACGTGTCGTGCGCACTAAATTTGATATATATGTTTTTAATAGAGAATGGAATATATAAATGATATGTCATCGGGTTTGTAACACGACGGGTGCCACTAGTGGAGCAGGGACTGATTACCATTCCAGAGCACTTCAGTTCACCCCCGATTTTTAGTGGGTTCGTGTTACTCGATATTTAGGTCTATGTGTATGTTTTGTAGATCGTTGTTTGTCAATTGTCCTTTTTCTGTTGGCCATTGTGTTGTCTGTTCTTCTTCAATTTACGGATTCTGATTACCCCTTTGTTATCTTCAAACTCTTCTTACTATAAGAGGATACTGTTACCTGCAGAATTGAATATCTTCTCTACGATAACAATGGTTCGATCAATTCTTGCTATATAACATCCAATGGCCGTGTAGGAAAGTAATATGCTGAATACAGTAGCCCAGAATGATATCGATTTTAAACATTTTGATTTCATCTGCCAGGCCTCGTATATCAGAAGTACATTTCTAACAAACGTTAGCATAATAAATATCAATTGTCCAGCAAGTACCAAATAGTCCCATGAATTGATGTAAGGATAAAGTCGTGATGTGATCACAGATGACTTTGAATAATATCCACCAACCGTAGGAATTTCAATGACAAAGGTCAGTAGGCTAAACAGGTTTGTGTTGACGTTTAGGACAACGTTTTCAATGTTCACAAATCTAGTGTGGTTATCTACCCAATTGTTACGCTTTAATGTGTACACGTCATAGTATATGTCCTTCATAAAAGGGTTCAAATCACGTACGAAGCCACCACCACCATATGTGTCGTATTCACCGAGCTTAGAAAATGTTTGTGTATCTTTACTGTCCATGTATGTAAAGCCTGAATTATCACAGCTCTGTGCATATTCGGTCCAACCTGAAATATTATTAATAAAATACAGTTAGAGTTAACTTACTTTGATCCTCACAAGCTATTTGTATTAATTTAGCCATACTAAAATGCAACACGATTTCCATGCGCATATAATGTTCGTGTCGTTTAACAGTAACACAACGGGTGCCTCTAGTGAAGCAATAATTAATTATGATCCGGATGAGTTATCTCCTGCTTCTTTGTGGTATTTGTGTTACTCACTCTTTAGTTTTCTGTGTTGCGTTTTGTAGATCTATGTTTGTCCTTTTATCTTTTATCTTTTGGACATTTTTATATTATATGTCCATCGAATTACGGCTTCTGATTACTGCTTTGGTACCTTTTGTCTTATATCAATATTATTTTATTTTTAAATAAGATTCGTCGATATCGTGTTCCACTGTCCTAGTTATGTGAGATAGGGACGACCTAGTATACTGTGACGGAACGAAAATTCATGAATCGCGATATTCGTGGATGGCTCACAAAAGACAATCGCTTATTCCGAATCTTCAAAATCTATTTGGGTTTTGATTTTTGGTTGGGTGGTTTTATTGTGTTTATTGCCAACAATATTTCAGTTATATCGTGGCGGTCAGTTTTATTGGTGGAGAAAACCGGAGTGCACAGAGAAGACCATCGACCTGCCGCAAGTCACTGATAAACTTAATCACATATTAGTGGTGATGGGCACCGATTGCAAGGGTAGTTATGACTCTAGCTATATTAGTACCATGCGATCACGACCACGACGGCCCCTTATAGAAATTGATTTCTTTGTGTGATGATCTTGTTCACGAAAATAAAACAATGTATTTTGTTTGATTATTAAATTCGTGGAATGGTTGACTAACGAAATCTTCGGAACTTCCTTGGTCTCGATTAAAAAGTATTCCACGAACAAAGGGCAATAGAGTATGAAAGTCCAACATTTGATGTCGTTTTGGTTCATTCGTGTCGCACCTTAAGTTGATACAATATTCCAGAGATTGTAGCTTCTATCACCATTCCTTTGATATACGGGTGCTTTTAAAATGGAAGCTACTGAAACATATGGTTCTTGGCTAAGTTGAAGTCATTATTTGGAAAAAAGTTACGGTGGCCATCATGACTTGGTTAACCGTTACGGAATATCTGTGTCACAGATCATCACGAGTATGTTCAGTTTGTCCTAGTTACAATCCCGTCATCATAATCTGTTTCTTGATCTATCATCGACGGGTGCCACTAGTGGAACAGGTACTGCTTACTTTTCCAGATCACCTGATTTTATACCTGTTTGTTATGGTGTTCATGTTTCTCAATCTTTTTTTGTGTAGTGTTTTGTCACTCCTAGCTGTCTTTTGTTTTTGTTTTTTGTCTATTTCCCATTGTATGGCCTGTCCTTAGATTTACGGTTTTTGATTATCTGCGCTGGGTATCCCATCACTATATTATTATTGTGTGAGCTATAGTAATCAACTGTATGCATGAATATGACAGGGTTGATTAGTTAGTCTTATGGTGCTTAACGCCACTTTAAAAAATATTTCATTTATATCGTGGCGGTCAGTTGTATTGGTGGAGGAAACTACCGACCTGTCGCAAGTCACTGACAAACTTTATCACATAATGTTGTATCGATTACACCTCGCCTGAGCGGGGTTCAAACTCACATTCGTTAGGGATTTTTCCCTCGAAGATATTGTCAGACATGAATTATTGATGTACATATATACCTGGGCAAAAGCTATCCTTTTCTTCTGTTTCTCTTGTCAGATCCGGAGAACAGTGCAACACAGTATCCTCCATTACATCTGGTATTTGACAAACCCCTAAAAAGGTTAATAAAATCAATGTAAGCATTTGTAAAATAATAATTTCCAGTAATTAGACAGTCCAGTGAATCTACTAATTTCGTTCAATAGAAGTCGCAAAGACCTACTATTTTCGTTCTGTAGAAGTTGCAGAGATCTACTATTTTAGTTCGAATTAGCCGAGTGTTCGAGTTATCTACACTAATTTGCTTAATAATAATTATTATATATAGTTCCTATATCAAAATAAATGCTGATAAAATAACTATTTTTGTCACATGAAAATCAAGTTGTGAGTATTGGCAAATAGTTCCAATAACGTTTGTCCCTTGGGAAATCCTCGGTTCGTTTTTTTTAATAGCCATATCGTTTCCGATATCTAAGATCGTCTTTGGTACAACAAAACACAAATTTACGGTCAATCAGACCATAGCAAGTTTATATTCTCCCTCAACACCAACTATTATCCCCGAATTTACGTAGGAATATAGTTGGTATCTGGGGTTATGCTTGCTATTGTCCTCATAGCAAATCTATTGGTGTATATTACTAACGAACCATATTATTATTTTCAGTTATGTAAATTCGAGATACGTAATGAGGTTCAACTGTTGTCTTTTTTTGTTATCTCTCAGAAGATAAAGACAGAAGATTAATTACTACAATTAAAAAACAAAATTCAGAAAACCCCCCCAAAAAACAAAGGTCATAACAAAAGAAAAGTAAGCCGGATGATAATATAACCATGATAACTAATAATTATTTACCTTTAGTTCTAATCTGACGTAATCTTATAGGCCCCATTCTGTAGCTTATAGCATCACTCATAAACTTTCTCTCCTCTGGAGTATTAATCTCTCCATTATAACGTTTACGTGGGTTCATATTTGGTAGATATTTATCGAACATCCAATCCCATATGTCGCTTGTGACGTTAATCTAAAACATACCAATCCAGTTGGTCATTATTTTATACACTGACTTGTTAATCTAAGACAAATCAGTCGAGTTAGCCATTATTTCATACTCTGACTTGTACGTGCACTAAGGCTTATTTTTATGGAATTAATGTTTTCACACGAAGCAAAAAACAGATCATTATATATATATATATGTATGTGGTCGAGTGGTCTAGGGCGCTGGACGTAAGGCTAAGCGAATGGTGCTGCAGTGTATCTATGGTGTGAGTTCAAAAATTTGACAGCTCTAAAATCTAATTCTAACACTGTTTGGTTTAATTTTCAGAGGTATATATATATATATATATATATATACTTTGAGATCCAGTGGGATAGATATATTGTATGGTTGTCACTTGCTTTTAGACGTTTGTATAATATACTTTATTTCCTGTGACTGTATAGTGAATTCTTCATTATCCTATACAATATATTAAAAATTGCTGAGTTAGATTGCTGTCAAATTGTAATATTAAGTATATATGTACCATCTACACACGCTTATACACATGTCTTACGGCTATCCCTAGATTTTCCTTAAGAGAAAAGGTAACACTACGATTATTGAAGCTCATTTTTTAGGGAGTGGATGTGGTCGAGTTGTCTAGGGCGCTGGGCGTAAGGTTAAGCGATTGGTGTTGCAGTGTATCAATGGTGTGAGTTCAAATCCCGTCGAGGGAAGAACAAAAATTTGACAGCTCTAAAATCTAATTCTAACACTGTTTGGTTTAATTTTCAGACGTATATATATATATTATTTGCTGATATATATATATATATATATATATATATACGTCTGAAAATTAAACCAAACAGTGTTAGAATTAGATTTTTGAGCTGTCAAATCTTTGTTCTTCCCTCGACGGGATTTGAACTCACACCATTGATGCACTGCAACACCAATCGCTTAGCATTATGTTCAGCGCCCTAGACCACTCGACCACATCCGCTCCATAAAAAGATGTAGCTTCAATAGTCAAAGTGTTACCTTTGTCTTGTAAGGAACATCTAGAGATAGACATAAGACATGGGTCTAAGCGTGTGTAGATGGTACATATATACTTAATATTATAATGTGACAGGAATCCAACGCAGCAATTTTTAATATATTGTATAGGATAATGAAGAATTCATTATACAGTCACAGGATATAAAGTATATTATACAAACATCTAAGCAGGTGACAACCATACAATATATCTGTCCCACTGGATCTCAATGTTACTAGTGATACTAGGGTAATACTAAATATTAAATATATGCGTCTGAAAATTAAACCAAACAGTGTTAGAATTAGATATATATATATTTGTTCTTCCCTCGACGGTATTTGAACTCACACCATTGATACACTACAGCACCATTTGCTTAGACTTACGTCCAGCGCCCTAGACCACTCGATATTTAGATTAGATATATATATATATTTGGACATAGAAAATTTCTTATTGAAAACTGGAAGGTCAGATTATTGTTGGGTATCTTTCAGTTCAATATATTTGTTTCTATAAAATTTGGGTACAGAATTAAATACGTATTCGAGGATTCCTAGCTTCATGTATTCACTATGACAAAAAAAAAATAATAATATCAAAATAAAAAGAAATTGTACATTTTTTCCGTTCATCGTCAGAAAACACACTTCTATTTATACATTCATGTATTGAGTAATGCCCGAAAAGCGTGAACCTTAATTATCTTCGCACGTGTATTAAGTATTGTAATTTAATAATTTATTATTAAATTCGTTTATTGTATTAAGTTATTCCGATTAACAAGTCTAAAACTTATATAACGCCAACATTAAAATATACTATGTTTAGACATCTGTTTATATAATGCCTAATTTGCCGCCAAATTGCAGCACGAGCTTCTGTATTTCTCAGGTCTAACAGACCTTTAAAAACCAGTGTTTCCGTGTAGGATATTCAGTTGTAAAGGAGATACGAAGGATTGAGGACACAAAAAAACAGCCATAAGATGCCTAGAGGTCGGGATGTAAGGAGGCAAAGACGTCAGCAGCATTATCCACTGCGGAACAGACGGGGTCAGGTGCAACGTGACAATCCCCAAAGAGAAGTGGAACAAATAGCGGCAGAACCTGAAACAGTGCCACATGTTCCTGAGGTCCAGTTACCGGAACCATAAATTAATTTGCCACCTAATGCACCAGCACACACCATCACTATTGGTGTACAAGCAGACAATAATGTCATAAATGGTGAGGACTTTATTTTTGAAAATACACCATTAACAATTAATAATGACCCATTAGTTGTGCCTTTATGTAATGAAACTGATTTATTTATCAGTCAAAGTTTAAAGGAAAAAATATGGGGGCTTCAGTACATAAATCTTGCCTTGTTGTTACATCAAAATTTTGATGTACCCAGTGAACCAAAAATGAATAGCTTGACTGTTTTAAATGGCAATGTAGTAGTTAACACTGACAACAAAAATTTAAAGGTAAAAAATATTGAAAATATAGAATCATGGATGCCTTTTGTAATTTTGCAAAGGTCGCATTACAAAGACATCTTATGTTAGCAACCGACTTGATATCATATATGATTTTAATAAGAGGAGCTGTATCTGACGCTTTATTTGAGCGGGTATACAATTATGATAAGCAATTCAGATTAAGAATTGCACAAAATCCTATTAGGTCATGGTCACAAATAGATGGCAACTTCTGGTTTCGTTTTATTGCAAAGGGTGCATTAGGTGGTCAACTGTCTCAACAACCTCAAATAGAGTATGGGTTTTGTTATGATTTTAATTTTAGAAAAGGATGTTTTCGCATGAATTGCAGATACAAACATGTTGGTTTAAAATGTAATAGTATGCATCCTTCTGTTTTATGCAATACCTTTAAAAATAGTCATGTCAATCGATCAGTTAGGGCGGTACAAAACAGTAACCTATTTAATCGTACAAGTAGTCTCAGGCAGCCTATGGCAGCTAATGTCAATCAAATAAGACCAAATATTCATCAGACAAGATTTAGTTTCAGATCACCTGTTGGTGCAAATCCTCAAAATGTTCGATTTTAAATTTTTCAGATAAAAGTATACACAGATTTAATGTATGGAAGCTCGGTTTCACACCAATATCCACCGTGGAGTTAGATAAAGTTTTACGGTGTTATCCAAAGATGGATGATGCTGAATTATTGTCCTTTGGGTTTAAATATGGTCTCAAATTACATTATGAAGGTTCTAGACGACTAATTGAAACAAAAAAAAAATTAAAATCAGTTATGCAAAATCTCTTAGCAGCTAAGGAAAAGATTGAAAATGAAATACAAAATGGGAGAATAGCTGGTCCATTTTCAAAACGGCCTATATGGAACCTTAGATGTTCTCCAGTAGGCATAGTGCCAAAAAAAGACTTCCGGTTATCGATTAATAACTCATTTATCATATCCACCATCTAATAGTGTAAATTAATTTATTGATAAAAAATTTTCAACAGTTCAATACTCGTCATTTGATAAAGCAATATCGATTGTTAAGAAATTGGACAAAAATGCTCTTATTGCAAAATGGATATAAAATCAGCATTTCGACTACTGCCCGTTTATCCTGGAAACTTCAATTTATTGGGCTTCAAAATTGATTCTGATTATTTCATCGATAAATGTATGCCAATGGGCTGTTCAATCAGTTACTCAACATTTGAAAAATTTTCTACATTTTTGCACTGGCTTACAACGAAAGAGTCGAACTCAGAAAATTTAGATCATTATCTTGATGATTTCTTTTTTGCCGGAAAGGCCAATTCAAATGATTGTCAGTCACTAATGACCACTTTTATAAATATATATAAGAAATTAAGTGCCAATTGCTGATGAAAAGACGGAAGGCCCCACTTGTGTCATGGAATATTTAGGTTTGACAATTGATACTCGGGAGATGACTGTAAAAATTCCAGATAAGAAAATGAAAGAACTACTAGTTCTGATTAGAGAAGTTGCCTTTTCTAAAAAAGTAACATTGAAAAAACTTCAGTCTTTATGTGGCGTTCTTGCATTTTGCACAAGGGCTATTCCAGCAGGCAGAGCGTTTAGTAGGCGTTGATACATGGCTACATCAAAAGCAAAAAAGCCATTTCATTTAATCAGAATTACAAAAGAAATATTTAATGACTTGATGATATGGAAAATGTTTGTTGAAAATTTTAACGGGACATCTTTTATTCTTGATGATACATGGCTGTCTATTTTTGATATGCAACTGTTTACTGACAGTACTGGTGGCATAGGAAAAGGATGTGAGTGTTACTTATTTGGGAAATGGTCTATTTTACAGTGGCTAGTTGAGTGGCATCATGCTGATATTTTAAAAGACATTACCTTTTTATAAATGATTCCTATTGCTTTGTCAGCGTTTTTATGGGATCGTGTATTTAAAAGAAAGAAAATTGCTTTTCATGTTGACAACCTAGCAGTTGTTACAGTGTTGAACTCGAAGTCATCCAAATCTCCAAGAGTAATGAATTTGTTGAGGTTTATAGTTTATAGATCAATGATGGGACATTTCCATATGAAAGCTTTTCATATTTCGTCTGCCAATAACTGTGTTGCCTATGCCCTTTCTCGTGGTCAATCTCAGAAATTCAAAGAATTGGCACCGGAAGCAGATACCTTTCCAACTGCAGTTCCCATGGAATTTTGGAGCCTTTTAAACTTGACTTTGTCAATTTAGTTCAAAATTCGTTATCTGTAAACACATGGAATGTATATGCTAATGCTAAAAAATCATTTGAAAAATTTAGAAAAAAATATGACCTCGAAAAGGTTTGGCCAGTTCCCATTTCACATCTAATAAACTTTATTGTTTATTTGGCAAAAAATTCCTACTCACCAAATACTGCCAAATCTTATATAGCAGCTATTGGTTTTAAAATGAAAATGAATAATCTTACTGACAGTACCGACTCATTTATAGTCAAACAAATATTGAAAGGTATGTCTAAAACATATAAGCGTGCTGACATCAGAAGGTCAATAACTCTCGAGATACTTGTTGATATAATTAGAATTCTGCCACAAATATGCAATTCGACATACGAGGCCAAACTTTTTTCAGCTGTTTTTGTCCTTGCATTCCGTGCCTTTTTAAGAATTGGAGAAACTGTTGAATCGGGTAAATCCTCTCATGTTATACAAAAACGTGATGTTATATTGAATCATATCGACAAAAGTGTTTCGGTTACTATTAATTCTTCCAAAACTGATCAATATGGTTTAAAAACCAAGCTCGTTTTAAATTCTGAATTTGTCAATCTGTCTTTATATGATCAGTTACATCAATATTTATCAGTTCGGCCAAGCATAAACGGGTCATTCTTTTGTCATGTCAATCATGAGAAGGTCACTAGATATCAAGTAACTGTTATTCTTAAATCGGCACTGAGATTTTTGGGTTATAATGAGAATGACTATAACACACATTCTTTCCGTATAGGGGCTGCAACGCATGCAGCAAAAATGGGTAAATCCGATGACGAAATAATGACTATGGGTAGATGGAAATCGGATTCCTATAAAAGATATATAAGAATAGACACAATAATTTGATTCATTTGAAAAGGGTTGGTAATTCACTTGTTATTTCAGAATTACCATTGTCAAGATATATATGGATTTTGGGTTCGTCCATTATTTTGCATGCAGAAAAACATATCAAGTCCAGGTTTACAGGACACAACTTAGGATTAGAAGTACTGGGATATTCAGTTTTATGGGCAGGTATTTCTGGTATGCGTTGGGATGAGTTAGTACCTATAGTTCATAGTATGACAAACTGCTTTGGAATTCCAAAAATGGTGCTAATACATTGTGGTGGAAATGATATTGGTATAGATCCTTGTGGAAAATTACTTAAAAAAAAAAATAGTTATGCTTATATGTCATTGCTTTCGATAAATTGTTTGGCTGATTAGCATGGCAAATAACATTTGCCATGCTAATTTGGCGAAATTTATCAACTTTGCTGCTCTGGTTGGCCCAAGCAGCTTGTTTTGTTACACTGATTGGTATACCCTTCAGTGATCCATCGTCAACTTGTTGTTATTTGTTGACAATATGTGTTGTTGAAGTAATAAAATGCCATGACATATAAGTAGCCAAATCAAATCGTTTGTTTTTAATTTACTTACCACAATCATTACTCAACAAATTACCGATATACCGGTCTACAATACAACTATTATTTGATGGCTAAAAAGTCAACAGTTTCATTTCAACCAAGTCTCAATACAGTTGCAAAATTATATACAATAATTCACAAAAACACGTACCTTCCTAATTGGTTGTAGCTGTTTGATCAATTGGTCATTTTGTAAGTAAGCGTCTGTAATGACACAGTGAGAACAAATCAGCCCAAGTAAAGCCACAAATAACATCTCAAGTATGATGCCTTTGAACAGGGTAGATAACTTCTGATCTAGATGTAGTCGTCTTCTCATCTCAGCCAGAGCATTTGACTCTTTGTTATCTCCTGGCCATTTACTGTAGAATGGTACATTGGCAAAAGCTGTCAACATTTACATGATATAATTAGTAGATAGGATACTACAAAGAATTGTCTTGTAATGGGCCAATTTTGCTTTAAGTAATGAACATTCTGTACTAGATGAGCTATAGAGAAACAAATCAAATATTTGCTTGTTTAACAAGATTAAGTCGCCGATATGCAAATGTAATTAGATTGGTTTGTTTGTAATACTTATGGATTAACCTGCATTCTAATAATTTAGAAGTATTTGGGAAAAATTAACGAATGAGTCTACAGAGGATAGCCAAAATCAGTTATGGTTACCTATGTCTGAGGGAGATTAATGGTCCAGCAAGAGATGTATCGACACTCTGATGACAATAGAAGCCTAGATGGAACAGAATTGTTTTTTCTAAAGGAAAGGTAAACTTACATTCCGCTCCTAATGTAGAGACATCTTCATAGAATGGAGCCATTATTTCTATTTCTTTCCTTGCAAATCCTTTAAATACCAAGGCAACAATCAATGTGAAGAAAATAACCTACAAAACAGGCATATCTCTAAATGAATATATTAATATAAGGCAATGTAGCTTTTTAATTGATTAGTGATTTTAATAGTGGTCGTGATCATATGGTAGTTCAGTCCCAGGAGCAGTTGTCACAACTAAAAGATCGATCCGTCAGCAGTCATCGAACATTCACCAATCGCCACCAGTCAGTCAAAACTTGACAAAGGAAAAGTCATTGACGGATCAGAAAGTCATTGACGGATAGGAAAATGCATTGACGAATAGTAAAAGTCATTGACGGTTAGGAAAGGTTATTGAAGGATAGGAAAAGTCATTGACGGATAGAAAAAAATCATTGACGGATAGGAAACGTACTTGCCGGATAGGATACGTGATTGACTTCTCTGACGGATGACTGATCGGTAGTATTCGTCACTGACTAATTCATCCCACTATGTCATGTGTGTATATTATATTGCGAATTTATATTTTCGCTTCATTTCAAATGACAACTAAGTTTATCACGAGACAACTACTTTTGGTTTTGGTAGGGAAATTTTTAAGTGAAATATATTAAGATGTTTTATTTGTTCAGAGGTATAATTTATAATATACTTATATTGTCGGAAAAATGAAATATATTTGTTCGATAGAGCATTTGAAACAGATAGAATAGTGAAGCTTTTGGTTAAGCTGTACTGCACTATATCACAATGAGCACAAATGAACTTTATTATACCTACAATGTACATACTTTATGTTTATCCTCGATGTTAAACATTCTCAAAGAACTACAAAATATCACTGCAAAGAGTTCAAGGGAACAAGCGTCGTTCTATTAATTTTTAATGGTTTCCTCTTTATTTTCTACTATAAATACTATAATACAGTTCACTTCTCACGAATCTGATACAACCCGCCCAAACCCCCCCCCCCCCCAAAAAAAAATAAAAAACCCAAAAAACTATTTGTCTGATTGAAGAATAAAGCAACATATTATTCGCATTAACAACTGTTCATATTTCACTCTTACCTTGAAAGGATCAAAGAACGCAAAACCATTAGTAGTTCCAAACAGAATAGACATCATCCAATCAGTGGACACGTCTTGTCCCCATTGTACGCTATACAATGTTGTAAAGAAAACACCATTAGCCAAAGCACCACCTGCCAGACCATACCCGATGAAGACGGTGAACCAAGGAAGCTCTGCGCTATCTTTTTTGATGTCTTGTAAGTTTAGCTGGTCTTTTACATTTTGTTTGAAACGTCGGTTTCTAAAGATATATCCCATTAAAAATCCTACTGGAAATGTCATAACGGACGTAACAATACCGACATACAGCTGTTTATACGTAATCTTCACTGGACCGATAGTAATACCATGCAAGTGCTCGTTGTCACCTGACCGGAAGAACATGGCGCTGGCAAGGAATGACAATGACAGCATTGCAGCAACACAATAAAGACGTTGAACTCGAGAGAACCTACTGAAGGTTGGTCTGCTGAATAGTGATAGTAGTAAATGATCGTCAAATATACGGAAACGTGCAAGAGAAGAAAATAAATTGTTGCCATCTTTGAATTCGCTTTGAGCACAAAACAATTGTCGATGTGTCTTCCCGTCTCCTTTACTGCTTGATAACCAATCATTGCAAAAGAAGACATATCTGTTAACAAAAGAAAAAAAGATAATAACACATTGAATTATATCTATAGTGTTAATAAACGTTAACGAAACCGATATGGCAATCCAGAATGGACATTCCAGAGACACTGGCGACATTGGGTACACAAGGCACAAGACAAAGACAAACCAAACAAAAAGTACAACACAATATGTGTTGGATACCACCATAAACGAGACACACAAACAAACAAAAACAAAAAAAACCCCCCAAAAAACCAAATAAAAACCACAAAAAAAACCCACAACACCATATGTGTTGGACACCAGGGCTTACATTTCCGTATCAAAGACAAAAGACATCTTCATTTGAAAACAAATTCAGGAGATTGCATAATTATGGATATTAACTTCTCATGAAGGACATAACTGTATTATTATACTGAACTAATATGATGGAAATAACTAGTTATTAGTTCGACGTGCTGAGGGAAATAACTAGTTATTGGTTCGACGTGCAAAATTTCAAACAGTTACGTTGTGCTACGTGTATATTTCCTCACAGTTATTTGACCTACGTGCAGTTTGCCGCGGGAATAATCTTAATTATTTCTTGCTTGGTTTCTATAGTAAAGTATAATAATAATAGTAATAATAATAAAACTAATAATAATAATAATAATAATAATAATAATAAAACTTACGTTTCACCTAATTTTCCAGTGCTGATTAGGATTTTATCTAAAAACAAATTATTGTGAACTCCAGTATTGTTGTGCCATATCTTGACATCTGTTAGAGGACCTATTTTTATATCTGTTTTCAGCAGGAAGTTTGAACATCTCCAACGAATCAGATTTCTGAACTATAAAAAGCAATTAGAAATGAAAAACAAAAAATAGATTATAGAGAGCAGCAAGAAAAATGTTTTTAGTTGGTTTCCTGTTGTTCAATCCTTAGTTTTCGTTGTAGTACTTTGTTAATAGCAGATTGTATGTTATTACCCATGTCACTGTCTTTCAGCATGCATGTTATTACCAGAGTTTAGTCATATCCATGGATACCACTGCTACGACACAGACATAGTTATCAGAGTGTTTAACCCCACCACTTATTAACTTTTTTTGAAGTGCCTGTAACAAGCCAAGAAAGTGAACAATAATGTACATATGTATTAGGGGTATCGATATCGCTTCCATTACTACGATTATCCGATGGATATTGTGACTGCCAGAGTAATCACATGATCGATTAGATGGCAATCCATATATGGTACAGGAGACACTAATCCTTCCACAGCACGTGACATTGTTAGTGTCGTGTGGGCTTTCGTTCAACAAAATGTTTGCTTTGTGTCGGGTACTGGTGTTTTGGGACCAGGATCGTTCCTTTATGTTGATTTAGCTCTGTGTCTATACATATGTTTATTATTGTTTTTGTACCATGCGCAAACATTTTCATTTCAGCGGGAGATTTGGCGCTTTACAATCTGATTCAACCCACCATTTCCTTAGAAATGCCTGTACCAAGTCAGGGTGATTACGGTTTTTGACTGATTTTGTCTTTTTATATACTTATGAGGTTTGACTTTCCCTTTGGAAGATTGTTCGGAGTTCGGTAATTTTGTTATTACCCTTATTTGTTAAAAATCTTATTAGACTTGAGAACTTTGCTTTCGCTTTATCGTAAATATTTTTATTAATATCTACTACAAGCTTCAATGCTTATATTATTAATCAATGAACATCATTAAACATTACCAATTCAAAAATAGTTTAAGTTCACAAATATTGTTATTTAAAAAAAAGTTTAGATATATCATGAAAAGAACACGTTTATATTTGGCAACTGTAGAATTTATCATCCGTTCTCAATCTGGTAATTTTATAGAAAAATAGTGAATTTTGAAATATTACATTTAGATTAACTAAAAAAATAATTATACTTACCATACCAGCCTTATCAACTAGAGGCCGACACAAGGTTTCTCCATACCAACCCTTCAGTATTATATATGGTACTGATGATAACTGGAAGCTTGACCAAAAACCGTATGAACAGAAATGTAATATGAAAAAGCTGCACTGTCAATATTATCTACCAAAGGCTTGTATTGCCACTATAAAAGAGGAAATATAAAATTAAAACATAATAGTTCCCTTACAAGGAAACAAAGTACTTGTAAAGCAACATATATTTATAATAAAAACTTAGATATCAAATGTAGTACGCACGACAAGTTTCTGGAATAACCATCATATAGGATAAAATCGAAAGATTGGAAAGTTGAATAATTTAAAGTTTTGGGAGCAATAAAACCATTCTCAATAAAGATATGTCCATAACTGTAATTTAGACAATGTATGCTTAGTCCTTATCTAGACGTGTGTAAATTAATAGGCATAACTAACTGGTAAGTGAATAACTAAACACCAGAGGGACATCATTGCTCAGGTGATGTATACATAACCCATCATTTACTGTGTTACATGGTGCAATGGCAGTACAGTGAATGAAACGTTCACTATTACTGTGAACATCATACATACAAAGGGGCCCAGGTGGCTCAAGGATTTAGGTAGTTGGATTACCTAACAACTCATACAAGCATATCACCAATACGGCGTGGGTTCGTGTCCGGCTTTGTAAATGACAAAAAAGGGTGCACTCGACTCGCAACCGCGAGTGATAAAGTTATCAGTTGCTTGCCCATGGTCGGTGGTTCCCTGCGGGTACTCCGGCTTCTTCCACCACTAAAACTGGTCGCCATGATATAGCTGAAATATTGCTGAAAGTGGCATTAAAACACCAAAAATCAAAATCAAAATCATTCACACCATTCCACATATCCCTAAGATTTTTAAAAAATATTTGTTTTCCAGTCTATTGACTAATAATGTACCCGATTAAGCTTATTCAGCGAAAAGAAAAGTCGTACGCACTAAATTAGATATCTACGTTTTTATTAAAAACCATTCCCCCATCTAACCATTACACTATATATTATTGCACCATAAACCATACATATTATTTGTATTATTGAAATGTTAGTATTACTGCGCAGATGGACTTTAAAATGTCAAAATAATCAGTTGACTGAATACGTATTTGTACTTCCGAAACACACAGTGGACTCCCGAAAAGAAAGAATCGGGTAACCGGGGGAAAATTGGATTTACATCTACATATGAGCCCTACGGTGGGTATGCACCTGAGTGCAGTAGACCGTGTGCTTGAGCCCGTCATGTCAAACTGACGAATATAAAATTGACACCTGTATTTATGATATGCACGCTCGCAGCATTGACGAGTAAGAGCAAATACATGCGTCTGAATACGCCTTTTGGAATCTTCTAACTTTTCTTGATCCGGAATCTAAAATCAAATTGTAGTGTGTCCGAGTTGAGGTACATGTCTATACATGGACTGTTATTTCAAAGAACTAGCACTATGACAATCCAATTAAGCATCATGTTCTAGTAATAAGCGGACTTTATCATCATCTCATCATGATGTAGCTTGTTCTGGTAATAGCTGACAACTTGTTCTGGTAATAGCTGACAACTTATTCTGGTAATAGCTGACAACTTGTTCTGGTAATAGCTGACACATTGTTCTGGTAATAGCTGACAACTTGTTCTGGTAATAGCTAACACATTGTTCTGGCAATAGCTGACAAATTGTTCTGGTAATAGCTGACAACTGTTCTGGTAATAGCTGACAAATCGTTTTGGTAATAGCTGACAACTTGTTCTGGTAATAGCTGAAAAATTGTTCTTGTAATAGCTGACAACTTAATCTGGTAATAGCTGACACATTGTTCTGGTAATAGCTGACAACTTGTTCTGGTAATAGCTGACACATTGTTCTGGTAATAGCTGACACATTGTTCTGGTAATAGCTGACAACTTGTTCTGGTAATAGCTGACAACTGTTCTGGTAATAGCTGACAACTTGTTCTGGTAATAGTTAAAAACTTGTACTGGTAATAGCTGACAAATTGTTCAAGTTATAGCTGACAAATTGTTCTGGTAATAGCTGACAACTTGTTCTGGTAATAGCTGACAACTTGTTCTGGTAATAGCTGACAACTTGTTCTGGTAATAGCTGACAACTTGTTATGGTAATAGCTGATAAATTGTTCTGGTAATAGCTGACACATTGTTCTGGCAATAGCTGACAAATTATTCTGGTAATAGCTGAAAACTTGTTCTGGTAATAGCTGACAACTGTTCTGGTAACAGATGACAAATTATTCTGGTAATAGCTGACAACTTGTTCTGGTAATAGCTGACAAATTGTTCTGGTAATAGCTGACAACTTGTTCTGGTAATAGCTGACAAATTGTTCTGGTAATAGCTGACAACTTGTTCTGGTAATAGCTGACAACTTGTTCTAGTAATAGCTGACAACTTGTTCTGGTAATAGCTGACAACTTGTTCTGGTAATAGCTGACAAATTGTTCTGGTAATAGCTGACAAATTGTTCTGGTAATAGCTGACAACTTGTTCTGGTAATAACTGACAAATTACTTGCTTGCCGTTAAATGGCAATTACTCACTCAGATCTATATATGCATATCATCAATAAAGGTGCACTCGATAGAACTTTATTTGATGAAACTTTTCAGATACTCGAAATTAATTTTTTTTTCTCTCGAGAACTTCGGTTTCATTTATCAACAAATCTGATTGTCATGCTATAGCTGATATAATGTTGACAATAATGTTATGCAATCATTATCCAATCAAATCGTTTATATTAAGCAATGTAACAATTTACTTTTTTCCACCTGTAATATAATGCTAATATGTCTGTGCATTGTTTAAAGACAAATTTACCATTCGCTTGTCCTCGATGTCCAATCTTCTCATTATTACTGTCCCCACCACTAGCGCTGCAAGTAGAATACCATTCATAGCAATAACGTAAGGATTTTCAGCGATTTTGTCATCAAAATCTATAAAAACGTCGTCAAAATCAATAGTTTCTGGTGGAATTGCCATAATGCTCGCCCCAAAGGATCCAAAGAAGTTGCTTTCAAATACCACTGTTGACTCTTCCATAGATTTCAGCTTGATTTAGAAAAAACAAACAATAACTGAAGATGTTAAAATATAGTATAAAAAAATAAAGCACATTTAATAAAACTAAGGTTTTCTTCTCTCTGGCATTGGTGACCTTAACCGAGTTTGGCTATCTAAGGTTCTCCTCCCTCAGGCATTGGTGACCTTAACCGAGTTTGGCTATCTAAGGCTCTCCTCCCTCAGGCATTGGTGACCTTAACCGAGTTTGGCTATCTAAGGTTCTCCTCCCTCAGGCATTGGTGACCTTAACCGAGTTTGGCTATCTAAGGTTCTCCTCCCTCAGGCATTGGTGACCTTAACCGAGTTTGGCTATCTAAGGTTTTCTTCTCTCAGGCATTGGTGACCTAAACCGAGTTTGGCTATCTAAGGTTCTCCTCCCTCAGGCATTGGTGACCTTAACCGAGTTTGGCTATCTAAGGTTCTCCTCCCTCAGGCATTGGTGACCTTAACCGAGTTTGGCTATCTAAGGTTCTCCTCCCTCAGGCATTGGTGACATTAACCGAGTTTGGCTATCTAAGGTTTTCTTCTCTCAGGCATTGGTGACCTTAACCGAGTTTGGGTATCTAAGGTTCTCCTCCCTCAGGCATTGGTGACCTTAACCGAGTTTGGCTATCTAAGGTTCTCCTCCCTCAGGCATTGGTGACCTTAACCGAGTTTGGCTATCTAAGGTTTTCTTCTCTCAGGCATTGGTGACCTTAACCGAGTTTGGCTATCTAAGGTTCCGGAATCTAAAAACAAAATGTAGTGTGTCCGAGTTGAGGTACATGTCTATACATGGACTGTTATTTCAATGAACTAGCACTATGAAAATCCAATTAAACATCATGGTCTAGTAATAAGCGAACTTTATCATCATCTCATCATAATGCAGCTTGTTCTGGTAATAGCTAACAACTTTTTCTGGTAATAGCTGACAAATTGTTCTGGTAATAGCTGACAGCTTGTTCTGGTAATAACTGACAACTTATTCTGGTAATAGCTGACAACCTGCTATGGTAATAGCTGACAACTTGTTCTGGTAATAGCTGACAACTTGCTCTGGTAATAGCTGACATCTTGTTCTGGTAATATCTGACAAATTGTTCTGGTAATAACTGACAACTTGTTCTGGTAATAGCTGACAAATTGTTCTGGTAATAGTTCACAACTTGTTCTGGTAATAGCTGACAACTTGTTCTGGTAATAGCTGACAAATTGTTCTGGTAATAGCTGACAACTTGTTCTGGTAATAGCTGACAAATTGTTCTGGTAATAGCTGACAACTTGTTTTGGTAATAGCTGACAACTTGTTCTGGTAATAGCTGACAACTTTTTCTGGTAATAGCTGACAACCTGTTCTGGCAATAGCTGACAACTTTTTCTGGTAATAACTGACAACTTGTTCTGGTAATAGCTGACAACTTGTTCTGGTAATAGCTGACAACTTGTTCTGGTAATAGCTGATAGATTGTTCTGGTAATACCTGACAACTTGTTCTGGTAATAGCTGACAAATTGTTCTGGTAATAGCTCACAATTTGTTCTGGTAATAGCTGACAAATTGTTCTGGTAATAGCTGACAAATTGCTTACTTTTCGTTAAATGGCAATCACTCACTCAAATCTACATATGCATATCACCAATAAAGGTGCACTCGATATAACTTTATTTGATGAAACTTTTCAGATACTTTAAATTAATATTTGTTTTTTTCTCTCGAGAACTTCGGTTTCATTTATCAACAAATCTGATTGTTATGCTATAGCTGATATAATGTTGAAATTAATGTTGTACAATCATTATCCAATCAAATCGTTTATATTAAGCAATGTAACAATTTACTTTTTTCTACCTGTAATATAATGCTAATATGTCTGTGCATTGCTTAAAGACAAATTTACCATTTGCTTGTCCTCGATGTCCAATCTTCTCATTATTACTGTTCCCACCACTAGCGCTGCAAGTAGAATACCATTCATAGCAATAACGTAAGGATTTTCAGCGATTTTGTCATCAAAATCTATAAAAACGTCGTCAAAATCAATAGTTTCTGGTGGAATTGCCATAATGCTCGCCCCAAAGGATCCAAAGAAGTTGCTTTCAAATACCACTGTTGACTCGTCCGTAGGTTTCAGCTTAATTTAGAAAAAACAGACAATAACTGAAGATGTTAAAATATAGTTCAAAGCATACCGCACAGTTAACAAAACTAAGGTTTTATTCCCTCAGGCATTGGTGACATTAGCCGAGTTTGGCTATCTAAGGTTCTCTTCCCTCAGGCATTGGTGACATTAACCGAGTTTGGCTATCTAAGGTTCTCCTCCCTCAGGCATTGGTGACCTTAACCGAGTTTGGCTATCTAAGGTTCTCCTCCCTCAGGCATTGGTGACCTTAACCGAGTTTGGCTATCTAAGGTTTTCTTCTCTCAGGCATTGGTGACATTAACCGAGTTTGGCTATCTAAGGTTCTCCTCCCTCAGGCATTGGTGACATTAACCGAGTTTGGCTATCTAAGGTTCTCCTCCCTCAGGCATTGGTGACATTAACCGAGTTTGGCTATCTAAGGTTCTCCTCCCTCAGGCATTGGTGACCTTAACCGAGTTTGGCTATCTAAGGTTCTCCTCCCTCAGGCATTGGTGACATTAACCGAGTTTGGCTATCTAAGGTTTTCTTCTCTCAGGCATTGGTGACATTAACCGAGTTTGGCTATCTAAGGTTCTCCTCCCTCAGGCATTGGTGACATTGACCGAGTTTGGCTATCTAAGGTTCTCCTCCCTCAGGCATTGGTGACCTTAACCGAGTTTGGCTATCTAAGGTTCTCCTCCCTCAGGCATTGGTGACCTTAACCGAGTTTGGCTATCTAAGGTTCTCCTCCCTCAGGCATTGGTGACCTTAACCGAGTTTGGCTATCTAAGGTTCTCCTCCCTCAGGCATTGGTGACATTAACCGAGTTTGTCTATCTAAGGTTTTCTTCTCTCAGGCATTGGTGACCTTAACCGAGTTTGGCTATCTAAGGTTTTCTTCTCTCTGGCATTGGTGACCTTAACCGAGTTTGGCTATCTAAGGTTCTCCTCCCTCAGGCATTGGTGACCTTAACCGAGTTTGGCTATCTAAGGTTTTCTTCTCTCTGGCATTGGTGACCTTAACCGAGTTTGGCTATCTAAGGTTCTCCTCCCTCAGGCATTGGTGACCTTAACCGAGTTTGGCTATCTAAGGTTCTCCTCCCTCAGGCATTGGTGACATTAACCGGGTTTGGCTATCTAAGGTTCTCCTCTCTCAGGCATTGGTGACCTTAACCGAGTTTGGCTATCTAAGGTTTTCTTCTCTCAGGCATTGGTGACATTAACCGAGTTTGGCTATCTAAGGTTCTCCTCCCTCAGGCATTGGTGACATTAACCGAGTTTGGCTATCTAAGGTTCTCCTCCCTCAGGCATTGGTGACCTTAACCGAGTTTGGCTATCTAAGGTTCTCCTCCCTCAGGCATTGGTGACATTAGCCGAGTTTGCTTATCGTGTTTAGGCCCGATATTGTATTGCTCCCAAAACTTTAAATTATTTGGCTTTCCAATCTTTCGATTTTGAGCGTACCTGATGCAGTTTATTACAGAAACGCGTCCTGCGCACCAAATTTGATATCTACGTTTTTATTATCAGTACAGTTCCAAAACCCATTCGGAAAATCTTAGAATCAGAGACCACATCGATTGCCTTTATTCTCCAGTGTTAGTGATGTGGACATATGTAACAAAGTTTCTCTACATACAGATTAATGTCCATCCTCACATATAATCCTTAAATAGATTAAACCCATTTAAAATGTATTGAAATATAGATTAATACATGTATGACCTTTTCCGTATCCGTATCAGCCCGTATCAGCCCGGGTTCATCCCGAGATCTCCATATCAGCCCGAGACAGCAATCAAACAGCAATTTTAATAGGTTGACGAAGAATGCATCACTGGATTTCAAAATAACTTGAAATACTAGGTTAATGCTTAATATTTATATACGTCTGAACATTTTATTCAACAGTGTTAGAATCAGATGTTTGAGCTAACAAAGTTTTGTTATCCTCATATATTAAAAGATAAATCTGAAATCAAATAAAATGAAATGAAACGAGACAGTCACGGCCTGGATCATATGGCAGTGGATTAACATGATGTTAAGTCTACCATCAGTACCTCTCACCACTACAATTGTGAGGTCGATTCCCACTCATGATATGGTGTAGTGTATTAATTACAACATATTGTGGCAGATTGATTTTCGTCGTGTATTCCTGATTTCGCCATCAGTAAAACTAAATGCCATGATAAATGACCTTACATACCAACAGTAGCATAAGAATAAAGACGACATAATTGAATTTAGGAAAAAGACCCTTTTGTTCATGCGTATATTTTTCTATAAAATAAAATTATAATCACCTGATAGGTGCGAGAATCAAGCTCATAACTTTAGTGGTTATATGCATTGATTGCGTAGGTTGATATACATATGTCTATGTGATCACTACCACGACGGCCCTCTAATACTTTGTATATATTTTGTGTGTTATAATCGAGTACCATAGTCAGCTAAGACAATATAAATAAATACTAACTTTAACACCAGGAGAGATTTCCCATCGGTTTTCAGCACTATTCATGGCATACATCGATAATTTTCCTGCTCGTATTTGATTGGATGTTAAGTTAGTCCATAAACCTTAAATAAATTAAACCGATTGAAATGTATTGACATTTTCTTTATAATATTGCCTATAATATGGAACGAAAAGGAGTTTCATATATGGTGTTCAATCAATTACCGTCCGATTATTTCTTAACCAAAGATCAAAACTAAAGTACTCCTCCCTCAGACATAGGGGACCCTAGCCGATATTGGCTATATTGTTTAGACCCTTTGGTGTTTTTACTCCCAAAGATCTTTCTAATTATTTGGCTTTCAAATATTTTGACTTCGCGATACCCGCTGAAGGTCATTCAAGAAACGCGTCGTGCACACTAAATTTGATATCTACGTATTTATTGTTATCAATATAGCATCAGCCAATATTAGCATGATGAGAGGCTTACATAATTGTATTCTGCACTGGTTCTATTTGAGAAATCAAACTGCATTGACTGGATATTGCTTTGTTATATACCGTCACTGAGCAAGATATAATTTTTCTGGTACCTAATTCAACTTGATCGATGGTAAGAAACGTCAACAGCATAAGCGCGGACGTTAGAGAGAGTTCTTTTTTAATTTTGATATGGAAATTTGGGCTTTTTGACGTTGTCAACGTTACGCTTTTCTATCTGTTTCTAAAGTTCGCACAAGTAAATTTATATTTGTCGACCATGTATGCATATTGTCTTTACACGTATATAAGATATTTTACAAGTAATAAAATGGAAAAAGCAACCCATGGACAGAACAGTTTTTATCTCCGACTAGAAAACCGTAGAAACAGAGGTAAAATTGATCCCCTTAACACATACACCTGATCGCCCACTTTCCTGACTTGGTACACCTGTACTTAAATAACAATTGGCGGGGTTAATCTTGTTTTATGGACCCGAACTCCCATCTTAGTGAAATGATGCCGTCATGTACGTGTCTTCTACATATGAGTAAAATGCTGACTCTCATATTTAACTGGATGACAGTGTTGTTTTCTGAACGTTGGGCCATAAGTTTGAACTTGATACATAAGAAGATTTTGAAGATACCAAACGGGTAATCAGAATCCATATATCGAAGAAGAACAATACAATGGCCAAAAGAAAAAGTACAAAAGGACCAGCAACGATCTACAAAACATACGCATAGAACTAAAGATCGAGTAACACGAACTCCACTAAAACCGGGGGTGAACTCAGGTGCTCCGGAAGGATAAGCAGTTCCTGCTCCACTAGTAAGAATTATCATATGTACAATACTAGTACTAGTGATACAAAAACAGAGCAGAGGATCTTTACCATCATTTAGTCTGAGATTGTACACAGAGCTTGTTGGAAGACAAAATAAGGAAACAATGGTCACCTTTGAATTCAAATCATATTGCAAAAAATATATAGATGGTGGTAGTAAGCGTCCTCGCCTCGTATGTGATGGAATGTGGGTTCGAGCCTTGGTAGGGTCAAGCCAGAGATTATGAAATTGGTATTTGCTGCTTCTTTGATAAACACACATTATTAAGGAGTAAGAGCATATTTAGACTGTTTGGCTCGAAATAATGTGTGTCCGAGTGGACCGATATGACTTTCACAGACTGTTATCTTAGTAAACTAGCAATGTAAAGGTCCAAATAAGCACAATGCAGACATCATTATCATCTCACCATGATATAGCTGCAAAAATTGCTCATTTAGCGTTAAACAAGAATCAATCACTCACGTACTAACTCATATTACAAATACAATATCTCGTCATCTGTTAGCACGAAACAGAATAATTTCCAACATTGTATTGATATGTGTGAAAAAACGTTTTGAAAGATAATATGAGACAGTTATTTAAACAAAATGTTGATTCAAAATCGCATATATGAAATGAGAGGTTTGAAAAAATGCGCAGATTTTACGCGAACTAATAATCATAATGACGTAAGTGAATTAGAAATCAAATCAGTGTTTAACAGATGTATCTGAAGTACATGTCGAACGTAGCCATGTTAAAGTGGCCTTTGACATGTACATAATTAGTATCAAAAATAAAAAAGAACATGTTAATTTTACAGATTTTTTATAGCAGGATAATTGTATTTAAAATTCTTAGTGAAATATTATGATTTACTTACCAGCACATATTTCATTCACTATATTTCCTGCAAGATCGTTCAGTAGCGTGAAAGAAGAAACTTTAAAGAAGTACGAACTATCTGGGTTACTGCTTATTGTCATGAATTCGTCATCGTCATAGATATTGATACCAATACAGACAATTTCTACACCATCAGCTTTCATTGAATCTGACTCACTATACAACAACATCCGGTCGGCAGAAAGGCCATCTGCTAACAATATCACAAGTTTCTGAACGTTATTACGTGCACGTGGAAGCATGGAAGTCCTAACCGCTTCCATAGCAAGTCCAGTATACGTATTTAAATTTGTATAGGGTGCTGCCATTATCTCAGTTACCATGACGTTAGGATCATAATATTGGTCGAGATGGAAGATGACGGATGGCGTTGTAGAAAATGTCATCACGCCTACCCTGACGCTATTTGATCCAACTTGCATAGACATTACTAAAGTAGAAACGAAATTTTTCATCTCCGCAAAATTACTCGTTCCTACACTGCCAGAAGCATCGATTACAAAAATGACGTCTGCTGTTTGCATACAAGCTGAAAACACATGTTCAATTAAAATAAGGTAACTAATATGTTTATGATTCATGATGTTTGTTGTATCTGAATTATAAGAAACGGTATTTGCTTAACCCTAGACAACACCTTGTTTCACCACCTGGTTTTTTGTTTTTTTCATGTTTTGCTTTGTTTTGTTTTTTGATTTTGTTTTGTTGTTGTTTTGTGTTTTGTTTGTTGTTAGTTTGGTTCTTGTGAAGTCCGCGTTGCTCAACATTTTAGCATTTGGTATTGTATTATTTGCTTTGCTTGTCTTCATTCTGTGTCTTTTGTGCAATGATGCCTGTGTATATGGATGGTCCATTCATGGGTGTCCTTTTCTGGTTTCTCTAGTGTGTATTTGTAATAATAACGCCCTATTCTAACCTTTATATATTACTGAGCAAAAATTAGCATTCAATTAGCTTCGGAACATTAGTTCTTATCGTCTTTTTTCACTATAGAGTTACGGATATTACCCGTTTGTGAACGTGCGAATTCCGAATACAAATGAGATCGAGTCTTTCAGGTGTTATGATCCCATCTGTAGAGCTACCCTAATAAGTACAATTCTGTTCGGTTAAATAAATATTTTTCTTAGGCTCCTATAGTTAATTATATTTGAATATTTGTATTGACGTCCTAAAAGGGATAAATATTTATTGTTCATAACTCCGCCCTTTGTTCCGCCATCTTAACTAGCACAGAAATGTAGAAATATAGAATCGACTTCAGATGGAGTTTAACCTTGCACAAGCTTATACGGAAATTACATATCGGATTTTGTAAAGTTTTCCGAAGGCGATTCTATATTTATATACTTTTCTAAGAGTGAATCTATCAAGTTACCTAATGAACACTTTAGAGTAAACTGAACTTGTATGAGTGAGTCTTTTAAGCTACGTAATGAACACTTTAGAGTAAACTGAACTTGTACGAGTGAGTCTATCAAGCTACGTAATGAGCACTTTAGAGTAAATTAAACTTGTACGAGTGAGTCTATTAAGTTACATAATGAACACTTTAGAGTAAGCTGAACATGTACGAGTGAGTATATTTAGCTACAGAATGAACACTTTAGAGTAAACTAAACCTGTACGAGTAAGTCTATTATGCTACAGAATGAACACTTTAGAATAAACTGAACATGTACGAGTGAATCTATTTAGTTACAGAATGAACACTTTAGAGTAAACTGAACATGTACGAGGAGTATATTAAGCTAGAGAACGAACACTTTAGAGTAAACTGAACATGTACGAGTGAATATATTTAGTTACAGAATGAACACTTTAGAGTAAGCTAAACCTGTACGAGTGAGACTATTAAGTTACATAATGAACACTTTAGAGTAAGCTAAATCTGTACGAGTGAGTATGTTATAATATATAATGAATACTTTAGAGTAAACTGAACTTGTACGAGTGAGTCTATTAAGTTACATAATGAACACTTTAGAGTAAACTTAACATGTACAGTGAGTCTATTATAATGCATAATGAATACTTTAGAGTAAACTGAACATGTATGAGTGAGTATATTTAGCTACTTAATGAAAACTTTGGAGTAAAGTGAACTTATACGAGTGAATCTATTAAGCTACATAATGAACACTTTAGAGTAAACTGAACATGTACAGTGAGTCTATTAAGTTACATAATGAACACTTTAGAGTAAACTGAACATGTAGAGTGAGTCTATTAAGTTACGTAATTAACACTTTAGAGTAAACTGAAGATGTACAGTGAGTCTATTAAGTTACGTAATGAATGAACACTTTAGAGTAAACTGAACATGTACAGTGAGTCTATTAAGTTACGTAATGAACACTTTAGAGTAAAATGAACATGTACAGTGAGTCTATTAAGTTACGTAATGAACACTTTAGAGTAAACTGAAGATGTACAGTGAGTCTATTAAGTTACGTAATGAACAATTTAGAGTAAACTGAAGATGTACAGTGAGTCTATTAAGTTACGTAATGCACAATTTAGAGTAAAATGAACATGTACAGTGAGTCTATTTAGTTACATAATGAACACTTTAGAGTAAACTGAACATGTACAGTGAGTCTATTAAGTTACGTAATGAACACTTTAGAGTAAACTGAAGATGTACAGTGAGTCTATTAAGCTACATAATGAACACTTTAGAGTAAACTGAAGATGTACAGTGAGTCTATTAAGTTACGTAATGCACACTTTAGAGTAAAATGAACATGTACAGTGAGTCTATTAAGTTACATAATGAACACTTTAGAGTAAACTTAGCATGTACAGTGAATCTATTAAGTTACGTAATGAACACTTTAGAGTAAACTGAAGATGTACAGTGAGTCTATTAAGTTACGTAATGAACAATTTAGAGTAAACTGAAGATGTACAGTGAGTCTATTAAGTTACGTAATGCACAATTTAGAGTAAAATGAACATGTACAGTGAGTCTATTTAGTTACATAATGAACACTTTAGAGTAAACTGAACATGTACAGTGAGTCTATTAAGTTACGTAATGAACACTTTAGAGTAAACTGAAGATGTACAGTGAGTCTATTAAGCTACGTAATGAACACTTTAGAGTAAACTGAAGATGTACAGTGAGTCTATTAAGTTACGTAATGCACACTTTAGAGTAAAATGAACATGTACAGTGAGCCTATTAAGTTACATAATGAACACTTTAGAGTAAACTTAGCATGTACAGTGAGTCTATTAAGTTACGTAATGAACACTTTAGAGTAAACGGAAGATGTACAGTGAGTCTATTAAGTTACGTAATGAACAATTTAGAGTAAACTGAAGATGTACAGTGAGTCTATTATGTTACGCAATGTACACTTTAGAGTAAACTGAACATGTACAGTGAGTCTATTAAGTTACATAATGAACACTTTAGAGTAAACTGAACATGTACAGTGAGTCTATTATGTTACGTAATGAACACTTTAGAGTAAACTGAAGATGTACAGTGAGTCTATTAAAATACATAATGAACACTTTAGAGTAAACTGAACATGTACAGTGAGTCTATTAAGTTACATAATGAACACTTTAGAGTAAACTGAAGATGTACAGTGAATCTATTAAGTTACGTAATGAACACTTTAGAGTAAACTGAAGATGTACAGTGAGTCTATTAAGTTACATAATGAACACTTTAGAGTAAGCTGAACATGTACAGTGAGTCTATTAAATTACATAATGAACACTTTAGAGTAAACTGAACATGTACAGTGAGTCTATTAAGTTACATAAGGAACACTTTAGAGTAAACTGAACATGTAGAGTGAATCTATTAGGTTACATAATGAATATTTTAGAGTAAACTGAACATGTACAGTTAGTCTATTAAGTTACATAATGAACACTTTAGAGTAAACTGAACATGTACAGTGAGTCTATTAAGTTATGTAATGAACACTTTAGAGTATACTGAACATGTACAGTGAGTCTATTTAGTTATGTAATGAACACTTTAGAGTAAACTGAACATGTACAGTGAGTCTATTAAGCTACGTAATGAACACTTTAGAATAAACTGAACTTGTACGAGTGAGTATATTTAGTTACAAAATGAACACTTTAGAGTAAACTGAACATGTACAGTGAGTCTATTTAGTTACATATTGAATACTTTAGAGTAAACTGAACATGTACAGTGAGTCTATTAAGTTACACAATGCACATTTTAGAGTAAGCTTAATATGTACAGTGAATCTATTTAGTTACGTAATGAACACTTTAGACTGAAATGAGACTAATGCTATAATTTCCCCTACCTTCACAGTGAACAAAGAGATTCATGGGTGGATTCGGTGGAGATGCTAAGAAGGAGATTGTTTGATTTATGAAGTGGGCATCAATATTGGATGGCGAGCCGTCTGATAGGATTGTGTCTAGTCCTTTTGTAACGATATCAAACGAGGTATTTGTTGAGGCAACAGTTGTCGTACATATTTGCATACTACTCAACACAACACTGACAATGCCATATTCCGTTCCAAAATCAAACGTTGCTTCAAGGTTTTCTGAGCCATTTATTGGTGGTGGTATCACGTTACTGGTATCATACGGATTAAAAGTAGAATCCACAAAATAATCAATGGCATTAAAAATCTCCACATTATCACCATTTATATCTACCAGGTATGTCTTGTAGATACCCGCATTAATTCCAAAAGGATCCGGTATAAAACTGTATACATTTTCTGTACAAGATATCATCTGTGAACAAGAAATAAAGTATAAAAAATATAATATTGTGAAAATGCAGAAGACTATCTAGTTTGACAGCAGCAGTAACTTTGTACCGGGTAGCTTTGTATTCTTAGCAGCTTTCAATTAAGTACCTAAGCCGGGTAGATATACATAGAATAGAATTAATATATTTTTGAATCCAAATACAAGGACAAACGTATAATTGGTACTCGGAATATGTTTTAGAGTTAAATCTGACTCGGAATACGTTTTAGAGTTAAATCTGACTCGGAATATGTTTTAGAGTTAAATCTGACCCGGAATATGTTTTAGAGTTAAATCTGACTCGGAATATGTTTTAGAGTTAAATCTGACTCGGAATATGTTTTAGAGTTAAATCTGACTCGGAATATGTTTTAGAGTTAAATCTGACTCGGAATATGTTTTAGAGTTAAATCTGACTCGGAATATGTTTTAGAGTTAAATCTGACTCGGAATATGTTTTAGATTTAAATCTGACTCGGAATATGTTTTAGAGTTAAATCTGACTTGGAATATGTTTTAGAGTTAAATCTGACTCGGAATATGTTTTAGAGTTAAATCTGACTCGGAATATGTTTTAGAGTTAAATCTGACTCGGAATATGTTTTAGAGTTAAATCTGACTCGGAATATGTTTTAGAGTTAAATCTAACTTTAATGGTGTTAGGTACTCGGGCAGTTGTAAATTCCACTACCAATCGATCACGACCACGACGGTCCCGGGGCCCCATATAAGAACAGCATGCAATGTTACAAACTCAGAAGATGACGTAGAAACTACATTTTGAAATTTATTTTTACTAGCATAAAAAACGTCAACTATATGCCGGCTTAATTTGATTTGATGAAGTAGATATTCTTCACATTTCAACTGATATACACGACGGGTGCCACCAGTGGAGCAGAAACTGCCTACCCTTCCGGAGGACCTGAGTTCACCTCCCGTTTTTAGTGGGGTTCGTGTTACTCGATCTTTAGTTTTATATGTATGTTTTGTAGATCGTTGTTTGTCTTTTTGTACATTTTCTTTTGGCCATTGTGTTTTCTGTTCTACTTCGATGTACGGATTCTGATTACCCCTTTGGCATCTTCAAACTCTTCATACAAAATATCTTACTCGTGAAATTAAAACGAAAAGCAGAAACTGCCAAAATCAAAACAGAAAATAGGAACATAACTGTTTAACATTTCTTTCAAAGTGAACTTAATCTTCAAGAACACATTCAGAAATAAATTGAATTCACAGGAGAGGTAGATCTGTGTATTAAGTACATATATATGAACTAGTCAGCCTGTACGAAGCATATATATGAAATAGCTTAACGTGATTTGATGCATTATATCTAAAAAAAAGGTTGAAGATCTCAAATTGGTAAGGAGAGGTCGTAAATTGTAGAAGCAGAAATAATGCAATGATCAGTACAACAAAGCCGATGGTCAATACACACTACTCAAATTACTAAAGATTGCAAGACGAAGAACCAAATTAAACATCAGTGAGTGAATGTCATTTCTTTTTCTAAAACTGAGAAAGTTTATATGACTTAGCTGCAACTATAATAATAAAAAACGTAAATAGTTTGATTTTATGAGTTGAATGATTTGCTATGTAGAATTTCAATTTGAATTTTGGTTTTAGCGCCACTTTCAGCAATATTTCAGCTATGTCATGGTGACAAGTTTTAATGGTGGAAGAAGCCGGAGTACCCGGAGAGAACCACCGACCATGGGCAAACAATTGGTAAACTTTATCACTTGCGGATGCGAGTCGAGTTCACTCTTTTTGTAATTCACAAAGCCGGGGCGAACCCATGCCGTATTGGTGATAGGCTTGTATGAGTTGCTAGGTAATCCAACTACCTAACTGATTGAGCCACCCTGACCCTCTGTTATATAGAGGTGCCCTCTGTTATATGGAGGTGCCCTCTGTTATATAGAGGTACCCTCTGTTATATAGAGGTACCCTCTGTTATATAGAGGAGCCCTCTGTTATATAAAGGTACCATCTGTTATATAGAGGTACCCTCTGTTATATTGAGGTACCGTCTGTTATATAGAGATTCCCTCTGTTATATAGAGGTACCCTCTGTTATATAGAGGTGCCCTCTGTTTTATAGAGGTACCCTCATAGGCAGGATTGACTCTATAATACTTACCATAAAAATCACCGTCATATCTGAATATGAACTGTTAGCTGCAAGATTTTCTGCCGTTTGAGGAATACTCATTACTTCAAATATTTTGTTTTGATCAAAAACATCTTTAACAAGCATCTTCTGGCCAAATAATGAAATATCAGCATTATTCTCAATGTGATCTAATTGAATTCCATCTATCAACAACCTCAGAATCTTTAACAACGAGTCCTCAGAGGCAGTCACTAGTGGTCTAACCTGAAATAATGAAGTTAGTTTCTTTACTTCCGTAACACATACATTACGTCTATTTACGGCTTGTGAATACCCCTATGGTATCTTCAGGCTTTTCATAGAACCATTTAGTACGTAGTGTTTATACTATATGTGTTTAATGCAAATTTTAACAACTTGGAAAGATGTTTGAAGATACCAAAGGGGATGTTCAGAAACTGTCATGCAAACAAAAACATAAATGCAATAGCGAAATGAAAAAAGACCCCCTTCGCAAAATTATTTGTTTTTAAAAATAAACCGTGACCCACAAAATACTACACAGATAACAAACGAATGTGCAACATGATCCGAACAACAAACCGGGAGTGATACTCTGGGGGTAAGCGGAACCTGCTTCAGTAGTGGCATCTGTTGTGCAAATGTTGTAAAAACCATCCTGTGACAAGTCATGAATAAGGAATCGACCGGATTCTGATTACGACAACGGAACGTATCCTTGGTCATCTACCTGCCGCACGTTACAGATACATTTTATTACACAAAGTTGTATCGGGTACACTTTGACATGTATCAGAATCAAATCCACAAACTTATATGATTATATGAACTGCATACATAGGTAGATATAAAAAAAAACAAGAAGCACCATGCGATCTATTTGTTCGATTAGGGGATTTCCAATGTCTTATGATGATTGTTAGGCGTGTTGGTATTGGTGGGAATATTGACCATCACTGTGTAAATATTCTTTTCATAATTACAAACAAAAAGGGCAGGTATTTAGATTCGTCTGTTGAGAAAGCTGTCCTATAACATAATCTTATGCGTATTGTTTTTAGCAAAATACGTAGATATCAAATTTAGTCCGCACCAATCGATTTGTTCGTTAGTAGTGTGTAAACAGCTCCTGGTGCTTAAAACCATGTACGAAAATTTACAACAGATAATAAATGTGTTTTTGTTTGTTTGTCTGTCTTCGCCCTGTGTCTTTTGTGTCCATTGTTGCTCATGTCTAAGAATTTTATGATTTTTTATGATTTTTTTTCTAAATCAAGAATGGATAATCCAGAGTACACAAATACTCAGGACGACGACAAACAAAAAAAAAAACAAAAAAAACAACACCACACAGAAAACTTGACCGTCAGAGAGGAAATAAAAAATCTACGTAAAAAGTAAAAGAACCATTGTCATTTGAGATATGGATATTTCGTAACGGTCAACCAGACCTTGATGGCGACAGTAGAATGTTTGTAGTTTTCTAATGTTTATTTACTAGGTACATGTACTTGATGTGAACATGGAATGCAAAAAGAATGTGTCCCCTAATATAATTGACGTCCATAATAACAACAAATAAAATCCTACCTGAAATATTGACATTGAACATGTTCCGTCACAGGTTAATTTACAAAAGGTTTGACCAATTCCACGTAAAACTAATGCAGTAACACTTGCCATTTCTGTGCAAAAAACATATAATATATAACAGCAGTATGGAATACAATAGACATGGTGTCTAAACTGATATGGTGTATAACTGATACAGTATATAGCTGACATGGTTTCTTACTGATAGGGGGTATGACTGATACTGTGTATATCTGAGGTGGTGTCTAACTGATACAGCATAGAACTGATACAGTGTACAACTGATACAGTATATAACTGATGCGATGTATAATTGATAGAGTGTATATCTGATATGGTGCTTAACTGGTACAGTATATAACTGATATGGTGTGTAACTGATACAGTATATAACTGATGTGGTGTCTAACTGATAGGGTGTATATCTGATACAGTATATAACTGATATGGTGTATAACCGATACAGTATATAATTGACACTGTGTCTAACTGATATGGTGTCTAACTAATACAGCATAAAAGTGGAACGGTGTATAACTGATATGATGTATATCTAATATGGCGCTTAACTGGACTGGTGCAGTTCTTAACTGATACGATGTCTAAATGATATGGTGTATAACTGATAGAGTATACAACTGATACGGTATCTAACTGATAGGGTGTATATCTGATATGATGCATAAATGATACAGTATTAAAAAATACTGATGCGGTGTATAACTGATACAGTATATAACTAATACGATGTATATATATTGCTTGTTTTTGTTATGCTTTCCTGGTTGAATGGAAATGAATAAATGTTCTATGTCTGAATAAGCGTTTTCAAAATGGCTTAATAATCCGTTCAGCAAATGCTAAACAATCAATGCATTGCTACCATTTCTATAAACTACATGTATTTAAAACATTAAATTATATTACTACTATTGTGAACCCTTGTGTTGTGTAGTCCATGTTTGTGTTGACGTACGCTCTATAACGTATGTGGTCTAGTCACCTAAGGCTTATCTGTGCAGTTTGTTTTGGTTCATTTGTAAGATATCAAGAATGGTTGGGATCCCACTAACAGATTACTGGAATGTCCGACCTCACGATTTAGAGATCCATCGCCCTAACAAATTACTGGAATGTCCGACCTTACGATTTAGAGATCCATCGGCTACTGTTGTGATAATTACTGAATTATGCATTTTGAGGTTTGAAGTTATATTATCAACCATTACTGTTCAACCTTTTTATGTTCAGTTGCTATTAGCAATGAAATATACTTCTACAAGTCTAACACCAGTTGATAAAAGAAATACTAAATATTTCAGAATTCACCCCGAAATTGTGTGGAGTTCGTGAATGCTCAATCTTTAGATTTCTGTGCAATGCTTTGTAGATCATTGTTTGTCCTTTTTCATTTTGCTATTCCATTGTCAGTCCGTCTTTAATTTACAGCTTCTGATTACCCCTTTGGTATATTTTGGCCACTGCATTGTCAGTCCTTCTTTGATTTACAGCTTATAATTACCCCTTTGGTATCTTCAAGCTCATCTTTTGTCTGTCAGTCTTCGATTTGTAGCTTCTAATTACCCATTTGGTATCTTCAAACTCTTCTTTTGTCTGTCAGTCTTCGATTTGTAGCTTCTAATTACCCCTTTGGTATCTTCAAACTCTTCTTTTGTCTGTCAGTCTTCGATTTGTTGCTTCTAATTACCCCTTTGGTATCTTCAAACTCTTCTTTTGTCTGTCAGTCTTCTAGTTGTGGCTTCTAATTAACCCTTTGGTATCTTCAAGCTTTTCCCATCAAAGTGTATATAAGGTTTGTTATTTATTTCACCTCTATTTCACTTTTGGGTTACTGCCCGTAAAACGAGTTTAACCCCACCACTTTTTATTGAAGTGTCTGTACCAAGCCAGGAAAGTGAACGCTCGTGTCCTTGTTTGTTGGAATTTGGAACTGTTCCGAGAGTGTGGTATTTCTTGTTTTCCATTTTCTTCTTCTCTTTGTATTCCGTAAGGTTACAATTGAAAATTACATCCGCATCTCTGTGTGTTTATAAAGTGTCAACATTTGAGCTATCATTAAGGTAATAAGTAAACTACAATTACAGTAATGTTACGACCACCAGAAGTAGGTCTCAAGGTTTGATGAGCTGGAGATATTGTTCCCTTGCTGTAGTAATCGATCACCTGATAGTTCGTAGACACCACAATGATAATCAATTAAAATAAAGACCATTGTACAACAGCTTATAATGCATTCTGTTTAATTAAAACTTTCCAAATGATTCGATTGAGAAAGTAATTAGATGGTCTTTTGACCCGCCTCGATTCAATAACACATATAAAAAATTTGACACGAAATTATTGAAATATAGGAAATCATTGTTTTGTTTTATGTTTTCTTCTGGAGGGAGGGGGTTCTAGTGACGGTCATAACTCTTTTGCTTAGATGTTTGAATAACCAAGATGTAAATTTGACATGACATAATTACTTGTACTACACGTAACACTTAGGAGTATTCCTGTACCCTTCCGGAGAACCTGTGCCCACCCCGGGTTATTTGAGGGGTTCCTGTTGCTCGGTCTTTAGTTTTCTGTGTAGTGTTTTGTAGCTCATTGTTTGTCCTTTTGTCCAAAATGGCCACAAGATAAAGGACAAACAATGATATACATCACACTACACAGAAATCCAAAGGTCGAATAATACGATCCTCACTAAAACGTGTTTATTTGCCCTGTGTGATTTGACGTAGGGCATCAAATATGACCGGGCTTTTAATGCAACATAAACTTATCTAATTGAACGTTTCCGTTACCTCTCGCTACATTAAGTAGCTCAATATCCACCGTTCCACTTGTTTCAAAAGAATCCACTATTGTCTCTATTATGTGAGTGCCTTCAACCTATAATAAGTACATGTTGTATTTCATTATTCCATACATTTAGATTTACAGACGCCGACAGACCGACAATATCATTTAGAGCTCTAGTCTTATATAAACTGATTAGCTATGAAATCGTAATCATTGGCTTTTACATCTACCAGAACAATCAATGTTTTACTCACACGTGAAAACACTTGGATGACCCCACAAATTCACACAGAGGGATGTTTTGGCCGATAAAAACTACCTTAACCCCACAACTGTGCATTGAAGTGGTTGTATCAAACCAGGAAAGTGATGTAAATGTGTGTAAGAGGTATTGATTTTGCCTCTGATTCTACGATTTCTGATTAGAATTTAGAGCTGCTCTGACCCTCGAGGAGTGCCATAATCCTTGCCCATAAAGAATCAAAACTACAGATCGATTAACACGAACCCCTTGATTGCCATCTTGTTATGTTAATGGTAGGAGGTCAATGGCCTGAACAACACGGCCACAAAGGTCGATTACAATCATTCATATTTTCATTTTAATTTCCTATGTATTGAAAGAGGATAAGATACAACCCAAGGGCTATTAGAAGATCTCTTCATTCATATTGATCAGGCATATACACGACAATTAGATAACAAGATTATATTTCTTGCGTAATCAGTTATTTTGCTGTAATCAGTTATTTTGCCAGATGATAGTTTGTATTTCAAATAAATAATATGTTACTGTATTATACCATACAACAATAAGGACATGGAAATGTAAATCGAATTACGTACACCGTTATCACTGCCAATACTTTTATTAGACTTGACAGTATATATGAGTAACACAGCGGGTGTCTTATAAGAAGCAAGAACTGCTTACCCTTCGCGGGCACCTGAGTTTACCACTTGTTGTTTGGTGTGGTCCGTGTTGCTCATCTTTTGTGCTGTTGTCCTATTATGTGTCTTTACTTTCTGTGTTCCATGTAATTTGTGCTTGTTTGCGCATAGTGGTGTCCAACACATATTGTGGTGTGTTTTCTGTTTTGCTTCTCTTCGCCTTATATTGTTAGTTTCTCTGGATTGTCTTTTTTTCATTGCCCCTTTGGTATTCTCTAACGTTATTTTGTCTCGTGTGCAGCTACATCCATGATGATCCTTTGTGTTAAGAGAGGATAAATATGAAAAGCCATGCTTACCACAGAACATGCCAAATCAGCGTCTGCATTTGTGTAATCTTGTTGTAATGCTGTGGTCGTTTGCTGGAGATATTGCAAGGCTTCGGCACTTGTGAAGCTGCTCTGCCCACTTACAGCTTCCATAATTGTTGCAATCTCAGCTAATAAAAAAGATCAGATCATTACATTTATTAAATAGATCGCTATACAAACTTTTCAAAGGTACATATACATTGTGTTTGGATATTGACCAGTGATATTCGCTGATTGTCATGTAAGAATGGGGAAACCAGGCGTCCATCAGCGGAAGGGAAGTACTGCTGATGTTTCTAAAGAATGGTTGAGTCGGTTGAAGCCAGCAGTGAACGGAACAGAAAAAGAAATATTTCAGAAGCATATTAAGGGCTGCATTCCAGACATTGTAGATGGTAAATGACGTCTTAAACACTAGATAAACCACAGAGGAGGCACATTCTGATGTAATGTTAATATTTCTTAGATGACAATAATCATATATCGGAGTCATATGGTACCGTTGTAGTTAAATTAAGAAAATGGCGTTGAAAAATGGTTGAAATAGTACGTGAATACATGTTATTGGAGAATCGAACTATATGTATTCTGTATCACAGTTACCTATACAGGTAGCATATACGCATAATAACACAAATTCGCCAATTACGACAGGTCAGTGGTTTTCTCCGGGTACTCCTGTTTCCTCCACCAATAAAATTAATCACCACGATATAGCTGAAATATTGTTGAAAGTGGCATTAAACACCATAAACCAAAACCGATCAGGGAAGCTTAGAACAATAGTAGTTCTTTTTAAAGAAAGAAACCTTCTTTTTGTTGCATTTTGAAAAATATTGAATACAATGGCATAATTGAAATTGGCCATTAAAGGTCAATATATAAGAATTATTTTCAGTCCAAATTTAATTGGATTTAATCCTACCAATGTCTAAATTCATGACCCATAAATATACTGTATTTTAGAGGATGACTCGAATATTTTAAAAAGAAGGGGATGTCCCGCAGCATGACATTTCACTACAAGAATTTAAACATCCCATGATATTCTGACAGAACGAAGAGGAATCATGTACGTTTCAGAAAATAGTATAGTGTTGGAAAGTTGAAACTTCAGAAAAAATTGTCAGGTAGACTCAAAGAAACCCAGTATTGGTAGAAAATCTTCGATTTACGGATTCTGATTACCCCTTTGGTATCTTCAATCTCTTTTTAGGAAATTAATGAAAGTTTTTACCCGAATATAGTTAATCATGGCTGTGATATTTCGGGATACAGCTAAGGTTTAGACTTAGAAACATTACATTTGCCACTTTTGCCCCATTGCTTGCAAACCGCATCGGTGGTGTATTGGTTGGCGCGTTCGCTTCGAGTGCAATAGATCGTGGATTCGAACCCGGTCGAGTAAAACCAAAGACTATAAAATTAATAAAGACTGGATGGATCGGAATCGAGTAAATATCGTCGAGAGGAGCAACATGTCTACCAGCAGACTGTTGATTAGTGAAGTAGCACTATGAAAAAACTAACTCAGTGTGATGGTCTAGTACAAAGTAGATATCATCATCATCTCATCAAAATGTAACTTGTTCTCGCTGTAATATAGCTGAAAAATTACTGACTTGGCGGTAAACAGTATTTATTCATTTAGATTAAACATATTTTATTTGCTCAAATATGCAAAAAGGATAAGACACAAGTTAAACAAACTTATGAAGTCTTCTCCTCCATACAATAAGGTACAACATTATTTGATAGAGCATGCATGCATATGAATATTTCTTACATTAATATGTGTAAATTGAAGAAGAACAGAGAATGAAGAAAGGAATTAGAGAAGGAGAGAGAGAGGTTGGTGGTGATGGTGTGTGTGGTTGTTCATTTGGTGAACAACTTAAACAAGAAACTTTTCAGACCTCTTGATATATTCAAGCACGTGCTTAAAAATAATTTCGTTCTGTTCATTTGAAAGAATAGGATTACCACTAGCTAAAAGCTTGAGGTCTATAGCACAGTCATTAGGTAGCCAGCTGAGATTGTGAAACAATTTATATCTCATATTTGCATAGTGGGAACAATCAAAGAAGTGATACGAGTGTTCACGATTGGCCCCACAACGACAAGACGGATCTGAGACTATATTTACTTGGAACAAATCATAAGTTAAGAAAGAAGCAAAACATCGAAGTTGGGTTAATGCAATATTAAGTTTTCGAGGTCCAATTTCGAAATGCTTAGGAACTTGCCTATTATCTTTCTGTTTTATTAATTCAGTTTTAAATTTTGCAATATATTCCATATTTCGAAGAGATGGATTTAAGCTATTCCATTGACGTATTGGTGAAGGAATAAATGAATCACAAGTAATCGATAGTCTGCAAAATGGTATTATTATATCACTTCCATTACGCAATGGATAAACAGTTGTCTTTGAATCGTTGGAGGAATTAAGTCACAATGATTCCTGGGTGCATTATTATTTTGAATATTATAAAACATTTGTAATTTTCTCCTTTTTCTTCTTTCTGTCAATGATTCCCAGTTTAACTCTTTATAAATTAGAATGGAACTAGCAAATATTGGAAGACCAGTAACGATTCTAGCTGCCTCAAGTTGCAACTGATCAAGTTTATTAGAATTTCGCACACCACAATTATCCCATACTTCACTAGCATATTCAAAAATTGGTCTGATGTAAACTAAATAGGGTTTCTCAAAATTTTTCCTAGAAAGTTTATATTTTAACTTTCGTAGAACATTCAGGTGTTTGTAAATACTTGACAATATATTTTCTATATGTACATTCCATTTAGCATCGCTGCTGAATGTAACTCCTAAATGTTTATGAGAATTTGTAATTGGAATAGTTCTTCCATTAAATGTAAAATTTAATTCTGGAATTTCCGTATTTGAAAATAACATAATTTCTGTTTTATCCTGGTTAAAAGACATCAACCATTTCTTTGACCATTCATCCAGCTCTTTCAAGTCGTGATCAATCACAGTTTTTATCTGTAATTCATCACGACTGGAATAGCTGAAGGAAGTGTCGTCTGCAAAAAGTCGGCTAAGAGAGATTAGATCCTCAGCAATATCGTTAATATACAAAATAAATAAGAGAGGACCAAGAACTGAACCTTGAGGTACACCAGCTGAAACATTGCAGAGTGAAGAAGACGAATTGCAGGTAACTAGAGAACCAACTTAATAAATTGCTATCTACACCGTATGATTTAATTTTATGCAACAACCCTTTATGGCAAACTTTGTCGAACGCTTTAGAAAAATCACAGAAAACAAAACAGCTAATTTCCTTTTTTTCTAGTGAATTTAGAATGCAGTTGTACATTTCTAATAGTTGGTGTACTGTTGAATATTTTGGGAGAAAACCAGATTGATATTCATAAATTAACTTGTTTCTTTGCAGATGGATAAAAACATATTTATAGATAACACGTTCCATTATTTTTCCAACACAACTTATGAGAGATATATGTCTATAATTAGACGGTAATGATTTGTCACCTATTTTAAATATTGCAATCACATGTGCAATCTTCCAGCTGGTTGGATATTTACATTGTAAAAGAGATTTATTAAAAATTATTTGAAGAGGGACTGCTATTTTTTCAGGACATAAATTTAACATTTTGTGATTGATTATATCAGGCCCCGATGCCTTATTAGGATTTAAAATTTTAATAATATCAACAATCTCATCTGTTGCAATGACTATGTCTCGCAGAAAATTATTGGTCCTATGTTCAATATCTGGAAGAGGAATATTGGCATCTTCCAAAGAAGAAATAAAACTAAAATAATTATTTAGTAATTCACACTTCTCGTCGTCTTCGTAAACTACCTCATCTAGTCCTTCATCCTGAATTATATTTTGGAGAGAGGGTATATTACTATATCCTTTATTAGATTTAATTAACATCTTCATTATTTTCCAGTAAGTTTTTGGATTTGATATATTTTCTAAGATTAAAGTGTCTAAATTTTGTTCGAAATGTTCTTTAGCTGTCTTTTTTAAATTATTAACTTTGTTTCTCTGTTTCTTGTATTTGTCGATATCTGATTGTTTGTTAATTTTTTTTGCTATCTTACGAATACGGTCTCGTTTTCTAATTTCTCTTCTGAGTTCACTATTAAACCATGGTCTATCGCTATTACGCATAGTGACCATTTTGGTTGGAATGCACTCCCTTGCGACTCTGAGGAATGTCTCGGTGAAGGTATTACACATTTCATCAGCATCCTCCAAGTCGGAAAGTAATGCATTCCAATCGACGGTATCGAGTTTGCTTGAAAAATTTTCATGGTCAGTTCCTTCATATAACCATACTTCTCTTTGAAAAGATCTGGTTTGAAATTTAGGACATTCTATAAAAATTGTTGATGCATCATGATCACTAATATCAGACGGGACTTTCAAAACATCCGAATAAGAATAATGCACAGAATCTCTTATTATAATAGGGTCAAGTAATGTACTGCTGTGTTCCGTAATTCTCGTGAGCTTTTCAATAACATTCGTCAAATTAAACAAATTCATGGTGTCAAACAATGTATTATTACGAGAAGAAAATAAATCTGAATTCAGGTCACCTGTTAGTATTATGTTTTGATTAATCTGATAACCCATCCCTATAGCATGATTAAGTCGTGTCCAGTAGTCGGCGTCTGTCCATTCAGGTCTATATGTACTACATAATAAAAACCTTGTACCTTTACCTTGTATTTCTACCCAGATGGATTCATCAATGTGATTTTCGAGTTCGTGCTTACGGATAACTGAAATATAATCTTTGAAGTAAATAAGAAGACCCCCACCTGCTTTGTTGCGATCTTTACGGATTATATTTTTTTAAAAGGAATCAATCTCAATATCATTATTACTGATGTTTGGATGTAAATGTGTTTCTGTTACAGCAATAATATCAAATTCGTCATTGAAATTATTAAGAAAATCTAATTTATTCCGCGCACTGCGAATATTTATGTTACATATTGAAATGGAATTATCACTAACACTTGAATAATTTATTAATTCTGGACCTGGATTAACTTCAACGTTCCCAATGATCAGGATATATTGTAATACAAACAACAGAAAAATAATGTCTATATTAGGATTTAGGCTTTGAAGTAGAGAGAGCGAGACGACGAGAAATGTACATCGAAAATTAGTAAGTAGTATTTCTTGATAAGTATATACAGGAAAATTAACCTTAAAAGGTCTACGGTTTCCTGTTATGCGTATATGGAATAGTCCGATGGCTGCCCTGTAGTCATCGATACAGTTACCCATTGGGGTTTAATATTATACAATTCATTTTAAAGGCGCAATCCATCGAGTAATTTACAACTTGAACACCACACACATCATCACATAATTGGACACAAAATTTGAAAGAAAAAGATAGAGAAGGAAAACAAATAAACCGATTTATATAAATAATAAACAGAACACAATAAGTCATTTTCAAAATGTGAGGTATAAATGAAATTTATACAGAAATGGGGATACATTTCATAATTACCGTTTAAATTGGAAGACATGTCATTGTACAATTTTTATCAGAAAAGAATCGAATCATTAAACAAAACAAACAAAAAGGGAATTTTCTGAGGAAACCCAAGTTCAAAACAATCACAACTGTCATATCACCAACTTGAATTATAATTATAATACTAATAAAATAATAAAACTGTGATTAATTATATTGTTGTTGTAGTATAAAACCTTCATTCTATGGAAATGACTTCACTAATTGACAAACATTGATCGATATAAGACATTACTCCCAACACAAACACAAATTAACATTTTTGAAACACAATAATTAGCTAGTATGTACACAATCAATAATAAACTAATTTTAAATTAAAAATATTTATAAAAGTTTATGAAACTAACAAGTAAACTGTTCAATATGTAGCAGTAAAAAAAAAATCCGACACATTAACAGTTTTGGCATATAGTAATTAGCTAGATTTCTCCATTATGGGAAAGTATACATTTATATATGTATCAATTTAGGCATAATATTTTTTTCAAATAAATTGACATGGTTCGGTTTTCAATCATATATTAACAAATTAATTGTCAATAGATACGTAAAACTGGCTGATTATTGGTTAAAACTATTAAATATTGATAACTTTAAATTGTTACAAAGAAAGGAATCACGATAGTTTTATTGAAAATAATATGATACATCTTATTTATTCTGTCTCACGCGTTCCTGTCTCACGCGTCGCTTAGAAAACCTTCATCAAGATAGGAAAGCCAAATAATAAATAATTGAAAATTAAGTAAAATTAGGAGTGTTTTATCAATTATGTATTGTCAAAACTGTGTGTGTCTATCACAAGTTACTATAAACGAGAAAAAAATTGATTTTGCTTGAATTCAAACAGAGAATTATTGGTTTAAGCAATATTTTATTTCACATAAATGATGTACACGAGTATATAAATTACAACAGCACTATACAATTAAACATTGTAATGATATCTAACCATCTTTGTAATAATTAATACATATCCAGAAATTGAGGGTACTTTCCTCATAAATATTCATCATATTTAAATTAGATTTTGATCACGTGACTGCAGTTTCAAGCTGGATGGACCGTTTATTAGATTTGTCAAAGAAATAGCCTATAGTACGGAAATTCAATTTGTCCGTCAATGATTCGAAAATTAAAAGTTATTGTTTATTTCCGCAAAGTTTTTCTTCTGTCAAAATTCAAATATCTAAAAAATTCAAAAACGTTTTGTAATGATTTTAGACATGTCTTTGATATCGCGATCATGCAAAAATGATCATATTATATTTAATGTGGGAACCCCAAGTTTAGAAGCTAGAAATATAAGGTTAGTTAATATAATTACATATATTATTGAGGAATCTAAATTAATTTCAGAAAATATGTCGCCAAATGTCATTCATTGTTAAATTTTGTGTCACACGCCACCAGTTTCATGTATTTCAGACATTTTTACATAGACTCTTAAGGCCAAAAAAGGGTTCGTCGCCTCGGATTTTCATTTAGTCCAGGAACCTCGGATATTTAATTGTTTTCATTAATTTTTATTTCATTTAATTCAGCTTGATTCAATGTATCATTTTCAAGTTCAGAAAATGATACACATGCAATTATGAATGATATCGTCTATATAGATCATATGAAAATTGCAGACGTCCCGGCGTCGCCATCTTAGATATGCAAATGAGCAAAGTACCCATCATTTCTGGCTATGATGCTTTGACATGCATATCTCCCTACTCCAATTGAAACGCCATTGGTTACACTGTTTGATTTTGTCGTGGATAACATGAAAAATGTTTTAGATTTAAATTTCTTTATAACAAGAAAATTCTATTACACTATTATTAAGTAACTACAGTTATATTTGCATAGATAAGATGCAAACTGCCTTTGTGATACAGATAGTACTACTCGGGCCAATACGGGACAAAGTCTTTGTTCCGACCAATATTGGTGTTCCGGATTCTCTCCAGATTTTGCATGCGTATCAACGATAAAATAGAGACGCTCTATCAGACAAAAAGGAAAGGAAACAAAAGAAAATAAACAAATGAAATTGCTTCATCTCAAGAGTAAATGTAATGAAACCAGAATGTCATTGAAAAACCATTGTTCATGTTAAAAAAAGGCAAACTCGTTATTGTCGTGAATTTATTAAAATGTTGAACTCTTTAAAGCGAAAGGATAAAAAGACATAAAACAACATGTTATGGTTAATCAATAAATGTATCATTACGTGATGGTTTCCGTTTTGGCCTATAGCTAGTTATTAGTTATTAGGTAGCTGTATTGGACTTCGGCTTCATCTCAAGCCAATACAACTACCCTCGAAATAATAACTATGCCAATACGGAAATCATCAGGTAATAATATTCTATTACAAACCATTTGACACTAGAAATTTGCTTTTTTATTTTACACCGGAAAATGATTTTTTAAGTGAAAGAATACATAAAAAATCACATGCTTAAAATCTCCAATGTAACAATTAAACAACATACAAAAAAGGGTCCCTTTCTAGCTGTATATTAATTTGTTTTAATATGAAATACTGACTTATTGATAATTTTATATATGAAGCTAATGTTTATTATGAAAACTCATCTAAATGGTTGTTTTTATATAAATATATTCATGAAGATTTTTGAATGCAGTTTTATTTGAGTCATTAATATGTAAATTCCATTAAAGTACACACAGTTTGAACTTTGAAACGGGAAACATTGATAATGTATAGAAAGACACAATCGATCTTGCATCTGTGAAATGTTTGATAAAAGAATAATAGAAGATGAATACCATTTTATTTTTAAATTGCAGGAAATATTGCAAACTTTGATGAATATATGTAAAGCTACAATACTGCAGAAATTCACCTGCTTTTAAGTTTGCACAGTTTAAAATATCTGCTAGTAATATAAAATGACTTAAATAACATTGGAACATATTTATATATATGTAGCTGCAAAAATCCGTTCATTATGAAACTACAACCTTTTGTATTCCATAATCTGCCTATATAATATATGTATCATATTGAAGTAATATTACCCTACCGGAGCACTTGAGTTCACCCCCAGTTTTGAGTGGGATTCGTGTTACTCGATCTTTAGTTTGATGTGTATGTTTTGCAGATCGCTGTTTTTCCTTTTGTCATTTTTCTTTTGGCCATTGTGTTGTCTGTCCCTCTTCGATTTACGGATTCTGATTACCCATTTGGTAACTACAGGAATAATGGCGCAGGAGTAGGCGGACTACAAACAGCTCTCATACTTATTGGCTTTATCATACGTTTTCAGCCAAATTTCAACAACAATATTGAAGTGTATGATGTCAGGCCAGAAAACCTTGGCTTTTACGCTTGTCAACTGGACATTAAGGAGAGCAAATTTGACTACACCATCCAAAAACTTTGTTCGGGTCTACTCGATACATCAAACCAAAATGGCCGACCTGAAAAAATCATAACAGGAAATAGAAAAATCGCCAACCCATCAACGTATTGTCTTATATTGAGTATTTTACTTAACGGCGACATACATATCAACCCTGGGCCGATAAAATACCCCTGTACTCTATGTCAGAAGTCAGTGAGATCAAATCAGAAGGCCATCCAATGTGATTTCTGTGACAACTGGACTCACTTAAAATGCACTAAAATAACTGTCTCTGAATATACAAAACTAGGAGAATCCAACGAAACATACTTCTGTAAAATATGCACCGATCGATTGCCAAAATTTACAGACTCTTACTTTGGTGAAACATCGTTCAGATCGAATGATAATGTTTTTAACCTAACCGGAAGTTCATTATCTAGTACTCACGATGAAAACAACGAAACATACGACATTTTCAATAAACTTACTGAACAGAGAAAAAAACATCCAGAAACATTTACCTGTGCGTATTTAAACATCAATAGCATAAGATATAAATTCTGTTCCATGAAGCAACTGTTAACAACCAACACAGTTGATATGCTCATCATTGCTGAAACCAAAATTGATAACTCCTTCCCAGACGCACAATTTAAAATTGAAAACTATCACTTTTGTAGAGCTGACCGAAACGCACATGGCGGCGGATTGATTGTTTATGTACGATCCGACTTAGTCTGCGACAGGAAAAACAAGCTTGAATGTAAAACTATTGAATCCATCATGATTGAAATTCTTATCAACAAAAGAAAATGGTTAATATCGGGCTTATACAGACCACAGTCAATTAATGATAATAATTTCAATAAAGACTTTATTGATACTTTCGATAAAATTTCCACCTTATATGACAGTATTTTGATTTTGGGTGACATTAACTATGACATGCTCTCTGAACATAAAGGAGCACCACTGAAAACTGTATGTGATATTTTTGATTTTGTAAACCTTGTCCTACTTGTTTTACTAAAGGTGCCCCTGCAACTCTTAATGATGTTATTTTGACAAATCGATCAACTTTCTGTCAAAATATGCAAAACTTTAATTGTGGCTTGAGCGACGTTCATAACATTATATCGGTTCAAATCAAAGGAACAATTCCTAGAATAAATAAAAAGTTTGTAGAATATAGGAGCTTTAAAAAGTTCGACCAAGAATTTTTTTTAAATGATTTAGAGCAAAAAAACTTAAACTCAATTGTTGACAAGTGTGATAATGTAAATTCAGCATATGAGAATTTTGAATCAGAATTTATTTCTGTAATTAATAAACATGCCCCAATGAAAAAGAAAAAACCTGTAAATAAACCAATCCCATTTATGAATAAAAATCTCAAAAGAGCAATCTACAAAAAAAAAATGTCATATAATAAGTACAATAGATGTAAAAATAAACAAAATTGGGAAATATACAGAAAGCAGAGAAATTTGGTGAACAAAATAAAAAAACAATCCATCAGAAATTATTTTATTGAAAGATGTGCAGGTGGTCCTAAAAGTAAACATTTCTGGCCTACAATAAAACCCTTTCTAACGAATAAAGGCTCTCATTTTGCTAAAGACATAATTCTGTGTGAAAACGATAATATTATAAATAACCAAACAGAAGTAGCTGAAACATTTAACAATTTCTTCATAAATGTTGCTAAAGACATCGGTTCACAAAACATAAAAACAGATGATAACCATCCAAGTATAAAAGCAATAAAAGAAAATAAAACTGAAACTGACCAATTTATTTTTAATCCCATTAATGAAGAATTTGTTAATAAAGAAATGAATAAAATTGGTATAAAAAAGGCTACAGGAAAAGATGGAATATCTTATAAAATCTTAAAATTATCTAAATCTGTTGTAGCAAAGCCCATTTCTAAAATTATAAATAAATCCTTTGAAACATCAACATTTCCTGATAAACTTAAAGAAGCACAAGTGGTTCCCTTACATAAAAAGAATAACACTCTAGATAAAGGCAATTACCGACCAGTCAGTATCCTTCCCATGATATCTAAAATCTTTGAAAGTGCAGTAAACAGTCAAATTGTCGAATTCTTTGACTCACATTTTCATACTTTTTTATCTGCTTTTCGGAAAGGCTACGGATGCCAAGCTGCTTTATTAAAGGTAATTGAAGACTGGAAAAAGGCTTTAGATCAAAATAAATATGTTGCGGCCATACTCATGGACCTATCAAAAGCTTTTGACTGTTTACCCCATGACCTGCTTATATTAAAATTAAAAACCTATGGTGTATCTCCTTCTGCTTTAAATCTAATAGATAGTTACTTAAAAAATCGTAAACAGTTTGTTAAAGTGGGCCCCCATATTAGTAACTGGCAAGATATTTATAAAGGGGTGCCCCAGGGTTCAATACTTGGCCCTATCCTTTTTAAAATCTTTTTAAACGATATTTTCTATTTTATAAAAAATAGTGATCTTTATAACTACGCGGGTGACAATACGCTTTCCTACTCTGATCATGATATAAATAAAGTAATCTCTACTTTGGAGGATGACAGTGTGACTTTAATTAATTGGTTTTCCATTAACAAAATGAAGGCTAACCCAGAAAAGCTCCAGGCAATTGCCATAGGTAAACAAACCAAACAACAAAACTTAATCTTTACTATTGACGGAAATAGAATTGAATGTGAATCTGAAGTTAAACTTTTAGGCGTAACAATAGACTTTCAATTAAATTTCAATGAACATGTATCAAATATTTGTAAAAAGCCTCCAGGCAATTAAATGTATTAAAAAGAATTGGTACCCATTTAACAAAACTAGGAAAACTTACAATCTACTACTCCTTTATTATGTCCAACTTTAACTATTGCCCACTTGTTTGGCACTTTTGTGGAGAAACGAATACCAAAAAAATAGAAAAATAATACAGGAAAGGGCTCTGAGATTTATATACAATGAATACACCTCTAATTATGAAGACCTGTTATGCAAATCTAAACTGCCATCCCTAAAAGTAAGGAGACTTAGAACATTTGCTTTAGAAGTTTTCAAAATTGTTAATAAGGATTGTCCTGTTTATTTATTTGACCTCATAGATATAAAAAATACTTCGTATTCTTTTAGATATCAAAATAAAGCAGCTTTACCACAGGTAAGAACTACAAGTTTTGGTTTGCAATCGTTTCGTTATGCAGGTGCAAAACTCTGGAATGAGCTGCCTGACCACTTTAGAAAAGACATGTCACTAGACCAGTTTAAAAATGTGATTAATACATGGCCAGGCAGCTCATGTCATTGCTTTGCATGCAAGGCTTCAGTTTGATTTCCTTCCCTTAGTATGCTAGATATTTTAGTTTAGTTCATCAACTGTGCTTATTTTTAATTTAGTTCAATTACTGTGCTTTTATGTTCTACTAGATATTTTTAGTTTAGTTCATCAACTATGCTTATTTTTAATTTAGTTCAACTACTGTGCTTTTATGTTTTATAATATGTATGTGGTCTGCTTTTTATGCATGTCTGTCCTTATGCTTGTTTTGTTATTTACATGTATGTCGGTTTTAAAAGCTCTTCAGAGCTTATGTTGTATGTTTTTATACTCCGACTTTAAATAAAATTTGTATCAGTGTATCGGTATCTTCAAACTCTTCTTCGGTCCATCACTATGATACACTATTTATTATTTCATTAGGAAACCTTAGTATTTCACATACATGTATGTCATAAATGCAGTTTTAATTATTAAATTTCATTTGGTAAGATGAACATTTAGAAGATTTATGGGTGTTTCTATTATATTAATTTTCTTCTTGACTGACATTGTGAACGCCATGTCGTGTGACGTACATTATGAACGCCAGGTCGTGTGACGTACATTATGAACGCCATGTCGTGTGACGTACATTATGAACGCCAGGTCGTGTGACGTACATTATGAACGCCATGTCGTGTGACGTACATTATGAGCGCCATGTCGTGTGATATACATTGTGAACGCCATGTCGTGCGACGTACATTGTGAACGCCATGTCGTGTGACGTACATTATGAACGCCATGTCGTGTGACGTACATTGTTAACGCCATGTCGTGTGACGTACATTGTGAACGCCATGTCGTGTGACGTTATTGTGAACGGCATGTCGTGTGACGTTCATTGTGAACGCCATGTCGTGTGACGTACATTGTGAACGCCATGTCGTGTGACGTACATTGTGAACGCCATGTCGTGTGACGTACATTGTGAACGCCATGTCGTGTGACGTACATTGTGAACGCCATGTCGTGTGACGTAAATTGTGAACGCCATGTCGTGTGGCGTACATTGTGAATGCCATGTCGTGTGACGTACATTGTGAACGCCATGTCGTGTGACGTACATTGAGCTACGACCATGTTAACGACCTATTAGACCAACTAAGAGTAAATAAGAAAACGAGCAGCGCTGTAACGATAAAAAAAATAACGATTTTATTATTCATTTACACAATAAAGATTGCAAAAAAAGAGGCTAACTGACGCTTGGTGACAAAAGGGCATTCCTTACATTATCAAGGAGTATTACTATTTCAATAATGTTCTCGCTTACAGGACTGGGTACTGGAGAAGGTTGTCAGGGCTCAAACCCACATATCTGCTCAGGGTGTCCCCTGGTAGAGGATGGGGAGAAACCTCTCGATGGGGCGTTGTCAGACATCTTTTGTAGATATCGAAAAAGATTATGCGTGGTAGTAAAAAGTCGTTGACCCGGTTGACCCATCCATTCACTCATTTCTGTATTGTTTATATATATATTATTGTACTTGTTCTCGTCATGAATATAATAGAAATACTGCTCGTCTGACCTTAAACAATAACCAATCGTGTACAGGAGTAGACGCATTGTGACTGCTACGAAAGACTAAGACCAACTCGCCATGCTTTAAAGTGGCAGTCAGAAGTCGTTGACCCGGTTGACCCATCCCTTCACTCATTTCTATGTTGTTTATATATATCATTGCACTTGTTCGCGTCCTGAATATAGTAGAAATACTGCTCGCTAGACTTTAAACAATAATCAATCGTGTACAGGAAGGCGGTCGTTGATTACAATAAAGGATCTCGATAAAACGTGCTTAAGTAGAACAAGCGTGAGGTGAACAGTTTATTTATTTATTTATTTATTTTTATTAAATTTCTATAATTATATTGTTGATAAAAACATACAGACCAAGAAACTTTCTATTGAAATGGGAACTTAGCCTTATTTTTTTAATTGTCTTATAACAAAAGTAATCTATCAATATAATATGTGAATAAGATATCAAATATCAAAATCAATTAAGATACAACGGTGTTATTAGAAAGAAATTAAATGAAACAAATAAACAGTAAAATGGTCAGATTAGTGTCAGGCGTCGACAATGATTACATATATGTGTATGCTGGGTGTTACTACCCAAACGTTGACAGGGCGGATAATTGCAGTTCTGACCTTGAATATAATGGTGCACATTATGTGAACAGAATTATTTTATATTAACCTATAATAGCAGAAAATCCATTTAAGATATAGTATGTATTTTTATCATTTGTTGTGTTGTGTTTTCGTCTTGTGTACCCTATGTTGCCAGTGTCTCTGGATTTTTCTTTTTTGATTGCCCCTTCGGTATTCTCCTACGTTTACTTGGAGATGCAGTTAGTATATCGCCAAAAAAAGGAAAAAAGAAATGAAGCAATTAACCTTCGATTGTAATTATATTGACTACCAGCGGTGTCCATTTTAGAATAATTTGAGCGACAGGGAAGAACGAAGGTCAAATGCCTCAGGGTTCTCTCGGGGTGGGATTTGGGTGTGGGGGTTCTCACGACATAAGACTATTTTATTGTGGTTACAAAATCTACAATGTCAAGACCATTCAGTGTCAATTAAACATATCTAGCCTAAGCTAAGGATGATTTGTTATGTATGCTTAACGTTATCTTTAGGGAACATTTAGGAAACAGTGGAATACGGAAAAACGGGAAATGACTGACTTACCGATAATACTGTCATTAGTGATAAATAATTGGAAACTTCCAATTTTCGTCTTTACCTCCAGTTGTTTGTAGGAGGGTGCATGTCTTATTTATGTTATTTGTGCTTGTTTGCATACAGTGGTGTTCAACACATATTGTGTTTTGTTTTTGTTTTGTTTTTCTTCATTTTGTGTACCCTATGTTGCCAGTTTTTCTGGATTATCCTTTTTGATTGCCCCTTCGGTGTTCTCTTACTATTTCGGATTCGGGTACGCTGTCGTATTCTAAAACCGCGTGTCTATGAATAATACTGATATGGATTGAAACTTCTGACCTTTGAAAATACGATGACTGTAACTCGGCTCGTACTGTACACCTATTATTTTCTGAGAAATCATGAACCACTACAGCACTTTTAAAGGGTAAATTTGCAACTATATTGCGGTATTGTTTGTTTTGCCAGACCGCTCGGAATTGGTGAGACGGATAAACTCTCAATAAATCAAAGAAATATTCGTACATTTCGTGTGGACTTGTTTTCTTCCTGATAAGCTGTAGTTTTCTCCGTGTTTTGTCGCCTTTCACTTTTAACGTTACATACTCGTATCGTTCCCAGTTGACACTAAATTCGTCATTTGAACTTTTGCATCCGTCAACAGATTTAAAAGTTTTGAACCGCAGTCGGAACATTCCCGGTTTAAGCATGCGTTTTTGAAAAGACTATTGTTCGGACCTTTTGGACACAACGTTTCGTTGACAACATCCTGTAAGTGATTATAAATTGGACTTCTAGATTTGTCATTTTCAGATAAGTTCTGTGTTTTAAATAAACTACGTCGAAAATCCATACACCGTTTGAACAACATTTTGGTTTCCACACAGATTCGGCAACAACATGTCATACGATTTTTTTGTCGAACCGGAATAACAAAGAATGGTTTGAACGACTCAAATGAACGTTGACTTATTCTAATGTCAGGATATTCTTCTTTAAAAGTTAAGTATGCTTCCGTCTGTGTTTTTTCGAGAATTTGAATTGAATGTGACGTATACAGTTTTGGTCCTGTCCTGACTCTTTTTACATCTTTTTTGTTTCCTGTTAATCTCGAGATTTCCGGAGATAACCAAAAATTATAAACTAGTTCCTTAGTTTTTTCTGAAAGAGCATTTTTTCTTTTTCTATGACTAATGAAATCAAAACAGGATTTCTCAGATTGGAGTATTTTTGTACGAATTCGTTGTCCACCAGATAACCGGGAGGGTTTTAAACCTAGTTTTTTTTAGCTAAGGAAGTTTTTACATTTTCCTGCAAATTTTCGTTGCTAATTGATGCAATCACTGTCGCTAATGCGCGTCGTGCCTCGTTTGATCTTTTCAATTTTGCATTCTTGACAAATCCTTTTACGTTACTTAAAACGGTTTTTTCTACAGAATTTGGAGCTAATTTTGTATTCGTGTTCCTTGTTTTCGGTGTTTCTCGATTAATTAAATCAGACATGATTGCAGCGCGTTTTATTGGCGAAGAGGGGAGAACTTCTTTTAGTTTTTTAAGAAATCGACATTCTCCATTCTGTTTTTAGAGATTGCATCAAAAGTGTTCAAGTTCTGTTGGCGATGTTTTCTTTGTCCTTCTTTGTCCTTTAGTCTTTTCATTTTCTGTTCCTGTCTTTGCATTCGTTTATAGCTAGCCCATTTTGTGTTTGATTTCTCACTCACTAATATAGCATTTCCCATGGTTTCAATTTTCTTTTTCTCTCTCTGATTTTTTTTATAAACGTCCCATTTCGAATTTGATTCTTCCCGTATTACTTTATTTTCCGCTTTTGAGTTTTTTTTCCTTCATTATAAGATTGGTTTTGTTTTTTCCTTTTGTCTTTTCTTTTTTGCGTATACTGATCCAGATTTGTTGATAATTTCATTTCTGAAAATAAAGTACACGTATGTAAACATTTTATTTATTTATTTATTTATTTATTTATTTATTTATTTATTTATTTATTTATTTATTTATTTATTTATTTATTTATTTATCATTTAAGTTAGTAAAGGTGGGTTTTATTTGCAAATTGTTTGAAGATCGATGAGATATTTTTTTTTTCATTACGTCAAGACATTTTGATATTTGACGACGTTCACAGTTCAGCGTGCAATATTGGAAATTTTTTGGGACAAGCATTTGTGGGTACCGTATATTTTTTTGTTTTTTGAAGTGCATCGAAAAAGAATTGCAAATTTGATATTAATGTAAAAAACGTATTTCTAAAATGTTTTCATATTTTTTTCTGTTGTGTGAATTATTTTTTAATGATCGTATAATTTTTACCATATGGTTTTAGATTTTAAATTTTAATGACGTTTGGCGTCAAAAATGAGACTATTGGACATTTCAAATGATTTGTATGTGACAAGCATTTTTCGTTGTAATTTTTTTTTACATTCAATTCCAAAGAAATTTCAACTATACAATTTAGATAAAAAACGTATTTTGAGAATGATTTTCTTTTGTTTGTACGTGGACAATTCAACATACTATGTCGGATTTAATTCTACCATGCGAAGACATTGAATGACGTTTCTGGTTGAAAAATGTAACATTGGACATTTCTGTATAACGAATTTTTTTTTATGCAGTTTTCCTATTTCTTGTGAAAATCAAAAGTCATTGTAATATTATGATATATGACAAAAAAGACGTATTTCAGTCATTTTATTTATTTTTTCATTATCAGATACGGTATTTTTCATACGCGTGAATTTCGATGCTTAAATTCACACATTGGACAATTTTAACTGACGTCTTTAAAATGCTTTAATAAAATAAATACTTGACCATTTTTCAAATAGTTGTGCTGAATAATTTGTCATCACAAAAGGATTATTACATAATATTTCGGTTACTTACTGAAAACTTTTTGATCACTTATTTGTCATCTGTTTCCACTTTGTCACTCATAGTACATCAATTGTGACAGCATTTTACATTGTAGATTTTTTATGGAACATGGCGTAGTTGGCGTCCAAATCTAAAATGACGTCGACCCTTCTATTATGACGTCATATGAAAGTGTTGTACAAAATTTCACGAAAATTCGACGACGGGTTCTATGCTTTTGCTACACAGATATAGGAGTAAAGGTTGTGAAATGTTACGCGTGACAGGCACATGAAATACGTGTATGACTGTTTAATATTCATAAATCTTAATTATGCTTTATTTATTTAGAAGAAAATGTTATGAAAGTTAATCTGCTATATTCAGCGAATATCATGATATATAAATTGTAGATATTTACAAGCAAGGGTACTGTAGATTTGTTATTATGATTACAAATTATTCTGAAATTCGTTAAAAACGCAACACCTTGCGCGACGTCTAATGTTTGTTTCACCTAAAACTACAATTTTCCAAAATATTATCTTGAAGTCAATTCTACTCTGATATTCATCATTTGTTTATAATCAAAGGCAGAATTAAATGCAGTTTTACTTGATAATTTCATTGCACATTTGAAAGTAAATATTTTGAAAATACACAAGATAGAGGGGAAGGAAGATCAATCATAATGTAGGACTATATAAACGTAATTACTTATTAAAGAGGTAATACACTACATTTTTGTGGTTTAAAGACTATTAATTAATTGAGCATGCTAAAAACACATATTGAGAGAGAAAGTGACGTTACACCCTCTGTTTATAATACATCAAGAATCAATTGTCAACACAATATCCATTATCAATCAATCAATCAATCAATCAATCAATCAATCAATCAATCAATCAATCAATCAATCAATCAATCAATCAATCAATCAATCAATCAATCAATCAATCAAATGAATAGGGAATTAAATAATATGAGTTTTGTTCCTTATTATTTCGACCCAGAATATTCGACAGAGGAATTGAATCGTCGTCAACTGTTAATCGGTGAATCAACACCGAAACCATTCCCTTTATCTCTACGACTCCAATCACTTTTTCAGAACGCTAACAACCCATTTAAAATATTGTTTGGTTTTCTACCAAATATACATTTGTGAAAATTTTGCTATTTTATTTCTGTGTCGTCATCAAATCTTCTTTGGTATTGCATAAGTGCAATGGAACCGAACAGACGGTGTGTGGTATTGCATAATGCAATTTGTGTGCTCTTCAATACAAAAGAGTTCCACAAAATGGCGACACCCATAAATATCAAAATCGTAATTGTTCAACCCTCCTTGTGTCTCTGTCATTGGTTATCTAAGAAAATAGAAACGTCTAACCTATTTTGTTACATCTATAGTAAACAAACACACAACTTTTGTGTGGTTTCTATCCCATTAAACAAATTACTGAATTAATTAAGCCCTAAACCACAAGGCAATACTAGTACTTTTATTGGCAAATAATCTAAGTATGTGTTTAAATCGTGTAAATATGAAACACATGGTTCTAAAAAATATTTGAAAATTACTTCTATAAACTATGTTCTTTTCTGCATTTTGTTTCCGACTACTTTTGACAAATGACTGTACACGTCACTGACAAACAGTATCATAATAGTATGAATCGAACCCACAAACGGATAATAAAACATTTCACAGACAAATACAAATTCAAATGCCAAATAATTGCGACTAGGAAGATTTTATATCCTAATGAATAATATGTTGACTTAAAAAAGTAACATGTAAAAATGCAATAACTCTTTTTTTTATTTAATTGTATGTGAATTTCTGAAATAACGCCACGATATACAGTGCCCCTTCGTTAAACCGCCACCTTCTGTGCAGTCGGTAGTTTGGCGGTATAACGAGTTTGGCGATAAACTGAGGGACATTGAAAACCGGAAGTTATGTGATTATATGAAAAGATAAACTTTCAACTCGACTGACATGCAGTTTCCACTTGTACAAATACATAAGTATAAACAATACATGTTTAATAAATAAATAAATTAGAATAATTATATTCACATCGGAAATGTCCTGTTTAGTTTGCAGATCTTTGTCAATGTTGACAAATTCTTGAACCGTCATTTGTAGCTCGGGACATCAAGGTCATTATAAACACGTGACAGCAGCAGTTCATCTTCATTTGTGGGGTTATTAGAATATCTCATCTAGGGAACAGTCATTATTTATCAGGTGGAGGGACTGGAACATTTTAAGAGGGGTCAACATTTTTTTTATATAGGTATTGTGGGGGTCAATTTTTAAAACCACTCAGCTTAGGGGCGGTCAATTTAAACTTAAAACATTTGGTTGTAAATAAAAAGTAAAAGTAAAAACAACAAACAAAATAAATGAATAAATAATTTTGAAAACCTAAACAGTTATAAACACTTAAGTGTGAAGGACATGAGAGTAAGGGGTGATATTCAATATTACGTTTAAATAATTAGTAATGCAACTTTGGGAAGTATCTAACTAGGATTTATAAATATCAATGTAGCTATAATTATCTGGAATTTTATTCACATGTATTTTGAAATGAAAGATTCTGATTAAAAATGAACTCAAAGCAAATACCAATAAGTAGTGAACCAAAGAAATCTTACAGCCGTTCTCTGCAAAGAAGTACTGATGTTGTTATAGATTCGGAAAACAATATACGGATATCCGCACAGTGCACACAAACTATTGCAGATAATCGGAATAAGCTAAACGGCTTATTACATGTGTCACAATATTCTAAATTCGAATTCCGCTCACCTCTAGGATTAGCAGTTCTAGATGAATTGCAGAATATCTCGATTTAAGCAATGTGAAAAACATGAATGATTTATTAAGAAAAACAATGATCAGCCTACTAATAACATTGACGTAAGTTGTGTACAGACAGTAGGTCTAAAACATGCAAAGGGAATTTTTGTCTTATTAGAAACAAACTTCTTTACATTTGAAGGAAAATGTATAATCCTGGATAATGTGTGCCCTATTGTTGAAAAAAGATATTGTAAGTTATTTGAAAACCATTAAAATGTGAATGGTGAAAATGAGAGCATGGAAGAGGTTGATATGGATGGAAGTGAGAGTGATCAGGAATTGACTGTTAGTGAAACAGATGAAAGTGAATGGGCAAGTAAGGTGCATGAGATTGTTTGAAGTATGTTTAGATGATCAACAAAAGATAGATATTAAACATTTTGTAGCTTATACTTGTACATGTATATAGGTGACATTTGTCATATACATGTAAGTAGGATATGGGTACGGACAAAGTCATATTTGTGGGGGAGCAATGGGGAGCAACCGGAAGTCACATGACCGGAACTGGCGTCACCGGGAGTCACGTGACCGGAACTGACGTCAATGGGAGTCACGTGACCGGAAGGAAGTCACGTGACCGGAAGTCGCGTGACCGGAAGATTTTTGAATAGGTTATATGATTTAGCCTGTTCTGGAGCAGAATACAATTAATAAAGCGCGAAGCGAAGAGGTTTACGAAAAACGTAAACTGTTTTAACCCAGATTATACTAGTATATCCTGTGCCAAAATTTTACATATTCCTAATATTCCTTATAATTTAATTATTCCTCGATTTTATTTTCGATCGTTTCATGTGACTATTTGAATTTGTCGCTGGCGAATGAATATGCTGGAGACGTCACAATATCAACCCAGGTAATCAAGTATAGCCAATGTTGCTCCAGGCGGATCAGCCAATCAGATAGCAGAATTAACATCAAATTAAATTATTCTTCTGTTCTCCATACAGTTAAACCTGACAGAACCTACCACCGTTTAGACCTACTTTTTGCACAGCAAACAGAGCGATGTCCGGATTAAACAGGTTAAATTTGTAAATGTTACACATTGGTACTAAATATGATGCCATGTTTATACAATATTTCAGTTTAATCGGGCTTCGGCTTATGCAGGTATTTTCACACCATTCGCACTAAATAAGGAGTCTACGTTTCTATTGCAATCACTGGATCGAAAACTTTGGTAGGTGGACTATTAGTCTCCGAGGTTGTCATCCGCCCCAGTAGTCAGTGTTTCGGTACTGACATGGTTTATTACATATCAACGGTTTTATTACCATTACTTAGTTGATCACTTTGGTACGTGGACTATTAGTCTCCGAGGGTATCATCTGTCCATTAAGTCAGTGTTTCATCACGGATATGGTTTATTAGATATATTAATATTTTAAATGTACATTTCCCAAATCATAAAATTTATTAAAACTGAAGTCAATCTCACTCAGCCATAGTTAGCTTAGCTGATGCTTGCTATTTTCACAAGACTTTTGAATTATTTAGCTTTCCATTCTTTTGTCTATGAGTGTACTTGATGAAGAGTGTCATAGAAACGCACTAAATTATATATCTGCGTCTTTGTCCACAATGCCTATGCAACGATTCGAATTATTTCAACTATGTCATGGCAAGACAGTTAAGATGTTTCTTTATTTTGGAGGTAGACTAAATTTGATGCTTTCTGTACAACATTTTGATATTGTTATTCTCTGAGATCGAAAATGTCCTTAAAGAAACGGTATAAAAACCAGAAAGGGCAATCAAGAAACACTGCCAACATTGGGCACACCACAAAGCAGGAAAACTAAATAGATGAGCAGCAAGGACCCCACCAAACACCGGGTGTGAAGAAGAGTTTGAAGATAATCAAAGGGGTAATCAGAATCTGTATATTGAAGAAAAACAGATAACACAATGGCCAACAGAAAAAGTACAAAGGACAAACAAAGATCTACAAAACATACACATAAAACTAAAGATCGAGTAACACATCGAGTGAAGTCATGTGCTTCGCGAAGTGTAAGCAGTTTTTGTTTTCTTAAGATATAATCGGGTGGTAGAAGGATTGAGATGTGTTCCATCTTCAACCAATCAACAGCCAGGAAATCTGACCAATCAGAAGTCGCCATTTCCGGCCGATTAGCCAATCAGAACCCAGGAAAAAGAACCAATCCGAAAGCAGAATACAAAAGGAAACAACCAATCGACTGCAGAGACTCACACTTCATTCGACATGTCACGTAAATCAAAATCAAAAGACCAGACCAAAGCATTGAACATTCTGTTCACCTTGACACAAGGGGATCTGCTACAGGAAGCCTTAGCAGTAACGTTCGCCAAAGACCAGACCAAAGCATTGAACATTCTGTTCACCTTGACACAAGGAGATCTGTTACAGGAAGCCTTAGCAGTAACGTTCGCCAAAGACCAGACCAAAGCATTGAACATTCTGTTCACCTTGACACAAGGGGATCTGTTACAGGAAGCCTTAGCAGTAACGGTCGTCAAAGACCAGACCCAAGCATTGAACATTCCGGTCAAAGTACCCCTAGGAGGTGGAAGATACCCAGAACTCACAGAATGGAATGGCAGTAAGAGAGTGGATCTGAGATTTTGGAAAACCTATACGATTCCTACCAAAGTCGGTGTCAACTAATCATTACCACAGTGGAAAGTCTTGGACAATGCTATGCAAGTGGTGGACGATTTGATCAGTTGAGTGAAAGAGGGAGAACCCATGGATTGGAGATATGACCTGGGAGAAGACGTCTACGTCATCGTCAAAGCCCCGCAACTGAGAATTCACATCAGGAAGTACTTCGTGCCTAATGGAGAATGAACATTGCATCCTACGAAGAGAAGAGTGACCCTGAGTCTTTACGAATGGAAAGAACTAAAAAAGACCATACCTTTACTTGAAGACAGAGGGCCAGAATTGAGGACAATGGACAATAAAGTGACTGGAGAAGATTAAATGAAAGAGACTGAGAAACAGAACTTGAACTTACAGTGAACAATAAAATATGAAACTTGATTTCTGTGTTAGTCATAATTACACCCAAAGAGACCTCCTCCTCCTCCTCCTCCTCCTCCTCCTCCTGGAGTACTACACAACATATCCGAAAACAACAAACTTTATATGTAATTATGAAAATAAAAGGGGCAGATAACATGGGAAAGGGGTAGACGCGGAAGTCGTATAGAACATCCAACCAACATTTTGTACTACCACTAGAAAAATGCGCGGGAAAATGACCTCACTTCCTGTAGCCAACTTCCGGTGAAAAGGCCCCACTAGGGGAATATTGCGCAACTTCCGGTTGGGCATGTGCACACCCTTCCACCCCTTCGGTAGCCATGTACTTGTACTACTACTCTAGTAGTAATGCAAAATGTACCGGTTACACATGCGCATACGATCACTTCCGATCACTGACGTCACTTCCGGTGAAAAGGCCCCACTAGGGGTATTATGAAACTTCCTGTTGTGCATGCGCATGACCTACTTCCGGTTCCGGACATGGTCTCTTCCGGTCACGTGACTTCCGATGACGTCACTTCCGGTCATGTGACTTCCGATTGCTTCCCATTGTTCCCCCACAAATATGACTTTGTCCGTACTCATATACTACTCATGTATCTTCATTTAAATAATTGGAAATTCTGTAGGGTGCAATCAAAATAAATATTGTAAAATTTGTGTGGGGGTCAATTTTAAATTTGCTAAATCTTGGTGGGGGGGGGGGGGGGGGGGGAGGTGTCTTTTTCTTATACTGTCAGATCACAGAATCCGAGGGAGCACTGTAGATGAAATACTGCTAAAATTGGCGTTAAACACCAATAAATCAATCTATGACATAAAATGATGTTTACCGATTCAATTAATAAGATGGTGCTTCGTAATGTTTACACTCTTCAAAGTATATCGGATAATATGTCTATTTTATGTATATTAAGTTTAAGTTCCAATAACCTTCACATTGAAAGTGGCAAAATGTTCAACATTCAAAGCATGGAGAGAATTTGTGGGGAATGCAAATTCGGAATAGCTTGGATGAAATGTTTTGTTTTTTGTAGAGGATAAACTCTTTTGAAATAGTTAAATTTGAAAAAAACTGTAGAAATACTATTGAAAAATTGAATGAATTATTAAAAAGTTCAGCAAGTATAAATATTGATAGCTGATATAACAATGTTTACTTCTTTGTTGTTGACTTTTCTTGAAAAATTGAATGTTTTACAAAATATCTATATCTGTATCTAATAAGAAGGTAGATATCGAATTGAATGCACACGATGCATTTCTGGAATAACCACCAGGAAGTACGCTAAAGTTAATAGCTTGGAAAGTCAAATAAATTAAAAGTCTTTGAGGACAAGTAAATCAAAAGGCCTAAAACAGGATAGTCACAATCGATTCAGGTCACCTATGCCCAAGCGAGAAGAACCTGAGTTTTATTAAAAATCACACTTTTAGGGAACTGCAAATTTGTATCAAAATATATATTTTATGAACAATGTCCGTGCCAAAACGTTCACTACTGGGTGGAGGTTACCATCGGGGACTTGTAGTCCACCAACCGGGGTGATAGTAATGAAAAGGTAGATAGTCCACCAGTCAGGGTGATAGTAATGAAAAGCTAGATATCAAAAATAGTGCACACGAAGCGTTTCTGGAATAACCATCAGGAAGTACACTAAAGTTAATAGCTTGGAAAATCAAATAAATTAAAAGTCTTTGAGGACAAGTAAAACAAAAGGCCTAAAACAGGATAGTCACAATCGATGCAGGGACAAGTAAGCCAAAAGGCATAAAACAGGATAGTCACAATCGATTCAGGGACAAGTAAGCCAACAGGCCTAAAACAGGATAGTCAAAATCGATTTAGGGACAAGTAAACCAAAAGGCCTAAAACAGGATAGTCACAATCGATTCAGGGACAAGTAAACCAACAGGCCCAAAACAGGATAGTCACAATCGATTCAGGGACAAGTAAATCAAAAGGCCTAAAACAGGATAGTCACAATCGATTCAGGGACAAGTAAACCAAAAGGCCTAAAACAGGATAGTCACAATCAATTCAGGGACAAGTAAACCAAAAGGCCCAAAACAGGATAGTCACAATCGATTCAGGGACAAGTAAACCAAAAGGCCCAAAACAGGATAGTCACAATCAATTCAGGGACAAGTAAACCAAAAGGCCTAAATCAGGATAGTCAAAATCGATTCAGGGACAAGTAAACCAAAAGGCCTAAAACAGGATAGTCACAATCGATTCAGGTCACCTATGCCCGAGCGAGGAGAACCTGAGTTGAAATAATAATTACAGTTTTGGGGAACTGTAAATTTCGATGAAAAATATAATTGATAAACAATGTTAGTTCTGTAACAATGACTACTGGGCAGATGATACAATGTTAGTTCCGTAACACTGACTACTGCGCAGATGATACAATGTCAGTTCCGTAACACTGACTACTGGGCAGATGATACCATCTCGGACTTATTACCAATCAGCAGAGGGGATTGTAATAACAACGTATATATCAAATTTAGTGCACACGGCTCGTTTCTGGAATAACCATCTTCGGGGACGCTAAAGCACAAGATTGGAAAGCCAAATGATTTAAAAGTCTTTGGAAGCAAAAAAACCGCAGACCATAAACAGGATAGCCGAAATTGGCTATTATTACATGACCGTAATTTAGCTTGCATATGATTGGTTTAAAACTGATTAAGAGGTTTTGAGTACTTGCGATATCACCCTCGCGGCTAAAAATAGATCCTGGCAGGTGTCCGAAAGTGATATCATCCTCGCAAGGTATCAAAATAGATGGAGAAAAAGCAGACTTTTGCTATCCTATCAAATTCGTTCTTTCCTTGTTCAATAACCAATGAGATTGCATTTAGCATTTGTTTTTCGGCTTAATCATAAGCAAACGCTTCAAAATCGCGATATCTTATTTGTATGAGAATGAATTTGCAAGTAGATAACAATAAACATTTTCATGAAATAAAAGAATCATTGACGTTGGAATAGGTTGCTATCTGGTTTATCAAACTTTAAAAACATATGTTCACCTCGCCTTCGGCTCGGTGAATATTTCATTATTTCAGATTGATAAATCTAGATAGCAACCTATTCCAAAGTAAATAATTGTATACTGTTACCTATGTGCGTGGGAGGGGAACCTTAGTTGTATTAATGCGTACATTTTGAGGAACTTAAATTTCAATAATATGTGTATCTAATACACCATATCAGTGCCCAAGCACTGATTACTGAGTGGATGATCCCCTCTCCTCGTTGACTTTAAGACCACGAGTAGAGGTATCGACTCAGTGATAGTAATACAAACGTAAATATCGAAATTAGTGCGCAGGACGTGTTTCTGAAATAACCTTCATCGGTACGCTCAGAATCAAAAGATTGGAAAGCTAAATAATTCAATAGTCTATAGGAGCAAGTAAACCAAAAGGCTTAAACAGAATCGGGTAAGGTCACCAAAACCTGATGGAGGAGAACCTTTGTTGTTACAATATTTACACTATTTAGGAACTTTAAATTTCAATCTAATATATCTCACACAACACTTAATAACATGTTACCTTATTTTAATCAAATCCAGAGACATTGGCAACATAGGGCACACAAGACACAAAACAAAAACAAACACAAAAACAAAACAAAACACAGCACAGAATACAAAAAAGATGAGCAACACGAACTCCACATAAAACACGTGTAATAATGATTTATTTTCTGTCGTCGGATCTCACTGCAACAACTTATTTATGAAACCTTGTCTACAGCCATCAATGTACAGTGCGAAGCTTACAATTTCTTGGCATTTTCTAAATGAAATTGAAATGCAAGTTCTGACGCATCATTTGGTAAACATCGTAAACATTCACAAGAAAAAATGTCTGCAATCTGCAGTGTATTTATCAGGTATACACTAACTCACCAAATGGTGCCTGGGTCTCTTTTGCTCCAAAGAAGAACACAATTAAAACCTGAAATGTTAAGAAAACCATTATATCTAATCATTGTTTTTCTCAATATACTGGTTTTGTATTTATATATAGTGGAGCAGGAATTACATTCCCTGCCGGAGTACCTGAGTTCACAACCGGTTTCTAGTTGGGATCGTGTTGCTCAGTGTTTAGTTTCCTGTGTAGCGTTTTGCAGATCACTTTGTCCTTTTTATGTTGACGATTGTATTATCAGCACCTACATATGGAGTATATATCTCGATACGATATTCCAGAACCTGTGGTTCCTATCAGGATTTCCGTGATAGATGGTTGCTGCTAACAAGGAAGCTACTGAACCAAGGGTTCTTATTGGTTAAATTGAAGTCATCACTTCGAATGTTTTACGGTCGCCACCCTGACTTGGTTGACCATTATGGAATATCTGTGTCACAAATGACCACGGATATGTTCCACTTGTCGCAAACACTTCCCGGTGCATTAAATGTATCCGAAGCGAGCAGGAGTCGACACATGTAAGTTGTTGTTAGAATAAGATTGCAAGAATAGGACACGAAATACATAATTAAAATAAGGAAAAAGAGATGAAATGATAACGAAATAAAGAAATGTTATTTAAAATAAATATGTAAACAGATACGGTAGCTAAAAAAAGAGGGTGGGGTGGTAATTTCGTCCCACGAAAGCCTGTGAACCACATCATCACTCGACGCTTGAAGATTTTTGAAGTGGGTAATACAATGTAACGTGAATGGCGACATAAGTCCGGATTTCCCTTGATAATAACTGTTCACTGCCCGTACTAACTATTATACGTAAGGAAAGATGATAATTAACCTTTACGGCACATCTGTGTCACAAATGACCACGGATACTGCCTACCCTTGCGGAGCATCTGAGTTCACCCCCTGTTGTTAGTGGGGTTCGTGTTATTCGATCTTTAGTTTTATGTGTATGTTTTGTAGACCGTTTTTTGTCGTTTTATCCTTTTTCTTTTTTCCATTGTGTTTTTCTTCGTGGATTCTGATTACCATTGTGTTTTTCTTCGTGGATTCTGATTACCATTGTGTTTTTCTTCGTGGATTCTGATTACCATTGTGTTTTTCTTCGTGGATTCTGATTACCATTGTGTTTTTCTTCGTGGATTCTGATTACCATTGTGTTTTTCTTCGTGGATTCTGATTACCATTGTGTTTTTCTTCGTGGATTCTGATTACCATTGTATTTTTCTTCGTGGATTCTGATTACCCATTTGGTATCTTCAAACTTTTCTTTCAGTATCAGAGCGACAATATATTTTAGTGAAATCAACGAAAAAATGCATAAATTACCGATAAATATACATGTATAATAATAAGTGGTTATTGCATGGCAATTTTCATGTCACACCCCATGTCAAGGGCTAATATAGGCGTCTCGGGTTGTTATGGGGTGTGATATGAAAATTGACATACTATTACCTATTTATCATACATATACTTCAAATTCCACTTAAAAAAATCTTAAAAATAAATTATTTTGAGGACATTTTCTCATATTACATACAAATAAATAGCAGAAATATTGTCATCAAACAGTAATCGTGCTATATATTTTTTAAATATAAATCTGCAATTTATTCTTAAGCAAATCAAATCGTGAAGAAATCAGTGTCCTTTTAGGTTTCGGAAATCCAAATGCATTAGATTTGACAAAATATGTGACAAACAAAGAGAAAATATAAAACATAAATTTAATTTTCCTTGGTTTAAGTCTGTCTTAATCAGAATCAACAATATGTGAATCTTTGATTATCGTTGTCATTGTAAGTCATCAATAATTTTGTTATGAAGCTTAGTGGTGCTGTGCTTATTTTTTTTACACAAAAATAAAGATATCATATTGCTAATGGATCAATATTCCCCACTTGTTTTTAAGGACATTGCTCATGTTTAATAATACCCTCATTTCCCTTATCCTACGTCCTTGATAAATTTTAAAAAGAAACTTTGCATACACTCAAAGACGGAAAACAATTCTAACAGAACATAAAACTTCATGATCAAATCGACTGTGTTCGCTATCCACACTTTAATTGAAAGTTTGTCCCATATTTTGCAGACGACGGAAGTTTACAGTGTATGATTAATAACAGATTCGGACACGACTGCACATTTAAAAATCCGGAATATAATATATATTTTTTAGATTATTTACTAAAACGATATTGGAACAGTTTTTAAAAATGAAGCGATACTACTCATTTTGGTTTACACATATCACAACCCATGTAATAATAATGCCGTATTACACCTCCGTGTGATACGGCATTATTATCACATGGGCTGTGATATGGACTGAGCGTAACCATCTGTATTGCATATGCAAAATCGTACATATCATAAGTACATTGTGACATTACCGATAAAACTAATAGCATTTGAAGGCCTCAACAACATACACTATCACTGGTATCACTGCTCGCCATATCGAATTCGCTGCGATATTAGTGATAACTGTCATTATCATATATTTACTTAGCGTCACACTGACCGATAATTTTCAGTATCAGAGTATCAGTCGGTTGATACTGACAATATCCTTTAGTGAGATCAAAGGAAAGACGCGAAACATATAACGATGAAACCGAAATATTATTGGTTTTGGAGGTAGATTAATTGTGTTTAACACCACTTTCATTAATATTACAGTTATTTCATGGCGGTCAGTTTTATTTCGTGAAGGAAACCGGGATGCCCGGAAAAAAACACTGACCTGCCGAACTTATTACATAATGTTGTATCGTGTACACCTCGCCTGAGCGGGATTCGAACTCACAACGTTAGTGGTGATCGGCACTGATTGCATAGGTAGTTAAGATCCAACTACCATACGATCACAACGAAAGTGACTTTAAATACCGATAGTCATAATCAACTATGTATGTAAAATAATTTGAAAAGAGAGAGTTCAAGATCAAAGTGAAGCGAAAAAAAAGTTTAAAATTTAAACAATAAAACAAATTCTTAATTATAAAACACAGACCAAGAACATACCGTATAGAAGGTAAATCTTCCCATTATCATTACCAAGAAGAATTTAACATTTCAAATTAAACAAACTGACTTCAATTAGATTTGAAAAAATAAAATAAAATGTGCATACACCTGAAATATCACGTGATCATACTCGACAGTTTTTTAATTTCATATTCAATATGTTAACCAATTAATCAATATTTACATTGTAATTCTACAGGATACAGTACAATGAAAAGAATTATTATATTATGACAAAAAAAAGTTCTTAGCGAATGAGAAAGGATCTGGATATAATTAATTATTGAAGTTAATTTACCTGAAACTCAGGTAAAAATTAAAATATATATTTATGAGAGATCTGTATTGTTGCTGTTCATCACGTTAGTCATTTCGGGTCTTTAATAAAGGGCCTAACCCATATCTAAAAAAGACATAGTTTGGGCTTATAACAATAAGAATCATGTCAGGGGAGCTGAGGTACATGTTTTGCCCATTTGACAGAATTTTGTATGTACAAAAACGTTTATAAACGAAATAGCCTATGCTAAACATTAGTATGATTAGAGAAACCAGAAGGGTCAATCAAGAATGGACAATCCAGATATACTGGCAACATTGGGCACACAGGACACGGGACGAAACAAACACAATAAAGAATAACAACACAACACAGAACACTAAAAATATGAGCAATACGGACCCCACCAAAAAAACCGGGGGTGAGGGGGGAGGGGGTTGAACCCAGGTGCTCGAGAAGGGTAAGTAGTTCCCGTTTATTATAAGAACTGGGAACTTCCGTGTTACTCATATATGTAGTAAAGTCTGACAAATGTCTTCAACGTTCATTTTTCCATGGCAAAATAAGTATGTGCATATCGCCTCTAATGTATGCAAGTACGAGTGGTGCCGATGAACAAACATAAGGCTTGTGTGATAAATTGCGTCGATAACTTATTTGGCCATCAGAAGTGTTGAATAAGTTGAGTGTATCTGATGAAGGTTATTCCGTATCGTGTGCACTAAACTAGATATATACGTTTTTCTTACAGCAGACTCTCATGTAATGAAACGTACTACGATATATTAGTAAATGAAATAAATTTTATATACAATGAAATAAAAAAAATACTAAGACAGAACAGTTCTAAAATTCAATCGAAAAATCGTGGAAAGATGCAAAATCGATAGCGGTATAACACAACTACATGACCGCCCACTTTCCTGACGTTGAATATCCAGAACGATAACCTCAACAAGATCACATATGCCTGTTAATCACTATATATGACTAAATAATTGTAGAAAACAATGAAAAATACCATATAATAGTAATAACCCAAACTATATAAAATAGTTAATCAAAGTCAAGACAGATTTCAAAGAAAAAATGACGCTTTGGTCGATATATAGCTTAGGCTTAATTGGCATACTTACTTTTTAACATTTTTAAACGTTTTTTCCTCGAGTGAAGAAGATCATAAATTTGATCTCCAGTCAAGTCAAACCAAGTTATTTTTTTCATAGATGATATTAATAGGAAATAGTACAAATGTATATATAATTGACATATATGTATCCAAAAAGAAAAAAGTTAAGCCCTCCCATTTTTTATGAAATGACAATGAAACGATTAGCGTCATAATATTACGGATCAAATACATGTAATCTAAGAAAGACAAACGTGAGCTGGTATGACATTACATTGGCTTCAGGAAAAGACAACAACTATCAACAGAAATGATAATTTAATGAATAGAATATCTACACTAAAAATGTCAAATCTAAGTATTGACATTCACAATTTATAATGCACGATAAGATTGGCATTTCCCCTGGAAAGCGTAAATTTTGAGTCTCTTAACGACATCCATGGTTCAAAGTTCAGTATCGAATGAACCCACCATGTGCTTGGATGACGCTCTCAGCCCTCCGTCTCATCCCTCCAGCCATTCCCGATGCCATGCTGCTTCCAATTGACGTAAGTTCTGTACATGAGGTTCAAATGCCTGTACACGACGGCCTAGAAAGTCCCAAGCATGCTCTATCGGATTCAAATCCGGGCTCATGGCTTCCCATGGCAGAGCAGTCACAGCTTCACTTTGAAGGTAGGCTGTTACTGCCCTTGAACGATGCGGCCTGGCGTTGTCATCCATAAACAGGTCTTCTAGCTAGCGAATAGCTGTCGAAATGGGGAACAACTGGTTGTAAGATATCTCTGATGAACTGATCCCCTGTTAGGTTTCTTCTTATGGTGCCCAAGTCCACCTTGCAATCATGAGAAACTCACCCCATATCATTACTGATCTTCCACCGTAAGGGAAAGCTGACTGGATGTTCCTTGAGGTATATGCCGTATTTTTATATCTCCAAACTCTCATTGGTCCATCGGTTATATGAAGCAGAAACCGGCTGTTGTCCGACCAATGGATCCCACGCCAGGTCCTCGAATTCAAGCCACGCCGCGCTAAACACCATGCCAAACGCAATCATTGATTTCGATCTGATAACATAGGACGTGTAATTACTTTCCTTGACTTCAGTCCTCTTGATTCCTAACGGTTCTTCACTGTTCTTTCTGACAGACGTCTATTTGGTAACATTTGTGTTTTTCAGAACAGGGCTGGGTGCGAATGGAACCGTCTGACCAAGCGATGCACTGCCATGTCTCCACGCTGCTACATTATATGTGGTCTTCCGGATCTTGGCAAGTCTTTCACGGTGTTGGTCTTGGTGTGTGTTTTCTCACAAGCCGGCTGACTACTGAATAATGCTATCCCATCTTGCGTCCAATAGCATTAAAGGAAATTCCTGTTGACAGCATGCCGATTATTTGCCATCTGTGCGCCTCCGATATTCGCCTTCGTACCATGTTCACAAAGAATGAATAAATGTTTGAAAACTTTGGACTTAAGTACCCAAATATGAAGCGTGGACATAGTGATTTTTGGATAATGCATGGAAGGCATGGTTCACTTACATGCTATCTCGATATCACACCTGCATGATCGCATCTTTTCAATGAACACCTGTCTTATTAATATCAATATATGCCTATAAAGTGAAACTCATGGTAGCATGTTATAATTCAATATACCAGGGAGTGCTTAGCTTCTTTCTTTATGAATATATATATAGTAGGGTAGCAGGGTATCGATTTTTGCCGATTTGCCTTAATAGTATGACACACGGATAAATTATATATCTTTGGAAAGAGCAGAACGTGACTCATCGAAATATCGATGTCGTCGTTATCTAGTGTGGTCACGTTATGAGATAATGTGGGTCAAAGGTCAAACCCATATTTTTCAAAAAAATGTTATCAGACTTTAACAATATCTTTCTTGCGTACATTTTTCGTTATTTTTATACAAAAAACAGCGGAAGTGGTTGAGAACTGATCAAGGTCTATAACCCCATATAATTGTACGCTTTAATTTGTATTTTACGGGTGTCAAGGTACCGTAACCGCGGAAAGGTAAACAAATAATTATGTTTCACTACTAAAAGTTAGGAGTGACCTTGACCTTATTCCCACCAACCACGTCAAGCTCAGAGACCATCTGGCAGGTTTTCTTTTGTTGTTTTTTATATTTTGTTGTTGCTTTTTTTTTTTCTACAGATTTAAAGATTCACTTAACAATTTCATTCCTGTACATCTAAATGTAATAAGTCCACATCATTGTCGTCTATGCTTTTATTTCTGGACATTTGTGTGTTCGAATTGCAACATATTTCACCTGCTTGGCACGGACAAATGTTGGTGCAAGACAATCCTTGCTCAAAACACACACAACCACTTGAACAGACTGCTTTACCTTTACAAGTGCAAATAAGATCTTGTAAAAAGTCAGATGACATTTGACCTTGAAAGTAGACAGGAAGGAGTGATTCATGTCTTTTTCCAAACCAAACTGCAAAGGACTCTTAGGAGGGGGCTTTGTAAGATGTCACGATACCAAGCATAAGCCTGGAGTGACGCTCTAAGAACATGTTGCTTAAAGGTAGCTTCACAAGGAGGAAGTGTGGCTAAACATGCCCTTTTCACTGTTGCTAGCCTTATTCTTAATTTGTTCAAGTTTTTGTCCTCAGTTTTAATTTTCCCTCTTGAGTCATACAGTTTTATTACCAGTCTTCGTGCTGCGGTCACTGACACATCAACGTCACAGCCTGCCAGGTGTAACAGATCTTTAAAGTTGTCTGGGTTTTCTTTTAGAACTTTGAAGACACTCCGCTTACCTATACCAAACAACAATGAAGTGGTATCACAACCTGTTACAGCATGAGTAGCTGGTAGGATATTGGTGAAAACGGGACTAAGGGTGCTACAAATCCCATGTACTGGGATATAATGCCGCCTGTCCTTAGTACTGGAAACTGTATCAGTTTGGAACCACAACTCCTGTGTATGTTGCAGCTTAGAAAAATAGTGAATACACAAGACTAAGACATCAGTATCATGGGATTTAATATTTATCCTACCTTTGACGCCAGATTCTGCAAACACTTTATCTGCGTGAATGGCATGCAACAACATTCTGTCCTTCTGTTGCGTCTTTCACATTTTGTAGGCGTTCGGCTGTTTTGATTTTGTGGAGTTTTCTGTCTTTATTAAAAGTATGTTTTCCACATAATTTGCAGAGTGCAATGTCTGTAGACGTGTCATCGGTGTGTTCGTTCAACAAGGGAACCTGCGATGTGTCTGGCTTATGATCAGAGCCCGCCGACTCAACCTTGAATAAACCGCAATTTCGTCTACTTGTGTACGTCTTATAGCAAGACCTGTGGTACAGCATACTTGTATCATAAATCCTAAGATTTTCAATATCAGAAACAGAATGTACTACTCTAAAAAACACACCATCTCTTCTTGCTTCCATTGCTTCTATGAGGCTATTTTAACTAACATTTCACATTTTGCTCAGGGGTAGAGACCTGGCATATAATACATTTGTTCCATTCAACTTCATTCCTACTTATTTTAGGACTAGAAGGGCAAAACTTAAGGAACAGTTATTATTTATCAGGTGGAGGGGCTGGAAAATTTAGGGGGGTCAATTTATTTTTATATAGGTATTGTGGGGGTCAATTTTTAAATCCACTCAGCTTAGGGGCGGTCAATTTATTCGTAAAACATTTGGTTATAAAAAAAAAGTAAAAGTAGCAAAAAAAAAACATAATAATTTTGAAAACCTAAACAGTTCTAAACACTTAAGTGTGAAGGACATGAGAGTAAGGGGTGATATTCAATATAACTTTTAAATAATTAGTAATGCAACTTTGGGAAGTATCTAACTAGGATTTATAAATATCAATATAGCTATAATTATCTGGAATTTTATTCACATGTATTTTGAAATGAAAGATTCTGATTAAAAATGAACTCAAAGCAAATACCAATAAGTAGTGAACCAAAGAAATCTTACAGCCGTTCTCTGCAAAGAAGTACTGATGTTGTTATAGATTCGGAAAACAATATACGGATATCCGCACAGTGCACACAAACTATTGTAGATAATAGGAATAAGCTAAACGGCTTATTACATGTGTCACAATATTCTAAATTCGAATTCCGCTCACTTCTAGGATTAGCAGTTCTAGATGAATTGCAGAATATCTCGATTTAAAAAATGTACATTTGAAGGAAAATGTATAATCCTGGATAATGTGTGCCCTAATGTTGAAAAAAGATATTGTAAGTTATTTGAAAACAATTAAAATGTGAATGGTGAAAATGAGAGCATGGAAGAGGTGGATATGGATGGAAGTGAGAGTGATCAGGAATTGACTAGTAATGAAACAGATGAAAGTGAATGAGCAAGTAAGGTGCATGAGCATGTTTGAAGTATGTATATATGGTCAACTAAAGATAGATATTAAGCATTTTGCAGCTTATACTTGTACATGTATATAGATGACATTTTTGATATTTGTATTCTCTGAGATCGAAAAAGGTTATTAAAGAAACGCTATAGAAACCAGAAAGGGCAATCAAGAAACACTGCCAACATTGGGCACACCACAAAGCAGGAAAACTAAATAGATGAACAACACGGACCCCACCAAACACCGGGTGTGAAGAAGAGTTTGAAGATAATCAAAGGGGTAATCAGAATCGTATATTGAAGAAGAATAGATAACACAATGGCCAAAAGAAAAAGTACAAAGGACAAACAAAGATCTACAAAACATACACATAAAACTAAAGATCCAGTAACACATCGAGTGAACTCATGTGTTTCGCGAAGAGTAAGGAGTTTTTGTTTTTTTAAGATATAACTGGGTGGTAGAAGGATTGAGATATGTTCCATCGTCAACCAATCAACAGCCATTTCCGGCCGATTAGCCAATCAGAACCCAGGAAAAAGAACCAATCAGAAAGCAGAATACAAAAAGAAACAACCAATCGACTGCAGAGACTCAAACTTCATTCGACATGTCGCGTAAATCATCAGGAAGTACTTCGTGCCTAATGGAGAATGGACATTGCATCCTACGAAGAGAGGAGTGACCCTGAGTCTTTACGCACTAAATAAGATATCTACGTTTCTATAACAATCACTGGATCGAAAACTTTGGGAAGTAGACTATTAGTCTCCGAGGCTGTCATCCGCCCTAGTAGTCAGTGTTTCGGCACTGACATGGTTTATTACATATCAACGGTTTTATAACCGTCACTTAGTCGATCACTTTGGTATGTGGACTATTATTCCCCGAGGGTACCATCCGTCCAATAAGTTAATGTTTCGTCACGGATATGGTTTATTAGATATATTAATATTTTAAATGTACATTTCCCAAATTATATAATTACTAAAACTGAAGTCAATCTCACTCAGCCATAGTTAACTTAGCTTATTTTTGCTATTTTTACAAGACTTTTGAATTATCTAGCTTTCCAATCTTTTTTCTGAGTGTACTTAATGAAGAGTGTCATAGAAACGCACTAAATTATATATCTGCGTCTTTGTCCACAATGGCTATGCTACGATTCGAATCCTTTCAACTATGTCATGGCAAAATAAAATCACAGTTAAAGTGTTTCTTTATTTCGGAGGTAGACTAAAATTGATGCTTTCTATGAAAAATTTGATATTTTTATTCTCTGAGATCGAAAAGGTCATTAAAGAAACGTTATAAAAACCAGAAAGGGCAATCAAGAATGGACAATCAAGAAACACTGTCAACATTGGGCACACCACAAAACAGGAAACCTAAATAGATGAGCAACACGGACTCCACCAAACACCGGGTGTGAAGAAGAGTTTGAAGATAGTCAAAGGGGTAATCAGAATCCGTATATTGAAGAACAGATAACACAATGGCCAAAAGAAAAAGTACAAAGGAGAAACAACGATCTACAAAACATACACATAAAACTAATAATCGAGTAACACATCCAGTGAATTCATGTGCTTCGCGAAGAGTAAGCCGTTTTTTGTTTTTTTAAGATATATTCGAGTGGTAGAAGGATTGAGATGTGTTCCATCGTCAACCAATCAACAGCCAGGAAATCTGACCAATCAGAAGTCGCCATTTCCGGCCGATTATCCAATCAGAAGCCAGGAAAAAGAACCAATCAGAAAGCAGGATACAAATAGAAACAACCAATCGACTCCATCGCAACAAATTCTTCATTCTATGAAAAGCAGAGACAAGAGAGCAAAGACTCACACTTCATTCGACATGTCACGTAAATCAAAATCAAAAGACCAGACCAAAGCATTGAACATTCTGTTCACCTTGACACAAGGAGATCTGTTACAGGAAGCCTTAGCAGTAACGTTCGCCAAAGACCAGACCCAAGCATTGAACATTCTGTTCACCTTGACACAAGGAGATCTGTTACAGGAAGCCTTAGCAGTAACGTTCGCCAAAGACCAGACCCAAGCATTGAACATTCCGGTCAAAGTACCCCTAGGAGGTGGAAGATAACTCACAGAATGAAATGGCAGTAAGAGAGTGGATCTGAGATTTTGGAAAACCGATACGATTCCTACCAAAGTCGGTGTCAGCTTATCATTACCACAGTGGAAAGTCTTGTGCAGTCCTTTGCAAGTGGTGAACGACTTGATCAGTTGAGTGATAGACGGAGAATCCGTGGACTGGAAATATGACCTGGGAGAAGACGTCTATGTCATCATCAAAGCCCCTCAACTGAGAATTCACATCAGGAAGTACTTCGTGCCTAATGGAGAATGGACATTGCATCCTACGAAGAGAGGAGTGAACTTGAGTCTTAACCAACGGAAAGAACTGAAAAAGACCATACCTTTATTTGAAGACAGAGGGCCGGAACTGAGAACAATGGACAATAAAGTGACCGGAGAAGATTAAATGAAAGAGACTGAGAAACAGAACTTGAACAATAAAATATGAAACTTGATTTCTGTGTTAGTCATAATTACACCTAAAGACACCTCCTCCTACCTCCCTCCTCCTCCACCATTCCCCTCCTTCGCCCTCCCTCCCTCCTCCTCCTCCTCCACCACCACGATAGCGTTGAAATTCCACCCAAAACACGTTGCAAACAAAAAGAAAACGAAACACTTGAAAATATCACACATTTCATTCATTTGAGTCTTACAAATACCATCCTTGGAGTACTACACAACATATCCGAAAACAGCAAACTTTATATGTAATTATGAAAATAATAGAAGCAAATAACCAGGGAAAGGGGTAGGCGCGAACGTCGCAGAGAACACCCCAACCAACATTTTGTACTAAAAAGAAAAATGCGCGGGAAAATGATATCACTTCATGTAGCCAACTTCCGGTGAAAAGACCACACTAGGGGATATTGCACAACTTCCGGTTGGGTATGCGCACGCACTTCCACCCCTTCGGGTGACCTTCGGTCACAGGTAGCCATGTACTTGTACTACTACTCTAGTAGTGTAGTATTATTTCGTTCTCCCTCCAAATGAAAATAACTTTTACTGTGGGGTTCTTCTATTTTTATTTAGACACAATTATTTCATATATAGTATATAATATAATCTCTAATATTCCTGCAATTAAAATAAACAATATAAATACAAAGTCAATGAAAAGAAAGATAACTCCTTATTATATATTATCATAATTACAGTATAAAATGCAATACAAGGTAACTTAATGTGATTACACGATTTATATTAAAGAAGTGACCTGGGGGTCATGAACTCATCAAAAGGTTTAGAGTGATGAAGCAAGCAAATACAAATACTTTTTTACGTACATATACATGTACATCTTATTTTCCGGAATACAATAAATGCAAATAAAATATGATATTACAAATGAACAAAACCAATAAGCATCATAATACGCAAAGTTAGCATAAGCTTCTTACACCAATTAATGCAATAAGCTAAATAACTTATTAACTAAATTAATTAATAAAAGTAAAGCAAAACAAAACAAAAGCAAAGCAACAGTAAAATAGAATACACTGATTCTGACCTCACATGAGGGGTAAAGGATTTCTTTATTAGATCTCCATAGGTGGATCGGTGGTGAAACCAATTCAATATTACCTGTATAACAAAAGAGTTATTTTACTCTGACTGTTTAATATAGTCATGACATTTTAATAAACAAAAATACACACACGACTGTATTTATAAATTACTGTTTAATAAATTATGTTTACCATTTACTTGATTTAAAATCTTAACTGCTCTCACTCCTCTGACATTCTTAAGTGTAAACTTGTTAGGATAATAAATTTAATTAACAGTCCATTTGTTAATTTATTTATTTTTAAATTCTAATATGACGTCTCTAATACTCAACAACTCTATATTTAGCACAAGAGCAGTACACAACAAATCTGGCTGTTCCATTGTGACTCCCGCTTTGAAATTACCGTGACGATCGAGTGTAAACAAACAAAACACCGGCATATAACGTATTTTTAAAGTCCTTAAAATAAAAATTTCCCCTCAGTTATAAATACAAATTCTGTTACTAAGTATAGTTTTATCATTTGTTTTGGAAATTTACATTTGGGGATCCCCAGTACGCACACATACATTCCATTGATATGTGTCGGCCATGAATAACCGGAAAATGCACTAACCTTAATGTTTTCCTACGTATACATTGATAACTGGACGGTGATGTAATTAAGTTACTGATATTTTCCAATTTGATGGCATTTTGAATTTTGCTACTCAAACAAGTAAAATGCTCACAAAATCGTAAAATAAATCAGTAACCAGATTGTGTCAATCAGCGTCCCTTGTAAACAACATCACAGGATGACGATATATTACAAAAGTCAAAGTCGATAGATGGTTGTCTTAAGTATTTATTCCGGAATTTTTTTTTATATCAACAATACAAGCTTTTTGTTCCATTGGCATTTATTTTTCTTATTTCATATCTAACAATAATTGTCGATTATTAACAACTGTTCAAGTGTTCGATATTATGTTTGACAACTCCGCTACGCCATCTTGTTAGGACACGAAATGATGAACGAATGAACTCCGACTTTTTTTTTAAATATTTTTACGCAGGAATTGTTCAATCGAATCTATGTTGGAAAATACACAATAAATATGTTTTTTATGTTAACATCCATATCTTTGTTTTAAGATATCTTGTTCAAATACATATAATTCAAAATCAATTCAAAATTTCAGAAGGAGGTAAATGGAACAGCCACCAAATGCCGTGTGTATACAGTTCACGAATGGTTAAAAATTACCGTATTTGTCCTATTAGAATCGAAATAATTCATGGCAGGCATAGAGTTGTGCAAATTTACACATGGGCTGGGCCTTTATATTCTTAGATTTTACCCCTCGCTTTCGCTCGGGGTAAAATTCGAATATAAAGGCCCAGCACATGTGTAAATTTGCACAACTCTATGCCTGCCATGAATTATTTCTTGATTATCAACTTTGATATACATAAGTATTATTTACAAAATTTAAAAGGTTTAATCTGTAGTATTTTACATTTTCAACTATCATTCAAATGACTCGTATTCAAATTTATACAATTTCATACAATCCATTCATACAGGATAAAATTATGAATACCAACATTTAGTATCATTAGAGTTTAGAAAAGAAAGTAACTAATCTTATAAAAGAAATAGGTTCTCCAAATATTTAGATTTTCAACTTCTGAATCCCAGCTCTAAATTTCAATGTTGCACAGAGATACATCAAAAGCAATATGGTGTCGTATAGAATTTAAGACCATAGACAAAGGAATGTACCGCCAAAATTAGAAGTGACCAATGACGATAAAGTAATAGTGCGGTTCAACGAACCATGGATAGAAATGGTTAGAGTTAAATATAGTAGAACCAGTCCGTGATTATATCATGTCCGTCAAATAGGTCTATAGTAAAATCAATTAATCAAAATAATATCAACATACTTAATTACAGTTTGTAATTAATCTATAATAAAAGAAAGTAATTAAATAATTCCGTTTAATTAACTTATTACCAATGATAATACTGAAAAAGAATAGAAATACAAAAACATATAAAATGATTAAAATACAGACTATCACAGTAGTAATACAAAATGTATTTGTTGCGCATGCGCACACGATCACTGAGTCACTTCCGGTGAAAAGGCCCCACTAGGGGGTATTGCGAAACTTCCGGTTGCACATGCGGATATCATACTTCCGGTTCCGGGCAGGGCCTCTTACAGTCATGCGACTTCCGGTCACGTGACTTCCGGTGACATCTCTTCCTGTCACGTGACTTCCGGTTGCTCCCCATTGTTCCCCCACAAATATGAATTTGTCCGTACCCATATACTACTCATGTATCTTCATTTAAATAATTGGGAATTATGTAGGTGAAATCAGAAAATATGACTTTGTTCCTGTTGTCTTTAATATTTTAAGAAAATGTACTGTTGTTATGTGTTGCTTTGGAAAAAAAATGTATATTAATATTTATCTTTAAATCACTAGGAATAAATGTTTGAATTATTTCATCAATGTTTCACTTAATGAAAACTAAAAAAATGTTGCATACATGTCAATGAGACCACACTTCAGAAGTCCAACTATCAAATTATAAAGCAACAATTGATTCCAATGTGGCCTCCAACAATAAGTGAGAGTCATACTGAACAGCTTGCAAGCTATAGATGGCCGCAGAATAAAAGTAATGCTATTAAGGAGAAAATTATGCTAAGCATGAGAGCATGTCAAGACTGCAAATGCTCAGTTCTTTTTATCTATTCTCTATATCAATAATTTTCCATTTAAATATAATGTACGGGTACTCAGCAATGGTCATATAGAAGTATATTCTTGAGATGTAGTCTTCTCACAGATATATATTAATACTATGTTATTTGTCCATTTGTTTGGGGGGGGGGGTCAAAACAAATATTGTAAAATTTGTGTGGGGGTCAATTTTAAATTTGCTAAAACTCTGGGGGGTCTTTATCTTATACTGTCACATCACAGACACATTGTTCAGCCCCCCCTCCTGTTAAATAATGACCGTTCCCTTAAGCGGGCTGCCAAATTGTGACATTTCCCGGACCAAAAACGTGTCCTACGAACTTGTTCCGTAAACTACAAATTAGTGTTCACGAAAATAGAAATATATCAAAAATAGCCTAATATAACTACATAGTTGTTCGCTCATTGTATTGCGATAAGTTTATTCTACTAAAAGACACAATCACACGCCAAACAGAAGACAAAATGTTAAATATACTGTTTCAGTACACGTACTGAATAATGACTGGATTGTGTTAACTACAAATCGAATACCGACACGTGGTAATCCGTGTTTGCCACAGGCTAAATTAGATCAGATTTCACATCTCTTTAATTGCTAATTTCTATTGAATGATAACTTTAAAAATATTGATTTTTTTGCACACAGGTGTACTAAGTAATGATGTATTTACTTCTATGTAAAACATTCTAGAATTCCTTCTATACTTGAATAAGGGTAATAACAAAATTACCGAACTCCGAACAATCTTACAAAGGGAAAGTCAAAACACATAATTATACAAACAGACAAATCAGTCAACAACTGTGAAAACCGTAATGACCCTGACTTGGTTCAGGCATTTCAAAAGAAAATAGGGTAACATTTTGGTAATATGTAGATACGAGAAAACTTTAAAAAAAAAACAAATAAAAAGGTGTTAAGTTTCCCGTTTTTAGTTTTGATGATATGATTAGCATATTTTCTTTGTGACAAGCACTTTGATTTGATAACTTACAGGTCTTGATGTTCATTTTATTCGTGTTGAAATATTGTTGTAAAATGTACAGTTAGAGGGTTCCCTTCAGAAAACGTAAATAATATGAAAATGTGACCTCGGTAGGTAACGACGACATAAATAAATAAAAGCTACAATAATGTTTACGGCAAAATATGACAAATTAGCCGTGTGTCATACTATTAACCCAAACTCGAAAACTAGCGGCCTTTTTAAACACCCACTACCCTACTACTATTCACTATGTTCATTCATTGTTAGAAATTTGTTCGAAAAGTTAACTGTGTTACCCTCTTAAGATAAAGTATGTATTATTATTATTATTAGTTGATAGCCACGGTATTCCAAATATCAATATTTCTGTGATAGGGGTTGTCGTAAAGAAGGAAGCTATAGAACCAATGGTTCCTAGTGATAAAGTTGAAGTTATCACTTCGAAAGTTGTATGGTGGTCATAAGATATTACTTTGATAACCATGATTGACCACGGCTATGCAGAGGCGTGGGAGTGGACATGAAAGTTGAAGCAAACTCCTGCAGTGGGGGTGGGGAGGGCAAGCTTCAGGCAAGGACCTGGCAGTGAGTGGGAGAGGACAAGCTTCTGAAGTGGAGCGAAGAGTGGGGTGGGGTGGGGGGAACTTTCGACAATGAGGTCATTTGGCATCTAAATAAGCATTTATCACCGTAAGCCTCTTGATATACTAAACATTTTCTGCATTCACCACAAAAACATCATCGTTTTACCACATTTGTGGCAGAAAAAGAAATAAGGGAGTGGGGCGGGGGTAGGGTTAGTGTGCTTAACGCCACTTTCAACAATATTTTAATTAAATATCGTGGCAGTCAGTTTTATTGGTGGAGGCAACCGGAGTACCCGGAGAAAACCAAGGTATGACAAACTTTATCACATAATGTTGTACACCTCTTTATGAGCGGAATTTGAACTCACAACAGAAGTTGAGATATGCATCGAAAACTATCATTCGATCACGACCACTATGGACCCCACTGGTGTGGGGGACATAGATACAAATGTATATAAATCGAAGATGGATTTTCGTCAATCAACTGTTTGGTATAGAAAGGGTCATTTTTTTATGATATATAATATCAGATTAACGTATTATTAAACTGGAAATAAAAGCTGAAGGATATAGTACAATTTGTTCGTAGTAATTAAAAAAAGGAGGGGGAGCTATCCTTTCCGCGAGTACCTGGGGTTTCAACGCAGTTTTTAGGGGGATTCGTGTTGTCAATATTTGGTTTATTTGAGTGTTTTGCTGACCGTTGTTTGTCTGCTCGTCTTGTTCTTTGTATTGTTCGTCCTTCTTCGATTTACGATTTCTGACCCTTTAACGCAGGAACATCAGTAGGACACGGGAGGGGGACAAGGGGGACATGTGACCCCACTTTTAATAATGGAGCGGGGGAAGCTATATTCAAGCCCAACTGTGTTGGCAACAATTAACGAACAGCAGGGAGCCAGATAATGTTCAGTATATAAAAAAATATAACACTACAAAGGTCTGCTTAAAGGCCAAATTACCTTATTTTTTCAATTTTGAAAGCTTGTCCCCACATTCCACTTCCCTCCTGAAGCTTGCCCCCACACTTTTTGGTGCCCTTTAAAACCTTTCCCTACCCCCACTTTCCGATCAACTCTTTCGCCTTTGTAGTGTCTTTCAAATATTTATTTTTCCGATAGTATCAAAAATAAATAATTATTGTTTGTTTGTCTTGCATATGTACGTGTATTATATAACTTCCTGAAGTTTGATACAAGAGATAACTATAACTTAAAGGGATATTAAAGCTCATTTTGGTATTTTTTTGTATCTCATGAAAACTTGCAATTGGTTCAATAAATGATATTTATGAAACATTAACCCAGTTACTTACCTAAACCATATAGTTCATTACTGGTATTCTCTATCTTGAAACATTTGTTTTCGTTACGAAAAATTAAGAGAAAACGAGGGAAAAAGATTCTTTAATTTGAAAACCATACAAGATTTGATAGAATTTTTACACACAAGCAAAATTAGGTATATTACTAAGCAAAAAGAAAAAAAAATAATGGACAAACTGTTTAGATTCAAGAAAGTTTATTTTTAATATTTTTGTTATTCATTCATAAATAGCCGTTTAATACTTGTTTACTGATTTAATATTTCTTTTTACTTGCAGAAATGGAAACAAAAGAAAGATTTTGTGATATTTGTGCTTTCCAGCATATAAACGAGCTTACTGTAGAATGGTGTTCTGAATGTGACGAAGCTTTGTGTTCTAAATGCAAAGTATAACATGGAATCGCAAAAGCCACTAGAAACCATACACCCTTATCCATCGAAGACTTAGCACAGCTGCCATCCGCCATTTTGTCCTTGAAACAAACATGCGACAATCACGACGAAAAGGTAGACTTTTATTGCAGTGATCACCAACAACTGTGTTGTATGAAATGTACAAGAACTAGTCATAGAGATTGTACATCGGTGTGTTCGATAACTGAAGTCGTTCTAGATGTCAAGACATCCCCTGGCTTTACTGATTTAGAGAGAAGCATAGACGACCTTGACCAAAATATTGAAGAAGTTTGTAAAGAGACGCATTCTATTTTGGCTTCCATGGTAACTGAAAAATCAGCATGTTACTTTAAGATAAAGGATTTTCGATTGTCTGCAGACAAACGCCTGGATGAACTTGAACAGAAGCTTTTAGATGAGCTTGAACAAATATATATAAAACAGAAATCGAAAGTACAGGGAGTCACCGACACGTGTTTAAGCAAAAAAACTGAGATATCAGAAACCAAACAAAATATGACCACAGCTAGAAAACATGCCTCTGATTTACAGGCATTTCTTTTAATGCACAAACTCACTCATCAGGTTCAGGAGGAAGAGAATAGGTTTCAATCTTACTTGGAAAATCAAGGACTAATGACAACTACATTCACCTTTAAGCCTAGTTCGGAATTATCTACCAGTTGTTGGTCTTCAATGGGAAGCATTTATGTTAATAGAAAAGGAATATCCAGTATCTTAAAAAGACACAAAGACAAACAAGCCCAATTGCTGACCACACCTAAACCACAGACAACTGAAAATAAAACAATTGTCGCCAAATTTAACATTTCCTTTCCGCCATCCCCACACAAACTGTGCATTAGGGATTGCATTTCTCTACCAAACAATGATATACTTCTAACAGACAAAAATAATAATTGTTTGCTCTTGGTTTCAGAGAGAGGTATTTATAAAGACAAAATAAAACTGAAGTCAGAACCATTCGGACTTGCTTATATTGATGGCGACAAAGTAGCTGTAACCATGCTAAACAATGCAATATGTATTGTTGATGTTAAACAAAAATCTACCACCTCCACGTTTGATCTGGACAGAACTCCGAACGGAATTCAGGTGCATAAGAAGAAAGATCTTGTTGTTAATATGTACGAGTTCGGGTACTACATTGTTAGTTTGGAGGGAATTGTAGAAAGAAAAATATCGATAGGTTCCGAAAAAGAACCCTACTTTACCTTGATAGATGACAAGATATTTTGCGCAAAATGGGAAACTAGTAAGGTCGTCTGCTACGATTTATTTGGAAATGTCCAATGGGAGTTTGCGCACGATAAGATGAAAGGACCAAATGGAATCACTTGTGGCGAAAATGGTGAATTATACGTCGTGTGTTTTAAATCTAACAACTCTTTCATGTTAGACACGGAAGGAAAACATGGAGAAGAAGTTCTGAACAAGCTTGTAACGCCCATAAGCGTATACTATGATACACATGCTCAACGTTTGATCATTGGTTCTAACGGCAGAGTAACCGTTTACAGTGTTTGCTGAACAATATTATTATATCTGATCTTGATCAATTCCTAGAATAACAGAATAAATCGCTTTTAGTGAGGTTCGTGTTACTCGATCTTTAGTTTTATGTGTATGTTTTGTATATCATTGTTTGTCCTTTTGTCCTTATACGTTTGGCCATTGTGTTGTCTGTCCTTCGATTTACAGATTCTGATTACCTCATTGGTATCTTCAAACTCTTCTAGATACTGATTTTAACACATTTGTTAGATATCCGAATGCTTTTGTTAGACGTACAACAACACCAGCAGGATATATGAATAACTGTAATACACACAGGATCTGTACAATACAAACAACTCCATAAACTGTATTTTATCCATTACTCCCTATTGTCATGGCCGTCTTAACAGCATTATAGGTCCCCGGGCAAAGCAATGCACTGGGATCCCTACATAAGCAACCACTCGCAGGAATAAAACTGTAAATGTCAATAAAATTAAATGTGTATTTATTGTATTGGTATTTCCAGCAAAATCAGTGTTTAATCATTAAAAAACATGCCGTAGGCAGCATACATAGATTAGCATGGGGCCCCTATGCCCGCGGGGGCCGCTGGCAATTGCCCAGCGTGCCCATGCGGTAAGAATGCACTGTCTATTGTGCTGTGCAAATGTATGAACACATATCTGAGTTTGTTTAAGCCAAATGTTCCTGGTCCTTTAAATTATCCATATTGAGTTCGGAAATTTGTGTGTGTTAACTCTGAAAAATAAAGGACTCACTGTACATGAACATTACTAAAGTCAATAGACCATTTCTACATTTACAACTTGATTCTAAAATTATATGTTTTTACGTGCTTTTAATACAAACCCTTTAAAGATGTTAAAGGATTAGGGTTAGAGTTATGGTGCTTAGCGCCACTTTCAACAATAATTCAGTTATCGTGACGGTCAGTTTTATTGGTGGAGGAAACTGGAGTACCCGGAGAATTCCACCGACCTGCCGCAAGTCATTGACAAATTTTATCACATAATGTTGTATCGAGTACACCTCGCTTGAGCGGGATTCGAGCTCACAACATTAGTGGTGATAGGCACTGATTGCACAGACAGTTGTAAATCCAACTACCATACGATCACGAAGACTAGGGCCCCGCCCCTCAAACACAACGGTAAAAACACAAATGATAAAAGATTAAAAAAAATAGTAAAAAAAAGGATCCTGCAAGAAAGGAATTTTTTGTTTTGTTGTGACTAATTGTTATGATTAATTGATTAAAACAATATGTATAATTACAAACGTGTATGGGCGTCATAAACGAGATCGGAATAACCGACGGGAAGCGAACACAGGACAAAATTATCAGTCATGTTTTACTATAAAAAGAGGCCACAGCTGTACACCAATATGTTCTTGTTATCAATAGCAGCATGCACGAATATTTGTCGAATATACCTATGCTAACAGATGCAGAAGGCGTCTTCTAGTCACGTGACAAAATAGGTAAGTTATAATTCCTTACATACAAATACATTATTGTAAATTAGAATGTACAAGAGTGAGTGATTGTTGTTTAACGCCAACTCAGGAATTTGTCAGCTATATCATGGCGAGAGCAAGTTAATTTTCAATGATATGATGATGAAGTCCGCTTTGTACTAGACCAACACGCGGGATTTTTATAGTGCTAGCTCACTGAAACAACTGTCCGCGGATTGACACCACTAGGACACATTATCATCATTCCGAGCCAACCAGTCTCTGCCCTTTCTCCTTAATGCTGCCTGCTTCGCGTAGAAGCAACACATACCAATTTAACAGTCTTTGGTTTGACCCGATCGAAGCTCAAACCAACGATCTACCGCACTCGATGTGAGAACACTAACCATTACAACACCGATACGATTAGAAGAATATACAGCATTGTGTTGTACCTAAAGAAAAATAAATACAGACAACATACAATAGACATGTAGATTATATACGACAGTCCGTTAGAAACAACATACAACAGACATGTAGATTATACTTGACAGTCCGTTAGAAACAACATACAACAGACATTTAGATTATACTCGACAGTCCGTTAGAAACAACATACAACAGACATGTAGATTATACCCGACAGTCCGTTAGAAACAACATACAACAGACATGTAGAATATACTCGACAGTTCGTTAGAAACAACATACAACAGACATGTAGATTATACTCGACAGTCCGTTAGAAACAACATACAACAGACATGTAGATTATACTCGACAGTCCGTTAGAAACAACATACAACAGACATTTAGATTATACTCGACAGTCCGTTAGAAACAACATACAACAGACATGTAGATTATACTCGACAGTCCGTTATAAACAACATACAACAGACATGTAGATTATACTCGACAGTCCGTTAGCAACAACATACAACATACATGTAGATTATACTCGACAGTCCGATAGAAACAACATACAACAGACATGTAGATTATACTCGACAGTCCTTTAGAAACAACATACAACAGACATGTAGATTATACTCGACAGTCCGTTAGAAACAACATACAACAGACATGTAGATTGTACTCGACAGTCGTTAGAAACAACATACAACAGACATTTAGATTATACTCGACAGTCCGTTAGAAACAACATACAACAGACATGTAGATTATACTCGACAGTCCGTTAGAAACAACTTACAACAGATATGTAGATTATACTCGACAGTCTGTTAGCAACAACATACAACATACATGTAGATTATACTCGACAGTCCGTTAGAAACAACATACAACAAACATGTAGATTATACTCGACAGTCCGTTAGAAACAACATACAACAGACATGTAGATTATACTCGACAGTCCGTTAGAAACAACATACAACAGACATGTAGATTATACTAGACAGTCCGTTAGAAACAACATACAACAGACATGTAGATTATACTCGACAGTCCGTTAGAAACAACATACAACAGATATGTAGATTATACTCGACAGTCCATTAGAAACAACATACAACAGACATGTAGATTATACTCGACAGTTCGTTAGAAACAACATACAACAGACATGTAGATTATACACGACAGTCCGTTAGCAACAACATACAACAGACATGTAGATTATACTCGATAGTCCGTTAGAAACAACATACAACAGACATGTAGATTATACTCGACAGTCCGTTAGAAACAACATACAACAAATATGTAGATTATACTCGACAGTCCGGTAGAAACAACATACAACAGACATGTAGATTATACTCGACAGTTCGTTAGAAACAACATACAACAGACATGTAGATTATACACGACAGTCCGTTAGCAACAACATACAACAGACATGTAGATTATACTCGATAGTCCGTTAGAAACAACATACAACAGACATGTAAATTATACTCGACAGTCCGTTAGAAACAACATACAACAGACATGTAGATTATACTCGACAGTCCGTTAGAAACAACATACAACAGACATGTAGATTATACTCGACAGTCCGTTAGAAACACCATACAACAGACATTTAGATTATACTCGACAGTCCATTAGAAACAACATACAACATACATTTAGATTATACTCGACAGTCCGTTAGAAACAACATACAACAGACATATAGATTATACTCGACACTCCGTTAGAAACAACATACAACAGCCATGTAGATTATACTCGACAGTCCGTTAGAAACAACATACAACAGACATGCATATTATACTCGACAGTCCGTTAGAAACAACATACAACAGACATTTAGATTATACTCGACAGTCCATTAGAAACAACATACAACATACATGTAGATTATACTCGACAGTCCGCTAGAAACAACATACAACAGACATATAGATTATACTCGACAGTCCGTTAGAAAAAACATACAACAGACATGTAGATTATACTCGACAGTCCGTTAGAAACATAATACAACAGCCATGTAGATTATACTCGACAGTCCGCTAGAAACAACATACAACAGACATATAGATTATACTCGACAGTCCGTTAGAAACAACATACAACAGACATGTAGATTATACTCGAGAGTCCGTTAGAAACAACATACAACAGCCATGTAGATTATACTCGACAGTCCGCTAGAAACAACATACAACAGACATATAGATTATACTCGACAGTCCGTTAGAAACAACATACAACATACATGTAGATTATACTCGACAGTCCGTTAGAAACAACATACAACAGCCATGTAGATTATTCTCGACAGTCCGTTAGAAACAACATACAACAGCCATGTAGATTATACTCGACAGTCCGCTAGAAACAACATACAACAGACATATAGATTATACTCGACAGTCCATTAGAAACAACATACAACAGCCATGTAGATTATACTCGACAGTCCGCTAGAAACAACATACAACAGACATATAGATTATACTCAACAGTCCATTAGAAACAACATACAACAGCCATGTAGATTATACTCGACAGTCCGTTAGAAACAACATACAACAGACATGTAGATTATACTCGACAGTCCGTTAGAAACAACATACAACATACATGTAGATTATACTCGACAGTCCGTTAGAAACAACATACAACAGATATATAGATTATACTCGACAGTCCGTTAGAAACAACATGCAACAGCCATGTAGATTATACTCGACAGTCCATTAGAAACAACATACAACAGACATGTAGATTATACTCGACAGTCCGTTAGAAACAACATACAACAGATATATGGATTATACTCGACAGTCCGTTAGAAACAACATACAACAGCCATGTAGATTATACTCGACAGTCCATTAAAAACAACATACAAGACTCATGTAGATTATACTCGACAGTCCGTTAGAAACAACATACAACAGACATGTAGATTATACTCGACAGTCTGTTAGAAACAACATACAACAGACATGTAGATTATACTCGACAGTCCGTTAGAAACAACATACAACAGACATGTAGATTATACTCGACAGTCCGTTAGAAACAACAAACAACAGACATGTAGATTATACTCGACAGTCCGTTAGAAACAACTTACAACAGACATGTAGATTATACTCGACAGTCCATTAGAAACAACATACAACATACATGTAGATTATACTCGACAGTCCGTTAGAAACAACATACAACAAACATGTAGATTATACTCGACAGTCGTTAGAAACAACATACAACAGACATTTAGATTATACTCGACAGTCCGTTAGAAACAACATACAACAGACATGTAGATTATACTCGACAGTCCGTTAGAAACAACTTACAACAGATATGTAGATTATACTCGACAGTCTGTTAGCAACAACATACAACATACATGTAGATTATACTCGACAGTCCGTTAGAAACAACATACAACAAACATGTAGATTATACTCGACAGTCCGTTAGAAACAACATACAACAGACATGTAGATTATACTCGACAGTCCGTTAGAAACAACATACAACAGACATGTAGATTATACTAGACAGTCCGTTAGAAACAACATACAACAGACATGTAGATTATACTCGACAGTCCGTTAGAAACAACATACAACAGACATGTAGATTATACTCGACAGTTCGTTAGAAACAACATACAACAGACATGTAGATTATACACGACAGTCCTTTAGCAACAACATACAACAGACATGTAGATTATACTCGATAGTCCGTTAGAAACAACATACAACAGACATGTAGATTATACTCGACAGTCCGTTAGAAACAACATACAACAAATATGTAGATTATACTCGACAGTCCGTTAGAAACAACATACAACAGACATGTAGATTATACTCGACAGTTCGTTAGAAACAACATACAACAGACATGTAGATTATACACGACAGTCCGTTAGCAACAACATACAACAGACATGTAGATTATACTCGATAGTCCGTTAGAAACAACATACAACAGACATGTAGATTATACTCGACAGTCCGTTAGAAACAACATACAACAGACATGTAGATTATACTCGACAGTCCGTTAGAAACAACATACAACAGACATGTAGATTATACTCGACAGTCCGTTAGAAACACCATGCAACAGACATTTAGATTATACTCGACAGTCCATTAGAAACAACATACAACATACATTTAGATTATACTCGACAGTCCGTTAGAAACAACATACAACAGACATATAGATTATACTCGACACTCCGTTAGAAACAACATACAACAGCCATGTAGATTATACTCGACAGTCCGTTAGAAACAACATACAACAGACATGCATATTATACTCGACAGTCCGTTAGAAACAACATACAACAGACATTTAGATTATACTCGACAGTCCATTAGAAACAACATACAACATACATGTAGATTATACTCGACAGTCCGCTAGAAACAACATACAACAGACATGTAGATTATACTCGACAGTCCGTTAGAAAAAACATACAACAGACATGTAGATTATACTCGACAGTCCGTTAGAAACAACATACAACAGCCATGTAGATTATACTCGACAGTCCGCTAGAAACAACATACAACAGACATATAGATTATACTCGACAGTCCGTTAGAAACAACATACAACAGACATGTAGATTATACTCGAGAGTCCGTTAGAAACAACATACAACAGCCATGTAGATTATACTCGACAGTCCGCTAGAAACAACATACAACAGACATATAGATTATACTCGACAGTCCGTTAGAAACAACATACAACATACATGTAGATTATACTCGACAGTCCGTTAGAAACAACATACAACAGCCTTGTAGATTATACTCGACAGTCCGTTAGAAACAACATACAACAGCCATGTAGATTATACTCGACAGTCCGCTAGAAACAACATACAACAGACATATAGATTATACTCGACAGTCCATTAGAAACAACATACAACAGCCATGTAGATTATACTCGACAGTCCGCTAGAAACAACATACAACAGACATATAGATTATACTCAACAGTCCATTAGAAACAACATACAACAGCCATGTAGATTATACTCGACAGTCTGTTAGAAACAACATACAACAGACATGTAGATTATACTCGACAGTCCGTTAGAAACAACATACAACATACATGTAGATTATACTCGACAGTCCGTTAGAAACAACATACAACATACATGGAGATTATACTCGACAGTCCGTTAGAAACAACATACAACAGCCATGTAGATTATACTCGACAGTTCGTTAGGAACAACATACAATAGACATGTAGATTATACTCGACAGTCCGTTAGAAACAACATACAACAGATATATAGATTATACTCGACAGTCCGTTAGAAACAACATGCAACAGCCATGTAGATTATACTCGACAGTCCATTAGAAACAACATACAACAGACATGTAGATTATACTCGACAGTCCGTTAGAAACAACATACAACAGACATGTAGATTATACTCGACAGTCTGTTAGAAACAACATACAACAGACATGTAGATTATACTCGACAGTCCGTTAGAAACAACATACAACAGACATGTAGATTATACTCGACAGTCCGTTAGAAACAACATACAACAGACATGTAGATTATACTCGACTGTCCGTTAGAAACAACTTACAACAGACATGTAGATTATACTCGACAGTCCATTAGAAACAACATACAACATACATGTAGATTATACTCGACAGTCCGTTAGAAACAACATACAACAAACATGTAGATTATACTCGACAGTCCGTTAGAAACAACATACAACAGACATGTAGATTATACTCGACAGTCCGTTAGAAACAACATACAACAGACATGTAGATTATACTAGACAGTCCGTTAGAAACAACATACAACAGACATGTAGATTATACTCGACAGTCCGTTAGAAACAACATACAACAGATATGTAGATTATACTCGACAGTCCGTTAGAAACAACATACAACAGACATGTAGATTATACTCGACAGTTCGTTAGAAACAACATACAACAGACATGTAGATTATACTCGACAGTTCGTTAGAAACAACATACAACAGACATGTAGATTATACACGACAGTCCGTTAGCAACAACATACAACAGACATGTAGATTATACTCGACAGTCCGTTAGAAACAACATACAACAGACATATAGATTATACTCGACACTCCGTTAGAAACAACATACAACAGCCATGTAGATTATACTCGACAGTCCGTTAGAAACAACATACAACAGACATGCATATTATATTCGACAGTCCGTTAGAAACAACATACAACAGACATTTAGATTATACTCGACAGTCCATTAGAAACAACATACAACATACATGTAGATTATACTCGACAGTCCGCTAGAAACAACATACAACAGACATATAGATTATACTCGACAGTCCGTTAGAAAAAACATACAACAGACAGGTAGATTATACTCGACAGTCCGTTAGAAACAACATACAACAGCCATGTAGATTATACTCGACAGTCCGCTAGAAACAACATACAACAGACATATAGATTATACTCGACAGTCCGTTAGAAACAACATACAACAGACATGTAGATTATACTCGAGAGTCCGTTAGAAACAACATACAACATACATGTAGATTATACTCGACAGTCCGTTAGAAACAACATACAACAGCCATGTAGATTATACTCGACAGTCCGTTAGAAACAACATACAACAGATATGTAGATAATACTCGACAGTCCGCTAGAAACAACATACAACAGACATATAGATTATACTCGACAGTCCATTAGAAACAACATACAACAGCCATGTAGATTATACTCGACAGTCCGCTAGAAACAACATACAACAGACATATAGATTATACTCAACAGTCCATTAGAAACAACATACAACAGCCATGTAGATTATACTCGACAGTCCGTTAGAAACAACATACAACAGACATGTAGATTATACTCGACAGTCCGTTAGAAACAACATACAACATACATGTAGCTTATACTCGACAGTCCGTTAGAAACAACATACAACATACATGGAGATTATACTCGACAGTCCGTTAGAAACAACATACAACAGCCATGTAGATTATACTCGACAGTCCGTTAGGAACAACATACAACAGACATGTAGATTATACTCGACAGTCCGTTAGAAACAACATACAACAGATATATAGATTATACTCGACAGTCCGTTAGAAACAACATGCAGCAGCCATGTAGATTATACTCGACAGTCCATTAGAAACAACATACAACAGACATGTAGATTATACTCGACAGTCCGTTAGAAACAACATACAACAGATATATGGATTATACTCGACAGTCCGTTAGAAACAACATACAACAGCCATGTAGATTATACTCGACAGTCCATTAAAAACAACATACAAGACTCATGTAGATTATACTCGACAGTCCGTTAGAAACAACATACAACAGACATGTAGATTATACTCGACAGTCTGTTAGAAACAACATACAACAGACATGTAGATTATACTAGACAGTCCGTTAGAAACAACATACAACAGACATGTACATTATACTCGACAGTCCGTTAGAAACAACATACAACAGACATGTAGATTATACTCGACAGTCCGTTAGAAACAACTTACAACAGACATGTAGATTATACTCGACAGTCCATTAGAAACAACATACAACAGACATATAGATTATACTCGACAGTCCGTTAGAAACAACATACAAACAGACATGTAGATTATACTCGACAGTCCGTTAGAAACAACATACAACAGACATGTAGATTATACTCGACTGTCCGTTAGAAACAACTTACAACAGACATGTAGATTATACTCGACAGTCCATTAGAAACAACATACAACATACATGTAGATTATACTCGACAGTCCGTTAGAAACAACATACAACAAACATGTAGATTATACTCGACAGTCCGTTAGAAACAACATACAACAGACATGTAGATTATACTCGACAGTCCGTTAGAAACAACATACAACAGACATGTAGATTATACTAGACAGTCCGTTAGAAACAACATACAACAGACATGTAGATTATACTCGACAGTCCGTTAGAAACAACATACAACAGATATGTAGATTATACTCGACAGTCCGTTAGAAACAACATACAACAGACATGTAGATTATACTCGACAGTTCGTTAGAAACAACATACAACAGACATGTAGATTATACTCGACAGTTCGTTAGAAACAACATACAACAGACATGTAGATTATACACGACAGTCCGTTAGCAACAACATACAACAGACATGTAGATTATACTCGACAGTCCGTTAGAAACAACATACAACAGACATATAGATTATACTCGACACTCCGTTAGAAACAACATACAACAGCCATGTAGATTATACTCGACAGTCCGTTAGAAACAACATACAACAGACATGCATATTATACTCGACAGTCCGTTAGAAACAACATACAACAGACATTTAGATTATACTCGACAGTCCATTAGAAACAACATACAACATACATGTAGATTATACTCGACAGTCCGCTAGAAACAACATACAACAGACATATAGATTATACTCGACAGTCCGTTAGAAAAAACATACAACAGACAGGTAGATTATACTCGACAGTCCGTTAGAAACAACATACAACAGCCATGTAGATTATACTCGACAGTCCGCTAGAAACAACATACAACAGACATATAGATTATACTCGACAGTCCGTTAGAAACAACATACAACAGACATGTAGATTATACTCGAGAGTCCGTTAGAAACAACATACAACATACATGTAGATTATACTCGACAGTCCGTTAGAAACAACATACAACAGCCATGTAGATTATACTCGACAGTCCGTTAGAAACAACATACAACAGATATGTAGATTATACTCGACAGTCCGCTAGAAACAACATACAACAGACATATAGATTATACTCGACAGTCCATTAGAAACAACATACAACAGCCATGTAGATTATACTCGACAGTCCGCTAGAAACAACATACAACAGACATATAGATTATACTCAACAGTCCATTAGAAACAACATACAACAGCCATGTAGATTATACTCGACAGTCCGTTAGAAACAACATACAACAGACATGTAGATTATACTCGACAGTCCGTTAGAAACAACATACAACATACATGTAGCTTATACTCGACAGTCCGTTAGAAACAACATACAACATACATGGAGATTATACTCGACAGTCCGTTAGAAACAACATACAACAGCCATGTAGATTATACTCGACAGTCCGTTAGGAACAACATACAACAGACATGTAGATTATACTCGACAGTCCGTTAGAAACAACATACAACAGATATATAGATTATACTCGACAGTCCGTTAGAAACAACATGCAGCAGCCATGTAGATTATACTCGACAGTCCATTAGAAACAACATACAACAGACATGTAGATTATACTCGACAGTCCGTTAGAAACAACATACAACAGATATATGGATTATACTCGACAGTCCGTTAGAAACAACATACAACAGCCATGTAGATTATACTCGACAGTCCATTAAAAACAACATACAAGACTCATGTAGATTATACTCGACAGTCCGTTAGAAACAACATACAACAGACATGTAGATTATACTCGACAGTCTGTTAGAAACAACATACAACAGACATGTAGATTATACTAGACAGTCCGTTAGAAACAACATACAACAGACATGTAGATTATACTCGACAGTCCGTTAGAAACAACATACAACAGACATGTAGATTATACTCGACAGTCCGTTAGAAACAACTTACAACAGACATGTAGATTATACTCGACAGTCCATTAGAAACAACATACAACAGACATATAGATTATACTCGACAGTCCGTTAGAAACAACATACAAACAGACATGTAGATTATACTCGACAGTCCGTTAGAAACAACATACAACAGATATGTAGATTATACTCGACAGTCCGTTAGAAACAACATACAACAGACATGTAGATTATACTCGACAGTTCGTTAGAAACAACATACAACAGACATGTAGATTATACACGACAGTCCGTTAGCAACAACATACAACAGACATGTAGATTATACTCGACAGTCCGTTAGAAACAACATACAACAGACATATAGATTATACTCGACACTCCGTTAGAAACAACATACAACAGCCATGTAGATTATACTCGACAGTCCGCTAGAAACAACATACAACAGACATGCATATTATACTCGACAGTCCGTTAGAAACAACATACAACAGACATTTAGATTATACTCGACAGTCCATTAGAAACAACATACAACATACATGTAGATTATACTCGACAGTCCGCTAGAAACAACATACAACAGACATATAGATTATACTCGACAGTCCGTTAGAAAAAACATACAACAGACATGTAGATTATACTCGACAGTCCGTTAGAAACAACATACAACAGCCATGTAGATTATACTCGACAGTCCGCTAGAAACAACATACAACAGACATGTAGATTATACTCGACAGTCCGTTAGAAACAACATACAACAGACATGTAGATTATACTCGAGAGTCCGTTAGAAACAACATACAACATACATGTAGATTATACTCGACAGTCCGTTAGAAACAACATACAACAGCCATGTAGATTATACTCGACAGTCCGTTAGAAACAACATACAACAGATATGTAGATTATACTCGACAGTCCGCTAGAAACAACATACAACAGACATATAGATTATACTCGACAGTCCATTAGAAACAACATACAACAGCCATGTAGATTATACTCGACAGTCCGCTAGAAACAACATACAACAGACATATAGATTTTACTCAACAGTCCATTAGAAACAACATACAACAGCCATGTAGATTATACTCGACAGTCCGTTAGAAACAACATACAACAGACATGTAGATTATACTCGACAGTCCGTTAGAAACAACATACAACATACATGTAGCTTATACTCGACAGTCCGTTAGAAACAACATACAACAGATATATAGATTATACTCGACAGTCCGTTAGAAACAACATGCAGCAGCCATGTAGATTATACTCGACAGTCCATTAGAAACAACATACAACAGACATGTAGATTATACTCGACAGTCCGTTAGAAACAACATACAACAGATATATGGATTATACTCGACAGTCCGTTAGAAACAACATACAACAGCCATGTAGATTATACTCGACAGTCCATTAAAAACAACATACAACAGACATATAGATTATACTCGACAGTCCGTTAGAAACAACATACAAACAGACATGTAGATTATACTCGACAGTTCGTTAGAAACAACATACAACAGACATGCAGATTATACTCGACAGTCGATTAGAAACAACATACAACAGACATGTAGATTATACTCGACAGTCCGTTAGAAACAACATACAACAGACATGTAGATTATACTCGACAGTCCGTTAGAAACAACATACAACAGACATGTAGATTATATTCGACAGTCCGTTAAAAACAACATACATGTAGATTATACTAGACAGGCCGTTAGAAACAATATACAACAGACATATAGATTATACTCGACAGTCCGTTAGAAACAACATACAACAGACATGTAGATTATACTCGACAGTCCGTTAGAAACAACATACAACAGACATGTAGATTATACTCGACAGTCCGTTAGAAACAACATACAACAGACATGTAGATTATACTCGACAGTCTGTTAGAAACAACATACAACAGACATGTAGATTATACTAGACAGTCCGTTAGAAACAACATACAACAGACATGTACATTATACTCGACAGTCCGTTAGAAACAACATACAACAGACATGTAGATTATACTCGACAGTCCGTTAGAAACAACTTACAACAGACATGTAGATTATACTCGACAGTCCATTAGAAACAACATACAACAGACATATAGATTATACTCGACAGTCCGTTAGAAACAACATACAAACAGACATGTAGATTATACTCGACAGTTCGTTAGAAACAACATACAACAGACATGCAGATTATACTCGACAGTCGATTAGAAACAACATACAACAGACATGTAGATTATACTCGACAGTCCGTTAGAAACAACATACAACAGACATGTAGATTATACTCGACAGTCCGTTAGAAACAACATACAACAGACATGTAGATTATATTCGACAGTCCGTTAAAAACAACATACAACATACATGTAGATTATACTAGACAGGCCGTTAGAAACAACATACAACAGACATGTAGATTTTACTCGACAGTCCGTTAGAAACAACATACACCAGACATGTAGATTATACTCGACAGTCCGTTAGAAACAACATACAACAGACATTTAGATTATACTCGACAGTCCGTTAGAAACAACATACAACAGCCATGTAGATTATACTCCACAGTCCGCTAAAAACAACATACAACAGACATATAGATTATACTCGACAGTCCATTAGAAACAACATACAACAGCCATGTAGATTATACTCGACAGTCCGCTAGAAACAACATACAACAGACATATAGATTATACTCAACAGTCCATTAGAAACAACATACAACAGCCATGTAGATTATACTCGACAGTCCGTTAGAAACAACATACAACAGACATGTAGATTATACTCGACAGTCCGTTAGAAACAACATACAACATACATGTAGATTATACTCGACAGTCCGTTAGAAACAACATACAACATACATGGAGATTATACTCGACAGTCCGTTAGAAACAACATACAACAGCCATGTAGATTATACTCGACAGTCCATTAGGAACAACATACAACAGACATGTAGATTATACTCGACAGTCCGTTAGAAACAACATACAACAGATATATAGATTATACTCGACAGTTCGTTAGAAACAACATGCAACAGCCATGTAGATTATACTCGACAGTCCATTAGAAACAACATACAACAGACATGTAGATTATACTCGACAGTCCGTTAGAAACAACATACAACAGATATATGGATTATACTCGACAGTCCGTTAGAAACAACATACAACAGCCATGTAGATTATACTCGACAGTCCATTAAAAACAACATACAAGACTCATGTAGATTATACTCGACAGTCCGTTAGAAACAACATACAACAGACATGTAGATTATACTCAACAGTCTGTTAGAAACAACATACAACAGACATGTAGATTATACTCGACAGTCCGTTAGAAACAACATACAACAGACATGTAGATTATACTCGACAGTCCGTTAGAAACAACATACAACAGACATGTAGATTATACTCGACAGTCCGCTAGAAACAACTTACAACAGACATGTAGATTATACTCGACAGTCCATTAGAAACAACATACAACAGACATATAGATTATACTCGACAGTCCGTTAGAAACAACATACAAACAGACATGTAGATTATACTCGACAGTCCGTTAGAAACAACATACAACAGACATGCAGATTATACTCGACAGTCGATTAGAAACAACATACAACAGACATGTAGATTATACTCGACAGTCCGTTAGAAACAACATACAACAGACATGTAGATTATACTCGACAGTCCGTTAGAAACAACATACAACAGACATGTAGATTATATTCGACAGTCCGTTAGAAACAACATACAACATACATGTAGATTATACTAGACAGGCCGTTAGAAACAACATACAACAGACATGTAGATTTTACTCGACAGTCCGTTAGAAACAACATACACCAGACATGTAGATTATACTCGACAGTCCGTTAGAAACAACATACAACAGACATTTAGATTATACTCGACAGTCCGCTAGAAACAACATACAACAGACATGTAGATTATACTCGACAGTCCGTTAGAAACAACATACAACAGACATGTAGATTATACTCGACAGTCCGTTAGAAACAACATATAACAGACATGTAGATTATACTCGACAGTCCGTTAAAAACAACATACAACAGACATGTAGATTATACTCGACAGTCCGTTAGAAACAACATACAACAGACATGTAGATTATACTCGACAGTCAGTTAGAAACAACATACAACAGACATTTAGATTATACTCGACAGTCCGTTAGAAACAACATACAACAGACATTTAGATTATACTCGACAGTCCGTTAGAAACAACATACAACAGACATGTAGATTATACTCGACAGTCCGTTAGAAACAACATACAACAGACATGTAGATTATACTCGACAGTCCGTTAGAAACAACATACAACAGCCATGTAGATTATACTCAACAGTCCGTTAGAAACAACATACAACAGACATGTAGATTATACTCGACAGTCCGTTAGAAACAACATACAACAGACATGTAGATTATACTCGACAGTCCGTTAGAAACAACATACAACAGACATGTAGATTATACTCGACAGTCCGTTAGAAACAACATACAACATACATGTAGATTATACTCGACAGTCCGTTAGAAACAACATACAACAGACATGTAGATTATACTCGACAGTCCGTTAGAAACAACATACAACAGACATGTAGATTATACTCGACAGTCCGTTAGAAACAAGATACAACAGACATGTAGATTATACTCGACAGTCCGTTAGAAACAACATACAACAGACATGTAGATTATACTTGACAGTCCGTTAGAAACAACATACAACAGGCATTTAGATTTACTCGACAGTCCGTTAGAAACAACATACAACAGACATGTAGATTATACCCGACAGTCCGTTAAAAACAACATACAACAGACATGTAGATTATACCCGACAGTCCGTTAGAAACAACATACAACAGACATGTAGAATATACTCAACAGTCCGTTAGAAACAACATACAACAGACATGTAGATTATACTCGACAGTCCGTTAGAAACAACATACAACAGACATATAGATTATACTCGACAGTCCGTTAGAAACAACATACAACAGACATTTAGATTATACTCGACAGTCCGTTAGAAACAACATACAACAGACATGTAGATTATACTCGACAGTCCGTTATAAACAACATACAGCAGACATGTAGATTATACTCGACAGTCCGTTAGAAACAACATACAACAGACATGTAGATTACACTCGACAGTCCGTTAGAAACAACATACAACAGACATGTAGATTATAGTCGACAGTCCGTTTGAAACAACATACAACAGACATGTAGATTATACTCGACCGTATGTTAGAAACAACATACAACAGACATGTAGATAATACTTGACAGTCCGTTAGAAACAACATACAACAGACATTTAGATTATACTCGACAGTCCGTTAGAAACAACATACAACAGACATGTAGATTATACTCGACAGTCCGTTAGAAACAACATACAACAGACATGTAGAATATACTCGACAGTCCGTTAGAAACAACATACAACAGACATGTAGATTATACTCGACAGTACGTTAGAAACAACATACAACGGACATGTAGATTATACTCGACAGTCCGTTAGAAACAACATACAACAGACATTTAGATTATACTCGACAGTCCGTTAGAAACAACATACAACAGACATGTAGATTATACTCGACAGTCTGTTAGAAACAACATACAACAGACATGTAGATTATACTCGACAGTCCGTTAGAAACAACATACAACAGACATGTAGATTATACTCGACAGTCCGTTAGAAACAACATACAACAGACATGTAGATTATACTCGACAGTCCGTTTGAAACAACATACAACAGACATGTAGATTATACTCGACAGTCCGTTAGAAACAACATACAACAGACATGTAGATTATACTCGACAGTCCGTTAGAAACAACATACAACAGACATGTAGATTATACTCGACAGTTCGTTAGAAACAACATACAACAGACATGTAGATTATACTCGACAGTCCGTTAGAAACAACATACAACAGACATGTAGAATATACTCGACAGTCCGTTAGAAACAACATACAACAGACATGTAGATTATACTCGACAGTCCGTTAGAAACAACATACAACAGACATGTAGATTATACTCGACTGTCCGTTAGAAACAACATACAACAGACATGTAGATTATACTCGACAGTTCGTTAGAAACAACATACAACAGACATGTATATTATACTCGACAGTCCGTTAGAAACAACATACAACAGACATGTAGATTATACTAGACAGTCCGTTAGAAACAACATACAACAGACATATAGATTATACTCGACAGTCCGTTAGAAACAACATACAACATACATGGAAATTATACTCGACTGTCCGTTAGAAAAAACATACAACAGACATGTAGAATATACTCGACAGTCCGTTAGAAACAACATACAACAGACATGTAGATTATACTCGACAGTCCGTTAGAAACAACATACAACAGACATTTATATTATACTCGACAGTTCCTTAGAAACAGCATACAACAGCCATGTAGATTATTCTCGACAGTCCGTTAGAAACAACATACAACAGACATGTAGAATATACTCGACAGTCCGTTAGAAACAACATACAACAGACATTTAGATTATACTCGACAGTCCGTTAGAAACAACATACAACAGACATGTAGATTATACTCGACAGTCCGTTATAAACAACATACAGCAGACATGTAGATTATACTCGACAGTCCGTTAGAAACAACATACAACAGATATGTAGATCATACTCGACAGTCCGTTAGAAACAACATACAACAGATATGGAGATTATACTCGACAGTCCGTTAGAAACAACATACAACATACATTTAGATTATACTCGACAGTCCGTTAGAAACAACATACAACAGACATGAGATTATACTCGACAGTCCGTTAGAAACAACATACAACAGACATGTAGATTATACTCGACAGTCCGTTTGAAACAACATACAACAGACATGTAGATTATACTCGACAGTCTGTTAGAAACAACATACAACAGACATGGAGATTATACTCGACAGTCCGTTAGAAACAACATACAACAGACATGTAGAATATGCACGACAGTCCGTTAGAAACAACATACAACAGACATGTAGATTATACTCGACAGTCCGTTAGAAACAACATACAACAGACATGTAGATTATACTCGACAGTCCGTTAGAAACAACATACAACAGACATTTAGATGATACTCGACAGTCCGTTAGAAACAACATACAACAGACATGTAGATTATACTCGACAGTTCGTTATAAACAACATACAGCAGACATGTAGATTATACTCGACAGTCCGTTAGAAACAACATACAACAGACATGTAGATTATACTCGACAGTCCGTTAGAAACAACATACAACAGACATGTAGATTATACTCGACAGTCCGTTAGAAACAACATACAACAGACATGTAGAGTATACTCGACCGTATGTTAGAAACAACATACAACAGACATGTAGATTATACTTGACAGTCCGTTAGAAACAACATTCAACAGACATTTAGATTATACTCGACAGTCCGTTAGAAACAACATACAACAGACATGTAGATTATACCCGACAGTCCGTTAGAAACAACATACAACAGACATGTAGAATATACTCGACAGTCCGTTAAAAACAACATACAACAGACATGTAGATTATACTCGACAGTCCGTTAGAAACAACATACAACAGACATGTAGATTATACTCGACAGTCCGTTAGAAACAACATACAACACACATTTAGATTATACTCGACAGTCCGTTAGAAACAACATACAACAGACATGTAGATTATACTCGACAGTCCGTTAGAAACAACATACAACAGACATGTAGATTATACTCGACAGTCCGTTAGAAACAACATACAACAGACATGTAGATTATACTCGACAGTCCGTTAGAAACAACATACAACAGACATGTAGATTATACTCGACAGTCCGTTTGAAACAACATACAACAGACATGTAGATTATACTCGACAGTCTATTAGAAACAACATACAACAGACATGGAGATTATACTCGACAGTCCGTTAGAAACAACATACAACAGACATGTAGATTATACTCGACAGTTCGTTAGAAACAACATACAACAGACATGTAGATTATACTCGACAGTCCGTTAGAAACAACATACAACAGACATGTAGAATATACTCGACAGTCCGTTTGAAACAACATACAACAGACATGTAGATTATACTCGACAGTCCGTTAGAAACAACATACAACAGACATGTAGATTATACTCGACTGTCCGTTAGAAACAACATACAACAGACATGTAGATTATACTCGACAGTTCGTTAGAAACAACATACAACAGACATGTATATTATACTCGACAGTCCGTTAGAAACAACATACAACATACATGGAAATTATACTCGACTGTCCGTTAGAAAAAACATACAACAGACATGTAGAATATACTCGACAGTCCGTTAGAAACAACATACAACAGACATGTAGATTATACTCGACAGTCCGTTAGAAACAACATACAACAGACATTTATATTATACTCGACAGTTCGTTAGAAACAGCATACAACAGACATGTAGATTATTGTCGACAGTCCGTTAGAAACAACATACAACATACATGTAGATTATACTCGACAGTCCGTTAGAAACAACATACAACAGACATTTAGATTATACTCGACAGTCCGTTAGAAACAACATACAACAGACATGTAGATTATACTCGACAGTCCGTTATAAACAACATAAAGCAGACATGTAGATTATACTCGACAGTCCGTTAGAAACAACATACAACAGACATGTAGATCATACTCGACAGTCCGTTTGAAACAACATACAACAGACATGTAGATTATACTCGACAGTCCGTTAGAAACAACATACAACAGACATGGAGATTATACTCGACAGTCCGTTAGAAACAACATACAACAGACATGTAGATTATACTCGACAGTCTGTTAGAAACAACATACAGCAGACATGTAGATTACACTCGACAGTCCGTTAGAAACAACATACAACAGACATGTAGATTATACTCGACAGTCCGTTTGAAACAACATATAACAGACATGTAGATTATACTCGACCGTATGTTAGAAACAACATACAACAGACATGTAGATTATACTTGACAGTCCGTTAGAAACAACATACAACAGACATTTAGATTATACTCGACAGTCCGTTAGAAACAACATACAACAGACATGTAGATTATACTCGACAGTCCGTTAGAAACAACATACAACAGACATGTAGAATATACTCGACAGTCCGTTAGAAACAACATACAACAGACATGTAGATTATACTCGACAGTCCGTTAGAAACAACATACAACGGACATGTAGATTATACTCGACAGTCCGTTAGAAACAACATACAACAGACATTTAGATTATACTCGACAGTCCGTTAGAAACAACATACAACAGACATGTAGATTATACTCGACAGTCCATTAGAAACAACATACAACAGACATGTAGATTATACTCGACAGTCCGTTAGAAACAACATACAACAGACATGTAGATTATACTCGACAGTCCGTTAGAAACAACATACAACAGACATGTAGATTATACTCGACAGTCCGCTTGAAACAACATAAAACAGACATGTAGATTATACTCGAGAGTCTGTTAGAAACAACATACAACAGACATGTAGATTATACTCGACAGTCCGTTAGAAACAACATACAACAGACATGTAGATTATACCCGACAGTTCGTTAGAAACAACATACAACAGACATGTAGATTATACTCGACAGTCCGTTAGAAACAACATACAACAGACATGTAGAATATACTCGACAGTCCGTTAGAAACAACATACAACAGACATGTAGATTATACTCGACAGTCCGTTAGAAACAACATACAACAGACATGTAGATTATACTCGACTGTCCGTTAGAAACAACATACAACAGACATGTAGATTATACTCGACAGTTCGTTAGAAACAACATACAACAGACATGTAGATTATACTAGACAGTCCGTTAGAAACAACATACAACAGACATATAGATTATACTCGACAGTCCGTTAGAAACAACATACAACATACATGGAAATTATACTCGACTGTCCGTTAGAAAAAACATACAACAGACATGTGGAATATACTCGACAGTCCGTTAGAAACAACATACAACAGACATGTAGATTATACTCGACAGTCCGTTAGAAACAACATACAACAGACATTTATATTATACTCGACAGTTCGTTAGAAACAGCATACAACAGACATGTAGATTATTCTCGACAGTCCGTTAGAAACAACATACAACAGACATGTAGAATATACTCGACAGTCCGTTAGAAACAACATACAACAGACATTTAGATTATACTCGACAGTCCGTTAGAAACAACATACAACAGACATGTAGATTATACTCGACAGTTCGTTATAAACAACATACAGCAGACATGTAGATTATACTCGACAGTCCGTTAGAAACAACATACAACAGACATGTAGATCATACTCGACAGATCGTTTGAAACAACATACAACAGACATGTAGATTATACTCGACAGTCCGTTAAAAAAAACCATACAACAGACATGGAGATTATACTCGACAGTCCGTTAGAAACAACATACAACATACATTTAGATTATACTCGACAGTCCGTTAGAAACAACATACAACAGACATGTAGATTATACTCGACAGTCCGTTAGAAACAACATACAACAGACATGTAGATTATACTCGACAGTCCGTTAGAAACAACATACAACAGACATGTAGATTATACTCGACAGTCCGTTTGAAACAACATACAACAGACATGTAGATTATACTCGACAGTCTGTTAGAAACAACATACAACAGACATGGAGATTATACTCGACAGTCCGTTAGAAACAACATACAACAGACATGTAGAATATACTCGACAGTCCGTTAGAAACAACATACAACAGACATGTAGATTATACTCGACAGTCCGTTAGAAACAACATACAACAGACATGTAGATTATACTCGACAGTCCGTTAGAAACAACATACAACAGACATTTAGATTATACTCGACAGTCCGTTAGAAACAACATACAACAGACATGTAGAATATACTCGACAGTCCGTTAGAAACAACATACAACAGACATGTAGATTATACTCGACAGTCCGTTAGAAACAACATACAACAGACATGTAGATTATACTCGACAGTCCGTTATAAACAACATACAACAGACATGTAGATTACACTCGACAGTCCGTTAGAAACAACATACAACAGACATGTAGATTATACTCGACAGTCCGTTTGAAACAACATACAACAGACATGTAGATTATACTCGACCGTATGTTAGAAACAACATACAACAGACATGGAGATTATACTCGACAGTCCGTTAGAAACAACATACAACAGACATGTAGATTATACTCGACAGTCCGTTAGAAACAACATACAACAGACATGTAGATTATACTCGACAGTCCGTTAGAAACAACATACAACAGACATGTAGATTATACTCGACAGTCCGTTAGAAACAACATACAACAGACATTTATATTATACTCGACAGTTCGTTAGAAACAGCATACAGCAGACATGTAGATTATTCTCGACAGTCCGTTAGAAACAACATACAACAGACATGTAGAATATACTCGACAGTCCGTTAGAAACAACATACAACAGACATTTAGATTATACTCGACAGTCCGTTAGAAACAACATACAACAGACATGTAGATTATACTCGACAGTCCGTTATAAACAACATACAGCAGACATGTAGATTATACTCGACAGTCCGTTAGAAACAACATACAACAGACATGTAGAACATACTCGACAGTCCGATTGAAACAACATACAACAGACATGTAGATTATACTCGACAGTCCGTTAGAAACAACATACAACAGACATGGAGATTATACTCGACAGTCCGTTAGAAACAACATACAACAGACATGTAGATTATACTCGACAGTCCGTTAGAAACAACATACAACATACATTTAGATTATACTCGACAGTCCGTTAGAAACAACATACAACAGACATGTAGATTATACTCGACTGTCCGTTAGAAACAACATACAACAGACATGTAGATTATACTCGACAGTCCGTTAGAAACAACATACAACAGACATGTAGATTATACTCGACAGTCCGTTTGAAACAACATACAAAAGACATGTAGATTATACTCGACAGTCTGTTAGAAACAACATACAATAGACATGGAGATTATACTCGACAGTCCGTTAGAAACAACATACAACAGACATGTAGATTATACTCGACAGTCCGTTAGAAACAACATACAACAGACATGTAGATTATACTCGACAGTCCGTTAGAAACAACATACAACAGACATGTAGATTATACTCGACAGTCCATTAGAAACAACATACAACATACATTTAGATTATACTCGACAGTCCGTTAGATACAACATACAACAGACATATAGATTATACTCGACACTCCGTTAGAAACAACATACAACAGACATGTAGATTATACTCGACCGTCCGTTAGAAACAACATACAACAGACATTTAGATTATACTCGACAGTCCATTAGAAACAACATACAACAGACATTTAGATTAAACTCGACAGTCCGTTAGAAACAACATACAACAGACTTATAGATTATACTCGACACTCCGCTAGAAACAACATACAACAGACATGTAGATTATACTCGACACTCCGTTAGAAACAACATACAACAGACATGTATATTATACTCGACAGTCCGTTAGAAACAACATACAGCAGACATTTAGATTATACTCGACAGTCCATTAGAAACAACATACAACATACATGTAGATTATACTCGACAGTCCGTTAGAAACAACATACAACAGACATTTATATTATACTCGACAGTTCGTTAGAAACAGCATACAACAGACATGTAGATTATTCTCGACAGTCCGTTAGAAACAACATACAACAGACATGTAGAATATACTCGACAGTCCGTTAGAAACAACATACAACAGACATTTAGATTATACTCGACAGTCCGTTAGAAACAACATACAACAAACATGTAGATTATACTCGACAGTCCGTTATAAACAACATACAGCAGACATGTAGATTATACTCGACAGTCCGTTAGAAACAACATACAACAGACATGTAGATCATACTCGACAGTCCGTTTGAAACAACATACAACAGACATGTAGATTATACTCGACAGTCCGTTAGAAACAACATACAACAGACATGGAGATTATACTCGACAGTCCGTTAGAAACAACATACAACAGACATGTAGATTATACTCGACAGTCCGTTAGAAACAACATACAACATACATTTAGATTATACTGGACAGTCCGTTAGAAACAACATACAACAGACATGTAGATTATACTCGACAGTCCGTTATAAACAACATACAGCAGACATGTAGATTATACTCGACAGTCCGTTAGAAACAACATACAACAGACATGTAGATCATACTCGACAGTCCGTTTGAAACAACATACAACAGACATGTAGATTATACTCGACAGTCCGTTAGAAACAACATACAACAGACATGGAGATTATACTCGACAGTCCGTTAGAAACAACATACAACAGACATGTAGATTATACTCGACAGTCCGTTAGAAACAACATACAACATACATTTAGATTATACTCGACAGTCCGTTAGAAACAACATACAACAGACATGTAGATTATACTCGACAGTCCGTTAGAAACAACATACAACAGACATGTAGATTATACTCGACAGTCCGTTAGAAACAACATACAACAGACATGTAGATTATACTCGACAGTCTGTTAGAAACAACATACAACAGACATGGAGATTATACTCGACAGTCCGTTAGAAACAACATACAACAGACATGTAGATTATACTCGACAGTCCGTTAGAAACAACATGCAACAGACATGTAGATTATACTCGACAGTCCGTTAGAAACAACATACAACAGACATGTAGATTATACTCGACAGTCCATTAGAAACAACATACAACATACATTTAGATTATACTCGACAGTCCGTTAGATACAACATACAACAGACATATAGATTATACTCGACACTCCGTTAGAAACAACATACAACAGACATGTAGATTATACTCGACCGTCCGTTAGAAACAACATACAACAGACATTTAGATTATACTCGACAGTCCATTAGAAACAACATACAACATACATTTAGATTATACTCGACAGTCCGTTAGAAACTACATACAACAGACATATAGATTATACTCGACACTCCGTTAGAAACAACATACAACAGCCATGTAGATTATACTCGACAGTCCGTTAGAAACAACATACAACAGACATGTATATTATACTCGACAGTCCGTTAGAAACAACATACAGCAGACATTTAGATTATACTCGACAGTCCATTAGAAACAACATACAACATACATGTAGATTATACTCGACAGTCCGTTAGAAACAACATACAACAGCCATGTAGATCATACTCGACAGTCCGTTAGAAACAACATACAACAGACATATAGATTATACTCGACAGTCCGTTAGAAACAACATACAACACACATGTAGATTATACTCGACAGTCCGTTAGAAACAACATACAACAGATATATAGATTATACCCGACATTCCGTTAGAAACAACATACAACAGCCATGTAGATTATACTCGACAGTCCATTAGAAACAACATACAACAGACATGTAGATTATACTCGACAGTCCGTTAGAAACAACATACAACAGATATATGGATTATACTCGACAGTCCGTTAGAAACAACATACAACAGCCATGTAGATTATACTCGACAGTCCATTAGAAACAACATACAACACTCATGTAGATTATACTCGACAGTCCGCTAGAAACAACATACAACAGACATGTAGATTATACTCGACAGTCTGTTAGAAACAACATACAACAGACATGTAGATTATACTCGACAGTCCGTTAGAAACAACATACAACAGACATGTAGATTATACTCGACAGTCCGTTAGAAACAACATACAACAGACATGGAGATTATACTCGACAGTCCGTTAGAAACAACTTACAACAGACATGTAGATTATACTCGACAGTCCGTTAGAAACAACATACAACAGACATATAGATTATACTCGACAGTCCGTTAAAAACAACATACAAACAGACATGTAGATTATACTCAACAGTCCGTTAGAAACAACATACAACAGACATGTAGATTATACTCGACAGTCCGTTAGAAACAACATACACCAGACATGTAGATTATACTCGACAGTCCGTTAGAAACAACATACAACAGACATTTAGATTATACTCGACAGTCCGTTAGAAACAACATACAACAGACATGTAGATTATACTCGACAGTCCGTTAGAAACAACATACAACAGACATGTAGATTATACTCGACAGTCTGTTAGAAGCAACATACAACAGACTTGTAGATTATACTCGACAGTCCGTTAGAAACAACATACAACAGACATGTAGATTATACTCGACAGTCCGTTAGAAACAACATACAACAGACATGTAGATTATACTCGACAGTCCGTTAGAAACAACTTACAACAGACATGTAGATTATACTCGACAGTCCGTTAGAAACAACATACAGCAGACATTTAGATTATACTCGACAGTCCATTAGAAACAACATACAACATACATGTAGATTATACTCGACAGTCCGTTAGAAACAACATACAACAGCCATGTATATCATACTCGACAGTTCGTTAGAAACAACATACAGCAGACATATAGATTATACTCGACAGTCCGTTAGAAACAACATACAACACACATGTAGATTATACTCGACAGTCCGTTAGAAACAACATACAACAGATATATAGATTATACCCGACATTCCGTTAGAAACAACATACAACAGCCATGTAGATTATACTCGACAGTCCATTAGAAACAACATACAACAGACATGTAGATTATACTCGACAGTCCGTTAGAAACAACATACAACAGATATATGGATTATACTCGACAGTCCGTTAGAAACAACATACAACAGCCATGTAGATTATACTCGACAGTCCATTAGAAACAACATACAACACTCATGTAGATTATACTCGACAGTCCGCTAGAAACAACATACAACAGACATTTAGATTATACTCGACAGTCCGTTAGAAACAACATACAACAAACATGTAGATTATACTCGACAGTCCGTTATAAACAACATACAGCAGACATGTAGATTATACTCGACAGTCCGTTAGAAACAACATACAACAGACATGTAGATCATACTCGACAGTCCGTTTGAAACAACATACAACAGACATGTAGATTATACTCGACAGTCCGTTAGAAACAACATACAACAGACATGGAGATTATACTCGACAGTCCGTTAGAAACAACATACAACATACATTTAGATTATACTGGACAGTCCGTTAGAAACAACATACAACAGACATGTAGATTATACTCGACAGTCCGTTATAAACAACATACAGCAGACATGTAGATTATACTCGACAGTCCGTTAGAAACAACTTACAACAGACATGTAGATTATACTCGACAGTCCGTTAGAAACAACATACAACAGACATGTAGATTATACTCGACAGTCCGTTAGAAACAACATACAACAGACATGTAGATTATACTCGACAGTCTGTTAGAAACAACATACAACAGACATGGAGATTATACTCGACAGTCCGTTAGAAACAACATACAACAGACATGTAGATTATACTCGACAGTCCGTTAGAAACAACATACAACAGACATGTAGATTATACTCGACAGTCCGTTAGAAACAACATACAACAGACATGTAGATTATACTCGACAGTCCATTAGAAACAACATACAACATACATTTAGATTATACTCGACAGTCAGTTAGATACAACATACAACAGACATATAGATTATACTCGACACTCCGTTAGAAACAACATACAACAGACATGTAGATTATACTCGACCGTCCGTTAGAAACAACATACAACAGACATTTAGATTATACTCGACAGTCCATTAGAAACAACATACAACATACATTTAGATTATACTCGACAGTCCGTTAGAAACAACATACAACAGACATATAGATTATACTCGACACTCCGTTAGAAACAACATACAACAGCCATGTAGATTATACTCGACAGTCCGTTAGAAACAACATACAACAGACATGTATATTATACTCGACAGTCCGTTAGAAACAACATACAGCAGACATTTAGATTATACTCGACAGTCCATTAGAAACAACATACAACATACATGTAGATTATACTCGACAGTCCGTTAGAAACAACATACAACAGCCATGTAGATCATACTCGACAGTCCGTTAGAAACAACATACAACAGATATATAGATTATACCCGACAGTCCGTTAGAAACAACATACAACAGATATATAGATTATACCCGACATTCCGTTAGAAACAACATACAACAGCCATGTAGATTATACTCGACAGTCCATTAGAAACAACATACAACACTCATGTAGATTATACTCGACAGTCCGCTAGAAACAACATACAACAGACATGTAGATTATACTCGACAGTCTGTTAGAAACAACATACAACAGACATGTAGATTATACTCGACAGTCCGTTAGAAACAACATACAACAGACATGTAGATTATACTCGACAGTCCGTTAGAAACAACATACAACAGACATGGAGATTATACTCGACAGTCCGTTAGAAACAACTTACAACAGACATGTAGATTATACTCGACAGTCCGTTAGAAACAACATACAACAGACATATAGATTATACTCGACAGTCCGTTAAAAACAACATACAAACAGACATGTAGATTATACTCGACAGTCCGTTAGAAACAACATACAACAGACATGTAGATTATACTCGACAGTCCGTTAGAAACAACATACACCAGACATGTAGATTATACTCGACAGTCCGTTAGAAACAACATACAACAGACATTTAGATTATACTCGACAGTCCGTTAGAAACAACATACAACAGACATGTAGATTATACTCGACAGTCCGTTAGAAACAACATACAACAGACATGTAGATTATACTCGACAGTCCGTTAGAAACAACATAAAACAGACATGTAGATTATACTCGACAGTCTGTTAGAAACAACATACAACAGACTTGTAGATTATACTCGACAGTCCGTTAGAAACAACATACAACAGACATGTAGATTATACTCGACAGTCCGTTAGAAACAACATACAACAGACATGTAGATTATACTCGACAGTCCGTTAGAAACAACTTACAACAGACATGTAGATTATACTCGACAGTCCGTTAGAAACAACATACAGCAGACATTTAGATTATACTCGACAGTCCATTAGAAACAACATACAACATACATGTAGATTATACTCGACAGTCCGTTAGAAACAACATACAACAGCCATGTAGATCATACTCGACAGTCCGTTAGAAACAACATACAGCAGACATATAGATTATACTCGACAGTCCGTTAGAAACAACATACAACACACATGTAGATTATACTCGACAGTCCGTTAGAAACAACATACAACAGATATATAGATTATACCCGACATTCCGTTAGAAACAACATACAACAGCCATGTAGATTATACTCGACAGTCCATTAGAAACAACATACAACAGACATGTAGATTATACTCGACAGTCCGTTAGAAACAACATACAACAGATATATGGATTATACTCGACAGTCCGTTAGAAACAACATACAACAGCCATGTAGATTATACTCGACAGTCCATTAGAAACAACATACAACACTCATGTAGATTATACTCGACAGTCCGCTAGAAACAACATACAACAGACATGTAGATTATACTCGACAGTCTGTTAGAAACAACATACAACAGACATGTAGATTATACTCGACAGTCCGTTAGAAACAACATACAACAGACATGTAGATTATACTCGACAGTCTGTTAGAAACAACATACAACAGACTTGTAGATTATACTCGACAGTCCGTTAGAAACAACATACAACAGACATGTAGATTATACTCGACAGTCCGTTAGAAACAACATACAACAGACATGTAGATTATACTCGACAGTCCGTTAGAAACAACATACAACAGACATGTAGATTATACTCGACAGTCCGTTAGAAACAACATACAGCAGACATTTAGATTATACTCGACAGTCCATTAGAAACAACATACAACATACATGTAGATTATACTCGACAGTCCGTTAGAAACAACATACAACAGCCATGTATATCATACTCGACAGTCCGTTAGAAACAACATACAGCAGACATATAGATTATACTCGACAGTCCGTTAGAAACAACATACAACACACATGTAGATTATACTCGACAGTCCGTTAGAAACAACATACAACAGATATATAGATTATACCCAACATTCGTTAGAAACAACATACAACAGCCATGTAGATTATACTCGACAGTCCATTAGAAACAACATACAACAGACATGTAGATTATACTCGACAGTCCGTTAGAAACAACATACAACAGATATATGGATTATACTCGACAGTCCGTTAGAAACAACATACAACAGCCATGTAGATTATACTCGACAGTCCATTAGAAACAACATACAACACTCATGTAGATTATACTCGACAGTCCGCTAGAAACAACATACAACAGACATGGAGATTATACTCGACAGTCCGTTAGAAACAACATACAACAGACATGTAGATTATACTCGACAGTCCGTTAGAAACAACATACAACATACATTTAGATTATACTGGACAGTCCGTTAGAAACAACATACAACAGACATGTAGATTATACTCGACAGTCCGTTATAAACAACATACAGCAGACATGTAGATTATACTCGACAGTCCGTTAGAAACAACATACAACAGACATGTAGATCATACTCGACAGTCCGTTAGAAACAACATACAACAGACATGTAGATTATACTCGACAGTCCGTTAGAAACAACATACAACATACATTTAGATTATACTGGACAGTCCGTTAGAAACAACATACAACAGACATGTAGATTATACTCGACAGTCCGTTATAAACAACATACAGCAGACATGTAGATTATACTCGACAGTCCGTTAGAAACAACATACAACAGACATGTAGATCATACTCGACAGTCCGTTTGAAACAACATACAACAGACATGTAGATTATACTCGACAGTCCGTTAGAAACAACATACAACAGACATGGAGATTATACTCGACAGTCCGTTAGAAACAACATACAACAGACATGTAGATTATACTCGACAGTCCGCTAGAAACAACATACAACATACATTTAGATTATACTCGACAGTCCGTTAGAAACAACATACATTAGACATGTAGATTATACTCGACAGTCCGTTAGAAACAACTTACAACAGACATGTAGATTATACTCGACAGTCCGTTAGAAACAACATACAACAGACATGTAGATTATACTCGACAGTCCGTTAGAAACAACATACAACAGACATGTAGATTATACTCGACAGTCTGTTAGAAACAACATACAACAGACATGGAGATTATACTCGACAGTCCGTTAGAAACAACATACAACAGACATGTAGATTATACTCGACAGTCCGTTAGAAACAACATACAACAGACATGTAGATTATACTCGACAGTCCGTTAGAAACAACATACAACAGACATGTAGATTATACTCGACAGTCCATTAGAAACAACATACAACATACATTTAGATTATACTCGACAGTCCGTTAGATACAACATACAACAGACATATAGATTATACTCGACACTCCGTTAGAAACAACATACAACAGACATGTAGATTATACTCGACAGTCCGTTAGAAACAACATACAACAGACATATAGATTATACTCGACAGTCCGTTAAAAACAACATACAAACAGACATGTAGATTATACTCGACAGTCCGTTAGAAACAACATACAACAGACATGTAGATTATACTCGACAGTCCGTTAGAAACAACATACACCAGACATGTAGATTATACTCGACAGTCCGTTAGAAACAACATACAACAGACATTTAGATTATACTCGACAGTCCGTTAGAAACAACATACAACAGACATGTAGATTATACTCGACAGTCCGTTAGAAACAACATACAACAGACATGTAGATTATACTCGACAGTCCGTTAGAAACAACATACAACAGACATGTGGATTATACTCGACAGTCCGTTAGAAACAACATACAACAGACATGTAGATTATACTCGACAGTCCGTTAGAAACAACATACACCAGACATGTAGATTATACTCGACAGTCCGTTAGAAACAACATACAACAGACATTTAGATTATACTCGACAGTCCGTTAGAAACAACATACAACAGACATGTAGATTATACTCTACAGTCCGTTAGAAACAACATACAACAGACATGTAGATTATACTCGACAGTCCGTTAGAAACAACATACAACAGACATGTAGATTATACTCGACAGTCTGTTAGAAACAACATACAACAGACTTGTAGATTATACTCGACAGTCCGTTAGAAACAACATACAACAGACATGTAGATTATACTCGACAGTCCGTTAGAAACAACATACAACAGACATGTAGATTATACTCGACAGTCCGTTAGAAACAACTTACAACAGACATGTAGATTATACTCGACAGTCCGTTAGAAACAACATACAGCAGACATGTAGATTATACTCGACAGTTCGTTAAAAACAACATACAACAGACATGTAGATTATACTCGACAGTCCGTTAGAAACAACATACAACAGACATGGAGATTATACTCGACAGTCCGTTATAAACAACATACAGCAGACATGTAGATTATACTCGACAGTCCGTTAGAAACAACATACAACAGACATGTAGATCATACTCGACAGTCCGTTAGAAACAACATACAACAGACATGTAGATTATACTCGACAGTCCGTTAGAAACAACATACAACATACATTTAGATTATACTGGACAGTCCGTTAGAAACAACATACAACAGACATGTAGATTATACTCGACAGTCCGTTATAAACAACATACAGCAGACATGTAGATTATACTCGACAGTCCGTTAGAAACAACATACAACAGACATGTAGATCATACTCGACAGTCCGTTTGAAACAACATACAACAGACATGTAGATTATACTCGACAGTCCGTTAGAAACAACATACAACAGACATGGAGATTATACTCGACAGTCCGTTAGAAACAACATACAACAGACATGTAGATTATACTCGACAGTCCGCTAGAAACAACATACAACATACATTTAGATTATACTCGACAGTCCGTTAGAAACAACATACATTAGACATGTAGATTATACTCGACAGTCCGTTAGAAACAACTTACAACAGACATGTAGATTATACTCGACAGTCCGTTAGAAACAACATACAACAGACATGTAGATTATACTCGACAGTCCGTTAGAAACAACATACAACAGACATGTAGATTATACTCGACAGTCTGTTAGAAACAACATACAACAGACATGGAGATTATACTCGACAGTCCGTTAGAAACAACATACAACAGACATGTAGATTATACTCGACAGTCCGTTAGAAACAACATACAACAGACATGTAGATTATACTCGACAGTCCGTTAGAAACAACATACAACAGACATGTAGATTATACTCGACAGTCCATTAGAAACAACATACAACATACATTTAGATTATACTCGACAGTCCGTTAGATACAACATACAACAGACATATAGATTATACTCGACACTCCGTTAGAAACAACATACAACAGACATGTAGATTATACTCGACAGTCCGTTAGAAACAACATACAACAGACATATAGATTATACTCGACAGTCCGTTAAAAACAACATACAAACAGACATGTAGATTATACTCGACAGTCCGTTAGAAACAACATACAACAGACATGTAGATTATACTCGACAGTCCGTTAGAAACAACATACACCAGACATGTAGATTATACTCGACAGTCCGTTAGAAACAACATACAACAGACATTTAGATTATACTCGACAGTCCGTTAGAAACAACATACAACAGACATGTAGATTATACTCGACAGTCCGTTAGAAACAACATACAACAGACATGTAGATTATACTCGACAGTCCGTTAGAAACAACATACAACAGACATGTGGATTATACTCGACAGTCCGTTAGAAACAACATACAACAGACATGTAGATTATACTCGACAGTCCGTTAGAAACAACATACACCAGACATGTAGATTATACTCGACAGTCCGTTAGAAACAACATACAACAGACATTTAGATTATACTCGACAGTCCGTTAGAAACAACATACAACAGACATGTAGATTATACTCTACAGTCCGTTAGAAACAACATACAACAGACATGTAGATTATACTCGACAGTCCGTTAGAAACAACATACAACAGACATGTAGATTATACTCGACAGTCTGTTAGAAACAACATACAACAGACTTGTAGATTATACTCGACAGTCCGTTAGAAACAACATACAACAGACATGTAGATTATACTCGACAGTCCGTTAGAAACAACATACAACAGACATGTAGATTATACTCGACAGTCCGTTAGAAACAACTTACAACAGACATGTAGATTATACTCGACAGTCCGTTAGAAACAACATACAGCAGACATGTAGATTATACTCGACAGTTCGTTAAAAACAACATACAACAGACATGTAGATTATACTCGACAGTCCGTTAGAAACAACATACAACAGACATGGAGATTATACTCGACAGTCCGTTAGAAACAACATACAACAGACATGGAGATTATACTCGACAGTCCATTAGAAACAACATACAACATACATGTAGATTATACTCGACAGTCCGTTAGAAACAACATACAACAGCCATGTAGATCATACTCGACAGTCCGTTAGAAACAACATACAGCAGACATATAGATTATACTCGACAGTCCGTTAGAAACAACATACAACACACATGTAGATTATACTCGACAGTCCGTTAGAAACAACATACAACAGATATATAGATTATACCCGACATTCCGTTAGAAACAACATACAACAGCCATGTAGATTATACTCGACAGTCCATTAGAAACAACATACAACAGACATGTAGATTATACTCGACAGTCCGTTAGAAACAACATACAACAGATATATGGATTATACTCGACAGTCCGTTAGAAACAACATACAACAGCCATGTAGATTATACTCGACAGTCCATTAGAAACAACATACAACACTCATGTAGATTATACTCGACAGTCCGCTAGAAACAACATACAACAGACATGTAGATTATACTCGACAGTCTGTTAGAAACAACATACAACAGACATGTAGATTATACTCGACAGTCCGTTAGAAACAACATACAACAGACATGTAGATTATACTCGACAGTCCGTTAGAAACAACATACAACAGACATGGAGATTATACTCGACAGTCCGTTAGAAACAACTTACAACAGACATGTAGATTATACTCGACAGTCCGTTAGAAACAACATACAACAGACATATAGATTATACTCGACAGTCCGTTAAAAACAACATACAAACAGACATGTAGATTATACTCGACAGTCCGTTAGAAACAACATACAACAGACATGTAGATTATACTCGACAGTCCGTTAGAAACAACATACACCAGACATGTAGATTATACTCGACAGTCCGTTAGAAACAACATACAACAGACATTTAGATTATACTCGACAGTCCGTTAGAAACAACATACAACAGACATGTAGATTATACTCGACAGTCCGTTAGAAACAACATACAACAGACATGTAGATTATACTCGACAGTCCGTTAGAAACAACATACAACAGACATGTAGATTATACTCGACAGTCTGTTAGAAACAACATACAACAGACTTGTAGATTATACTCGACAGTCCGTTAGAAACAACATACAACAGACATGTAGATTATACTCGACAGTCCGTTAGAAACATTATACAACAGACATGTAGATTATACTCGACAGTCCGTTAGAAACAACTTACAACAGACATGTAGATTATACTCGACAGTCCGTTAGAAACAACATACAACAGACATGTAGATTATACTCGACAGTCGATTAGAAACAACATACAACAGACATGTAGATTATACTCTACAGTCCGTTAGAAACAACATACACCAGACATGTAGATTATACTCGACAGTTCGTTAGAAACAACATACAACAGACATTTAGATTATACTCGACAGTCCGTTAGAAACAACATACAACAGACATGTAGAAAATACTCGACAGTCCGTTAGAAACAACACACAACAGACATGTAGTTTATACTCGACAGTCCGTTAGAAACAACATACAACAGACATGTAGAATATACTCGACAGTCCGTTAGGAACAACATACAACAGACATGTAGATTATACTCGACAGTCCGTTAGAAACAACATACAACAGACATATAGATTATACTGGACAGTCCGTTAGAAACAACATACAACAGACATGTAGATTATACTCGACAGTTCGTTAGAAACAACATACAACAGACATGTATATTATACTCGACAGTCCGTTAGAAACAACATACAACAGACATGTAGATTATACTAGACAGTCCGTTAGAAACAACATACAAGAGACATTTAGATTATACTCGACAGTCCGTTAGAAACAACATACAACATACATGGAGATTATACTCGACAGTCCGTTAGAAAAAACATACAACAGACATGTAGAATATACTCGACAGTCCGTTAGAAACAACATACAACAGACATGTAGATTATATTCGACAGTCCGTTAGAAACAACATACAACAGACATGTATATTATACTCGACAGTCCGTTAGAAACAACATACAACAGACATGTAGATTATACTAGACAGTCCGTTAGAAACAACATACAAGAGACATATAGATTATACTCGACAGTCCGTTAGAAACAACATACAACATACATGGAGATTATACTCGACAGTCCGTTAGAAAAAACATACAACAGACATGTAGAATATACTCGACAGTCCGTTAGAAACAACATACAACAGCCATGTAGATTATACTCGACAGTCCATTAGAAACAACATACAACACTCATGTAGATTATACTCGACAGTCCGCTAGAAACAACATACAACAGACATGTAGATTATACTCGACAGTCTGTTAGAAACAACATACAACAGACATGTAGATTATACTCGACAGTCCGTTAGAAACAACATACAACAGACATGTAGATTATACTCGACAGTCCGTTAGAAACAACATACAACAGACATGGAGATTATACTCGACAGTCCGTTAGAAACAACTTACAACAGACATGTAGATTATACTCGACAGTCCGTTAGAAACAACATACAACAGACATATAGATTATACTCGACAGTCCGTTAAAAACAACATACAAACAGACATGTAGATTATACTCGACAGTCCGTTAGAAACAACATACAACAGACATGTAGATTATACTCGACAGTCCGTTAGAAACAACATACACCAGACATGTAGATTATACTCGACAGTCCGTTAGAAACAACATACAACAGACATTTAGATTATACTCGACAGTCCGTTAGAAACAACATACAACAGACATGTAGATTATACTCGACAGTCCGTTAGAAACAACATACAACAGACATGTAGATTATACTCGACAGTCCGTTAGAAACAACATACAACAGACATGTAGATTATACTCGACAGTCTGTTAGAAACAACATACAACAGACTTGTAGATTATACTCGACAGTCCGTTAGAAACAACATACAACAGACATGTAGATTATACTCGACAGTCCGTTAGAAACAACATACAACAGACATGTAGATTATACTCGACAGTCCGTTAGAAACAACTTACAACAGACATGTAGATTATACTCGACAGTCCGTTAGAAACAACATACAACAGACATGTAGATTATACTCGACAGTCGATTAGAAACAACATACAACAGACATGTAGATTATACTCTACAGTCCGTTAGAAACAACATACACCAGACATGTAGATTATACTCGACAGTTCGTTAGAAACAACATACAACAGACATTTAGATTATACTCGACAGTCCGTTAGAAACAACATACAACAGACATGTAGAAAATACTCGACAGTCCGTTAGAAACAACACACAACAGACATGTAGATTATACTCGACAGTCCGTTAGAAACAACATACAACAGACATGTAGAATATACTCGACAGTCCGTTAGGAACAACATACAACAGACATGTAGATTATACTCGACAGTCCGTTAGAAACAACATACAACAGACATATAGATTATACTGGACAGTCCGTTAGAAACAACATACAACAGACATGTAGATTATACTCGACAGTCCGTTAGAAACAACATACAACAGACATGTATATTATACTCGACAGTCCGTTAGAAACAACATACAACAGACATGTAGATTATACTAGACAGTCCGTTAGAAACAACATACAAGAGACATATAGATTATACTCGACAGTCCGTTAGAAACAACATACAACATACATGGAGATTATACTCGACAGTCCGTTAGAAAAAACATACAACAGACATGTAGAATATACTCGACAGTCCGTTAGAAACAACATACAACAGACATGTAGATTATTTTCGACAGTCCGTTAGAAACAACGTACAACAGACATTTATATTATACTCGACAGTTCGTTAGAAACAGCATACAACAGACATGTAGATTATTCTCGACAGTCCGTTAGAAACAACATACAACAGACATGTAGATTATACTCGACAGTCCGTTAGAAACAACATACAACAGACATGGAGATTATACTCGACAGTTCGTTAGAAACAACATACAACAGACATGTAGATTATACTCGACAGTCCGTTAGAAACAACATACAACAGACATGTAGATTATACTTGACAGTTCGTAAGAAACAACATACAACAGGCATTTAGATTATACTCGACAGTCCGTTAGAAACAACATACAACAGACATGTAGATTATACCCGACAGTCCGTTAGAAACAACATACAACAGACATGTAGAATATATTCGACAGTCCGTTAGAAACAACATACAACAGACATGTATATTATACCCGACAGTTCGTTAGAAACAACATACAACAGACATGTAGATTATACTCGACAGTCCGTTAGAAACAACATACAACAGACATTTAGATTATACTGGACAGTCCGTTAGAAACAACATACAACAGACATGTAGATTATACTCGACAGTCCGTTAGAAACAACATACAACAGACATGCAGATTACACTCGACAGTCCGTTAGAAACAACATACAACAGACATGTAGATTATACTCGACAGCCCGTTTGAAACAACATACAACAGACATGTAGAATATACTCGACAGTCCGTTAGAAACAACATACAACAGACATGTAGATTATACTCGACAGTCCGTTAGAAACAACATACAACAGACATGTAGATTATACTCGACAGTCCGTTAGAAACAACATACAACAGACATGACATGTAGATTATACTCGACAGTCCGTTAGAAACAACATACAACAGACATGTATATTATACTCGACAGTCCGTTAGAAACAACATACAACAGACATGTAGATTATACTAGACAGTCCGTTAGAAACAACATACAAGAGACATATAGATTATACTCGACAGTCCGTTAGAAACAACATACAACATACATGGAGATTATACTCGACAGTCCGTTAGAAAAAACATACAACAGACATGTAGAATATACTCGACAGTCCGTTAGAAACAACATACAACAGACATGTAGATTATATTCGACAGTCCGTTAGAAACAACATACAACAGACATTTATATTATACTCGACAGTTCGTTAGAAACAGCATACAACAGACATGTAGATTATTCTCGACAGTCCGTTAGAAACAACATACAACAGACATGTAGATTATACTCGACAGTCCGTTAGAAACAACATACAACAGACATGTAGATTATACTCGACAGTCCGTTAGAAACAACATACAACAGACATGTAGATTATACTTGACAGTCCGTTAGAAACAACATACAACAGGCATTTAGATTATACTCGACAGTCCGTTAGAAACAACATACAACAGACATGTAGATTATACCCGACAGTCCGTTAGAAACAACATACAACAGACATGTAGAATATACTCGACAGTTCGTTAGAAACAACATACAACAGACATGTAGATTATACCCGACAGTCCGTTAGAAACAACATACAACAGACATGTAGAATATACTCGACAGTCCGTTTGAAACAACATACAACAGACATGTAGATTATACTCGACAGTCCGTTGAAACAACATACAACAGACATGTAGATTATACTCGACAGTTCGTTAGAAACAACATACAACAGACATTTAGATTATACTCGACAGTCCGTTAGAAACAACATACAACAGACATGTAGATTATACTCGACAGTCCGTTATAAACAACATACAGCAGACATGTAGATTATACTCGACAGTCCGTTAGAAACAACATACAACAGACATGTAGATTACACTCGACAGTCCGTTAGAAACAACATACAACAGACATGTAGATTATACTCGACAGTCCGTTAGAAACAACATACAACAGACATGTAGATTATACACGACAGTCCGTTAGAAACAACATACAACAGACATGTAGAATATACTCGACAGTCCGTTAGAAACAACATACAACAGACATGTAGATTATACTCGACAGTCCGTTAGAAACAACATACAACAGACATGTAGATTATACTCGACAGTTCGTTAGAAACAACATACAACAGACATTTAGATTATACTCGACAGTCCGTTAGAAACAACATACAACAGACATGTAGATTATACTCGACAGTCCGTTATAAACAACATACAGCAGACATGTAGATTATACTCGACAGTCCGTTAGAAACAACATACAACAGACATGTAGATTACACTCGACAGTCCGTTAGAAACAACATACAACAGACATGTAGATTATACTCGACAGTCCGTTTGAAACAACATACAACAGACATGTAGATTATACTCGACCGTCTGTTAGAAACAACATACAACAGACATGTAGATTATACTTGACAGTTCGTTAGAAACAACATACAACAGACATTTAGATTATACTCGACAGTCCGTTAGAAACAACATACAACAGACATGGAGATTATACTCGACAGTCCATTAGAAACAACTTACAACAGACATGTAGATTATACTCGACAGTCCGTTAGAAACAACATACAACAGACATATAGATTATACTCGACAGTCCGTTAAAAACAACATACAAACAGACATGTAGATTATACTCGACAGTCCGTTAGAAACAACATACAACAGACATGTAGATTATACTCGACAGTCCGTTAGAAACAACATACACCAGAAATGTAGATTATACTCGACAGTCCGTTAGAAACAACATACAACAGACATTTAGATTATACTCGACAGTCCGTTAGAAACAACATACAACAGACATGTAGATTATACTCGACAGTCCGTTAGAAACAACATACAACAGACATGTAGATTATACTCGACAGTCCGTTAGAAACAACATACAACAGACATGTAGATTATACTCGACAGTCTGTTAGAAACAACATACAACAGACTTGTAGATTATACTCGACAGTCCGTTAGAAACAACATACAACAGACATGTAGATTATACTCGACAGTCCGTTAGAAACAACATACAACAGACATGTAGATTATACTCGACAGTCCGTTAGAAACAACTTACAACAGACATGTAGATTATACTCGACAGTCCGTTAGAAACAACATACAACAGACATGTAGATTATACTCGACAGTCGATTAGAAACAACATACAACAGACATGTAGATTATACTCGACAGTCCGTTAGAAACAACATACAACAGACATGTAGATTATACTCGACAGTCCGTTAGAAACAACATACAACAGACATGTATATTATACTCGACAGTCCGTTAGAAACAACATACAACAGACATGTAGATTATACTAGACAGTCCGTTAGAAACAACATACAAGAGACATATAGATTATACTCGACAGTCCGTTAGAAACAACATACAACATACATGGAGATTATACTCGACAGTCCGTTAGAAAAAACATACAACAGACATGTAGAATATACTCGACAGTCCGTTAGAAACAACATACAACAGACATGTAGATTATATTCGACAGTCCGTTAGAAACAACATACAACAGACATTTATATTATACTCGACAGTTCGTTAGAAACAGCATACAACAGACATGTAGATTATTCTCGACAGTCCGTTAGAAACAACATAAAACAGACATGTAGATTATACTCGACAGTCCGTTAGAAACAACATACAACAGACATGGAGATTATACTCGACAGTCCGTTAGAAACAACATACAACAGACATGTAGATTATACTCGACAGTCCGTTAGAAACAACATACAACAGACATGTAGATTATACTTGACAGTCCGTTAGAAACAACATACAACAGGCATTTAGATTATACTCGACAGTCCGTTAGAAACAACATACAACAGACATGTAGATTATACCCGACAGTCCGTTAGAAACAACATACAACAGACATGTAGAATATACTCGACAGTTCGTTAGAAACAACATACAACAGACATGTAGATTATACCCGACAGTCCGTTAGAAACAACATACAACAGACATGTAGAATATACTCGACAGTCCGTTAGAAACAACATACAACAGATATGTAGATTATACTCGACAGTCCATTAGAAACAACTTACAACAGACATGTAGATTATACTCGACAGTCCGTTAGAAACAACATACAACAGACATATAGATTATACTCGACAGTCCGTTAAAAACAACATACAAACAGACATGTAGATTATACTCGACAGTCCGTTAGAAACAACATACAACAGACATGTAGATTATACTCGACAGTCCGTTAGAAACAACATACACCAGAAATGTAGATTATACTCGACAGTCCGTTAGAAACAACATACAACAGACATTTAGATTATACTCGACAGTCCGTTAGAAACAACATACAACAGACATGTAGATTATACTCGACAGTCCGTTAGAAACAACATACAACAGACATGTAGATTATACTCGACAGTCCGTTAGAAACAACATACAACAGACATGTAGATTATACTCGACAGTCTGTTAGAAACAACATACAACAGACTTGTAGATTATACTCGACAGTCCGTTAGAAACAACATACAACAGACATGTAGATTATACTCGACAGTCCGTTAGAAACAACATACAACAGACATGTAGATTATACTCGACAGTCCGTTAGAAACAACTTACAACAGACATGTAGATTATACTCGACAGTCCGTTAGAAACAACATACAACAGACATGTAGATTATACTCGACAGTCGATTAGAAACAACATACAACAGACATGTAGATTATACTCGACAGTCCGTTAGAAACAACATACAACAGACATGTAGATTATACTCGACAGTCCGTTAGAAACAACATACAACAGACATGTATATTATACTCGACAGTCCGTTAGAAACAACATACAACAGACATGTAGATTATACTAGACAGTCCGTTAGAAACAACATACAAGAGACATATAGATTATACTCGACAGTCCGTTAGAAACAACATACAACATACATGGAGATTATACTCGACAGTCCGTTAGAAAAAACATACAACAGACATGTAGAATATACTCGACAGTCCGTTAGAAACAACATACAACAGACATGTAGATTATATTCGACAGTCCGTTAGAAACAACATACAACAGACATTTATATTATACTCGACAGTTCGTTAGAAACAGCATACAACAGACATGTAGATTATTCTCGACAGTCCGTTAGAAACAACATAAAACAGACATGTAGATTATACTCGACAGTCCGTTAGAAACAACATACAACAGACATGGAGATTATACTCGACAGTCCGTTAGAAACAACATACAACAGACATGTAGATTATACTCGACAGTCCGTTAGAAACAACATACAACAGACATGTAGATTATACTTGACAGTCCGTTAGAAACAACATACAACAGGCATTTAGATTATACTCGACAGTCCGTTAGAAACAACATACAACAGACATGTAGATTATACCCGACAGTCCGTTAGAAACAACATACAACAGACATGTAGAATATACTCGACAGTTCGTTAGAAACAACATACAACAGACATGTAGATTATACCCGACAGTCCGTTAGAAACAACATACAACAGACATGTAGAATATACTCGACAGTCCGTTAGAAACAACATACAACAGACATGTAGATTATACTCGACAGTCCGTTATAAACAACATACAGCAGACATGTAGATTATACTCGACAGTCCGTTAGAAACAACATACAACAGACATGTAGATTACACTCGACAGTCGATTAGAAACAACATACAACAGACATGTAGATTATACTCGACAGTTCGTTAAAAACAACATACAACAGACATGTAGATTATACTCGACAGTCCGTTAGAAACAACATACAACAGACATGGAGATTATACTCGACAGTCCGTTAGAAACAACATACAACAGACATGTAGATTATACTTGACAGTCCGTTAGAAACAACATACAACAGACATGTAGATTATACTCGACAGTCCGTTAGAAACAACATACAACAGACATGTAGATTATACTCGACAGTTCGTTAAAAACAACATACAACAGACATGTAGATTATACTCGACAGTCCGTTAGAAACAACATACAACAGACATGGAGATTATACTCGACAGTCCGTTAGAAACAACATACAACAGACATGTAGATTATACTTGACAGTCCGTTAGAAACAACATACAACAGACATGTAGATTATACTCGACAGTCCGTTAGAAACAACATACAACAGACATGTAGATTATACTTGACAGTCCGTTAGAATCAACATACAACAGGCATTTAGATTGTACTCGACAGTCGTTAGAAACAACATACAACAGACATGTAGATTATACCCGACAGTCCGTTAGAAACAACATACAACAGACATGTAGAATATACTCGACAGTCCGTTAGAAAAAACATACAACAGACATGTAGATTATACACGACAGTCCGTTAGAAACAACATACAACAGACATGTAGAATATACTCGACAGTCCGTTAGAAACAACATACAACAGACATGTAGATTATACTCGACAGTCCGTTATAAACAACATACAGCAGACATGTAGATTATACTCGACAGTCCGTTAGAAACAACATACAACATACATGTAGATTACACTCGACAGTCGATTAGAAACAACATACAACAGACATGTAGATTATACTCGACAGTTCGTTAAAAACAACATACAACAGACATGTAGATTATACTCGACAGTCCGTTAGAAACAACATACAACAGACATGGAGATTATACTCGACAGTTCGTTAGAAACAACATACAACAGACATGTAGATTATACTTGACAGTCCGTTAGAAACAACATACAACAGACATGTAGATTATACTCGACAGTCCGTTAGAAACAACATACAACAGACATGTAGATTATACTCGACAGTTCGTTAAAAACAACATACAACAGACATGTAGATTATACTCGACAGTCCGTTAGAAACAACATACAACAGACATGGAGATTATACTCGACAGTCCGTTAGAAACAACATACAACAGACATGTAGATTATACTTGACAGTCCGTTAGAAACAACATACAACAGACATGTAGATTATACTCGACAGTCCGTTAGAAACAACATACAACAGACATGTAGATTATACTTGACAGTCCGTTAGAAACAACATACAACAGGCATTTAGATTGTACTCGACAGTCGTTAGAAACAACATACAACAGACATGTAGATTATACCCGACAGTCCGTTAGAAACAACATACAACAGACATGTAGAATATACTCGACAGTCCGTTAGAAAAAACATACAACAGACATGTAGATTATACACGACAGTCCGTTAGAAACAACATACAACAGACATGTAGAATATACTCGACAGTCCGTTAGAAACAACATACAACAGACATGTAGATTATACTCGACAGTCCGTTAGAAACAACATACAACAGACATGTAGATTATACTCGACAGTCCGTTAGAAACAACATACAACAGACATGTAGATTACACTCGACAGTCCGTTAGAAACAACATACAACAGACATGTAGATTATACTCGACAGTCCGTTTGAAACAACATACAACAGACATGTAGATTATACTTGACAGTTCGTTAGAAACAACATACAACAGACATTTAGATTATACTCGACAGTCCGTTAGAAACAACATACAACAGACATGGAGATTATACTCGACAGTCCATTAGAAACAACTTACAACAGACATGTAGATTATACTCGACAGTCCGTTAGAAACAACATACAACAGACATATAGATTATACTCGACAGTCCGTTAAAAACAACATACAAACAGACATGTAGATTATACTCGACAGTCCGTTAGAAACAACATACAACAGACATGTAGATTATACTCGACAGTCCGTTAGAAACAACATACACCAGACATGTAGATTATACTCGACAGTCCGTTAGAAACAACATACAACAGACATTTAGATTATACTCGACAGTCCGTTAGAAACAACATACAACAGACATGTAGATTATACTCGACAGTCCGTTAGAAACAACATACAACAGACATGTAGATTATACTCGACAGTCCGTTAGAAACAACATACAACAGACATGTAGATTATACTCGACAGTCTGTTAGAAACAACATACAACAGACTTGTAGATTATACTCGACAGTCCGTTAGAAACAACATACAACAGACATGTAGATTATACTCGACAGTCCGTTAGAAACAACATACAACAGACATGTAGATTATACTCGACAGTCCGTTAGAAACAACTTACAACAGACATGTAGATTATACTCGACAGTCCGTTAGAAACAACATACAACAGACATGTAGATTATACTCGACAGTCGATTAGAAACAACATACAACAGACATGTAGATAATACTCGACAGTCCGTTAGAAACAACATACAACAGACATGTAGATTATACTCGACAGTCCGTTAGAAACAACATACACCAGACATGTAGATTATACTCGACAGTTCGTTAGAAACAACATACAACAGACATTTAGATTATACTCGACAGTCCGTTAGAAACAACATACAACAGACATGTAGAATATACTCGACAGTCCGTTAGAAACAACATACAACAGACATGTAGATTATACTCGACAGTCCGTTAGAAACAACATACAACAGACATGTAGAATATACTCGACAGTCCGTTAGAAACAACATACAACAGACATGTAGATTATACTCGACAGTCCGTTAGAAACAACATACAACAGACATGTAGATTATACTCGACAGTCCGTTAGAAACAACATACAACAGACATGTAGATTATACTCGACAGTCCGTTAGAAACAACATACAACAGACATGTATATTATACTCGACAGTCCGTTAGAAACAACATACAACAGACATGTAGATTATACTAGACAGTCCGTTAGAAACAACATACAAGAGATATATAGATTATACTCGACAGTCCGTTAGAAACAACATACAACATACATGGAGATTATACTCGACAGTCCGTTAGAAAAAACATACAACAGACATGTAGAATATACTCGACAGTCCGTTAGAAACAACATACAACAGACATGTAGATTATATTCGACAGTCCGTTAGAAACAACGTACAACAGACATTTATATTATACTCGACAGTTCGTTAGAAACAGCATACAACAGACATGTAGATTATTCTCGACAGTCCGTTAGAAACAACATACAACAGACATGTAGATTATACTCGACAGTCCGTTAGAAACAACATACAACAGACATGGAGATTATACTCGACAGTCCGTTAGAAACAACATACAACAGACATGTAGATTATACTCGACAGTCCGTTAGAAACAACATACAACAGACATGTAGATTATACTTGACAGTTCGTTAGAAACAACATACAACAGGCATTTAGATTATACTCGACAGTCCGTTAGAAACAACATACAACAGACATGTAGATTATACCCGACAGTCCGTTAGAAACAACATACAACAGACATGTAGAATATACTCGACAGTCCGTTAGAAACAACATACAACAGACATGTATATTATACCCGACAGTTCGTTAGAAACAACATACAACAGACATGTAGATTATACTCGACAGTCCGTTAGAAACAACATACAACAGACATTTAGATTATACTCGACAGTCAGTTAGAAACAACATACAACAGACATGTAGATTATACTCGACAGTCCGTTATAAACAACATACAGCAGACATGTAGATTATACTCGACAGTCCGTTAGAAACAACATACAACAGACATGTAGATTACACTCGACAGTCCGTTAGAAACAACATACAACAGACATGTAGATTATACTCGACAGTCCGTTTGAAACAACATACAACAGACATGTAGAATATACTCGACAGTCCGTTAGAAACAACATACAACAGACATGTAGATTATACTCGACAGTCCGTTAGAAACAACATACAACAGACATGTAGATTATACTCGACAGTCCGTTAGAAACAACATACAACAGACATGTAGATTATACTCGACCGTCCGTTAGAAACAACATACAACAGACATGTATATTATACTCGACAGTCCGTTAGAAACAACATACAACAGACATGTAGATTATACTAGACAGTCCGTTAGAAACAACATACAAGAGACATATAGATTATACTCGACAGTCAGTTAGAAACAACATACAACATACATGGAGATTATACTCGACAGTCCGTTAGAAAAAACATACAACAGACATGTAGAATATACTCGACAGTCCGTTAGAAACAACATACAACAGACATTTATATTATACTCGACAGTTCGTTAGAAACAGCATACAACAGACATGTAGATTATTCTCGACAGTCCGTTAGAAACAACATACAACAGACATGTAGATTATACTCGACAGTCCGTTAGAAACAACATACAACAGACATGGAGATTATACTCGACAGTCCGTTAGAAACAACATACAACAGACATGTAGATTATACTCGACAGTCCGTTAGAAACAACATACAACAGACATGTAGATTATACTTGACAGTCCGTTAGAAACAACATACAACAGACATGTAGATTATACCCGACAGTCCGTTAGAAACAACATACAACAGACATGTAGATTATACCCGACAGTCCGTTAGAAACAACATACAACAGACATGTAGAATATACTCGACAGTTCGTTAGAAACAACATACAACAGACATGTAGATTATACCCGACAGTCCGTTAGAAACAACATACAACAGACATGTAGAATATACACGACAGTCCGTTAGAAACAACATACAACAGACATGTAGATTATACTCGACAGTCCGGTAGAAACAACATACAACAGACATGTAGATTATACTCGACAGTTAGTTAGAAACAACATACAACAGACATTTAGATTATACTCGACAGTCCGTTAGAAACAACATACAACAGACATGTAGATTATACTCGACAGTCCGTTATAAACAACATACAGCAGACATGTAGATTATACTCGACAGTCCGTTAGAAACAACATACAATAGACATGTAGATTACACTCGACAGTCGATTAGAAACAACATACAACAGACATGTAGATTATACTCGACAGTCCGTTAGAAACAACATACAACAGACATGTAGATTATACTCGACAGTTCGTTAAAAACAACATACAACAGACATGTAGATTATACTCGACAGTCCGTTAGAAACAACATACAACAGACATGGAGATTATACTCGACAGTCCGTTAGAAACAACATACAACAGACATGTAGATTATACTTGACAGTCCGTTAGAAACAACATACAACAGACATGTAGATTATACTCGACAGTCCGTTAGAAACAACATACAACAGACATGTAGATTATACTTGACAGTCCGTTAGAAACAACATACAACAGGCATTTAGATTGTACTCGACAGTCGTTAGAAACAACATACAACAGACATGTAGATTATACCCGACAGTCCGTTAGAAACAACATACAACAGACATGTAGAATATACTCGACAGTCCGTTAGAAACAACATACAACAGACATGTAGATTATACTCGACAGTCCGTTAGAAACAACATACAACAGACATGTAGATTATACTCGACAGTTCGTTAGAAACAACATACAACAGACATTTAGATTATACTCGACAGTCCGTTAGAAACAACATACAACGGACATGTAGATTATACTCGACAGTCCGTTATTAACAACATACAGCAGACATGTAGATTATACTCGACAGTCCGTTAGAAACAACATACAACAGACATGTAGATTACACTCGACAGTCCGTTAGAAACAACATACAACAGACATGTAGATTATACTCGACAGTCCGTTTGAAACAACATACAACAGACATGTAGATTATAGTCGACCGTCTGTTAGAAACAACATACAACAGACATGTAGATTATACTTGACAGTTCGTTAGAAACAACATACAAGAGACATTTAGATTATACTCGACAGTCCGTTAGAAACAACATACAACAGACATGTAGATTATACCCGACAGTCCGTTAGAAACAACATACAACAGACATGTAGAATATACCTGACAGTCCGTTAGAAACAACATACAACAGACATGTAGATTATACTCGACAGTCCGTTAGAAACAACATACAACAGACATGTAGATTATACTCGACAGTCCGTTAGAAACAACATACAACAGACATTTAGATTATACTCGACAGTCCGTTAGAAACAACATACAACAGACATGTAGATTATACTCGACAGTCCGTTAGAAACAACATACAACAGACATGTAGATTATACTCGACAGTCCGTTAGAAACAACATACAATAGACATGTAGATTATACTCGACAGTCCGCTAGAAACAACATACAACAGACATGTAGATTATACTCGACAGTCCCTTTGAAACAACATACAACAGACATGTAGATCATACTCGACAGTCTGTTAGAAACAATATACAACAGACATGGAGATTATACTCGACAGTCCGTTAGAAACAACATACAACAGACATGTAGATTATACACGACAGTTCGTTAGAAACAACATACAACAGACATGTAGATTATACTCGACAGTTCGTTAGAAACAACATACAACAGACATGTAGAATATACTCGACAGTCCGTTAGAAACAACATACAACAGACATGTAGATTATACTCGACAGTCCGTTAGAAACAACATACAACAGACATGTAGATTATACTCGACAGTCCGTTAGAAACAACATACAACAGACATGTAGATTATACTCGACAGTCCGTTAGAAACAACATACAACAGACATGTAGATTATACTCGACAGTTCGTTAGAAACAACATACAACAGACATGTAGAATATACTCGACAGTCCGTTAGAAACAACATACAACAGACATGTAGATTATACTCGACAGTCCGTTAGAAACAACATACAACAGACATTTAGATTATACTCGACAGTCCGTTAGAAACAACATACAACAGACATGTAGATTACACTCGACAGTCCGTTAGAAACAACATACAACAGACATGTAGATTATACTCGACAGTCCGTTTGAAACAACATACAACAGACATGTAGAATATACTCGACAGTCCGTTAGAAACAACATACAACAGACATGTAGATTATACTCGACAGTTCGTTAGAAACAACATACAACAGACATGTAGAATATACTCGACAGTCCGTTAGAAACAACATACAACAGACATGTAGATTATACTCGACAGTCCGTTAGAAACAACATACAACAGACATGTAGATTATACTCGACAGTCCGTTAGAAACAACATACAACAGACATGTAGAATATACTCGACACTCCGTTAGAAACAACATACAACAGACATGTATATTATACTCGACAGTCCGTTAGAAACAACATACAACAGACATGTTGATTATACTAGACCGTCCGTTAGAAACAACATACAAGAGACATATAGATTATACTCGACAGTCCGTTAGAAACAACATACAACATACATGGAGATTATACTCGACAGTTCGTTAGAAAAAACATACAACAGACATGTAGAATATACTCGACAGTCCGTTAGAAACAACATACAACAGACATGTAGATTATATTCGACAGTCCGTTAGAAACAACATACAACAGACATTTATATTATACTCGACAGTTCGTTAGAAACAGCATACAACAGACATGTAGATTATTCTCGACAGTCCGTTAGAAACAACATACAACAGACATGTAGATTATACTCGACAGTCCGTTAGAAACAACATACAACAGACATGGAGATTATACTCGACAGTCCGTTAGAAACAACATACAACAGACATGTAGATTATACTCGACACTCCGTTAGAAACAACATACAACAGACATGTATATTATACTCGACAGTCCGTTAGAAACAACATACAACAGACATGTTGATTATACTAGACCGTCCGTTAGAAACAACATACAAGAGACATATAGATTATACTCGACACAATCCGTTAGAAACAACATACAACATACATGGAGATTATACTCGACAGTCCGTTAGAAAAAACATACAACAGACATGTAGAATATACTCGACAGTCCGTTAGAAACAACATACAACAGACATGTAGATTATATTCGACAGTCCGTTAGAAACAACATACAACAGACATTTATATTATACTCGACAGTTCGTTAGAAACAGCATACAACAGACATGTATATTATTCTCGACAGTCCGTTAGAAACAACATACAACAGACATGTAGATTATACTCGACAGTCCGTTAGAAACAACATACAACAGACATGGAGATTATACTCGACAGTCCGTTAGAAACAACATACAACAGACATGTAGATTATACTCGACAGTCCGTTAGAAACAACATACAACAGACATGTAGATTATACTTGACAGTCCGTTAGAAACAACATACAACAGGCATTTAGATTATACTCGACAGTCCGTTAGAAACAACATACAACAGACATGTAGATTATACCCGACAGTCCGTTAGAAACAACATACAACAGACATGTAGAATATACTCGACAGTCCGTTAGAAACAACATACAGCAGACATGTAGATTATACCCGACAGTCCGTTAGAAACAACATACAACAGACATGTAGAATATACTCGACAGTCCGTTAGAAACAACATACAACAGACATGTAGATTATACTCGACAGTCCGGTAGAAACAACATACAACAGACATGTAGATTATACTCGACAGTTCGTTAGAAACAACATACAACAGACATTTAGATTATACTCGACAGTCCGTTAGAAACAACATACAACAGACATGGAGATTATACTCGACAGTCCGTTTGAAACAACATACAACAGACATGTAGATTATACTCGACCGTCTGTTAGAAACAACATACAACAGACATGTAGATTATACTTGACAGTTCGTTAGAAACAACGTACAACAGACATTTAGATTATACTCGACAGTCCGTTAGAAACAACATACAACAGACATGTAGATTATACTCGACAGTCCGTTAGAAACAACATACAACAGACATGTAGATTATACTCGACAGTTCGTTATAAACAACATACAGCAGACATGTAGATTATACTCGACAGTCCGTTAGAAACAACATACAACAGACATGTAGATTACACTCGACAGTCGATTAGAAACAACATACAACAGACATGTAGATTATACTCTACAGTCCGTTAGAAACAACATACAACAGACATGTAGATTATACTCGACAGTTCGTTAAAAACAACATACAACAGACATGTAGATTATACTCGACAGTCCGTTAGAAACAACATACAACAGACATGGAGATTATACTCGACAGTCCGTTAGAAACAACATACAACAGACATGGAGATTATACTCGACAGTCCGTTAGAAACAACATACAACAGACATGTAGATTATACTTGACAGTCCGTTAGAAACAACATACAACAGGCATTTAGATTATACTCGACAGTCCGTTAGAAACAACATACAACAGACATGTAGATTATACCCGACAGTCCGTTAGAAACAACATACAACAGACATGTAGAATATACTCGACAGTCCGTTAGAAACAACATACAACAGACATGTAGATTATACCCGACAGTCCGTTAGAAACAACATACAACAGACATGTAGATTATACTCGACAGTCCGTTAGAAACAACATACAACAGACATGTAGATTATACTCGACAGTCCGTTAGAAACAACATACAACAGACATGTAGATTATACTCGACAGTCTGTTAGAAACAACATACAACAGACATTTAGATTATACTCGACAGTCCGTTAGAAACAACATACAACAGACATGTAGATCATACTCGACAGTCCGTTATAAACAACATACAGCAGACATGTAGATTATACTCGACAGTCCGTTAGAAACAACATACAACAGACATGTAGATTACACTCGACAGTCCGTTAGAAACAACATACAACAGACATGTAGATTATACTCGACAGTCCGTTTGAAACAACATACAACAGACATGTAGATTATACTCGACCGTCTGTTAGAAACAACATACAACAGACATGTAGATTATACTTGACAGTTCGTTAGAAACAACATACAACAGACATTTAGATTATACTCGACAGTCCGTAAGAAACAACATACAACAGACATGTAGATTATACCCGACAGTCCGTTAGAAACAACATACAACAGACATGTATAATATACTCGACAGTCCGTTAGAAACAACATACAACAGACATGTAGATTATACTCGACAGTCCGGTAGAAACAACATACAACAGACATGTAGATTATACTCGACAGTTCGTTAGAAACAACATACAACAGACATTTAGATTATACTCGACCGTCTGTTAGAAACAACATACAACAGACATGTAGATTATACTTGACAGTTCGTTAGAAACAACGTACAACAGACATTTAGATTATACTCGACAGTCCGTTAGAAACAACATACAACAGACATGTAGATTATACTCGACAGTCCGTTAGAAACAACATACAACAGACATGTAGATTATACTCGACAGTTCGTTATAAACAACATACAGCAGACATGTAGATTATACTCGACAGTCCGTTAGAAACAACATACAACAGACATGTAGATTACACTCGACAGTCGATTAGAAACAACATACAACAGACATGTAGATTATACTCGACAGTCCGTTAGAAACAACATACAACAGACATGTAGATTATACTCGACAGTTCGTTAAAAACAACATACAACAGACATGTAGATTATACTCGACAGTCCGTTAGAAACAACATACAACAGACATGGAGATTATACTCGACAGTCCGTTAGAAACAACATACAACAGACATGTAGATTATACTCGACAGTCCGTTAGAAACAACATACAACAGACATGTAGATTATACTTGACAGTCCGTTAGAAACAACATACAACAGGCATTTAGATTATACTCGACAGTCCGTTAGAAACAACATACAACAGACATGTAGATTATACCCGACAGTCCGTTAGAAACAACATACAACAGACATGTAGAATATACTCGACAGTCCGTTAGAAACAACATACAACAGACATGTAGATTATACCCGACAGTCCGTTAGAAACAACATACAACAGACATGTAGATTATACTCGACAGTCCGTTAGAAACAACATACAACAGACATGTAGATTATACTCGACAGTCCGTTAGAAACAACATACAACAGACATGTAGATTATACTCGACAGTCTGTTAGAAACAACATACAACAGACATTTAGATTATACTCGACAGTCCGTTAGAAACAACATACAACAGACATGTAGATCATACTCGACAGTCCGTTATAAACAACATACAGCAGACATGTAGATTATACTCGACAGTCCGTTAGAAACAACATACAACAGACATGTAGATTACACTCGACAGTCCGTTAGAAACAACATACAACAGACATGTAGATTATACTCGACAGTCCGTTTGAAACAACATACAACAGACATGTAGATTATACTCGACCGTCTGTTAGAAACAACATACAACAGACATGTAGATTATACTTGACAGTTCGTTAGAAACAACATACAACAGACATTTAGATTATACTCGACAGTCCGTAAGAAACAACATACAACAGACATGTAGATTATACCCGACAGTCCGTTAGAAACAACATACAACAGACATGTATAATATACTCGACAGTTCGTTAGAAACAACATACAACAGACATGTAGATTATACTCGACAGTCCGTTAGAAACAACATACAACAGACATTTAGATTATACTCGACAGTCCGTTAGAAACAACATACAACAGACATGTAGATTATACTCGACAGTCCGTTAGAAACAACATACAACAGACATGTAGATTATACTCGACAGTCCGTTAGAAACAACATACAACAGACATGTAGATTATACTCGACAGTCCGATAGAAACAACATACAACAGACATGTAGATTATACTCGACAGTCCGTTTGAAACAACATACAACAGACATGTAGATTATACTCGACAGTATGTTAGAAACAATATATAACAGACATGGAGATTATACTCGACAGTCCGTTAGAAACAACATACAACAGACATGTAGATTATACTCGACAGTTCGTTAGAAACAACATACAACAGACATGTAGATTATACTCGACAGTCCGTTAGAAACAACATACAACAGACATGTAGAATATACTCGACAGTCCGTTAGAAACAACATACAACAGACATGTAGAGTATACTCGACAGTCCGTTAGAAACAACATACAACAGACATGTAGATTATACTCGACAGTCCGTTAGAAACAACATACAACAGACATGTAGATTATACCCGACAGTCCGTTAGAAACAACATACAACATACATGTAGAATATACTCGACAGTCCGTTAGAAACAACATACAACAGGCATGTAGATTATACCCGAGAGTCCGTTTGAAACAACATACAACAGACATGTAGATTATACTCGACCGTCTGTTAGAAACAACATACAACAGACATGTAGATTATACTCGACAGTCCGTAAGAAACAACATACAACAGACATGTAGATTATACCCGACAGTCCGTTAGAAACAACATACAACAGACATGTATAATATACTCGACAGTTCGTTAGAAACAACATACAACAGACATGTAGATTATACTCGACAGTCCGTTAGAAACAACATACAACAGACATGTAGATTATACTCGACAGTCCGTTAGAAACAACATACAACAGACATGTAGATTATACTCGACAGTCCGTTAGAAACAACATACAACAGACATGTAGATTATACTCGACAGTCCGTTAGAAACAACATACAACAGACATGTAGATTATACTCGACAGTCCGATAGAAACAACATACAACAGACATGTAGATTATACTCGACAGTCCGTTTGAAACAACATACAACAGACATGTAGATTATACTCGACAGTCTGTTAGAAACAATATACAACAGACATGGAGATTATACTCGACAGTCCGTTAGAAACAACATACAACAGACATGTAGATTATACTCGACAGTTCGTTAGAAACAACATACAACAGACATGTAGATTATACTCGACAGTCCGTTAGAAACAACATACAACAGACATGTAGAATATACTCGACAGTCCGTTAGAAACAACATACAACAGACATGTAGATTATACTCGACAGTCCGTTAGAAACAACATACAACAGACATGTAGATTATACTCGACAGTCCGTTAGAAACAACATACAACAGACATGTAGATTATACCCGACAGTCCGTTAGAAACAACATACAACATACATGTAGAATATACTCGACAGTCCGTTAGAAACAACATACAACAGGCATGTAGATTATACCCGAGAGTCCGTTAGAAACAACATACAACAGACATGTAGAATATACTCGACAGTCCGTTAGAAACAACATACAACAGACATGTAGATTATACTCGACAGTCCGTTAGAAACAACATACAACAGACATGTATATTATACTCGACAGTCCGTTAGAAACAACATACAACAGACATTTAGATTATACTCGACAGTTCGTTAGAAACAACATACAACAGACATGAAGATTATACTCGACAGTCCGTTATAAACAACATACAGCAGACATGTAGATTATACTCGACAGTCCGTTAGAAACAACATACAACAGACATGTAGATTACACTCGACAGTCCGTTAGAAACAACATACAACAGACATGTAGATTATACTAGACAGTCCGTTTGAAACAACATACAACAGACATGTAGATTATACTCGACCGTCTTTTAGAAACAACATACAACAGACATGTAGATTATACTTGACAGTTCGTTAGAAACAACATACAACAGACATGTAGATTATACTCGACAGTCCGTTAGAAACAACATACAACAGACATGCAGATTATACTCGACAGTCCGTTAGAAACAACATACAACAGACATGTAGATTATACTCGACAGTCCGTTAGAAACAACATACAACAGACATGTAGAATATACTCGACAGTCCGTTAGAAACAACATACAACAGACATGTAGATTATACTCGACAGTCCGTTAGAAACAACATACAACAGACATTTAGATTATACTCGACAGTCCGTTAGAAACAACATACAACAGACATGTAGATTATACTCGACAGTCCGTTATAAACAACATACAGCAGACATGTAGATTATACTCGACAGTCCGTTAGAAACAACATACAACAGACATGTAGATTACACTCGACAGTCCGTTAGAAACAACATACAACAGACATGTAGAATATACTCGACAGTCCGTTAGAAACAACATACAACAGACATGTAGATTATACTCGACAGTCCGTTAGAAGCAACATACAACAGACATGTAGAATATACTCGACAGTCCGTTAGAAACAACATACAACAGACATGTAGATTATACTCGACAGTCCGTTAGAAACAACATACAACAGACATGTAGATTATACTCGACAGGCCGTTAGAAACAACATACAACAGACATGTAGATTATACTCGACACTCCGTTAGAAACAACATACAACAGACATGTATATTATACTCGACAGTCCGTTAGAAACAACATACAACAGACATGTTGATTATACTAGACCGTCCGTTAGAAACAACATACAAGAGACATATAGATTATACTCGACACAATCCGTTAGAAACAACATACAACATACATGGAGATTATACTCGACAGTCCGTTAGAAAAAACATACAACAGACATGTAGAATATACTCGACAGTCCGTTAGAAACAACATACAACAGACATGTAGATTATATTCGACAGTCCGTTAGAAACAACATACAACAGACATTTATATTATACTCGACAGTTCGTTAGAAACAGCATACAACAGACATGTATATTATTCTCGACAGTCCGTTAGAAACAACATACAACAGACATGTAGATTATACTCGACAGTCCGTTAGAAACAACATACAACAGACATGGAGATTATACTCGACAGTCCGTTAGAAACAACATACAACAGACATGTAGATTATACTCGACAGTCCGTTAGAAACAACATACAACAGACATGTAGATTATACTTGACAGTCCGTTAGAAACAACATACAACAGGCATTTAGATTATACTCGACAGTCCGTTAGAAACAACATACAACAGACATGTAGATTATACCCGACAGTCCGTTAGAAACAACATACAACAGACATGTAGAATATACTCGACAGTCCGTTAGAAACAACATACAGCAGACATGTAGATTATACCCGACAGTCCGTTAGAAACAACATACAACAGACATGTAGAATATACTCGACAGTCCGTTAGAAACAACATACAACAGACATGTAGATTATACTCGACAGTCCGGTAGAAACAACATACAACAGACATGTAGATTATACTCGACAGTTCGTTAGAAACAACATACAACAGACATTTAGATTATACTCGACAGTCCGTTAGAAACAACATACAACAGACATGGAGATTATACTCGACAGTCCGTGAGAAACAACATACAACAGACCATGTAGATTATACTCGACAGTCCGTTAGAAACAACATACAACAGACATGTAGATTATACTCGACAGTCCGTTAGAAACAACATAAAACAGACATGTAGATTATACTCGACAGTCCGTTAGAAACAACATACAACAGACATGTAGATTATACTTGACAGTCCGTTAGAAACAACATACAACAGGCATTTAGATTATACTCGATAGTCCGTTAGAAACAACATACAACAGACATGTAGATTATACTCGACAGTCCGTTAGAAACAACATACAACAGACATGTAGAATATACTCGACAGTCCGTTAGAAACAACATACAACAGACATGTAGATTATTCTCGACAGTCCGTTAGAAACAATATACAACAGACATATAGATTATACTCGACAGTCCGTTAGAAACAACATACAACAGACATGTAGATTATACTCGACAGTCCGTTAGAAACAACATACAACAGACATGTAGATTATACTCGACAGTCCGTTAGAAACAACATACAACAGACATGTAGATTATACCCGACAGTCCGTTAGAAACAACATACAACATACATGTAGAATATACTCGACAGTCCGTTAGAAACAACATACAACAGGCATGTAGATTATACCCGAGAGTCCGTTAGAAACAACATACAACAGACATGTAGAATATACTCGACAGTCCGTTAGAAACAACATACAAAAGACATGTAGATTATACTCGACAGTCCGTTAGAAACAACATACAACAGACATGTATATTATACTCGACAGTCCGTTAGAAACAACATACAACAGACATTTAGATTATACTCGACAGTTCGTTAGAAACAACATACAACAGACATGAAGATTATACTCGACAGTCCGTTATAAACAATATACAGCAGACATGTAGATTATACTCGACAGTCCGTTAGAAACAACATACAACAGACATGTAGATTACACTCGACAGTCCGTTAGAAACAACATACAACAGACATGTAGATTATACTAGACAGTCCGTTTGAAACAACATACAACAGACATGTAGATTATACTCGACCGTCTTTTAGAAACAACATACAACAGACATGTAGATTATACTTGACAGTTCGTTAGAAACAACATACAACAGACATGTAGATTATACTCGACAGTCCGTTAGAAACAACATACAACAGACATGCAGATTATACTCGACAGTCCGTTAGAAACAACATACAACAGACATGTAGATTATACTCGACAGTCCGTTAGAAACAACATACAACAGACATGTAGAATATACTCGACAGTCCGTTAGAAACAACATACAACAGACATGTAGATTATACTCGACAGTCCGTTAGAAACAACATACAACAGACATTTAGATTATACTCGACAGTCCGTTAGAAACAACATACAACAGACATGTAGATTATACTCGACAGTCCGTTATAAACAACATACAGCAGACATGGAGATTATACTCGACAGTCCGTTAGAAACAACATACAACAGACATGTAGATTACACTCGACAGTCCGTTAGAAACAACATACAACAGACATGTAGAATATACTCGACAGTCCGTTAGAAACAACATACAACAGACATGTAGATTATACTCGACAGTCCGTTAGAAGCAACATACAACAGACATGTAGAATATACTCGACAGTCCGTTAGAAACAACATACAACAGACATGTAGATTATACTCGACAGTCCGTTAGAAACAACATACAACAGACATGTAGATTATACTCGACAGGCCGTTAGAAACAACATACAACAGACATGTATATTATACTCGACAGTCCGTTAGAAACAACATACAACAGACATGTTGATTATACTAGACCGTCCGTTAGAAACAACATACAAGAGACATATAGATTATACTCGACACAATCCGTTAGAAACAACATACAACATACATGGAGATTATACTCGACAGTCCGTTAGAAAAAACATACAACAGACATGTAGATTATATTCGACAGTCCGTTAGAAACAACATACAACAGACATTTATATTATACTCGACAGTTCGTTAGAAACAGCATACAACAGACATGTATATTATTCTCGACAGTCCGTTAGAAACAACATACAACAGACATGTAGATTATACTCGACAGTCCGTTAGAAACAACATACAACAGACATGGAGATTATACTCGACAGTCCGTTAGAAACAACATACAACAGACATGTAGATTATACTCGACAGTCCGTTAGAAACAACATACAACAGACATGTAGATTATACTTGACAGTCCGTTAGAAACAACATACAACAGGCATTTAGATTATACTCGACAGTCCGTTAGAAACAACATACAACAGACATGTAGATTATACCCGACAGTCCGTTAGAAACAACATACAACAGACATGTAGAATATACTCGACAGTCCGTTAGAAACAACATACAGCAGACATGTAGATTATACCCGACAGTCCGTTAGAAACAACATACAACAGACATGTAGAATATACTCGACAGTCCGTTAGAAACAACATACAACAGACATGTAGATTATACTCGACAGTCCGGTAGAAACAACATACAACAGACATGTAGATTATACTCGACAGTTCGTTAGAAACAACATACAACAGACATTTAGATTATACTCGACAGTCCGTTAGAAACAACATACAACAGACATGGAGATTATACTCGACAGTCCGTGAGAAACAACATACAACAGACCATGTAGATTATACTCGACAGTCCGTTAGAAACAACATACAACAGACATGTAGATTATACTCGACAGTCCGTTAGAAACAACATAAAACAGACATGTAGATTATACTCGACAGTCCGTTAGAAACAACATACAACAGACATGTAGATTATACTTGACAGTCCGTTAGAAACAACATACAACAGGCATTTAGATTATACTCGATAGTCCGTTAGAAACAACATACAACAGACATGTAGATTATACTCGACAGTCCGTTAGAAACAACATACAACAGACATGTAGAATATACTCGACAGTCCGTTAGAAACAACATACAACAGACATGTAGATTATTCTCGACAGTCCGTTAGAAACAATATACAACAGACATATAGATTATACTCGACAGTCCGTTAGAAACAACATACAACAGACATGTAGATTATACTCGACAGTCCGTTAGAAACAACATACAACAGACATGTAGATTATACTCGACAGTCCGTTAGAAACAACATACAACAGACATTTAGCTTATACTTGACAGTCCGTTAGAAACAACATACAACAGGCATTTAGATTATACTCGACAGTCCGTTAGAAACAACATACAACAGACATGTAGATTATACCCGACAGTCCGTTAGAAACAACATACAACAGACATGTAGAATATACTCGACAGTCCGTTAGAAACAACATACAACAGACATGTAGATTATACCCGACAGTCCGTTAGAAACAACATACAACAGACATGTAGAATATACTCGACAGTCCGTTAGAAACAACATACAACAGACATGTAGATTATACTCGACAGTCCGTTAGAAACAACATACAACAGACATGTAGATTATACTCGACAGTCTGTTAGAAACAACATACAACAGACATTTAGATTATACTCGACAGTCCGTTAGAAACAACATACAACAGACATGTAGATTATACTCGACAGTCCGTTAGAAACAACATACAGCAGACATGTAGATTATACTCGACAGTCCGTTAGAAACAACATACAACAGACATGTAGATTACACTCGACAGTCCGCTAGAAACAACATACAACAGACATGTAGATTATACTCGACAGTCCGTTTGAAACAACATACAACAGACATGTAGATTATACTCGACCCTCTGTTAGAAACAACATACAACAGACATGTAGATTATACTTGACAGTTCGTTAGAAACAACGTACAACAGACATTTAGATTATACTCGACAGTCCGTTAGAAACAACATACAACAGACATGTAGATTATACCCGACAGTCCGTTAGAAACAACATACAACAGACATGTAGAATATACTTGACAGTCCGTTAGAAACAACATACAACAGACATGTAGATTATACTCGACAGTCCGTTAGAAACAACATACAACAGACATGTAGATTATACTCGACAGTCCGTTAGAAACAACATACAACAGACATTTAGATTATACTCGACAGTACGTTAGAAACAACATACAACAGACATGTAGATTATACTCGACAGTCCGTTAGAAACAACATACAACAGACATGTAGGTTATACTCGACAGTCCGTTAGAAACAACATACAACAGACATGTAGTTTATACTCGACAGTCCGCTAGAAACAACATACAACAGACATGTAGATTATACTCGACAGTCCGTTTGAAACAACATACAACAGACATGTAGATTATACTCGACAGTCTGTTAGAAACAATATACAACAGACATGGAGATTATACTCGACAGTCCGTTAGAAACAACATACAACAGACATGTAGATTATACTCGACAGTTCGTTAGAAACAACATACAACAGACATGTAGATTATACTCGACAGTCCGTTAGAAACAACATACAACAGACATGTAGAATATACTCGACAGTCCGTTAGAAACAACATACAACAGACATGTAGATTATACTCGACAGTCCGTTAGAAACAACATACAACAGACATGTAGATTATACTCGACAGTCCGTTAGAAACAACATACAACAGACATGTAGATTATACTCGACAGTCCGTTAGAAACAACATACAACAGACATGTAGATTATACCCGACAGTCCGTTAGAAACAACATACAACAGACATGTAGATTATACTCGACAGTCCGTTATAAACAACATACAGCAGACATGTAGATTATACTCGACAGTCCGTTAGAAACAACATACAACAGACATATAGATTACACTCGACAGTCCGTTAGAAACAACATACAACAGACATGTAGATTATACTCGACAGTCCGTTTAAAACAACATACAACAGACATGTAGATTATACTCGACCGTCTGTTAGAAACAACATACAACAGACATGTAGATTATACTTGACAGTTCGTTAGAAACAACATACAACAGACATTTAGATTATACTCGACAGTCCGTTACAAACAACATACAACAGACATGTAGATTATACCCGACAGTCCGTTAGAAACAACATACAACAGACATGTAGAATATACTCGACAGTCCGTTAGAAACAACATACAACAGACATGTAGATTATACTCGACAGTCCGTTATAAACAATATACAACGGACATGTAGATTATACTCGACAGTCCGTTAGAAACAACATACAACAGAAATTTAGATTATACTCGACAGTCCGTTAGAAACAACATACAACAGACATGTAGATTATACTCGACAGTCCGTTAGAAACAACATACAACAGACATGTAGATTATACTCGACAGGCCGTTAGAAACAACATACAACAGACATGTAGATTATACTCGACAGTCCGTTAGAAACAACATACAACAGACATGTAGATTATACTCAACAGTTCTTTGAAACAACATACAACAGACATTTAGATTATACTCGACAGTCTGTTAGAAACAATATACAACAGACATGGAGATTATACTCGACAATTCGTTAGAAACAACATACAACAGACCTGTAGATTATACTCGACAGTCCGTTAGAAAAAACATACAACAGACATGTAGATTATACTCGACAGTCCGTTAGAAACAACATACAACAGACATGTAGATTATACCCGACAGTCCGTTAGAAACAACATACAACAGACATGTAGATTATACTCGACAATTCGTTAGAAACAACATACAACAGACCTGTAGATTATACTCGACAGTCCGTTAGAAACAACATACAACAGACATGTAGATTATACTCGACAGTCCGTTAGAAACAACATACAACAGACATGTAGATTATAATCGACAGTCCGTTAGAAACAACATACAACAGACATGTAGATTATACTCGACAGTCCGTTATAAACAACATACAGCAGACATGTAGATTATACTCGACAGTCCGTTAGAAACAACATACAACAGACATGTAGATTACACTCGACAGTCCGGTAGAAACAACATACAACAGACATGTAGATTATACTCGACAGTCCGTTTGAAACAACATACAACAGACATGTAGAATATACTCGACAGTCCGTTAGAAACAACATACAACAGACATGTAGATTATACTCGACAGTCCGTTAGAAACAACATACAACAGACATGTAGAATATACTCGACAGTCCGTTAGAAACAACATACAACAGACATGTAGATTATACTCGACAGTCCGTTAGAAACAACATACAACAGACATGCAGATTATACTCGACAGTCCGTTAGAAACAACATACAACAGACATGTAGATTATACTCGACACTCCGTTAGAAACAACATACAACAGACATGTATATTATACTCGACAGTCCGTTAGAAACAACATACAACAGACATGTAGATTATACTCGACAGTCCGTAAGAAACAACATACAACAGACATGTAGATTATACCCGACAGTCCGTTAGAAACAACATACAACAGACATGTATAATATACTCGACAGTTCGTTAGAAACAACATACAACAGACATGTAGATTATACTCGACAGTCCGTTAGAAACAACATACAACAGACATTTAGATTATACTCGACAGTCCGTTAGAAACAACATACAACAGACATGTAGATTATACTCGACAGTCCGTTAGAAACAACATACAACAGACATGTAGATTATACTCGACAGTCCGTTAGAAACAACATACAACAGACATGTAGATTATACTCGACAGTCCGATAGAAACAACATACAACAGACATGTAGATTATACTCGACAGTCCGTTTGAAACAACATACAACAGACATGTAGATTATACTCGACAGTCTGTTAGAAACAATATACAACAGACATGGAGATTATACTCGACAGTCCGCTAGAAACAACATACAACAGACATGTAGATTATACTCGACAGTTCGTTAGAAATAACATACAACAGACATGTAGATTATACTCGACAGTCCGTTAGAAACAACATACAACAGACATGTAGAATATACTCGACAGTCCGTTAGAAACAACATACAACAGACATGTAGATTATACTCGACAGTCCGTTAGAAACAACATACAACAGACATGTAGATTATACTCGACAGTCCGTTAGAAACAACATACAACAGACATGTAGATTATACCCGACAGTCCGTTAGAAACAACATACAACATACATGTAGAATATACTCGACAGTCCGTTAGAAACAACATACAACAGGCATGTAGATTATACCCGAGAGTCCGTTAGAAACAACATACAACAGACATGTAGAATATACTCGACAGTCCGTTAGAAACAACATACAACAGACATGTAGATTATACTCGACAGTCCGTTAGAAACAACATACAACAGACATGTATATTATACTCGACAGTCCGTTAGAAACAACATACAACAGACATTTAGATTATACTCGACAGTTCGTTAGAAACAACATACAACAGACATGAAGATTATACTCGACAGTCCGTTATAAACAACATACAGCAGACATGTAGATTATACTCGACAGTCCGTTAGAAACAACATACAACAGACATGTAGATTACACTCGACAGTCCGTTAGAAACAACATACAACAGACATGTAGATTATACTCGACAGTCCGTTTGAAACAACATACAACAGACATGTAGATTATACTCGACCGTCTTTTAGAAACAACATACAACAGACATGTAGATTATACTTGACAGTTCGTTAGAAACAACATACAACAGACATGTAGATTATACTCGACAGTCCGTTAGAAACAACATACAACAGACATGTAGATTATACTCGACAGTCCGTTAGAAACAACATACAACAGACATGTAGATTATACTCGACAGTCCGTTAGAAACAACATACAACAGACATGTAGAATATACTCGACAGTCCGTTAGAAACAACATACAACAGACATGTAGATTATACTCGACAGTCCGTTAGAAACAACATACAACAGACATTTAGATTATACTCGACAGTCCGTTAGAAACAACATACAACAGACATGTAGATTATACTCGACAGTCCGTTATAAACAACATACAGCAGACATGTAGATTATACTCGACAGTCCGTTAGAAACAACATACAACAGACATGTAGATTACACTCGACAGTCCGTTAGAAACAACATACAACAGACATGTAGAATATACTCGACAGTCCGTTTGAAACAACATACAACAGACATGTAGATTATACTCGACAGTCCGTTAGAAGCAACATACAACAGACATGTAGAATATACTCGACAGTCCGTTAGAAACAACATACAACAGACATGTAGATTATACTCGACAGTCCGTTAGAAACAACATACAACAGACATGTAGATTATACTCGACAGTCCGTTAGAAACAACATACAACAGACATGTAGATTATACTCGACACTCCGTTAGAAACAACATACAACAGACATGTAGATTATACTCGACAGTCCGTTAGAAACAACATACAACAGACATGTAGATTATACTCGACAGTCCGTTAGAAACAACATACAACAGACATGTAGATTATACCCGACAGTCCGTTAGAAACAACATACAACATACATGTAGAATATACTCGACAGTCCGTTAGAAACAACATACAACAGGCATGTAGATTATACCCGAGAGTCCGTTAGAAACAACATACAACAGACATGTAGAATATACTCGACAGTCCGTTAGAAACAACATACAACAGACATGTAGATTATACTCGACAGTCCGTTAGAAACAACATACAACAGACATGTATATTATACTCGACAGTCCGTTAGAAACAACATACAACAGACATTTAGATTATACTCGACAGTTCGTTAGAAACAACATACAACAGACATGAAGATTATACTCGACAGTCCGTTATAAACAACATACAGCAGACATGTAGATTATACTCGACAGTCCGTTAGAAACAACATACAACAGACATGTAGATTACACTCGACAGTCCGTTAGAAACAACATACAACAGACATGTAGATTATACTCGACAGTCCGTTTGAAACAACATACAACAGACATGTAGATTATACTCGACCGTCTTTTAGAAACAACATACAACAGACATGTAGATTATACTTGACAGTTCGTTAGAAACAACATACAACAGACATGTAGATTATACTCGACAGTCCGTTAGAAACAACATACAACAGACATGTAGATTATACTCGACAGTCCGTTAGAAACAACATACAACAGACATGTAGATTATACTCGACAGTCCGTTAGAAACAACATACAACAGACATGTAGAATATACTCGACAGTCCGTTAGAAACAACATACAACAGACATGTAGATTATACTCGACAGTCCGTTAGAAACAACATACAACAGACATTTAGATTATACTCGACAGTCCGTTAGAAACAACATACAACAGACATGTAGATTATACTCGACAGTCCGTTATAAACAACATACAGCAGACATGTAGATTATACTCGACAGTCCGTTAGAAACAACATACAACAGACATGTAGATTACACTCGACAGTCCGTTAGAAACAACATACAACAGACATGTAGAATATACTCGACAGTCCGTTAGAAACAACATACAACAGACATGTAGATTATACTCGACAGTCCGTTAGAAGCAACATACAACAGACATGTAGAATATACTCGACAGTCCGTTAGAAACAACATACAACAGACATGTAGATTATACTCGACAGTCCGTTAGAAACAACATACAACAGACATGTAGATTATACTCGACAGGCCGTTAGAAACAACATACGACAGACATGTAGATTATACTCGACACTCCGTTAGAAACAACATACAACAGACATGTATATTATACTCGACAGTCCGTTAGAAACAACATACAACAGACATGTTGATTATACTAGACCGTCCGTTAGAAACAACATACAAGAGACATATAGATTATACTCGACACAATCCGTTAGAAACAACATACAACATACATGGAGATTATACTCGACAGTCCGTTAGAAAAAACATACAACAGACATGTAGAATATACTCGACAGTCCGTTAGAAACAACATACAACAGACATGTAGATTATATTCGACAGTCCGTTAGAAACAACATACAACAGACATTTATATTATACTCGACAGTTCGTTAGAAACAGCATACAACAGACATGTATATTATTCTCGACAGTCCGTTAGAAACAACATACAACAGACATGTAGATTATACTCGACAGTCCGTTAGAAACAACATACAACAGACATGGAGATTATACTCGACAGTCCGTTAGAAACAACATACAACAGACATGTAGATTATACTCGACAGTCCGTTAGAAACAACATACAACAGACATGTAGATTATACTTGACAGTCCGTTAGAAACAACATACAACAGGCATTTAGATTATACTCGACAGTCCGTTAGAAACAACATACAACAGACATGTAGATTATACCCGACAGTCCGTTAGAAACAACATACAACAGACATGTAGAATATACTCGACAGTCCGTTAGAAACAACATACAGCAGACATGTAGATTATACCCGACAGTCCGTTAGAAACAACATACAACAGACATGTAGAATATACTCGACAGTCCGTTAGAAACAACATACAACAGACATGTAGATTATACTCGACAGTCCGGTAGAAACAACATACAACAGACATGTAGATTATACTCCACAGTCCGTTAGAAACAACATACAACAGACATTTAGATTATACTCGACAGTCCGTTAGAAACAACATACAACAGACATGGAGATTATACTCGACAGTCCGTGAGAAACAACATACAACAGACCATGTAGATTATACTCGACAGTCCGTTAGAAACAACATACAACAGACATGTAGATTATACTCGACAGTCCGTTAGAAACAACATAAAACAGACATGTAGATTATACTCGACAGTCCGTTAGAAACAACATACAACAGACATGTAGATTATACTTGACAGTCCGTTAGAAACAACATACAACAGGCATTTAGATTATACTCGATAGTCCGTTAGAAACAACATACAATAGACATGTAGATTATACTCGACAGTCCGTTAGAAACAACATACAACAGACATGTAGAATATACTCGACAGTCCGTTAGAAACAACATACAACAGACATGTAGATTATTCTCGACAGTCCGTTAGAAACAATATACAACAGACATATAGATTATAATCGACAGTCCGTTAGAAACAACATACAACAGACATGTAGATTATACTCGACAGTCCGTTAGAAACAACATACAACAGACATGTAGATTATACTCGACAGTCCGTTAGAAACAACATACAACAGACATGTAGCTTATACTTGACAGTCCGTTAGAAACAACATACAACAGGCATTTAGATTATACTCGACAGTCCGTTAGAAACAACATACAACAGACATGTAGATTATACCCGACAGTCCGTTAGAAACAACATACAACAGACATGTAGAATATACTCGACAGTCCGTTAGAAACAACATACAACAGACATGTAGATTATACCCGACAGTCCGTTAGAAACAACATACAACAGACATGTAGATTATACTCGACAGTCCGTTAGAAACAACATACAACAGACATGTAGATTATACTCGACAGTCCGTTAGAAACAACATACAACAGACATGTAGATTATACTCGACAGTCTGTTAGAAACAACATACAACAGACATTTAGATTATACTCGACAGTCCGTTAGAAACAACATACAACAGACATGTAGATTATACTCGACAGTCCGTTATAAACAACATACAGCAGACATGTAGATTATACTCGACAGTCCGTTAGAAACAACATACAACAGACATGTAGATTACACTCGACAGTCCGCTAGAAACAACATACAACAGACATGTAGATTATACTCGACAGTCCGTTTGAAACAACATACAACAGACATGTAGATTATACTCGACCGTCTGTTAGAAACAACATACAACAGACATGTAGATTATACTTGACAGTTCGTTAGAAACAACGTACAACAGACATTTAGATTATACTCGACAGTCCGTTAGAAACAACATACAACAGACATGTAGATTATACCCGACAGTCCGTTAGAAACAACATACAACAGACATGTAGAATATACTCGACAGTCCGTTAGAAACAACATACAACAGACATGTAGATTATACTCGACAGTCCGTTAGAAACAACATACAACAGACATGTAGATTATACTCGACAGTCCGTTAGAAACAACATACAACAGACATTTAGATTATACTCGACAGTCCGTTAGAAACAACATACAACAGACATGTAGATTATACTCGACAGTCCGTTAGAAACAACATACAACAGACATGTAGATTATACTCGACAGTCCGTTAGAAACAACATACAACAGACATGTAGATTATACTCGACAGTCCGCTAGAAACAACATACAACAGACATGTAGATTATACTCGACAGTCCGTTTGAAACAACATACAACAGACATGTAGATTATACTCGACAGTCTGTTAGAAACAATATACAACAGACATGGAGATTATACTCGACAGTCCGTTAGAAACAACATACAACAGACATGTAGATTATACTCGACAGTTCGTTAGAAACAACATACAACAGACATGTAGATTATACTCGACAGTCCGTTAGAAACAACATACAACAGACATGTAGAATATACTCGACAGTCCGTTAGAAACAACATACAACAGACATGTAGATTATACTCGACAGTCCGTTAGAAACAACATACAACAGACATGTAGATTATACTCGACAGTCCGTTAGAAACAACATACAACAGACATGTAGATTATACTCGACAGTCCGTTAGAAACAACATACAACAGACATGTAGATTATACCCGACAGTCCGTTAGAAACAACATACAACAGACATGTAGAATATACTCGACAGTCCGATAGAAACAACATACAACAGGCATGTAGATTATACCCGACAGTCCGTTAGAAACAACATACAACAGACATGTAGAATATACTCGACAGTCCGTTAGAAACAACATACAACAGACATGTAGATTATACTCGACAGTCCGTTAGAAACAACATACAACAGACATGTAGATTATACTCGACAGTCCGTTAGAAACAACATACAACAGACATTTAGATTATACTCGACAGTTCGTTAGAAACAACATACAACAAACATGTAGATTATACTCGACAATCCGTTATAAACAACATACAGCAGACATATAGATTATACTAGACAGTCCGTTAGAAACAACATACAACAGACATATAGATTACACTCGACAGTCCGTTAGAAACAACATACAACAGACATGTAGATTATACTCGACAGTCCGTTTAAAACAACATACAACAGATATGTAGATTATACTCGACCGTCTGTTAGAAACAACATACAACAGACATGTAGATTATACTTGACAGTTCGTTAGAAACAACATACAACAGACATTTAGATTATACTCGACAGTCCGTTACAAACAACATACAACAGACATGTAGATTATACCCGACAGTCCGTTAGAAACAACATACAACAGACATGTAGAATATACTCGACAGTCCGTTAGAAACAACATACAACAGACATGTAGATTATACTCGACAGTCCGTTATAAACAATATACAACGGACATGTAGATTATACTCGACAGTCCGTTAGAAACAACATACAACAGACATTTAGATTATACTCGACAGTCCGTTAGAAACACCATACAACAGACATGTAGATTATACTCGACAGTCCGTTAGAAACAACATACAACAGACATGTAGATTATACTCGACAGGCCGTTAGAAACAACATACAACAGACATGTAGATTATACTCGACAGTCCGTTAGAAACAACATACAACAGACATGTAGATTATACTCAACAGTTCTTTGAAACAACATACAACAGACATTTAGATTATACTCGACAGTCTGTTAGAAACAATATACAACAGACATGGAGATTATACTCGACAGTCCGTTAGAAACAACATACAACAGACATGTAGATTATACTCGACAATTCGTTAGAAACAACATACAACAGACCTGTAGATTATACTCGACAGTCCGTTAGAAACAACATACAACAGACATGTAGAATATACTCGACAGTCCGTTAGAAACAACATACAACAGACATGTAGATTATACTCGACAGTCCGTTAGAAACAACATACAACAGACATGTAGATTATAATCGACAGTCCGTTAGAAACAACATACAACAGACATGTAGATTATACTCGACAGTCCGTTATAAACAACATACAGCAGACATGTAGATTATACTCGACAGTCCGTTAGAAACAACATACAACAGACATGTAGATTATACTCGACAGTCCGTTTGAAACAACATACAACAGACATGTAGAATATACTCGACAGTCCGTTAGAAACAACATACAACAAACATGTAGATTATACTCGACAGTCCGTTAGAAACAACATACAACAGACATGTAGAATATACTCGACAGTCCGTTAGAAACAACATACAACAGACATGTAGATTATACTCGACAGTCCGTTAGAAACAACATACAACAGACATGTAGATTATACTCGACAGTCCGTTAGAAACAACATACAACAGACATGTAGATTATACTCGACACTCCGTTAGAAACAACATACAACAGACATGTATATTATACTCGACAGTCCGTTAGAAACAACATACAACAGACATGTTGATTATACTAGACCGTCCGTTAGAAACAACATACAAGAGACATATAGATTATACTCGACAGTCCGTTAGAAACAACATACAACATACATGGAGATTATACTCGACAGTCCGTTAGAAAAAACATACAACAGACATGTATAATATACTCGACAGTCCGTTAGAAACAACATACAACAGACATGTAGATTATATTCGACAGTCCGTTAGAAACAACATACAACAGACATTTATATTATACTCGACAGTTCGTTAGAAACAGCATACAACAGACATGTAGATTATTCTCGACAGTCCGTTAGAAACAACATACAACAGACATGTAGATTATACTCGACAGTCCGTTAGAAACAACATACAACAGACATGGAGATTATACTCGACAGTCCGTTAGAAACAACATACAACAGACATGTAGATTATACTCGACAGTCCGTTAGAAACAACATACAACAGACATGTAGATTATACTTGACAGTCCGTTAGAAACAACATACAACAGGCATTTAGATTATACTCGACAGTCCGTTAGAAACAACATACAACAGACATGTAGATTATACCCGACAGTCCGTTAGAAACAACATACAACAGACATGTAGAATATACTCGACAGTCCGTTAGAAACAACATACAGCAGACATGTAGATTATACCCGACAGTCCGTTAGAAACAACATACAACAGACATGTAGAATATACTCGACAGTCCGTTAGAAACAACATACAACAGACATGTAGATTATACTCGACAGTCCGGTAGAAACAACATACAACAGACATGTAGATTATACTCGACAGTCCGTTAGAAACAACATACAACAGACATTTAGATTATACTCGACAGTCCGTTAGAAACAACATACAACAGACATGTAGATTATACTCGACAGTTCGTTATAAACAACATACAGCAGACATGTAGATTATACTCGACAGTCCGTTAGAAACAACATACAACAGACATGTAGATTACACTCGACAGTCGATTAGAAACAACATACAACAGACATGTAGATTATACTCGACAGTCCGTTAGAAACAACATACAACAGACATGTAGATTATACTCGACAGTCCGTTAGAAACAACATACAACAGACATGGAGATTATACTCGACAGTCCGTTAGAAACAACATAAAACAGACATGTAGATTATACTCGACAGTCCGTTAGAAACAACATACAACAGACATGTAGATTATACTTGACAGTCCGTTAGAAACAACATACAACAGGCATTTAGATTATACTCGATAGTCCGTTAGAAACAACATACAACAGACATGTAGATTATACCCGACAGTCCGTTAGAAACAACATACAACAGACATGTAGATTATACTCGACAGTCCGTTAGAAACAACATACAACAGACATGTAGATTATACTCGACAGTCCGTTAGAAACAATATACAACAGACATATAGATTATACTCGACAGTCCGTTAGAAACAACATACAACAGACATGTAGATTATACTCGACTGTCCGTTAGAAACAACATACAACAGACATGTAGATTATACTCGACAGTCCGTTAGAAACAACATACAACAGACATGTAGCTTATACTTGACAGTCCGTTAGAAACAACATACAACAGGCATTTAGATTATACTCGACAGTCCGTTAGAAACAACATACAACAGACATGTAGATTATACCCGACAGTCCGTTAGAAACAACATACAACAGACATGTAGAATATACTCGACAGTCCGTTAGAAACAACATACAACAGACATGTAGATTATACCCGACAGTTCGTTAGAAACAACATACAACAGACATGTAGATTATACTCGACAGTCCGTTAGAAACAACATACAACAGACATGTAGATTATACTCGACAGTCCGTTAGAAACAACATACAACAGACATGTAGATTATACTCGACAGTCTGATAGAAACAACATACAACAGACATTTAGATTATACTCGACAGTCCGTTACAAACAACATACAACAGACATGTAGATTATACCCGACAGTCCGTTAGAAACAACATACAACAGACATGTAGAATATACTCGACAGTCCGTTAGAAACAACATACAACAGACATGTAGATTATACTCGACAGTCCGTTATAAACAATATACAACGGACATGTAGATTATACTCGACAGTCCGTTAGAAACAACATACAACAGACATTTAGATTATACTCGACAGTCCGTTAGAAACACCATACAACAGACATGTAGATTATACTCGACAGTCCGTTAGAAACAACATACAACAGACATGTAGATTATACTCGACAGGCCGTTAGAAACAACATACAACAGACATGTAGATTATACTCGACAGTCCGTTAGAAACAACATACAACAGACATGTAGATTATACTCAACAGTTCTTTGAAACAACATACAACAGACATTTAGATTATACTCGACAGTCTGTTAGAAACAATATACAACAGACATGGAGATTATACTCGACAGTCCGTTAGAAACAACATAAAACAGACATGTAGATTATACTCGACAATTCGTTAGAAACAACATACAACAGACCTGTAGATTATACTCGACAGTCCGTTAGAAACAACATACAACAGACATGTAGAATATACTCGACAGTCCGTTAGAAACAACATACAACAGACATGTAGATTATACTCGACAGTCCGTTAGAAACAACATACAACAGACATGTAGATTATAATCGACAGTCCGTTAGAAACAACATACAACAGACATGTAGATTATACTCGACAGTCCGTTATAAACAACATACAGCAGACATGTAGATTATACTCGACAGTCCGTTAGAAACAACATACAACAGACATGTAGATTACACTCGACAGTCCGGTAGAAACAACATACAACAGACATGTAGATTATACTCGACAGTCCGTTTGAAACAACATACAACAGACATGTAGAATATACTCGACAGTCCGTTAGAAACAACATACAACAAACATGTAGATTATACTCGACAGTCCGTTAGAAACAACATACAACAGACATGTAGAATATACTCGACAGTCCGTTAGAAACAACATACAACAGACATGTAGATTATACTCGACAGTCCGTTAGAAACAACATACAACAGACATGTAGATTATACTCGACAGTCCGTTAGAAACAACATACAACAGACATGTAGATTATACTCGACACTCCGTTAGAAACAACATACAACAGACATGTATATTATACTCGACAGTCCGTTAGAAACAACATACAACAGACATGTTGATTATACTAGACCGTCCGTTAGAAACAACATACAAGAGACATATAGATTATACTCGACAGTCCGTTAGAAACAACATACAACATACATGGAGATTATACTCGACAGTCCGTTAGAAAAAACATACAACAGACATGTAGAATATACTCGACAGTCCGTTAGAAACAACATACAACAGACATGTAGATTATATTCGACAGTCCGTTAGAAACAACATACAACAGACATTTATATTATACTCGACAGTTCGTTAGAAACAGCATACAACAGACATGTAGATTATTCTCGACAGTCCGTTAGAAACAACATACAACAGACATGTAGATTATACTCGACAGTCCGTTAGAAACAACATACAACAGACATGGAGATTATACTCGACAGTCCGTTAGAAACAACATACAACAGACATGTAGATTATACTCGACAGTCCGTTAGAAACAACATACAACAGACATGTAGATTATACTTGACAGTCCGTTAGAAACAACATACAACAGGCATTTAGATTATACTCGACAGTCCGTTAGAAACAACATACAACAGACATGTAGATTATACCCGACAGTCCGTTAGAAACAACATACAACAGACATGTAGAATATACTCGACAGTCCGTTAGAAACAACATACAGCAGACATGTAGATTATACCCGACAGTCCGTTAGAAACAACATACAACAGACATGTAGAATATACTCGACAGTCCGTTAGAAACAACATACAACAGACATGTAGATTATACTCGACAGTCCGGTAGAAACAACATACAACAGACATGTAGATTATACTCGACAGTCCGTTAGAAACAACATACAACAGACATTTAGATTATACTCGACAGTCCGTTAGAAACAACATACAACAGACATGTAGATTATACTCGACAGTTCGTTATAAACAACATACAGTAGACATGTAGATTATACTCGACAGTCCGTTAGAAACAACATACAACAGACATGTAGATTACACTCGACAGTCGATTAGAAACAACATACAACAGACATGTAGATTATACTCGACAGTCCGTTAGAAACAACATACAACAGACATGTAGATTATACTCGACAGTCCGTTAGAAACAACATACAACAGACATGGAGATTATACTCGACAGTCCGTTAGAAACAACATAAAACAGACATGTAGATTATACTCGACAGTCCGTTAGAAACAACATACAACAGACATGTAGATTATACTTGACAGTCCGTTAGAAACAACATACAACAGGCATTTAGATTATACTCGATAGTCCGTTAGAAACAACATACAACAGACATGTAGATTATACCCGACAGTCCGTTAGAAACAACATACAACAGACATGTAGAATATACTCGACAGTCCGTTAGAAACAACATACAACAGACATGTAGATTATACTCGACAGTCCGTTAGAAACAATATACAACAGACATATAGATTATACTCGACAGTCCGTTAGAAACAACATACAACAGACATGTAGATTATACTCGACTGTCCGTTAGAAACAACATACAACAGACATGTAGATTATACTCGACAGTCCGTTAGAAACAACATACAACAGACATGTAGCTTATACTTGACAGTCCGTTAGAAACAACATACAACAGGCATTTAGATTATACTCGACAGTCCGTTAGAAACAACATACAACAGACATGTAGATTATACCCGACAGTCCGTTAGAAACAACATACAACAGACATGTAGAATATACTCGACAGTCCGTTAGAAACAACATACAACAGACATGTAGATTATACCCGACAGTTCGTTAGAAACAACATACAACAGACATGTAGATTATACTCGACAGTCCGTTAGAAACAACATACAACAGACATGTAGATTATACTCGACAGTCCGTTAGAAACAACATACAACAGACATGTAGATTATACTCGACAGTCTGTTAGAAACAACATACAACAGACATTTAGATTATACTCGACAGTCCGTTAGAAACAACATACAACAGACATGTAGATTATACTCGACAGTCCGTTATAAACAACATACAGCAGACATGTAGATTATACTCGACCGTCTGTTAGAAACAACATACAACAGACATGTAGATTATACTTGACAGTTCGTTAGAAACAACATACAACAGACATTTAGATTATACTCGACAGTCCGTTAGAAACAACATACAACAGACATGTAGATTATACCCGACAGTCCGTTAGAAACAACATACAACAGACATGTAGAATATACTCGACAGTCCGTTAGAAACAACATACAACAGACATGTAGATTATACTCGACAGTCCGTTAGAAACAACATACAACAGACATGTAGATTATACTCGACAGTTCGTTAGAAACAACATACAACAGACATTTAGATTATACTCGACAGTCCGTTAGAAACAACATACAACAGACATGTAGATTATACTCGACAGTCCGTTAGAAACAACATACAACAGACATGTAGATTATACTCGACAGTCCGCTAGAAACAACATACAACAGACATGTAGATTATACTCGACAGTCCGTTTGAAACAACATACAACAGACATGTAGATTATACTCGACAGTCTGTTAGAAACAATATACAACAGACATGGAGATTATACTCGACAGTCCGTTAGAAACAACATACAACAGACATGTAGATTATACTCGACAGTTCGTTAGAAACAACATACAACAGACATGTAGATTATACTCGACAGTCCGTTAGAAACAACATACAACAGACATGTAGAATATACTCGACAGTCCGTTAGAAACAACATACAACAGACATGTAGATTATACTCGACAGTCCGTTAGAAACAACATACAACAGACATGTAGATTATACTCGACAGTCCGTTAGAAACAACATACAACAGACATGTAGATTATCCTCGACAGTCCGTTAGAAACAACATACAACAGACATGTAGATTATACCCGACAGTCCGTTAGAAACAACATACAACAGACATGTAGAATATACTCGACAGTCCGTTAGAAACAACATACAACAGGCATGTAGATTATACCCGACAGTCCGTTAGAAACAACATACAACAGACATGTAGAATATACTCGACAGTCCGTTAGAAACAACATACAACAGACATGTAGATTATACTCGACAGTCCGTTAGAAACAACATACAACAGACATGTAGATTATACTCGACAGTCCGTTAGAAACAACATACAACAGACATTTAGATTATACTCGACAGTTCGTTAGAAACAACATACAACAAACATGTAGATTATACTCGACAGTCCGTTATAAACAACATACAGCAGACATGTAGACTATACTCGACAGTCCGTTAGAAACAACATACAACAGACATGTAGATTACACTCGACAGTCCGTTAGAAACAACATACAACAGACATGTAGATTATACTCGACAGTCCGTTTGAAACAACATACAACAGACATGTAGATTATACTCGACCGTCTGTTAGAAACAACATACAACAGACATGTAGATTATACTTGACAGTTCGTTAGAAACAACATACAACAGACATTTAGATTATACTCGACAGTCCGTTAGAAACAACATACAACAGACATGTAGATTATACCCGACAGTCCGTTAGAAACAACATACAACATACATGTAGAATATACTCGACAGTCCGTTAGAAACAACATACAACAGACATGTAGATTATACTCGACAGTCCGTTAGAAACAATATACAACGGACATGTAGATTATACTCGACAGTCCGTTAGAAACAACATACAACAGACATTTAGATTATATTCGACAGTCCGTTAGAAACAACATACAACAGACATGTAGATTATACTCGACAGTCCGTTAGAAACAACATACAACAGACATGTAGATTATACTCGACAGGCCGTTAGAAACAACATACAACAGACATGTAGATTATACTCGACAGTCCGTTAGAAACAACATACAACAGACATGTAGATTATACTCGACAGTCCGTTAGAAACAACATACAACAGACATGTAGAATATACTCGACAGTCTGTTAGAAACACTATACAACAGACATGGAGATTATACTCGACAGTCCGTTAGAAACAACATACAACAGACATGTAGATTATACTCGACAGTTCGTTAGAAACAACTTACAACAGACATGTAGATTATACTCGACAGTCCGTTAGAAACAACATACAACAGACATGTAGAATATACTCGACAGTCCGTTAGAAACAACATACAACAGACATGTAGATTATACTCGACAGTCCGTTAGAAACAACATACAACAGACATGTAGAATATACTCGACAGTCCGTTAGAAACAGCATACAACAGACATGTTGATTATAATCGACAGTCCGTTAGAAACAACATACAACAGACATGTAGATTATACTCGACAGTCCGTTAGAAACAACATACAACAGACATGTAGATTATAATCGACAGTCCGTTAGAAACAACATACAACAGACATGTAGATTATACTCGACAGTCCGTTAGAAACAACATACAACAGACATGTATATTATACTCGACAGTCCGTTAGAAACAACATACAACAGACATGTAGATTATACTAGACAGTCCGTTAGAAACAACATACAACAGACATATAGATTATACTCGACAGTCCGTTAGAAACAACATACAACATACATGGAGATTATACTCGACAGTCCGTTAGAAAAAACATACAACAGACATGTAGAATATACTCGACAGTTCGTTAGAAACAACATACCACAGACATGTAGATTATACTCGACAGTCCGTTAGAAACAACATACAACAGACATTTATATTATACTCGACAGTTCGTTAGAAACAGCATACAATAGACATGTAGATTATACTTGACAGTCCGTTAGAAACAACATACAACAGACATTTAGATTATACTCGACAGTCCGTTAGAAACAACATACAACAGACATGTAGATTATAACCGACAGTCCGTTAGAAACAACATACAACAGACATATAGAATATACTCGACAGTCCGTTAGAAACAACATACAACAGACATGTAGATTATACTCGACAGTTCGTTAGAAACAACATACAACGGACATGTAGATTATACTCGACAGTCCGTTAGAAACAACATACAACAGACATGTAGATTATACTCGACAGTTTGTTAGAAACAACATACAACGGACATGTAGATTATACTCGACAGTCCGTTAGAAACAACATACAACAGACATGTAGATTATACTCGAGAGTCCGTTAGAAACAACATACAACAGACATGTAGATAATACTCGACAGTCCGTTAGAAACAACATACAACAGACATGTAGATTATACTCGACAGTCCGTTAGAAACAACATACAACAGACATTTATATTATACTCGACAGTTCGTTAGAAACAGCATACAATAGACATGTAGATGATACTCGACAGTCCGTTTGAAACAACATACAACAGACATGTAGATTATACTCGACAGTCTGTTAGAAACAACATACAACAGACATGTAGATTATACTTGACAGTCCGTTAGAAACAACATACAACAGACATTTAGATTATACTCGACAGTTCGTTAGAAACAACATACAACAGACATGTAGATTATAACCGACAGTCCGTTAGAAACAACATACAACAGACATGTAGAATATACTCGACAGTCCGTTAGAAACAACATACAACAGACATGTAGATTATACTCGACAGTTCGTTAGAAACAACATACAACGGACATGTAGATTATACTCGACAGTCCGTTAGAAACAACATACAACAGACATGTAGATTATACTCGACAGTTCGTTAGAAACAACATACAACGGACATGTAGATTATACTCGACAGTCCGTTTGAAACAACATACAACAGACATGTAGATTATACTCGACCGTCTGTTAGAAACAACATACAACAGACATGTAGATTATACTCGACAGTCCGTTAGAAACAACATACAACAGACATGTAGATTATAATCGACAGTCCGTTAGAAACAACATACAACAGACATGTAGATTATACTCGACAGTCCGTTAGAAACAACATACAACAGACATGTATATTATACAAGACAGTCCGTTAGAAACAACATACAACAGACATGTAGATTATACTAGACAGTCCGTTAGAAACAACATACAACAGACATATAGATTATACTCGACAGTCCGTTAGAAACAACATACAACATACATGGAGATTATAACCGACAGTCCGTTAGAAACAACATACAACAGACATGTAGAATATACTCGACAGTTCGTTAGAAACAACATACAACAGACATGTAGATTATACTCGACAGTTCGTTAGAAACAACATACAACATACATGTAGATTATACTCGACAGTCTGTTAGAAACAACATACAACAGACATGTAGATTATACTTGACAGTCCGTTAGAAACAACATACAACAGACATTTAGATTATACTCGACAGTCCGTTAGAAACAACATACAACAGACATGTAGATTATAACCGACAGTCCGTTAGAAACAACATACAACAGACATGTAGAATATACTCGACAGTCTGTTAGAAACAACATACAACAGACATGTAGATTATACTTGACAGTCCGTTAGAAACAACATACAACAGACATTTAGATTATACTCGACAGTTCGTTAGAAACAACATACAACAGACATGTAGATTATAACCGACAGTCCGTTAGAAACAACATACAACAGACATGTAGAATATACTCGACAGTCCGTTAGAAACAACATACAACAGACATATAGATTATAACCGACAGTCCGTTAGAAACAACATACAACAGACATGTAGAATATACTCGACAGTTCGTTAGAAACAACATACAACAGACATGTAGATTATACTCGACAGTTCGTTAGAAACAACATACAACATACATGTAGATTATACTCGACAGTCTGTTAGAAACAACATACAACAGACATGTAGATTATACTTGACAGTCCGTTAGAAACAACATACAACAGACATTTAGATTATACTCGACAGTCCGTTAGAAACAACATACAACAGACATGTAGATTATAACCGACAGTCCGTTAGAAACAACATACAACAGACATGTAGAATATACTCGACAGTTCGTTAGAAACAACATACAACAGACATGTAGATTATACTCGACAGTTCGTTAGAAACAACATACAACGGACATGTAGATTATACTCGACAGTCCGTTAGAAACAACATACAACAGACATGTAGATTATACTCGACAGTTCGTTAGAAACAACATACAACGGACATGTAGATTATACTCGACAGTCCGTTAGAAACAACATACAACAGACATGTAGATTATACTCGAGAGTCCGTTAGAAACAACATACAACAGACATGTAGATAATACTCGACAGTCCGTTAGAAACAACATACAACAGACATGTAGATTATACTCGACAGTCCGTTAGAAACAACATACAACAGACATTTATATTATACTCGACAGTTCGTTAGAAACAGCATACAATAGACATGTAGATGATACTCGACAGTCCGTTTGAAACAACATACAACAGACATGTAGATTATACTCGACAGTCCGTTAGAAACAACATACAACAGACATGTAGATTATAATCGACAGTCCGTTAGAAACAACATACAACAGACATGTAGATTATACTCGACAGTCCGTTATAAACAACATACAACAGACATGTAGAATATACTCGACAGTTCGTTAGAAACAACATACAACAGACATGTAGATTATACTCGACAGTTCGTTAGAAACAACATACAACGGACATGTAGATTATACTCGACAGTCCGTTAGAAACAACATACAACAGACATGTAGATTATACTCGACAGTTCGTTAGAAACAACATACAACGGACATGTAGATTATACTCGACAGTCCGTTAGAAACAACATACAACAGACATGTAGATTATACTCGAGAGTCCGTTAGAAACAACATACAACAGACATGTAGATAATACTCGACAGTCCGTTAGAAACAACATACAACAGACATGTAGATTATAACCGACAGTCCGTTAGAAACAACATACAACAGACATGTAGAATATACTCGACAGTTCGTTAGAAACAACATACAACAGACATGTAGATTATACTCGACAGTTCGTTAGAAACAACATACAACATACATGTAGATTATACTCGACAGTCTGTTAGAAACAACATACAACAGACATGTAGATTATACTTGACAGTCCGTTAGAAACAACATACAACAGACATTTAGATTATACTCGACAGTCCGTTAGAAACAACATACAACAGACATGTAGATTATAACCGACAGTCCGTTAGAAACAACATACAACAGACATGTAGAATATACTCGACAGTTCGTTAGAAACAACATACAACAGACATGTAGATTATACTCGACAGTTCGTTAGAAACAACATACAACGGACATGTAGATTATACTCGACAGTCCGTTAGAAACAACATACAACAGACATGTAGATTATACTCGACAGTTCGTTAGAAACAACATACAACGGACATGTAGATTATACTCGACAGTCCGTTAGAAACAACATACAACAGACATGTAGATTATACTCGAGAGTCCGTTAGAAACAACATACAACAGACATGTAGATAATACTCGACAGTCCGTTAGAAACAACATACAACAGACATGTAGATTATACTCGACAGTCCGTTAGAAACAACATACAACAGACATTTATATTATACTCGACAGTTCGTTAGAAACAGCATACAATAGACATGTAGATGATACTCGACAGTCCGTTTGAAACAACATACAACAGACATGTAGATTATACTCGACAGTCCGTTAGAAACAACATACAACAGACATGTAGATTATAATCGACAGTCCGTTAGAAACAACATACAACAGACATGTAGATTATACTCGACAGTCCGTTAGAAACAACATACAACAGACATGTATATTATACTCGACAGTCCGTTAGAAACAACATACAACAGACATGTAGATTATACTAGACAGTCCGTTAGAAACAACATACAACAGACATATAGATTATACTCGACAGTCCGTTAGAAACAACATACAACATACATGGAGATTATACTCGACAGTCCGTTAGAAAAAACATACAACAGACATGTAGAATATACTCGACAGTTCGTTAGAAACAACATACAACAGACATGTAGATTATACTCGACAGTTCGTTAGAAACAACATACAACAGACATTTATATTATACTTGACAGTTCGTTAGAAACAGCATACAACAGACATGTAGATGATACTCGACTGTTCGTTTGAAACAACATACAACAGACATGTAGATTATACTCGACAGTCTGTTAGAAACAACATACAACAGACATGTAGATTATACTTGACAGTCCGTTAGAAACAACATACAACAGACATTTAGATTATACTCGACAGTCCGTTAGAAACAACATACAACAGACATGTAGATTATAACCGACAGTCCGTTAGAAACAACATACAACAGACATGTAGAATATACTCGACAGTCCGTTAGAAACAACATACAACAGACATGTAGATTATTCTCGACAGTCCGTTAGAAACAATATACAACAGACATATAGATTATACTCGACAGTCCGTTAGAAACAACATACAACAGACATGTAGATTATACTCGACAGTCCGTTAGAAACAACATACAACAGACATGTAGATTATACTCGACAGTCCGTTAGAAACAACATACAACAGACATGTAGCTTATACTTGACAGTCCGTTAGAAACAACATACAACAGGCATTTAGATTATACTCGACAGTCCGTTAGAAACAACATACAACAGACATGTAGATTATACCCGACAGTCCGTTAGAAACAACATACAACAGACATGTAGAATATACTCGACAGTCCGTTAGAAACAACATACAACAGACATGTAGATTATACCCGACAGTCCGTTAGAAACAACATACAACAGACATGTAGATTATACTCGACAGTCCGTTAGAAACAACATACAACAGACATGTAGATTATACTCGACAGTCCGTTAGAAACAACATACAACAGACATGTAGAATATACTCGACAGTCTGTTAGAAACAACATACAACAGACATTTAGATTATACTCGACAGTCCGTTAGAAACAACATACAACAGACATGTAGATTATACTCGACAGTCCGTTATAAACAACATACAGCAGACATGTAGATTATACTCGACAGTCCGTTAGAAACAACATACAACAGACATGTAGATTACACTCGACAGTCCGCTAGAAACAACATACAACAGACATGTAGATTATACTCGACAGTCCGCTTGAAACAACATACAACAGACATGTAGATTATACTCGACCGTCTGTTAGAAACAACATACAACAGACATGTAGATTATACTTGACAGTTCGTTAGAAACAACGTACAACAGACATTTAGATTATACTCGACAGTCCGTTAGAAACAACATACAACAGACATGTAGATTATACCCGACAGTCCGTTAGAAACAACATACAACAGACATGTAGAATATACTCGACAGTCCGTTAGAAACAACATACAACAGACATGTAGATTATACTCGACAGTCCGTTAGAAACAACATACAACAGACATGTAGATTATACTCGACAGTCCGTTAGAAACAACATACAACAGACATTTAGATTATACTCGACAGTCCGTTAGAAACAACATACAACAGACATGTAGATTATACTCGACAGTCCGTTAGAAACAACATACAACAGACATGTAGATTATACTCGACAGTCCGTTAGAAACAACATACAACAGACATGTAGATTATACTCGACAGTCCGCTAGAAACAACATACAACAGACATGTAGATTATACTCGACAGTCCGTTTGAAACAACATACAACAGACATGTAGATTATACTCGACAGTCTGTTAGAAACAATATACAACAGACATGGAGATTATACTCGACAGTCCGTTAGAAACAACATACAACAGACATGTAGATTATACTCGACAGTTCGTTAGAAACAACATACAACAGACATGTAGATTATACTCGACAGTCCGTTAGAAACAACATACAACAGACATGTAGAATATACTCGACAGTCCGTTAGAAACAACATACAACAGACATGTAGATTATACTCGACAGTCCGTTAGAAACAACATACAACAGACATGTAGATTATACTCGACAGTCCGTTAGAAACAACATACAACAGACATGTAGATTATACTCGACAGTCCGTTAGAAACAACATACAACAGACATGTAGATTATACCCGACAGTCCGTTAGAAACAACATACAACAGACATGTAGAATATACTCGACAGTCCGATAGAAACAACATACAACAGGCATGTAGATTATACCCGACAGTCCGTTAGAAACAACATACAACAGACATGTAGAATATACTCGACAGTCCGTTAGAAACAACATACAACAGACATGTAGATTATACTCGACAGTCCGTTAGAAACAACATACAACAGACATGTAGATTATACTCGACAGTCCGTTAGAAACAACATACAACAGACATTTAGATTATACTCGACAGTCCGTTAGAAACAACATACAACATACATTTAGATTATACTCGACAGTTCGTTAGAAACAACATACAACAAACATGTAGATTATACTCGACAGTCCGTTATAAACAACATACAGCAGACATGTAGACTATACTCGACAGTCCGTTAGAAACAACATACAACAGACATGTAGATTACACTCGACAGTCCGTTAGAAACAACATACAACAGACATGTAGATTATACTCGACAGTCCGTTTGAAACAACATACAACAGACATGTAGATTATACTCGACCGTCTGTTAGAAACAACATACAACAGACATGTAGATTATACTTGACAGTTCGTTAGAAACAACATACAACAGACATTTAGATTATACTCGACAGTCCGTTAGAAACAACATACAACAGACATGTAGATTATACCCGACAGTCCGTTAGAAACAACATACAACAGACATGTAGAATATACTCGACAGTCCGTTAGAAACAACATACAACAGACATGTAGATTATACTCGACAGTCCGTTAGAAACAATATACAACGGACATGTAGATTATACTCGACAGTCCGTTAGAAACAACATACAACAGACATTTAGATTATATTCGACAGACCGTTAGAAACAACATACAACAGACATGTAGATTATACTCGACAGTCCGTTAGAAACAACATACAACAGACATGTAGATTATACTCGACAGGCCGTTAGAAACAACATACAACAGACATGTAGATTATACTCGACAGTCCGTTAGAAACAACATACAACAGACATGTAGATTATACTCGACAGTCCGTTAGAAACAACATACAACAGACATGTAGAATATACTCGACAGTCTGTTAGAAACACTATACAACAGACATGGAGATTATACTCGACAGTCCGTTAGAAACAACATACAACAGACATGTAGATTATACTCGACAGTTCGTTAGAAACAACTTACAACAGACATGTAGATTATACTCGACAGTCCGTTAGAAACAACATACAACAGACATGTAGAATATACTCGACAGTCCGTTAGAAACAACATACAACAGACATGTAGATTATACTCGACAGTCCGTTAGAAACAACATACAACAGACATGTAGAATATACTCGACAGTCCGTTAGAAACAGCATACAACAGACATGTTGATTATAATCGACAGTCCGTTAGAAACAACATACAACAGACATGTAGATTATACTCGACAGTCCGTTAGAAACAACATACAACAGACATGTAGATTATAATCGACAGTCCGTTAGAAACAACATACAACAGACATGTAGATTATACTCGACAGTCCGTTAGAAACAACATACAACAGACATGTATATTATACTCGACAGTCCGTTAGAAACAACATACAACAGACATGTAGATTATACTAGACAGTCCGTTAGAAACAACATACAACAGACATATAGATTATACTCGACAGTCCGTTAGAAACAACATACAACATACATGGAGATTATACTCGACAGTCCGTTAGAAAAAACATACAACAGACATGTAGAATATACTCGACAGTTCGTTAGAAACAACATACCACAGACATGTAGATTATACTCGACAGTCCGTTAGAAACAACATACAACAGACATTTATATTATACTCGACAGTTCGTTAGAAACAGCATACAATAGACATGTAGATGATACTCGACAGTCCGTTTGAAACAACATAAAACAGACATGTAGAATATACTCGACAGTCCGTTAGAAACAACATACAACAGACATGTAGATTATACTCGACAGTCCGTTAGAAACAACATACAACAGACATGTAGATTATACTCGACAGTCCGTTAGAAACAACATACAACAGACATTTAGATTATACTCGACAGTCCGTTAGAAACAACATACAACAGACATTTAGATTATACTCGACAGTTCGTTAGAAACAACATACAACAAACATGTAGATTATACTCGACAGTCCGTTATAAACAACATACAGCAGACATGTAGACTATACTCGACAGTCCGTTAGAAACAACATACAACAGACATGTAGATTACACTCGACATTCCGTTAGAAACAACATACAACAGACATGTAGATTATACTCGACAGTCCGTTTGAAACAACATACAACAGACATGTAGATTATACTCGACCGTCTGTTAGAAACAACATACAACAGACATGTAGATTATACTTGACAGTTCGTTAGAAACAACATACAACAGACATTTAGATTATACTCGACAGTCCGTTAGAAACAACATACAACAGACATGTAGATTATACCCGACAGTCCGTTAGAAACAACATACAACAGACATGTAGAATATACTCGACAGTCCGTTAGAAACAACATACAACAGACATGTAGATTATACTCGACAGTCCGTTAGAAACAATATACAACGGACATGTAGATTATACTCGACAGTCCGTTAGAAACAACATACAACAGACATTTAGATTATATTCGACAGTCCGTTAGAAACAACATACAACAGACATGTAGATTATACTCGACAGTCCGTTAGAAACAACATACAACAGACATGTAGATTATACTCGACAGGCCGTTAGAAACAACATACAACAGACATGTAGATTATACTCGACAGTCCGTTAGAAACAACATACAACAGACATGTAGATTATACTCGACAGTCCGTTAGAAACAACATACAACAGACATGTAGAATATACTCGACAGTCTGTTAGAAACACTATACAACAGACATGGAGATTATACTCGACAGTCCGTTAGAAACAACATACAACAGACATGTAGATTATACTCGACAGTTCGTTAGAAACAACTTACAACAGACATGTAGATTATACTCGACAGTCCGTTAGAAACAACATACAACAGACATGTAGAATATACTCGACAGTCCGTTAGAAACAACATACAACAGACATGTAGATTATACTCGACAGTCCGTTAGAAACAACATACAACAGACATGTAGAATATACTCGACAGTCCGTTAGAAACAGCATACAACAGACATGTTGATTATAATCGACAGTCCGTTAGAAACAACATACAACAGACATGTAGATTATACTCGACAGTCCGTTAGAAACAACATACAACAGACATGTAGATTATAATCGACAGTCCGTTAGAAACAACATACAACAGACATGTAGATTATACTCGACAGTCCGTTAGAAACAACATACAACAGACATGTATATTATACTCGACAGTCCGTTAGAAACAACATACAACAGACATGTAGATTATACTAGACAGTCCGTTAGAAACAACATACAACAGACATATAGATTATACTCGACAGTCCGTTAGAAACAACATACAACATACATGGAGATTATACTCGACAGTCCGTTAGAAAAAACATACAACAGACATGTAGAATATACTCGACAGTTCGTTAGAAACAACATACCACAGACATGTAGATTATACTCGACAGTCCGTTAGAAACAACATACAACAGACATTTATATTATACTCGACAGTTCGTTAGAAACAGCATACAATAGACATGTAGATGATACTCGACAGTCCGTTTGAAACAACATACAACAGACATGTAGATTATACTCGACAGTCTGTTAGAAACAACATACAACAGACATGTAGATTATACTTGACAGTCCGTTAGAAACAACATACAACAGACATTTAGATTATACTCGACAGTCCGTTAGAAACAACATACAACAGACATGTAGATTATAACCGACAGTCCGTTAGAAACAACATACAACAGACATATAGAATATACTCGACAGTCCGTTAGAAACAACATACAACAGACATGTAGATTATACTCGACAGTTCGTTAGAAACAACATACAACGGACATGTAGATTATACTCGACAGTCCGTTAGAAACAACATACAACAGACATGTAGATTATACTCGACAGTTTGTTAGAAACAACATACAACGGACATGTAGATTATACTCGACAGTCCGTTTGAAACAACATACAACAGACATGTAGATTATACTCGAGAGTCCGTTAGAAACAACATACAACAGACATGTAGATAATACTCGACAGTCCGTTAGAAACAACATACAACAGACATGTAGATTATACTCGACAGTCCGTTAGAAACAACATACAACAGACATTTATATTATACTCGACAGTTCGTTAGAAACAGCATACAATAGACATGTAGATGATACTCGACAGTCCGTTTGAAACAACATACAACAGACATGTAGATTATACTCGACAGTCTGTTAGAAACAACATACAACAGACATGTAGATTATACTTGACAGTCCGTTAGAAACAACATACAACAGACATTTAGATTATACTCGACAGTTCGTTAGAAACAACATACAACAGACATGTAGATTATAACCGACAGTCCGTTAGAAACAACATACAACAGACATGTAGAATATACTCGACAGTCCGTTAGAAACAACATACAACAGACATGTAGATTATACTCGACAGTTCGTTAGAAACAACATACAACGGACATGTAGATTATACTCGACAGTCCGTTAGAAACAACATACAACAGACATGTAGATTATACTCGACAGTTCGTTAGAAACAACATACAACGGACATGTAGATTATACTCGACAGTCCGTTTGAAACAACATACAACAGACATGTAGATTATACTCGACCGTCTGTTAGAAACAAGATACAACAGACATGTAGATTATACTCGACAGTCCGTTAGAAACAACATACAACAGACATGTAGATTATAATCGACAGTCCGTTAGAAACAACATACAACAGACATGTAGATTATACTCGACAGTCCGTTAGAAACAACACACAACAGACATGTATATTATACTCGACAGTCCGTTAGAAACAACATACAACAGACATGTAGATTATACTAGACAGTCCGTTAGAAACAACATACAACAGACATATAGATTATACTCGACAGTCCGTTAGAAACAACATACAACATACATGGAGATTATACTCGACAGTCCGTTAGAAAAAACATACAACAGACATGTAGAATATACTCGACAGTTCGTTAGAAAAAACATACAACAGACATGTAGATTATACTCGACAGTCCGTTAGAAACAACATACAACAGACATTTATATTATACTCGACAGTCCGTTAGAAACAACATACAACAGACATGTAGATTATAACCGACAGTCCGTTAGAAACAACATACAACAGACATGTAGAATATACTCGACAGTTCGTTAGAAACAACATACAACAGACATGTAGATTATACTCGACAGTTCGTTAGAAACAACATACAACATACATGTAGATTATACTCGACAGTCTGTTAGAAACAACATACAACAGACATGTAGATTATACTTGACAGTCCGTTAGAAACAACATACAACAGACATTTAGATTATACTCGACAGTCCGTTAGAAACAACATACAACAGACATGTAGATTATAACCGACAGTCCGTTAGAAACAACATACAACAGACATGTAGAATATACTCGACAGTTCGTTAGAAACAACATACAACAGACATGTAGATTATACTCGACAGTTCGTTAGAAACAACATACAACGGACATGTAGATTATACTCGACAGTCCGTTAGAAACAACATACAACAGACATGTAGATTATACTCGACAGTTCGTTAGAAACAACATACAACGGACATGTAGATTATACTCGACAGTCCGTTAGAAACAACATACAACAGACATGTAGATTATACTCGAGAGTCCGTTAGAAACAACATACAACAGACATGTAGATAATACTCGACAGTCCGTTAGAAACAACATACAACAGACATGTAGATTATACTCGACAGTCCGTTAGAAACAACATACAACAGACATTTATATTATACTCGACAGTTCGTTAGAAACAGCATACAATAGACATGTAGATGATACTCGACAGTCCGTTTGAAACAACATACAACAGACATGTAGATTATACTCGACAGTCCGTTAGAAACAACATACAACAGACATGTATATTATACTCGAGAGTCCGTTAGAAACAACATACAACAGACATGTAGATAATACTCGACAGTCCGTTAGAAACAACATACAACAGACATGTAGATTATACTCGACAGTCCGTTAGAAACAACATACAACAGACATTTATATTATACTCGACAGTTCGTTAGAAACAGCATACAATAGACATGTAGATGATGCTCGACAGTCCGTTTGAAACAACATACAACAGACATGTAGATTATACTCGACAGTCCGTTAGAAACAACATACAACAGACATGTAGATTATAATCGACAGTCCGTTAGAAACAACATACAACAGACATGTAGATTATACTCGACAGTCCGTTAGAAACAACATACAACAGACATGTATATTATACTCGACAGTCAGTTAGAAACAACATACAACAGACATGTAGATTATACTAGACAGTCCGTTAGAAACAACATACAACATACATGGAGATTATACTCGACAGTCCGTTAGAAAAAACATACAACAGACATGTAGAATATACTCGACAGTTCGTTAGAAACAACATACAACAGACATGTAGATTATACTCGACAGTTCGTTAGAAACAACATACAACAGACATTTATATTATACTTGACAGTTCGTTAGAAACAGCATACAACAGACATGTAGATGATACACGACTGTTCGTTTGAAACAACATACAACAGACATGTAGATTATACTCGACAGTCTGTTAGAAACAACATACAACAGACATGTAGATTATACTTGACAGTCCGTTAGAAACAACATACAACAGACATTTAGATTATACTCGACAGTCCGTTAGAAACAACATACAACAGACATGTAGATTATAACCGACAGTCCGTTAGAAACAACATACAACAGACATGTAGAATATACTCGACAGTCCGTTAGAAACAACATACAACAGACATGTAGATTATTCTCGACAGTCCGTTAGAAACAATATACAACAGACATATAGATTATACTCGACAGTCCGTTAGAAACAACATACAACAGACATGTAGATTATACTCGACAGTCCGTTAGAAACAACATACAACAGACATGTAGATTATACTCGACAGTCCGTTAGAAACAACATACAACAGACATGTAGCTTATACTTGACAGTCCGTTAGAAACAACATACAACAGGCATTTAGATTATACTCGACAGTCCGTTAGAAACAACATACAACAGACATGTAGATTATACCCGACAGTCCGTTAGAAACAACATACAACAGACATGTAGAATATACTCGACAGTCCGTTAGAAACAACATACAACAGACATGTAGATTATACCCGACAGTCCGTTAGAAACAACATACAACAGACATGTAGATTATACTCGACAGTCCGTTAGAAACAACATACAACAGACATGTAGATTATACTCGACAGTCCGTTAGAAACAACATACAACAGACATGTAGATTATACTCGACAGTCTGTTAGAAACAACATACAACAGACATTTAGATTATACTCGACAGTCCGTTAGAAACAACATACAACAGACATGTAGATTATACTCGACAGTCCGTTATAAACAACATACAGCAGACATGTAGATTATACTCGACAGTCCGTTAGAAACAACATACAACAGACATGTAGATTACACTCGACAGTCCGCTAGAAACAACATACAACAGACATGTAGATTATACTCGACAGTCCGCTTGAAACAACATACAACAGACATGTAGATTATACTCGACCGTCTGTTAGAAACAACATACAACAGACATGTAGATTATACTTGACAGTTCGTTAGAAACAACGTACAACAGACATTTAGATTATACTCGACAGTCCGTTAGAAACAACATACAACAGACATGTAGATTATACCCGACAGTCCGTTAGAAACAACATACAACAGACATGTAGAATATACTCGACAGTCCGTTAGAAACAACATACAACAGACATGTAGATTATACTCGACAGTCCGTTAGAAACGACATACAACAGACATGTAGATTATACTCGACAGTCCGTTAGAAACAACATACAACAGACATTTAGATTATACTCGACAGTCCGTTAGAAACAACATACAACAGACATGTAGATTATACTCGACAGTCCGTTAGAAACAACATACAACAGACATGTAGATTATACTCGACAGTCCGTTAGAAACAACATACAACAGACATGTAGATTATACTCGACAGTCCGCTAGAAACAACATACAACAGACATGTAGATTATACTCGACAGTCCGTTTGAAACAACATACAACAGACATGTAGATTATACTCGACAGTCTGTTAGAAACAATATACAACAGACATGGAGATTATACTCGACAGTCCGTTAGAAACAACATACAACAGACATGTAGATTATACTCGACAGTTCGTTAGAAACAACATACAACAGACATGTAGATTATACTCGACAGTCCGTTAGAAACAACATACAACAGACATGTATAATATACTCGACAGTCCGTTAGAAACAACATACAACAGACATGTAGATTATACTCGACAGTCCGTTAGAAACAACATACAACAGACATGTAGCTTATACTTGACAGTCCGTTAGAAACAACATACAACAGGCATTTAGATTATACTCGACAGTCCGTTAGAAACAACATACAACAGACATGTAGATTATACCCGACAGTCCGTTAGAAACAACATACAACAGACATGTAGAATATACTCGACAGTCCGTTAGAAACAACATACAACAGACATGTAGATTATACCCGACAGTCCGTTAGAAACAACATACAACAGACATGTAGATTATACTCGACAGTCCGTTAGAAACAACATACAACAGACATGTAGATTATACTCGACAGTCCGTTAGAAACAACATACAACAGACATGTAGATTATACTCGACAGTCTGTTAGAAACAACATACAACAGACATTTAGATTATACTCGACAGTCCGTTAGAAACAACATACAACAGACATGTAGATTATACTCGACAGTCCGTTATAAACAACATACAGCAGACATGTAGATTATACTCGACAGTCCGTTAGAAACAACATACAACAGACATGTAGATTACACTCGACAGTCCGCTAGAAACAACATACAACAGACATGTAGATTATACTCGACAGTCCGTTAGAAACAACATACAACAGACATGTAGATTATACTCGACAGTCCGTTAGAAACAACATACAACAGACATTTAGATTATACTCGACAGTTCGTTAGAAACAACATACAACAAACATGTAGATTATACTCGACAGTCCGTTATAAACAACATACAGCAGACATGTAGATTATACTCGACAGTCCGTTAGAAACAACATACAACAGACATATAGATTACACTCGACAGTCCGTTAGAAACAACATACAACAGACATGTAGATTATACTCGACAGTCCGTTTAAAACAACATACAACAGATATGTAGATTATACTCGACCGTCTGTTAGAAACAACATACAACAGACATGTAGATTATACTTGACAGTTCGTTAGAAACAACATACAACAGACATTTAGATTATACTCGACAGTCCGTTACAAACAACATACAACAGACATGTAGATTATACCCGACAGTCCGTTAGAAACAACATACAACAGACATTTAGATTATACTCGACAGTCCGTTAGAAACAACATACAACAGACATGTAGATTATAACCGACAGTCCGTTAGAAACAACATACAACAGACATGTAGAATATACTCGACAGTCCGTTAGAAACAACATACAACAGACATGTAGATTATTCTCGACAGTCCGTTAGAAACAATATACAACAGACATATAGATTATACTCGACAGTCCGTTAGAAACAACATACAACAGACATGTAGATTATACTCGACAGTCCGTTAGAAACAACATACAACAGACATGTAGATTATACTCGACAGTCCGTTAGAAACAACATACAACAGACATGTAGCTTATACTTGACAGTCCGTTAGAAACAACATACAACAGGCATTTAGATTATACTCGACAGTCCGTTAGAAACAACATACAACAGACATGTAGATTATACCCGACAGTCCGTTAGAAACAACATACAACAGACATGTAGAATATACTCGACAGTCCGTTAGAAACAACATACAACAGACATGTAGATTATACCCGACAGTCCGTTAGAAACAACATACAACAGACATGTAGATTATACTCGACAGTCCGTTAGAAACAACATACAACAGACATGTAGATTATACTCGACAGTCCGTTAGAAACAACATACAACAGACATGTAGATTATACTCGACAGTCTGTTAGAAACAACATACAACAGACATTTAGATTATACTCGACAGTCCGTTAGAAACAACATACAACAGACATGTAGATTATACTCGACAGTCCGTTATAAACAACATACAGCAGACATGTAGATTATACTCGACAGTCCGTTAGAAACAACATACAACAGACATGTAGATTACACTCGACAGTCCGCTAGAAACAACATACAACAGACATGTAGATTATACTCGACAGTCCGCTTGAAACAACATACAACAGACATGTAGATTATACTCGACCGTCTGTTAGAAACAACATACAACAGACATGTAGATTATACTTGACAGTTCGTTAGAAACAACGTACAACAGACATTTAGATTATACTCGACAGTCCGTTAGAAACAACATACAACAGACATGTAGATTATACCCGACAGTCCGTTAGAAACAACATACAACAGACATGTAGAATATACTCGACAGTCCGTTAGAAACAACATACAACAGACATGTAGATTATACTCGACAGTCCGTTAGAAACGACATACAACAGACATGTAGATTATACTCGACAGTCCGTTAGAAACAACATACAACAGACATTTAGATTATACTCGACAGTCCGTTAGAAACAACATACAACAGACATGTAGATTATACTCGACAGTCCGTTAGAAACAACATACAACAGACATGTAGATTATACTCGACAGTCCGTTAGAAACAACATACAACAGACATGTAGATTATACTCGACAGTCCGCTAGAAACAACATACAACAGACATGTAGATTATACTCGACAGTCCGTTTGAAACAACATACAACAGACATGTAGATTATACTCGACAGTCTGTTAGAAACAATATACAACAGACATGGAGATTATACTCGACAGTCCGTTAGAAACAACATACAACAGACATGTAGATTATACTCGACAGTTCGTTAGAAACAACATACAACAGACATGTAGATTATACTCGACAGTCCGTTAGAAACAACATACAACAGACATGTATAATATACTCGACAGTCCGTTAGAAACAACATACAACAGACATGTAGATTATACTCGACAGTCCGTTAGAAACAACATACAACAGACATGTAGCTTATACTTGACAGTCCGTTAGAAACAACATACAACAGGCATTTAGATTATACTCGACAGTCCGTTAGAAACAACATACAACAGACATGTAGATTATACCCGACAGTCCGTTAGAAACAACATACAACAGACATGTAGAATATACTCGACAGTCCGTTAGAAACAACATACAACAGACATGTAGATTATACCCGACAGTCCGTTAGAAACAACATACAACAGACATGTAGATTATACTCGACAGTCCGTTAGAAACAACATACAACAGACATGTAGATTATACTCGACAGTCCGTTAGAAACAACATACAACAGACATGTAGATTATACTCGACAGTCTGTTAGAAACAACATACAACAGACATTTAGATTATACTCGACAGTCCGTTAGAAACAACATACAACAGACATGTAGATTATACTCGACAGTCCGTTATAAACAACATACAGCAGACATGTAGATTATACTCGACAGTCCGTTAGAAACAACATACAACAGACATGTAGATTACACTCGACAGTCCGCTAGAAACAACATACAACAGACATGTAGATTATACTCGACAGTCCGTTAGAAACAACATACAACAGACATGTAGATTATACTCGACAGTCCGTTAGAAACAACATACAACAGACATTTAGATTATACTCGACAGTTCGTTAGAAACAACATACAACAAACATGTAGATTATACTCGACAGTCCGTTATAAACAACATACAGCAGACATGTAGATTATACTCGACAGTCCGTTAGAAACAACATACAACAGACATATAGATTACACTCGACAGTCCGTTAGAAACAACATACAACAGACATGTAGATTATACTCGACAGTCCGTTTAAAACAACATACAACAGATATGTAGATTATACTCGACCGTCTGTTAGAAACAACATACAACAGACATGTAGATTATACTTGACAGTTCGTTAGAAACAACATACAACAGACATTTAGATTATACTCGACAGTCCGTTACAAACAACATACAACAGACATGTAGATTATACCCGACAGTCCGTTAGAAACAACATACAACAGACATGTAGAATATACTCGACAGTCCGTTAGAAACAACATACAACAGACATGTAGATTATACTCGACAGTCCGTTATAAACAATATACAACGGACATGTAGATTATACTCGACAGTCCGTTAGAAACAACATACAACAGACATTTAGATTATACTCGACAGTCCGTTAGAAACACCATACAACAGACATGTAGATTATACTCGACAGTCCGTTAGAAACAACATACAACAGACATGTAGATTATACTCGACAGGCCGTTAGAAACAACATACAACAGACATGTAGATTATACTCGACAGTCCGTTAGAAACAACATACAACAGACATGTAGATTATACTCAACAGTTCTTTGAAACAACATACAACAGACATTTAGATTATACTCGACAGTCTGTTAGAAACAATATACAACAGACATGGAGATTATACTCGACAGTCCGTTAGAAACAACATACAACAGACATGTAGATTATACTCGACAATTCGTTAGAAACAACATACAACAGACCTGTAGATTATACTCGACAGTCCGTTAGAAACAACATACAACAGACATGTAGAATATACTCGACAGTCCGTTAGAAACAACATACAACAGACATGTAGATTATACTCGACAGTCCGTTAGAAACAACATACAACAGACATGTAGATTATAATCGACAGTCCGTTAGAAACAACATACAACAGACATGTAGATTATACTCGACAGTCCGTTATAAACAACATACAGCAGACATGTAGATTATACTCGACAGTCCGTTAGAAACAACATACAACAGACATGTAGATTACACTCGACAGTCCGGTAGAAACAACATACAACAGACATGTAGATTATACTCGACAGTCCGTTTGAAACAACATACAACAGACATGTAGAATATACTCGACAGTCCGTTAGAAACAACATACAACAGACATGTAGATTATACTCGACAGTCCGTTAGAAACAACATACAACAGACATGTAGAATATACTCGACAGTCCGTTAGAAACAACATACAACAGACATGTAGATTATACTCGACAGTCCGTTAGAAACAACATACAACAGACATGTAGATTATACTCGACAGTCCGTTAGAAACAACATACAACAGACATGTAGATTATACTCGACACTCCGTTAGAAACAACATACAACAGACATGTATATTATACTCGACAGTCCGTTAGAAACAACATACAACAGACATGTTGATTATACTAGACCGTCCGTTAGAAACAACATACAAGAGACATATAGATTATACTCGACAGTCCGTTAGAAACAACATACAACATACATGGAGATTATACTCGACAGTCCGTTAGAAAAAACATACAACAGACATGTAGAATATACTCGACAGTCCGTTAGAAACAACATACAACAGACATGTAGATTATATTCGACAGTCCGTTAGAAACAACATACAACAGACATTTATATTATACTCGACAGTTCGTTAGAAACAGCATACAACAGACATGTAGATTATTCTCGACAGTCCGTTAGAAACAACATACAACAGACATGTAGATTATACTCGACAGTCCGTTAGAAACAACATACAACAGACATGGAGATTATACTCGACAGTCCGTTAGAAACAACATACAACAGACATGTAGATTATACTCGACAGTCCGTTAGAAACAACATACAACAGACATGTAGATTATACTTGACAGTCCGTTAGAAACAACATACAACAGGCATTTAGATTATACTCGACAGTCCGTTAGAAACAACATACAACAGACATGTAGATTATACCCGACAGTCCGTTAGAAACAACATACAACAGACATGTAGAATATACTCGACAGTCCGTTAGAAACAACATACAGCAGACATGTAGATTATACCCGACAGTCCGTTAGAAACAACATACAACAGACATGTAGAATATACTCGACAGTCCGTTAGAAACAACATACAACAGACATGTAGATTATACTCGACAGTCCGGTAGAAACAACATACAACAGACATGTAGATTATACTCGACAGTCCGTTAGAAACAACATACAACAGACATTTAGATTATACTCGACAGTCCGTTAGAAACAACATACAACAGACATGTAGATTATACTCGACAGTTCGTTATAAACAACATACAGCAGACATGTAGATTATACTCGACAGTCCGTTAGAAACAACATACAACAGACATGTAGATTACACTCGACAGTCGATTAGAAACAACATACAACAGACATGTAGATTATACTCGACAGTCCGTTAGAAACAACATACAACAGACATGTAGATTATACTCGACAGTCCGTTAGAAACAACATACAACAGACATGGAGATTATACTCGACAGTCCGTTAGAAACAACATAAAACAGACATGTAGATTATACTCGACAGTCCGTTAGAAACAACATACAACAGACATGTAGATTATACTTGACAGTCCGTTAGAAACAACATACAACAGGCATTTAGATTATACTCGATAGTCCGTTAGAAACAACATACAACAGACATGTAGATTATACCCGACAGTCCGTTAGAAACAACATACAACAGACATGTAGAATATACTCGACAGTCCGTTAGAAACAACATACAACAGACATGTAGATTATACTCGACAGTCCGTTAGAAACAATATACAACAGACATATAGATTATACTCGACAGTCCGTTAGAAACAACATACAACAGACATGTAGATTATACTCGACTGTCCGTTAGAAACAACATACAACAGACATGTAGATTATACTCGACAGTCCGTTAGAAACAACATACAACAGACATGTAGCTTATACTTGACAGTCCGTTAGAAACAACATACAACAGGCATTTAGATTATACTCGACAGTCCGTTAGAAACAACATACAACAGACATGTAGATTATACCCGACAGTCCGTTAGAAACAACATACAACAGACATGTAGAATATACTCGACAGTCCGTTAGAAACAACATACAACAGACATGTAGATTATACCCGACAGTTCGTTAGAAACAACATACAACAGACATGTAGATTATACTCGACAGTCCGTTAGAAACAACATACAACAGACATGTAGATTATACTCGACAGTCCGTTAGAAACAACATACAACCGACATGTAGATTATACTCGACAGTCTGTTAGAAACAACATACAACAGACATTTAGATTATACTCGACAGTCCGTTAGAAACAACATACAACAGACATGTAGATTATACTCGACAGTCCGTTATAAACAACATACAGCAGACATGTAGATTATACTCGACCGTCTGTTAGAAACAACATACAACAGACATGTAGATTATACTTGACAGTTCGTTAGAAACAACATACAACAGACATTTAGATTATACTCGACAGTCCGTTAGAAACAACATACAACAGACATGTAGATTATACCCGACAGTCCGTTAGAAACAACATACAACAGACATGTAGAATATACTCGACAGTCCGTTAGAAACAACATACAACAGACATGTAGATTATACTCGACAGTCCGTTAGAAACAACATACAACAGACATGTAGATTATACTCGACAGTCCGTTAGAAACAACATACAACAGACATTTAGATTATACTCGACAGTCCGTTAGAAACAACATACAACAGACATGTAGATTATACTCGACAGTCCGTTAGAAACAACATACAACAGACATGTAGATTATACTCGACAGTCCGTTAGAAACAACATACAACAGACATGTAGATTATACTCGACAGTCCGCTAGAAACAACATACAACAGACATGTAGATTATACTCGACAGTCCGTTTGAAACAACTTACAACAGACATGTAGATTATACTCGACAGTCTGTTAGAAACAATATACAACAGACATGGAGATTATACTCGACAGTCCGTTAGAAACAACATACAACAGACATGTAGATTATACTCGACAGTTCGTTAGAAACAACATACAACAGACATGTAGATTATACTCGACAGTCCGTTAGAAACAACATACAACAGACATGTAGAATATACTCGACAGTCCGTTAGAAACAACATACAACAGACATGTAGATTATACTCGACAGTCCGTTAGAAACAACATACAACAGACATGTAGATTATACTCGACAGTCCGTTAGAAACAACATACAACAGACATGTAGATTATACTCGACAGTCCGTTAGAAACAACATACAACAGACATGTAGATTATACCCGACAGTCCGTTAGAAACAACATACAACAGACATGTAGAATATACTCGACAGTCCGTTAGAAACAACATACAACAGGCATGTAGATTATACCCGACAGTCCGTTAGAAACAACATACAACAGACATGTAGAATATACTCGACAGTCCGTTAGAAACAACATACAACAGACATGTAGATTATACTCGACAGTCCGTTAGAAACAACATACAACAGACATGTAGATTATACTCGACAGTCCGTTAGAAACAACATACAACAGACATTTAGATTATACTCGACAGTTCGTTAGAAACAACATACAACAAACATGTAGATTATACTCGACAGTCCGTTATATACAACATACAGCAGACATGTAGACTATACTCGACAGTCCGTTAGAAACAACATACAACAGACATGTAGATTACACTCGACAGTCCGTTAGAAACAACATACAACAGACATGTAGATTATACTCGACAGTCCGTTTTAAACAACATACAACAGACATGTAGATTATACTCGACCGTCTGTTAGAAACAACATACAACAGACATGTAGATTATACTTGACAGTTCGTTAGAAACAACATACAACAGACATTTAGATTATACTCGACAGTCCGTTAGAAACAACATACAACAGACATGTAGATTATACCCGACAGTCCGTTAGAAACAACATACAACAGACATGTAGAATATACTCGACAGTCCGTTAGAAACAACATACAACAGACATGTAGATTATACTCGACAGTCCGTTAGAAACAATATACAACGGACATGTAGATTATACTCGACAGTCCGTTAGAAACAACATACAACAGACATTTAGATTATATTCGACAGTCCGTTAGAAACAACATACAACAGACATGTAGATTATACTCGACAGTCCGTTAGAAACAACATACAACAGACATGTAGATTATACTCGACAGGCCGTTAGAAACAACATACAACAGACATGTAGATTATACTCGACAGTCCGTTAGAAACAACATACGACAGACATGTAGATTATACTCGACAGTCCGTTAGAAACAACATACAACAGACATGTAGAATATACTCGACAGTCTGTTAGAAACACTATACAACAGACATGGAGATTATACTCGACAGTCCGTTAGAAACAACTTACAACAGACATGTAGAATATACTCGACAGTCCGTTAGAAACAACATACAACAGACATGTAGATTATACTCGACAGTCCGTTAGAAACAACATACAACAGACATGTAGAATATACTCGACAGTCCGTTAGAAACAGCATACAACAGACATGTTGATTATAATCGACAGTCCGTTAGAAACAACATACAACAGACATGTAGATTATACTCGACAGTCCGTTAGAAACAACATACAACAGACATGTAGATTATAATCGACAGTCCGTTAGAAACAACATACAACAGACATGTAGATTATACTCGACAGTCCGTTAGAAACAACATACAACAGACATGTATATTATACTCGACAGTCCGTTAGAAACAACATACAACAGACATGTAGATTATACTAGACAGTCCGTTAGAAACAACATACAACAGACATATAGATTATACTCGACAGTCCGTTAGAAACAACATACAACATACATGGAGATTATACTCGACAGTCCGTTAGAAAAAACATACAACAGACATGTAGAATATACTCGACAGTTCGTTAGAAACAACATACAACAGACATGTAGATTATACTCGACAGTCCGTTAGAAACAACATACAACAGACATTTATATTATACTCGACAGTTCGTTAGAAACAGCATACAATAGACATGTAGATGATACTCGACAGTCCGTTTGAAACAACATACAACAGACATGTAGATTATACTCGACAGTCTGTTAGAAACAACATACAACAGACATGTAGATTATACTTGACAGTCCGTTAGAAACAACATACAACAGACATTTAGATTATACTCGACAGTCCGTTAGAAACAACATACAACAGACATGTAGATTATAACCGACAGTCCGTTAGAAACAACATACAACAGACATATAGAATATACTCGACAGTCCGTTAGAAACAACATACAACAGACATGTAGATTATACTCGACAGTTCGTTAGAAACAACATACAACGGACATGTAGATTATACTCGACAGTCCGTTAGAAACAACATACAACAGACATGTAGATTATACTCGACAGTTTGTTAGAAACAACATACAACGGACATGTAGATTATACTCGACAGTCCGTTAGAAACAACATACAACAGACATGTAGATAATACTCGACAGTCCGTTAGAAACAACATACAACAGACATGTAGATTATACTCGACAGTCCGTTAGAAACAACATACAACAGACATTTATATTATACTCGACAGTTCGTTAGAAACAGCATACAATAGACATGTAGATGATACTCGACAGTCCGTTTGAAACAACATACAACAGACATGTAGATTATACTCGACAGTCTGTTAGAAACAACATACAACAGACATGTAGATTATACTTGACAGTCCGTTAGAAACAACATACAACAGACATTTAGATTATACTCGACAGTTCGTTAGAAACAACATACAACAGACATGTAGATTATAACCGACAGTCCGTTAGAAACAACATACAACAGACATGTAGAATATACTCGACAGTCCGTTAGAAACAACATACAACAGACATGTAGATTATACTCGACAGTTCGTTAGAAACAACATACAACGGACATGTAGATTATACTCGACAGTCCGTTAGAAACAACATACAACAGACATGTAGATTATACTCGACAGTTCGCTAGAAACAACATACAACGGACATGTAGATTATACTCGACAGTCCGTTTGAAACAACATACAACAGACATGTAGATTATACTCGACCGTCTGTTAGAAACAACATACAACAGACATGTAGATTATACTCGACAGTCCGTTAGAAACAACATACAACAGACATGTAGATTATAATCGACAGTCCGTTAGAAACAACATACAACAGACATGTAGATTATACTCGACAGTCCGTTAGAAACAACATACAACAGACATGTATATTATACTCGACAGTCCGTTAGAAACAACATACAACAGACATGTAGATTATACTAGACAGTCCGTTAGAAACAACATACAACAGACATATAGATTATACTCGACAGTCCGTTAGAAACAACATACAACATACATGGAGATTATACTCGACAGTCCGTTAGAAAAAACATACAACAGACATGTAGAATATACTCGACAGTTCGTTAGAAACAACATACAACAGACATGTAGATTATACTCGACAGTCCGTTAGAAACAACATACAACAGACATTTATATTATACTCGACAGTTCGTTAGAAACAGCATACAATAGACATGTAGATGATACTCGACAGTCCGTTTGAAACAACATACAACAGACATGTAGATTATACTCGACAGTCTGTTAGAAACAACATACAACAGACATGTAGATTATACTTGACAGTCCGTTAGAAACAACATACAACAGACATTTAGATTATACTCGACAGTCCGTTAGAAACAACATACAACAGACATGTAGATTATAACCGACAGTCCGTTAGAAACAACATACAACAGACATGTAGAATATACTCGACAGTTCGTTAGAAACAACATACAACAGACATGTAGATTATACTCGACAGTTCGTTAGAAACAACATACAACGGACATGTAGATTATACTCGACAGTCCGTTAGAAACAACATACAACAGACATGTAGATTATACTCGACAGTTCGTTAGAAACAACATACAACGGACATGTAGATTATACTCGACAGTCCGTTAGAAACAACATACAACAGACATGTAGATTATACTCGAGAGTCCGTTAGAAACAACATACAACAGACATGTAGATAATACTCGACAGTCCGTTAGAAACAACATACAACAGACATGTAGATTATACTCGACAGTCCGTTAGAAACAACATACAACAGACATTTATATTATACTCGACAGTTCGTTAGAAACAGCATACAATAGACATGTAGATGATACTCGACAGTCCGTTTGAAACAACATACAACAGACATGTAGATTATACTCGACAGTCCGTTAGAAACAACATACAACAGACATGTAGATTATAATCGACAGTCCGTTAGAAACAACATACAACAGACATGTAGATTATACTCGACAGTCCGTTAGAAACAACATACAACAGACATGTATATTATACTCGACAGTCCGTTAGAAACAACATACAACAGACATGTAGATTATACTAGACAGTCCGTTAGAAACAACATACAACAGACATATAGATTATACTCGACAGTCCGTTAGAAACAACATACAACATGCATGGAGATTATACTCGACAGTCCGTTAGAAAAAACATACAACAGACATGTAGAATATACTCGACAGTTCGTTAGAAACAACATACAACAGACATGTAGATTATACTCGACAGTTCGTTAGAAACAACATACAACAGACATTTATATTATACTTGACAGTTCGTTAGAAACAGCATACAACAGACATGTAGATGATACTCGACTGTTCGTTTGAAACAACATACAACAGACATGTAGATTATACTCGACAGTCTGTTAGAAACAACATACAACAGACATGTAGATTATACTTGACAGTCCGTTAGAAACAACATACAACAGACATTTAGATTATACTCGACAGTCCGTTAGAAACAACATACAACAGACATGTAGATTATAACCGACAGTCCGTTAGAAACAACATACAACAGACATGTAGAATATACTCGACAGTCCGTTAGAAACAACATACAACAGACATGTAGATTATACTCGACAGTTCGTTAGAAACAACATACAACGGACATGTAGATTATATTCGACAGTCCGTTAGAAACAACATACAACACACATGTAGATTATACTCGACAGTTCGTTAGAAACAACATACAACGGACATGTAGATTATACTCGACAGTCCGTTAGAAACAACATACAACAGACATGTAGATTATACTCGAGAGTCCGTTAGAAACAACATACAACAGACATGTAGATAATACTCGTCAGTCCGTTAGAAACAACATACAACAGACATTTATATTATACTCGACAGTTCGTTAGAAACAACATACAACAGACATGTAGATTATACTCGACAGTCCGTTAGAAACAACATACAACAGACATGTAGATTATACTCGACAGTCCGCTAGAAACAACATACAACAGACATGTAGATTATACTCGACAGTCCGTTTGAAACAACATACAACAGACATGTAGATTATACTCGACAGTTCGTTAGAAACAACATACAACAGACATGTAGATTATACTCGACAGTCCGTTAGAAACAACATACAACAGACATGTAGAATATACTCGACAGTCCGTTAGAAACAACATACAACAGACATGTAGATTATACTCGACAGTCCGTTAGAAACAACATACAACAGACATGTAGATTATACTCGACAGTCCGTTAGAAACAACATACAACAGACATGTAGATTATACTCGACAGTCCGTTAGAAACAACATACAACAGACATGTAGATTATACCCGACAGTCCGTTAGAAACAACATACAACAGACATGTAGAATATACTCGACAGTCCGTTAGAAACAACATACAACAGGCATGTAGATTATACCCGACAGTCCGTTAGAAACAACATACAACAGACATGTAGAATATACTCGACAGTCCGTTAGAAACAACATACAACAGACATGTAGATTATACTCGACAGTCCGTTAGAAACAACATACAACAGACATGTAGATTATACTCGACAGTCCGTTAGAAACAACATACAACAGACATTTAGATTATACTCGACAGTTCGTTAGAAACAACATACAACAAACATGTAGATTATACTCGACAGTCCGTTATAAACAATATACAGCAGACATGTAGACTATACTCGACAGTCCGTTAGAAACAACATACAACAGACATGTAGATTACACTCGACAGTCCGTTAGAAACAACATACAACAGACATGTAGATTATACTCGACAGTCCGTTTGAAACAACATACAACAGACATGTAGATTATACTCGACCGTCTGTTAGAAACAACATACAACAGACATGTAGATTATACTTGACAGTTCGTTAGAAACAACATACAACAGACATTTAGATTATACTCGACAGTCCGTTATAAACAACATACAACAGACATGTAGATTATACCCGACAGTCCGTTAGAAACAACATACAACAGACATGTAGAATATACTCGACAGTCCGTTAGAAACAACATACAACAGACATGTAGATTATACTCGACAGTCCGTTAGAAACAATATACAACGGACATGTAGATTATACTCGACAGTCCGTTAGAAACAACATACAACAGACATTTAGATTATATTCGACAGTCCGTTAGAAACAACATACAACAGACATGTAGATTATACTCGACAGTCCGTTAGAAACAACATACAACAGACATGTAGATTATACTCGACAGGCCGTTAGAAACAACATACAACAGACATGTAGATTATACTCGACAGTCCGTTAGAAACAACATACAACAGACATGTAGATTATACTCGACAGTCCGTTAGAAACAACATACAACAGACATGTAGAATATACTCGACAGTCTGTTAGAAACACTATACAACAGACATGGAGATTATACTCGACAGTCCGTTAGAAACAACTTACAACAGACATGTAGAATATACTCGACAGTCCGTTAGAAACAACATACAACAGACATGTAGATTATACTCGACAGTCCGTTAGAAACAACATACAACAGACATGTAGAATATACTCGACAGTTCGTTAGAAACAGCATACAACAGACATGTTGATTATAATCGACAGTCCGTTAGAAACAACATACAACAGACATGTAGATTATACTCGACAGTCCGTTAGAAACAACATACAACAGACATGTAGATTATAATCGACAGTCCGTTAGAAACAACATACAACAGACATGTAGATTATACTCGACAGTCCGTTAGAAACAACATACAACAGACATGTATATTATACTCGACAGTCCGTTAGAAACAACATACAACAGACATGTAGATTATACTAGACAGTCCGTTAGAAACAACATACAACAGACATATAGATTATACTCGACAGTCCGTTAGAAACAACATACAACATACATGGAGATTATACTCGACAGTCCGTTAGAAAAAACATACAACAGACATGTAGAATATACTCGACAGTTCGTTAGAAACAACATACAACAGACATGTAGATTATACTCGACAGTCCGTTAGAAACAACATACAACAGACATTTATATTATACTCGACAGTTCGTTAGAAACAGCATACAATAGACATGTAGATGATACTCGACAGTCCGTTTGAAACAACATACAACAGACATGTAGATTATACTCGACAGTCTGTTAGAAACAACATACAACAGACATGTAGATTATACTTGACAGTCCGTTAGAAACAATATACAACAGACATTTAGATTATACTCGACAGTCCGTTAGAAACAACTTACAACAGACATGTAGATTATAACCGACAGTCCGTTAGAAACAACATACAACAGACATATAGAATATACTCGACAGTCCGTTAGAAACAACATACAACAGACATGTAGATTATACTCGACAGTTCGTTAGAAACAACATACAACGGACATGTAGATTATACTCGACAGTCCGTTAGAAACAACATACAACAGACATGTAGATTATACTCGACAGTTTGTTAGAAACAACATACAACGGACATGTAGATTATACTCGACAGTCCGTTAGAAACAACATACAACAGACATGTAGATAATACTCGACAGTCCGTTAGAAACAACATACAACAGACATGTAGATTATACTCGACAGTCCGTTAGAAACAACATACAACAGACATTTATATTATACTCGACAGTTCGTTAGAAACAGCATACAATAGACATGTAGATGATACTCGACAGTCCGTTTGAAACAACATACAACAGACATGTATATTATACTCGACAGTCTGTTAGAAACAACATACAACAGACATGTAGATTATACTTGACAGTCCGTTAGAAACAACATACAACAGACATTTAGATTATACTCGACAGTTCGTTAGAAACAACATACAACAGACATGTAGATTATAACCGACAGTCCGTTAGAAACAACATACAACAGACATGTAGAATATACTCGACAGTCCGTTAGAAACAACATACAACAGACATGTAGATTATACTCGACAGTTCGTTAGAAACAACATACAACGGACATGTAGATTATACTCGACAGTCCGTTAGAAACAACATACAACAGACATGTAGATTATACTCGACAGTTCGTTAGAAACAACATACAACGGACATGTAGATTATACTCGACAGTCCGTTTGAAACAACATACAACAGACATGTAGATTATACTCGACCGTCTGTTAGAAACAACATACAACAGACATGTAGATTATACTCGACAGTCCGTTAGAAACAACATACAACAGACATGTAGATTATAATCGACAGTCCGTTAGAAACAACATACAACAGACATGTAGATTATACTCGACAGTCCGTTAGAAACAACATACAACAGACATGTATATTATACTCGACAGTCCGTTAGAAACAACATACAACAGACATGTAGATTATACTAGACAGTCCGTTAGAAACAACATACAACAGACATATAGATTATACTCGACAGTCCGTTAGAAACAACATACAACATACATGGAGATTATACTCGACAGTCCGTTAGAAAAAACATACAACAGACATGTAGAATATACTCGACAGTTCGTTAGAAACAACATACAACAGACATGTAGATTATACTCGACAGACCGTTAGAAACAACATACAACAGACATTTATATTATACTCGACAGTTCGTTAGAAACAGCATACAATAGACATGTAGATGATACTCGACAGTCCGTTTGAAACAACATACAACAGACATGTAGATTATACTCGACAGTCTGTTAGAAACAACATACAACAGACATGTAGATTATACTTGACAGTCCGTTAGAAACAACATACAACAGACATTTAGATTATACTCGACAGTCCGTTAGAAACAACATACAACAGACATGTAGATTATAACCGACAGTCCGTTAGAAACAACATACAACAGACATGTAGAATATACTCGACAGTTCGTTAGAAACAACATACAACTGACATGTAGATTATACTCGACAGTTCGTTAGAAACAACATACAACGGACATGTAGATTATACTCGACAGTCCGTTAGAAACAACATACAACAGACATGTAGATTATACTCGACAGTTCGTTAGAAACAACATACAACGGACATGTAGATTATACTCGACAGTCCGTTAGAAACAACATACAACAGACATGTAGATTATACTCGAGAGTCCGTTAGAAACAACATACAACAGACATGTAGATAATACTCGACAGTCCGTTAGAAACAACATACAACAGACATGTAGATTATACTCGACAGTCCGTTAGAAACAACATACAACAGACATTTATATTATACTCGACAGTTCGTTAGAAACAGCATACAATAGACATGTAGATGATACTCGACAGTCCGTTTGAAACAACATACAACAGACATGTAGATTATACTCGACAGTCCGTTAGAAACAACATACAACAGACATGTAGATTATAATCGACAGTCCGTTAGAAACAACATACAACAGACATGTAGATTATACTCGACAGTCCGTTAGAAACAACATACAACAGACATGTATATTATACTCGACAGTCCGTTAGAAACAACATACAACAGACATGTAGATTATACTAGACAGTCCGTTAGAAACAACATACAACAGACATATAGATTATACTCGACAGTCCGTTAGAAACAACATACAACATGCATGGAGATTATACTCGACAGTCCGTTAGAAAAAACATACAACAGACATGTAGAATATACTCGACAGTTCGTTAGAAACAACATACAACAGACATGTAGATTATACTCGACAGTTCGTTAGAAACAACATACAACAGACATTTATATTATACTTGACAGTTCGTTAGAAACAGCATACAACAGACATGTAGATGATACTCGACTGTTCGTTTGAAACAACATACAACAGACATGTAGATTATACTCGACAGTCTGTTAGAAACAACATACAACAGACATGTAGATTATACTTGACAGTCCGTTAGAAACAACATACAACAGACATTTAGATTATACTCGACAGTCCGTTAGAAACAACATACAACAGACATGTAGATTATAACCGACAGTCCGTTAGAAACAACATACAACAGACATGTAGAATATACTCGACAGTCCGTTAGAAACAACATACAACAGACATGTAGATTATACTCGACAGTTCGTTAGAAACAACATACAACGGACATATAGATTATACTCGACAGTCCGTTAGAAACAACATACAACACACATGTAGATTATACTCGACAGTTCGTTAGAAACAACATACAACGGACATGTAGATTATACTCGACAGTCCGTTAGAAACAACATACAACAGACATGTAGATTATACTCGAGAGTCCGTTAGAAACAACATACAACAGACATGTAGATAATACTCGTCAGTCCGTTAGAAACAACATACAACAGACATTTATATTATACTCGACAGTTCGTTAGAAACAGCATACAATAGACATGTAGATGATACTCGACAGTCCGTTTGAAACAACATACAACAGACATGTAGATTATACTCGACAGTCTGTTAGAAACAACATACAACAGACATGTAGATTATACTTGACAGTCCGTTAGAAACAACATACAACAGACATTTAGATTATACTCGACAGTCCGTTAGAAACAACATACAACAGACATGTAGATTATAACCGACAGTCCGTTAGAAACAACATACAACAGACATGTAGAATATACTCGATAGTCCGTTAGAAACAACATACAACAGACATGTAGATTATACTCGACAGTTCGTTAGAAACAACATACAACGGACATGTAGATTATACTCGACAGTCCGTTTGAAACAACATACAACAGACATGTAGATTATACTCGACCGTCTGTTAGAAACAACATACAACAGACATGTAGATTATACTCGACAGTCCGTTAGAAACAACTTACAACAGACATGTAGATTATACTCGACAGTCCGTTAGAAACAACATACAACAGACATGTAGAATATACTCGACAGTCCGTTAGAAACAACATACAACAGACATGTAGATTATACTCGACAGTTCGTTAGAAACAACATACAACGGACATGTAGATTATACTCGACAGTCCGTTAGAAACAACATACAACAGACATGTAGATTATACTCGAGAGTCCGTTAGAAACAACATACAACAGACATGTAGATAATACTCGACAGTCCGTTAGAAACAACATACAACAGACATGTAGATTATACTCGACAGTCCGTTAGAAACAACATACAACAGACATTTATATTATACTCGACAGTTCGTTAGAAACAGCATACAATAGACATGTAGATGATACTCGACAGTCCGTTTGAAACAACATACAACAGACATGTAGATTATACTCGACAGTCCGTTAGAAACAACATACAACAGACATGTAGATTATAATCGACAGTCCGTTAGAAACAACATACAACAGACATGTAGATTATACTCGACAGTCCGTTAGAAACAACATACAACAGACATGTATATTATACTCGACAGTCCGTTAGAAACAACATACAACAGACATGTAGATTATACTAGACAGTCCGTTAGAAACAACATACAACAGACATATAGATTATACTCGACAGTCCGTTAGAAACAACATACAACATGCATGGAGATTATACTCGACAGTCCGTTAGAAAAAACATACAACAGACATGTAGAATATACTCGACAGTTCGTTAGAAACAACATACAACAGACATGTAGATTATACTCGACAGTTCGTTAGAAACAACATACAACAGACATTTATATTATACTTGACAGTTCGTTAGAAACAGCATACAACAGACATGTAGATGATACTCGACTGTTCGTTTGAAACAACATACAACAGACATGTAGATTATACTCGACAGTCTGTTAGAAACAACATACAACAGACATGTAGATTATACTTGTCAGTCCGTTAGAAACAACATACAACAGACATTTAGATTATACTCGACAGTCCGTTAGAAACAACATACAACAGACATGTAGATTATAACCGACAGTCCGTTAGAAACAACATACAACAGACATGTAGAATATACTCGACAGTCCGTTAGAAACAACATACAACAGACATATAGATTATACTCGACAGTTCGTTAGAAACAACATACAACGGACATGTAGATTATACTCGACAGTCCGTTAGAAACAACATACAACACACATGTAGATTATACTCGACAGTTCGTTAGAAACAACATACAACGGACATGTAGATTATACTCGACAGTCCGTTAGAAACAACATACAACAGACATGTAGATTATACTCGAGAGTCCGTTAGAAACAACATACAACAGACATGTAGATAATACTCGTCAGTCCGTTAGAAACAACATACAACAGACATTTATATTATACTCGACAGTTCGTTAGAAACAGCATACAATAGACATGTAGATGATACTCGACAGTCCGTTTGAAACAACATACAACAGACATGTAGATTATACTCGACAGTCTGTTAGAAACAACATACAACAGACATGTAGATTATACTTGACAGTCCGTTAGAAACAACATACAACAGACATTTAGATTATACTCGACAGTCCGTTAGAAACAACATACAACAGACATGTAGATTATAACCGACAGTCCGTTAGAAACAACATACAACAGACATGTAGAATATACTCGATAGTCCGTTAGAAACAACATACAACAGACATGTAGATTATACTCGACAGTTCGTTAGAAACAACATACAACGGACATGTAGATTATACTCGACAGTCCGTTTGAAACAACATACAACAGACATGTAGATTATACTCGACCGTCTGTTAGAAACAACATACAACAGACATGTAGATTATACTCGACAGTCCGTTAGAAACAACTTACAACAGACATGTAGATTATACTCGACAGTCCGTTAGAAACAACATACAACAGACATGTAGAATATACTCGACAGTCCGTTAGAAACAACATACAACAGACATGTAGATTATACTCGACAGTCCGTTAGAAACAACATACAACAGACATGTAGAATATACTCGACTGTCCGTTAGAAACAACATACAACAGACATGCAGATTATAATCGACAGTCCGTTAGAAACAACATACAACAGACATGTAGATTATACTCGACAGTCCGTTAGAAACAACATACAACAGACATGTAGATTATAATCGACAGTCCGTTAGAAACAACATACAACAGACATGTAGATTATACTCGACAGTCCGTTAGAAACAACATACAACAGACATGTATATTATACTCGACAGTCCGTTAAAAACAACATACAACAGACATGTAGATTATACTAGACAGTCCGTTAGAAACAACATACAACAGACATATAGATTATACTCGACAGTCCGTTAGAAACAACATACAACATACATGGAGATTATACTCGACAGTCCGTTAGAAAAAACATACAACAGACATGTAGAATATACTCGACAGTTCGTTAGAAACAACATACAACAGACATGTAGATTATACTCGACAGTCCGTTAGAAACAACATACAACAGACATGTAGATAATACTCGACAGTCCGTTAGAAACAACATACAACAGACATGTAAATTATACTCGACAGTCCGTTAGAAACAACATACAACAGACATTTATATTATACTCGACAGTTCGTTAGAAACAGCATACAATAGACATGTAGATGATACTCGACAGTCCGTTTGAAACAACATACAACATACATGTAGATTATACTTGACAGTCCGTTAGAAACAACATACAACAGACATTTAGATTATACTCGACAGTCCGTTAGAAACAACATACAACAGACATGTAGATTATAACCGACAGTCCGTTAGAAACAACATACAACAGACATGTAGAATATACTCGACAGTCCGTTAGAAACAACATACAACAGACATGTAGATTATACTCGACAGTTCGTTAGAAACAACATACAACGGACATGTAGATTATACTCGACAGTCCGTTAGAAACAACATACAACAGACATGTAGATTATACTCGACAGTTCGTTAGAAACAATATACAACGGACATGTAGATTATACTCGACAGTCCGTTTGAAACAACATACAACAGACATGTAGATTATACTCGACCGTCTGTTAGAAACAACATACAACAGACATGTAGATTATACTCGACAGTCCGTTAGAAACAACTTACAACAGACATGTAGATTATACTCGACAGTCCGTTAGAAACAACATACAACAGACATGTAGAATATACTCGACAGTCCGTTAGAAACAACATACAACAGACATGTAGATTATACTCGACAGTTCGTTAGAAACAACATACAACGGACATGTAGATTATACTCGACAGTCCGTTAGAAACAACATACAACAGACATGTAGATTATACTCGACAGTTCGCTAGAAACAACATACAACGGACATGTAGATTATACTCGACAGTCCGTTAGAAACAACATACAACAGACATGTAGATTATACTCGAGAGTCCGTTAGAAACAACATACAACAGACATGTAGATAATACTCGACAGTCCGTTAGAAGCAACATACAACAGACATGTAGATTATACTCGACAGTCCGTTAGAAACAACATACATCAGACATGTAGATTATACTCGACAGTCCGTTAGAAAAAACATACAACAGACATGTAGAATATACTCGACAGTTCGTTAGAAACAACATACAACAGACATGTAGATTATACTCGACGGTCCGTTAGAAACAACATACAACAGACATTTATATTATACTCGACAGTTCGTTAGAAACAGCATACAATAGACATGTAGATGATACTCGACAGTCCGTTTGAAACAACATACAACAGACATGTAGATTATACTCGACAGTCTGTTAGAAACAACATACAACAGACATGTAGATTATACTTGACAGTCCGTTAGAAACAACATACAACAGACATTTAGATTATACTCGACAGTCCGTTAGAAACAACATACAACAGACATGTAGATTATAACCGACAGTCCGTTAGAAACAACATACAACAGACATGTAGAATATACTCGACAGTCCGTTAGAAACAACATACAACAGACATGTAGATTATACTCGACAGTTCGTTAGAAACAACATACAACGGACATGTATATTATACTCGACAGTCCGTTAGAAACAACATACAACAGACATGTAGATTATACTCGACAGTTCGTTAGAAACAACATACAACGGACATGTAGATTATACTCGACAGTCCGTTTGAAACAACATACAACAGACATGTAGATTATACTCGACCGTCTGTTAGAAACAACATACAACAGTCATGTAGATTATACTCGACAGTCCGTTAGAAACAACTTACAACAGACATTTAGATTATACTCGACAGTCCGTTTGAAACAACATACAACAGACATGTAGATTATACTCGACAGTCTGTTAGAAACAACATACAACAGACATGTAGATTATACTTGACAGTTCGTTAGAAACAACATACAACAGACATTTAGATTATACTCGACAGTCCGTTAGAAACAACATACAACAGACATGTAGATTATAACCGACAGTCCGTTAGAAACAACATACAACAGACATGTAGAATATACTCGACAGTCCGTTAGAAACAACATACAACAGACATGTAGATTATACTCGACAGTTCGTTAGAAACAACATACAACGGACATGTAGATTATTCTCGACAGTCCGTTAGAAACAACATACAACAGACATGTAGATTATACTCGACAGTTCGTTAGAAACAACATACAACGGACATGTAGATTATACTCGACAGTCCGTTTGAAACAACATACAACAGACATGTAGATTATACTCGACCGTCTGTTAGAAACAACATACAACAGACATGTAGATTATACTCGACAGTCCGTTAGAAACAACTTACAACAGACATTTAGATTATACTCGACAGTCCGTTAGAAACAACATACAACAGACATTTATATTATACTTGACAGTTCGTTAGAAACAGCATACAACAGACATGTAGATGATACTCGACTGTTCGTTTGAAACAACATACAACAGACATGTAGATTATACTCGACAGTCTGTTAGAAACAACATACAACAGACATGTAGATTATACTTGACAGTCCGTTAGAAACAACATACAACAGACATTTAGATTATACTCGACAGTCCGTTAGAAACAACATACAACAGACATGTAGATTATAACCGACAGTCCGTTAGAAACAACATACAACAGACATGTAGAATATACTCGACAGTCCGTTAGAAACAACATACAACAGACATATAGATTATACTCGACAGTTCGTTAGAAACAACATACAACGGACATGTAGATTATACTCGACAGTCCGTTAGAAACAACATACAACACACATGTAGATTATACTCGACAGTTCGTTAGAAACAACATACAACGGACATGTAGATTATACTCGACAGTCCGTTAGAAACAACATACAACAGACATGTAGATTATACTCGAGAGTCCGTTAGAAACAACATACAACAGACATGTAGATAATACTCGTCAGTCCGTTAGAAACAACATACAACAGACATTTATATTATACTCGACAGTTCGTTAGAAACAGCATACAATAGACATGTAGATGATACTCGACAGTCCGTTTGAAACAACATACAACAGACATGTAGATTATACTCGACAGTCTGTTAGAAACAACATACAACAGACATGTAGATTATACTTGACAGTCCGTTAGAAACAACATACAACAGACATTTAGATTATACTCGACAGTCCGTTAGAAACAACATACAACAGACATGTAGATTATAACCGACAGTCCGTTAGAAACAACATACAACAGACATGTAGAATATACTCGATAGTCCGTTAGAAACAACATACAACAGACATGTAGATTATACTCGACAGTTCGTTAGAAACAACATACAACGGACATGTAGATTATACTCGACAGTCCGTTTGAAACAACATACAACAGACATGTAGATTATACTCGACCGTCTGTTAGAAACAACATACAACAGACATGTAGATTATACTCGACAGTCCGTTAGAAACAACATACAACGGACATGTAGATTATACTCGACAGTCCGTTTGAAACAACATACAACAGACATGTAGATTATACTCGACCGTCTGTTAGAAACAACATACAACAGACATGTAGATTATACTCGACAGTCCGTTAGAAACAACATACAACAGACATGTAGATTATACTAGACAGTCCGTTAGAAACAACATACAACAGACATATAGATTATACTCGACAGTCCGTTAGAAACAACATACAACATGCATGGAGATTATACTCGACAGTCCGTTAGAAAAAACATACAACAGACATGTAGAATATACTCGACAGTTCGTTAGAAACAACATACAACAGACATGTAGATTATACTCGACAGTTCGTTAGAAACAACATACAACAGACATTTATATTATACTTGACAGTTCGTTAGAAACAGCATACAACAGACATGTAGATGATACTCGACTGTTCGTTTGAAACAACATACAACAGACATGTAGATTATACTCGACAGTCTGTTAGAAACAACATACAACAGACATGTAGATTATACTTGACAGTCCGTTAGAAACAACATACAACAGACATTTAGATTATACTCGACAGTCCGTTAGAAACAACATACAACAGACATGTAGATTATAACCGACAGTCCGTTAGAAACAACATACAACAGACATGTAGAATATACTCGACAGTCCGTTAGAAACAACATACAACAGACATATAGATTATACTCGACAGTTCGTTAGAAACAACATACAACGGACATGTAGATTATACTCGACAGTCCGTTAGAAACAACATACAACACACATGTAGATTATACTCGACAGTTCGTTAGAAACAACATACAACGGACATGTAGATTATACTCGACAGTCCGTTAGAAACAACATACAACAGACATGTAGATTATACTCGAGAGTCCGTTAGAAACAACATACAACAGACATGTAGATAATACTCGTCAGTCCGTTAGAAACAACATACAACAGACATTTATATTATACTCGACAGTTCGTTAGAAACAGCATACAATAGACATGTAGATGATACTCGACAGTCCGTTTGAAACAACATACAACAGACATGTAGATTATACTCGACAGTCTGTTAGAAACAACATACAACAGACATGTAGATTATACTTGACAGTCCGTTAGAAACAACATACAACAGACATTTAGATTATACTCGACAGTCCGTTAGAAACAACATACAACAGACATGTAGATTATAACCGACAGTCCGTTAGAAACAACATACAACAGACATGTAGAATATACTCGATAGTCCGTTAGAAACAACATACAACAGACATGTAGATTATACTCGACAGTTCGTTAGAAACAACATACAACGGACATGTAGATTATACTCGACAGTCCGTTTGAAACAACATACAACAGACATGTAGATTATACTCGACCGTCTGTTAGAAACAACATACAACAGACATGTAGATTATACTCGACAGTCCGTTAGAAACAACTTACAACAGACATGTAGATTATACTCGACAGTCCGTTAGAAACAACATACAACAGACATGTAGAATATACTCGACAGTCCGTTAGAAACAACATACAACAGACATGTAGATTATACTCGACAGTCCGTTAGAAACAACATACAACAGACATGTAGAATATACTCGACTGTCCGTTAGAAACAACATACAACAGACATGCAGATTATAATCGACAGTCCGTTAGAAACAACATACAACAGACATGTAGATTATACTCGACAGTCCGTTAGAAACAACATACAACAGACATGTAGATTATAATCGACAGTCCGTTAGAAACAACATACAACAGACATGTAGATTATACTCGACAGTCCGTTAGAAACAACATACAACAGACATGTATATTATACTCGACAGTCCGTTAAAAACAACATACAACAGACATGTAGATTATACTAGACAGTCCGTTAGAAACAACATACAACAGACATATAGATTATACTCGACAGTCCGTTAGAAACAACATACAACATACATGGAGATTATACTCGACAGTCCGTTAGAAAAAACATACAACAGACATGTAGAATATACTCGACAGTTCGTTAGAAACAACATACAACAGACATGTAGATTATACTCGACAGTCCGTTAGAAACAACATACAACAGACATGTAGATAATACTCGACAGTCCGTTAGAAACAACATACAACAGACATGTAAATTATACTCGACAGTCCGTTAGAAACAACATACAACAGACATTTATATTATACTCGACAGTTCGTTAGAAACAGCATACAATAGACATGTAGATGATACTCGACAGTCCGTTTGAAACAACATACAACATACATGTAGATTATACTTGACAGTCCGTTAGAAACAACATACAACAGACATTTAGATTATACTCGACAGTCCGTTAGAAACAACATACAACAGACATGTAGATTATAACCGACAGTCCGTTAGAAACAACATACAACAGACATGTAGAATATACTCGACAGTCCGTTAGAAACAACATACAACAGACATGTAGATTATACTCGACAGTTCGTTAGAAACAACATACAACGGACATGTAGATTATACTCGACAGTCCGTTAGAAACAACATACAACAGACATGTAGATTATACTCGACAGTTCGTTAGAAACAATATACAACGGACATGTAGATTATACTCGACAGTCCGTTTGAAACAACATACAACAGACATGTAGATTATACTCGACCGTCTGTTAGAAACAACATACAACAGACATGTAGATTATACTCGACAGTCCGTTAGAAACAACTTACAACAGACATGTAGATTATACTCGACAGTCCGTTAGAAACAACATACAACAGACATGTAGAATATACTCGACAGTCCGTTAGAAACAACATACAACAGACATGTAGATTATACTCGACAGTTCGTTAGAAACAACATACAACGGACATGTAGATTATACTCGACAGTCCGTTAGAAACAACATACAACAGACATGTAGATTATACTCGACAGTTCGCTAGAAACAACATACAACGGACATGTAGATTATACTCGACAGTCCGTTAGAAACAACATACAACAGACATGTAGATTATACTCGAGAGTCCGTTAGAAACAACATACAACAGACATGTAGATAATACTCGACAGTCCGTTAGAAGCAACATACAACAGACATGTAGATTATACTCGACAGTCCGTTAGAAACAACATACATCAGACATGTAGATTATACTCGACAGTCCGTTAGAAAAAACATACAACAGACATGTAGAATATACTCGACAGTTCGTTAGAAACAACATACAACAGACATGTAGATTATACTCGACGGTCCGTTAGAAACAACATACAACAGACATTTATATTATACTCGACAGTTCGTTAGAAACAGCATACAATAGACATGTAGATGATACTCGACAGTCCGTTTGAAACAACATACAACAGACATGTAGATTATACTCGACAGTCTGTTAGAAACAACATACAACAGACATGTAGATTATACTTGACAGTCCGTTAGAAACAACATACAACAGACATTTAGATTATACTCGACAGTCCGTTAGAAACAACATACAACAGACATGTAGATTATAACCGACAGTCCGTTAGAAACAACATACAACAGACATGTAGAATATACTCGACAGTCCGTTAGAAACAACATACAACAGACATGTAGATTATACTCGACAGTTCGTTAGAAACAACATACAACGGACATGTATATTATACTCGACAGTCCGTTAGAAACAACATACAACAGACATGTAGATTATACTCGACAGTTCGTTAGAAACAACATACAACGGACATGTAGATTATACTCGACAGTCCGTTTGAAACAACATACAACAGACATGTAGATTATACTCGACCGTCTGTTAGAAACAACATACAACAGTCATGTAGATTATACTCGACAGTCCGTTAGAAACAACTTACAACAGACATTTAGATTATACTCGACAGTCCGTTTGAAACAACATACAACAGACATGTAGATTATACTCGACAGTCTGTTAGAAACAACATACAACAGACATGTAGATTATACTTGACAGTTCGTTAGAAACAACATACAACAGACATTTAGATTATACTCGACAGTCCGTTAGAAACAACATACAACAGACATGTAGATTATAACCGACAGTCCGTTAGAAACAACATACAACAGACATGTAGAATATACTCGACAGTCCGTTAGAAACAACATACAACAGACATGTAGATTATACTCGACAGTTCGTTAGAAACAACATACAACGGACATGTAGATTATTCTCGACAGTCCGTTAGAAACAACATACAACAGACATGTAGATTATACTCGACAGTTCGTTAGAAACAACATACAACGGACATGTAGATTATACTCGACAGTCCGTTTGAAACAACATACAACAGACATGTAGATTATACTCGACCGTCTGTTAGAAACAACATACAACAGACATGTAGATTATACTCGACAGTCCGTTAGAAACAACTTACAACAGACATTTAGATTATACTCGACAGTCCGTTAGAAACAACATACAACAGACATTTATATTATACTTGACAGTTCGTTAGAAACAGCATACAACAGACATGTAGATGATACTCGACTGTTCGTTTGAAACAACATACAACAGACATGTAGATTATACTCGACAGTCTGTTAGAAACAACATACAACAGACATGTAGATTATACTTGACAGTCCGTTAGAAACAACATACAACAGACATTTAGATTATACTCGACAGTCCGTTAGAAACAACATACAACAGACATGTAGATTATAACCGACAGTCCGTTAGAAACAACATACAACAGACATGTAGAATATACTCGACAGTCCGTTAGAAACAACATACAACAGACATATAGATTATACTCGACAGTTCGTTAGAAACAACATACAACGGACATGTAGATTATACTCGACAGTCCGTTAGAAACAACATACAACACACATGTAGATTATACTCGACAGTTCGTTAGAAACAACATACAACGGACATGTAGATTATACTCGACAGTCCGTTAGAAACAACATACAACAGACATGTAGATTATACTCGAGAGTCCGTTAGAAACAACATACAACAGACATGTAGATAATACTCGTCAGTCCGTTAGAAACAACATACAACAGACATTTATATTATACTCGACAGTTCGTTAGAAACAGCATACAATAGACATGTAGATGATACTCGACAGTCCGTTTGAAACAACATACAACAGACATGTAGATTATACTCGACAGTCTGTTAGAAACAACATACAACAGACATGTAGATTATACTTGACAGTCCGTTAGAAACAACATACAACAGACATTTAGATTATACTCGACAGTCCGTTAGAAACAACATACAACAGACATGTAGATTATAACCGACAGTCCGTTAGAAACAACATACAACAGACATGTAGAATATACTCGATAGTCCGTTAGAAACAACATACAACAGACATGTAGATTATACTCGACAGTTCGTTAGAAACAACATACAACGGACATGTAGATTATACTCGACAGTCCGTTTGAAACAACATACAACAGACATGTAGATTATACTCGACCGTCTGTTAGAAACAACATACAACAGACATGTAGATTATACTCGACAGTCCGTTAGAAACAACTTACAACAGACATGTAGATTATACTCGACAGTCCGTTAGAAACAACATACAACAGACATGTAGAATATACTCGACAGTCCGTTAGAAACAACATACAACAGACATGTAGATTATACTCGACAGTCCGTTAGAAACAACATACAACAGACATGTAGAATATACTCGACTGTCCGTTAGAAACAACATACAACAGACATGCAGATTATAATCGACAGTCCGTTAGAAACAACATACAACAGACATGTAGATTATACTCGACAGTCCGTTAGAAACAACATACAACAGACATGTAGATTATAATCGACAGTCCGTTAGAAACAACATACAACAGACATGTAGATTATACTCGACAGTCCGTTAGAAACAACATACAACAGACATGTATATTATACTCGACAGTCCGTTAAAAACAACATACAACAGACATGTAGATTATACTAGACAGTCCGTTAGAAACAACATACAACAGACATATAGATTATACTCGACAGTCCGTTAGAAACAACATACAACATACATGGAGATTATACTCGACAGTCCGTTAGAAAAAACATACAACAGACATGTAGAATATACTCGACAGTTCGTTAGAAACAACATACAACAGACATGTAGATTATACTCGACAGTCCGTTAGAAACAACATACAACAGACATGTAGATAATACTCGACAGTCCGTTAGAAACAACATACAACAGACATGTAAATTATACTCGACAGTCCGTTAGAAACAACATACAACAGACATTTATATTATACTCGACAGTTCGTTAGAAACAGCATACAATAGACATGTAGATGATACTCGACAGTCCGTTTGAAACAACATACAACATACATGTAGATTATACTTGACAGTCCGTTAGAAACAACATACAACAGACATTTAGATTATACTCGACAGTCCGTTAGAAACAACATACAACAGACATGTAGATTATAACCGACAGTCCGTTAGAAACAACATACAACAGACATGTAGAATATACTCGACAGTCCGTTAGAAACAACATACAACAGACATGTAGATTATACTCGACAGTTCGTTAGAAACAACATACAACGGACATGTAGATTATACTCGACAGTCCGTTAGAAACAACATACAACAGACATGTAGATTATACTCGACAGTTCGTTAGAAACAATATACAACGGACATGTAGATTATACTCGACAGTCCGTTTGAAACAACATACAACAGACATGTAGATTATACTCGACCGTCTGTTAGAAACAACATACAACAGACATGTAGATTATACTCGACAGTCCGTTAGAAACAACTTACAACAGACATGTAGATTATACTCGACAGTCCGTTAGAAACAACATACAACAGACATGTAGAATATACTCGACAGTCCGTTAGAAACAACATACAACAGACATGTAGATTATACTCGACAGTTCGTTAGAAACAACATACAACGGACATGTAGATTATACTCGACAGTCCGTTAGAAACAACATACAACAGACATGTAGATTATACTCGACAGTTCGCTAGAAACAACATACAACGGACATGTAGATTATACTCGACAGTCCGTTAGAAACAACATACAACAGACATGTAGATTATACTCGAGAGTCCGTTAGAAACAACATACAACAGACATGTAGATAATACTCGACAGTCCGTTAGAAGCAACATACAACAGACATGTAGATTATACTCGACAGTCCGTTAGAAACAACATACATCAGACATGTAGATTATACTCGACAGTCCGTTAGAAAAAACATACAACAGACATGTAGAATATACTCGACAGTTCGTTAGAAACAACATACAACAGACATGTAGATTATACTCGACGGTCCGTTAGAAACAACATACAACAGACATTTATATTATACTCGACAGTTCGTTAGAAACAGCATACAATAGACATGTAGATGATACTCGACAGTCCGTTTGAAACAACATACAACAGACATGTAGATTATACTCGACAGTCTGTTAGAAACAACATACAACAGACATGTAGATTATACTTGACAGTCCGTTAGAAACAACATACAACAGACATTTAGATTATACTCGACAGTCCGTTAGAAACAACATACAACAGACATGTAGATTATAACCGACAGTCCGTTAGAAACAACATACAACAGACATGTAGAATATACTCGACAGTCCGTTAGAAACAACATACAACAGACATGTAGATTATACTCGACAGTTCGTTAGAAACAACATACAACGGACATGTATATTATACTCGACAGTCCGTTAGAAACAACATACAACAGACATGTAGATTATACTCGACAGTTCGTTAGAAACAACATACAACGGACATGTAGATTATACTCGACAGTCCGTTTGAAACAACATACAACAGACATGTAGATTATACTCGACCGTCTGTTAGAAACAACATACAACAGTCATGTAGATTATACTCGACAGTCCGTTAGAAACAACTTACAACAGACATTTAGATTATACTCGACAGTCCGTTTGAAACAACATACAACAGACATGTAGATTATACTCGACAGTCTGTTAGAAACAACATACAACAGACATGTAGATTATACTTGACAGTTCGTTAGAAACAACATACAACAGACATTTAGATTATACTCGACAGTCCGTTAGAAACAACATACAACAGACATGTAGATTATAACCGACAGTCCGTTAGAAACAACATACAACAGACATGTAGAATATACTCGACAGTCCGTTAGAAACAACATACAACAGACATGTAGATTATACTCGACAGTTCGTTAGAAACAACATACAACGGACATGTAGATTATTCTCGACAGTCCGTTAGAAACAACATACAACAGACATGTAGATTATACTCGACAGTTCGTTAGAAACAACATACAACGGACATGTAGATTATACTCGACAGTCCGTTTGAAACAACATACAACAGACATGTAGATTATACTCGACCGTCTGTTAGAAACAACATACAACAGACATGTAGATTATACTCGACAGTCCGTTAGAAACAACTTACAACAGACATTTAGATTATACTCGACAGTCCGTTAGAAACAACATACAACAGACATGTAGATTATAACCGACAGTCCGTTAGAAACAACATACAACAGACATGTAGAATATACTCGACAGTCCGTTAGAAACAACATACAACAGACATGTAGATTATACTCGACAGTCCGTTAGAAACAACATACAACAGACATGTAGAATATACTCGACAGTCCGTTAGAAACAACATACAACAGACATGTAGATTATAATCGACAGTCCGTTAGAAACAACATACAACAGACATGTAGATTATACTCGACAGTCCGTTAGAAACAACATACAACAGACATGTAGATTATAATCGACAGTCCGTTAGAAACAACATACAACAGACATATAGATTATACTCGACAGTCCGTTAGAAACAACATACAACAGACATGTAGATTATACTCGACAGTCCGTTAGAAACAACATACCATAGACATGTAGATTATACTCGACTGTCCGTTAGAAACAACATACAACAGACATGTAGATTATACTTGACAGTCCGTTAGAAACAACATACAACAGGCATTTAGATTATACTCGACAGTCCGTTAGAAACAACATACAACAGACATGTAGATTATACCCGACAGTCCGTTAGAAACAACATACAACAGACATGTAGAATATACTCGACCGTCTGTTAGAAACAACATACAACAGACATGTAGATTATACTCGACAGTCCGTTAGAAACAACTTACAACAGACATGTAGATTATACTCGACAGTCCGTTAGAAACAACATACAACAGACATGTAGAATATACTCGACAGTCCGTTAGAAACAACATACAACAGACATGTAGATTATACTCGACAGTCCGTTAGAAACAACATACAACAGACATGTAGAATATACTCGACAGTCCGTTAGAAACAACATACAACAGACATGTAGATTATAATCGACAGTCCGTTAGAAACAACATACAACAGACATGTAGATTATACTCGACAGTCCGTTAGAAACAACATACAACAGACATGTATATTATAATCGACAGTCCGTTAGAAACAACATACAACAGACATGTAGATTATACTCGACAGTCCGTTAGAAACAACATACAACAGACATGTATATTATACTCGACAGTCCGTTAAAAACAACATACAACAGACATGTAGATTATACTAGACAGTCCGTTAGAAACAACATACAACAGACATATAGATTATACTCGACAGTCCGTTAGAAACAACATACAACATACATGGAGATTATACTCGACAGTCCGTTAGAAAAAACATACAACAGACATGTAGAATATACTCGACAGTTCGTTAGAAACAACATACAACAGACATGTAGATTATACTCGACAGTCCGTTAGAAACAACATACAACAGACATGTAGATAATACTCGACAGTCCGTTAGAAACAACATACAACAGATATGTAAATTATACTCGACAGTCCGTTAGAAACAACATACAACAGACATTTATATTATACTCGACAGTTCGTTAGAAACAGCATACAATAGACATGTAGATGATACTCGACAGTCCGTTTGAAACAACATACAACATACATGTAGATTATACTTGACAGTCCGTTAGAAACAACATACAACAGACATTTAGATTATACTCGACAGTCCGTTAGAAACAACATACAACAGACATGTAGATTATAACCGACAGTCCGTTAGAAACAACATACAACAGACATGTAGAATATACTCGACAGTCCGTTAGAAACAACATACAACAGACATGTAGATTATACTCGACAGTTCGTTAGAAACAACATACAACGGACATGTAGATTATACTCGACAGTCCGTTAGAAACAACATACAACAGACATGTAGATTATACTCGACAGTTCGTTAGAAACAATATACAACGGACATGTAGATTATACTCGACAGTCCGTTTGAAACAACATACAACAGACATGTAGATTATACTCGACCGTCTGTTAGAAACAACATACAACAGACATGTAGATTATACTCGACAGTCCGTTAGAAACAACTTACAACAGACATGTAGATTATACTCGACAGTCCGTTAGAAACAACATACAACAGACATGTAGAATATACTCGACAGTCCGTTAGAAACAACATACAACAGACATGTAGATTATACTCGACAGTTCGTTAGAAACAACATACAACGGACATGTAGATTATACTCGACAGTCCGTTAGAAACAACATACAACAGACATGTAGATTATACTCGACAGTTCGCTAGAAACAACATACAACGGACATGTAGATTATACTCGACAGTCCGTTAGAAACAACATACAACAGACATGTAGATTATACTCGAGAGTCCGTTAGAAACAACATACAACAGACATGTAGATAATACGCGACAGTCCGTTAGAAACAACATACAACAGACATGTAGATTATACTCGACAGTCCGTTAGAAACAACATACATCAGACATGTAGATTATACTCGACAGTCCGTTAGAAAAAACATACAACAGACATGTAGAATATACTCGACAGTTCGTTAGAAACAACATACAACAGACATGTAGATTATACTCGACGGTCCGTTAGAAACAACATACAACAGACATTTATATTATACTCGACAGTTCGTTAGAAACAGCATACAATAGACATGTAGATGATACTCGACAGTCCGTTTGAAACAACATACAACAGACATGTAGATTATACTCGACAGTCTGTTAGAAACAACATACAACAGACATGTAGATTATACTTGACAGTCCGTTAGAAACAACATACAACAGACATTTAGATGATACTCGACAGTCCGTTAGAAACAACATACAACAGACATGTAGATTATAACCGACAGTCCGTTAGAAACAACATACAACAGACATGTAGAATATACTCGACAGTCCGTTAGAAACAACATACAACAGACATGTAGATTATACTCGACAGTTCGTTAGAAACAACATACAACGGACATGTAGATTATACTCGACAGTCCGTTAGAAACAACATACAACAGACATGTAGATTATACTCGACAGTTCGTTAGAAACAACATACAACGGACATGTAGATTATACTCGACAGTCCGTTTGAAACAACATACAACAGACATGTAGATTATACTCGACCGTCTGTTAGAAACAACATACAACAGTCATGTAGATTATACTCGACAGTCCGTTAGAAACAACTTACAACAGACATTTAGATTATACTCGACAGTCCGTTTGAAACAACATACAACAGACATGTAGATTATACTCGACAGTCTGTTAGAAACAACATACAACAGACATGTAGATTATACTTGACAGTCCGTTAGAAACAACATACAACAGACATTTAGATTATACTCGACAGTCCGTTAGAAACAACATACAACAGACATGTAGATTATAACCGACAGTCCGTTAGAAACAACATACAACAGACATGTAGAATATACTCGACAGTCCGTTAGAAACAACATACAACAGACATGTAGATTATACTCGACAGTTCGTTAGAAACAACATACAACGGACATGTAGATTATTCTCGACAGTCCGTTAGAAACAACATACAACAGACATGTAGATTATACTCGACAGTTCGTTAGAAACAACATACAACGGACATGTAGATTATACTCGACAGTCCGTTTGAAACAACATACAACAGACATTTAGATTATACTCGACCGTCTGTTAGAAACAACATACAACAGACATGTAGATTATACTCGACAGTCCGTTAGAAACAACTTACAACAGACATTTAGATTATACTCGACAGTCCGTTAGAAACAACATACAACAGACATGTAGATTATAACCGACAGTCCGTTAGAAACAACATACAACAGACATGTAGAATATACTCGACAGTCCGTTAGAAACAACATACAACAGACATGTAGATTATACTCGACAGTTCGTTAGAAACAACATACAACGGACATGTAGATTATACTCGACAGTCCGTTAGAAACAACATACAACAGACATGTAGATTATACTCGACAGTTCGTTAGAAACAACATACAACGGACATGTAGATTATACTCGACAGTCCCTTAGAAACAACATACAACAGACATGTAGATTATACTCGAGAGTCCGTTAGAAACAACATACAACATACATGTAGATAATACTCGACAGTCCGTTAGAAACAACATACAACAGACATGTAGATTATACTCGACAGTCCGTTAGAAACAACATACATCAGACATGTAGATTATACTCGACCGTCCGTTTGAAACAACATACAACAGACATGTAGATTATACTCGACAGTCTGTTAGAAACAACATACAACAAACATGTAGATTATACTCTACAGTCCGTTAGAAACAACATACAACAGACATGTAGATTATACTCGACAGTCCGTTAGAAACAACATACAACAGATATGTAGATTATACTCAACAGTCCGTTAGAAACAACATACAACAGACATGTAGATTATACTCGACAGTCCGTTAGAAACAATATACAACAGACATATAGATTATACTCGACAGTCCGTTAGAAACAACATACAACAGACATGTAGATTATACTCGACAGTCCGTTAGAAACAACATACCATAGACATGTAGATTATACTCGACTGTCCGTTAGAAACAACATACAACAGACATGTAGATTATACTTGACAGTCCGTTAGAAACAACATACAACAGGCATTTAGATTATACTCGACAGTCCGTTAGAAACAACATACAACAGACATGTAGATTATACCCGACAGTCCGTTAGAAACAACATACAACAGACATGTAGAATATACTCGACAGTCCGTTAGAAACAACATACAACAGACATGTAGATTATACCCGACAGTCCGTTAGAAACAACATACAACAGACATGTAGAATATACTCGACAGTCCGTTAGAAACAACATACAACAGACATGTAGATTATACTCGACAGTCCGATAGAAACAACATACAACAGACATGTAGATTATACTCGACAGTCCGTTAGAAACAACATACAACAGACATTTAGATTATACTCGACAGTCCGTTAGAAACAACATACAACAGACATGTAGATTATACTCGACAGTCCGTTATAAACAACATACAGCAGACATGTAGATTATACTCGACAGTCCGTTAGAAACAACATACAACAGACATGTAGATTACATTCGACAGTCCGTTAGAAACAACATACAACAGACATGTAGATTATACTCGACAGTCCGTTTGAAACAACATACAACAGACATGTAGATTATACTCGACAGTCTGTTAGAAACAACATACAACAGACATGTAGATTATACTTGACAGTTCGTTAGAAACAACATACAACAGACATTTAGATTATACTCGACAGTCCGTTAGAAACAACATACAACAGACATGTAGATTATACCCGACAGTCCGTTAGAAACAACATACAACAGACATGTAGAATATACTCGATAGTCCGTTAGAAACAACATACAACAGACATGTAGATTATACTCGACAGTCCGTTAGAAACAACATACAACGGACATGTAGATTATACTCGACAGTCCGTTAGAAACAACATACAACAGACATTTAGATTATACTCGACAGTCCGTTAGAAAAACATACAACAGACATGTAGATTATACTCGACAGTCCGTTAGAAACAACATACAACAGACAAGTAGATTATACTCGACAGTCCGTTAGAAACAACATACAACAGACATGTAGATTATACTCGACAGTCTGTTAGAAACAATATACAACAGACATGGAGATTATACTCGACAGTCCGTTAGAAACAACATACAACAGACATGTAGATTATACTCGACAGTTCGCTAGAAACAACATACAACAGACATGTAGATTATACTCGACAGTCCGTTAGAAACAACATACAACAGACATGTAGAATATACTCGACAGTCCGTTAGAAACAACATACAACAGACATGTAGATTATACTCGACAGTCCGTTAGAAACAACATACAACAGACATGTAGATTATACTCGACAGTCCGTTAGAAACAACATACAACAGACATGTAGATTATACTCGACAGTCCGTTAGAAACAACATACAACAGACATGTATATTATACTCGACAGTCCGTTAGAAACAACATACAACAGACATGTAGATTATTCTAGACCGTCCGTTAGAAACAACATACAACAGACATATAGATTATACTCGACAGTCCGTTAGAAACAACATACAACATACATGGAGATTATACTCGACAGTCCGTTAGAAAAAACATACAACAGACATGTAGAATATACTCGACAGTTCGTTAGAAACAACATACAACAGACATGTAGATTATACCCGACAGTCCGTTAGAAACAAAATACAACAGACATGTAGAATATACTCGACAGTCCGTTAGAAACAACATACAACAGACATGTAGATTATACCCGACAGTCCGTTAGAAACAACATACAACAGACATGTAGAATATACTCTACAGTCCGTTAGAAACAACATACAACAGACATGTAGATTATACTCGACAGTCCGTTAGAAACAACATACAACAGACATGTAGATTATACTCGACAGTTCGTTAGAAACAACATACAACAGACATTTAGATTATACTCGACAGTCCGTTAGAAACAACATACAACAGACATGTAGATTATACTCGACAGTCCGTTAGAAACAACATACAACAGACATGTAGATTACACTCGACAGTCCGTTAGAAACAACATACAACAGACATGTAGATTACACTCGACAGTCCGTTAGAAACAACATACAACAGACATGTAGATTATACTCGACAGTCCGTTTGAAACAACATACAACAGACATGTAGATTATACTCGACAGTCTGTTAGAAACAACATACAACACACATGTAGATTATACTTGACAGTCCGTTAGAAACAACATACAACAGACATTTAGATTATACTCGACAGTCCGTTAGAAACAACATACAACAGACATGTAGATTATACCCGACAGTCCGTTAGAAACAACATACAACAGACATGTAGATTATACTCGACAGTTCGTTAGAAACAACATACAACGGACATATAGATTATACTCGACAGTCCGTTAGAAACAACATACAACACACATGTAGATTATACTCGACAGTTCGTTAGAAACAACATACAACGGACATGTAGATTATACTCGACAGTCCGTTAGAAACAACATACAACAGACATGTAGATTATACTCGAGAGTCCGTTAGAAACAACATACAACAGACATGTAGATAATACTCGTCAGTCCGTTAGAAACAACATACAACAGACATTTATATTATACTCGACAGTTCGTTAGAAACAGCATACAATAGACATGTAGATGATACTCGACAGTCCGTTTGAAACAACATACAACAGACATGTAGATTATACTCGACAGTCTGTTAGAAACAACATACAACAGACATGTAGATTATACTTGACAGTCCGTTAGAAACAACATACAACAGACATTTAGATTATACTCGACAGTCCGTTAGAAACAACATACAACAGACATGTAGATTATAACCGACAGTCCGTTAGAAACAACATACAACAGACATGTAGAATATACTCGATAGTCCGTTAGAAACAACATACAACAGACATGTAGATTATACTCGACAGTTCGTTAGAAACAACATACAACGGACATGTAGATTATACTCGACAGTCCGTTTGAAACAACATACAACAGACATGTAGATTATACTCGACCGTCTGTTAGAAACAACATACAACAGACATGTAGATTATACTCGACAGTCCGTTAGAAACAACTTACAACAGACATGTAGATTATACTCGACAGTCCGTTAGAAACAACATACAACAGACATGTAGAATATACTCGACAGTCCGTTAGAAACAACATACAACAGACATGTAGATTATACTCGACAGTTCGTTAGAAACAACATACAACGGACATGTAGATTATACTCGACAGTCCGTTAGAAACAACATACAACAGACATGTAGATTATACTCGAGAGTCCGTTAGAAACAACATACAACAGACATGTAGATAATACTCGACAGTCCGTTAGAAACAACATACAACAGACATGTAGATTATACTCGACAGTCCGTTAGAAACAACATACAACAGACATTTATATTATACTCGACAGTTCGTTAGAAACAGCATACAATAGACATGTAGATGATACTCGACAGTCCGTTTGAAACAACATACAACAGACATGTAGATTATACTCGACAGTCCGTTAGAAACAACATACAACAGACATGTAGATTATAATCGACAGTCCGTTAGAAACAACATACAACAGACATGTAGATTATACTCGACAGTCCGTTAGAAACAACATACAACAGACATGTATATTATACTCGACAGTCCGTTAGAAACAACATACAACAGACATGTAGATTATACTAGACAGTCCGTTAGAAACAACATACAACAGACATATAGATTATACTCGACAGTCCGTTAGAAACAACATACAACATGCATGGAGATTATACTCGACAGTCCGTTAGAAAAAACATACAACAGACATGTAGAATATACTCGACAGTTCGTTAGAAACAACATACAACAGACATGTAGATTATACTCGACAGTTCGTTAGAAACAACATACAACAGACATTTATATTATACTTGACAGTTCGTTAGAAACAGCATACAACAGACATGTAGATGATACTCGACTGTTCGTTTGAAACAACATACAACAGACATGTAGATTATACTCGACAGTCTGTTAGAAACAACATACAACAGACATGTAGATTATACTTGACAGTCCGTTAGAAACAACATACAACAGACATTTAGATTATACTCGACAGTCCGTTAGAAACAACATACAACAGACATGTAGATTATAACCGACAGTCCGTTAGAAACAACATACAACAGACATGTAGAATATACTCGACAGTCCGTTAGAAACAACATACAACAGACATATAGATTATACTCGACAGTTCGTTAGAAACAACATACAACGGACATGTAGATTATACTCGACAGTCCGTTAGAAACAACATACAACACACATGTAGATTATACTCGACAGTTCGTTAGAAACAACATACAACGGACATGTAGATTATACTCGACAGTCCGTTAGAAACAACATACAACAGACATGTAGATTATACTCGAGAGTCCGTTAGAAACAACATACAACAGACATGTAGATAATACTCGTCAGTCCGTTAGAAACAACATACAACAGACATTTATATTATACTCGACAGTTCGTTAGAAACAGCATACAATAGACATGTAGATGATACTCGACAGTCCGTTTGAAACAACATACAACAGACATGTAGATTATACTCGACAGTCTGTTAGAAACAACATACAACAGACATGTAGATTATACTTGACAGTCCGTTAGAAACAACATACAACAGACATTTAGATTATACTCGACAGTCCGTTAGAAACAACATACAACAGACATGTAGATTATAACCGACAGTCCGTTAGAAACAACATACAACAGACATGTAGAATATACTCGATAGTCCGTTAGAAACAACATACAACAGACATGTAGATTATACTCGACAGTTCGTTAGAAACAACATACAACGGACATGTAGATTATACTCGACAGTCCGTTTGAAACAACATACAACAGACATGTAGATTATACTCGACCGTCTGTTAGAAACAACATACAACAGACATGTAGATTATACTCGACAGTCCGTTAGAAACAACTTACAACAGACATGTAGATTATACTCGACAGTCCGTTAGAAACAACATACAACAGACATGTAGAATATACTCGACAGTCCGTTAGAAACAACATACAACAGACATGTAGATTATACTCGACAGTCCGTTAGAAACAACATACAACAGACATGTAGAATATACTCGACTGTCCGTTAGAAACAACATACAACAGACATGCAGATTATAATCGACAGTCCGTTAGAAACAACATACAACAGACATGTAGATTATACTCGACAGTCCGTTAGAAACAACATACAACAGACATGTAGATTATAATCGACAGTCCGTTAGAAACAACATACAACAGACATGTAGATTATACTCGACAGTCCGTTAGAAACAACATACAACAGACATGTATATTATACTCGACAGTCCGTTAAAAACAACATACAACAGACATGTAGATTATACTAGACAGTCCGTTAGAAACAACATACAACAGACATATAGATTATACTCGACAGTCCGTTAGAAACAACATACAACATACATGGAGATTATACTCGACAGTCCGTTAGAAAAAACATACAACAGACATGTAGAATATACTCGACAGTTCGTTAGAAACAACATACAACAGACATGTAGATTATACTCGACAGTCCGTTAGAAACAACATACAACAGACATGTAGATAATACTCGACAGTCCGTTAGAAACAACATACAACAGACATGTAAATTATACTCGACAGTCCGTTAGAAACAACATACAACAGACATTTATATTATACTCGACAGTTCGTTAGAAACAGCATACAATAGACATGTAGATGATACTCGACAGTCCGTTTGAAACAACATACAACATACATGTAGATTATACTTGACAGTCCGTTAGAAACAACATACAACAGACATTTAGATTATACTCGACAGTCCGTTAGAAACAACATACAACAGACATGTAGATTATAACCGACAGTCCGTTAGAAACAACATACAACAGACATGTAGAATATACTCGACAGTCCGTTAGAAACAACATACAACAGACATGTAGATTATACTCGACAGTTCGTTAGAAACAACATACAACGGACATGTAGATTATACTCGACAGTCCGTTAGAAACAACATACAACAGACATGTAGATTATACTCGACAGTTCGTTAGAAACAATATACAACGGACATGTAGATTATACTCGACAGTCCGTTTGAAACAACATACAACAGACATGTAGATTATACTCGACCGTCTGTTAGAAACAACATACAACAGACATGTAGATTATACTCGACAGTCCGTTAGAAACAACTTACAACAGACATGTAGATTATACTCGACAGTCCGTTAGAAACAACATACAACAGACATGTAGAATATACTCGACAGTCCGTTAGAAACAACATACAACAGACATGTAGATTATACTCGACAGTTCGTTAGAAACAACATACAACGGACATGTAGATTATACTCGACAGTCCGTTAGAAACAACATACAACAGACATGTAGATTATACTCGACAGTTCGCTAGAAACAACATACAACGGACATGTAGATTATACTCGACAGTCCGTTAGAAACAACATACAACAGACATGTAGATTATACTCGAGAGTCCGTTAGAAACAACATACAACAGACATGTAGATAATACTCGACAGTCCGTTAGAAGCAACATACAACAGACATGTAGATTATACTCGACAGTCCGTTAGAAACAACATACATCAGACATGTAGATTATACTCGACAGTCCGTTAGAAAAAACATACAACAGACATGTAGAATATACTCGACAGTTCGTTAGAAACAACATACAACAGACATGTAGATTATACTCGACGGTCCGTTAGAAACAACATACAACAGACATTTATATTATACTCGACAGTTCGTTAGAAACAGCATACAATAGACATGTAGATGATACTCGACAGTCCGTTTGAAACAACATACAACAGACATGTAGATTATACTCGACAGTCTGTTAGAAACAACATACAACAGACATGTAGATTATACTTGACAGTCCGTTAGAAACAACATACAACAGACATTTAGATTATACTCGACAGTCCGTTAGAAACAACATACAACAGACATGTAGATTATAACCGACAGTCCGTTAGAAACAACATACAACAGACATGTAGAATATACTCGACAGTCCGTTAGAAACAACATACAACAGACATGTAGATTATACTCGACAGTTCGTTAGAAACAACATACAACGGACATGTATATTATACTCGACAGTCCGTTAGAAACAACATACAACAGACATGTAGATTATACTCGACAGTTCGTTAGAAACAACATACAACGGACATGTAGATTATACTCGACAGTCCGTTTGAAACAACATACAACAGACATGTAGATTATACTCGACCGTCTGTTAGAAACAACATACAACAGTCATGTAGATTATACTCGACAGTCCGTTAGAAACAACTTACAACAGACATTTAGATTATACTCGACAGTCCGTTTGAAACAACATACAACAGACATGTAGATTATACTCGACAGTCTGTTAGAAACAACATACAACAGACATGTAGATTATACTTGACAGTTCGTTAGAAACAACATACAACAGACATTTAGATTATACTCGACAGTCCGTTAGAAACAACATACAACAGACATGTAGATTATAACCGACAGTCCGTTAGAAACAACATACAACAGACATGTAGAATATACTCGACAGTCCGTTAGAAACAACATACAACAGACATGTAGATTATACTCGACAGTTCGTTAGAAACAACATACAACGGACATGTAGATTATTCTCGACAGTCCGTTAGAAACAACATACAACAGACATGTAGATTATACTCGACAGTTCGTTAGAAACAACATACAACGGACATGTAGATTATACTCGACAGTCCGTTTGAAACAACATACAACAGACATGTAGATTATACTCGACCGTCTGTTAGAAACAACATACAACAGACATGTAGATTATACTCGACAGTCCGTTAGAAACAACTTACAACAGACATTTAGATTATACTCGACAGTCCGTTAGAAACAACATACAACAGACATTTATATTATACTTGACAGTTCGTTAGAAACAGCATACAACAGACATGTAGATGATACTCGACTGTTCGTTTGAAACAACATACAACAGACATGTAGATTATACTCGACAGTCTGTTAGAAACAACATACAACAGACATGTAGATTATACTTGACAGTCCGTTAGAAACAACATACAACAGACATTTAGATTATACTCGACAGTCCGTTAGAAACAACATACAACAGACATGTAGATTATAACCGACAGTCCGTTAGAAACAACATACAACAGACATGTAGAATATACTCGACAGTCCGTTAGAAACAACATACAACAGACATATAGATTATACTCGACAGTTCGTTAGAAACAACATACAACGGACATGTAGATTATACTCGACAGTCCGTTAGAAACAACATACAACACACATGTAGATTATACTCGACAGTTCGTTAGAAACAACATACAACGGACATGTAGATTATACTCGACAGTCCGTTAGAAACAACATACAACAGACATGTAGATTATACTCGAGAGTCCGTTAGAAACAACATACAACAGACATGTAGATAATACTCGTCAGTCCGTTAGAAACAACATACAACAGACATTTATATTATACTCGACAGTTCGTTAGAAACAGCATACAATAGACATGTAGATGATACTCGACAGTCCGTTTGAAACAACATACAACAGACATGTAGATTATACTCGACAGTCTGTTAGAAACAACATACAACAGACATGTAGATTATACTTGACAGTCCGTTAGAAACAACATACAACAGACATTTAGATTATACTCGACAGTCCGTTAGAAACAACATACAACAGACATGTAGATTATAACCGACAGTCCGTTAGAAACAACATACAACAGACATGTAGAATATACTCGATAGTCCGTTAGAAACAACATACAACAGACATGTAGATTATACTCGACAGTTCGTTAGAAACAACATACAACGGACATGTAGATTATACTCGACAGTCCGTTTGAAACAACATACAACAGACATGTAGATTATACTCGACCGTCTGTTAGAAACAACATACAACAGACATGTAGATTATACTCGACAGTCCGTTAGAAACAACTTACAACAGACATGTAGATTATACTCGACAGTCCGTTAGAAACAACATACAACAGACATGTAGAATATACTCGACAGTCCGTTAGAAACAACATACAACAGACATGTAGATTATACTCGACAGTCCGTTAGAAACAACATACAACAGACATGTAGAATATACTCGACTGTCCGTTAGAAACAACATACAACAGACATGCAGATTATAATCGACAGTCCGTTAGAAACAACATACAACAGACATGTAGATTATACTCGACAGTCCGTTAGAAACAACATACAACAGACATGTAGATTATAATCGACAGTCCGTTAGAAACAACATACAACAGACATGTAGATTATACTCGACAGTCCGTTAGAAACAACATACAACAGACATGTATATTATACTCGACAGTCCGTTAAAAACAACATACAACAGACATGTAGATTATACTAGACAGTCCGTTAGAAACAACATACAACAGACATATAGATTATACTCGACAGTCCGTTAGAAACAACATACAACATACATGGAGATTATACTCGACAGTCCGTTAGAAAAAACATACAACAGACATGTAGAATATACTCGACAGTTCGTTAGAAACAACATACAACAGACATGTAGATTATACTCGACAGTCCGTTAGAAACAACATACAACAGACATGTAGATAATACTCGACAGTCCGTTAGAAACAACATACAACAGACATGTAAATTATACTCGACAGTCCGTTAGAAACAACATACAACAGACATTTATATTATACTCGACAGTTCGTTAGAAACAGCATACAATAGACATGTAGATGATACTCGACAGTCCGTTTGAAACAACATACAACATACATGTAGATTATACTTGACAGTCCGTTAGAAACAACATACAACAGACATTTAGATTATACTCGACAGTCCGTTAGAAACAACATACAACAGACATGTAGATTATAACCGACAGTCCGTTAGAAACAACATACAACAGACATGTAGAATATACTCGACAGTCCGTTAGAAACAACATACAACAGACATGTAGATTATACTCGACAGTTCGTTAGAAACAACATACAACGGACATGTAGATTATACTCGACAGTCCGTTAGAAACAACATACAACAGACATGTAGATTATACTCGACAGTTCGTTAGAAACAATATACAACGGACATGTAGATTATACTCGACAGTCCGTTTGAAACAACATACAACAGACATGTAGATTATACTCGACCGTCTGTTAGAAACAACATACAACAGACATGTAGATTATACTCGACAGTCCGTTAGAAACAACTTACAACAGACATGTAGATTATACTCGACAGTCCGTTAGAAACAACATACAACAGACATGTAGAATATACTCGACAGTCCGTTAGAAACAACATACAACAGACATGTAGATTATACTCGACAGTTCGTTAGAAACAACATACAACGGACATGTAGATTATACTCGACAGTCCGTTAGAAACAACATACAACAGACATGTAGATTATACTCGACAGTTCGCTAGAAACAACATACAACGGACATGTAGATTATACTCGACAGTCCGTTAGAAACAACATACAACAGACATGTAGATTATACTCGAGAGTCCGTTAGAAACAACATACAACAGACATGTAGATAATACTCGACAGTCCGTTAGAAGCAACATACAACAGACATGTAGATTATACTCGACAGTCCGTTAGAAACAACATACATCAAACATGTAGATTATACTCGACAGTCCGTTAGAAAAAACATACAACAGACATGTAGATTATACTCGACAGTCCGTTTGAAACAACATACAACAGACATGTAGATTATACTCGACCGTCTGTTAGAAACAACATACAACAGTCATGTAGATTATACTCGACAGTCCGTTAGAAACAACTTACAACAGACATTTAGATTATACTCGACAGTCCGTTTGAAACAACATACAACAGACATGTAGATTATACTCGACAGTCTGTTAGAAACAACATACAACAGACATGTAGATTATACTTGACAGTTCGTTAGAAACAACATACAACAGACATTTAGATTATACTCGACAGTCCGTTAGAAACAACATACAACAGACATGTAGATTATAACCGACAGTCCGTTAGAAACAACATACAACAGACATGTAGAATATACTCGACAGTCCGTTAGAAACAACATACAACAGACATGTAGATTATACTCGACAGTTCGTTAGAAACAACATACAACGGACATGTAGATTATTCTCGACAGTCCGTTAGAAACAACATACAACAGACATGTAGATTATACTCGACAGTTCGTTAGAAACAACATACAACGGACATGTAGATTATACTCGACAGTCCGTTTGAAACAACATACAACAGACATGTAGATTATACTCGACCGTCTGTTAGAAACAACATACAACAGACATGTAGATTATACTCGACAGTCCGTTAGAAACAACTTACAACAGACATTTAGATTATACTCGACAGTCCGTTAGAAACAACATACAACAGACATTTATATTATACTTGACAGTTCGTTAGAAACAGCATACAACAGACATGTAGATGATACTCGACTGTTCGTTTGAAACAACATACAACAGACATGTAGATTATACTCGACAGTCTGTTAGAAACAACATACAACAGACATGTAGATTATACTTGACAGTCCGTTAGAAACAACATACAACAGACATTTAGATTATACTCGACAGTCCGTTAGAAACAACATACAACAGACATGTAGATTATAACCGACAGTCCGTTAGAAACAACATACAACAGACATGTAGAATATACTCGACAGTCCGTTAGAAACAACATACAACAGACATATAGATTATACTCGACAGTTCGTTAGAAACAACATACAACGGACATGTAGATTATACTCGACAGTCCGTTAGAAACAACATACAACACACATGTAGATTATACTCGACAGTTCGTTAGAAACAACATACAACGGACATGTAGATTATACTCGACAGTCCGTTAGAAACAACATACAACAGACATGTAGATTATACTCGAGAGTCCGTTAGAAACAACATACAACAGACATGTAGATAATACTCGTCAGTCCGTTAGAAACAACATACAACAGACATTTATATTATACTCGACAGTTCGTTAGAAACAGCATACAATAGACATGTAGATGATACTCGACAGTCCGTTTGAAACAACATACAACAGACATGTAGATTATACTCGACAGTCTGTTAGAAACAACATACAACAGACATGTAGATTATACTTGACAGTCCGTTAGAAACAACATACAACAGACATTTAGATTATACTCGACAGTCCGTTAGAAACAACATACAACAGACATGTAGATTATAACCGACAGTCCGTTAGAAACAACATACAACAGACATGTAGAATATACTCGATAGTCCGTTAGAAACAACATACAACAGACATGTAGATTATACTCGACAGTTCGTTAGAAACAACATACAACGGACATGTAGATTATACTCGACAGTCCGTTTGAAACAACATACAACAGACATGTAGATTATACTCGACCGTCTGTTAGAAACAACATACAACAGACATGTAGATTATACTCGACAGTCCGTTAGAAACAACTTACAACAGACATGTAGATTATACTCGACAGTCCGTTAGAAACAACATACAACAGACATGTAGAATATACTCGACAGTCCGTTAGAAACAACATACAACAGACATGTAGATTATACTCGACAGTCCGTTAGAAACAACATACAACAGACATGTAGAATATACTCGACTGTCCGTTAGAAACAACATACAACAGACATGCAGATTATAATCGACAGTCCGTTAGAAACAACATACAACAGACATGTAGATTATACTCGACAGTCCGTTAGAAACAACATACAACAGACATGTAGATTATAATCGACAGTCCGTTAGAAACAACATACAACAGACATGTAGATTATACTCGACAGTCCGTTAGAAACAACATACAACAGACATGTATATTATACTCGACAGTCCGTTAAAAACAACATACAACAGACATGTAGATTATACTAGACAGTCCGTTAGAAACAACATACAACAGACATATAGATTATACTCGACAGTCCGTTAGAAACAACATACAACATACATGGAGATTATACTCGACAGTCCGTTAGAAAAAACATACAACAGACATGTAGAATATACTCGACAGTTCGTTAGAAACAACATACAACAGACATGTAGATTATACTCGACAGTCCGTTAGAAACAACATACAACAGACATGTAGATAATACTCGACAGTCCGTTAGAAACAACATACAACAGACATGTAAATTATACTCGACAGTCCGTTAGAAACAACATACAACAGACATTTATATTATACTCGACAGTTCGTTAGAAACAGCATACAATAGACATGTAGATGATACTCGACAGTCCGTTTGAAACAACATACAACATACATGTAGATTATACTTGACAGTCCGTTAGAAACAACATACAACAGACATTTAGATTATACTCGACAGTCCGTTAGAAACAACATACAACAGACATGTAGATTATAACCGACAGTCCGTTAGAAACAACATACAACAGACATGTAGAATATACTCGACAGTCCGTTAGAAACAACATACAACAGACATGTAGATTATACTCGACAGTTCGTTAGAAACAACATACAACGGACATGTAGATTATACTCGACAGTCCGTTAGAAACAACATACAACAGACATGTAGATTATACTCGACAGTTCGTTAGAAACAATATACAACGGACATGTAGATTATACTCGACAGTCCGTTTGAAACAACATACAACAGACATGTAGATTATACTCGACCGTCTGTTAGAAACAACATACAACAGACATGTAGATTATACTCGACAGTCCGTTAGAAACAACTTACAACAGACATGTAGATTATACTCGACAGTCCGTTAGAAACAACATACAACAGACATGTAGAATATACTCGACAGTCCGTTAGAAACAACATACAACAGACATGTAGATTATACTCGACAGTTCGTTAGAAACAACATACAACGGACATGTAGATTATACTCGACAGTCCGTTAGAAACAACATACAACAGACATGTAGATTATACTCGACAGTTCGCTAGAAACAACATACAACGGACATGTAGATTATACTCGACAGTCCGTTAGAAACAACATACAACAGACATGTAGATTATACTCGAGAGTCCGTTAGAAACAACATACAACAGACATGTAGATAATACTCGACAGTCCGTTAGAAGCAACATACAACAGACATGTAGATTATACTCGACAGTCCGTTAGAAACAACATACATCAAACATGTAGATTATACTCGACAGTCCGTTAGAAAAAACATACAACAGACATGTAGAATATACTCGACAGTTCGTTAGAAACAACATACAACAGACATGTAGATTATACTCGACGGTCCGTTAGAAACAACATACAACAGACATTTATATTATACTCGACAGTTCGTTAGAAACAGCATACAATAGACATGTAGATGATACTCGACAGTCCGTTTGAAACAACATACAACAGACATGTAGATTATACTCGACAGTCTGTTAGAAACAACATACAACAGACATGTAGATTATACTTGACAGTCCGTTAGAAACAACATACAACAGACATTTAGATTATACTCGACAGTCCGTTAGAAACAACATACAACAGACATGTAGATTATAACCGACAGTCCGTTAGAAACAACATACAACAGACATGTAGAATATACTCGACAGTCCGTTAGAAACAACATACAACAGACATGTAGATTATACTCGACAGTTCGTTAGAAACAACATACAACGGACATGTATATTATACTCGACAGTCCGTTAGAAACAACATACAACAGACATGTAGATTATACTCGACAGTTCGTTAGAAACAACATACAACGGACATGTAGATTATACTCGACAGTCCGTTTGAAACAACATACAACAGACATGTAGATTATACTCGACCGTCTGTTAGAAACAACATACAACAGTCATGTAGATTATACTCGACAGTCCGTTAGAAACAACTTACAACAGACATTTAGATTATACTCGACAGTCCGTTTGAAACAACATACAACAGACATGTAGATTATACTCGACAGTCTGTTAGAAACAACATACAACAGACATGTAGATTATACTTGACAGTTCGTTAGAAACAACATACAACAGACATTTAGATTATACTCGACAGTCCGTTAGAAACAACATACAACAGACATGTAGATTATAACCGACAGTCCGTTAGAAACAACATACAACAGACATGTAGAATATACTCGACAGTCCGTTAGAAACAACATACAACAGACATGTAGATTATACTCGACAGTTCGTTAGAAACAACATACAACGGACATGTAGATTATTCTCGACAGTCCGTTAGAAACAACATACAACAGACATGTAGATTATACTCGACAGTTCGTTAGAAACAACATACAACGGACATGTAGATTATACTCGACAGTCCGTTTGAAACAACATACAACAGACATGTAGATTATACTCGACCGTCTGTTAGAAACAACATACAACAGACATGTAGATTATACTCGACAGTCCGTTAGAAACAACTTACAACAGACATTTAGATTATACTCGACAGTCCGTTAGAAACAACATACAACAGACATGTAGATTATAACCGACAGTCCGTTAGAAACAACATACAACAGACATGTAGAATATACTCGACAGTCCGTTAGAAACAACATACAACAGACATGTAGATTATACTCGACAGTCCGTTAGAAACAACATACAACAGACATGTAGAATATACTCGACAGTCCGTTAGAAACAACATACAACAGACATGTAGATTATAATCGACAGTCCGTTAGAAACAACATACAACAGACATGTAGATTATACTCGACAGTCCGTTAGAAACAACATACAACAGACATGTAGATTATAATCGACAGTCCGTTAGAAACAACATACAACAGACATATAGATTATACTCGACAGTCCGTTAGAAACAACATACAACAGACATGTAGATTATACTCGACAGTCCGTTAGAAACAACATACCATAGACATGTAGATTATACTCGACTGTCCGTTAGAAACAACATACAACAGACATGTAGATTATACTTGACAGTCCGTTAGAAACAACATACAACAGGCATTTAGATTATACTCGACAGTCCGTTAGAAACAACATACAACAGACATGTAGATTATACCCGACAGTCCGTTAGAAACAACATACAACAGACATGTAGAATATACTCGACCGTCTGTTAGAAACAACATACAACAGACATGTAGATTATACTCGACAGTCCGTTAGAAACAACTTACAACAGACATGTAGATTATACTCGACAGTCCGTTAGAAACAACATACAACAGACATGTAGAATATACTCGACAGTCCGTTAGAAACAACATACAACAGACATGTAGATTATACTCGACAGTCCGTTAGAAACAACATACAACAGACATGTAGAATATACTCGACAGTCCGTTAGAAACAACATACAACAGACATGTAGATTATAATCGACAGTCCGTTAGAAACAACATACAACAGACATGTAGATTATACTCGACAGTCCGTTAGAAACAACATACAACAGACATGTAGATTATAATCGACAGTCCGTTAGAAACAACATACAACAGACATGTAGATTATACTCGACAGTCCGTTAGAAACAACATACAACAGACATGTATATTATACTCGACAGTCCGTTAAAAACAACATACAACAGACATGTAGATTATACTAGACAGTCCGTTAGAAACAACATACAACAGACATATAGATTATACTCGACAGTCCGTTAGAAACAACATACAACATACATGGAGATTATACTCGACAGTCCGTTAGAAAAAACATACAACAGACATGTAGAATATACTCGACAGTTCGTTAGAAACAACATACAACAGACATGTAGATTATACTCGACAGTCCGTTAGAAACAACATACAACAGACATGTAGATAATACTCGACAGTCCGTTAGAAACAACATACAACAGATATGTAAATTATACTCGACAGTCCGTTAGAAACAACATACAACAGACATTTATATTATACTCGACAGTTCGTTAGAAACAGCATACAATAGACATGTAGATGATACTCGACAGTCCGTTTGAAACAACATACAACATACATGTAGATTATACTTGACAGTCCGTTAGAAACAACATACAACAGACATTTAGATTATACTCGACAGTCCGTTAGAAACAACATACAACAGTCATGTAGATTATAACCGACAGTCCGTTAGAAACAACATACAACAGACATGTAGAATATACTCGACAGTCCGTTAGAAACAACATACAACAGACATGTAGATTATACTCGACAGTTCGTTAGAAACAACATACAACGGACATGTAGATTATACTCGACAGTCCGTTAGAAACAACATACAACAGACATGTAGATTATACTCGACAGTTCGTTAGAAACAATATACAACGGACATGTAGATTATACTCGACAGTCCGTTTGAAACAACATACAACAGACATGTAGATTATACTCGACCGTCTGTTAGAAACAACATACAACAGACATGTAGATTATACTCGACAGTCCGTTAGAAACAACTTACAACAGACATGTAGATTATACTCGACAGTCCGTTAGAAACAACATACAACAGACATGTAGAATATACTCGACAGTCCGTTAGAAACAACATACAACAGACATGTAGATTATACTCGACAGTTCGTTAGAAACAACATACAACGGACATGTAGATTATACTCGACAGTCCGTTAGAAACAACATACAACAGACATGTAGATTATACTCGACAGTTCGCTAGAAACAACATACAACGGACATGTAGATTATACTCGACAGTCCGTTAGAAACAACATACAACAGACATGTAGATTATACTCGAGAGTCCGTTAGAAACAACATACAACAGACATGTAGATAATACGCGACAGTCCGTTAGAAACAACATACAACAGACATGTAGATTATACTCGACAGTCCGTTAGAAACAACATACATCAGACATGTAGATTATACTCGACAGTCCGTTAGAAAAAACATACAACAGACATGTAGAATATACTCGACAGTTCGTTAGAAACAACATACAACAGACATGTAGATTATACTCGACGGTCCGTTAGAAACAACATACAACAGACATTTATATTATACTCGACAGTTCGTTAGAAACAGCATACAATAGACATGTAGATGATACTCGACAGTCCGTTTGAAACAACATACAACAGACATGTAGATTATACTCGACAGTCTGTTAGAAACAACATACAACAGACATGTAGATTATACTTGACAGTCCGTTAGAAACAACATACAACAGACATTTAGATGATACTCGACAGTCCGTTAGAAACAACATACAACAGACATGTAGATTATAACCGACAGTCCGTTAGAAACAACATACAACAGACATGTAGAATATACTCGACAGTCCGTTAGAAACAACATACAACAGACATGTAGATTATACTCGACAGTTCGTTAGAAACAACATACAACGGACATGTAGATTATACTCGACAGTCCGTTAGAAACAACATACAACAGACATGTAGATTATACTCGACAGTTCGTTAGAAACAACATACAACGGACATGTAGATTATACTCGACAGTCCGTTTGAAACAACATACAACAGACATGTAGATTATACTCGACCGTCTGTTAGAAACAACATACAACAGTCATGTAGATTATACTCGACAGTCCGTTAGAAACAACTTACAACAGACATTTAGATTATACTCGACAGTCCGTTTGAAACAACATACAACAGACATGTAGATTATACTCGACAGTCTGTTAGAAACAACATACAACAGACATGTAGATTATACTTGACAGTCCGTTAGAAACAACATACAACAGACATTTAGATTATACTCGACAGTCCGTTAGAAACAACATACAACAGACATGTAGATTATAACCGACAGTCCGTTAGAAACAACATACAACAGACATGTAGAATATACTCGACAGTCCGTTAGAAACAACATACAACAGACATGTAGATTATACTCGACAGTTCGTTAGAAACAACATACAACGGACATGTAGATTATTCTCGACAGTCCGTTAGAAACAACATACAACAGACATGTAGATTATACTCGACAGTTCGTTAGAAACAACATACAACGGACATGTAGATTATACTCGACAGTCCGTTTGAAACAACATACAACAGACATTTAGATTATACTCGACCGTCTGTTAGAAACAACATACAACAGACATGTAGATTATACTCGACAGTCCGTTAGAAACAACTTACAACAGACATTTAGATTATACTCGACAGTCCGTTAGAAACAACATACAACAGACATGTAGATTATAACCGACAGTCCGTTAGAAACAACATACAACAGACATGTAGAATATACTCGACAGTCCGTTAGAAACAACATACAACAGACATGTAGATTATACTCGACAGTTCGTTAGAAACAACATACAACGGACATGTAGATTATACTCGACAGTCCGTTAGAAACAACATACAACAGACATGTAGATTATACTCGACAGTTCGTTAGAAACAACATACAACGGACATGTAGATTATACTCGACAGTCCCTTAGAAACAACATACAACAGACATGTAGATTATACTCGAGAGTCCGTTAGAAACAACATACAACATACATGTAGATAATACTCGACAGTCCGTTAGAAACAACATACAACAGACATGTAGATTATACTCGACAGTCCGTTAGAAACAACATACATCAGACATGTAGATTATACTCGACCGTCCGTTTGAAACAACATACAACAGACATGTAGATTATACTCGACAGTCTGTTAGAAACAACATACAACAAACATGTAGATTATACTCTACAGTCCGTTAGAAACAACATACAACAGACATGTAGATTATACTCGACAGTCCGTTAGAAACAACATACAACAGATATGTAGATTATACTCAACAGTCCGTTAGAAACAACATACAACAGACATGTAGATTATACTCGACAGTCCGTTAGAAACAATATACAACAGACATATAGATTATACTCGACAGTCCGTTAGAAACAACATACAACAGACATGTAGATTATACTCGACAGTCCGTTAGAAACAACATACCATAGACATGTAGATTATACTCGACTGTCCGTTAGAAACAACATACAACAGACATGTAGATTATACTTGACAGTCCGTTAGAAACAACATACAACAGGCATTTAGATTATACTCGACAGTCCGTTAGAAACAACATACAACAGACATGTAGATTATACCCGACAGTCCGTTAGAAACAACATACAACAGACATGTAGAATATACTCGACAGTCCGTTAGAAACAACATACAACAGACATGTAGATTATACCCGACAGTCCGTTAGAAACAACATACAACAGACATGTAGAATATACTCGACAGTCCGTTAGAAACAACATACAACAGACATGTAGATTATACTCGACAGTCCGATAGAAACAACATACAACAGACATGTAGATTATACTCGACAGTCCGTTAGAAACAACATACAACAGACATTTAGATTATACTCGACAGTCCGTTAGAAACAACATACAACAGACATGTAGATTATACTCGACAGTCCGTTATAAACAACATACAGCAGACATGTAGATTATACTCGACAGTCCGTTAGAAACAACATACAACAGACATGTAGATTACATTCGACAGTCCGTTAGAAACAACATACAACAGACATGTAGATTATACTCGACAGTCCGTTTGAAACAACATACAACAGACATGTAGATTATACTCGACAGTCTGTTAGAAACAACATACAACAGACATGTAGATTATACTTGACAGTTCGTTAGAAACAACATACAACAGACATTTAGATTATACTCGACAGTCCGTTAGAAACAACATACAACAGACATGTAGATTATACCCGACAGTCCGTTAGAAACAACATACAACAGACATGTAGAATATACTCGATAGTCCGTTAGAAACAACATACAACAGACATGTAGATTATACTCGACAGTCCGTTAGAAACAACATACAACGGACATGTAGATTATACTCGACAGTCCGTTAGAAACAACATACAACAGACATTTAGATTATACTCGACAGTCCGTTAGAAAAACATACAACAGACATGTAGATTATACTCGACAGTCCGTTAGAAACAACATACAACAGACAAGTAGATTATACTCGACAGTCCGTTAGAAACAACATACAACAGACATGTAGATTATACTCGACAGTCTGTTAGAAACAATATACAACAGACATGGAGATTATACTCGACAGTCCGTTAGAAACAACATACAACAGACATGTAGATTATACTCGACAGTTCGCTAGAAACAACATACAACAGACATGTAGATTATACTCGACAGTCCGTTAGAAACAACATACAACAGACATGTAGAATATACTCGACAGTCCGTTAGAAACAACATACAACAGACATGTAGATTATACTCGACAGTCCGTTAGAAACAACATACAACAGACATGTAGATTATACTCGACAGTCCGTTAGAAACAACATACAACAGACAGGTAGATTATACTCGACAGTCCGTTAGAAACAACATACAACAGACATGTATATTATACTCGACAGTCCGTTAGAAACAACATACAACAGACATGTAGATTATTCTAGACCGTCCGTTAGAAACAACATACAACAGACATATAGATTATACTCGACAGTCCGTTAGAAACAACATACAACATACATGGAGATTATACTCGACAGTCCGTTAGAAAAAACATACAACAGACATGTAGAATATACTCGACAGTTCGTTAGAAACAACATACAACAGACATGTAGATTATACCCGACAGTCCGTTAGAAACAAAATACAACAGACATGTAGAATATACTCGACAGTCCGTTAGAAACAACATACAACAGACATGTAGATTATACCCGACAGTCCGTTAGAAACAACATACAACAGACATGTAGAATATACTCTACAGTCCGTTAGAAACAACATACAACAGACATGTAGATTATACTCGACAGTCCGTTAGAAACAACATACAACAGACATGTAGATTATACTCGACAGTTCGTTAGAAACAACATACAACAGACATTTAGATTATACTCGACAGTCCGTTAGAAACAACATACAACAGACATGTAGATTATACTCGACAGTCCGTTAGAAACAACATACAACAGACATGTAGATTACACTCGACAGTCCGTTAGAAACAACATACAACAGACATGTAGATTACACTCGACAGTCCGTTAGAAACAACATACAACAGACATGTAGATTATACTCGACAGTCCGTTTGAAACAACATACAACAGACATGTAGATTATACTCGACAGTCTGTTAGAAACAACATACAACACACATGTAGATTATACTTGACAGTCCGTTAGAAACAACATACAACAGACATTTAGATTATACTCGACAGTCCGTTAGAAACAACATACAACAGACATGTAGATTATACCCGACAGTCCGTTAGAAACAACATACAACAGACATGTAGATTATACTCGACAGTTCGTTAGAAACAACATACAACAGACATGTAGATTATATTCGACCGTCCGTTTGAAACAACATACAACAGACATGTAGATTATACTCAACAGTCTGTTAGAAACAACATACAACAGACATGGAGATTATACTCGACAGTCCGTTAGAAACAACATACAACAGACATGTAGATTATACTCGACAGTCCGTTAGAAACAACATACAACAGACATGTAGATTATACTCGACAGTCCGTTAGAAACAATATACAACAGACATATAGATTATACTCGACAGTCCGTTAGAAACAACATACAACAGACATGTAGATTATACTCGACAGTCCGTTAGAAACAACATACAACAGACATGTAGATTATACTCGACAGTCCGTTAGAAACAACATACAACAGACATGTAGATTGTACTTGACAGTCCGTTAGAAACAACATACAACAGGCATTTAGATTATACTCGACAGTCCGTTAGAAACAACATACAACAGACATGTAGAATATACTCGACAGTCCGTTAGAAACAACATACAACAGACATGTAGATTATACCCGACAGTCCGTTAGAAACAACATACAACAGACATGTAGAATATACTCGACAGTCCGTTAGAAACAACATACAACAAACATGTAGATTATACTCGACAGTCCGTTAGAAACAACATACAACAGACATGTAGATTATACTCGACAGTCCGTTAGAAACAACATACAACAGACATTTAGATTATACTCGACAGTCCTTTAGAAACAACATACAACAGACATGTAGATTATACTCGACAGTCCGTTATAAACAACATACAGCAGACATGTAGATTATACTCGACAGTCTGTTAGAAACAACATACAACAGACATGTAGATTACACTCGACAGTCCGTTAGAAACAACATACAACAGACATGTAGATTATACTCGACAGTCCGTTTGAAACAACATGCAACAGACATTTAGATTATACTCGACCGTCTGTTAGAAACAACATACTACAGACATGTAGATTATACTTGACAGTTCGTTATAAACAACATACAACAGACATTTGGATTATACTCGACAGTCCGTTAGAAACAACATACAACAGGCATGTAGATTATACCCGACAGTCCGTTAGAAACAACATACAACAGACATGTAGAATATACTCGACAGTCCGTTAGAAACAACATACAACAGACATGGAGATTATACTCGACAGTCCGTTAGAAACAACATACAACGGACATGTAGATTATACTCGACAGTTCGTTAGAAACAACATACAACAGACATTTAGATTATACTCGACAGTCCGTTAGAAACAACATACAACAGACATGTAGATTATACTCGACAGTCCGTTAGAAACAACATACAACAGACATGTAGATTATACCCGACAGTCCGTTAGAAACAACATACAACAGACATGTAGAATATACTCGACAGTCCGTTAGAAACAACATACAACAAACATGTAGATTATACTCGACAGTCCGTTAGAAACAACATACAACAGACATGTAGATTATACTCGACAGTCCGTTAGAAACAACATACAACAGACATTTAGATTATACTCGACAGTCCTTTAGAAACAACATACAACAGACATGTAGATTATACTCGACAGTCCGTTATAAACAACATACAGCAGACATGTAGATTATACTCGACAGTCTGTTAGAAACAACATACAACAGACATGTAGATTACACTCGACAGTCCGTTAGAAACAACATACAACAGACATGTAGATTATACTCGACAGTCCGTTTGAAACAACATGCAACAGACATTTAGATTATACTCGACCGTCTGTTAGAAACAACATACTACAGACATGTAGATTATACTTGACAGTTCGTTAGAAACAACATACAACAGACATTTGGATTATACTCGACAGTCCGTTAGAAACAACATACAACAGGCATGTAGATTATACCCGACAGTCCGTTAGAAACAACATACAACAGACATGTAGAATATACTCGACAGTCCGTTAGAAACAACATACAACAGACATGGAGATTATACTCGACAGTCCGTTAGAAACAACATACAACGGACATGTAGATTATACTCGACAGTTCGTTAGAAACAACATACAACAGACATTTAGATTATACTCGACAGTCCGTTAGAAACAACATACAACAGACATGTAGATTATACTCGACAGTCCGTTAGAAACAACATACAACAGACATGTAGATTATACTCGACAGTCCGTTAGAAACAACATACAACAGACATGTAGATTATACTCGACAGTCCGTTAGAAACAACATACAACAGACATGTAGATTATACTCGACAGTCCGTTTGAAACAACATACAACAGTCATGTAGATTATACTCGACAGTCTGTTAGAAACAATATACAACAGACATGGAGATTATACTCGACAGTCCGTTAGAAACAACATACAACAGATATGTAGATTATACTCGACAGTTCGTTAGAAACAACATACAACAGACATGTAGATTATACTCGACAGTCCGTTAGAAACAACATACAACAGACATGTAGAATATACTCGACAGTCCGTTAGAAACAACATACAACAGACATGTAGATTATACTCGACAGTCCGTTAGAAACAACATACAACAGACATGTAGATTATACTCGACAGTCCGTTAGAAACAACATACAACACACATGTAGATTATACTCGACAGTCCGTTAGAAACAACATACAACAGACATGTATATTATACTCGACAGTCCGTTAGAAACAACATACAACAGACATGTAGATTATACTTGACAGTCCGTTAGAAACAACATACAACAGACATTTAGATTATACTCGACAGTCCGTTAGAAACAACATACAACAGACATGTAGATCATACCCGACAGTCCGTTAGAAACAACATACAACAGACATGTAGAATATACTCGACAGTCCGTTAGAAACAACATACAACAGACATGTAGATTATACTCGACAGTTCGTTAGAAACAACATACACCGGACATGTAGATTATACTCGACAGTTCGTTAGAAACAACATACAACAGACATTTAGATTATACTCGACAGTCCGTTAGAAACAACATACAACAGACATGTAGATTATACTCGACAGTCGTTAGAAACAATTTACAACAGACATGTAGATTATACTCGACAGTCCGTTAGAAACAACATACAACAGACATGTAGATTATACTCGACAGTCCGTTAGAAACAACATACAACAGACATGTAGATTATACTCGACCGTCCGTTTGAAACAACATACAACAGACATGTAGATTATACTCGACAGTCTGTTAGAAACAACATACAACAGACATGGAGATTATACTCGACAGTCCGTTAGAAACAACATACAACAGACATGTAGATTATACTCGACAGTCTGTTAGAAACAACATACAACAGATATGTAGATTATACTCAACAGTCCGTTAGAAACAACATACAACAGACATGTAGATTATACTCGACAGTCCGTTAGAAACAATATACAACAGACATATAGATTATACTCGACAGTCCGTTAGAAACAACATACAACAGACATGTAGATTATACTCGACAGTCCGTTAGAAACAACATACAACAGACATGTAGATTATACTCGACAGTCCGTTAGAAACAACATACAACAGACATGTAGATTATACTAGACAGTCCGTTAGAAACAACATACAACAGACATATAGATTATACTCGACAGTCCGTTAGAAACAACATACAACATAAATGGAGATTATACTCGACAGTCCGTTAGAAAAAACATACAACAGACATGTAGAATATACTCGACAGTTCGTTAGAAACAACATACAACAGACATGTAGATTATACTCGACAGTCCGTTAGAAACAACATACAACAGACATTTATATTATACTCGACAGTTCGTTAGAAACAGCATACAACAGACATGTAGATGATACTCGACAGTCCGTTTGAAACAACATACAACAGACATGTAGATTATACTCGACAGTCTGTTAGAAACAACATACAACAGACATGTAGATTATACTTGACAGTCCGTTAGAAACAACATACAACAGACATTTAGATTATACTCGACAGTCCGTTAGAAACAACATACAACAGACATGTAGATTATAACCGACAGTCCGTTAGAAACAACATACAACAGACATGTAGATTATACCCGACAGTCCGTTAGAAACAACATACAACAGACATGTAGAATATACTCGACAGTCCGTTAGAAACAACATACAACAGACATGTAGATTATACTCGACAGTCCGTTAGAAACAACATACAACAGACATGTAGATTATACTCGACAGTCCGTTAGAAACAACATACAACAGACATTTAGATTATACTCGACAGTCCTTTAGAAACAACATACAACAGACATGTAGATTATACTTGACAGTCCGTTATAAACAACATACAGCAGACATGTAGATTATACTCGACAGTCTGTTAGAAACAACATACAACAGACATGTAGATTACACTCGACAGTCCGTTAGAAACAACATACAACAGACATGTAGATTATACTCGACAGTCCGTTTGAAACAACATGCAACAGACATTTAGATTATACTCGACCGTCTGTTAGAAACAACATACAACAGACATGTAGATTATACTTGACAGTTCGTTAGAAACAACATACAACAGACATTTGGATTATACTCGACAGTCCGTTAGAAACAACATACAACAGGCATGTAGATTATACCCGACAGTCCGTTATAAACAACATACAACATACATGTAGAATATACTCGACAGTCCGTTAGAAACAACATACAACAGACATGGAGATTATACTCGACAGTCCGTTAGAAACAACATACAACGGACATGTAGATTATACTCGACAGTTCGTTAGAAACAACATACAACAGACATTTAGATTATACTCGACAGTCCGTTAGAAACAACATACAACAGACATGTAGATTATACTCGACAGTCCGTTAGAAACAACATACAACAGACATGTAGATTATACTCGACAGTCCGTTAGAAACAACATACAACAGACATGTAGATTATACTCGACAGTCCGTTAGAAACAACATACAACAGACATGTAGATTATACTCGACAGTCCGTTTGAAACAACATACAACAGTCATGTAGATTATACTCGACAGTCTGTTAGAAACAATATACAACAGACATGGAGATTATACTCGACAGTCCGTTAGAAACAACATACAACAGATATGTAGATTATACTCGACAGTTCGTTAGAAACAACATACAACAGACATGTAGATTATACTCGACAGTCCGTTAGAAACTACATACAACAGACATGTAGAATATACTCGACAGTCCGTTAGAAACAACATACAACAGACATGTAGATTATACTCGACAGTCCGTTAGAAACAACATACAACAGACATGTAGATTATACTCGACAGTCCGTTAGAAACAACATACAACACACATGTAGATTATACTCGACAGTCCGTTAGAAACTACATACAACAGACATGTATATTATACTCGACAGTCCGTTAGAAACAACATACAACAGACATGTAGATTATACTTGACAGTCCGTTAGAAACAACATACAACAGACATTTAGATTATACTCGACAGTCCGTTAGAAACAACATACAACAGACATGTAGATCATACCCGACAGTCCGTTAGAAACAACATACAACAGACATGTAGAATATACTCGACAGTCCGTTAGAAACAACATACAACAGACATGTAGATTATACTCGACAGTTCGTTAGAAACAACATACAACGGACATGTAGATTATACTCGACAGTTCGTTAGAAACAACATACAACAGACATTTAGATTATACTCGACAGTCCGTTAGAAACAACATACAACAGACATGTAGATTATACTCGACAGTCGTTAGAAACAATTTACAACAGACATGTAGATTATACTCGACAGTCCGTTAGAAACAACATACAACAAACATGTAGATTATACTCGACAGTCCGTTAGAAACAACATACAACAGACATGTAGATTATACTCGACCGTCCGTTTGAAACAACATACAACAGACATGTAGATTATACTCGACAGTCTGTTAGAAACAACATACAACAGACATGGAGATTATACTCGACAGTCCGTTAGAAACAACATACAACAGACATGTAGATTATACTCGACAGTCCGTTAGAAACAACATACAACAGATATGTAGATTATACTCAACAGTCCGTTAGAAACAACATACAACAGACATGTAGATTATACTCGACAGTCCGTTAGAAACAATATACAACAGACATATAGATTATACTCGACAGTCCGTTAGAAACAACATACAACAGACATGTAGATTATACTCGACAGTCCGTTAGAAACAACATACAACAGACATGTAGATTATACTCGACAGTCCGTTAGAAACAACATACAACAGACATGTAGATTATACTAGACAGTCCGTTAGAAACAACATACAACAGACATATAGATTATACTCGACAGTCCGTTAGAAACAACATACAACATACATGGAGATTATACTCGACAGTCCGTTAGAAAAAACATACAACAGACATGTAGAATATACTCGACAGTTCGTTAGAAACAACATACAACAGACATGTAGATTATTATCGACAGTCCGTTAGAAACAACATACAACAGACATTTATATTATACTCGACAGTCCGTTAGAAACAGCATACAACAGACATGTAGATGATACTCGACAGTCCGTTTGAAACAACATACAACAGACATGTAGATTATACTTGACAGTCCGTTAGAAACAACATACAACAGACATTTAGATTATACTCGACAGTCCGTTAGAAACAACATACAACAGACATGTAGATTATAACCGACAGTCCGTTAGAAACAACATACAACAGACATGTAGAATATACTCGACAGTCCGTTAGAAACAACATACAACAGACATGTAGATTATACTCGACAGTTCGTTAGAAACAACATACAACGGACATGTAGATTATACTCGACAGTCCGTTAGAAACAACATACAACAGACATTTAGATTATACTCGACAGTCCGTTAGAAACAACATACAACAGACATGTAGATTATACTCGACAGTCCGTTAGAAACAACATACAACAGACATGTAGATAATACTCGACAGTCGTTAGAAACAACATACAACAGACATGTAGATTATACTCGACAGTCCGTTAGAAACAACATACATCAGACATGTAGATTAAACTCGACCGTCCGTTTGAAACAACATACAACAGACATGTAGATTATACTCGACAGTCTGTTAGAAACAACATACAACAAACATGGAGATTATACTCTACAGTCCGCTAGAAACAACATACAACAGACATGTAGATTATACTCGACAGTCCGTTAGAAACAACATACAACAGATATGTAGATTATACTCAACAGTCCGTTAGAAACAACATACAACAGACATGTAGATTATACTCGACAGTCCGTTAGAAACAATATACAACAGACATGTATAATATACTCGACAGTCCGTTAGAAACAACATACAACAGACATGTAGATTATACTCGACAGTCCGTTAGAAACAACATACAACAGACATGTAGAATATAATCGACAGTCCGTTAGAAACAACATACAACAGACATGTAGATTATACTCGACAGTCCGATAGAAACAACATACAACAGACATGTAGATTATACTCGACAGTCCGTTAGAAACAACATACAACAGACATTTAGATTATACTCGACAGTCCGTTAGAAACAACATACAACAGACATGTAGATTATACTCGACAGTCCGTTATAAACAACATACAGCAGACATGTAGATTATACTCGACAGTCCGTTAGAAACAACATACAACAGACATGTAGATTACATTCGACAGTCCGTTAGAAACAACATACAACAGACATGTAGATTATACTCGACAGTCCGTTTGAAACAACATACAACAGACATGTAGATTATACTCGACAGTCTGTTAGAAACAACATACAACAGACATGTAGATTATACTTGACAGTTCGTTAGAAACAACATACAACAGACATTTAGATTATACTCGACAGTCCGTTAGAAACAACATACAACAGACATGTAGATTATACACGACAGTCCGTTAGAAACAACATACAACAGACATGTAGAATATACTCGATAGTCCGTTAGAAACAACATACAACAGACATGTAGATTATACTCGACAGTCCGTTAGAAACAACATACAACGGACATGTAGATTATACTCGACAGTCCGTTAGAAACAACATACAACAGACATTTAGATTATACTCGACAGTCCGTTAGAAAAACATACAACAGACATGTAGACTATACTCGACAGTCCGTTAGAAACAACATACAACAGACATGTAGATTATACTCGACAGTCCGTTAGAAACAACATACAACAGACATGTAGATTATACTCGACAGTCCGTTAGAAACAACATACAACAGACATGTAGATTATACTCGACAGTCCGTTTGAAACAACATACAACAGACATGTAGATTATACTCGACAGTCTGTTAGAAACAATATACAACAGACATGGAGATGATACTCGACAGTCCGTTAGAAACAACATACAACAGACATGTAGATTATACTCGACAGTTCGTTAGAAACAACATACAACAGACATGTTGATTATACTCGACAGTCCGTTAGAAACAACATACAACAGACATGTAGAATATACTCGACAGTCCGTTAGAAACAACATACAACAGACATGTAGATTATACTCGACAGTCCGTTAGAAACAACATACAACAGACATGTAGATTATACTCGACAGTCCGTTAGAAACAACATACAACAGACATGTAGATTATACTCGACAGTCCGTTAGAAACAACATACAACAGACATGTAGATTATACTCGACAGTCGTTAGAAACAATTTACAACAGACATGTAGATTATACTCGACAGTACGTTAGAAACAACATACAACAGACATGTAGATTATACTCGACAGTCCGTTAGAAACAACATACAACAGACATGTAGATTATACTCGACCGTCCGTTTGAAACAACATACAACAGACATGTAGATTATACTCGACAGTCTGTTAGAAACAACATACAACAGACATGTAGATTATACTCGACAGTACGTTAGAAACAACATACAACAGACATGTAGATTATACTCGACAGTCCGTTAGAAACAACATACAACAGACATGTAGATTATACTCGACCGTCCGTTTGAAACAACATACAACAGACATGTAGATTATACTCGACAGTCTGTTAGAAACAACATACAACAGATATGTAGATTATACTCAACAGTCCGTTAGAAACAACATACAACAGACATGTAGATTATACTCGACAGTCCGTTAGAAACAATATACAACAGACATATAGATTATACTCGACAGTCCGTTAGAAACAACATACAACAGACATGTAGATTATACTCGACAGTCCGTTAGAAACAACATACAACAGACATGTAGATTATACTCGACAGTCCGTTAGAAACAACATACAACAGACATATAGATTATACTCGACAGTCCGTTAGAAACAACATACAACATACATGGATATTATACTCGACAGTCCGTTAGAAAAAACATACAACAGACATGTAGAATATACTCGACAGTTCGTTAGAAACAACATACAACAGACATGTAGATTATACTCGACAGTCCGTTAGAAACAACATACAACATACATTTATATTATACTCGACAGTTCGTTAGAAACAGCATACAACAGACATGTAGATGATACTCGACAGTCCGTTTGAAACAACATACAACAGACATGTAGATTATACTCGACAGTCCGTTAGAAAAAACATACAACAGACATGTAGAATATACTCGACAGTTCGTTAGAAACAACATACAACAGACATGTAGATTATACTCGACAGTCCGTTAGAAACAACATACAACAGACATTTATATTATACTCGACAGTTCGTTAGAAACAGCATACAACAGACATGTAGATGATACTCGACAGTCCGTTTGAAACAACATACAACAGACATGTAGATTATACTCGACAGTCTGTTAGAAACAACATACAACAGACATGTAGATTATACTTGACAGTCCGTTAGAAACAACATACAACAGACATTTAGATTATACTCGACAGTCCGTTAGAAACAACATACAACAGACATGTAGATTATACTCGACAGTTCGTTAGAAACAACATACAACGGACATGTAGATTATACTCGACAGTCCGTTAGAAACAACATACAACAGACATTTAGATTATACTCGACAGTCCGTTAGAAACAACATACAACAGACATGTAGATTATACTCGACAGTCCGTTAGAAACAACATACAACAGACATGTAGATAATACTCGACAGTCCGTTAGAAACAAAATACAACAGACATGTAGATTATACTCGACAGTCCGTTAGAAACAACATACATCAGACATGTAGATTATACTCGACCGTCCGTTTGAAACAACATACAACAGACATGTAGATTATACTCGACAGTCTGTTAGAAACAACATACAACAAACATGGAGATTATACTCTACAGTCCGTTAGAAACAACATACAACAGACATGTAGATTATACTCGACAGTCCGTTAGAAACAACATACAACAGATATGTAGATTATACTCAACAGTCCGTTAGAAACAACATACAACAGACATGTAGATTATACTCGACAGTCCGTTAGAAACAATATACAACAGACATGTAGAATATACTCGACAGTCCGTTAGAAACAACATACAACAGACATGTAGATTATACCCGACAGTCCGTTAGAAACAACATACAACAAACATGTAGAATATACTCGACAGTCCGTTAGAAACAACATACAACAGACATGTAGATTATACTCGACAGTCCGATAGAAACAACATACAACAGACATGTAGATTATACTCGACAGTTCGTTAGAAACAACATACAACAGACATTTAGATTATACTCGACAGTCCGTTAGAAACAACATACAACAGACATGTAGATTATACTCGACAGTCCGTTATAAACAACATACAGCAGACATGTAGATTATACTCGACAGTCCGTTAGAAACAACATACAACAGACATGTAGATTACATTCGACAGTCCGTTAGAAACAACATACAACAGACATGTAGATTATACTCGACAGTCCGTTAGAAACAACATACAACAGACATGTAGATTATTCTAGACAGTCCGTTAGAAACAACATACAACAGACATATAGATTATACTCGACAGTCCGTTAGAAACAACATACAACATACATGGAGATTATACTCGACAGTCCGTTAGAAAAAACATACAACAGACATGTAGAATATACTCGACAGTTCGTTAGAAACAACATATAACAGACATGTAGATTATACCCGACAGTCCGTTAGAAACAACATACAACAGACATGTAGAATATACTCGACAGTCCGTTAGAAACAACATACAACAGACATGTAGATTATACCCGACAGTCCGCTAGAAACAACATACAACAGACATGTAGAATATACTCTACAGTCCGTTAGAAACAACATACAACAGACATGTAGATTATACTCGACAGTCCGTTAGAAACAACATACAACAGACATGTAGATTATACTCGACAGTTCGTTAGAAACAACATACAACAGACATTTAGATTATACTCGACAGTCCGTTAGAAACAACATACAACAGACATGTAGATTATACTCGACAGTCCGTTATAAACAACATACAGCAGACATGTAGATTATACTCGACAGTCCGTTAGAAACAACATACAACAGACATGTAGATTACACTCGACAGTCCGTTAGAAACAACATACAAGAGACATGTAGATTATACTCGACAGTCCGTTTGAAACAACATACAACAGACATGTAGATTATACTCGACAGTCTGTTAGAAACAACATACAACAGACATGTAGATTATACTTGACAGTCCGTTAGAAACAACATACAACAGACATTTAGATTATACTCGACAGTCCGTTAGAAACAACATACAACAGACATGTAGATTATACCCGACAGTCCGTTAGAAACAACATACAACAGACATGTAGATTATACTCGACAGTCCGTTAGAAACAACATACAACAAACATGTAGATTATATTCGACCGTCCGTTTGAAACAACATACAACAGATATGTAGATTATACTCGACAGTCTGTTAGAAACAACATACAACAGACATGGAGATTATACTCGACAGTCCGTTAGAAACAACATACAACAGACATGTAGATTATACTCGACAGTCCGTTAGAAACAACATACAACAGATATGTAGATTATACTCAACAGTCCGTTAGAAACAACATACAACAGACATGTAGATTATACTCGACAGTCCGTTAGAAACAATATACAACAGACATATAGATTATACTCGACAGTCCGTTAGAAACAACATACAACAGACATGTAGATTATACTCGACAGTCCGTTAGAAACAACATACAACAGACATGTAGATTACATTCGACAGTCCGTTAGAAACAACATACAACAGACATGTAGATTATACTCGACAGTCCGTTTGAAACAACATACAACAGACATGTAGATTATACTTGACAGTTCGTTAGAAACAACATACAACAGACATTTAGATTATACTCGACAGTCCGTTAGAAACAACATACAACAGACATGTAGATTATACCCGACAGTCCGTTAGAAACAACATACAACAGACATGTAGAATATACTCGATAGTCCGTTAGAAACAACATACAACAGACATGTAGATTATACTCGACAGTCCGTTAGAAACAACATACAACGGACATGTAGATTATACTCGACAGTCCGTTAGAAACAACATACAACAGACATTTAGATTATACTCGACAGTCCGTTAGAAAAACATACAACAGACATGTAGATTATACTCGACAGTCCGTTAGAAACAACATACAACAGACATGTAGATTATACTCGACAGTCCGTTAGAAACAACATACAACAGACATGTAGATTATACTCGACAGTCCGTTAGAAACAACATACAACAGACATTTAGATTATACTCGACAGTCCGTTTGAAACAACATACAACAGACATGTAGATTATACTCGACAGTCTGTTAGAAACAATATACAACAGACATGGAGATTATACTCGACAGTCCGTTAGAAACAACATACAACAGACATGTAGATTATACTCGACAGTTCGTTAGAAACAACATACAACAGACATGTAGATTATACTCGACAGTCCGTTAGAAACAACATACAACAGACATGTAGAATATACTCGACAGTCCGTTAGAAACAACATACAACAGACATGTAGATTATACTCGACAGTCCGTTAGAAACAACATACAACAGACATGTAGATTATACTCGACAGTCCGTTAGAAACAACATACAACAGACATGTAGATTATACTCGACAGTCCGTTAGAAACAACATACAACAGACATGTATATTATACTCGACAGTCCGTTAGAAACAACATACAACAGACATGTAGATTATTCTAGACAGTCCGTTAGAAACAACATACAACAGACATATAGATTATACTCGACAGTCCGTTAGAAACAACATACAACATACATGGAGATTATACTCGACAGTCCGTTAGAAAAAACATACAACAGACATGTAGAATATACTCGACAGTTCGTTAGAAACAACATATAACAGAAATGTAGATTATACCCGACAGTCCGTTAGAAACAACATACAACAGACATGTAGAATATACTCGACAGTCCGTTAGAAACAACATACAACAGACATGTAGATTATACCCGACAGTCCGTTAGAAACAACATACAACAGACATGTAGAATATACTCTACAATCCGTTAGAAACAACATACAGCAGACATGTAGATTATACTCGAGAGTCCGTTAGAAACAACATACAACAGACATGTAGATTATACTCGACAGTTCGTTAGAAACATCATACAACAGACATTTAGATTATACTCGACAGTCCGTTAGAAACAACATACAACAGACATGTAGATTATACTCGACAGTCCGTTAGAAACAACATACAACAGACATGTAGATTACACTCGACAGTCCGTTAGAAACAACATACAACAGACATGTAGATTATACTTGACAGTCCGTTAGAAACAACATACAACAGACATTTAGATTATACTCGACAGTCCGTTAGAAACAACATACAACAGACATGTAGATTATACCCGACAGTCCGTTAAAAACAACATACAACAGACATGTAGATTATACTCGACAGTCCGTTAGAAACAACATACAACAGACATGTAGATTATATTCGACCGTCCGTTTGAAACAACATACAACAGATATGTAGATTATACTCGACAGTCTGTTAGAAACAACATACAACAGACATGGAGATTATACTCGACAGTCCGTTAGAAACAACATACAACAGACATGTAGATTATACTCGACAGTCCGTTAGAAACAACATACAACAGATATGTAGATTATACTCAACAGTCCGTTAGAAACAACATACAACAGACATGTAGATTATACTCGACAGTCCGTTAGAAACAATATACAACAGACATATAGATTATACTCGACAGTCCGTTAGAAACAACATACAACAGACATGTAGATTATACTCGACAGTCCGTTAGAAACAACATACAACAGACATGTAGATTATACTCGACAGTCCGTTAGAAACAACATACAACAGACATGTAGATTATACTTGACAGTCCGTTAGAAACAACATACAACAGGCATTTAGATTATACTCGACAGTCCGTTAGAAACAACATACAACAGACATGTATATTATACCCGACAGTTCGTTAGAAACAACATACAACAGACATGTAGAATATACTCGACAGTCCGTTAGAAACAACATACAACAGACATGTAGATTATACCCGACAGTCCGTTAGAAACAACATACAACAGACATGTAGAATATACTCGAGAGTCCGTTAGAAACAACATACAACAGACATGTAGATTATACTCGACAGTCCGTTAGAAACAACATACAACAGACATGTAGATTATACTCGACAGTCCGTTAGAAACAACATACAACAGACATTTAGATTATACTCGACAGTCCTTTAGAAACAACATACAACAGACATGTAGATTATACTCGACAGTCCGTTATAAACAACATACAGCAGACATGTAGATTATACTCGACAGTCCGTTAGAAACAACATACAACAGACATGTAGATTACACTCGACAGTCCGTTAGAAACAACATACAACAGACATGTAGATTATACTCGACAGTTCGTTTGAAACAACATACAACAGACATTTAGATTATACTCGACCGTCTGTTAGAAACAACATACAACAGACATGTAGATTATACTTGACAGTTCGTTAGAAACAACATACAACAGACATTTGGATTATACTCGACAGTCCGTTAGAAACAACATACAACAGACATGTAGATTATACCCGACAGTCCGTTAGAAACAACATACAACAGACATGTAGATTATACTCGACAGTCCGTTAGAAACAACATACAACGGACATGTAGATTATACTCGACAGTTCGTTAGAAACAACATACAACAGACATTTAGATTATACTCGACAGTCCGTTAGAAACAACATACAACAGACATGTAGATTATACTCGACAGTCCGTTAGAAACAACATACAACAGACATGTAGATTATACTCGACAGTCCGTTAGAAACAACATACAACAGACATGTAGATTATACTCGACAGTCCGTTAGAAACAACATACAACAGACATGTAGATTATACTCGACAGTCCGTTTGAAACAACATACAACAGACATGTAGATTTTACTCGACAGTCTGTTAGAAACAATATACAACAGACATGGAGATTATACTCGACAGTCCGTTAGAAACAACATACAACAGATATGTAGATTATACTCGACAGTTCGTTAGAAACAACATACAACAGACATGTAGATTATACTCGACAGTCCGTTAGAAACAACATACAACAGACATGTAGAATATACTCGACAGTCCGTTAGAAACAACATACAACAGACATGTAGATTATACTCGACAGTCCGTTAGAAACAACATACAACAGACATGTAGATTATACTCGACAGTCCGTTAGAAACAACATACAACAGACATGTAGATTATACTCGACAGTCCGTTAGAAACAACATACAACAGACATGTATATCATACTCGACAGTCCGTTAGAAACAACATACAACAGACATGTAGATTATACTAGACAGTCCGTTAGAAACAACATACAACAGACATATAGATTATACTCGACAGTCCGTTAGAAACAACATACAACATACATGGAGATTATACTCGACAGTCCGTTAGAAAAAACATACAACAGACATGTAGAATATACTCGACAGTTCGTTAGAAACAACATACAACAGACATGTAGATTATACTCGACAGTCCGTTAGAAACAACATATAACAGAAATGTAGATTATACCCGACAGTCCGTTAGAAACAACATACAACAGACATGTAGAATATACTCGACAGTCCGTTAGAAACAACATACAACAGACATGTAGATTATACCCGACAGTCCGTTAGAAACAACATACAACAGACATGTAGAATATACTCTACAGTCCGTTAGAAACAACATACAACAGACATGTAGATTATACTCGAGAGTCCGTTAGAAACAACATACAACAGACATGTAGATTATACTCGACAGTTCGTTAGAAACATCATACAACAGACATTTAGATTATACTCGACAGTCCGTTAGAAACAACATACAACAGACATGTAGATTATACTCGACAGTCCGTTATAAACAACATACAGCAGACATGTAGATTATACTCGACAGTCCGTTAGAAACAACATACAACAGACATGTAGATTACACTCGACAGTCCGTTAGAAACAACATACAACAGACATGTAGATTATACTCGACAGTCCGTTTGAAACAACATACAACAGACATGTAGATTATACTCGACAGTCTGTTAGAAACAACATACAACAGACATGTAGATTATACTTGACAGTCCGTTAGAAACAACATACAACAGACATTTAGATTATACTCGACAGTCCGTTAGAAACAACATACAACAGACATGTAGATTATACCCGACAGTCCGTTAGAAACAACATACAACAGACATGTAGATTATACTCGACAGTCCGTTAGAAACAACATACAACAGACATGTAGATTATATTCGACCGTCCGTTTGAAACAACATACAACAGATATGTAGATTATACTCGACAGTCTGTTAGAAACAACATACAACAGACATGGAGATTATACTCGACAGTCCGTTAGAAACAACATACAACAGACATGTAGATTATACTCGACAGTCCGTTAGAAACAACATACAACAGATATGTAGATTATACTCAACAGTCCGTTAGAAACAACATACAACAGACATGTAGATTATACTCGACAGTCCGTTAGAAACAATATACAACAGACATATAGATTATACTCGACAGTCCGTTAGAAACAACATACAACAGACATGTAGATTATACTCGACAGTCCGTTAGAAACAACATACAACAGACATGTAGATTATACTCGACAGTCCGTTAGAAACAACATACAACAGACATGTAGATTATACTTGACAGTCCGTTAGAAACAACATACAACAGGCATTTAGATTATACTCGACAGTCCGTTAGAAACAACATACAACAGACATGTATATTATACCCGACAGTTCGTTAGAAACAACATACAACAGACATGTAGAATATACTCGACAGTCCGTTAGAAACAACATACAACAGACATGTAGATTATACCCGACAGTCCGTTAGAAACAACATACAACAGACATGTAGAATATACTCGAGAGTCCGTTAGAAACAACATACAACAGACATGTAGATTATACTCGACAGTCCGTTAGAAACAACATACAACAGACATGTAGATTATACTCGACAGTCCGTTAGAAACAACTTACAACAGACATTTAGATTATACTCGACAGTCCTTTAGAAACAACATACAACAGACATGTAGATTATACTCGACAGTCTGTTATAAACAACATACAGCAGACATGTAGATTATACTCGACAGTCCGTTAGAAACAACATACAACAGACATGTAGATTACACTCGACAGTCCGTTAGAAACAACATACAACAGACATGTAGATTATACTCGACAGTTCGTTTGAAACAACATACAACAGACATTTAGATTATACTCGACCGTCTGTTGGAAACAACATACAACAGACATGTAGATTATACTTGACAGTTCGTTAGAAACAACATACAACAGACATTTGGATTATACTCGACAGTCCGTTAGAAACAACATACAACAGACATGTAGATTATACCCGACAGTCCGTTAGAAACAACATACAACAGACATGTAGAATATACTCGACAGTCCGTTAGAAACAACATACAACAGACATGTAGATTATACTCGACAGTCCGTTAGAAACAACATACAACGGACATGTAGATTATACTCGACAGTTCGTTAGAAACAGCATACAACAGACATTTAGATTATACTCGACAGTCCGTTAGAAACAACATACAACAGACATGTAGATTATACTCGACAGTCCGTTAGAAACAACATACAACAGACATGTAGATTATACTCGACAGTCCGTTAGAAACAACATACAACAGACATGTAGATTATACTCGACAGTCCGTTAGAAACAACATACAACAGACATGTAGATTATACTCGAAAGTCCGTTTGAAACAACATACAACAGACATGTAGATTTTACTCGACAGTCTGTTAGAAACAATATACAACAGACATGGAGATTATACTCGACAGTCCGTTAGAAACAACATACAACAGATATGTAGATTATACTCGACAGTTCGTTAGAAACAACATACAACAGACATGTAGATTATACTCGACAGTCCGTTAGAAACAACATACAACAGACATGTAGATTATACTCGACAGTCCGTTAGAAACAACATACAACAGACATGTAGATTATACTCGACAGTCCGTTAGAAACAACATACAACAGACATGTATATTATACTCGACAGTCCGTTAGAAACAATATACAACAGACATGTAGATTATACTAGACAGTCCGTTAGAAACAACATACAACAGACATATAGATTATACTCGACAGTCCGTTAGAAACAACATACAACATACATGGAGATTATACTCGACAGTCCGTTAGAAAAAACATACAACAGACATGTAGAATATACTCGACAGTTCGTTAGAAACAACATACAACAGACATTTATATTATACTCGACAGTTCGTTAGACACAGCATACAACAGACATGTAGATTATACTCGACAGTCCGTTTGAAACAACATACAACAGACATGTAGATTATAATCGACAGTCTGTTAGAAACAACATACAACAGACATGTAGATTATACTTGACAGTCCGTTAGAAACAACATACAACAGACATTTAGATTATACTCGACAGTCCGTTAGAAACAACATACAACAGACATGTAGATCATACCCGACAGTCCGTTAGAAACAACATACAACAGACATGTAGAATATACTCGACAGTCCGTTAGAAACAACATACAACAGACATGTAGATTATACTCGACAGTTCGTTAGAAACAACATACAACAGACATGTAGATTATACTCGACAGTCCGTTAGAAACAACATACAACAGGCATTTAGATTATACTCGACAGTCCGTTAGAAACAACATACAACAGACATGTAGATTATACTCGACAGTTCGTTAGAAACAACATACAACAGACATGTAGAATATACTCGACAGTCCGTTAGAAACAACATACAACAGACATGTAGATTATACCCGACAGTCCGTTAGAAACAACATACAACAGACATGTAGAATATACTCGACAGTCCGTTAGAAACAACATACAACAGACATTTATATTATACTCGACAGTTCGTTAGAAACAACATACAACAGACATGTAGATTATACTCGACAGTCCGTTAGAAACAACATACAACAGACATTTAGATTATACTCGACAGTTCGTTAGAAACAACATACAACAGACATGTAGATTATACTCGACAGTCCGTTATAAACAACATACAGCAGACATGTAGATTATACTCGAAGGTCCGTTAGAAACAACATACAACAGACATGTAGATTACACTCGACAGTCCGTTACAAACAACATACAGCAGACATGTAGATTATACTCGACAGTCCGTTTGAAACAACATACAACAGACATGTAGATTATACTCGACCGTCTGTTAGAAACAACATACAACAGACATGTAGATTATACTTGACAGTTCGTTAGAAACAACATACAACAGACATTTGGATTATACTCGACAGTCCGTTAGAAACAACTTACAACAGACATGTAGATTATACCCGAAAGTCCGTTAGAAACAACATACAACAGACATGTAGAATATACTCGACAGTCCGTTAGAAACAACATACAACAGACATGTAGATTATACTCGACAGTTCGTTAGAAACAACATACAACGGACATGTAGATTATACTCGACAGTTCGTTAGAAACAACATACAACAGACATTTAGATTATACTCGACAGTCCGTTAGAAACAACATACAACAGACATGTAGATTATACTCGACAGTCCGTTAGAAACAACATACAACAGACATGTAGATTATACTCGACAGTCCGTTAGAAACAACATACAACAGACATGTAGATTATACTCGACAGTCCGTTAGAAACAACATACAACAGACATGTAGATTATACTCGACAGTCCGTTTGAAACAACATACAACAGACATGTAGATTATACTCGACAGTCTGTTAGAAACAACATACAACAGACATGGAGATTATACTCGACAGTCCGTTAGAAACAACATACAATAGACATGTAGATTATACTCGACAGTTCGTTAGAAACAACATACAACAGACATGTAGATTATACTCGACAGTCCGTTAGAAACAACATACAACAGACATGTAGAATATACTCGACAGTCCGTTAGAAACAACATACAACAGACATGTAGATTATACTCGACAGTCCGTTAGAAACAACATACAACAGACATGTGGATTATACTCGACAGTCCGTTAGAAACAACATACAACAGACATGTAGATTATACTCGACAGTCCGTTAGAAACAACATACAACAGACATGTATATTATACTCGACAGTCCGTTAGAAACAACATACAACAGACATGTAGATTATACTAGACAGTCCGTTAGAAACAACATACAACAGACATATAGATTATACTCGACAGTCCGTTAGAAACAACATACAACATACATGGAGATTATACCCGACAGTCCGTTAGAAAAAACATACAACAGACATGTAGAACATACTCGACAGTTCGTTAGAAACAACATACAACAGACATGTAGATTATACTCGACAGTCCGTTAGAAACAACATACAACAGACATTTATATTATACTCGACAGTTCGTTAGAAACAGCATACAACAGACATGTAGATTATACTCGACAGTCCGTTTGAAACAACATACAACAGACATGTAGATTATACTCGACCGTCCGTTTGAAACAACATACAACAGACATGTAGATTATACTCGACAGTCTATTAGAAACAACATACAACAGACATGGAGATTATACTCGACAGTCCGTTAGAAACAACATACAACAGACATGTAGATTATACTCGACAGTCCGTTAGAAACAACATACAACAGATATGTAGATTATACTCAACAGTCCGTTAGAAACAACATACAACAGACATGTAGATTATACTCGACAGTCCGTTAGAAACAATATACAACAGACATATAGATTATACTCGACAGTCCGTTAGAAACAACATACAACAGACATGTAGATTATACTCGACAGTCCGTTAGAAACAACATACAACAGACATGTAGATTATACTCGACAGTCCGTTAGAAACAACATACAACAGACATGTAGATTATACTTGACAGTCCGTTAGAAACAACATACAACAGGCATTTAGATTATACTCGACAGTCCGTTAGAAACAACATACAACAGACATGTAGATTATACCCGACAGTTCGTTAGAAACAACATACAACAGACATGTAGATTATACTCGACCGTCCGTTTGAAACAACATACAACAGACATGTAGATTATACTCGACAGTCTGTTAGAAACAACATACAACAGACATGGAGATTATACTCGACAGTCCGTTAGAAACAACATACAACAGACATGTAGATTATACTCGACAGTCGGTTAGAAACAACATACAACAGATATGTAGATTATACTCAACAGTCCGTTAGAAACAACATACAACAGACATGTAGATTATACTCGACAGTCCGTTAGAAACAATATACAACAGACATATAGATTATACTCGACAGTCCGTTAGAAACAACATACAACAGACATGTAGATTATACCCGACAGTCCGTTAGAAACAACATACAACAGACATGTAGATTATACTCGACAGTCAGTTAGAAACAACATACAACAGACATGTAGATTATACTAGACAGTCCGTTAGAAACAACATACAACAGACATATAGATTATACTCGACAGTCCGTTAGAAACAACATACAACATACATGGAGATTATACTCGACAGTCCGTTAGAAAAAACATACAACAGACATGTAGAATATACTCGACAGTTCGTTAGAAACAACATACAACAGACATGTAGATTATACTCGACAGTCCGTTAGAAACAACATACAACAGACATTTATATTATACTCGACAGTTCGTTAGAAACAGCATACAACAGACATGTAGATGATACTCGACAGTCCGTTTGAAACAACATACAACAGACATGTAGATTATACTCGACAGTCTGTTATAAACAACATACAACAGACATGTAGATTATACTTGACAGTCGTTAGAAACAACATACAACAGACATTTAGATTATACTCGACAGTCCGTTAGAAACAACATACAACAGACATGTAGATTATAACCGACAGTCCGTTAGAAACAACATACAACAGACATGTAGAATATACTCGACAGTCCGTTAGAAACAACATACAACAGACATGTAGATTATACTCGACAGTTCGTTAGAAACAACATACAACGGACATGTAGATTATACTCGACAGTCCGTTAGAAACAACATACAACAGACATTTAGATTATACTCGACAGTCCGTTAAAAACAACATACAACAGACATGTAGATTATACTCGACAGTCCGTTAGAAACAACATACAACAGACATGTAGATAATACTCGACAGTCCGTTAGAAACAACATACAACAGACATGTAGATTATACTCGACAGTCCGTTAGAAACAACATACATCAGACATGTAGATTATACTCGACCGTCCGTTTGAAACAACATACAACAGACATGTAGATTATACTCGACAGTCTGTTAGAAACAACATACAACAAACATGGAGATTATACTCTACAGTCCGTTAGAAACAACATACAACAGACATGTAGATTATACTCGACAGTCCGTTAGAAACAACATACAACAGATATGTAGATTATACTCAACAGTCCGTTAGAAACAACATACAACAGACATGTAGATTATACTCGACAGTTCGTTAGAAACAATATACAACAGATATATAGATTATACTCGACAGTCCGTTAGAAACAACATACAACAGACATGTAGATTATACTCGACAGTCCGTTATAAACAACATACAGCAGACATGTAGATTATACTCGACAGTCCGTTAGAAACAACATACAACAGACATGTAGATTACACTCGACCGTCCGTTAGAAACAACATACAACAGACATGTAGATTATACTCGACAGTCCGTTTGAAACAACATACAACAGACATGTAGATTATTCTCGACCGTCTGTTAGAAACAACATACAGCAGACATGTAGATTATACTTGACAGTTCGTTAGAAACAACATACAACAGACATTTGGATTATACTCGACAGTCCGTTAGAAACAACATACAACAGACATGTAGATTATACTCGACAGTCCGTTAGAAACAACATACAACAGACATGTAGAATATACTCGACAGTCCGTTAGAAACAACATACAACAGACATGTAGATTATACTCGACAGTTCGTTAGAAACAACATACAACGGACATGTAGATTATACTCGACAGTTCGTTAGAAACAACATACAACAGACATTTAGATTATACTCGACAGTCCATTAGAAACAACATACAACAGACATGTAGATTATACTCGACAGTCCGTTAGAAACAACATACAACAGACATGTAGATTATACTCGACAGTCCGTTAGAAACAACATACAACAGACATGTAGATTATACTCGACAGTCCGTTAGAAACAACATACAACAGACATGTAGATTATACTCGACAGTCCGTTAGAAACAACATACAACAGACATGTAGATAATACTCGACAGTCCGTTAGAAACAACATACAACAGACATGTAGATTATACTCGACAGTCCGTTAGAAACAACATACATCAGACATGTAGATTATACTCGACCGTCCGTTTGAAACAACATACAACAGACATGTAGATTATACTCGACAGTCTGTTAGAAACAACATACAACAAACATGGAGATTATACTCTACAGTCCGTTAGAAACAACATACAACAGACATGTAGATTATACTCGACAGTCCGTTAGAAACAACATACAACAGATATGTAGATTATACTCAACAGTCCGTTAGAAACAACATACAACAGACATGTAGATTATACTCGACAGTTCGTTAGAAACAATATACAACAGACATATAGATTATACTCGACAGTCCGTTAGAAACAACATACAACAGACATGTAGATTATACTCGACAGTCCGTTATAAACAACATACAGCAGACATGTAGATTATACTCGACAGTCCGTTAGAAACAACATACAACAGACATGTAGATTACACTCGACAGTCCGTTAGAAACAACATACAACAGACATGTAGATTATACTCGACAGTCCGTTTGAAACAACATACAACAGACATGTAGATAATACTCGACCGTCTGTTAGAAACAACATACAACAGACATGTAGATTATACTTGACAGTTCGTTAGAAACAACATACAACAGACATTTGGATTATACTCGACAGTCCGTTAGAAACAACATACAACAGACATGTAGATTATACTCGACAGTCCGTTAGAAACAACATACAACAGACATGTAGAATATACTCGACAGTCCGTTAGAAACAACATACAACAGACATGTAGATTATACTCGACAGTTCGTTAGAAACAACATACAACGGACATGTAGATTATACTCGACAGTTCGTTAGAAACAACATACAACAGACATTTAGATTATACTCGACAGTCCATTAGAAACAACATACAACAGACATGTAGATTATACTCGACAGTCCGTTAGAAACAACATACAACAGACATGTAGATTATACTCGACAGTCCGTTAGAAACAACATACAACAGACATGTAGATTATACTCGACAGTCCGTTAGAAACAACATACAACAGACATGTAGATTATACTCGACAGTCCGTTTGAAACAACATACAACAGACATGTAGATTATGCTCGACAGTCTGTTAGAAACAATATACAACAGACATGGAGATTATACTCGACAGTCCGTTAGAAACAACATACAACAGACATGTAGATTATACTCGACAGTTCGTTAGAAACAACATACAACAGACATGTAGATTATACTCGACAGTCCGTTAGAAACAACATACAACAGACATGTAGAATATACTCGACAGTCCGTTAGAAACAACATACAACAGACATGTAGATTATACTCGACAGTCCGTTAGAAACAACATACAACAGACATGCAGATTATACTCGACAGTCCGTTAGAAACAACATACAACAGACATGTAGATTATACTCGACAGTCCGTTAGAAACAACATACAACAGACATGTATATTATACTCGACAGTCCGTTAGAAACAACATACAACAGACATGTAGATTATACTAGACAGTCCGTTAGAAACAACATACAACAGACATATAGATTATACTCGACAGTCCGTTAGAAACAACATACAACATACATGGAGATTATACTCGACAGTCCGTTAGAAAAAACATACAACAGACATGTAGAATATACTCGACAGTTCGTTAGAAACAACATACAACAGACATGTAGATTATACTCGACAGTCCGTTAGAAACAACATACAACAGACATTTATATTATACTCGACAGTTCGTTAGAAACAGCATACAACAGACATGTAGATTATACTCGACAGTCCGTTTGAAACAACATACAACAGACATGTAGATTAAACTCGACCGTCCGTTTGAAACAACATACAACAGACATGTAGATTATACTCGACAGTCTGTTAGAAACAACATACAACAGACATGGAGATTATACTCGACAGTCCGTTAGAAACAACATACAACAGACATGTAGATTATACTCGACAGTCCGTTAGAAACAACATACAACAGATATGTAGATTATACTCAACAGTCCGTTAGAAACAACATACAACAGACATGTAGATTATACTCGACAGTCCGTTAGAAACAATATACAACAGACATATAGATTATACTCGACAGTCCGTTAGAAACAACATACAACAGACATGTAGATTATACTCGACAGTCCGTTAGAAACAACATACAACAGACATGTAGATTATACTCGACAGTCCGTTAGAAACAACATACAACAGACATGTAGATTATACTTGACAGTCCGTTAGAAACAACATACAACAGGCATTTAGATTATACCCGACAGTTCGTTAGAAACAACATACAACAGACATGTAGATTATACTCGACCGTCCGTTTGAAACAACATTCAACAGACATGTAGATTATACTCGACAGTCTGTTAGAAACAACATACAACAGACATGGAGATTACACTCGACAGTCCGTTAGAAACAACATACAACAGACATGTAGATTATACTCGACAGTCCGTTAGAAACAACATACAACAGATATGTAGATTATACTCAACAGTCCGTTAGAAACAACATACAACAGACATGTAGATTATACTCGACACTCCGTTAGAAACAATATACAACAGACATATAGATTATACTCGACAGTCCGTTAGAAACAACATACAACATACATGTAGATTATACTCGACAGTCCGTTAGAAACAACATACAACATACATGGAGATTATACTCGACAGTCCGTTAGAAAAAACATACAACAGACATGTAGAATATACTCGACAGTTCGTTAGAAACAACATACAACAGACATGTAGATTATACTCGACAGTCCGTTAGAAACAACATACAACAGACATTTATATTATACTCGACAGTTCGTTAGAAACAGCATACAACAGACATGTAGATGATACTCGACAGTCCGTTAGAAACAACATACAACAGATATGTAGATTATACTCAACAGTCCGTTAGAAACAACATACAACAGACATGTAGATTATACTCGACAGTCCGTTAGAAACAACATACAACAGACATGTAGATTATAATCGACAGTCCGTTAGAAACAACATACAACAGACATGTAGATTATACTCGACAGTCCGTTAGAAACAACATACAACAGACATGTATATTATACTCGACAGTCCGTTAGAAACAACATACAACAGACATGTAGATTATACTAGACAGTCCGTTAGAAACAACATACAACAGACATGTAGATTATACTCGACAGTCCGTTAGAAACAACATACAACATACATGGAGATTATACTCGACAGTCCGTTAGAAAAAACATACAACAGACATGTAGAATATACTCGACAGTTCGTTAGAAACAACATACAACAGACATGTAGATTATACTCGACAGTCCGTTAGAAACAACATACAACAGACATTTATATTATACTCGACAGTTCGTTAGAAACAGCATACAACAGACATGTAGATGATACTCGACAGTCCGTTTGAAACAACATACAACAGACATGTAGATTATACTCGACAGTCTGTTAGAAACAACATACAACAGACATGTAGATTATACTTGACAGTCCGTTAGAAACAACATACAACAGACATTTAGATTATACTCGACAGTCCGTTAGAAACAACATACAACAGACATGTAGATTATAACCGACAGTCCGTTAGAAACAACATACAACAGACATGTAGAATATACTCGACAGTCCGTTAGAAACAACATACAACAGACATGTAGATTATACTCGACAGTTCGTTAGAAACAACATACAACGGACATGTAGATTATACTCGACAGTCCGTTAGAAACAACAAACAACAGACATTTAGATTATACTCGACAGTCCGTTAGAAACAACATACAACAGACATGTAGATTATACTCGACAGTCCGTTAGAAACAACATACAACAGACATGTAGATAATACTCGACAGTCCGTTAGAAACAACATACAACAGACATGTAGATTATACTCGACAGTCCGTTAGAAACAACATACATCAGACATGTAGATTATACTCGACAGTCCGTTTGAAACAACATACAACAGACATGTAGATTATACTCGACAGTCTGTTAGAAACAACGTACAACAAACATGGAGATTATACTCTACAGTCCGTTAGAAACAACATACAACAGACATGTAGATTATACTCGACAGTCCGTTAGAAACAACATACAACAGATATGTAGATTATACTCAACAGTCCGTTAGAAACAACATACAACAGACATGTAGATTATACTCGACAGTCCGTTAGAAACAACATACAACAGATATGTAGATTATACTCAACAGTCCGTTAGAAACAACATACAACAGACATGTAGATTATACTCGACAGTCCGTTAGAAACAATATACAACAGACATATAGATTATACTCGACAGTCCGTTAGAAACAACATACAACAGACATGTAGATTATACTCGACAGTCCGTTAGAAACAACATACAACAGACATGTAGATTATACTCGACAGTCCGTTAGAAACAACATACAACAGACATGTAGATTATACTTGACAGTCCGTTAGAAACAACATACAACAGGCATTTAGATTATACTCGACAGTCCGTTAGAAACAACATACAACAGACATGTAGATTATACCCGACAGTTCGTTAGAAACAACATACAACAGACATGTAGATTATACTCGACCGTCCGTTTGAAACAACATACAACAGACATGTAGATTATACTCGACAGTCTGTTAGAAACAACATACAACAGACATGGAGATTACACTCGACAGTCCGTTAGAAACAACATACAACAGACATGTAGATTATACTCGACAGTCCGTTAGAAACAACATACAACAGATATGTAGATTATACTCAACAGTCCGTTAGAAACAACATACAACAGACATGTAGATTATACTCGACAGTCCGTTAGAAACAATATACAACAGACATATAGATTATACTCGACAGTCCGTTAGAAACAACATACAACATACATGTAGATTATACTCGACAGTCCGTTAGAAACAACATACAACAGACATGTAGATTATACTCGACAGTCCGTTAGAAACAACATACAACATACATGGAGATTATACTCGACAGTCCGTTAGAAAAAACATACAACAGACATGTAGAATATACTCGACAGTTCGTTAGAAACAACATACAACAGACATGTAGATTATACTCGACAGTCCGTTAGAAACAACATACAACAGACATTTATATTATACTCGACAGTTCGTTAGAAACAGCATACAACAGACATGTAGATGATACTCGACAGTCCGTTTGAAACAACATACAACAGACATGTAGATTATACTCGACAGTCTGTTAGAAACAACATACAACAGACATGTAGATTATACTTGACAGTCCGTTAGAAACAACATACAACAGACATTTAGATTATACTCGACAGTCCGTTAGAAACAACATACAACAGACATGTAGATTATAACCGACAGTCCGTTAGAAACAACATACAACAGACATGTAGAATATACTCGACAGTCCGTTAGAAACAACATACAACAGACATGTAGATTATACTCGACAGTTCGTTAGAAACAACATACAACGGACATGTAGATTATACTCGACAGTCCGTTAGAAACAACAAACAACAGACATTTAGATTATACTCGACAGTCCGTTAGAAACAACATACAACAGACATGTAGATTATACTCGACAGTCCGTTAGAAACAACATACAACAGACATGTAGATAATACTCGACAGTCCGTTAGAAACAACATACAACAGACATGTAGATTATACTCGACAGTCCGTTAGAAACAACATACATCAGACATGTAGATTATACTCGACAGTCCGTTTGAAACAACATACAACAGACATGTAGATTATACTCGACAGTCTGTTAGAAACAACGTACAACAAACATGGAGATTATACTCTACAGTCCGTTAGAAACAACATACAACAGACATGTAGATTATACTCGACAGTCCTTTAGAAACAACATACAACAGATATGTAGATTATACTCAACAGTCCGTTAGAAACAACATACAACAGACATGTAGATTATACTCGACAGTCCGTTAGAAACAATATACAACAGACATATAGATTATACTCGACAGTCCGTTAGAAACAACATACAACAGACATGTAGATTATACTCGACAGTCCGTTATAAACAACATACAGCAGACATGTAGATTATACTCGACAGTCCGTTAGAAACAACATACAACAGACATGTAGATTATACTCGACAGTCCGTTTGAAACAACATACAACAGACATGTAGATTATACTCGACCGTCTGTTAGAAACAACATACAACAGACATGTCGATTATACTTGACAGTTCGTTAGAAACAACATACAACAGACATTTGGATTATACTCGACAGTCCGTTAGAAACAACATACAACAGACATGTAGATTATACTCGACAGTCCGTTAGAAACAACATACAACAGACATGTAGATTATACTCGACAGTCCGTTAGAAACAACATACAACAGACATGTAGATTATACTCGACAGTCCGTTTGAAACAACATACAACAGACATGTAGATTATACTCGACAGTCTGTTAGAAACAATATACAACAGACATGTAGATTATACTCGACAGTCCGTTAGAAACAACATACAACAGACATTTATATTATACTCGACAGTTCGTTAGAAACAGCATACAACAGACATGTAGATTATACTCGACAGTCCGTTTGAAACAACATACAACAGACATGCAGATTATACTCGACCGTCCGTTTGAAACAACTTACAACAGACATGTAGATTATACTCGACAGTCTGTTAGAAACAACATACAACAGACATGGAGATTATACTCGACAGTCCGTTAGAAACAACATACAACAGACATGTAGATTATACTCGACAGTCCGTTAGAAACAACATACAACAGATATGTAGATTATACTCAACAGTCCGTTAGAAACAACATACAACAGACATGTAGATTATACTCGACAGTCCGTTAGAAACAATATACAACAGACATATAGATTATACTCGACAGTCCGTTAGAAACAACATACAACAGACATGTAGATTATACTCGACAGTCCGTTAGAAACAACATACAACAGACATGTAGATTATACTCGACAGTCCGTTAGAAACAACATACAACAGACATGTAGATTATACTTGACAGTCCGTTAGAAACAACATACAACAGGCATTTAGATTATACTCGACAGTCCGTTAGAAACAACATACAACAGACATGTAGATTATACCCGACAGTTCGTTAGAAACAACATACAACAGACATGTAGATTATACTCGACCGTCCGTTTGAAACAACATACAACAGACATGTAGATTATACTCGACAGTCTGTTAGAAACAACATACAACAGACATGGAGATTACACTCGACAGTCCGTTAGAAACAACATACAACAGACATGTAGATTATACTCGACAGTCCGTTAGAAACAACATACAACAGATATGTAGATTATACTCAACAGTCCGTTAGAAACAACATACAACAGACATGTAGATTATACTCGACAGTCCGTTAGAAACAATATACAACAGACATATAGATTATACTCGACAGTCCGTTAGAAACAACATACAACATACATGTAGATTATACTCGACAGTCCGTTAGAAACAACATACAACAGACATGTAGATTATACTCGACAGTCCGTTAGAAACAACATACAACAGACATGTAGATTATACTAGACAGTCCGTTAGAAAAAACATACAACAGACATATAGATTATACTCGACAGTCCGTTGGAAACAACATACAACATACATGGAGATTATACTCGACAGTCCGTTAGAAAAAACATACAACAGACATGTAGAATATACTCGACAGTTCGTTAGAAACAACATACAACAGACATGTAGATTATACTCGACAGTCCGTTAGAAACAACATACAACAGACATTTATATTATACTCGACAGTTAGTTAGAAACAGCATACAACAGACATGTAGATGATACTCGACAGTCCGTTTGAAACAACATACAACAGACATGTAGATTATACTCGACAGTCTGTTAGAAACAACATACAACAGACATGTAGATTATACTTGACAGTCCGTTAGAAACAACATACAACAGACATTTAGATTATACTCGACAGTCCGTTAGAAACAACATACAACAGACATGTAGATTATAACCGACAGTCCGTTAGAAATAACATACAACAGACATGTAGAATATACTCGACAGTCCGTTAGATACAACATACAACAGACATGTAGATTATACTCGACAGTTCGTTAGAAACAACATACAACGGACATGTAGATTATACTCGACAGTCCGTTAGAAACAACATACAACAGACATTTAGATTATACTCGACAGTCCGTTAGAAACAACATACAACAGACATGTAGATTATACTCGACAGTCCGTTAGAAACAACATACAACAGACATGTAGATAATACTCGACAGTCCGTTAGAAACAACATACAACAGACATGTAGATTATACTCGACAGTCCGTTAGAAACAACATACATCAGACATGTAGATTATACTCGACCGTCCGTTTGAAACAACATACAACAGACATGTAGATTATACTCGACAGTCTGTTAGAAACAACGTACAACAAACATGGAGATTATACTCTACAGTCCGTTAGAAACAACATACAACAGACATGTAGATTATACTCGACAGTCCGTTAGAAACAACATACAACAGATATGTAGATTATACTCAACAGTCCGTTAGAAACAACATACAACAGACATGTAGATTATACTCGACAGTCCGTTAGAAACAATATACAACAGACATATAGATTATACTCGACAGTCCGTTAGAAACAACATACAACAGACATGTAAATTATACTCGACAGTCCGTTATAAACAACATACAGCAGACATGTAGATTATACTTGACAGTTCGTTAGAAACAACATACAATAGACATTTGGATTATACTCGACAGTCCGTTAGAAACAACATACAACAGACATGTAGATTATACTCGACAGTCCGTTAGAAACAACATACAACAGACATGTAGATTATACTCGACAGTCCGTTAGAAACAACATACAACAGACATGTAGATTATACTCGACAGTCCGTTTGAAACAACATACAACAGACATGTAGATTATACTCGACAGTCTGTTAGAAACAATATACAACAGACATGGAGATTATACTCGACAGTCCGTTAGAAACAACATACAACAGACATGTAGATTATACTCGACAGTCCGTTAGAAACAACATACAACAGACATGTAGAATATACTCGACAGTCCGTTAGAAACAACATACAACAGACATGTAGATTATACTCGACAGTCCGTTAGAAACAACATACAACAGACATGTAGATTATACTCGACAGTCCGTTAGAAACAACATACAACAGACATGTAGATTATACTCGACAGTCCGTTAGAAACAACATACAACAGACATGTATATTATACTCGACAGTCCGTTAGAAACAACATACAACAGACATGTAGATTATACTAGACAGTCCGTTAGAAACAACATAAAACAGACATATAGATTATACTCGACAGTCCGTTAGAAACAACATACAACATACATGGAGATTATACTCGACAGTCCGTTAGAAAATACATACAACAGACATGTAGAATATACTCGACAGTTCGTTAGAAACAACATACAACAGACATGTAGATTATACTCGACAGTCCGTTAGAAACAACATACAACAGACATTTATATTATACTCGACAGTTCGTTAGAAACAGCATACAACAGACATGTAGATTATACTCGACAGTCCGTTTGAAACAACATACAACAGACATGTAGATTATACTCGACCGTCCGTTTGAAACAACATACAACAGACATGTAGATTATACTCGACCGTCTGTTAGAAACAACATACAACAGACATGGAGATTATACTCGACAGTCCGTTAGAAACAACATACAACAGACATGTAGATTATACTCGACAGTCCGTTAGAAACAACATACAACAGATATGTAGATTATACTCAACAGTCCGTTAGAAACAACATACAACAGACATGTAGATTATACTCGACAGTCCGTTAGAAACAATATACAACAGACATATAGATTATACTCGACAGTCCGTTAGAAACAACATACAACAGACATGTAGATTATACTCGACAGTCCGTTAGAAACAACATACAACAGACATGTAGATTATACTCGACAGTCCGTTAGAAACAACATACAACAGACATGTAGATTATACTTGACAGTCCGTTAGAAACAACATACAACAGGCATTTAGATTATACTCGACAGTCCATTAGAAACAACATACAACAGACATGTAGATTATACCCAACAGTTCGTTAGAAACAACATACAACAGACATGTAGATTATACTCGACCGTCCGTTTGAAACAACATACAACAGACATGTAGATTATACTCGACAGTCTGTTAGAAACAACATACAACAGACATGGAGATTATACTCGACAGTCCGTTAGAAACAACATACAACAGACATGTAGATTATACTCGACAGTCCGTTAGAAACAACATACAACAGATATGTAGATTATACTCAACAGTCCGTTAGAAACAACATACAACAGACATGTAGATTATACTCGACAGTCCGTTAGAAACAATATACAACAGACATATAGATTATACTCGACAGTCCGTTAGAAACAACATACAACAGACATGTAGATTATACTCGACAGTCCGTTAGAAACAACATACAACAGACATGTAGATTATACTCGACAGTCCGTTAGAAACAACATACAACAGACATGTAGATTATACTAGACAGTCCGTTAGAAACAACATACAACAGACATATAGATTATACTCGACAGTCCGTTAGAAACAACATACAACATACATGGAGATTATACTCGACAGTCCGTTAGAAAAAACATACAACAGACATGTAGAATATACTCGACAGTTCGTTAGAAACAACATACAACAGACATGTAGATTATACTCGACAGTCCGTTAGAAACAACATACAACAGACATTTATATTATACTCGACAGTTCGTTAGAAACAGCATACAACAGACATGTAGATGATACTCGACAGTCGTTTGAAACAACATACAACAGACATGTAGATTATACTCGACAGTCTGTTAGAAACAACATACAACAGACATGTAGATTATACTTGACAGTCCGTTAGAAACAACATACAACAGACATTTAGATTATACTCGACAGTCCGTTAGAAACAACATACAACAGACATGTAGATTATAACCGACAGTCCGTTAGAAACAACATACAACAGACATGTAGAATATACTCGACAGTCCGTTAGAAACAACATACAACAGACATGTAGATTATACTCGACAGTTCGTTAGAAACAACATACAACGGACATGTAGATTATACTCGACAGTCCGTTAGAAACAACATACAACAGACATTTAGATTATACTCGACAGTCCGTTAGAAACAACATACAACAGACATGTAGATTATACTCGACAGTCCGTTAGAAACAACATACAACAGACATGTAGATAATACTCGACAGTCCGTTAGAAACAACATACAACAGACATGTAGATTATACTCGACAGTCCGTTAGAAACAACATACATCAGACATGTAGATTATACTCGACCGTCCGTTTGAAACAACATACAACAGACATGTAGATTATACTCGACAGTCTGTTAGAAACAACATACAACAAACATGGAGATTATACTCTACAGTCCGTTAGAAACAACATACAACAGACATGTAGATTATACTCGACAGTCCGTTAGAAACAACATACAACAGATATGTAGATTATACTCAACAGTCCGTTAGAAACAACATACAACAGACATGTAGATTATACTCGAGAGTCCGTTAGAAACAATATACAACAGACATATAGATTATACTCGACAGTCCGTTAGAAACAACATACAACAGACATGTAGATTATACTCGACATTCCGTTATAAACAACATACAGCAGACATGTAGATTATACTCGACAGTCCGTTAGAAACAACATACAACAGACATGTAGATTACACTCGACAGTCCGTTAGAAACAACATACAACAGACATGTAGATTATACTCGACAGTCCGTTTGAAACAACATACAACAGACATGTAGATTATACTCGACCGTCTGTTAGAAACAACATACAACAGACATGTAGATTATACTTGACAGTCCGTTAGAAACAACATACAACAGACATTTGGATTATACTCGACAGTCCGTTAGAAACAACATACAACAGACATGTAGATTATACCCGACAGTCCGTTAGAAACAACATACAACAGACATGTAGAATATACTCGCCAGTCCGTTAGAAACAACATACAACAGACATGTAGATTATACTCGACAGTTCGTTAGAAACAACATACAACGGACATGTAGATTATACTCGACAGTTTGTTAGAAACAACATACAACAGACATGTAGATTATACTCGACAGTCCGTTAGAAACAACATACAACAGACATGTAGATTATACTCGACAGTCCGTTAGAAACAACATACAACAGACATGTAGATTATACTCGACAGTCCGTTAGAAACAACATACAACAGACATGTATATTATACTCGACAGTCCGTTAGAAACAACATACAACAGACATGTAGATTATACTCGACAGTCCGTTTGAAACAACATACAACAGACATGTAGATTATACTCGACAGTCTGTTAGAAACAATATACAACAGACATGGAGATTATACTCGACAGTCCGTTAGAAACAACATACAACAGACATGTAGATTATACTCGACAGTTCGTTAGAAACAACATACAACAGACATGTAGATTATACTCGACAGTCCGTTAGAAACAACATACAACAGACATGTAGAATATACTCGACAGTCCGTTAGAAACAACATACAACAGACATGTAGATTATACTCGACAGTCCGTTAGAAACAACATACAACAGACATGTAGATTATACTCGACAGTCCGTTAGAAACAACATACAACAGACATGTAGATTATACTCGACAGTCCGTTAGAAACAACATACAACAGACATGTAGATTATACTAGACAGTCCGTTAGAAACAACATACAACAGACATATAGATTATACTCGACAGTCCGTTAGAAACAACATACAACATACATGGAGATTATACTCGACAGTCCGTTAGAAAAAACATACAACAGATATGTAGAATATACTCGACAGTTCGTTAGAAACAACATACAACAGACATGTAGATTATACTCGACAGTCCGTTAGAAACAACATACAACAGACATTTATATTATACTCGACAGTTCGTTAGAAACAGCATACAACAGACATGTAGATTATACTCGACAGTCCGTTTGAAACAACATACAACAGACATGTAGATTATACTCGACCGTCCGTTTGAAACAACATACAACAGACATGTAGATTATACTCGACAGTCCGTTAGAAACAACATACAACAGACATGTATATTATACTCGACAGTCCGTTAGAAACAACATACAACAGACATGTAGATTATACTCGACAGTCCGTTAGAAACAACATACAACAGACATGTAGATTATACTCGACAGTCCGTTAGAAACAACATACAACAGACATGTAGATTATACTCGACAGTCCGTTAGAAACAACATACAACAGACATGTAGATTATACTCGACAGTCCGTTAGAAACAACATACAACAGACATGTAGATTATACTCGACAGTCCGTTAGAAACAACATACAACAGACATGTAGATTATACTCGACAGTCCGTTAGAAACAACATACAACAGACATGTAGATTATACTAGACAGTCCGTTAGAAACAACATACAACAGACATATAGATTATACTCGACAGTCCGTTAGAAACAACATACAACATACATGGAGATTATACTCGACAGTCCGTTAGAAAAAACATACAACAGACATGTAGAATATACTCGACAGTTCGTTAGAAACAACATACAACAGACATGTAGATTATACTCGACAGTCCGTTAGAAACAACATACAACAGACATTTATATTATACTCGACAGTTCGTTAGAAACAGCATACAACAGACATGTAGATGATACTCGACAGTCCGTTTGAAACAACATACAACAGACATGTAGATTATACTCGACAGTCTGTTAGAAACAACATACAACAGACATGTAGATTATACTTGACAGTCCGTTAGAAACAACATACAACAGACATTTAGATTATACTCGACAGTCCGTTAGAAACAACATACAACAGACATGTAGATTATAACCGACAGTCCGTTAGAAACAACATACAACAGACATGTAGAATATACTCGACAGTCCGTTAGAAACAACATACAACAGACATGTAGATTATACTCGACAGTTCGTTAGAAACAACATACAACGGACATGTAGATTATACTCGACAGTCCGTTAGAAACAACATACAACAGACATTTAGATTATACTCGACAGTCCGTTAGAAACAACATACAACAGACATGTAGATTATACTCGACAGTCCGTTAGAAACAACATACAACAGACATGTAGATAATACTCGACAGTCCGTTAGAAACAACATACAACAGACATGTAGATTATACTCGACAGTCCGTTAGAAACAACATACATCAGACATGTAGATTATACTCGACCGTCCGTTTGAAACAACATACAACAGACATGTAGATTATACTCGACAGTCTGTTAGAAACAACATACAACAAACATGGAGATTATACTCTACAGTCCGTTAGAAACAACATACAACAGACATGTAGATTATACTCGACAGTCCGTTAGAAACAACATACAACAGATATGTAGATTATACTCATCAGTCCGTTAGAAACAACATACAACAGACATGTAGATTATACTCGACAGTCCGTTAGAAACAATATACAACAGACATATAGATTATACTCGACAGTCCGTTAGAAACAACATACAACAGACATGTAGATTATACTCGACATTCCGTTATAAACAACATACAGCAGACATGTAGATTATACTCGACAGTCCGTTAGAAACAACATACAACAGACATGTAGATTACACTCGACAGTCCGTTAGAAACAACATACAACAGACATGTAGATTATACTCGACAGTCCGTTTGAAACAACATACAACAGACATGTAGATTATACTCGACCGTCTGTTAGAAACAACATACAACAGACATGTAGATTATACTTGACAGTCCGTTAGAAACAACATACAACAGACATTTGGATTATACTCGACAGTCCGTTAGAAACAACATACAACAGACATGTAGATTATACCCGACAGTCCGTTAGAAACAACATACAACAGACATGTAGAATATACTCGCCAGTCCGTTAGAAACAACATACAACAGACATGTAGATTATACTCGACAGTTCGTTAGAAACAACATACAACGGACATGTAGATTATACTCGACAGTTTGTTAGAAACAACATACAACAGACATGTAGATTATACTCGACAGTCCGTTAGAAACAACATACAACAGACATGTAGATTATACTCGACAGTCCGTTAGAAACAACATACAACAGACATGTAGATTATACTCGACAGTCCGTTAGAAACAACATACAACAGACATGTATATTATACTCGACAGTCCGTTAGAAACAACATACAACAGACATGTAGATTATACTCGACAGTCCGTTTGAAACAACATACAACAGACATGTAGATTATACTCGACAGTCTGTTAGAAACAATATACAACAGACATGGAGATTATACTCGACAGTCCGTTAGAAACAACATACAACAGACATGTAGATTATACTCGACAGTTCGTTAGAAACAACATACAACAGACATGTAGATTATACTCGACAGTCCGTTAGAAACAACATACAACAGACATGTAGAATATACTCGACAGTCCGTTAGAAACAACATACAACAGACATGTAGATTATACTCGACAGTCCGTTAGAAACAACATACAACAGACATGTAGATTATACTCGACAGTCCGTTAGAAACAACATACAACAGACATGTAGATTATACTCGACAGTCCGTTAGAAACAACATACAACAGACATGTATATTATACTCGACAGTCCGTTAGAAACAACATACAACAGACATGTAGATTATACTAGACAGTCCGTTAGAAACAACATACAACAGACATATAGATTATACTCGACAGTCCGTTAGAAACAACATACAACATACATGGAGATTATACTCGACAGTCCGTTAGAAAAAACATACAACAGATATGTAGAATATACTCGACAGTTCGTTAGAAACAACATACAACAGACATGTATATTATACTCGACAGTCCGTTAGAAACAACATACAACAGACATTTATATTATACTCGACAGTTCGTTAGAAACAGCATACAACAGACATGTAGATTATACTCGACAGTCCGTTTGAAACAACATACAACAGACATGTAGATTATACTCGACCGTCCGTTTGAAACAACATACAACAGACATGTAGATTATACTCGACAGTCTGTTAGAAACAACATACAACAGACATGGAGATTATACTCGACAGTCCATTAGAAACAACATACAACAGACATGTAGATTATACTCGACAGTCCGTTAGAAACAACATACAACAGATATGTAGATTATACTCAACAGTCCGTTAGAAACAACATACAACAGACATGTAGATTATACTCGACAGTCCGTTAGAAACAATATACAACAGACATATAGATTATACTCGACAGTCCGTTAGAAACAACATACAACAGACATGTAGATTATACTCGACAGTCCGTTAGAAACAACATACAACAGACATGTAGATTATACTCGACAGTCCGTTAGAAACAACATACAACAGACATGTAGATTATACTTGACGGTCCGTTAGAAACAACATACAACAGGCATTTAGATTATACTCGACAGTCCGTTAGAAACAACATACAACAGACATGTAGATTATACCCGACAGTTCGTTAGAAACAACATACAACAGACATGTAGATTATACTCGACAGTCCGTTTGAAACAACATACAACAGACATGTAGATTATACTCGACAGTCTGTTAGAAACAACATACAACAGACATGGAGATTATACTCGACAGTCCGTTAGAAACAACATACAACAGACATGTAGATTATACTCGACAGTCCGTTAGAAACAACATACAACAGACATGTAGATTATACTCGACAGTCCGTTAGAAACAAAATACAACAGACATGTAGATTATACTCGACAGTCCGTTAGAAACAACATACAACAGACATGTAGATTATACTCGACAGTCCGTTAGAAACAACATACAACAGACATGTAGATTATACTCGACAGTCCGTTAGAAACAACATACAACAGACATGTAGATTATACTAGACAGTCCGTTAGAAACAACATACAACAGACATATAGATTATACTCGACAGTCCGTTAGAAACAACATACAACATACATGGAGATTATACTCGACAGTCCGTTAGAAAAAACATACAACAGACATGTAGAATATACTCGACAGTTCGTTAGAAACAACATACAACAGACATGTAGATTATACTCGACAGTCCGTTAGAAACAACATACAACAGACATTTATATTATACTCGACAGTTCGTTAGAAACAGCATACAACAGACATGTAGATGATACTCGACAGTCCGTTTGAAACAACATACAACAGACATGTAGATTATACTCGACAGTCTGTTAGAAACAACATACAACAGACATGTAGATTATACTTGACAGTCCGTTAGAAACAACATACAACAGACATTTAGATTATACTCGACAGTCCGTTAGAAACAACATACAACAGACATGTAGATTATAACCGACAGTCCGTTAGAAACAACATACAACAGACATGTAGAATATACTCGACAGTCCGTTAGAAACAACATACAACAGACATGTAGATTATACTCGACAGTTCGTTAGAAACAACATACAACGGACATGTAGATTATACTCGACAGTCCGTTAGAAACAACATACAACAGACATTTAGATTATACTCGACAGTCCGTTAGAAACAACATACAACAGACATGTAGATTATACTCGACAGTCCGTTAGAAACAACATACAACAGACATGTAGATAATACTCGACAGTCCGTTAGAAACAACATACAACAGACATGTAGATTATACTCGACAGTCCGTTAGAAACAACATACATCAGACATGTAGATTATACTCGACCGTCCGTTTGAAACAACATACAACAGACATGTAGATTATACTCGACAGTCTGTTAGAAACAACATACAACAAACATGGAGATTATACTCTACAGTCCGTTAGAAACAACATACAACAGACATGTAGATTATACTCGACAGTCCGTTAGAAACAACATACAACAGATATGTAGATTATACTCAACAGTCCGTTAGAAACAACATACAACAGACATGTAGATTATACTCGACAGTCCGTTAGAAACAATATACAACAGACATATAGATTATACTCGACAGTCCGTTAGAAACAACATACAACAGACATGTAGATTATACTCGACATTCCGTTATAAACAACATACAGCAGACATGTAGATTATACTCGACAGTCCGTTAGAAACAACATACAACAGACATGTAGATTACACTCGACAGTCCGTTAGAAACAACATACAACAGACATGTAGATTATACTCGACAGTCCGTTTGAAACAACATACAACAGACATGTAGATTATACTCGACCGTCTGTTAGAAACAACATACAACAGACATGTAGATTATACTTGACAGTCCGTTAGAAACAACATACAACAGACATTTGGATTATACTCGACAGTCCGTTAGAAACAACATACAACAGACATGTAGATTATACCCGACAGTCCGTTAGAAACAACATACAACAGACATGTAGAATATACTCGCCAGTCCGTTAGAAACAACATACAACAGACATGTAGATTATACTCGACAGTTCGTTAGAAACAACATACAACGAACATGTAGATTATACTCGACAGTTTGTTAGAAACAACATACAACAGACATGTAGATTATACTCGACAGTCCGTTAGAAACAACATACAACAGACATGTAGATTATACTCGACAGTCCGTTAGAAACAACATACAACAGACATGTAGATTATACTCGACAGTCCGTTAGAAACAACATACAACAGACATGTATATTATACTCGACAGTCCGTTAGAAACAACATACAACAGACATGTAGATTATACTCGACAGTCCGTTTGAAACAACATACAACAGACATGTAGATTATACTCGACAGTCTGTTAGAAACAATATACAACAGACATGGAGATTATACTCGACAGTCCGTTAGAAACAACATACAACAGACATGTAGATTATACTCGACAGTTCGTTAGAAACAACATACAACAGACATGTAGATTATACTCGACAGTCCGTTAGAAACAACATACAACAGACATGTAGAATATACTCGACAGTCCGTTAGAAACAACATACAACAGACATGTAGATTATACTCGACAGTCCGTTAGAAACAACATACAACAGACATGTAGATTATACTCGACAGTCCGTTAGAAACAACATACAACAGACATGTAGATTATACTCGACAGTTCGTTAGAAACAACATACAACAGACATGTATATTATACTCGACAGTCCGTTAGAAACAACATACAACAGACATGTAGATTATACTAGACAGTCCGTTAGAAACAACATACAACAGACATATAGATTATACTCGACAGTCCGTTAGAAACAACATACAACATACATGGAGATTATACTCGACAGTCCGTTAGAAAAAACATACAACAGATATGTAGAATATACTCGACAGTTCGTTAGAAACAACATACAACAGACATGTAGATTATACTCGACAGTCCGTTAGAAACAACATACAACAGACATTTATATTATACTCGACAGTTCGTTAGAAACAGCATACAACAGACTTGTAGATTATACTCGACAGTCCGTTTGAAACAACATACAACAGACATGTAGATTATACTCGACCGTCCGTTTGAAACAACATACAACAGACATGTAGATTATACTCGACAGTCTGTTAGAAACAACATACAACAGACATGGAGATTATACTCGACAGTCCATTAGAAACAACATACAACAGACATGTAGATTATACTCGACAGTCCGTTAGAAACAACATACAACAGATATGTAGATTATACTCAACAGTCCGTTAGAAACAACATACAACAGACATGTAGATTATACTCGACAGTCCGTTAGAAACAATATACAACAGACATATAGATTATACTCGACAGTCCGTTAGAAACAACATACAACAGACATGTAGATTATACTCGACAGTCCGTTAGAAACAACATACAACAGACATGTAGATTATACTCGACAGTCCGTTAGAAACAACATACAACAGACATGTAGATTATACTTGACAGTCCGTTAGAAACAACATACAACAGGCATTTAGATTATACTCGACAGTCCGTTAGAAACAACATACAACAGACATGTAGATTATACTCGACAGTTCGTTAGAAACAACATACAACAGACATGTAGATTATACTCGACAGTCCGTTTGAAACAACATACAACAGACATGTAGATTATACTCGACAGTCTGTTAGAAACAACATACAACAGACATGGAGATTATACTCGACAGTCCGTTAGAAACAACATACAACAGACATGTAGATTATACTCGACAGTCCGTTAGAAACAACATACAACAGATATGTAGATTGTACTCAACAGTCCGTTAGAAACAACATACAACAGACATGTAGATTATACTCGACAGTCCGTTAGAAACAATATACAACAGACATATAGATTATACTCGACAGTCCGTTAGAAACAACATACAACAGACATGTAGATTATACTCGACAGTCCGTTAGAAACAACATACAACAGACATGTAGATTATACTCGACAGTCCGTTAGAAACAACATACAACAGACATGTAGATTATACTAGACAGTCCGTTAGAAACAACATACAACAGACATATAGATTATACTCGACAGTCCGTTAGAAACAACATACAACATACATGGAGATTATACTTGACAGTCCGTTAGAAAAAACATACAACTGACATGTAGAATATACTCGACAGTTCGTTAGAAACAACATACAACAGACATGTAGATTATACTCGACAGTCCGTTAGAAACAACATACAACAGACATTTATATTATACTCGACAGTTCGTTAGAAACAGCATACAACAGACATGTAGATGATACTCGACAGTCCGTTTGAAACAACATACAACAGACATGTGGATTATACTCGACAGTCTGTTAGAAACAACATACAACAGACATGTAGATTATACTTGACAGTCCGTTAGAAACAACATACAACAGACATTTAGATTATACTCGACAGTCCGTTAGAAACAACATACAACAGACATGTAGATTATAACCGACAGTCCGTTAGAAACAACATACAACAGACATGTAGAATATACTCGACAGTCCGTTAGAAACAACATACAACAGACATGTAGATTATACTCGACAGTTCGTTAGAAACAACATACAACGGACATGTAGATTATACTCGACAGTCCGTCAGAAACAACATACAACAGACATTTAGATTATACTCGACAGTCCGTTAGAAACAACATACAACAGACATGTAGATTATACTCGACAGTCCGTTAGAAACAACATACAACAGACATGTAGATAATACTCGACAGTCCGTTAGAAACAACATACAACAGACATGTAGATTATACTCGACAGTCCGTTAGAAACAACATACTTCAGACATGTAGATTATACTCGACCGTCCGTTTGAAACAACATACAACAGACATGTAGATTATACTCGACAGTCTGTTAGAAACAACATACAACAAACATGGAGTTTATACTCTACAGTCCGTTAGAAACAACATACAACAGACATGTAGATTATACTCGACAGTCCGTTAGAAACAACATACAACAGATATGTATATTATACTCAACAGTCCGTTAGAAACAACATACAACAGACATGTAGATTATACTCGACAGTTCGTTAGAAACAATATACAACAGACATATATATTATACTCGACAGTCCGTTAGAAACAACATACAACAGACATGTAGATTATACTCGATAGTCCGTTATAAACAACATACAGCAGACATGTAGATTATACTCGACAGTCCGTTAGAAACAACATACAACAGACATGTAGATTACACTCGACAGTCCGTTAGAAACAACATACAACAGACATGTAGATTATACTCGACAGTCCGTTTGAAACAACATACAACAGACATGTAGATTATACTCGACCGTCTGTTAGAAACAACATACAACAGACATGTAGATTATACTTGACAGTTCGTTAGAAACAACATACAACAGACATTTGGATTATACTCGACAGTCCGTTAGAAACAACATACAACAGACATGTAGATTATACTCGACAGTCCGTTAGAAACAACATACAACAGACATGTAGATTATACTCGACAGTCCGTTAGAAACAACATACAACAGACATGTAGATTATACTAGACAGTCCGTTAGAAACAACATACAACAGACATATAGATTATACTCGACAGTCCGTTAGAAACAACATACAACATACATGGAGATTATACTCGACAGTCCGTTAGAAAAAACATACAACTGACATGTAGAATATACTCGACAGTTCGTTAGAAACAACATACAACAGACATGTAGATTATACTCGACAGTCCGTTAGAAACAACATACAACAGACATTTATATTATACTCGACAGTTCGTTAGAAACAGCATACAACAGACATGTAGATGATACTCGACAGTCCGTTTGAAACAACATACAACAGACATGTGGATTATACTCGACAGTCTGTTAGAAACAACATACAACAGACATGTAGATTATACTTGACAGTCCGTTAGAAACAACATACAACAGACATTTAGATTATACTCGACAGTCCGTTAGAAACAACATACAACAGACATGTAGATTATAACCGACAGTCCGTTAGAAACAACATACAACAGACATGTAGAATATACTCGACAGTCCGTTAGAAACAACATACAACAGACATGTAGATTATACTCGACAGTTCGTTAGAAACAACATACAACGGACATGTAGATTATACTCGACAGTCCGTCAGAAACAACATACAACAGACATTTAGATTATACTCGACAGTCCGTTAGAAACAACATACAACAGACATGTAGATAATACTCGACAGTCCGTTAGAAACAACATACAACAGACATGTAGATTATACTCGACAGTCCGTTAGAAACAACATACATCAGACATGTAGATTATACTCGACCGTCCGTTTGAAACAACATACAACAGACATGTAGATTATACTCGACAGTCTGTTAGAAACAACATACAACAAACATGGAGTTTATACTCTACAGTCCGTTAGAAACAACATACAACAGACATGTAGATTATACTCGACAGTCCGTTAGAAACAACATACAACAGATATGTATATTATACTCAACAGTCCGTTAGAAACAACATACAACAGACATGTAGATTATACTCGACAGTTCGTTAGAAACAATATACAACAGACATATAGATTATACTCGACAGTCCGTTAGAAACAACATACAACAGACATGTAGATTATACTCGATAGTCCGTTATAAACAACATACAGCAGACATGTAGATTATACTCGACAGTCCGTTAGAAACAACATACAACAGACATGTAGATTACACTCGACAGTCCGTTAGAAACAACATACAACAGACATGTAGATTATACTCGACAGTCCGTTTGAAACAACATACAACAGACATGTAGATTATACTCGACCGTCTGTTAGAAACAACATACAACAGACATGTAGATTATACTTGACAGTTCGTTAGAAACAACATACAACAGACATTTGGATTATACTCGACAGTCCGTTAGAAACAACATACAACAGACATGTAGATTATACCCGACAGTCCGTTAGAAACAACATACAACAAACATGGAGTTTATACTCTACAGTCCGTTAGAAACAACATACAACAGACATGTAGATTATACTCGACAGTCCGTTAGAAACAACATACAACAGATATGTAGATTATACTCAACAGTCCGTTAGAAACAACATACAACAGACATGTAGATTATACTCGACAGTTCGTTAGAAACAATATACAACAGACATATAGATTATACTCGACAGTCCGTTAGAAACAACATACAACAGACATGTAGATTATACTCGATAGTCCGTTATAAACAACATACAGCAGACATGTAGATTATACTCGACAGTCCGTTAGAAACAACATACAACAGACATGTAGATTACACTCGACAGTCCGTTAGAAACAACATACAACAGACATGTAGATTATACTCGACAGTTCGTTTGAAACAACATACAACAGACATGTAGATTATACTCGACCGTCTGTTAGAAACAACATACAACAGACATGTAGATTATACTTGACAGTTCGTTAGAAACAACATACAACAGACATTTGGATTATACTCGACAGTCCGTTAGAAACAACATACAACAGACATGTAGATTATACCCGACAGTCCGTTAGAAACAACATACAACAGACATGTAGAATATACTCGACAGTCCGTTAGAAACAACATACAACAGACATGTAGATTATACCCGACAGTCCGTTAGAAACAACATACAACAGACATGTAGAATATACTCGACAGTTCGTTAGAAACAACATACAACAGACATGTAGATTATACCCGACAGTTCGTTAGAAACAACATACAACAGACATGTAGAATATACTCGACAGTCCGTTAGAAACAACATACAACAGACATGTAGATTATACTCGACAGTCCGTTAGAAACAACATACAACAGACATGTAGATTATACTCGACAGTCCGTTCGAAACAACATACAACAGACATTTAGATTATACTCGACAGTCCGTTAGAAACAACATACAACAGACATGTAGATTATACTCGACAGTCCGTTATAAACAATATACAGCAGACATGTAGATTATACTCGACAGTCCGTTAGAAACAACATACAACAGACATGTAGATTATACTCGACAGTCTGTTAGAAACAACATACAACAGACATGTAGATTATACTTGACAGTCCGTTAGAAACAACATACAACAGACATTTAGATTATACTCGACAGTCCGTTAGAAACAACATACAACAGACATGTATATTATACCCGACAGTCCGTTAGAAACAACATACAACAGACATGTAGAATATACTCGACAGTCCGTTAGAAACAACATACAACAGACATGTAGATTATACTCGACAGTTCGTTAGAAACAACATACAACAGACATGTAGATTATACTCGACAGTCCGTTAGAAACAACATACAACGGACATGTACATTATACTCGACAGTCCGTTAGAAACAACATACAACAGACATGTAGATTATACTCGACAGTCCGTTAGAAACAACATACAACAGACATGTAGATTATACTCGATAGTCCGTTATAAACAACATACAGCAGACATGTAGATTATACTCGACAGTCCGTTAGAAACAACATACAACAGACATGTAGATTACACTCGACAGTCCGTTAGAAACAACATACAACAGACATGTAGATTATACTCGACAGTCCGTTTGAAACAACATACAACAGACATGTAGATTATACTCGACCGTCTGTTAGAAACAACATACAACAGACATGTAGATTATACTTGACAGTTCGTTAGAAACAACATACAACAGACATTTGGATTATACTCGACAGTCCGTTAGAAACAACATACAACAGACATGTAGATTATACCCGACAGTCCGTTAGAAACAACATACAACAGACATGTAGAATATACTCGACAGTCCGTTAGAAACAACATACAACAGACATGTAGATTATACCCGACAGTCCGTTAGAAACAACATACAACAGACATGTAGAATATACTCGACAGTTCGTTAGAAACAACATACAACAGACATGTAGATTATACCCGACAGTTCGTTAGAAACAACATACAACAGACATGTAGAATATACTCGACAGTCCGTTAGAAACAACATACAACAGACATGTAGATTATACTCGACAGTCCGTTAGAAACAACATACAACAGACATGTAGATTATACTCGACAGTCCGTTCGAAACAACATACAACAGACATTTAGATTATACTCGACAGTCCGTTAGAAACAACATACAACAGACATGTAGATTATACTCGACAGTCCGTTATAAACAATATACAGCAGACATGTAGATTATACTCGACAGTCCGTTAGAAACAACATACAACAGACATGTAGATTATACTCGACAGTCTGTTAGAAACAACATACAACAGACATGTAGATTATACTTGACAGTCCGTTAGAAACAACATACAACAGACATTTAGATTATACTCGACAGTCCGTTAGAAACAACATACAACAGACATGTATATTATACCCGACAGTCCGTTAGAAACAACATACAACAGACATGTAGATTATACTCGACAGTTCGTTAGAAACAACATACAACAGACATGTAGATTATACTCGACAGTCCGTTAGAAACAACATACAACGGACATGTACATTATACTCGACAGTCCGTTAGAAACAACATACAACAGACATGTAGATTATACTCGACAGTCCGTTAGAAACAACATACAACAGACATGTAGATTATACTCGACAGTCCGTTAGAAACAACATACAACAGACATGTAGATTATACTCAACAGTCCGTTAGAAACAACATACAACAGACATGAAGATTATACTCGACAGTCCGTTTGAAACAACATACAACAGACATGTAGATTATACTCGACAGTCTGTTAGAAACAACATACAACAGACATGGAGATTATACTCGACAGTCCGTTAGAAACAACATACAACAGACATGTAGATTATACTCGACAGTCCGTTAGAAACAACATACAACAGACATGTAGATCATACTCGACAGTCCGTTAGAAACAACATACAACAGACATGTAGATTATACTCGACAGTCCGTTATAAACAATATACAGCAGACATGTAGATTATACTCGACAGTCCGTTAGAAACAACATACAACAGACATGTAGATTATACTCGACAGTCCGTTAGAAACAACATACAACAGACATGTAGATTATACTCGACAGTCCGTTAGAAACAACATACAACAGACATGTAGATTATACTCGACAGTCCGTTCGAAACAACATACAACAGACATGTAGATTATACTCGACAGTCCGTTTGAAACAACATACAACAGACATGTAGATTATACTCGACAGTCTGTTAGAAACAACATACAACAGACATGGAGATTATACTCGACAGTCCGTTAGAAACAACATACAACAGACATGTAGATTATACTCGACAGTCCGTTAGAAACAACATACAACAGACATGTAGATTATACTCGACAGTCCGTTAGAAACAACATACAACAGACATGTAGAATATACTCGAAAGTCCGTTAGAAACAACATACAACAGACATTTAGATTATACTCGACAGTCCGTTAGAAACAACATACAACAGACATGTAGATTATACTCGACAGTCCGTTAGAAACAACATACAACAGACATGTAGATTATACTCGACAGTCCGTTAGAAACAACATACAACAGCCATGTAGATTATACTCAACAGTACGTTAGAAACAACATACAACAGACATGTAGATTATACTCGACAGTCCGTTAGAAACAACATACAACAGACATATAGATTATACTCGACAGTCCGTTAGAAACAACATACAACAGACATGTAGATTATACTCGACAGTCGTTAGAAACAACATACAACATACATGTAGATTACACTCGACAGTCCGTTAGAAACAACATACAACAGACATGTAGATTATACTCGACATTCCGTTAGAAACAACATACAACAGACATGTAGATTATACTCGACAGTCCGTTAGAAACAACATACAACAGACATGTAGATTATACTCGACAGTCCGTTAGAAACAACATACAACAGACATGTAGATTATACTTGACAGTCCGTTAGAAACAACATACAACAGGCATTTAGATTATACTCGACAGTTCGTTAGAAACAACATACAACAGACATGTAGATTATACTCGACAGTCCGTTAGAAACAACATACAACAGATATGTAGAATATACTCGACAGTCCGTTAGAAACAACATACAACAGACATGTAGATTATACCCGACAGTCCGTTAGAAACAACATACAACAGACATGTAGAATATACTCGACAGTCCGTTAGAAACAACATACAACAGACATGTAGATTATACTCGACAGTCCGTTAGAAACAACATACAACAGACATGTAGATTATACTCGACAGTCCGTTCGAAACAACATACAACAGACATTTAGATTATACTCGACAGTCCGTTAGAAACAACATACAACAGACATGTAGATTATACTCGACAGTCCGTTATAAACAATATACAGCAGACATGTAGATTATACTCGACAGTCCGTTAGAAACAACATACAACAGACATGTAGATTATACTCGACAGTCTGTTAGAAACAACATACAACAGACATGTAGATTATACTTGACAGTCCGTTAGAAACAACATACAACAGACATTTAGATTATACTCGACAGTCCGTTAGAAACAACATACAACAGACATGTATATTATACCCGACAGTCCGTTAGAAACAACATACAACAGACATGTAGAATATACTCGACAGTCCGTTAGAAACAACATACAACAGACATGTAGATTATACTCGACAGTCCGTTAGAAACAACATACAACAGACATGTAGATTATACTCGACAGTCCGTTAGAAACAACATACAACGGACATGTACATTATACTCGACAGTCCGTTAGAAACAACATACAACAGACATGTAGATTATACTCGACAGTCCGTTAGAAACAACATACAACAGACATGTAGATTATACTCGACAGTCCGTTAGAAACAACATACAACAGACATGTATATTATACTCGACAGTCCGTTAGAAACAACATACAACAGACATGTAGATTATACTCGACAGTCCGTTAGAAACAACATACAACAGACATGTAGATTATACTCGACAGTCCGCTAGAAACAACATACAACAGACATTTAGATTATACTCGACAGTCCGTTAGAAACAACATACAACAGACATGTAGATTATACTCGACAGTTCGTTAGAAACAACATACAACAGACATGTAGAATATACTCGACAGTCCGTTAGAAACAACATACAACAGACATGTAGATTATACTCGACAGTCCGTTAGAAACAACATACAACAGACATGTAGATTATACTCGACAGTCCGTTCGAAACAACATACAACAGACATTTAGATTATACTCGACAGTCCGTTAGAAACAACATACAACAGACATGTAGATTATACTCGACAGTCCGTTATAAACAATATACAGCAGACATGTAGATTATACTCGACAGTCCGTTAGAAACAACATACAACAGACATGTAGATTATACTCGACAGTCCGTTCGAAACAACATACAACAGACATGTAGATTATACTTGACAGTCCGTTAGAAACAACATACAACAGACATTTAGATTATACTCGACAGTCCGTTAGAAACAACATACAACAGACATGTATATTATACCCGACAGTCCGTTAGAAACAACATACAACAGACATGTAGAATATACTCGACAGTCCGTTAGAAACAACATACAACAGACATGTAGATTATACTCGACAGTCCGTTAGAAACAACATACAACAGACATGTAGATTATACTCGACAGTCCGTTAGAAACAACATACAACGGACATGTACATTATACTCGACAGTCCGTTAGAAACAACATACAACAGACATGTAGATTATACTCGACAGTCCGTTAGAAACAACATACAACAGACATGTAGATTATACTCGACAGTCCGTTAGAAACAACATACAACAGACATGTATATTATACTCGACAGTCCGTTAGAAACAACATACAACAGACATGTAGATTATACTCGACAGTCCGTTAGAAACAACATACAACAGACATGTAGATTATACTCGACAGTCCGCTAGAAACAACATACAACAGACATATAGATTTTACTCGACAGTCCGTTAGAAACAACATACAACAGACATGTAGATTATACTCGACAGTCGTTAGAAACAACATACAACATACATGTAGATTATACTCGACAGTCCGTTAGAAACAACATACAACAGACATGTAGATTATACTCGACATTCCGTTAGAAACAACATACGACAGACATGTAGATTATACTCGACAGTCCGTTAGAAACAACATACAACAGACATGTAGATTATACTCGACAGTCCGTTAGAAACAACATACAACAGACATGTAGATTATACTTGACAGTCCGTTAGAAACAACATACAACAGGCATTTAGATTATACTCCACAGTCCGTTAGAAACAACATACAACAGACATGTAGTTTATACCCGACAGTCCGTTAGAAACAACATACAACAGACATGTAGAATATACTCGACAGTCCGTTAGAAACAACATACAACAGACATGTAGATTATACTCGACAGTTCGTTAGAAACAACATACAACAGACATGTAGATTATACTCGACAGTCCGTTAGAAACAACATACAACGGACATGTACATTATACTCGACAGTCCGTTAGAAACAACATACAACAGACATGTAGATTATACTCGACAGTCCGTTAGAAACAACATACAACAGACATGTAGATTATACTCGATAGTCCGTTATAAACAACATACAGCAGACATGTAGATTATACTCGACAGTCCGTTAGAAACAACATACAACAGACATGTAGATTACACTCGACAGTCCGTTAGAAACAACATACAACAGACATGTAGATTATACTCGACAGTCCGTTTGAAACAACATACAACAGACATGTAGATTATACTCGACCGTCTGTTAGAAACAACATACAACAGACATGTAGATTATACTTGACAGTTCGTTAGAAACAACATACAACAGACATTTGGATTATACTCGACAGTCCGTTAGAAACAACATACAACAGACATGTAGATTATTCCCGACAGTCCGTTAGAAACAACATACAACAGACATGTAGAATATACTCGACAGTCCGTTAGAAACAACATACAACAGACATGTAGATTATACCCGACAGTCCGTTAGAAACAACATACAACAGACATGTAGAATATACTCGACAGTTCGTTAGAAACAACATACAACAGACATGTAGATTATACCCGACAGTTCGTTAGAAACAACATACAACAGACATGTAGAATATACTCGACAGTCCGTTAGAAACAACATACAACAGACATGTAGATTATACTCGACAGTCCGTTAGAAACAACATACAACAGACATGTAGATTATACTCGACAGTCCGTTCGAAACAACATACAACAGACATTTAGATTATACTCGACAGTCCGTTAGAAACAACATACAACAGACATGTAGATTATACTCGACAGTCCGTTATAAACAATATACAGCAGACATGTAGATTATACTCGACAGTCCGTTAGAAACAACATACAACAGACATGTAGATTATACTCGACAGTCTGTTAGAAACAACATACAACAGACATGTAGATTATACTTGACAGTCCGTTAGAAACAACATACAACAGACATTTAGATTATACTCGACAGTCCGTTAGAAACAACATACAACAGACATGTATATTATACCCGACAGTCCGTTAGAAACAACATACAACAGACATGTAGAATATACTCGACAGTCCGTTAGAAACAACATACAACAGACATGTAGATTATACTCGACAGTTCGTTAGAAACAACATACAACAGACATGTAGATTATACTCGACAGTCCGTTAGAAACAACATACAACGGACATGTACATTATACTCGACAGTCCGTTAGAAACAACATACAACAGACATGTAGATTATACTCGACAGTCCGTTAGAAACAACATACAACAGACATGTAGATTATACTCGACAGTCCGTTAGAAACAACATACAACAGACATGTAGATTATACTCAACAGTCCGTTAGAAACAACATACAACAGACATGAAGATTATACTCGACAGTCCGTTTGAAACAACATACAACAGACATGTAGATTATACTCGACAGTCTGTTAGAAACAACATACAACAGACATGGAGATTATACTCGACAGTCCGTTAGAAACAACATACAACAGACATGTAGATTATACTCGACAGTCCGTTAGAAACAACATACAACAGACATGTAGATCATACTCGACAGTCCGTTAGAAACAACATACAACAGACATGTAGATTATACTCGACAGTCCGTTATAAACAATATACAGCAGACATGTAGATTATACTCGACAGTCCGTTAGAAACAACATACAACAGACATGTAGATTATACTCGACAGTCCGTTAGAAACAACATACAACAGACATGTAGATTATACTCGACAGTCCGTTAGAAACAACATACAACAGACATGTAGATTATACTCGACAGTCCGTTCGAAACAACATACAACAGACATGTAGATTATACTCGACAGTCCGTTTGAAACAACATACAACAGACATGTAGATTATACTCGACAGTCTGTTAGAAACAACATACAACAGACATGGAGATTATACTCGACAGTCCGTTAGAAACAACATACAACAGACATGTAGATTATACTCGACAGTCCGTTAGAAACAACATACAACAGACATGTAGATTATACTCGACAGTCCGTTAGAAACAACATACAACAGACATGTAGAATATACTCGAAAGTCCGTTAGAAACAACATACAACAGACATTTAGATTATACTCGACAGTCCGTTAGAAACAACATACAACAGACATGTAGATTATACTCGACAGTCCGTTAGAAACAACATACAACAGACATGTAGATTATACTCGACAGTCCGTTAGAAACAACATACAACAGCCATGTAGATTATACTCAACAGTACGTTAGAAACAACATACAACAGACATGTAGATTATACTCGACAGTCCGTTAGAAACAACATACAACAGACATATAGATTATACTCGACAGTCCGTTAGAAACAACATACAACAGACATGTAGATTATACTCGACAGTCGTTAGAAACAACATACAAAATACATGTAGATTACACTCGACAGTCCGTTAGAAACAACATACAACAGACATGTAGATTATACTCGACATTCCGTTAGAAACAACATACAACAGACATGTAGATTATACTCGACAGTCCGTTAGAAACAACATACAACAGACATGTAGATTATACTCGACAGTCCGTTAGAAACAACATACAACAGACATGTAGATTATACTTGACAGTCCGTTAGAAACAACATACAACAGGCATTTAGATTATACTCGACAGTTCGTTAGAAACAACATACAACAGACATGTAGATTATACTCGACAGTCCGTTAGAAACAACATACAACAGATATGTAGAATATACTCGACAGTCCGTTAGAAACAACATACAACAGACATGTAGATTATACCCGACAGTCCGTTAGAAACAACATACAACAGACATGTAGAATATACTCGACAGTCCGTTAGAAACAACATACAACAGACATGTAGATTATACTCGACAGTCCGTTAGAAACAACATACAACAGACATGTAGATTATACTCGACAGTCCGTTCGAAACAACATACAACAGACATTTAGATTATACTCGACAGTCCGTTAGAAACAACATACAACAGACATGTAGATTATACTCGACAGTCCATTATAAACAATATACAGCAGACATGTAGATTATACTCGACAGTCCGTTAGAAACAACATACAACAGACATGTAGATTATACTCGACAGTCTGTTAGAAACAACATACAACAGACATGTAGATTATACTTGACAGTCCGTTAGAAACAACATACAACAGACATTTAGATTATACTCGACAGTCCGTTAGAAACAACATACAACAGACATGTATATTATACCCGACAGTCCGTTAGAAACAACATACAACAGACATGTAGAATATACTCGACAGTCCGTTAGAAACAACATACAACAGACATGTAGATTATACTCGACAGTCCGTTAGAAACAACATACAACAGACATGTAGATTATACTCGACAGTCCGTTAGAAACAACATACAACGGACATGTACATTATACTCGACAGTCCGTTAGAAACAACATACAACAGACATGTAGATTATACTCGACAGTCCGTTAGAAACAACATACAACAGACATGTAGATTATACTCGACAGTCCGTTAGAAACAACATACAACAGACATGTATATTATACTCGACAGTCCGTTAGAAACAACATACAACAGACATGTAGATTATACTCGACAGTCCGTTAGAAACAACATACAACAGACATGTAGATTATACTCGACAGTCCGCTAGAAACAACATACAACAGACATTTAGATTATACTCGACAGTCCGTTAGAAACAACATACAACAGACATGTAGATTATACTCGACAGTTCGTTAGAAACAACATACAACAGACATGTAGAATATACTCGACAGTCCGTTAGAAACAACATACAACAGACATGTAGATTATACTCGACAGTCCGTTAGAAACAACATACAACAGACATGTAGATTATACTCGACAGTCCGTTCGAAACAACATACAACAGACATTTAGATTATACTCGACAGTCCGTTAGAAACAACATACAACAGACATGTAGATTATACTCGACAGTCCGTTAGAAACAACATACAACAGGCATTTAGATTATACTCCACAGTCCGTTAGAAACAACATACAACAGACATGTAGTTTATACCCGACAGTCCGTTAGAAACAACATACAACAGACATGTAGAATATACTCGACAGTCCGTTAGAAACAACATACAACAGACATGTAGATTATACCCGACAGTCCGTTAGAAACAACATACAACAGACATGTAGAATATACTCGACAGTCCGTTAGAAACAACATACAACAGACATGTAGATTATACTCGACAGTCCGTTAGAAACAACATACAACAGACATGTAGATTATACTCGACAGTCCGTTCGAAACAACATACAACAGACATTTAGATTATACTCGACAGTCCGTTAGAAACAACATACAACAGACATGTAGATTATACTCGACAGTCGTTATAAACAATATACAGCAGACATGTAGATTATACTCGACAGTCCGTTAGAAACAACATACAACAGACATGTAGATTATACTCGACAGTCTGTTAGAAACAACATACAACAGACATGTAGATTATACTTGACAGTCCGTTAGAAACAACATACAACAGACATTTAGATTATACTCGACAGTCCGTTAGAAACAACATACAACAGACATGTATATTATACCCGACAGTCCGTTAGAAACAACATACAACAGACATGTAGAATATACTCGACAGTCCGTTAGAAACAACATACAACAGACATGTAGATTATACTCGACAGTCCGTTAGAAACAACATACAACGGACATGTACATTATACTCGACAGTCCGTTAGAAACAACATACAACAGACATGTAGATTATACTCGACAGTCCGTTAGAAACAACATACAACAGACATGTAGATTATACTCGACAGTCCGTTAGAAACAACATACAACAGACATGTAGATTATACTCGACAGTCCGTTAGAAACAACATACAACAGACATGTAGATTATACTTGACAGTCCGTTAGAAACAACATACAACAGGCATTTAGATTATACTCGACAGTCCGTTAGAAACAACATACAACAGACATGTAGATTATACCCTACAGTCCGTTAGAAACAACATACAACAGACATGTAGAATATACTCGACAGTTCGTTAGAAACAACATACAACAGACATGTAGATTATACCCGACAGTCCGTTAGAAACAACATACAACAGACATGTAGAATATACTCGACAGTCCGTTAGAAACAACATACAACAGACATGTAGATTATACTCGACAGTCCGTTAGAAACAACATACAACAGACATGTAGATTATACTCGACAGTCCGTTCGAAACAACATACAACAGACATTTAGATTATACTCGACAGTCCGTTAGAAACAACATACAACAGACATGTAGATTATACTCGACAGTCCGTTATAAACAATATACAACAGACATGTAGATTATACTCGACAGTCCGTTAGAAACAACATACAACAGACATGTAGATTATACTCGACAGTCTGTTAGAAACAACATACAACAGACATGTAGATTATACTTGACAGTCCGTTAGAAACAACATACAACAGACATTTAGATTATACTCGACAGTCCGTTAGAAACAACATACAACAGACATGTATATTATACCCGACAGTCCGTTAGAAACAACATACAACAGACATGTAGAATATACTCGACAGTCCGTTAGAAACAACATACAACAGACATGTAGATTATACTCGACAGTCCGTTAGAAACAACATATAACAGACATGTAGATTATACTCGACAGTCCGTTAGAAACAACATATAACGGACATGTACATTATACTCGACAGTCCGTTAGAAACAACATACAACAGACATGTAGATTATACTCGACAGTCCGTTAGAAACAACATACAACAGACATGTAGATTATACTCGACAGTCCGTTAGAAACAACATACAACAGACATGTAGATTATACTCGACAGTCCGTTAGAAACAACATACAACAGACATGAAGATTATACTCGACAGTCCGTTTGAAACAACATACAACAGACATGTAGATTATACTCGACAGTCTGTTAGAAACAACATACAACAGACATGGAGATTATACTCGACAGTCCGTTAGAAACAACATACAACAGACATGTAGATTATACTCGACAGTCCGTTAGAAACAACATACAACAGACATGTAGATTATACTCGACAGTCCGTTAGAAACAACATACAACAGACATGTAGATTATACTCGACAGTCCGTTAGAAACAATATACAGCAGACATGTAGATTATACTCGACAGTCCGTTAGAAACAACATACAACAGACATGTAGATTATACTCGACAGTCCGTTAGAAACAACATACAACAGACATGTAGATTATACTCGACAGTCCGTTAGAAACAACATACAACAGACATGTAGATTATACTCGACAGTCCGTTAGAAACAACATACAACAGACATGTAGATTATACTCGACAGTCCGTTTGAAACAACATACAACAGACATGTTGATTATACTCGACAGTCTGTTAGAAACAACATACAACAGACATGGAGATTATACTCGACAGTCCGTTAGAAACAACATACAACAGACATGTAGATTATACTCGACAGTCCGTTAGAAACAACATACAACAGACATGTAGATTATACTCGACAGTCCGTTAGAAACAACATACAACAGACATGTAGATTATACTCGACAGTCCGTTAGAAACAACATACAACAGACATGTAGATTATACTCGACAGTCCATTAGAAACAACATACAACATATATTTAGATTATACTCGACAGTCCGTTAGATACAACATACAACAGACATATAGATTATACTCGACACTCCGTTAGAAACAACATACAACAGACATGTAGATTATACTGGACCGTTCGTTAGAAACAACATACAACAGACATGTAGATTATACTCGACAGTCCGTTTGAAACAACATACAACAGACATGTAGATTATACTCGACAGTCTGTTAGAAACAACATACAACAGACATGGAGATTATACTCGACAGTCCGTTAGAAACAACATACAACAGACATTTAGATTATACTCGACAGTCCGTTAGAAACAACATACAACAGACATGTAGATAATACTCGACAGTTCGTTATAAACAATATACAGCAGACATGTAGATTATACTCGACAGTCCGTTAGAAACAACATACAACAGACATGTAGATTATACTCGACAGTCCGTTAGAAACAACATACAACAGACATGTAGATTATACTTGACAGTCCGTTAGAAACAACATACAACAGACATGTAGATTATACTCGACAGTCCGTTAGAAACAACATACAACAGACATGTAGATTATACTCGACAGTCCGTTTGAAACAACATACAACAGACATGTAGATTATACTCGACAGTCTGTTAGAAACAACATACAACAGACATGGAGATTATACTCGACAGTCCGTTAGAAACAACATACAACAGACATGTAGATTATACTCGACAGTCCGTTAGAAACAACATACAACAGACATGTAGATTATACTCGACAGTCCGTTAGAAACAACATACAACAGACATGTAGATTATACTCGACAGTCCGTTAGAAACAACATACAACAGACATGTAGATTATACTCGACAGTCCATTAGAAACAACATACAACATATATTTAGATTATACTCGACAGTCCGTTAGATACAACATACAACAGACATATAGATTATACTCGACACTCCGTTAGAAACAACATACAACAGACATGTAGATTATACTGGACCGTCCGTTAGAAACAACATACAACAGACATTTAGATTATACTCGACAGTCCATTAGAAATAACATACAACATACATTTAGATTATACTCGACAGTCCGTTAGAAACAACATACAACAGATATATAGATTATACTCGACACTCCGTTAGAAACAACATACAACAGCCATGTAGATTATACTCGACAGTCCGTTAGAAACAACATACAACAGACATGTATATTATACTCGACAGTCCGTTAGAAACAACATACAACAGACATTTAGATTATACTCGACAGTCCATTAGAAACAACATAAAACATACATGTAGATTATACTCGACAGTCCGTTAGAAACAACATACAACAGACATGTATACTATACTCGACAGTCCGTTAGAAACAATATACAACAGACATATAGATTATACTCGACAGTTCGTTAGAAACAACATACAACAGACATGGAGATTATACTCGACAGTCCGTTAGAAACAACATACAACATACATGTAGATTATACTCGACAGTCCATTAGAAACAACATAAAACATACATGTAGATTATACTCGACAGTCCGTTAGAAACAACATACAACAGACATGTATACTATACTCGACAGTCCGTTAGAAACAATATACAACAGACATATAGATTATACTCGACAGTCCGTTAGAAACAACATACAACAGACATGGAGATTATACTCGACAGTCCGTTAGAAACAACATACAACATACATGTAGATTATACTCGACAGTCCGTTAGAAACAACATACAACAGATATATAGATTATACTCGACAGTCCGTTAGAAACAACATACAACAGACATGTAGATTATACTCGACAGTCCGTTAGAAACAACATACAACAGATATATGGATTATACTCGACAGTCCGTTAGAAACAACATACAACAGCAATGTAGATTATACTCGACAGTCCATTAGAAACAACATACAACATTCATGTAGATTATACTCGACAGTCCGCTAGAAACAACATACAACAGACATGTAGATTATACTCGACAGTCTGTTAGAAACAACATACAACAGACATGTAGATTATACTCGACAGTCCGTTAGAAACAACATACAACAGACATGTAGATTATACTCGACAGTCCGTTAGAAACAACATACAACAGACATGTAGATTATACTCGACAGTCCGTTAGAAACAACATACAACAGACGTGTAGATTATACTCGACAGTCCGTTAGAAACAACATACAACAGACATGTAGATTATACTCGACAGTCCGTTAGAAACAACATACAACATACATGTAGATTATACTAGACAGTCCGTTAGAAACAACATACAACAGACATGTAGATTATACTCGACAGTCCGTTAGAAACAACATACACCAGACATGTAGATTATACTCGACAGTCCGTTAGAAACAACATACAACAGACATTTAGATTATACTCGACAGTCCGTTAGAAACAACATACAACAGACATGTAGATTATACTCGACAGTTCGTTAGAAACAACATACAACAGACATGTAGATTATACTCGACAGTCCGTTAGAAACAACATACAACAGACATGTAGATTATACTCGACAGTCCGTTAGAAACAACATACAACAGACATGTAGATTATACTCGACAGTCCGTTAGAAACAACATACAAACAGACATGTAGATTATACTCGACAGTCCGTTAGAAACAACATACAACAGACATGTAGATTATACTCGACAGTCGATTAGAAACAACATACAACAGACATGTAGATTATACTCGACAGTCCGTTAGAAACAACATACAACAGACATCTAGATTATACTCGACAGTTCGTTAGAAACAACATACAACAGACATGTAGATTATATTCGACAGTCCGTTAGAAACAACATACAACATACATGTAGATTATACTAGACAGTCCGTTAGAAACAACATACAACAGACATGTAGATTTTACTCGACAGTCCGTCAGAAACAACATACACCAGACATGTAGATTATACTCGACAGTCCGTTAGAAACAACATACAACAGACATGTAGATTATACTCGACAGTCGATTAGAAACAACATACAACAGACATGTAGATTATACTCGACAGTCCATTAGAAACAACATACAACATATATTTAGATTATACTCGACAGTCCGTTAGATACAACATACAACAGACATATAGATTATACTCGACACTCCGTTAGAAACAACATACAACAGACATGTAGATTATACTGGACCGTCCGTTAGAAACAACATACAACAGACATGTAGATTATACTCGACAGTCCGTTTGAAACAACATACAACAGACATGTAGATTATACTCGACAGTCTGTTAGAAACAACATACAACAGACATGGAGATTATACTCGACAGTCCGTTATAAACAATATACAGCAGACATGTAGATTATACTCGACAGTCCGTTAGAAACAACATACAACAGACATGTAGATTATACTCGACAGTCTGTTAGAAACAACATACAACAGACATGTAGATTATACTTGACAGTCCGTTAGAAACAACATACAACAGACATTTAGATTATACTCGACAGTCCGTTAGAAACAACATACAACAGACATGTATATTATACCCGACAGTCCGTTAGAAACAACATACAACAGACATGTAGAATATACTCGACAGTCCGTTAGAAACAACATACAACAGACATGTAGATTATACTCGACAGGTCGTTAGAAACAACATACAACAGACATGTAGATTATACTCGACAGTCCGTTAGAAACAACATACAACGGACATGTACATTATACTCGACAGTCCGTTAGAAACAACATACAACAGACATGTAGATTATACTCGACAGTCCGTTAGAAACAACATACAACAGACATGTAGATTATACTCGACAGTCCGTTAGAAACAACATACAACAGACATGTAGATTATACTCGACAGTCCGTTAGAAACAACATACAACAGACATGAAGATTATACTCGACAGTCCGTTTGAAACAACATACAACAGACATGTAGATTATACTCGACAGTCTGTTAGAAACAACATACAACAGACATGGAGATTATACTCGACAGTCCGTTAGAAACAACATACAACAGACATGTAGATTATACTCGACAGTCCGTTAGAAACAACATACAACAGACATGTAGATTATACTCGACAGTCCGTTAGAAACAACATACAACAGACATGTAGATTATACTCGACAGTCCGTTATAAATAATATACAGCAGACATGTAGATTATACTCGACAGTCCGTTAGAAACAACATACAACAGACATGTAGATTATACTCGACAGTCCATTAGAAACAACATACAACAGACATGTAGATTATACTCGACAGTCCGTTAGAAACAACATACAACAGACATGTAGATTATACTCGACAGTCCGTTAGAAACAACATACAACAGACATGTAGATTATACTCGACAGTCCGTTTGAAACAACATACAACAGACATGTAGATTATACTCGACAGTCTGTTAGAAACAACATACAACAGACATGGAGATTATACTCGACAGTCCGTTAGAAACAACATACAACAGACATGTAGATTATACTCGACAGTCCGTTAGAAACAACATACAACAGACATGTAGATTATACTCGACAGTCCGTTAGAAACAACATACAACAGACATGTAGAATATACTCGAAAGTCCGTTAGAAACAACATACAACAGACATTTAGATTATACTCGACAGTCCGTTAGAAACAACATACAACAGACATGTAGATTATACTCGACAGTCCGTTAGAAACAACATACAACAGACATGTAGATTATACTCGACAGTCCGTTAGAAACAACATACAACAGCCATGTAGATTATACTCAACAGTACGTTAGAAACAACATACAACAGACATGTAGATTATACTCGACAGTCCGTTAGAAACAACATACAACAGACATATAGATTATACTCGACAGTCCGTTAGAAACAACATACAACAGACATGTAGATTATACTTGACAGTCGTTAGAAACAACATACAACATACATGTAGATTATACTCGACAGTCCGTTAGAAACAACATACAACAGACATGTAGATTATACTCGACATTCCGTTAGAAACAACATACAACAGACATGTAGATTATACTCGACAGTCCGTTAGAAACAACATACAACAGACATGTAGATTATACTCGACAGTCCGTTAGAAACAACATACAACAGACATGTAGATTATACTTGACAGTCCGTTAGAAACAACATACAACAGGCATTTAGATTATACTCGACAGTTCGTTAGAAACAACATACAACAGACATGTAGATTATACCCGACAGTCCGTTAGAAACAACATACAACAGACATGTAGAATATACTCGACAGTCCGTTAGAAACAACATACAACAGACATGTAGATTATACCCGACAGTCCGTTAGAAACAACATACAACAGACATGTAGAATATACTCGACAGTCCGTTAGAAACAACATACAACAGACATGTAGATTATACTCGACAGTCCGTTAGAAACAACATACAACAGACATGTAGATTATACTCGACGGTCCGTTCGAAACAACATACAACAGACATTTAGATTATACTCGACAGTCCGTTAGAAACAACATACAACAGACATGTAGATTATACTCGACAGTCCGTTATAAACAATATACAGCAGACATGTAGATTATACTCGACAGTCCGTTAGAAACAACATACAACAGACATGTAGATTATACTCGACAGTCCGTTAGAAACAACATACAACAGACATGTAGATTATACTCGACAGTCCGTTAGAAACAACATACAACAGACATGTAGATTATAGTCGACAGTCCATTAGAAACAACATAAAACACTCATGTAGATTATACTCGACAGTCCGTTAGAAACAACATACAAACAGACATGTAGATTATACTCGACAGTCTGTTAGAAACAACATACAACAGACATGTAGATTATACTCGACAGTCCGTTAGAAACAACATACAACAGACATGTAGATTATACTCGACAGTCCGTTAGAAACAACATACAACAGACATGTAGATTATACTCGACAGTCCGTTAGAAACAACATACAAACAGACATGTAGATTATACTCGACAGTCCGTTAGAAACAACATACAACAGACATGTAGATTATACTCGACAGTCGATTAGAAACAACATACAACAGACATGTAGATTATACTCGACAGTCCGTTAGAAACAACATACAACAGACATGTAGATTATACTCGACAGTTCGTTAGAAACAACATACAACAGACATGTAGATTATATTCGACAGTCCGTTAGAAACAACATACAACATACATGTAGATTATACTAGACAGTCCGTTAGAAACAACATACAACAGACATGTAGATTTTACTCGACAGTCCGTCAGAAACAACATACACCAGACATGTAGATTATACTCGACAGTCCGTTAGAAACAACATACAACAGACATGTAGATTATACTCGACAGTCGATTAGAAACAACATACAACAGACATGTAGATTATACTCGACAGTCCATTAGAAACAACATACAACATATATTTAGATTATACTCGACAGTCCGTTAGATACAACATACAACAGACATATAGATTATACTCGACACTCCGTTAGAAACAACATACAACAGACATGTAGATTATACTCGACCGTCCGTTAGAAACAACATACAACAGACATGTAGATTATACTCGACAGTCCGTTTGAAACAACATACAACAGACATGTAGATTATACTCGACAGTCTGTTAGAAACAACATACAACAGACATGGAGATTATACTCGACAGTCCCTTATAAACAATATACAGCAGACATGTAGATTATACTCGACAGTCCGTTAGAAACAACATACAACAGACATGTAGATTATACTCGACAGTCTGTTAGAAACAACATACAACAGACATGTAGATTATACTTGACAGTCCGTTAGAAACAACATACAACAGACATTTAGATTATACTCGACAGTCCGTTAGAAACAACATACAACAGACATGTATATTATACCCGACAGTCCGTTAGAAACAACATACAACAGACATGTAGAATATACTCGACAGTCCGTTAGAAACAACATACAACAGACATGTAGATTATACTCGACAGTTCGTTAGAAACAACATACAACAGACATGTAGATTATACTCGACAGTCCGTTAGAAACAACATACAACGGACATGTACATTATACTCGACAGTCCGTTAGAAACAACATACAACAGACATGTAGATTATACTCGACAGTCCGTTAGAAACAACATACAACAGACATGTAGATTATACTCGACAGTCCGTTAGAAACAACATACAACAGACATGTAGATTATACTCGACAGTCCGTTAGAAACAACATACAACAGACATGAAGATTATACTCGACAGTCTGTTTGAAACAACATACAACAGACATGTAGATTATACTCGACAGTCTGTTAGAAACAACATACAACAGACATGGAGATTATACTCGACAGTCCGTTAGAAACAACATACAACAGACATGTAGATTATACTCGACAGTCCGTTAGAAACAACATACAACAGACATGTAGATTATACTCGACAGTCCGTTAGAAACAACATACAACAGACATGTAGATTATACTCGACAGTCCGTTATAAATAATATACAGCAGACATGTAGATTATACTCGACAGCCCGTTAGAAACAACATACAACAGACATGTAGATTATACTCGACAGTCCGTTAGAAACAACATACAACAGACATGTAGATTATACTCGACAGTCCGTTAGAAACAACATACAACAGACATGTAGATTATACTCGACAGTCCGTTAGAAACAACATACAACAGACATGTAGATTATACTCGACAGTCCGTTTGAAACAACATACAACAGACATGTAGATTATACTCGACAGTCTGTTAGAAACAACATACAACAGACATGGAGATTATACTCGACAGTCCGTTAGAAACAACATACAACAGACATGTAGATTATACTCGACAGTCCCTTATAAACAATATACAGCAGACATGTAGATTATACTCGACAGTCCGTTAGAAACAACATACAACAGACATGTAGATTATACTCGACAGTCTGTTAGAAACAACATACAACAGACATGTAGATTATACTTGACAGTCCGTTAGAAACAACATACAACAGACATTTAGATTATACTCGACAGTCCGTTAGAAACAACATACAACAGACATGTATATTATACCCGACAGTCCGTTAGAAACAACATACAACAGACATGTAGATTATACTCGACAGTCCGTTAGAAACAACATACAACAGACATGTAGAATATACTCGAAAGTCCGTTAGAAACAACATACAACAGACATTTAGATTATACTCGACAGTCCGTTAGAAACAACATACAACAGACATGTAGATTATACTCGACAGTCCGTTAGAAACAACATACAACAGACATGTAGATTATACTCGACAGTCCGTTAGAAACAACATACAACAGCCATGTAGATTATACTCAACAGTACGTTAGAAACAACATACAACAGACATGTAGATTATACTCGACAGTCCGTTAGAAACAACATACAACAGACATATAGATTATACTCGACAGTCCGTTAGAAACAACATACAACAGACATGTAGATTATACTCGACAGTCGTTAGAAACAACATACAACATACATGTAGATTATACTCGACAGTCCGTTAGAAACAACATACAACAGACATGTAGATTATACTCGACATTCCGTTAGAAACAACATACAACAGACATGTAGATTATACTCGACAGTCCGTTAGAAACAACATACAACAGACATGTAGATTATACTCGACAGTCCGTTAGAAACAACATACAACAGACATGTAGATTATACTTGACAGTCCGTTAGAAACAACATACAACAGGCATTTAGATTATACTCGACAGTTCGTTAGAAACAACATACAACAGACATGTAGATTATACCCGACAGTCCGTTAGAAACAACATACAACAGACATGTAGAATATACTCGACAGTCCGTTAGAAACAACATACAACAGACATGTAGATTATACCCGACAGTCCGTTAGAAACAACATACAACAGACATGTAGAATATACTCGACAGTCCGTTAGAAACAACATACAACAGACATGTAGATTATACTCGACAGTCCGTTAGAAACAACATACAACAGACATGTAGATTATACTCGACGGTCCGTTCGAAACAACATACAACAGACATTTAGATTATACTCGACAGTCCGTTAGAAACAACATACAACAGACATGTAGATTATACTCGACAGTCCGTTATAAACAATATACAGCAGACATGTAGATTATACTCGACAGTCCGTTAGAAACAACATACAACAGACATGTAGATTATACTCGACAGTCTGTTAGAAACAACATACAACAGACATGTAGATTATACTTGACAGTCCGTTAGAAACAACATACAACAGACATTTAGATTATACTCGACAGTCCGTTAGAAACAACATACAACAGACATGTATATTATACCCGACAGTCCGTTAGAAACAACATACAACAGACATGTAGATTATACTCGACAGTCTGTTAGAAACAACATACAACAGACATGTAGATTATACTTGACAGTCCGTTAGAAACAACATACAACAGACATTTAGATTATACTCGACAGTCTGTTAGAAACAACATACAACAGACATGTATATTATACCCGACAGTCCGTTAGAAACAACATACAACAGACATGTAGAATATACTCGACAGTCCGTTAGAAACAACATACAACAGACATGTAGATTATACTCGACAGTCCGTTAGAAACAACATACAACAGACATGTAGATTATACTCGACAGTCCGTTAGAAACAACATACAACAGACATGTAGATTATACTCGACAGTCCGTTAGAAACAACATACAACAGACATGTAAATTATACTCTACAGTCCGTTAGAAACAACATACAACAGACATGTAAATTATACTCGACAGTCCGTTAGAAACAACATACAACAGACATGTAGATTATACTCGACAGTCCGTTAGAAACAACATACAACAGACATATAGATTATACTCGACAGTCCGTTAGAAACAACATACAACAGACATGTAGATTATACTCGACAGTCGTTAGAAACAACATACAACATACATGTAGATTATACTCGACAGTCCGTTAGAAACAACATACAACAGACATGTAGATTATACTCGACATTCCGTTAGAAACAACATACAACAGACATGTAGATTATACTCGACAGTCCGTTAGAAACAACATACAACAGACATGTAGATTATACTCGACAGTCCGTTAGAAACAACATACAACAGACATGTAGATTATACTTGACAGTCCGTTAGAAACAACATACAACAGGCATTTAGATTATACTCCACAGTCCGTTAGAAACAACATACAACAGACATGTAGATTATACCCGACAGTCCGTTAGAAACAACATACAACAGACATGTAGAATATACTCGACAGTCCGTTAGAAACAACATACAACAGACATGTAGATTATACCCGACAGTCCGTTAGAAACAACATACAACAGACATGTAGAATATACTCGACAGTCCGTTAGAAACAACATACAACAGACATGTAGATTATACTCGACAGTCCGTTAGAAACAACATACAACAGACATGTAGATTATACTCGACAGTCCGTTCGAAACAACATACAACAGACATTTAGATTATACTCGACAGTCCGTTAGAAACAACATACAACAGACATGTAGATTATACTCGACAGTCGTTATAAACAATATACAGCAGACATGTAGATTATACTCGACAGTCCGTTAGAAACAACATACAACAGACATGTAGATTATACTCGACAGTCTGTTAGAAACAACATACAACAGACATATAGATTATACTTGACAGTCCGTTAGAAACAACATACAACAGACATTTAGATTATACTCGACAGTCCGTTAGAAACAACATACAACAGACATGTATATTATACCCGACAGTCCGTTAGAAACAACATACAACAGACATGTAGAATATACTCGACAGTCCGTTAGAAACAACATACAACAGACATGTAGATTATACTCGACAGTCCGTTAGAAACAACATACAACGGACATGTACATTATACTCGACAGTCCGTTAGAAACAACATACAACAGACATGTAGATTATACTCGACAGTCCGTTAGAAACAACATACAACAGACATGTAGATTATACTCGACAGTCCGTTAGAAACAACATACAACAGACATGTAGATTATACTCGACAGTCCGTTAGAAACAACATACAACAGACATGTAGATTATACTTGACAGTCCGTTAGAAACAACATACAACAGGCATTTAGATTATACTCGACAGTCCGTTAGAAACAACATACAACAGACATGTAGATTATACCCTACAGTCCGTTAGAAACAACATACAACAGACATGTAGAATATACTCGACAGTTCGTTAGAAACAACATACAACAGACATGTAGAATATACTCGACAGTCCGTTAGAAACAACAGACAACAGACATGTAGATTATACTCGACAGTCCGTTAGAAACAACATACAACAGACATGTAGATTATACTCGACAGTCCGTTCGAAACAACATACAACAGACATTTAGATTATACTCGACAGTCCGTTAGAAACAACATACAACAGACATGTAGATTATACTCGACAGTCCGTTATAAACAATATACAGCAGACATGTAGATTATACTCGACAGTCCGTTAGAAACAACATACAACAGACATGTAGATTATACTCGACAGTCTGTTAGAAACAACATACAACAGACATGTAGATTGTACTTGACAGTCCGTTAGAAACAACATACAACAGACATTTAGATTATACTCGACAGTCCGTTAGAAACAACATACAACAGACATGTATATTATACCCGACAGTCCGTTAGAAACAACATACAACAGACATGTAGAATATACTCGTCAGTCCGTTAGAAACAACATACAACAGACATGTAGATTATACTCGACAGTCCGTTAGAAACAACATACAACAGACATGTAGATTATACTCGACAGTCCGTTAGAAACAACATATAACGGACATGTACATTATACTCGACAGTCCGTTAGAAACAACATACAACAGACATGTAGATTATACTCGACAGTCCGTTAGAAACAACATACAACAGACATGTAGATTATACTCGACAGTCCGTTAGAAACAACATACAACAGACATGTAGATTATACTCGACAGTCCGTTAGAAACAACATACAACAGACATGAAGATTATACTCGACAGTCCGTTTGAAACAACATACAACAGACATGTAGATTATACTCGACAGTCTGTTAGAAACAACATACAACAGACATGGAGATTATACTCGACAGTCCGTGAGAAACAACATACAACAGACATGTAGATTATACTCGACAGTCCGTTAGAAACAACATACAACAGACATGTAGATTATACTCGACAGTCCGTTAGAAACAACATACAACAGACATGTAGATTATACTCGACAGTCCGTTATAAACAATATACAGCAGACATGTAGATTATACTCGACAGTCCGTTAGAAACAACATACAACAGACATGTAGATTATACTCGACAGTCCGTTAGAAACAACATACAACAGACATATAGATTATACTCGACAGTCCGTTAGAAACAACATACAACAGACATGTAGATTATACTCGACAGTCGTTAGAAACAACATACAACATACATGTAGATTATACTCGACAGTCCGTTAGAAACAACATACAACAGACATGTAGATTATACTCGACATTCCGTTAGAAACAACATACAACAGACATGTAGATTATACTCGACAGTCCGTTAGAAACAACATACAACAGACATGTAGATTATACTCGACAGTCCGTTAGAAACAACATACAACAGACATGTAGATTATACTTGACAGTCCGTTAGAAACAACATACAACAGGCATTTAGATTATACTCCACAGTCCGTTAGAAACAACATACAACAGACATGTAGATTATACCCGACAGTCCGTTAGAAACAACATACAACAGACATGTAGAATATACTCGACAGTCCGTTAGAAACAACATACAACAGACATGTAGATTATACCCGACAGTCCGTTAGAAACAACATACAACAGACATGTAGAATATACTCGACAGTCCGTTAGAAACAACATACAACAGACATGTAGATTATACTCGACAGTCCGTTAGAAACAACATACAACAGACATGTAGATTATACTCGACAGTCCGTTCGAAACAACATACAACAGACATTTAGATTATACTCGACAGTCCGTTAGAAACAACATACAACAGACATGTAGATTATACTCGACAGTCCGTTAGAAACAACATACAACAGACATGTAGATTATACCCGACAGTCCGTTAGAAACAACATACAACAGACATGTAGAATATACTCGACAGTCCGTTAGAAACAACATACAACAGACATGTAGATTATACCCGACAGTCCGTTAGAAACAACATACAACAGACATGTAGAATATACTCGACAGTCCGTTAGAAACAACATACAACAGACATGTAGATTATACTCGACAGTCCGTTAGAAACAACATACAACAGACATGTAGATTATACTCGACAGTCCGTTCGAAACAACATACAACAGACATTTAGATTATACTCGACAGTCCGTTAGAAACAACATACAACAGACATGTAGATTATACTCGACAGTCGTTATAAACAATATACAGCAGACATGTAGATTATACTCGACAGTCCGTTAGAAACAACATACAACAGACATGTAGATTATACTCGACAGTCTGTTAGAAACAACATACAACAGACATGTAGATTATACTTGACAGTCCGTTAGAAACAACATAAAACAGACATTTAGATTATACTCGACAATCCGTTAGAAACAACATACAACAGACATGTATATTATACCCGACAGTCCGTTAGAAACAACATACAACAGACATGTAGAATATACTCGACAGTCCGTTAGAAACAACATACAACAGACATGTAGATTATACTCGACAGTCCGTTAGAAACAACATACAACGGACATGTACATTATACTCGACAGTCCGTTAGAAACAACATACAACAGACATGTAGATTATACTCGACAGTCCGTTAGAAACAACATACAACAGACATGTAGATTATACTCGACAGTCCGTTAGAAACAACATACAACAGACATGTAGATTATACTCGACAGTCCGTTAGAAACAACATACAACAGACATGTAGATTATACTTGACAGTCCGTTAGAAACAACATACAACAGGCATTTAGATTATACTCGACAGTCCGTTAGAAACAACATACAACAGACATGTAGATTATACCCTACAGTCCGTTAGAAACAACATACAACAGACATGTAGAATATACTCGACAGTTCGTTAGAAACAACATACAACAGACATGTAGATTATACCCGACAGTCCGTTAGAAACAACATACAACAGACATGTAGAATATACTCGACAGTCCGTTAGAAACAACATACAACAGACATGTAGATTATACTCGACAGTCCGTTAGAAACAACATACAACAGACATGTAGATTATACTCGACAGTCCGTTCGAAACAACATACAACAGACATTTAGATTATACTCGACAGTCCGTTAGAAACAACATACAACAGACATGTAGATTATACTCGACAGTCCGTTATAAACAATATACAGCAGACATGTAGATTATACTCGACAGTCCGTTAGAAACAACATACAACAGACATGTAGATTATACTCGACAGTCTGTTAGAAACAACATACAACAGACATGTAGATTATACTTGACAGTCCGTTAGAAACAACATACAACAGACATTTAGATTATACTCGACAGTCCGTTAGAAACAACATACAACAGACATGTATATTATACCCGACAGTCCGTTAGAAACAACATACAACAGACATGTAGAATATACTCGTCAGTCCGTTAGAAACAACATACAACAGACATGTAGATTATACTCGACAGTCCGTTAGAAACAACATACAACAGACATGTAGATTATACTCGACAGTCCGTTAGAAACAACATATAACGGACATGTACATTATACTCGACAGTCCGTTAGAAACAACATACAACAGACATGTAGATTATACTCGACAGTACGTTAGAAACAACATACAACAGACATGTAGATTATACTCGACAGTCCGTTAGAAACAACATACAACAGACATGTAGATTATACTCGACAGTCCGTTAGAAACAACATACAACAGACATGAAGATTATACTCGACAGTCCGTTTGAAACAACATACAACAGACATGTAGATTATACTCGACAGTCTGTTAGAAACAACATACAACAGACATGGAGATTATACTCGACAGTCCGTTAGAAACAACATACAACAGACATGTAGATTATACTCGACAGTCCGTTAGAAACAACATACAACAGACATGTAGATTATACTCGACAGTCCGTTAGAAACAACATACAACAGACATGTAGATTATACTCGACAGTCCGTTATAAACAATATACAGCAGACATGTAGATTATACTCGACAGTCCGTTAGAAACAACATACAACAGACATGTAGATTATACTCGACAGTCCGTTAGAAACAACATACAACAGACATATAGATTATACTCGACAGTCCGTTAGAAACAACATACAACAGACATGTAGATTATACTCGACAGTCGTTAGAAACAACATACAACATACATGTAGATTATACTCGACAGTCCGTTAGAAACAACATACAACAGACATGTAGATTATACTCGACATTCCGTTAGAAACAACATACAACAGACATGTAGATTATACTCGACAGTCCGTTAGAAACAACATACAACAGACATGTAGATTATACTCGACAGTCCGTTAGAAACAACATACAACAGACATGTAGATTATACTTGACAGTCCGTTAGAAACAACATACAACAGGCATTTAGATTATACTCCACAGTCCGTTAGAAACAACATACAACAGACATGTAGATTATACCCGACAGTCCGTTAGAAACAACATACAACAGACATGTAGAATATACTCGACAGTCCGTTAGAAACAACATACAACAGACATGTAGATTATACCCGACAGTCCGTTAGAAACAACATACAACAGACATGTAGAATATACTCGACAGTCCGTTAGAAACAACATACAACAGACATGTAGATTATACTCGACAGTCCGTAAGAAACAACATACAACAGACATGTAGATTATACTCGACAGTCCGTTCGAAACAACATACAACAGACATTTAGATTATACTCGACAGTCCGTTAGAAACAACATACAACAGACATGTAGATTATACTCGACAGTCGTTATAAACAATATACAGCAGACATGTAGATTATACTCGACAGTCCGTTAGAAACAACATAAAACAGACATGTAGATTATACTCGACAGTCTGTTAGAAACAACATACAACAGACATGTAGATTATACTTGACAGTCCGTTAGAAACAACATACAACAGACATTTAGATTATACTCGACAGTCCGTTAGAAACAACATACAACAGACATGTATATTATACCCGACAGTCCGTTAGAAACAACATACAGCAGACATGTAGAATATACTCGACAGTCCGTTAGAAACAACATACAACAGACATGTAGATTATACTCGACAGTCCGTTAGAAACAACATACAACGGACATGTACATTATACTCGACAGTCCGTTAGAAACAACATACAACAGACATGTAGATTATACTCGACAGTCCGTTAGAAACAACATACAACAGACATGTAGATAATACTCGACAGTCCGTTAGAAACAACATACAACAGACATGTAGATTATACTCGACAGTCCGTTAGAAACAACATACAACAGACATGTAGATTATACTTGACAGTCCGTTAGAAACAACATACAACAGGCATTTAGATTATACTCGACAGTCCGTTAGAAACAACATACAACAGACATGTAGATTATACCCTACAGTCCGTTAGAAACAACATACAACAGACATGTAGAATATACTCGACAGTTCGTTAGAAACAACATACAACAGACATGTAGATTATACCCGACAGTCCGTTAGAAACAACATACAACAGACATGTAGAATATACTCGACAGTCCGTTAGAAACAACATACAACAGACATGTAGATTATACTCGACAGTCCGTTAGAAACAACATACAACAGACATGTAGATTATACTCGACAGTCCGTTCGAAACAACATACAACAGACATTTAGATTATACTCGACAGTCCGTTAGAAACAACATACAACAGACATGTAGATTATACTCGACAGTCCGTTATAAACAATATACAGCAGACATGTAGATTATACTCGACAGTCCGTTAGAAACAACATACGACAGACATGTAGATTATACTCGACAGTCTGTTAGAAACAACATACAACAGACATGTAGATTATACTTGACAGTCCGTTAGAAACAACATACAACAGACATTTAGATTATACTCGACAGTCCGTTAGAAACAACATACAACAGACATGTATATTATACCCGACAGTCCGTTAGAAACAACATACAACAGACATGTAGAATATACTCGTCAGTCCGTTAGAAACAACATACAACAGACATGTAGATTATACTCGACAGTCCGTTAGAAACAACATACAACAGACATGTAGATTATACTCGACAGTCCGTTAGAAACAACATATAACGGACATGTACATTATACTCGACAGTCCGTTAGAAACAACATACAACAGACATGTAGATTATACTCGACAGTCCGTTAGAAACAACATACAACAGACATGTAGATTATACTCGACAGTCCGTTAGAAACAACATACAACAGACATGTAGATTATACTCGACAGTCCGTTAGAAACAACATACAACAGACATGAATATTATACTCGACAGTCCGTTTGAAACAACATACAACAGACATGTAGATTATACTCGACAGTCTGTTAGAAACAACATACAACAGACATGGAGATTATACTCGACAGTCCGTTAGAAACAACATACAACAGACATGTAGATTATACTCGACAGTCCTTTAGAAACAACATACAACAGACATGTAGATTATACTCGACAGTCCGTTAGAAACAACATACAACAGACATGTAGATTATACTCGACAGTCTGTTATAAACAATATACAGCAGACATGTAGATTATACTCGACAGTCCGTTAGAAACAACATACAACAGACATGTAGATTATACTCGACAGTCCGTTAGAAACAACATACAACAGACATGTAGATTATACTCGACAGTCCGTTAGAAACAACATACAACAGACATGTAGATTATACTCGACAGTCCGTTAGAAACAACATACAACAGACATGTAGATTATACTCGACAGTCCGTTTGAAACAACATACAACAGACATGTTGATTATACTCGACAGTCTGTTAGAAACAACATACAACAGACATGGAGATTATACTCGACAGTCCGTTAGAAACAACATACAACAGACATGTAGATTATACTCGACAGTCCGTTAGAAACAACATACAACAGACATGTAGATTATACTCGACAGTCCGTTAGAAACAACATACAACAGACATGTAGATTATACTCGACAGTCCGTTAGAAACAACATACAACAGACATGTAGATTATACTCGACAGTCCATTAGAAACAACATACAACATATATTTAGATTATACTCGACAGTCCGTTAGATACAACATACAACAGACATATAGATTATACTCGACACTCCGTTAGAAACAACATACAACAGACATGTAGATTATACTGGACCGTCCGTTAGAAACAACATACAACAGACATGTAGATTATACTCGACAGTCCGTTTGAAACAACATACAACAGACATGTAGATTATACTCGACAGTCTGTTAGAAACAACATACAACAGACATGGAGATTATACTCGACAGTCCGTTAGAAACAACATACAACAGACATTTAGATTATACTCGACAGTCCGTTAGAAACAACATACAACAGACATGTAGATAATACTCGACAGTTCGTTATAAACAATATACAGCAGACATGTAGATTATACTCGACAGTCCGTTAGAAACAACATACAACAGACATGTAGATTATACTCGACAGTCCGTTAGAAACAACATACAACAGACATGTAGATTATACTTGACAGTCCGTTAGAAACAACATACAACAGACATGTAGATTATACTCGACAGTCCGTTAGAAACAACATACAACAGACATGTAGATTATACTCGACAGTCCGTTTGAAACAACATACAACAGACATGTAGATTATACTCGACAGTCTGTTAGAAACAACATACAACAGACATGGAGATTATACTCGACAGTCCGTTAGAAACAACATACAACAGACATGTAGATTATACTCGACAGTCCGTTAGAAACAACATACAACAGACATGTAGATTATACTCGACTGTCCGTTAGAAACAACATACAACAGACATGTAGATTATACTCGACAGTCCGTTAGAAACAACATACAACAGACATGTAGATTATACTCGACAGTCCATTAGAAACAACATACAACATATATTTAGATTATACTCGACAGTCCGTTAGAAACAACATACAACAGACATATAGATTATACTCGACACTCCGTTAGAAACAACATACAACAGACATGTAGATTATACTGGACCGTCCGTTAGAAACAACATACAACAGACATTTAGATTATACTCGACAGTCCATTAGAAATAACATACAACATACATTTAGATTATACTCGACAGTCCGTTAGAAACAACATACAACAGATATATAGATTATACTCGACACTCCGTTAGAAACAACATACAACAGCCATGTAGATTATACTCGACAGTCCGTTAGAAACAACATACAACAGACATGTATATTATACTCGACAGTCCGTTAGAAACAACATACAACAGACATTTAGATTATACTCGACAGTCCATTAGAAACAACATAAAACATACATGTAGATTATACTCGACAGTCCGTTAGAAACAACATACAACAGACATGTATACTATACTCGACAGTCCGTTAGAAACAATATACAACAGACATATAGATTATACTCGACAGTTCGTTAGAAACAACATACAACAGACATGGAGATTATACTCGACAGTCCGTTAGAAACAACATACAACATACATGTAGATTATACTCGACAGTCCGTTAGAAACAACATACAACAGATATATAGATTATACTCGACAGTCCGTTAGAAACAACATACAACAGACATGTAGATTATACTCGACAGTCCGTTAGAAACAACATACAACAGATATATGGATTATACTCGACAGTCCGTTAGAAACAACATACAACAGCAATGTAGATTATACTCGACAGTCCATTAGAAACAACATACAACACTCATGTAGATTATACTCGACAGTCAGCTAGAAACAACATACAACAGACATGTAGATTATACTCGACAGTCTGTTAGAAACAACATACAACAGACATGTAGATTATACTCGACAGTCCGTTTGAAACAACATACAACAGACATGTAGATTATACTCGACAGTCTGTTAGAAACAACATACAACAGACATGGAGATTATACTCGACAGTCCGTTAGAAACAACATACAACAGACATGTAGATTATACTCGACAGTCCGTTAGAAACAACATACAACAGACATGTAGATTATACTCGACAGTCCGTTAGAAACAACATACAACAGACATGTAGATTATACTCGACAGTCCGTTAGAAACAACATACAACAGACATGTAGATTATACTCGACAGTCCATTAGAAACAACATACAACATATATTTAGATTATACTCGACAGTCCGTTAGATACAACATACAACAGACATATAGATTATACTCGACACTCCGTTAGAAACAACATACAACAGACATGTAGATTATACTGGACCGTCCGTTAGAAACAACATACAACAGACATGTAGATTATACTCGACAGTCCGTTTGAAACAACATACAACAGACATGTAGATTATACTCGACAGTCTGTTAGAAACAACATACAACAGACATGGAGATTATACTCGACAGTCCGTTAGAAACAACATACAACAGACATGTAGATTGTACTCGACAGTCCGTTAGAAACAACATACAACAGACATGTAGATTATACTCGACAGTCCGTTAGAAACAACATACAACAGACATGTAGATTATACTCGACAGTCCGTTAGAAACAACATACAACAGACATGTAGATTATACTCGACAGTCCGTTTGAAACAACATACAACAGACATGTAGATTATACTCGACAGTCTGTTAGAAACAACATACAACAGACATGGAGATTATACTCGACAGTCCGTTAGAAACAACATACAACAGACATGTAGATTATACTCGACAGTCCGTTAGAAACAACATACAACAGACATGTAGATTATACTCGACAGTCCGTTAGAAACAACATACAACAGACATGTAGATTATACTCGACAGTCCGTTAGAAACAACATACAACAGACATGTAGATTATACTCGACAGTCCATTAGAAACAACATACAACATATATTTAGATTATACTCGACAGTCCGTTAGATACAACATACAACAGACATATAGATTATACTCGACACTCCGTTAGAAACAACATACAACAGACATGTAGATTATACTGGACCGTCCGTTAGAAACAACATACAACAGACATTTAGATTATACTCGACAGTCCATTAGAAACAACATACAACATACATTTAGATTATACTCGACAGTCCGTTAGAAACAACATACAACAGATATATAGATTATACTCGACACTCCGTTAGAAACAACATACAACAGCCATGTAGATTATACTCGACAGTCCGTTAGAAACAACATACAACAGACATGTATATTATACTCGACAGTCCGTTAGAAACAACATACAACAGACATTTAGATTATACTCGACAGTCCATTAGAAACAACATAAAACATACATGTAGATTATACTCGACAGTCCGTTAGAAACAACATACAACAGACATGTATACTATACTCGACAGTCCGTTAGAAACAATATACAACAGACATATAGATTATACTCGACAGTCCGTTAGAAACAACATACAACAGACATGGAGATTATACTCGACAGTCCGTTAGAAACAACATACAACATACATGTAGATTATACTCGACAGTCCGTTAGAAACAACATACAACAGATATATAGATTATACTCGACAGTCCGTTAGAAACAACATACAACAGACATGTAGATTATACTCGACAGTCCGTTAGAAACAACATACAACAGATATATGGATTATACTCGACAGTCCATTAGAAACAACATACAACACTCATGTAGATTATACTCGACAGTCCGCTAGAAACAACATACAACAGACATGTAGATTATACTCGACAGTCTGTTAGAAACAACATACAACAGACATGTAGATTATACTCGACAGTCCGTTAGAAACAACATACAACAGACATGTAGATTATACTCGGCAGTCCGTTAGAAACAACATACAACAGACGTGTAGATTATACTCGACAGTCCGTTAGAAACAACATACAACAGACATGTAGATTATATTCGACAGTCCGTTAGAAACAACATACAACATACATGTAGATTATACTAGACAGTCCGTTAGAAACAACATACAACAGACATGTAGATTATACTCGACAGTCCGTTAGAAACAACATACACCAGACATGTAGATTATACTCGACAGTCCGTTAGAAACAACATACAACAGACATTTAGATTATACTCGACAGTCCGTTAGAAACAACATACAACAGACATGTAGATTATACTCGACAGTTCGTTAGAAACAACATACAACAGACATGTAGATTATACTCGACAGTCCGTTAGAAACAACATACAACAGACATGTAGATTATACTCGACAGTCCGTTAGAAACAACATACAACAGACATGTAGATTATAGTCGACAGTCCATTAGAAACAACATAAAACACTCATGTAGATTATACTCCACAGTCCGCTAGAAACAACATACAACAGACATGTAGATTATACTCGACAGTCCGTTAGAAACAACATACAACAGACATGTAGATTATACTCGACAGTCCGTTAGAAACAACATACAACAGACATGTAGATTATACTCGACAGTCCGTTAGAAACAACATACAAACAGACATGTAGATTATACTCGACAGTCCGTTAGAAACAACATACAACAGACATGTAGATTATACTCGACAGTCGATTAGAAACAACATACAACAGACATGTAGATTATACTCGACAGTCCGTTAGAAACAACATACAACAGACATGTAGATTATACTCGACAGTCCGTTAGAAACAACATACAACAGACATGTAGATTATATTCGACAGTCCGTTAGAAACAACATACAACATACATGTAGATTATACTAGACAGTCCGTTAGAAACAACATACAACAGACATGTAGATTTTACTCGACAGTCCGTCAGAAACAACATACACCAGACATGTAGATTATACTCGACAGTCCGTTAGAAACAACATACAACAGACATGTAGATTATACTCGACAGTCGATTAGAAACAACATACAACAGACATGTAGATTATACTCGACAGTCCATTAGAAACAACATACAACATATATTTAGATTATACTCGACAGTCCGTTAGATACAACATACAACAGACATATAGATTATACTCGACACTCCGTTAGAAACAACATACAACAGACATGTAGATTATACTGGACCGTCCGTTAGAAACAACATACAACAGACATGTAGATTATACTCGACAGTCCGTTTGAAACAACATACAACAGACATGTAGATTATACTCGACAGTCTGTTAGAAACAACATACAACAGACATGGAGATTATACTCGACAGTCCGTTAGAAACAACATACAACAGACATGTAGATTATACTCGACAGTCCGTTAGAAACAACATACAACAGACATGTAGATTATACTCGACAGTTCGTTATAAACAATATACAGCAGACATGTAGATTATACTCGACAGTCCGTTAGAAACAACATACAACAGACATGTAGATTATACTCGACAGTCCGTTAGAAACAACATACAACAGACATGTAGATTATACTCGACAGTCCGTTAGAAACAACATACAACAGACATGTAGATTATACTCGACAGTCCGTTAGAAACAACATACAACAGACATGTAGATTATACTCGACAGTCCGTTTGAAACAACATACAACAGACATGTAGATTATACTCGACAGTCTGTTAGAAACAACATACAACAGACATGGAGATTATACTCGACAGTCCGTTAGAAACAACATACAACAGACATGTAGATTATACTCGACAGTCCGTTAGAAACAACATACAACAGACATGTAGATTATACTCGACAGTCCGTTAGAAACAACATACAACAGACATGTAGATTATACTCGACAGTCCGTTAGAAACAACATACAACAGACATGTAGATTATACTCGACAGTCCATTAGAAACAACATACAACATATATTTAGATTATACTCGACAGTCCGTTAGATACAACATACAACAGACATATAGATTATACTCGACACTCCGTTAGAAACAACATACAACAGACATGTAGATTATACTGGACCGTCCGTTAGAAACAACATACAACAGACATTTAGATTATACTCGACAGTCCATTAGAAACAACATACAACATACATTTAGATTATACTCGACAGTCCGTTAGAAACAACATACAACAGATATATAGATTATACTCGACACTCCGTTAGAAACAACATACAACAGCCATGTAGATTATACTCGACAGTCCGTTAGAAACAACATACAACAGACATGTATATTATACTCGACAGTCCATTAGAAACAACATACAACAGACATTTAGATTATACTAGACAGTCCATTAGAAACAACATAAAACATACATGTAGATTATACTCGACAGTCCGTTAGAAACAACATACAACAGACATGTATACTATACTCGACAGTCCGTTAGAAACAATATACAACAGACATATAGATTATACTCGACAGTCCGTTAGAAACAACATACAACAGACATGGAGATTATACTCGACAGTCCGTTAGAAACAACATACAACATACATGTAGATTATACTCGACAGTCCGTTAGAAACAACATACAACAGATATATAGATTATACTCGACAGTCCGTTAGAAACAACATACAACAGACATGTAGATTATACTCGACAGTCCGTTAGAAACAACATACAACAGATATATGGATTATACTCGACAGTCCGTTAGAAACAACATACAACAGCAATGTAGATTATACTCGACAGTCCATTAGAAACAACATACAACACTCATGTAGATTATACTCGACAGTCCGCTAGAAACAACATACAACAGACATGTAGATTATACTCGACAGTCTGTTAGAAACAACATACAACAGACATGTAGATTATACTCGACAGTCCGTTAGAAACAACATACAACAGACATGTAGATTATACTCGACAGTCCGTTAGAAACAACATACAACAGACATGTAGATTATACTCGACAGTCCGTTAGAAACAACATACAACAGACGTGTAGATTATACTCGACAGTCCGTTAGAAACAACATACAACAGACATGTAGATTATATTCGACAGTCCGTTAGAAACAACATACAACATACATGTAGATTATACTAGACAGTCCGTTAGAAACAACATACAACAGACATGTAGATTATACTCGACAGTCCGTTAGAAACAACATACAACAGACATGTAGATTATACTCGACAGTCCGTTAGAAACAACATACAACAGACATTTAGATTATACTCGACAGTCCGTTAGAAACAACATACAACAGACATGTAGATTATACTCGACAGTTCGTTAGAAACAACATACAACAGACATGTAGATTATACTCGACAATCCGTTAGAAACAACATACAACAGACATGTAGATTATACTCGACAGTCCGTTAGAAACAACATACAACAGACATGTAGATTATAGTCGACAGTCCATTAGAAACAACATACAACAGTCATGTAGATTATACTCCACAGTCCGCTAGAAACAACATACAACAGACATGTAGATTATACTCGACAGTCTGTTAGAAACAACATACAACAGACATGTAGATTATACTCGACAGTCCGTTAGAAACAACATACAACAGACATGTAGATTATACTCGACAGTCCGTTAGAAACAACATACAACAGACATGTAGATTATACTCGACAGTCCGTTAGAAACAACATACAAACAGACATGTAGATTATACTCGACAGTCCATTAGAAACAACATACAACAGACATGTAGATTATACTCGACAGTCGATTAGAAACAACATACAACAGACATGTAGATTATACTCGACAGTCCGTTAGAAACAACATACAACAGACATATAGATTATACTCGACAGTCCGTTAGAAACAACATACAACAGACATGTAGATTATATTCGACAGTCCGTTAGAAACAACATACAACATACATGTAGATTATACTAGACAGTCCGTTAGAAACAACATACAACAGACATGTAGATTTTACTCGACAGTCCGTCAGAAACAACATACACCAGACATGTAGATTATACTCGACAGTCCGTTAGAAACAACATACAACAGACATGTAGATTATACTCGACAGTCGATTAGAAACAACATACAACAGACATGTAGATTATACTCGACAGTCCATTAGAAACAACATACAACATATATTTAGATTATACTCGACAGTCCGTTAGATACAACATACAACATACATATAGATTATACTCGACACTCCGTTAGAAACAACATACAACAGACATGTAGATTATACTCGACAGTCCGTTAGAAACAACATACAACAGACATGTAGATTATACTCGACAGTCGATTAGAAACAACATACAACAGACATGTAGATTATACTCGACAGTCCGTTAGAAACAACATACAACAGACATGTAGATTATACTCGACAGTCCGTTAGAAACAACATACAACAGACATGTAGATTATATTCGACAGTCCGTTAGAAACAACATACAACATACATGTAGATTATACTCGACAGTCCGTTAGAAACAACATACAACAGACATGTAGATTATACTCGACAGTCCGTTAGAAACAACATACAAACAGACATGTAGATTATACTCGACAGTCCGTTAGAAACAACATACAACAGACATGTAGATTATACTCGACAGTCGATTAGAAACAACATACAACAGACATGTAGATTATACTCGACAGTCCGTTAGAAACAACATACAACAGACATGTAGATTATACTCGACAGTCCGTTAGAAACAACATACAACAGACATGTAGATTATATTCGACAGTCCGTTAGAAACAACATACAACATACATGTAGATTATACTAGACAGTCCGCTAGAAACAACATACAACAGACATGTAGATTTTACTCGACAGTCCGTCAGAAACAACATACACCAGACATGTAGATTATACTCAACAGTCCGTTAGAAACAACATACAACAGACATGTAGATTATACTCGACAGTCGATTAGAAACAACATACAACAGACATGTAGATTATACTCGACAGTCCATTAGAAACAACATACAACATATATTTAGATTATACTCGACAGTCCGTTCGATACAACATACAACAGACATATAGATTATACTCGACACTCCGTTAGAAACAACATACAACAGACATGTAGATTATACTGGACCGTCCGTTAGAAACAACATACAACAGACATGTAGATTATACTCGACAGTCCGTTTGAAACAACATACAACAGACATGTAGATTATACTCGACAGTCTGTTAGAAACAACATACAACAGACATGGAGATTATTCTCGACAGTCCGTTAGAAACAACATACAACAGACATGTAGATTATACTCGACAGTCCGTTAGAAACAACATACAACAGACATGTAGATTATACTCGACAGTTCGTTATAAACAATATACAGCAGACATGTAGATTATACTCGACAGTCCGTTAGAAACAACATACAACAGACATGTAGATTATACTCGACAGTCCGTTAGAAACAACATACAACAGTCATGTAGATTATACTCGACAGTCCGTTAGAAACAACATACAACAGACATGTAGATTATACTCGACAGTCCGTTAGAAACAACATACAACAGACATGTAGATTATACTCGACAGTCCGTTTGAAACAACATACAACAGACATGTAGATTATACTCGACAGTCTGTTAGAAACAACATACAACAGACATGGAGATTATACTCGACAGTCCGTTAGAAACAACATACAACAGACATGTAGATTATACTCGACAGTCCGTTAGAAACAACATACAACAGACATGTAGATTATACTCGACAGTCCGTTAGAAACAACATACAACAGACATGTAGATTATACTCGACAGTCCGTTAGAAACAACATACAACAGACATGTAGATTATACTCGACAGTCCATTAGAAACAACATACAACATATATTTAGATTATACTCGACAGTCCGTTAGATACAACATACAACAGACATATAGATTATACTCGACACTCCGTTAGAAACAACATACAACAGACATGTAGATTATACTGGACCGTCCGTTAGAAACAACATACAACAGACATTTAGATTATACTCGACAGTCCATTAGAAACAACATACAACATACATTTAGATTATACTCGACAGTCCGTTAGAAACAACATACAACAGATATATAGATTATACTCGACACTCCGTTAGAAACAACATACAACAGCCATGTAGATTATACTCGACAGTCCGTTAGAAACAACATACAACAGACATGTATATTATACTCGACAGTCCATTAGAAACAACATACAACAGACATTTAGATTATACTAGACAGTCCATTAGAAACAACATAAAACATACATGTAGATTATACTCGACAGTCCGTTAGAAACAACATACAACAGACATGTATACTATACTCGACAGTCCGTTAGAAACAATATACAACAGACATATAGATTATACTCGACAGTCCGTTAGAAACAACATACAACAGACATGGAGATTATACTCGACAGTCCGTTAGAAACAACATACAACATACATGTAGATTATACTCGACAGTCCGTTAGAAACAACATACAACAGATATATAGATTATACTCGACAGTCCGTTAGAAACAACATACAACAGACATGTAGATTATACTCGACAGTCCGTTAGAAACAACATACAACAGATATATGGATTATACTCGACAGTCCGTTAGAAACAACATACAACAGCAATGTAGATTATACTCGACAGTCCATTAGAAACAACATACAACACTCATGTAGATTATACTCGACAGTCCGTTAGAAACAACATACAACAGACATGTAGATTATACTCGACAGTTCGTTAGAAACAACATACAACATACATGTAGATTATACTCGACAGTCCGTTAGAAACAACATACAACAGACATGTAGATTATACTCGACAGTCCGTTAGAAACAACATACAACAGACATGTAGATTATACTCGACAGTCCGTTAGAAACAACATACAACAGACGTGTAGATTATACTCGACAGTCCGTTAGAAACAACATACAACAGACATGTAGATTATACTTGACAGTCCGTTAGAAACAACATACAACATACATGTAGATTATACTAGACAGTCCGTTAGAAACAACATACAACAGACATGTAGATTATACTCGACAGTCCGTTAGAAACAACATACAACAGACATGTAGATTATACTCGACAGTCCGTTAGAAACAACATACAACAGACATTTAGATTATACTCGACAGTCCGTTAGAAACAACATACAACAGACATGTAGATTATACTCGACAGTTCGTTAGAAACAACATACAACAGACATGTAGATTATACTCGACAATCCGTTAGAAACAACATACAACAGACATGTAGATTATACTCGACAGTCCGTTAGAAACAACATACAACAGACATGTAGATTATAGTCGACAGTCCATTAGAAACAACATACAACAGTCATGTAGATTATACTCCACAGTCCGCTAGAAACAACATACAACAGACATGTAGATTATACTCGACAGTCTGTTAGAAACAACATACAACAGACATGTAGATTATACTCGACAGTCCGTTAGAAACAACATACAACAGACATGTAGATTATACTCGACAGTCCGTTAGAAACAACATACAACAGACATGTAGATTATACTCGACAGTCCGTTAGAAACAACATACAAACAGACATGTAGATTATACTCGACAGTCCGTTAGAAACAACATACAACAGACATGTAGATTATACTCGACAGTCGATTAGAAACAACATACAACAGACATGTAGATTATACTCGACAGTCCGTTAGAAACAACATACAACAGACATATAGATTATACTCGACAGTCCGTTAGAAACAACATACAACAGACATGTAGATTATATTCGACAGTCCGTTAGAAACAACATACAACATACATGTAGATTATACTAGACAGTCCGTTAGAAACAACATACAACAGACATGTAGATTTTACTCGACAGTCCGTCAGAAACAACATACACCAGACATGTAGATTATACTCGACAGTCCGTTAGAAACAACATACAACAGACATGTAGATTATACTCGACAGTCGATTAGAAACAACATACAACAGACATGTAGATTATACTCGACAGTCCATTAGAAACAACATACAACATATATTTAGATTATACTCGACAGTCCGTTAGATACAACATACAACATACATATAGATTATACTCGACACTCCGTTAGAAACAACATACAACAGACATGTAGATTATACTGGACCGTCCGTTAGAAACAACATACAACAGACATGTAGATTATACTCGACAGTCCGTTTGAAACAACATACAACAGACATGTAGATTAAACTCGACAGTCTGTTAGAAACAACATACAACAGACATGGAGATTATACTCGACAGTCCGTTAGAAACAACATACAACAGACATGTAGATTATACTCGACAGTCCGTTAGAAACAACATACAACAGACATGTAGATTATACTCGACAGTTAGTTATAAACAATATACAGCAGACATGTAGATTATACTCGACAGTTCGTTAGAAACAACATACAACAGACATGTAGATTATACTCGACAGTCCGTTAGAAACAACATACAACAGACATGTAGATTATACTCGACAGTCCGTTAGAAACAACATACAACAGACATGTAGATTATACTCGACAGATCGTTAGAAACAACATACAACAGACATGTAGATTATACTCGACAGTCCGTTAGAAACAACATACAACAGCCATGTAGATTATACTCAACAGTCCGTTAGAAACAACATACAACAGACATGTAGATTATACTCGACAGTCCGTTAGAAACAACATACAACAGACATGTAGATTATACTCGACAGTCCGTTAGAAACAACATACAACAGACATGTAGATTATACTCGACAGTCCGTTAGAAACAACATACAACAGACATGTAGATTATACTCGACAGTCCGTTAGAAACAACATACAACAGACATTTAGATTATACTCGACAGTCCGTTAGAAACAACATACAACAGACATGTAGATTATACTCGACAGTTCGTTAGAAACAACATACAACAGACATGTAGATTATACTCGACAGTCCGTTAGAAACAACAGACATGTAGATTATACTCGACAGTCCGTTAGAAACAACATACAACAGACATGTAGATTATAGTCGACAGTCCATTAGAAACAACATACAACAGTCATGTAGATTATACTCCACAGTCCGCTAGAAACAACATACAACAGACATGTAGATTATACTCGACAATCTGTTAGAAACAACATACAACAGACATGTAGATTATACTCGACAGTCCGTTAGAAACAACATACAACAGACATGTAGATTATACTCGACAGTCCGTTAGAAACAACATACAACAGACATGTAGATTATACTCGACAGTCCGTTAGAAACAACATACAAACAGACATGTAGATTATACTCGACAGTCCGTTAGAAACAACATACAACAGACATGTAGATTATACTCGACAGTCGATTAGAAACAACATACAACAGACATGTAGATTATACTCGACAGTCCGTTAGAAACAACATACAACAGACATGTAGATTATACTCGACAGTCCGTTAGAAACAACATACAACAGACATGTAGATTATATTCGACAGTCCGTTAGAAACAACATACAACATACATGTAGATTATACTAGACAGTCCGTTAGAAACAACATACAACAGACATGTAGATTTTACTCGACAGTCCGTCAGAAACAACATACACCAGACATGTAGATTATACTCGACAGTCCGTTAGAAACAACATACAACAGACATGTAGATTATACTCGACAGTCGATTAGAAACAACATACAACAGACATGTAGATTATACTCGACAGTCCATTAGAAACAACATACAACATATATTTAGATTATACTCGACAGTCCGTTAGATACAACATACAACATACATATAGATTATACTCGACACTCCGTTAGAAACAACATACAACAGACATGTAGATTATACTGGACCGTCCGTTAGAAACAACATACAACAGACATGTAGATTATACTCGACAGTCCGTTTGAAACAACATACAACAGACATGTAGATTATACTCGACAGTCTGTTAGAAACAACATACAACAGACATGGAGATTATACTCGACAGTCCGTTAGAAACAACATACAACAGACATGTAGATTATACTCGACAGTCCGTTAGAAACAACATACAACAGACATGTAGATTATACTCGACAGTTCGTTATAAACAATATACAGCAGACATGTAGATTATACTCGACAGTTCGTTAGAAACAACATACAACAGACATGTAGATTATACTCGACAGTCCGTTAGAAACAACATACAACAGACATGTAGATTATACTCGACAGTCCGTTAGAAACAACATACAACAGACATGTAGATTATACTCGACAGTTCGTTAGAAACAACATACAACAGACATGTAGATTATACTCGACAGTCCGTTAGAAACAACATACAACAGCCATGTAGATTATACTCAACAGTCCGTTAGAAACAACATACAACAGACATGTAGATTATACTCGACAGTCCGTTAGAAACAACATACAACAGACATATAGATTATACTCGACAGTCCGTTAGAAACAACATACAACAGACATGTAGATTATACTCGACAGTCTGTTAGAAACAACATACAACATACATGTAGATTATACTCGACAGTCCGTTAGAAACAACATACAACAGACATGTAGATTATACTCGACAGTCCGTTAGAAACAACATACAACAGACATGTAGATTATACTCGACAGTCCGTTAGAAACAACATACAACAGACATGTAGATTATACTCGACAGTCCGTTAGAAACAACATACAACAGACATGTAGATTATACTTGACAGTCCGTTAGAAACAACATACAACATACATGTAGATTATACTAGACAGTCCGTTAGAAACAACATACAACAGACATGTAGATTATACTCGACAGTCCGTTAGAAACAACATACAACAGACATGTAGATTATACTCGACAGTCCGTTAGAAACAACATACAACAGACATTTAGATTATACTCGACAGTCCGTTAGAAACAACATACAACAGACATGTAGATTATACTCGACAGTTCGTTAGAAACAACATACAACAGACATGTAGATTATACTCGACAATCCGTTAGAAACAACATACAACAGACATGTAGATTATACTCGACAGTCCGTTAGAAACAACATACAACAGACATGTAGATTATAGTCGACAGTCCATTAGAAACAACATACAACAGTCATGTAGATTATACTCCACAGTCCGCTAGAAACAACATACAACAGACATGTAGATTATACTCGACAGTCTGTTAGAAACAACATACAACAGAAATGTAGATTATACTCGACAGTCCGTTAGAAACAACATACAACAGACATGTAGATTATACTCGACAGTCCGTTAGAAACAACATACAACAGACATGTAGATTATACTCGACAGTCCGTTAGAAACAACATACAAACAGACATGTAGATTATACTCGACAGTCCGTTAGAAACAACATACAACAGACATGTAGATTATACTCGACAGTCGATTAGAAACAACATACAACAGACATGTAGATTATACTCGACAGTCCGTTAGAAACAACATACAACAGACATATAGATTATACTCGACAGTCCGTTAGAAACAACATACAACAGACATGTAGATTATATTCGACAGTCCGTTAGAAACAACATACAACATACATGTAGATTATACTAGACAGTCCGTTAGAAACAACATACAACAGACATGTAGATTTTACTCGACAGTCCGTCAGAAACAACATACACCAGACATGTAGATTATACTCGACAGTCCGTTAGAAACAACATACAACAGACATGTAGATTATACTCGACAGTCGATTAGAAACAACATACAACAGACATGTAGATTATACTCGACAGTCCATTAGAAACAACATACAACATATATTTAGATTATACTCGACAGTCCGTTAGATACAACATACAACATACATATAGATTATACTCGACACTCCGTTAGAAACAACATACAACAGACATGTAGATTATACTGGACCGTCCGTTAGAAACAACATACAACAGACATGTAGATTATACTCGACAGTCCGTTTGAAACAACATACAACAGACATGTAGATTAAACTCGACAGTCTGTTAGAAACAACATACAACAGACATGGAGATTATACTCGACAGTCCGTTAGAAACAACATACAACAGACATGTAGATTATACTCGACAGTCCGCTAGAAACAACATACAACAGACATGTAGATTATACTCGACAGTTAGTTATAAACAATATACAGCAGACATGTAGATTATACTCGACAGTTCGTTAGAAACAACATACAACAGACATGTAGATTATACTCGACAGTCCGTTAGAAACAACATACAACAGACATGTAGATTATACTCGACAGTCCGTTAGAAACAACATACAACAGACATGTAGATTATACTCGACAGATCGTTAGAAACAACATACAACAGACATGTAGATTATACTCGACAGTCCGTTAGAAACAACATACAACAGCCATGTAGATTATACTCAACAGTCCGTTAGAAACAACATACAACAGACATGTAGATTATACTCGACAGTCCGTTAGAAACAACATACAACAGACATGTAGATTATACTCGACAGTCCGTTAGAAACAACATACAACAGACATGTAGATTATACTCGACAGTCCGTTAGAAACAACATACAACAGACATGTAGATTATACTCGACAGTCCGTTAGAAACAACATACAACAGACATTTAGATTATACTCGACAGTCCGTTAGAAACAACATACAACAGACATGTAGATTATACTCGACAGTTCGTTAGAAACAACATACAACAGACATGTAGATTATACTCGACAGTCCGTTAGAAACAACAGACATGTAGATTATACTCGACAGTCCGTTAGAAACAACATACAACAGACATGTAGATTATAGTCGACAGTCCATTAGAAACAACATACAACAGTCATGTAGATTATACTCCACAGTCCGCTAGAAACAACATACAACAGACATGTAGATTATACTCGACAATCTGTTAGAAACAACATACAACAGACATGTAGATTATACTCGACAGTCCGTTAGAAACAACATACAACAGACATGTAGATTATACTCGACAGTCCGTTAGAAACAACATACAACAGACATGTAGATTATACTCGACAGTCCGTTAGAAACAACATACAAACAGACATGTAGATTATACTCGACAGTCCGTTAGAAACAACATACAACAGACATGTAGATTATACTCGACAGTCGATTAGAAACAACATACAACAGACATGTAGATTATACTCGACAGTCCGTTAGAAACAACATACAACAGACATGTAGATTATACTCGACAGTCCGTTAGAAACAACATACAACAGACATGTAGATTATATTCGACAGTCCGTTAGAAACAACATACAACATACATGTAGATTATACTAGACAGTCCGTTAGAAACAACATACAACAGACATGTAGATTTTACTCGACAGTCCGTCAGAAACAACATACACCAGACATGTAGATTATACTCGACAGTCCGTTAGAAACAACATACAACAGACATGTAGATTATACTCGACAGTCGATTAGAAACAACATACAACAGACATGTAGATTATACTCGACAGTCCATTAGAAACAACATACAACATATATTTAGATTATACTCGACAGTCCGTTAGATACAACATACAACATACATATAGATTATACTCGACACTCCGTTAGAAACAACATACAACAGACATGTAGATTATACTGGACCGTCCGTTAGAAACAACATACAACAGACATGTAGATTATACTCGACAGTCCGTTTGAAACAACATACAACAGACATGTAGATTATACTCGACAGTCTGTTAGAAACAACATACAACAGACATGGAGATTATACTCGACAGTCCGTTAGAAACAACATACAACAGACATGTAGATTATACTCGACAGTCCGTTAGAAACAACATACAACAGACATGTAGATTATACTCGACAGTTCGTTATAAACAATATACAGCAGACATGTAGATTATACTCGACAGTTCGTTAGAAACAACATACAACAGACATGTAGATTATACTCGACAGTCCGTTAGAAACAACATACAACAGACATGTAGATTATACTCGACAGTCCGTTAGAAACAACATACAACAGACATGTAGATTATACTCGACAGTTCGTTAGAAACAACATACAACAGACATGTAGATTATACTCGACAGTCCGTTAGAAACAACATACAACAGCCATGTAGATTATACTCAACAGTCCGTTAGAAACAACATACAACAGACATGTAGATTATACTCGACAGTCCGTTAGAAACAACATACAACAGACATATAGATTATACTCGACAGTCCGTTAGAAACAACATACAACAGACATGTAGATTATACTCGACAGTTCGTTAGAAACAACATACAACATACATGTAGATTATACTCGACAGTCCGTTAGAAACAACATACAACAGACATGTAGATTATACTCGACAGTCCGTTAAAAACAACATACAACAGACATGTAGATTATACTCGACAGTCCGTTAGAAACAACATACAACAGACATGTAGATTATACTCGACAGTCCGTTAGAAACAACATACAACAGACATGTAGATTATACTTGACAGTCCGTTAGAAACAACATACAACAGGCATTAAGATTATACTCGACAGTCCGTTAGAAACAACATACAACAGGCATTTATATTATACTCGACAGTCCGTTAGAAACAACATACAACAGACATGTAGATTATACCCGACAGTCCGTTAGAAACAACATACAACAGACATGTAGAATATACTCGACAGTCCGTTAGAAACAACATACAACAGACATGTAGATTATACCCGACAGTCCGTTAGAAACAACATACAACAGACATGTAGAATATACTCGACAGTCCGTTAGAAACAACATACAACAGACATGTAGATTATACTCGACAGTCCGTTAGAAACAACATACAACAGACATGTAGATTATACTCGACAGTCCGTTAGAAACAACATACAACAGACATTTAGATTATACTCGACAGTCCGTTAAAAACAACATACAACAGACATGTAGATTATACTCGACAGTCCGTTATAAACAATATACAGCAGACATGTAGATTATACTCGACAGTCCGTTAGAAACAACATACAACAGACATGTAGATTACACTCGACAGTCCGTTAGAAACAACATACAACAGACATATGTTAAAACTCTTGGCATTCATCATGGTTATAATATACAAAATGATGAGATATGGAAATCAATAATAGATAAAATGACAAATTTTGTCCACGTTTGGAAAAGTAGAAACTTGACATATACAGAAAAAACTTTAATAGTGAAAAATCTCTTGATCTCTTTTTGTGGTTACGAAATTGAAATGCGGGGAATACCAGAAAAATACGTAAAAGAAATAACAACTTTGGTATGGGGTTTTATCTGGGGAGGGGGTATTAATCAAATAGATAGGAAAGTTTGCTGCTTGGGAGTAGAAAATAGGGGCATGGGTATGATTAACATACAAGAGTTTATTGACAGCAAAAGAATTAAGCTTCTATACCGAATTTTACATGAACCATTAGAAAGTTGGAATGCAATTGGTAAGTATTTGCTCCGTAAGTTAGACATCAAGTTTAATGAAGAATATTTTGTAAGTAAGTGCTCTAATGTATCAACTCTAAATTTAAATATGTTACCAAATTTTTACAAAATATGTATCCAATCATGGTCAAAATTACAGGAACTTATTCAATTGTGTAATAATGACATTGACTCCATTCTAAAAACCAGAATATTTTGTAACTCTTCAATAACTTTTAAAAACAAACCATTATGGTTTACCTCGTTTCAGCAAAGTAACTTACGAACTATAAACGATATTTGGGATTCAAATAATACAAATTTTAAAAGTTGTCTAAAGCCAAATATAAAACCAAAATGTCAGGTTAAGTGGGAGGAACAGTACGGGGGTAATATTGATTGGACACAAATTTGCACAAAATTAAAGAAAATCAAAGTTACTAATAAGGTCAAAGAATTCCAGTGGAAATGTCTCCATAATATAAATTATACAGAACATAGATTGAAAAAAATGAATTTGTCAAACGGATGATGCCATCTCTGCCAAATAAGAGACAACGATGAAACGATGCAGCATCTATTTTTTAAATGTCCTTCTGTGAACAAAATTATAAAAGAAATAGAAGCAATATTTAACAGATCTGGATTAACAGCTAATATAGAAATCAAAGAATTAAATATAATGTTAGGGCTATATGGGGGTGAGGATTTAGACGTCATTTTTAATACAGTAATATTTATCTCAAAGTGGGAAATATGGAAAATACGTAATAAGGTTAAATATAACCAATCCCGAATTGGAGATCAAACAATTTTCAACACTTGGAAAAATAAATTTAAAAAACATTTACAATGCACATTACAAACTTCGCATATTAATGAAAATGATAAAAACAAATTAGAACTTTTTCGGAATAACATATGAGTATTTATTATTTATGAACATAAAGCTAATGCATGGTAATAATTGTATCGTCTAATTGTGTATATTATAATGAAATGTAAAAACAAATGAATATGAAATATGTTTAAATGGACTTTTTATTTTTATTTTCACTTGCTACCCCTGGACAAGTGAGATTTATGTAAAACAGGGACCCTTAATGTTCACTCCTGGGCCATTAAGATTATTGTAAACAGGAGATTTTGAATAAACTATATTATGATGAATAAAAAAAAAAAAAACAAAAAAAAACCATTTGCTCCCATACGTTGAATGGGACCGATTCGTAACCCTAACTGGAGCACAAGCGGAATGAGGGTTACGTAATCGTATCTAATGAGAGGAGCAGCACACAACAATTTTATAGTAAATCGTATCGATGTAGTGTAATGGGTAGTGAGTCCGCCTCAAGTGCAGTAGATCGGGTACTCCTCCACCAATACAATTGACCGCCACGATATAACTGAAATATTGTTGAAAGTGGCGTTAAACAACATAAACCAACCAAACCAATCATCAATTAGATTTTGGAACTATTTCGACAGTGTCATATTTTTTGTTTTTCATTTTTTTCCACTATTCTTTATTTTACAGTCTACTGAAATTAATATATTTAGATTAAGTTAATATTCATGTATAGCGTTATGTTATTAACGGCTAAATATCTTCTACTTTACAGAATAAAAGAAAAAAAATAATTGAGTGACCAATTACAAGTTCTAAAATGACGACGATCTTGGTGACTGGTGGCAGTGGTTGTATAGGACAACATATTATAAAACATTTTGAAGAGAATGTCGAAAATGTGGACGAAATCAGAGTCCTTGATTTACAGACATTCGAACAGAAATTTGGTAATTATAATACCACTATTGGGAATTGTGATAAGAGTATTATGAAAGAAAAGTTTAAGATACCAAAGGGTTAAACAGAAGTCGTAAATCAAAGAAGAACATACAATGCAATGGCCAAAAGGGATGTATATGTGTAAAATTACTTAATTAAATTATTTATTTCTATAAACATGTCTCTTAATCATATCATAGATATGACATATTTTCAATTATTTTGTGCTTATTGAAGCATCATTGTATTACGTAATTGCCAAACATCAAGAATAAAAGGACAAGTCTATAATATAATTAGGAAAAGGTAGAACAAAACCAGAACGGTATTTCGAAAAGGACAGATGGTTGGCGTTTTCAAATTTAGCCTCACGTGATTACATCTTTACGCCAATACAACAACTTGTACAATAATATATCGCCGAATGATAAGTTTTGATTGTTTCTCTTTCATATTCCGAAATTGATAAATAATTTTATTTTACAGAATACAAATGTAAGATTCCTATAGTAGGTTTCATTACTGATAAACATATACTTGACGAAGCCACCCGAGGAGTACACAGTGTCATTCATATTGCAGCTTATGTTGACGTCCAACTGTTTCCAGATACCGAACGACTAGATCTTGTAAATAGATAAGGTAAAATTTCTTCACTTGGAACAAGACAAATTAGTCTTGATTTGAAATAATTAATTGTGACATGAATATATACCAATATACTTATTTACTTGTCGGTGAATTGATTAAAAATAAACGTTAAAGAAACCTGATGGAGCAATTATCGAAAATGGAGAATCCAGAGAAGCAGGCACATAAACCTAAAAAGATGGGGGTAGAATTGCCCTTTATTGCCACGGATCAAACTCTCGTTTTTATTTTACAACTACATGTATTAGCGTCATATGGACCTGATTTTGTAACCCGGTTTTCCGAGCTTCAAATCAAGAGAATGTTTGATCATTTCCATTGTTGTGAGAAAAAGATACTGTGAATAGAGCTATATAATACTCCATTCTCCTTCTCTTATATATATTTGACAGAATTGGAAAATGATTAACTATAATCTTTGTGTGGTCTTGGACGACACCTGCCTTTATTCGAATATAAGCTGTAATGGGCAATATAATCTGACGTCACGGTCTTATGACGTCATCCATAGGTAACAGTAGATCTACTAGATTTTTAGCTATCCTGTTTAGACCCTTTAGTTTTCTTGCTCCCAAACACATTTAAATTATGTGGCTTTACAATCTTTCTATTTTGAGAGTGCTTGATGAAGGTTATCCCAGAAACGTGTCGTGCACACTAATATTTGATATCTATATTTTTATAGCCGAGGATAGTCAACATAATGGCTAAAAGAAAAACACTATTATATCATACTGCTTTTTAGCATTTTTATATCATAAATATTTCAGCTAACACATTTCAATGGCAAATGAAAGTTTGACATTTTAATATTTTTTACAAGAGTTTCAGTGTGTAAATCTAGTGTATTTACAATGTATCAGACTCGGTATGAAGGTGACGTTAATCACCATAATTCTAACCCTATATATTGTTTGATAAAAAATATTGTGTTTTAATATATTTTGCTTTCTTTTTGTTAGCATTTGTTGTTTGTTATGAAAATACATCAATATTATAGTTACAAGTTTGATAAGTCACTTCAATACTACTGAAGATATTTCATGCATATCTACAAATAGACTTAAGACTCAGCTGATACACATACTTGTAAGAAGACGTCACGAGAAAGAACATATCTTATTTTACGCGGGGCCGGGTCCGTATTTTATGTACAGGGTCCGAGTGATATTTTACATACTAGTTTCGGATCCAGATTTTATACAGTTTGATCCAGTCGAGAAATTAGTACCTTAGACCAGATTTTATGCACCATGTCCGGAATTTATGGACCCAATTCGGGTCCGGATACATATTTGATAAATACCCGGATTTTAATCAGAATGACCGGCATATAACGTTTTCTTCTATTTTAGGTTCTACCATGAGAACGGTGGCGTTGCGCCCCGTGGTTGTATATGGTGAACTAGATGTACATTTTGTACCGGTAGCAATACAAGCTGGAGTCAACAACAAAGGCATAATGATAGATTTCTGTGGAAGTGGTTATTGTACTGCTCAATATGCTGGTAATGTGGCGTGGGCTTTTGTATGTGCACACAAAGCAATGACGTCAAACAATGAACTCGGTGGTGAAGCGTTTATTTTGAAAGACGACACGCCACATAATTCAACGATTCGGTTTTGTAAGCCATATTTTGATATTTTCGATGTAACAATTTATCGATCTTTCATTCCATTTTGGATGTTATATTTCCTTTTACAGTTTATAGAAGTTATATTAATGATGATTTCACCATTGAAGAAGATTCAGTTTCCTCTTACTTTATCGATGTTGATATTTACAAATTTGAAAACATCAGTTGACATATCAAAGGCTGAACATATGCTGAAATACAAACCCTTGTACAGTCCAGAAGAAAGCTGTAAACGTTCCACTGTGTATTATAAATCACTTGACTTTGAAAATAAGAAAAATAAATAACATTAAAATGTGTTTGTAATGAGATTTCATACCAACGTTTGTGTAATTGATAATCTTGATTTGTAGTTTTTTTGCAATTGCATGATATTGTTAATACGTTTTAGTTTCACAAGGGGATCGGTTACTTCACAAGGGGATCTTTTACTTTCTAGGTAGATGTTTCTTTCATCTATCACTGCAAAATCTTTTACTGGACTTCACTGTATTTAATTTAATTCTTTATGTGTTTAACGAGGATTGCCAACAGCCAATGGCTACGAACGGTTTTCCTCAAAAACTTTACTCTATATATGAGTAACACGGGGGGTGTTTTATAAGAAGTAGGAACTGCTTACCCATCTCGAGCACCTGAGTTCATCCCCGGTTTTTGGTGGGGTTCGTGCTGCTTATATCTTTAATTTTTTGCGTTGTCCTGTTATGTGTCTTTACGTTCGTTCTGAGTTCAGTGTTGTGATGTCTGTTACGATTTCCGCATAAAAATGATATTCGATTCGTCCTTGCTTCCAGTTGCTTCTCACAGGTCTGATGTCTTAATTACGTTATTTCTGTTTTTTTGCGCATATTGGTGTTCAGCACATACTGTGTTGTGTTTTGTTTTTCTTCGTCTTGTGTACCCTATGTTGCCAATTTCTCTGGATTGTCCATTTTTGATTGCCCCTTCAGCGTTCTCTAACGTTTATTTTGTATCAATAAAAATTCCGGCTGTCCGTTGAAAGTCACGCCCACCAACAAATGTGTTGCAAATCAAATACTCGATCATATTGATGATCAGCTTTAGAGTACATATCTTCTCACTCGTGGCTGGAAAAGGCACACAACAACGATATTTCTTATCCAGTCCATGCTCCACAATCCTGACATATTACTCACTATAATCTGTACATACAAGTTTTTTAACAGCTTTTGAAATGATAGAATTTCCAATAAAAACATGAAATCATAATTTAAACATTATTTTGTTTCGCCAAGAATAAGAAACGTGTTGTTTCATGTATGCGATTGAAGAGGAATGATAAAAGTTATATGATGCTACAGTGGTAATCAGAAGCTGGAAATGGAAGTAGGGCAAACAATACAATAGTCGAAAGAAGTAGGACAGACAATACAATAGCCAAAAGAAGTAGGACAGACAATACAATAGTCAAAAGAAGTAGGACAGACAATACAATAGCCAAAAGAGGTAGGACAGACAATACAATAACCAAAAAACAGAAGGACAAACAAAGATCTACAAAACACTCAGTTCCTATTCAGCATATGACCCTCGTTGCGTTACTCTTGTTACAACCCCGGTGATAAGCTATAGATGCCAAAAAGACCGGTTTGGATTACGACAAACGGAACACATCAACAGGGCTTCATGTTTTAATTAATTCTTATCCCTTACATATGTTTTTTTTTATAAAAAATTAATCAATGATAGATATTACTCATATATAGAATTATCAAATCTTTAATTGCTAATTGCAAGCAAAACAAGCATCCAATTGGATTACATCAATGCATACAAACAGAAATACAAACAAATAATACACAAAGACAGACTGATAAATGTCTAAAAGAAATGCTGTGTGCACGCTAATTTAACATACATTGTCAATGCATTTAGGGACCAATCATTTTCTTCTTGGAGAATTTATATTTCGCCTGTGAATCTCAATTAACAAAGGACAACTATAGAAAAAGAGTGTGATATCTAGTTGAAGCAAACAACTGAAAAAAAAGTTTTGTGGCCAAGCAAGAAACGAAATATTATTTTCAAGTGACCTTCTGGCCAATCTTACCCCACTCTCACATCCCCATAAGAATATGGTTGGTGCTTCAATTGTATCATTAAATAAAAACCCAAATAACGACTACGGTTCATTCACAGACAATATCAGTTGACTGTCATAGACCGCCCCATGTCAATAGTGAAATGAAAAATGCGTCGGTGACAGATCATTTTACTAGCAAGAAATTATTCACCTTTTTCGAAAATCAAAAACGTTTTCTATTATTATAAAATGGAGATGGCAATGGCTATTTATCCTCATCTCCCAATCATTTCTTCTTCGTCTTCATTAATTGTGTTGGTGTTGATTATAGAGGAATGTGACGTGAGTGGTTATTTTTATTTATTATTCAGAGTACAAAATATCGTTTTTGAAAAATCTGATTAAATCCCCATAAATGACATTTGACTTTTGTTAAATGCATAGGAAAATACCAGATCTATATAATTCAAATTTTATTTTTGGTTTGAATATACTAAGCATTCCCTCTGGTAAAGTGTCTCAGGATTTACCCTATTTATATAGGATACCTAAACTCCATAAGACACCATACAAAGAAAGGTACATAGCGGGATCATCAACTTGTTCGACGAAAGAATTATCTATTCACCTGACAAAGATTCTGTCTGCAGTAAATAAAGGTAATAACAAAATTACCGAACTCCGAACAATCTTACAAAGGGAAAGTCAAAACTCATAATTATATAAACAGACAAAATCAGTCAACAACCGGAAAACTGTGAAAAGAGGGACAACAGAAATATTGTGAAATTGTTTACTCGCGTAGTGGCATAAATCACATGTGGATTTTGAAAAACTCTAAAGATCTTTTGGATAACCTGAAATCAAGATCTTTCTCTCAGGTATCCTCCATCAAAACTTTTGATTTGTCAACTCTATATACCACCCTACCGCATGACAAATTAAAAACCCGCTTAAAAGAAACAATTCATAAAGCTTTTAGTCATAGAAACTATGGCTCAAAATTTGTTGTGTTAGGCTACAATTCCACATATTTATCAAACAAAATTCAAAAAGGTAAAACATGCTACTCCGAGGAACAAGTGATCAGTATGCTGGAGTTCCTCATCGATAACATATTTGTCTCCTTTGGAGGGACACTGTTTCAGCAGGTCGTCGGCATACCAATGGGTACGCATTGTGCCCCTCTTCTAGCCGATTTATTTTTATACTCATATGAGTCGGAGTTTCTTCAAAAGCTTGTAAAAGATAAGAAGATTCATGAGGCTAGAGCCTTTAATTTCACATACAGGTATATTTATGACGTTTTATCTATCAATAATTCTAGATTTGCAGAATTTCTTCCATTGATATATCCTCCAGAGCTGGAAGTTAAAGTGACCACCGATACAGCTTCGTCCGCATCATTTTTGGACTTATACCTCGAATTTGACGACAGTTGTCGACTCAGTACTAAAATTTATGATAAGCGGGACGACTTCAATTTTAAAATCATAAATTTTCCAAACATGTGCAGCAATATACCAGCTTCTCCTGCATATGGTATTTACATCTCGCAATTGATTCGCTATGCAAGGGCCAGTATCAATTATTCTGATTTCCTGAAACGTCATCTGCATCTGAGAAACAGGCTACTGGACCAGGGCTATAAAAAGATTCGCCTTATTCGATCTCTTAAAAGTTTATATTCCGATACCAAGATCTTGTCGAAATATATTCCGTCTCTGCAGAAAAAATTATAAGCGATGCATTTTCATATAGTGAAAATGTATAAAGATAAAGAAGTAAAAAAATGTCAAGGATATTTTTTTTGTCAATGTGTGACGTAAAAATATTTTTGACATTTACGTCACCAAATATGGTACTGCTTTGACAACTATTTTACCTATTTTGTTCCTGTATTTAAATACTGTTATAGTGACAGGCGGAACCTTTGAACCGTAATGAGAGCGGGAGGTTTGGCGCCTTAAAATCTGATTCAACCCACAATTTCTTTAGAAATGCCTGTACCAAGACAGGGTCATTACGGTTTTCACAGTTTTCCGGTTGTTGACTGATTTTGTCTGTTTATATAATTATGAGTTTTGACTTTCCCTTTGTAAGATTGTTCGGAGTTCGGTAATTTTGTTATTACCCTTATTTACTAAATTAAGAAAACACAAATATTATTGAAATTTTGAGTTCCTAAATAATGTAATTATCAAAACTAAGGTTCTCCTCCCTCAGGCATAGGTGACATACGTAGCCGATTTTGGCTCTCATTTTTGGCTCTTTGGTTTTATTGCTCCGGAATATTAATAGATTATTATATGGCATTTTTCATATTACATGTCATATCAACCAGAGACGCCCATATTAGCCCAAGGGCCGAGTTGATATGACATGTGATATAAAAAATGCCATATCGTAACCTATTTATCATATACTTCATTGCGTCTTTCTTCATATTTGTGAGAGCTGATCGTTTTCAGAAACCATGTAGCTTGATTTGGGATATGATGCAATAATGTCATATTATATCTACGTTTTTATTATATGTATTTAGATACATAATCCTTATGCAGTTACACTTTATATACAATAACACAAGATGATTCAATCATTGGTTCATAAAGGAGTGTCATCATTCGTTGCATAACGAGCATTTTCCATGTTTTCTTCGTAATCCATTTTGACAGTAACAGACGACGGAAGTAAACAACGATACAATAATAACGAAAACTGATCGGACCGGAAAACGTGAATTTCGGCAGATTTATTTTTCCAAAATAGATAAAATGATAGTGAAAAACTAAATACTCGATTTGAAGCAAAATTTCCGGCCTCCCATGTAATACGGCACACATTATTACACCCCCCATGTAATACGGATCAGGTTATTACACCCCTGGGAGATATGACTTGTTGCATTTCGAATTTATCACATATGCAAAATTAAACATATTTTGAGTAAGTATATGATAATATATATTATTAGGCTTTGTAAAACTTTTAATTTTGATCATACAAGTAACGCGTCGTGCGCGCACGAAATTTGCTATCTTCTTTTTTAATACTTGTAATTATTAAGAGGTAGTCTCTTTTGATAACACATTTTTAAAATTGTATTTACCTAGACACCCCTTGCTATTTGCCAAATACCAAAATATTTTTTTTACATCAAATTGGGTAATATTAAATTTAAGTTATTTTGAAAATGGCGTTCAAGAGCGCGTAGAAACAATAACATTGCACCTGCTGCTGGGGTTCAATGCCGTTTACTAAGCTTAGGAATGGATGTTCTACTTATTTGGCACTACAACATAAAAAATCAAATAGAACTGCTTCATGTTTGAAAAGAAGTGGATTAAAATGAAACCAAAATGATTTTAATTGGCTCAATAAATGACAACTGTCACCTTTGGTACCGTTTGTGCAAAACTCTCAATCACTATCTACGTAATAAGGTACATGCGATGTTCATTAATGCCCGTCCTACATGCATAGTTATTCAAACATGTCCATCTTGAATATATCAAATGAGGTTTTTTCATCCATCTTCATGTCTGAAAAAAATAAAATGTAATGTTTCTAGTTAAATATACATATAATCTCAGTTGATACGATATTCTAGAGCTTGTGGTTCCTATCAGGATTTCCTTGATCGATGGTGGCTGCTAACAAGGAAGCTACTGAACCAGTGGTTCCTCTTAGTTAAGTTGAAGTCATCACTTCGAAAGCTTTACGGTCGCCACCATGACTTGGTTGACCGTATTGGAATATCTGTGTCGCAATTGACCACGGATATGTTCCACTTGTCAAAAACACTTCCCTGTCCTTTCCTCGTTCATGACTTATCACCGGGTTTGTAACTAGATTAATATGACGGGTGTCTCTAGTGGTGCAGGATCTGCGTACCCTTCCGGAGCACCTGAGTTCACCCCCGGTGCTTGGTGGGGTTCGTGTTACTCTATATGAATGTTTTGTAGATCGTTGTTTGTCCTTTCGTGCTTTTGTTTTTGACCATTGTATTGTCTGTTCTTCTACGATATATGGATTCTGATTACCCCTTTGGTATCTCCAAACTCTTCTTACTTTTAATTATATAACAAGAAAAGATTATAGATACCTAAGGAATATTCAGAGGCCGCAAAGCGAAGAGGAATAGGCAATGCAATGACTGAGCGCAAAAGGGAAAAATACAAACAATGATCTACAAAATACTACAAAGACAACCACAGATTGAGCAACATGAACCTCACTAAAACTATGACGTGAACTCAGATGCTCCGAAAGGTAAGTAGTTCTATGTTTAATATAAAACTATGAAGTGAACCCAGGTGTTCCGAAAAGGTAAGTAGTTCTATGTTTAATATAAAGCCATGAGGTGAACTCAGGTGTTCCGAAAAGGTAAGTAGTTCTATGTTTAATATAAAACTATGAAGTGAACTCAGGTGTTCCGAAAAGGTAAGTAGTTCTATGTTTAATATAAAACTATGAAGTGAACTCAGGTGTTCCGAAAAGGTAAGTAGTTCTATGTCTAATATAAAACTATGAAGTGAACTCGGGTGTTCCGAAAAGGTAAGTAGTTCTATGTTTAATATAAAACTATGAAGTGAACTCAGATGTTCTATAAAGGTAAGTAGTTCTATGTTTAATATAACACTATGAAGTGAACACAGGTGTTCCGAAAAGATAAGTAGTTCTATGTTTGATATAAAACTATGAAGTGTACTCAGGTGTTCCGAAAAGGTAAGTAATTCTATGTTTAATATAAAACTATGAAGTGAACTCAGGTGTTCCGAAAAGGTAAGTAGTTCTATGTTTAATATACAACTATGAAGTGAACTCAGGTGTTTCGAAAAGGTAACTAGTTCAATGTTTAATATAAGACTATGAAGTGAACTTAGGTGTTCCGAAAGGGTAAGTAGTTCTATGTTTAATATAAATCTAGTACATCGTAAAACATAAAACTAACCTAACACCAGCACAATATTTTTGAATTGTCTATATCAAGCCAGGAAAGTGATTGTATATGTGTGGGGTATAAATTTTGTCTCTTTCTATTTCGATTAGATTTCTTCTGATGATGCTGTATTTTTTGCCTTGCATTTTATTATTATATTAACCAGTTAAACAACGCCCGCGTGTATATGCCTGTTTCACGACAGTGTCTAGATTTACACCGTTTCTGTCATTGTCATATTTGTGCTTTGGATCACATGTTTCAGCTGTCTATGCTGTTATGGGTGTCTCTCTATTATAACTATGTTTTATGTATAGAGACTCCACATCTGATATCCTTTTGTAAAGTAAAATAATATTCATGTCAAAATGCAAGTTTGGAATAATATCTAGTCATTGGAGCAGTCAGTGTTTTCCTTTTCTGCCATTCGTATAAAATCAGATGCTTAACAATAAGGCGTCAAGTTAGATAAGGTTAATGGCCCTCAAGGTGAACAACAATAACATATTCCAGTGTTCAACAATTACAGTAAGGAATGTTGAGTTTTCAAAGGACTGTTCAGGATATACGTTAATTAAGGTTCTTCTCCCTTAGCCATAGCTGACCTTAGCCATAGCTGACCTTAGCCAAGTTTGGCTATCTTGTTTAAGTCCTTTGGTTCTATTGCTCCCAAACACTATTAAATTATTTGGCTTTCCAATATTTCGATATTTAGAGTACCTGATGAAGGTTATTCCTGAAACGCGTCGTGCGCACTAAATTGATATCTACGTTTTTCTAGGGCCTACCAAAGGGGCGTCAGAAGCCGTAAATCATAGAATAACAGACAATACAATGTTCCAAAGTAAAAAGACAAAAGCACAAAAGTGATCTACTACACAATACAGAAAATTAAATATAGAACAACGCGAACCCCACTAAAAAAACGGGAATGAACTCTTGTGCTTTGAAAAATATCATTACTTTCCTAATTTTATACCAGCCCGTCAGCTCTTAAAATAATGATACATCTCTCTATGAAAAATGCTCACCATATGAATTTCAATATATCAATATGATAGTAAAAACAAAAACAATATACTTGGAAATATCTTATATAAATTAATATTTAACTTTAACTTACTGTTGTCAGTGTGTAAATCCATTCCCTAATGAGCCTGTTGTCTGTTTGAATAATCTTCCGATCTAAAAACAGAATAATTCACGAGGACATGATAACATGACATACTATATATATATAAGGATAATGTTGTCTTATTTACAAAACATGAACAATGTGGTCTTATTTATTAATATTATTATTATACTTTACACGTGAGTTATGTGTGAGTTATACTTTACATATGTGAGTTACGTGTGAGTTATACTTTACATATGTGATCTTTGTGTGAGTTATGCTTTACATATGTGAGCTATGTGTGAGTGTTGACATCTTGCTCACATGTTGACAACGCATAATTTTAATAAGATGGGGGGGGGGGGGGAGGGCCCATACAAATAGTTTTATTGTCGTTTCTGTAGCAAGCCAGTTATATATAGTTTGCCCTTTTCTACTATTTTGTTTAAATAAGAAACCTCACCGCACAGTATGGCTTCCTTGATTTATTTCTTAAATACTCCTTCGGCATACTGCATGTAGAGCTAATAGCTGTTAGGGATTATCCACGTGTCGAAAAAAAAACTGTTTGCATTTGGCACGTAACTGCTTGTGAAGTAAATTTCAGTGTGTACCTACCAGAAATGGATAAGAATAACTGGTAGTACACATATCTAAAATGCAAAATTGAAACTCCAAGGTGAAGGCTGTTACCATTCTTTCTGCAATATGATGATGATTGATAACCGGGTTTGTAGCAAGGGTAACACACCGGGTGTCACCAAAGGAGCAGGAATTGTTTGCCCTGCCGGTACAATTGAGTTCACCCCAATTTTTATTGGGGTTCGTGTTGCTCGATCATTAGGTTTCTGTCTGGTGTGTTTAGATCATTGTTTATCCTTTGGCAATTTTATTGTCTGTCCTTCTTCGATTTACCGTTTCTGATTACCCATTTGGTATAATACAACTTTTCTTTGATTTAATGTTTATTCTACGTCTTCGTCATAAAATGTCAACTAAATATGTGTCGACCAGGTTTGATGATTACGAATAATTGGAGTTTCACGGCGAGGGGGACGCAACATGACATTTATTATTATTGACGAGCGATCTGTTGTTCTACAAAGGAGTATGAACTGACTTTTTAGAGTGTTATACAGATCGCTGTATCTAAACTACACCTTCACACTTACTTGAAGACATTACATACCATTTGTTCAAGTTGTTTTAAATCTTGGTCGACATTCCCAGACGAATCTGTAAAAATGAAATCATGTATATATAAAAATGTCAGGGACAAAAATTTCAGTAACAATTGTCTTTAAACAGTTTTAGTAGTAGCAAAATGTTTTATTTTGTTTTTGAATATATTATAAATATAAAGCGCATCTCAACAGACAGATCAACTTGTTGCTAGCGACTGTGTATGTATGATCGTCTTAGGTCTCAGTGACACATTAATTCTGGCTGTCAAAATAATTCCAAAATTAAATATCAAAATCGTGGAAAGAGGCAAAATCGATACCTCTAATACACACAAATAGATGACCGTTCACTTTCTTGGAAAAAACACCAAATGATATCTTCTTGCCTTCATTTAATTGAAACAGTGTACACAAACTATGGTATTCTTCATGTTCATCCAAATTATATAAGAAACACAACAGATGACACTTTTGGAGCAGGAAATGCTTACCCTTACGGAGCACCTCGGGGTTCTAGGGAAGTTATCATTGACCAAGTAGTACTTTTATGTGTAGTGTGCTTTCGACAATTGATGCCCTTTAGTCCTTTTCACGTTATTGTGTTATCTGTCAGCCTTCGGTTGACGGCTTCTGATTATCCCTTTGACATTTTCAATTTGTTCATATGGAAAAAAGTGTTTTAATTAACAGGAGAACTGTTGAATAAATCATGTAAACTGATTATTAATAATCATTATTTTAACATGTTTTGTTTGTTTTGAGTTTCATGGTCTCAAATGTTTGAACACATTGTCCTTTCCGACCACTAAGACCTAGCACGCTTAAATATTACTTCTTGAAATATATATATAAGTAATGCATTTTTTTGCTTTGATATAACTTTATTAGATTCGTGCGACAATTGTGTACCTTTTTCATATTTAGAAGATGGATCCGTACTGGTTGAACAAAATTTAAAAGTTTGTCCTAGTTTCCACCAGAAATGGTCATTAAGTTCCTCATCAAAAGGTTCAATGTCGTTGTTAGAGTTCCAGCTTGATTTGACAGTGGTAAAGGCGTCATTTAAGATACAGATGAAAACATTTACCATCAAGATAGCCATTATGAATATAAAGAAGGAGAAAATTATATTTGATTGTGCATTTGTTGTCAACTCAGCATCTCGAAACGTTACCATAGCTAACATCATACGAAAGAGAGTTCCAAATGTGTTGAAGAAATCTCGAAATTGATAGGAACTGGCTCCCATTACAACATATGTGAAAGACGAAAATCCAGCCAGTATAATGGCTGTCAGCAGTCCAAAGGATAAAATGTCTGTCTTTGCAATTCCAATGGATGTTTTCATCATATAGAGATAATAATTAAATGTGAGAGACTTTAAGATGTTCAGAATGGCTATAAATAGAACTACACCAAGGCATCCTTTGTATATATCGTCCATCAGTTGAACAAACTCAAATGACATGAATGTCCCTTAAAAAGACATATTAACAACATACAGTTAATAATATTTTTTAATCGAGAAAAATATAAAGTTTTTAAATAAACGGACAGCAATTTGGTTTGAGAAACTTCATAAACGTGTTCAGTTACATTTAGAAAAACGTTTGTAAAAATGATCATCAAATACAAACATTTAGAATCATTGCACCCATATTTTGCTTTCTCTCAGATAACCCCGCATATTGAAAATAAAATTATATACACCAAACGACAAAGATGCCCAGCTCTACTTTTTATCGATAGAAATAAGATAGTACCACTCAACTGCAAACTAGGGACCGTTTCACGCTCATTTTAGAATCTGAGTTATGCTCATTGTTGAAGACCCTACTGTGAATGTGAAATGTAGAACAGCAATAAAAGTGTTGCTACATTACTTTCATTTTCACTTACTTCTATATCCCTTCCTACGAAATAAAATAATTCACTAAACATAGAACAAACACATGGCGTTCTATACATGTAAAACATAATTATCTTCACTAAATTGACCATTTAGCCCTCATTTAATAACAACCTTTGCTTGATCAATGATATCATCTGTGCTAGGTTTTGAAATTACCACTGGCACGATTTTACTCCTGACACGGTAATACAAAACCTTAAGGATTTCCCAAATAATATTCATGTGTGTCATACGATTCTGGCAGGTTCTATATATAATTTTGAATTTGCATGTATATTTATCGTCCTAATTTACAACTCATGTTTAGGGGTGACTTGGTTGTAATCAAACAATCTTATAGTGACATGAATTTGTGCATATTGGAGCAGCATACTCCATCGAACCATCTTATATCAATCCCAGTTTTTTCTGTGAGCTTGTGTTTCCCCTACGCATTCAATATTCTATAGTATATACCATTTCCAGTTATACACCCATACATAATTGTATCATCCTGATATGTATATGGAATAACAAAATCATTATTTAATTTTCTGTGTAATGTTTTGTCGATCATTGTTTGTCCTTTTGTCCTAATTCGGTTGACCATTGCAATGTCTGTCTTTTGATTTATGGTTTCTGATTACCACTTTGGTAGCTTTGCTTATGAAAACTTGCAGCTTAGTGAATGAAACATATACATGATGCGTTTTAATGTACGATTCTTCTGCCTCCGACATATGTGACCTTACCCAATTGTGTAAGTATTTTCTCCTGCCTCCGACATATGTGACCTTACCCAATTTTTGTAAGTATTTTCTCCTGCCTCCGACATATGTGACCTTACCCAAATTTTGGATATCCTGTTTAGGCCCTTTGGTGTTCATGCTCCCAAAGACGTTAAATTACGGTATTTGGCTTTCAAATATTTTGGTTACGATCATACCTGATGAAAGTTATTCCAGAAACCCGTCGTGCGCAATAAATTTGATATCTACGTTTTTAATAGAGAATGGAATATATAAATGATATGTCATCGGGTTTGTAACACGACGGGTGCCACTAGTGGAGCAGGGACTGTTTACCATTCTAGAGCACCTCAGTTCACCCCCGGTTTTTAGTGGGTTCGTGTTATTCGATATTTAGGTTTATGTGTATGCTTTGTAGATCGTTGTTTGTCAATTCTCCTTTCTTTCTTGGCCATTGTGTTGTCTTTTCGTCGTCGATTTACGGATTTTGATTACCCCTTTGCTATCTCTTGGCCATTGTGCTGTCTGTTCTTCGTCAATTTACGGATTCTGATTACCTCCCTTTGTTATCTTCAAACTCTTCTTACTATAAGAGGATACTGTTACCTGCAGAATTGAATATCTTCTCTACGATGACAATGGTTCGATCAATTCTTGCTATATAACATCCAATGGCCGTGTAGGAAAGTAATATGCTGAATACAGTAGCCCAGAATGATATCGATTTTAAACATTTTGATTTCATCTGCCAGGCCTCATATATCAGAAGTACATTTCTAACAAACGTTAGCATAATAAATATCAATTGTCCAGCAAGTACCAAATAGTCCCATGAATTGATGTAAGGATAAAGTCGTGATGTGATCACAGATGACTTTGAATAATATCCACCAACCGTAGGAATTTCAATGACAAAGGTCACTAGGCTAAACAGATTTGTGTTGACGTTTAGCACAACGTTTTCAATGCTCACAAATCTGGTGTGGTTATCTACCCAATTGTCACGCTTTAATGTGTACACGTCATAGTATATGTCCTTCATAAAAGGGTTCAAATCACGTACGAAGCCACCACCACCATATGTGTCGTATTCACCGAGTTTAGAAAATGTTTGTGTATCTTTACTGTCCATGTATGTAAAACCTGAATTATCACAGCTCTGTACATATTCGGTCCAACCTGAAATATTATTAATAAAATACAGATAGAGTTAACTTACTTTGATGCTCACAAGCTATTTGTATTAATTTAGTCATACTATAATGCAACACGATTTCCATGCCGCATATAATGTTCGTGTCGTTTAACAGTAAAACAGCGGGTGCCTCTAGTGAAGCAATAATTAATTATGATCCGGATGAGTTATCTCCTGCTTCTTTGTGGTATTTGTGTTACTCACTCTTTAGTTTTCTGTGTTGTGTTTTGTAGATACATGTATATGTTTGTCCTTTTATCTTTTATCTTATCTGCTTTGCTACCTTTTGTCTTATATCAATATTATTTTATTTTTAAAGAAGATTCGTCGATATCGTGTTCCACTGTCCTAGTTATGTGGGATAAGGAAGACTTTTATACTGTGAAGGAACGAAATTTCATGAATCTCGATATTCGTGGATGGCTCACAAAAGACAATCGCTTATTCCGAATCTTTAAAATCTATTTGGTTTTTGATTTTTGGTTGGTTGGTTTTATTGTGTTTATTGCCAACAATATTTCAGTTATATCGTGGCGGTCAGTTTTATTGGTGGAGAAAACCGGAGTGCACAGAGAAGACCATCGACCTGCCGCAAGTCACTGACAAACGTAATCACATACTAGTGGTGATAGGCACCGATTGTAAGGGTAGATATGACTAGCTATATTAGTATCATGCGATCACTACCACGACGGACCTTTATAGAAATTGATTTCTCTGTGGCTAACGAAAATAAAACAATGTATTTTGGTTGATTATTAAATTCATGGATTGGTTGACTAACGAAATCGTCGGAACCCCGTTGGTCTCGAATAAAAAAGTATTCCACGAACAAAGAGCAATAGATAATGAAAGTCCAACATTTGATGTCGTTTCGGTTCATTCGTATCGCACTTTCATTTGATGCAATATTCCAGAGCTTGTAGCTCCTATCACTATTCCTTTGATATACGTATACTTTTAAAATGGAAACTACTGAAACATATGGTTCTTGGCTAAGTTGAAGTCATTATTTGGAAAAAGGTTACAGTGGCCATCATGACTTGGTTAACCGTTACGGAATGTCTGTGTCACAGATCATCACGAGTATGTTCAGTTTGTCCTAGTTACAATCCTGTCATCATAATCTGTTTCTTGATATATCACAGACGGGTGCCACTAGTGGAACAGGAACTGCTTAGTTTTCCAGATGACCTGATTTTATACCTGTTTGTTATGGTGTTCATGTTTCTCAATCTTTTTTTGTGTAGTGTTTTGTCACTCCTAGCTGTCTTTTGTTTTTGTTTTTTGTCTATCTCCCATTGTATGGCCTGTCCTTCTTAGATTTACGGCTTCTGATTACCTGTGCTGGGTATCCCATCACTGTATTATTATTGTGTAAGCTATACTAATCAACTGTATGTATGAATATGACAGGGTTGGTTAGTTGGTCTTATGGTGCTTAACGCCACTTTAACAAATATTTCAGTTATATCGTGACGGTCAGTTTTATTGGTGGAGGAAACCGGAGTAACCGGAGAAAACCACCGACCTGTCGCAAGTCACTGACAAACTTTATCACATAATGTTGTATCGATTACACCTCGCCTGAGCGGGATTCAAACTCACATTTGCTAGGGATTTTTTTCCCGAACATATTGTCAGACATGAATTATTGATGTAGATATATACCTGGGCAAAAGTTATCCTTTTCTTCTGTCTCTCTTGTCAGGTCCGGAGAACAGTGTAATATAGTATCCTCCATTACATCTGGTATTTGACAAACCCCTAAAAAGGTTAATAAAATCAATGTAAGCATTCGTAAAATAATAATTTCCAGTAATTAGGCAGTCCATTGAATCTACTAATTTCGTTCAATAGAAGTCGCAAACACCTACTATTTTCGTTCTGTAGAAGTCGCAGAGACCTACTATTTTTAGTTCGAATTAGCCGAGTGTTCGAGTTATCTACACTAATTTGCTTAATAATTATTATATATAGTTCATATATCAAAATAAATGCTGATAAAATAACTATTTTTGTCACATGAAAATCAAGTTGTGAGTATTGGTAAATAGTTCCAATAACGTTTCTCCCTTGGGAAATCCTCGGTTCGTTTTTTTGAATAGCCATATCGTTTCCGATATCTAAGATCGTCTTTGGTACAACAAAACACAAATTTATGATCAATCAGACCATAGCAAGTTTATTTTTCCCTCAAGACCAACTATTATCCCCGGATTTACGTAGGAATATAGTTGGTGTCTGGGTGTATGCTTGCTATTGTCCTCATAGCGAATCTATTGGTGTATATTACTAACGAACCATATTATTATTTCCAACTATGTAAATTTGAGGTACGTAATGAGGTTCAACTGTTGTCTTTCTTTTTTTTATCTCTCAGAATATAAAGACAGAAGATTTATTACTACAATTAAAAAACAAAATACAGACCCCCCTCCCCCAAAGGTCATAACAAAAGGTCAGTAAGTCGGACGATAAAATCACCATGACAACTAAGAATTAATTACCTTTAGTTCTAATCTGACGTAATCTTATAGGGCCCATTCTGTAACTTATAGCATCACTCATAAACTTTCTCTCCTCTGGAGTATGAATCTCTCCATTGTAACGTTTACGTGGGTTCATATTTGGTAGATATTTATCGAACATCCAATCCCATATGTCGCTTGTGACGTTAATCTAAAACATACCAGTCGAGTTGGTCATTACTGTGTTAATTTAAGACAAATCAGTCGATCTAACCATTATTTCATACACTGACTTTTACGTGCACTAAGACACTGCAGCACCAATCGCTTAGCCTTATGTCCAGCGCTCTAGACTACTCGACCACATCCGCTCCATAAAAAAATGTAGCTTCAATAAACGAAGTGTTACCTTGTCTCGTAAGGAAAATCTAGGGATAGACATAAGACATGTGTCTAAGCATGTGTAGATGATACATATATACTTAATATTATAATTTGACAGCAATCTAACTCAGCATTTTTTAATATATTGTATAGGATAATGAAGAATTCATTATACAGTCACAGGATATAAAGTATATTATACAAACATCTAAGCAGGTGACAACCATACAATATATCTGTCCCACTGGATCTCAATGTTACTAGTGATACTAGGTTAATACTAAATATTAAATATATGCGTCTGAAAATTAAACCAAGCAGTGTTAGAATTAGATATATATATTTTTGTTCTTCCCTCGACGGGATTTGAACTCACACCATTGATACACTGCAGCACCATTCGCTTAGCCGTACATCCAGCGCCCTAGACCACTCGATATTTAGATTGGATATATATATTTGGACATAGAAAATTTCACATTGAAAACTGGAAGGTCAGATTTTATTTGGGCATCTTTCAGTTCAATATATTTGTTTCTATTAAATTAGGGTACAGAATTAAATACATAATCGAGGATTCCTAGCTTCATGGATTCATTATGACAAAGAAATAATAATATCAAAATAAAAAGAATTGTACATTTGTTTCCGTTCATCGTCAGAAAACACACTTCTATTCATACATTCATGCATTGAGTAATGCACGAAAAGCGCGAACCTTAATTACCTTCGCACGTGTATTAATTATTTCACAAAAACACGTACCTTCCTAATTGGTTGTAGCTGTTTGATCAATTGGTCATTTTGTAAGTAGGCTTCTGTAATGACACAGTGAGAACAAATCAGCCCAAGTAAAGCCACAAATAACATCTCAAGTATGATGCCTTTAAACAGGGTAGATAACTTCTGATCTAGATGTAGTCGTCGTCTCATCTCAGCCAGCGCATTTGTCTCTTTGTTATCTCCTGGCCATTTACTGTAGAATGGTACATTGGCAAAAGCTGTCAACATTTACATGATATAATTATTAGATAGGATACTACAAAGAATGTTCTTGTAATGGGCCATTTTTGCTTCATGTAATGAACATTCTGTACTAGATGAGCTAGAGAGAAATAAATCAAATATTTGCTTGCTTAACAAGATTAAGTCGCCGATATACAAATGTAATACGGTTGTTTTGAATCATTTCCATTCCGTCAAAATTTTGTTATTTTCGTCCGCTAGATCACGTAATTTCGATGAACTAATCGGCATTGAACTTCCGGTGTCAATGTACACAACAAAAACTCCAATCGATATGTGCCGTTTTAACGTTCGATCCTCAACCTAAAAAAATCTTAACATTTTCTGTAAAAGACAGATAACAATTAAATTATTTTATTTGTATCAAAGACTTCAATGCAGAGACAAATACTTCTTTATAATTAAATTGGTTTTCTGTCTTTATTTGCGGCTGTCAGCATCATCAAAGGAAAATGATCTGCCTTTATGTATATATTTCTGATATCAGACAGATAGTGGGGTACCGAACACCAGTATTTATTCAGCGGTTTCCTTGGCGTCTCCATATTACAATTACTTATAATCTACCGCATCTACGACTATGATATGCTGACGTTGTCACAGTAATAGCGTAAACACCGGAAGTCGCCTGCCGATTTGTTCAGACGTCAAGACAAGAAAAAGACGGAACGTGGTCGGAATTGACATGATTCGAAACAACCGTATTAGATTGGTTTGTTTGTAATACTTATGGATTAACCTGCATTCTAATAATTTAGAAATATTTGGGAGAAATTAACCAACAAGTCTACAGAGGATAGCCAAAATCGGCTATGGTTACCTATGTCTGAGAGAGATTAATGGTCCGGCAAGAGATGTATCGACACTCTGATGACAATAGAAGCCTAGATGGAACAGAATTGTTTTTTTTAAAGGAAAGATTAACTTACATTCCACTCCTAATGTAGAGACATCTTCATAGAATGGAGCCATTATTTCTATTTCTTTCCTTGCAAATCCTTTAAATACCAAGGCAACAATCAAAGTGAAGAAAATAACCTACAAAACAGGCATATCTCTAAATGAATATATTAATATAAGGCAATGTAGCTTTTTAATTGATTAGTGATTTTAATAGTGGTCGTGATCATATGGTAGTTCAGTCCCAGGAGCAGTTGTCACAACTAAAAGATCGATCCGTCAGCAGTCATCGAACATTCACCAATCGCCACCAGTCAGTCAAAACTTGACAAAGGAAAAGTCATTGACAGATAAGAAAGTCATTGACCGATAGGAAATGTCATTGACGAATAGTAAAAGTCATTGACGGTTAGGAAGAGTTATTGGAGAATAGGAAAATTCATTGACGGATAGGAAGCGTCATAGACGAATAGAAAAAAATCATTGACGAATAGGAAACTTGCTTGCCGTATAGGATACGTGATTGACTTCTCTGACGGATGACTGATCGGTTGTATTCGTCACTGACTAATTCATCCCACTATGTCATATATTATATTGCGAATTTATAATTTCGTTTCATTTCAAATGACAACTAAGTTTATCACGAGACAACTACTTTTGGCTTTGGTAGCGACATTTTTAAGTGAAATATATTAAGATGTTTTATTTGTCCAGAGGTATAATTTATAATATACTTATATTGTCGGAAAAATGAAATATATTTGTTCGATAGAGCATTTGAAACAGATAGAATAGTGAAGCTTTAGGTTAAGCTGTACTGCACTATATCACAATGAGCACTTTATTATACCTACAATGTACATACTTTATGCCTATCCTCGATGTTAAACATTCTTAAACAACTACAAAATATCACTGCAAAGAGTTCAAGGAAACAAGTGTTGTTCTAATAATTTTCAATGGTTTCCTCTTTACTTTCCGCTATTGATACTATAATACAGTTCACTTCTCATGAATCCAATACAAAAAAAAAACCAAACCAACAAAAAAAAAACTATTTGTCTACTTGAAGAATAAAGCAACACATTATTCGCATTAACGACTGTTCATATTTCACTCTTACCTTGAAAGGATCAATGAACGCAAGACCATTTGTAGTTCCAAACAGAATAGACATCATCCAATCAGTGGAAACGTCTTGTCCCCATTGTACGCTATACAATGTTGTAAAGAAAACACCATTAGCCAAAGCACCACCTGCCAGACCATACCCGATGAAGACGGTGAACCAAGGAAGCACTGCACTATCTTTTGGGATGTCTTGTAAGCTTAGCTGATCTTTTACATTTGGTTTGAAACGTCGGTTTCTAAAGATATATCCCATTAAGAATCCTACTGGAAATGTCATAACGGACGTCACAATACCGACATACAGCTGTTTATACGTAATCTTCACTGGACCGATAGTAATACCATGCACGTGCTCGTTGTCACCTGACCGGAAGAACATGGCGCTGGCAAGGAATGACAATGACAGCATTGCAGCAACACAATAAAGGCGTTGAACTCGAGAGAACCTACTGTAGGTTGGTCTGCCGAATAGCGATAGTAGTAAATGATCGTCAAATATACGGAAACGTGCAAGAGAAGAAAATAAATTGTTGCCATCCTTGAATTCGCTTTGAGCACAAAACAATTGTCGATGTGTCTTCCCGTCTCCTTTACTGTCTGATAACCAATCATTGCAAAAGAAAACATACCTGTTAACAAAAGAAAAAAAGATAATAACACATTGAATTATATCTATAGTGTTAATAAACGTTAACGAAACCGATGTGGCAATCAAGAATGGACATTCCAAGAGACACTGGCAACATTGGGTACACAATGCACAAGACGAAGACAAACAAAACAAAAAGTACAACACAATATGTGTTGGACACCACCATAAACGAGACACACACACACAAAAACAAACAAACAAACAAAAAACAAAAACAAAAAACACACAACACCATATATGTTGGACACCAGGGCTAAAATTTCTGAATGAAAGACAAAAGACATTCATTTGAAAACAAATTCGGGAGATTTAATAATTATGGATATTAACTTCTTATGAAGGACATAACTGTATTATTATATTGAACTAATATGATGGAAATAACTAGTTATTGGTTCGACGTGCACAATTTCAAACAGTTATTTTGTGCTACGTGCATATTTCCTCACAGTTATTTGACCTACGTGCAGTTTGCCGCGGGAATAATGAGTTATTTCTTGTTCCATGGAATAAAGCTTTAAAATATCTTAATTATTTCTTGCTTGGTTTCTATAGTAAAGTATAATAATAATAATAATAATAATAAAACTAATAATAATAATAATAATAATAATAATAATAATAATAATAATTATAATAATAAAAATACTACTACTACTACTACTACTACTAATAATAATAATAATAATAATAATAACAATAACAAACTTACGTTTCACCTAATTTTCCAGTGCTGATAAGGATTTTATCTAAAAACAAATTATTGTGAACCCCAGTATTGTCGTGCCATATCTTGACATCTGTTAGAGGACCTATTTCTATATCTGTTTTCAGCAGGAAATTTGAACATCTCCAACGAATCAGATTTCTGAACTATTAAAAGCAATTAGAAATGAAAAAAACAAAAATTAGATTATAGAGAGCAGCAAGAAAATTGTTGTTGCTTCGCTGTAGTTTGTATCAAAGAATAAAGTTGCATAATCTGTCGTATTCATTTCATCTATATTCTTTCTGCCTACCCTTGCGGAGCACCTGAGTTCGCACCAGTTTTTAGTTGGTTTCCTGTTGTCCAATCCTTAGTTTTCTTTGTAGTGCTTTGTTAATAGCAGATTGTATGTTAGTACCCATGTCACTTTCCTTCAGCATGCATGTTGTTACCAGAGTTTCCATGGATACCACAGCTACGTCACAGACATAGCTATCACAGTGTTTAACCCCACCACTTATTAACTTTTTTTGAAGTGCCTGTAACAAGCCTAGAAAGTGAACAATAATGTACATGTGTATTAGGGGTATCGATATCGCTTCCATTACTACGATTTTCCGATGGATATTGTGACTGCCAGAGTAATCACACTATCGATTAGATGGCAATCCATATATGGTACATGAGACACTAATCCTTCCACATCACGTGACATTGTTAGTATCGTGTGGGCTTTCGTTCAACAAAATGTTTGCCTTTGTGTCGGGTACTGTTGTTTTGGAACCAGGATCGTTCCTTTATGTTGATTTAGATCTGTGTCTATACAGATGTTTATTATTGTTTTTGTACCATGTGCAAACATTTTCATTTCAGCGGGAGGTTTGGTGCTTTAAAATCTGATTCAACCCACCATTTCTTTAGAAATCCCTGTACCAAGTCAGGGTCATTACGGTTTTTACAGTTTTCCGGTTGTTGACTGATTTTGTCTGTTTATATACTTATGAGATTTGACTTTTCCTTTGGAAGATTGTTCGGAGTTCGGTAATTTTGTTATTACCCTTATTTGTTAAAAATCTTATCAGACTTGGGAACTTTGCTTTCGCTTTATCGTAAATATTGTATTAAGTATTATATTATTAATCAATAAACACCATTACACATTACCAATTCAAAAATAATTTAAGTTCACAAATATTGATATTTAAAAAAAAAGCTTATATATATATATATATCATGAAAAGAACACGTTTATATTTGGTAACTGTAGAATTGATCATTCGTTCTCAATCTGGTAATTCTATAGAACAATAGTGATTTTTGAAATATTACATTTAGATTAATTAAAAAAATAATTATACTTACCATACCAGCCTTATCAACTAGAGGCCGACACAATGTTTCTCCATACCAACCCTTCAGTATTATATAAGGTACTGCTGATAACCGGAAGCTTGACCAAAAACCCGTATGAACAGAAATGTAATATGAAAAAGCTGCACTGTCAATATTATCTACCAAAGGCTTGTATTGCCACTATAAAAGAGGAAATATAAAATTAAAACACGATAGTTCCCTTACAAGGAAACAAAATACTTGTAAAGCAACATATATTTATAATAAAAACTTAGATATCAAATGTAGTACGCACGACAAGTTTCTGGAATAACCATCATATAGGATAAAATCGAAAGATTGGAAAGTTGAATAATTTAAAGTTTTGGGAGCAATAAAACCATTCTCAATAAAGATATGTCCGTAACTGTAATTTAGACAATGTATGCTTAGTCTTTATCTAGACGTGTGTAAATTAATAGGCATAACTAACTGGTAAGTGAATAACTAAGTACCAGAGGGACATCATTGCTCAGGTGATGTATACATAACCCATCATTTACTGTGTTACATGGTGCAATGGCGGTACAGTGAATGAAACGTTCACTATTACTGTGAACATCATACATACAAAGGGGCCCAAGTGGCTCAAAGATTTAGGTAGTTGGATTACCTAACAACTCATACAAGCATGTCACCAATACGGCGTGGGTTCGTTCCCGGCTTTGTAAATGACAAAAAGGGTGCACTCGACTCGCAACCGCAAGTGATAAAGTTATCAGTTGCTTGCCCATGGTCGGTGGTTCTCTCCGGGTACTCCTGCTTCTTCCACCACTAAAACTGGTCGCCATGATATAGCTGAAATATTGCTGAAAGTGGCGTTAAAACACCAAAAATCAAAATCAATATCATTCACACCATTCCACATATCCCTAAGATTTTTAAAAATTATTTGTCTTTCCAGTCTATTGATTAATAGTGTACCCGATTAAGCATATTCAACGAAAATAAAAGTAGTACGCACTAAATTAGATATCTACGTTTTTATTACAAACCATTTCCCCATCTAACACTATATATTATTGCACCATAAACCATACATATTAATTTGTATTATTGAACTGTTAGTATTACTGCGCAGATGGACTTTAAAATGTCAAAATAATCAGTTGACTGGATACGTATTTGTACTTCCGAAACACACAGTGGACTCCCGAAAAGAAAGAATCGGGTAACCGGGGGAAAATTGGACTTACATCTACATATGAGCCCTACGGTGGGTATGCACCTGAGTGCAGTAGACCGTGTGCTTGAGCCCGTCATGTCAAACTGACGAATATAAAATTGACACCTGTATTTATGATATGCACGCTCGCAGCATTGACGAGTAAGAGCAAATACATGCGTCTGAATACGCCTTTTGGAATCTTCTAACTTTTCTTGATCCGGAATCTAAAAACAAATTGCAGTGTGTCCGAGTTGAGGTACATGTCTATACATGGACTGTTATTTCAAAGAACTAGCACTATGACAATCCAATTAAGCATCATGTTCTAGTAATAAGCGGACTTTATCATCATCTCATCATGATGTAGCTTGTTCTGGTAATAGCTGACAACTTGTTCTGGTAATAGCTGACAACTTATTCTGGTAATAGCTGACAACTTGTTCTGGTAATAGCTGACACATTGTTCTGGTAATAGCTGACAACTTGTTCTGGTAATAGCTAACACATTGTTCTGGCAATAGCTGACAAATTGTTCTGGTAATAGCTGACAACTGTTCTGGTAATAGCTGACAAATCGTTTTGGTAATAGTTGACAACTTGTTCTGGTAATAGCTGAAAAATTGTTCTTGTAATATCTGACAACTTGTTCTGGTAATAGCTGACACATTGTTCTGGTAATAGCTGAAAACTTGTTCTGGTAATAGCTGACACATTGTTCTGGTAATAGCTGACAGATTGTTCTGGTAATAGCTGACAACTTGTTCTGGTAATAGCTGACAACTGTTCTGGTAATAGCTGACAACTTGTTCTGGTAATAGTTAAGCACTTGTTCTGGTAATAGCTGACAAATTGTTCAAGTAATAGCTGAGAAATTGTTCTGGTAATAGCTGACAACTTGTTCTGGTAATAGCTGACAACTTGTTCTGGTAATAGCTGACAACTTGTTCTGGTAATAGCTGACAACTTGTTCTGGTAATAGCTGACAACTTGTTATGGTAATAGCTGATAAATTGTTCTGGTAATAGCTGACACATTGTTCTTGCAATAGCTGACAAATTATTCTGGTAATAGCTGAAAACTTGTTCTGGTAATAGCTGACAACTGTTCTGGTAACAGATGACAAATTGTTCTGGTAATAGCTGACAACTTGTTCTGGTAATAGCTGACAAATTGTTCTGGTAATAGCTGACAACTTGTTCTGGTAATAGCTGACAAATTGTTCTGGTAATAGCTGACAACTTGTTCTGGTAATAGCTGACAACTTGTTCTAGTAATAGCTGACAACTTGTTCTGGTAATAGCTGACAACTTGTTCCGGTAATAGCTGACAAATTGTTCTGGTAATAGCTGACAAATTGTTCTGGTAATAGCTGACAACTTGTTCTGGTAATAACTGACAAATTGCTTACTTGCCGTTAAATGGCAATTACTCACTCAGATCTATATATGCATATCATCAATAAAGGTGCACTCGATAGAACTTTATTTGATGAAACTTTTCAGATATACTCGAAATTAATTTTTTTTTCTCTCGAGAACTTCGGTTTCATTTATCAACAAATCTGATTGTCATGCTATAGCTGATATAATGTTGACATTAATGTTATTCAATCATTATACAATCAAATCGTTTATATTAAGCAATGTAACAATTTACTTTTTTCCACCTGTAATATAATGCTAATATGTCTGTGCATTGTTTAAAGACAAATTTACCATTCGCTTGTCCTCGATGTCCAATCTTCTCATTATTACTGTCCCCACCACTAGCGCTGCAAGTAGAATACCATTCATAGCAATAACGTAAGGATTTTCAGCGATTTTGTCATCAAAATCTGTAAAAACGTCGTCAAAATCAATAGTTTCTGGTGGAATTGCCATAATGCTCGCCCCAAAGGATCCAAAGAAGTTGCTTTCAAATACCACTGTTGACTCTTCCATAGATTTCAGCTTGATTTAGAAAAAACAGACAATAACTGAAGATGTTAAAATATAGTATAAAAAAATATAGCACATTTAATAAAACTAAGGTTTTCTTCTCTCAGGCATTGGTAACCTTAACCGAGTTTGGCTATCTAAGGTTCTCCTCCCTCAGGCATTGGTGACCTTAACCGAGTTTGGCTATCTAAGGTTCTCCTCCCTCAGGCATTGGTGACCTTAACCGAGTTTGGCTATCTAAGGTTCTCATCCCTCAGGCATTGGTGACCTTAACCGAGTTTGGCTATCTAAGGTTCTCCTCCCTCAGGCATTGGTGACCTTAACCGAGTTTGGCTATCTAAGGTTCTCCTCCCCCAGGCATTGGTGACCTTAACCGAGTTTGGCTATCTAAGGTTTTCTTCTCTCAGGCATTGGTGACCTTAACCGAGTTTGGCTATCTAAGGTTCTCCTCCCTCAGGCATTGGTGACCTCAACCGAGTTTGGCTATCTAAGGTTCTCCTCCCTCAGGCATTGGTGACCTTAACCGAGTTTGGCTATCTAAGGTTCTCCTCCCTCAGGCATTGGTGACCTTAACCGCGTTTGGCTATCTAAGGTTTTCTTCTCTCAGGCATTGGTGACCTTAACCGAGTTTGGCTATCTAAGGTTTTCTTCTCTCAGGCATTGGTGACCTTAACCGAGTTTGGCTATCTAAGGTTCTCCTCCCTCAGGCATTGGTGACCTTAACCGAGTTTGACTATCTAAGGTTCTCCTCCCTCAGGCATTGGTGACCTTAACCGAGTTTGGCTATCTAAGGTTTTCTTCTCTCAGGCATTGGTGACCTTAACCGAGTTTGGCTATCTAAGGTTCTCCTCCCTCAGGCATTGGTGACCTTAACCGAGTTTGGCTATCTAAGGTTTTCTTCCCTCAGGCATTGGTGACCTTAACCGAGTTTGGCTATGTAAGGTTTTCTTTTCTCAGGCATTGGTGACCTTAACCGAGTTTGGCTATCTAAGGTTCTCCTCCCTCAGGCATTGGTGACATTAACCGAGTTTGGCTATCTAAGGTTCTCCTCCCTCAGGCATTGGTGACCTTAACCGAGTTTGGCTATCTAAGGTTTTCTTCTCTCAGGCATTGGTGACCTTAACCGAGTTTGGCTATCTAAGGTTCTCCTCCCTCAGGCATTGGTGACCTTAACCGAGTTTGGCTATCTAAGGTTCTCCTCCCTCAGGCATTGGTGACCTTAACCGAGTTTGGCTATCTAAGGTTCTCCTCCCTCAGGCATTGGTGACATTAACCGAGTTTGGCTATCTAAGGTTCTCCTCCCCCAGGCATTGGTGACCTTAACCGAGTTTGGCTATCTAAGGTTTTCTTCTCTCAGGCATTGGTGACCTTGACCGAGTTTGGCTATCGTGTTTAGGCCCGTTAATTTATTGCTCCCAAAACTTTAAATTATTTGTCTGTCCAATCTTTCGATTTTGAGCGTACCTGATGCAGTTTATTACAGAAACGCGTCCTGCGCACCAAATTTGATATCTACGTTTTTATTATCAGTACAGTTCCAAAACCCATTCGGAAAATCTTAGAATCAGAGACCACATCGATTGCCTTTATTCTCCAGTGTTAGTGATGTGGACATATGTAACAAGATTTCTCTAAATACAGATTAATGTCCATCCTCACGTATAACTAGGTGAACAACGTTGTTGTGGATAAAACTTAGCTATAATCGTGATCATTATGCATAATATGTGTAGTCTTTGTGCCACAAAAGTTGTCATTTGTACTTGAATCACACCTATCATATATATACATGTATTAATCTATTTTTAATTCATTGATTTTCTGCACTGTTCATGGCACACATCGATAGTTTTCCTACCCATTTTTGATTGGATGTTAAGTTAGTCCATAATCCTTAAATAGATTAAACCCATTTAAGATGTATTGAAATAGATTAATACATGTACATTTATGACCTTTTCCGTATCCGTATCAGCCCGGGTCCATCCCGAGACTACCATATCAGCCCGAGACAGCAATCAAACATCAATTTTAATAGGTTGACGAAGAATTCATCACTGGATTTCAAAGTAACTTGAAATACTAGGTTAATGCTTAATATTTATATACGTCTGAACATTTTATTCAACAGTGTTAGAATCAGATGTTTGAGCTAACAAAGTTTTGTTATCCTCATATATTAAAAGATAAATCTGAAATCAAATAAAATGAAATGAAACGAGACAGTCACGGCCTGGATCATATGGTAGTTTGATTAACATGACTTTAAGTCTGCCATCAGTACCTCTCACCACTACACTTGTGAGGTCGATTCTCACTCATGATATGGTGTAGTGTATTAATTACAACATAATGTGATAAAGTATGTCAGAGAATTGTGGCAGATTGGTTTTCGCCGGGTATTCCTGATTTCGCATCGAGTAAAACTAAATGCCACGTTAAATGACCTTACATACCAACAGGAGCATAAGAATAAAGACGATATAATCAAATTTAGGAAAACGACCCTGTTGTTCGTGCGTATATGTTTCTCTAAAATAAAATTATAATCACATGATACGTGCGGGAATCGAACTCATAACTTTAGTGGTTATATGCATTGATTGCGTAGGTTGATATACATATGTCCATGTGATCACTACCACGACGGCCCTCTAATACTTTGTATATATGTTGTGTGTTATAATCGAGTACCATAGTCAGCTAAGACAATATAAATAAATACTAACTTTAACACCAGGAGAGATTTCCCATCGGTTTTCAGCACTATTCATGGCATACATCGAGAGTTTTCCTGCTCGTATTTGATTGGATGTTAAGTTAGTCCATAAACCTTAAATAAATTAAACCGATTGAAATGTATTGAAATTTTCTTTATAATATTGCCTATAATATGGAACGAAAAGGAGTTTTATATATGGTGTTCAATCAATTACCGTCCGATTATTTCTTAACCAATGATCAAAACTAAAGTACTCCTCCCTCAGGTACATTTGAATAGGTGACCCTAGCCCCCCTCAGGTACATTTGTATAGGTGATCCTTGCCTCCCTCGGGTACATTTGTATAGGTGACCCTAGCCTCCCTCAGGTACATTTGTATAGGTGACCCTAGCCCCCCTCAGGTACATTTATATATGTGACCCTCGTTTCCCTCAGGTACATTTGTATAGGTGACCCTAGCCTCCCTCAGATACATCTGCATAGGTGGCCCTAACCTCCTTCAGATATAGGGGACCCTAGCCGATATTGGCTATATTGTTTAGACCCTTTGGTGTTCTTGTTCCTAAAGATCTTTTTAATTATTTGGCTTTCAAATATTTTGACTTCGCGATACCCGCTGAAGGTCATTCAAGAAACGCGTCGTGCACACTTTGATATCTACGTATTTGTATTTGTTTATCAATATAGCATCAGTCAATATTAACATGATGAGAGGCTTACATAATTGTATTCTGCACTGGTTCTATTTGAGAAATCAAACTGCATTGACTGGATATTGCTTTGTTATATACCGTCACTGAGCAAGATATAGTTTTTCTGGTACCTAATTCACCTTGATCCATGGTAAGAAACGTCAACAGCATAAGAGCGGACATTACAGAGTGCTCTTTTAAAAATAAAATAATAATTATTTTTTTTATAAAAATTCGTGCTTTTTGACGCTGTCAACGTTTCGCTTTCCTATCTGTTTCTAAAGTTCGCACAAGTAAATTTATATTTGTCGACCATGTATGCATATTGTCTTTACACGTATATAAGATATTTTACAAGTAATAAAATGAAGAAAAAAAACCATGGACAGAACAGTTTTTATCTCCGTCTAGAAAACCGTAGAAATAGAGGTACAATTAATCCTCTTAATACATATACCTGATGGCCTACTTTCCAGACTTGGCACACCTGCGCTTCAATAAACATTGGCGTGGTTAAACTTGTTGTATGGACCCGAACGTCCATCTTAGTGAAATGATGCCGTCATGTAAGTGTCTTCTACATGTGAGTAAAATGCTGACTCTCACATTTAAGTGGATGACAGTGTTGTTTTCCAAACGTTCGGCCATAAGCTTGAACTTAATACATACGAAGAGTTTGAAGATACCAAACGGGTAATCAGAATCCATATATCGAAGAAGAACAGACAATACAATGGCCAAAAGAAAAAGTACAAAAGAACCAGCAACGATCTACAAAACATACGCATAAGAACAAAAGATCGAGTAACACGAACTCCACTAAAAACCGGGGGTGAACTCAGGTGCTCCGGAAGGATAAGCAGTTCCTGCTCCACTAGTAAGAATTATCATATGTACAATACTAGTACTAGTGATACAAAAACAGAGCAGAGGATCTTTACCATCATTTAGTCTGAGATTGTACACAGAGCTTGTTGGAAGACAAAATAAGGAAACAATGGTCACCTTTGAATTCAAATCATATTGCAAAAAATATATAGATGGTGGTAGTAAGCGTCCTCGCCTCGTATGTGATGGAATGTGGGTTCGAGCCTTGGTAGGGTCAAGCCAGAGATTATGAAATTGGTATTTGCTGCTTCTTTGATAAACACACATTATTAAGGAGTAAGAGCATATTTAGACTGTTTGGCTCGAAATAATGTGTGTCCGAGTGGACCGATATGACTTTCACAGACTGTTATCTTAGTAAACTAGCAATGTAAAGGTCCAAATAAGCACAATGCAGACATCATTATCATCTCATCGAATGTAACTTGTTCTCACCATGATATAGCTGCAAAAATTGCTCATTTAGCGTTAAACAAGAATCAATCACTCACGTACTAACTCATATTACAAATACAATATCTCGTCATCTGTTAGCACGAAACAGAATAATTTCCAACATTGTATTGATATGTGTGAAAAAACGCTTTGAAAGATAATATGAGACAGTTATTTAAACAAAATGTTGATTCAAAATCGCATATATGAAATGAGAGGTTTGAAAACATGCGCAGATTTTACGCGAACTAATAATCATAATGACGTAAGTGAATTAGAAATTAAATCAGTGTTTAACAGATGTATCTGAAGTACATTCCGAACGTAGCCATGTTAAAGTGGCCTTTGACATGTACATAATTAGTATCCAAAATAAAAAAGAACATGTTAATTTTACAGATTTTTTATAGCAGGATAATTGTATTTAAAATTCTTAGTGAAATATTATGATTTACTTACCAGCACATATTTCATTCACTATATTTCCTGCAAGATCGTTCAGTAGCGTGAAAGAAGAAACTTTAAAGAAGTACGAACTATCTGGGTTACTGCTTATTGTCATGAATTCGTCATCGTCATAGATATTGATACCAATACAGACAATTTCTACACCATCAGCTTTCATTGAATCTGACTCACTATACAACAACATCCGGTCGGCAGAAAGGCCATCTGCTAACAATATCACAAGTTTCTGAACGTTATTACGTGCACGTGGAAGCATGGAAGTCCTAACCGCTTCCATAGCAAGTCCAGTATACGTATTTAAACTTGTATAGGGTGCTGCCATTATCTCAGTTACCATGACGTTAGGATCATAATATTGGTCGAGATGGAAGATGACGGATGGCGTTGTAGAAAATGTCATCACGCCTACCCTGACGCTATTTGATCCAACTTGCATAGACATTACTAAAGTAGAAACGAAATTTTTCATCTCCACAAAATTACTCGTTCCTACACTGGCAGAAGCATCGATTACAAAAATGACGTCTGCTGTTTGCATACAAGCTGAAAACACATGTTCAATTAAAATAAGGTAACTAATATGTTTATGATTCATGATGTTTGTTGTATCTGAATTATAAGAAACGGTATTTGCTTAACCCTAGACAACACCTTGTTTCACCACCTGGTTTTTTGTTTTTTTCATGTTTTGCTTTGTTTTGTTTTTTGATTTTGTTTTGTTGTTGTTTTGTGTTTTGTTTGTTGTTAGTTTGGTTCTTGTGAAGTCCGCGTTGCTCAACATTTTAGCATTTGGTATTGTATTATTTGCTTTGCTTGTCTTCATTCTGTGTCTTTTGTGCAATGATGCCTGTGTATATGGATGGTCCATTCATGGGTGTCCTTTTCTGGTTTCTCTAGTGTTTATTTGTAATAATAACGCCCTATTCTAACCTTTATATATTACTGAGCAAAAATTAGCATTCAATTAGCTTCGGAACATTAGTTCTTATCGTCTTTTTTCACTATAGAGTTACGGATATTACCCGTTTGTGAACGTGCGAATTCCGAATACAAATGAGATCGAGTCTTTCAGGTGTTATGATCCCATCTGTAGAGCTACCCGAATAAGTACAATTCTGTTCGGTTAAATAAATATTTTTCTTAGGCTCCTATAGTTAATTATATTTGAATATTTGTATTGACGTCCTAAAAGGGATAAATATTTATTGTTCATAACTCCGCCCTTTGTTCCGCCATCTTAACTAGCACAGAAATGTAGAAATATAGAATCGACTTCAGATGGAGTTTAACCTTGCACAAGCTTATACGGAAATTACATATCGGATTTTGTAAAGTTTTCCGAAGGCGATTCTATATTTATATACTTTTCTAAGAGTGAATCTATCAAGTTACCTAATGAACACTTTAGAGTAAACTGAACTTGTATGAGTGAGTCTTTTAAGCTACGTAATGAACACTTTAGAGTAAACTGAACTTGTACGAGTGAGTCTATCAAGCTACGTAATGAGCACTTTAGAGTAAATTAAACTTGTACGAGTGAGTCTATTAAGTTACATAATGAACACTTTAGAGTAAGCTGAACATGTACGAGTGAGTATATTTAGCTACAGAATGAACACTTTAGAGTAAACTAAACCTGTACGAGTAAGTCTATTATGCTACAGAATGAACACTTTAGAATAAACTGAACATGTACGAGTGAATCTATTTAGTTACAGAATGAACACTTTAGAGTAAACTGAACATGTACGAGGAGTATATTAAGCTAGAGAACGAACACTTTAGAGTAAACTGAACATGTACGAGTGAATATATTTAGTTACAGAATGAACACTTTAGAGTAAGCTAAACCTGTACGAGTGAGACTATTAAGTTACATAATGAACACTTTAGAGTAAGCTAAATCTGTACGAGTGAGTATGTTATAATATATAATGAATACTTTAGAGTAAACTGAACTTGTACGAGTGAGTCTATTAAGTTACATAATGAACACTTTAGAGTAAACTTAACATGTACAGTGAGTCTATTATAATGCATAATGAATACTTTAGAGTAAACTGAACATGTATGAGTGAGTATATTTAGCTACTTAATGAAAACTTTGGAGTAAAGTGAACTTATACGAGTGAATCTATTAAGCTACATAATGAACACTTTAGAGTAAACTGAACATGTACAGTGAGTCTATTAAGTTACATAATGAACACTTTAGAGTAAACTGAACATGTAGAGTGAGTCTATTAAGTTACGTAATTAACACTTTAGAGTAAACTGAAGATGTACAGTGAGTCTATTAAGTTACGTAATGAATGAACACTTTAGAGTAAACTGAACATGTACAGTGAGTCTATTAAGTTACGTAATGAACACTTTAGAGTAAAATGAACATGTACAGTGAGTCTATTAAGTTACGTAATGAACACTTTAGAGTAAACTGAAGATGTACAGTGAGTCTATTAAGTTACGTAATGAACAATTTAGAGTAAACTGAAGATGTACAGTGAGTCTATTAAGTTACGTAATGCACAATTTAGAGTAAAATGAACATGTACAGTGAGTCTATTTAGTTACATAATGAACACTTTAGAGTAAGCTGAACATGTACAGTGAGTCTATTAAGTTACGTAATGAACACTTTAGAGTAAACTGAAGATGTACAGTGAGTCTATTAAGCTACGTAATGAACACTTTAGAGTAAACTGAAGATGTACAGTGAGTCTATTAAGTTACGTAATGCACACTTTAGAGTAAAATGAACATGTACAGTGAGTCTATTAAGTTACATAATGAACACTTTAGAGTAAACTTAGCATGTACAGTGAGTCTATTAAGTTACGTAATGAACACTTTAGAGTAAACTGAAGATGTACAGTGAGTCTATTAAGTTACGTAATGAACAATTTAGAGTAAACTGAAGATGTACAGTGAGTCTATTAAGTTACGTAATGCACAATTTAGAGTAAAATGAACATGTACAGTGAGTCTATTTAGTTACATAATGAACACTTTAGAGTAAACTGAACATGTACAGTGAGTCTATTAAGTTACGTAATGAACACTTTAGAGTAAACTGAAGATGTACAGTGAGTCTATTAAGCTACGTAATGAACACTTTAGAGTAAACTGAAGATGTACAGTGAGTCTATTAAGTTACGTAATGCACACTTTAGAGTAAAATGAACATGTACAGTGAGCCTATTAAGTTACATAATGAACACTTTAGAGTAAACTTAGCATGTACAGTGAGTCTATTAAGTTACGTAATGAACACTTTAGAGTAAACGGAAGATGTACAGTGAGTCTATTAAGTTACGTAATGAACAATTTAGAGTAAACTGAAGATGTACAGTGAGTCTATTATGTTACGCAATGTACACTTTAGAGTAAACTGAACATGTACAGTGAGTCTATTAAGTTACATAATGAACACTTTAGAGTAAACTGAACATGTACAGTGAGTCTATTATGTTACGTAATGAACACTTTAGAGTAAACTGAAGATGTACAGTGAGTCTATTAAATTACATAATGAACACTTTAGAGTAAACTGAACATGTACAGTGAGTCTATTAAGTTACATAATGAACACTTTAGAGTAAACTGAAGATGTACAGTGAATCTATTAAGTTACGTAATGAACACTTTAGAGTAAACTGAAGATGTACAGTGAGTCTATTAAGTTACATAATGAACACTTTAGAGTAAGCTGAACATGTACAGTGAGTCTATTAAATTACATAATGAACACTTTAGAGTAAACTGAACATGTACAGTGAGTCTATTAAGTTACATAAGGAACACTTTAGAGTAAACTGAACATGTAGAGTGAATCTATTAGGTTACATAATGAATATTTTAGAGTAAACTGAACATGTACAGTTAGTCTATTAAGTTACATAATGAACACTTTAGAGTAAACTGAACATGTACAGTGAGTCTATTAAGTTATGTAATGAACACTTTAGAGTATACTGAACATGTACAGTGAGTCTATTTAGTTATGTAATGAACACTTTAGAGTAAACTGAACATGTACAGTGAGTCTATTAAGCTACGTAATGAACACTTTAGAATAAACTGAACTTGTACGAGTGAGTATATTTAGTTACATAATGAACACTTTAGAGTAAACTGAACATGTACAGTGAGTCTATTTAGTTACATATTGAATACTTTAGAGTAAACTGAACATGTACAGTGAGTCTATTAAGTTACACAATGCACATTTTAGAGTAAGCTTAATATGTACAGTGAATCTATTTAGTTACGTAATGAACACTTTAGACTGAAATGAGACTAATGCTATAATTTCCCCTACCTTCACAGTGAACAAAGAGATTCATGGGTGGATTCGGTGGAGATGCTAAGAAGGAGATTGTTTGATTTATGAAGTGGGCATCAATATTGGATGGCGAGCCGTCTGATAGGATTGTGTCTAGTCCTTTTGTAACGATATCAAACGAGGTATTTGTTGAGGCAACAGTTGTCGTACATATTTGCATACTACTCAACACAATACTGACAATGCCATTTTCCGTTCCAAAATCAAACGTTGCTTCAAGGTTTTCTGAGCCATTTATTGGTGGTGGTATCACGTTACTGGTATCATACGGATTAAAAGTAGAATCCACAAAATAATCAATGGCATTAAAAATCTCCACATTATCACCATTTATATCTACCAGGTATGTCTTGTAGATACCCGCATTAATTCCAAAAGGATCCGGTATAAAACTGTATAAATTTTCTGTACAAGATATCATCTGTGAACAAGAAAGAAAGGATAAAAAATATAATATTGTGAAAATGCAGAAGACTATCTAGTTTGACAGCAGCAGTAACTTTGTACCGGGTAGCTTTGTATTCTTAGCAGCTTTCAATTAAGTACCTAAGCCGGGTAGATATACATAGAATAGAATTAATATATTTTTATTCTTAGCAGCTTTCAATTAAGTACCTAAGCCGGGTAGATATACATAGAATAGAATTAATATATTTTTATTCTTAGCAGCTTTCAATTAAGTACCTAAGCCGGGTAGATATACATAGAATATAATTAATATATTTTTGAATTCAAATACAAGGACAAACGTATAATGGAATATGTTTTAGAGTTAAATCTGGCTGAATATTCCCACTCGGAATATGTTTTAGAGTTAAATCTGGCTGAATATTCCCACTCGGAATATGTTTTAGAGTTAAATCTGGCTGAATATTCCCACTCGTAATATGTTTTAGAGTTAAATCTGGCTGAATATTCCCACTCGGAATATGTTTTAGAGTTAAATCTGGCTGAATATTCCCACTCGGAATATGTTTTAGAGTTAAATCTGGCTGAATATTCCCACTCGGAATATGTTTTAGAGTTAAATCTGGCTGAATATTCCCACTCGGAATATGTTTTAGAGTTAAATCTGGCTGAATATTCCCACTCGGAATATGTTTTAGAGTTAAATCTGGCTGAATATTCCCACTCGGAATATGTTTTAGAGTTAAATCTGGCTGAATATTCCCACTCGGAATATGTTTTAGAGTTAAATCTGGCTGAATATTCCCACTCGGAATATGTTTTAGAGTTAAATCTGGCTGAATATTCCCACTCGGAATATGTTTTAGAGTTAAATCTGGCTGAATATTCCCCATTATTTATTAAAATAAATGATCAATTACCTTAGCTTTCATCCAATAGTTTGTTGTTCAAAATGTTATCTGAAATCATTAATACGGGACCTCATAGGCTTGGTTTGGTTTATGGTGTTTAGCGCCACTTTGAACAATATATCAGTAATATAGTGGCGGTCAGTTTTATTAGTTGAGGTAACCGGGGTACCCAAAGAAAACTACCAACCTGTCGCAGGGCACTGACAAACTTTATCACATTATGTTGTATCGAGTACACCTCGTCATGAACAAGGTTCGTACTCATAACTTTAATAGTGATAGGTACTTATTGCACAGGTAGTTGTAAATTCCACTACCATTCGATCACGACCACAACGGTCCCGGGGCCCCATATAAGAACATCATGCAATGTTACAAACTCAGAAGATGGCGTGGAAACTACATTTTGAAATTTTATTTTTGCTAGCATAGAAAACGTCACCTATATGCCGACTTAATTTGATTTGATGAAGTAGATATTCTTCACATTTCAACTGACATACACGACGGGTGCGCCAGTGGAGCAGAAACTGCCTACCCTTCCTGAGCACCTGAGTTCACCCCCGGTTTTTAGTGGGGTTCGTGTTTCTCGATCTTTAGTTTTATATGTATGTTTTGTAGATCGTTGTTTGTCCTTTTGTACATTTTCTTTTGGCCATTGGTGTTTTCTTTTCTTCTTCGATGTACGGATTCTGATTACTTCCCTTTGGCATCTTCAAACTCTTCATACAAAATATCTTACTCGTGAAATTAAAACGAGAAGCAAAAACTGCTAAAATCAAAAAAGAAAATTTGAACATTGATGGTCAATAACTTCACAATTATAACTGTTTAACATTTCTTTCAAAGTGAACTTAACCTTCAAGAACACATTCAGAAATAAATTGAATTCACAGGAGAGGTAGGTCTGTGTATTATGTACATATATATGAACCAGTCAGCCTGTACGAAGCATATATATGAAATAGCTTAATGCGATTTGATGCATTATATCTAATAAAAGGTTGAAGATCTCAAATGGGTAAACAGAGGTCGTAAATTGTAAAAGCAGAAATAATGTAATGATCAGTAGAACAAAGCCGATGGTCAATACACACTACTCGAATTACTAAAGATTGCAACACGAAGAACCCAATTAAACATCAGTGAGTGAATGTCATTTCTTTTTCTAAAACTGAGAAAGTTTATATGACTTAGCTGCAACTATAATAATAAAAAACGTAAATAGTTTGATTTTATGAGTTGAATGAGATTCACTGTGGAAACCATGGCAACGATAAAGAAAACCAATGTGATCATAATAGCATATTAGTAAATCTTAGCGATAATATCAATCGTTACACTTGTATAATCAAACCGGTGTATAAAAGGCACCCGAGGGAAACCTGAAAATGTGCCCTTTATGAACAGTTGCCCTTTACATACAGGTTACTATTATATGCACTATTCATTAGTGGGAAACATACACTCAGGTGACAAAAGTATTTCACGTTTTGTGTACACAAAGGCACGCTACCAGATAAGAATGTACTTCGGTTGTATATAACTTTTTTGACATTGATCATTACGTAACCAACTTTAGACATGATAATTTACTAAATATGACGCGCTAGTGACGTAATTTCGACGCGCGTACACAAAGCGTAAATGCTGCAAAAAGGGAGTTTCAAACATGACTAGAAAAACAAAGGAGATAAGCCCTGACCAAAAACGGCAAGTAGTACGGCTACACCAGGATGGATTTAAAAAAAACAGAAATCGAAAGATAATTGGATTTAGTCGATCTGCAGTGTCTAAATTTTTTAAAAGATTTGATCAACGGGAAAATATAGAAAATAAGCCGCGAACAGATCGCCCTAGATCTACGAGCAAGCACGGTGAGCGTGCATTGATAAGGCTTGTAAAACAGGATCGTAGAAGAAGCTTACGCGATTTGATGAATGAATTTAATCAGTCTGTTCCAGTTCCGATTTGTAAAAGGTCAATTCAAAGACGACTGAGTAAAAATGGCTTACACAGAAGAATTGTTGCGAAAACACTGACATTTTCGTTGAAAAATAGAAAAAATCGTGTGCCGAAATAGACTACACTGGACAATACAAGAACAATGGAATAAAATAATATTTTCTGATGAAATGCAGGTGGTGTTAGGGAAAAATTCACGTGTGTATGTGTGGTGGAAATCCGAGGAAAGGTGGAACACGCCGTTTATGATTGTATGGAAGTCGTAATGGCGGCGCCCGTGTGTCTGTAATGTTTTGGGGGTGTATATGTAAAGACGGAGTTGGTACAATCACAGATGTAGAAGGAAATATTAACTCGTCCAAGTACATAGACATCCTTGATAATAATCTTTGGCCAGTCGTTGCAAAATTCGAAAATAATCAGTGGATTTTCCAAGATGACAACGCCCAGGTACATCAGTCAGTACAGACACAATTGTGGAAAGATAACAATGATGTCGATTGTCTTGATTGGCCATCCCAATCTCCAGATCCTAATATAATCGAAAACATTTGGAGATTAATTAAAATACGACTACAACGGAAACAACACACCATTCATTCCAAGGGTGACATAATCCGCGCCGTAACAAGAATTTGGTATTCCATTTCAAGTGTGTACATGTCAAACTTATATCGATCTCTTCCAAGACGACTAAGACATGTTGTTAAAGCTAAAGGTCATGCTACTAAATACTGAAAGTTTGGTGAGTATAATTTTATTTATTATCAAGCTATAGCTTGTGCAACATCAACAAACTTCAACCGCATAACTTAGAGTGACGTCGTAAACGTGAACTACTTTTGTCACATAACTGTAAGACTGTCATTTATAGACAGTGACTTGCTATGTAAAATTTCAATTTGAATTTTGGTGTTTAGCGCCACTTTCAGCAATATTTCAGCTATGTCATGGCGACCAGTTGTAATGGTGGAAGAAGCTGGAGTACCCGGAGAGAACCACCGACCATGGGCAAATAACTGGTAAACTTTATCACTTGCGGCTGCGAGGCGAGTTCAATCTTTTTGTGATTTACAAAGCCGGGGGCGAACCTATGCCGTAATGGTGATATGCTTGTATGAGTTGCTAGGTAATCCAACTACCTAACTCATTGAACCACCCGGGCCCTCTGTTATATAGAGGTACCCTCTAAGGCAGGTTTGTCTGTGTAATACTTACCATAAAAATCACCGTCATATCTGAATATGAACTGTTGGCTGCAAGATTTTCTGGCGTTTGAGGAATACTCATTACTTCAAATATTTTGTTTTGATCAAAAACATCTTTAACAAGCATCTTGTAGCCAGATAATGAAATATCAGCATAAATCTCAATGAGATCTAATTGAATTCCATCTATCAACAACCTCAGAATCTTTAACAACGAGTCCTCAGAGGCAGTCACTAGTGGTCTAACCTGAAATAATGAAGTTAGTTTCTTTACTTCCGTAACACATACATTACATCTATTTACGGCTTGTGAATACCCCTATGGTATCTTCAGGCTTTTCATAGAACCATTTAGTACGTAGTGTTTATACTATATGTGTTTAATGCAAATTTTAACAACTTGGAAAGATGTTTGAAGATACCAAAGGGGATGTTCAGAAGCTGTCACGCAAACAAAAACATAAATGCAGCAACGAAATGAAAAACGACCCCCTTCGCATTTTTTTTTTCTAATTAAAATAAACCGTGACCCACAAAATACTACACAGATAACAAACGATTGTGCAACATGATCCGCACAAAAATCGGGGAGTGATACTCCGGGAGTAAGCGGAACCTGCTTCAGTAGTGGCATATGTTGTGCAAATTTTGTAAAAACCATCCTGTGACAAGTCATGAATAAGGAATCGACCGGATTCTGATTACGACAACGGAACGTATCCTTGGTCATCTACCTGTCGCACGTTACAGATACATTTCATTACACAAAGTTGTATCGGGTACACCTGAGAATCGAATCCACAAACTTAAATGATGATATGAACTGCATACATAGGTAGATATAAAAAAAACAACAAGCACCATGCAATCTATATGTTCGATTAGGTGATTTCTAATGTCTTATGATGATTGTTAGGCGTGTTAGTATTGGTGGGAATATTGACCATCACTGTGTACATATTCTTTTCATAATTACAAACAAAAAGGGCAGGTATTTAGACTCATCTGTTGAGATAGCTGTCCTATAACATAATCGTATGCGTATTGTTTTTAGCAAAACACGTAGATATCAAATTTAGTCCGCACGAATTGATTTGTTCGTTAGTAGTGTGTAAACAGCTCCTGGTACTTACAACAGATAATAAATGTGTTTGTGTTTGCTTGTCTGTCTTCGCCCTGTGTCTTGTGTGTCCAATGTTGCCCATGTCTAAGAATTATAAAATTTTAATTGCCCTTATGATTTTTTTTCTAAATCAAGAATGGGTAATCCAGAGTACACAAGACTCAGGACGACGACAAACCAAATAAAAAAACACAACACAGAACTAAAAAGATGAGCAACACGGACCCCCCCCACCCCCCCCCCCCCCCCCCCCCCCCCCCCCCCCACCAACAAACAAAAACCAACCAGTGGTGAACCCAGGTGGTCGTGAATAGCAAGCTGTATCTATTTCCATCTCGCCTATAAGACGACCGCCGTGTTACTCATATATACAGTCAAGTCCGGTAAGACTATTGACCGTCAGAGAGGAAATAAAAAATCTACGTAAAAAGTAAAAGAACCATTGTCATTTGAGATATGGATATTTCGTAACGGTCAACCAGACCTTGATGACGACAGTAGAATTTGTGTAGTTTTCTAACGTTTATTTACTAGATACATGTACTTGCTGTGAACATGGAATGCAAAAACAATGTGTCCCCTAATATAATTGACGTCAATAATAACAATAAATAAAATCCTACCTGAAATATTGACATAGGACATGTTCCGTCACAGGTTAATATACAAAAGGTTTGACCGATTCCACGTAAAACTAATGCAGTAACAGTTGCCATTTCTGTACAAAAACATATAATTTATAACAGCAGTATGGAATACAATAGATACGGTGTCTAAACTGATATGGTGTATAACTGATACAGTATATAGCTGACATGGTTTCTAACTGATAGGGGGTATGACTGATACTGTGTATATCTGAGGTGGTGTCTAACTCATACAGTATAGAACTGATACGGTGTACAACTGATACAGTATATAACTGATACAGTATATAACTGATACGGTGTTTAACTGATAGAGTGTATATCTGATATGGTGCTTAACTGGTACAGTATATAACTGATATGGTGTATAACTGATACACTATATAACTGATACGGTGTCTAACTGATAGAGTGTATATCTAATATGGTGCTTAACTTGTACAGTATATAACTGATATGGTGCATTATTGATACAGTATATAACTGATGCGGTGTCTAACTGATACAGTATATAATTGACAGTGTCTAACTGATATGGTGTCTAACTAATGCCGCATATATGTGAAACGGTGTCAAACTGATTTGATGTATATCTAATATGGCACTTATATGGACTGGTGCAGTTTATAACTGATACGATGTCTAAATGATATGGTGTATAACTGATACAGTATACAACTGATACGGTATCTAACTGATAGGGTGTATATCTGATTTGATGTATAAATGAAACAGTATTGAAAAATACTGATGCGGTGTATAACTGATACAGTATCTAACTAATACGATGTATATATATTGCTTGGTTTTTTTTATTCTTTTCTGGTTGAATGGAAATGAATAAATGTTCTATGTCTGAATAACCGTTTTCAAATGGCCTAATAATCCGTTCATCAAATGCTAAACAATCAATGCATTGCTACCATTTCTATAAACTACATGTATTTAAAACATTAAATTGTATTACTACTATTGTGAACCCTTGTGTTGTGTAGTCCATGTTTGTGTTGACGTACGCTCTGTAACGTATGTGGTCACCTAAAGCTTATCTGTGCAGTTTGCTTTGGTTCATTTGTAAGATACCAAGAATGGTTGGGATTCCACTAACAGATTACTAGAATGTCCGACCTCACGATTTAGAGATCCATCGCCCTAACAGATTACTGGAATGTTCGACCTCACAATTTAGAGATCCATCGCCTTCTGTTGTGATAATTACTGATTTATGCATTTTGAGGTTTGAAGTTATATTATCAACCATTACTGTTCAACCTTTTTATGTTCAGTTGCTATTAGCAATGAAATATACTTCTACAAGTCTAACACCAGTTGATTTAACTTAAGATTCTAAATAATTATAATGCATTTCATGGTAAAAGAAATGCTAAACATTTCAGAATTCACCCGGAATTGTGTGGATTTCGTGAATGCTCAATCTTTAGATTTCTGCGCAATGTTTAATAGATCACTGTTTGTCCTTTTTCATTTTGCTATTCCATTGTCTGTCAGTCTTTGATTTACATCTTCTAATTACCCCTTTGGTATCATCAAGCTCTTCTTTTGTCTGTTAGTCTTTGGTTTACAGCTTCTAATTACCCCTTTGGTATCTTTTGGCCTCGATTCAATAACATATATAAAAAATTTGACACGAAATTATTGAAATATAGGAAATTATTGTTTTGCTTTTTGTTTTCTTCTGGATGGAGCGGGTGGGGGTTCTAGTGACGGTCATAACTCTTTTGCCTAAATGTTTGAATAACGAAGATATAAATTTGACATGACATAATCACATGTACTACACGTAACACTTAGGAGTATTCCTGTACACTTCCGGAGAACCTGTGCCCACCCCGGGTTATTTGAGGGGTCCGTGTTGCTCGGTCTTTAGTTTTCTGTGTAGTGTTTTGTAGCTCATTGTTTGTCCTTTTGTCCAAAATGGCCACAAGATAAAGGACAAACAATGATATACATAACACCACACAGAAACCCAAAGGTCGAATAATACGATCCCCACTAAAACGTGTTTATTTGCCCTGTGTGATTTGACGTAGGGCATGAAACATGACCGGACTTTTAATGCAACATAAACTTGTCTAATTGAACGTTTTCGTTACCTCTCGCTACATTAAGTAGCTCAATATCCACCGTTCCACTTGTTTCAAAATAATCCACTATTGTCTCCATTATGTGAGTGCCTTCAACCTATAATAAGTACATGTTGTATTTTATTATTCTATACATTTAGATTTACAGACGCCGACAGACTGACACTATCACTAAAAGCTCTAGTCTTATATAAACTGATTAGCTATGAAATCGTAATCATTGGCTTTTACATCTACCAGAATAATCAATGTTTTACTCACACGTGAAAACACTTGGATGACCCCACAAATTCACACAGAGGGATGTTTTGGCCGATAAAAACTAGCTTAACCCCACAACTTTGCATTGAAGTGGTTGTATCAAACCAGGAAAGTGAGCAGTCATGTATATGTGTGTAAGAGGTATCGATTTTGCCTCTGATTCTACGATTTCTGATTAGAATTTAGAGCTGCTCTGACTCTCGAGGAGTGCCATAATCCTTGCCCATAAAGAATCAAATAAAGGTAATAACAAAATTACCGAACTCCGAACAATCTTACAAAGGGAAAGTCAAAACTCATAATTATATAAACAGACAAAATCAGTCAACAACCGGAAAACTGTGAAAACCGTAATGACCCTGACTTGGTACAGGCATTTCTAAAGAAATGGTGGGTTGAATCAGATTTTAAGGCGCCAAACCTCCCGCTCTCATTACGGTTCAAAGGTTCCGGCTGTCACTGTAACAGTATTTAAATACAGGAACAAAATAGGTAAAATAGTTGTCAAAACTACAGATCGATCAACACGAACCCCTTGATTGCCCCATTCCATGTCATCTTGGTATGTTAATACGGCCACAAAGGCGATTACAATCATTCATATTTTCATTTTAATTTCCTATGTATTGGGACAGTAGCCAAGGCAGGCCGCTGCCTTTCTCATGCACAAGCACCATTAGTTCTACCTTAAGAGAGTCAAAGTAACTCTCGCCGCTTACCCGCGGTCAGCCATCAGCGGGAAGAAGGTCGATTTATCAGCGCAGAGCCATCGGCGGGACTGTAGCCAAGGGATATTAGACGATCTCTTCATGCATATTGATCAGGCATATACACGACAATTAGATAACAAGATTATATTTCTTGCGTAATCAGTTATTTTGCTGTAATCAGTTATTTAGCCAGATGATAGTTTGTATTTCAAATAAATAATATGTTACTGTATTATACCATACAACAATATGGACATGGAAATGTAAATCGAATTACGTACACCGTTATCACTGCCAAAACTTTTATTAGAGTTGACAGTATATATGAGTAACACAGTGGGTGTCTTATAAGAAGCAGGAACTGCTTACCCTTCGCGGGCACCCGAGTTTACCCCTTGTTGTTTGGTGTGGTCCGTGTTGCTCATCTTTTTTGCTGTTGTCCTATTATGTGTCTTTACTTTCTGTGTTCCATGTGATTTGTGCTTGTTTGTGCATAGTGGTGTCCAACACATATTGTGGTGTGTTTTCTGTTTTGCTTCTCTTCGCCTTGTGTCGCTTATATTGTTAGTTATTCTGGATTGTCCTTTTTTCATTGCCCCTTTGGTATTCTCTAGCGTTATTTTGTCTCGTGTGCAGCTACATCCATGATGATCCTTTGTATTAAGAGAGGATATAAATATGAAAAGCCATGCTTACCACAGAACATGCCAATTCAGCGTCTGCATTTGTGTAATCTTGCTGTAATGCTGTGGTCGTTTGCTGGAGATATTGCAAGGCTTCGGCACTTGTGAAGCTGCTCTGCCCACTTACAGCTTCCATAATTGTTGCAATCTCAGCTAATAAAAAAAGATCAGATCATTACAATTATTAAATAGATCGCTATGCAAATTTTCAAAAGTCCATATACATTGTATTTGGATATTGATCAGTGATATTCGCTGATTGTCATGTAAGAGTAGGGAAACCAGGCGTCCATCAGCGGAAGTGACGTACTGCTGATGTTTCTAAGCAATGGTTGAGTCGGTTGAAGCCAGCAGTGAACGGAACAGAAAAGAAATATTTCAGAAGCATATTAAGGGCTGCATTCCAGACATTGAAGATGGTAAATGACGTCTTAAACACTAGATAGACCACAGAGGAGGCACATTCTGATGTATTGTTAATATTTCTTAGATGACAATAATCATATATCGGAGTCGTATGGTACCGTTGTAGTTAAATTAAGTAAATGACGTTGAAAATTGGTTGAAATAGTACGTCAATACATGGTATTATAGAATCGAACTATATGTATTCTGTATCACAGTTACCTATACAGGTAGCATATACGCATAATAACACACATTCGCCAATTACGACAGGTCGTTGGTTTTCTCCGGGTACTCTGGTTTCCTCCACCAATAAAATTAATCACCACGATATAGCTGAAATATTGTTGAAAGTGGTATTAAACACCATTAACCAAACCAATCAGGGAAGCTTAGAACAAAAGTAGTTCTTTTTAAAGAAAAAAACCTTCTTTTTGTTGCATTTTGAAAAATTTTGAATACAATGGCATAATTAAAATTGGCAATTAAAGGTCAATATATAAGAATTATTTTGAGTCCAAATTTAATTGGATTTAATCCTACAAAAGTCGTATTTCATAACCCATAAATATACTGTATTTTAGAGGATGACTCGAATATTTAAAAAAAGAAGGGGACGTCCGGCAGCATGACATTTCACTACAAGAATTTAAACATCCCATGATATTCTGACAGAACGAAGAGGAATCATATACGTTTCAGAAAATAGTATAGTGTTGGAAAGTTGAAACTTCAGAAAAAATTGTCAGGTAGACTCAAAGAATCCTAGTGTTGGTAGAAAATCTTCGATATAGAGATTCTGATTACCCCTGTGGTATCTTCAAACTCTTTTTAGGAAATTAATTAAAGTTTTTACCCGAATATAATTAATCATGGCTGTGATATTTCGGGATACAGCTAAGGTTTAGACTTAGAAACATTACATTTGCCATTTTTGCCCCATTGTTTGCAAACTGCATCGGTGGTGTATTGGTTGGCGCGTTCGCTTCGAGTGCAATAAATCGTGGATTCGAACCTGGTCGAGTAAAACCAAAGACTATAAAATTAATAAAAACGGATCGGAATCGAGTAAATATCGTCGAGAGGAGCAACATGTCTACCAGCAGACTGTTGATTAGTGAAGTAGCACTATGAAAAAAACTAACTCAGTGTGATGGTCTAGTACAAAGTAGATATCATCATCATCACATCAAAATTTAACTTGTTCTTGCTGTAATATAGCTGACAAATTACTGACTTGGCGGTAAACAGCATTTATTCATTCATTCATTGTCATTGATACGTAAAACTGGCTGATTATTGGTTAAAACTATCAAATATTCATAACTTTAAATTGTTACAAAGAAAGGAATCACGATGGTTTTATTGAAAATAATATGATACATCTTATTTAGTCGCATGCGTTCCTGTCCCACGCGTCGCTTAGAAAATCTTCACATCAAGATTGGAAAGCCAAATAATAAATAATTTGAAAGTGATTAAAATTAGGAGTGATTTATTAATTATGTATTGTCAAAACTGTGTGTGTCTATCACAAGTTGTTATAAACGAGAACAATTTGATTTTGCTTGAATTCAAACAGAGAATTATTGGTTTAAACAATATTTTATTTCACATAAATGATGTACACGAGTATATAAATTACAACAGCACTATACAATTAAACATTGTAATGATTTCTAACCATCTTTGTAATAATTAATATGCTTTGACATGCATATCTTCCTACTCCAATTGAAACGCCATTGGTTACACTGTTTGATTTTGTCGTGGATAACATGAAAAATGTTTTAGATTAATATTTCTTTATAACAAGAAAATTCTATAACACTATTATTAATTAACTACTGTTATATTTACATAAATAAGATGCAAACTGCCTTTGTGATACAGATAGTACTACTCGGGCCAATACGGGACAAAGTCTTTGTTCAGGCCAATATTGGTGTTCCGGATTCTCTCCAGATTTTACATGCGTATCAACGATAAAATAGAGACGCTCTATCAGACAAAATGGAAAGGAAACAAATGAAATTGTTTCATCTCAAGAGTAAATGTAATGAAACCAGAATGTCATTGAAAAACCATTGTTCATGTTAAGAAAAGGCAAACCCGTTATTGTCGTGAATTTATTAAAATGTTGAACTCTTTGAAGCGAAAGGATAAAAAGACATAAAACAATATTTTATGATTAATTAATAAATGTATCATTACGTGATGGTTTCCGTTTTGGCCTAGTTATTAGTTATTGGGTAGCTGTATTGGCCTTCGGCTTCACCTCAGGCCAATACAACTACCCTCGGAATTATTAGTATGCCAATACGGAAATCATCAGGTAACAATATTCTATTACAAACCATTTGACACTAGAAATTTGCTTTTTTATTTTACACCGGAAAATGATTTTTTAAGAGTAAGAATACATAAAAAAACCCACATGCTTAAAATCTCCAATATAACAATTAAACAACATACACAAAAGGGTCCCTTTCTAGCTGTATATTAATTTGTTTTAATATGAAATACTGACTTATTGATATTTCTATATATGAAGCTAATGTTTATTATGAAAACTCATCTAAATGGTTGTTTTTGTATAAATATATTCATGAAGATTTTTGAATGCAGTTTTATTTGAGTCATTAATATGTAAATATCATTAAAGTAAACATAGTTTGAACTTTGAACCGGAAAAAATTGATAGAAAGACACAATCGATCTCGCATCTGTGAAATGTTTGATAAAAGAATAATAGAAGATGAATTCCATTTTATTTTTGAATTGCAGGAAATATTGCAAACTTTGATGAATATATGTAAAACCACAATACTGCAGAAATTCACCTGTTTTTAAGTTTGTACAGTTTAAAATATCTGCTAGTAATATACAATGACTTAAATAACATTGGAACATATCTATATATTTGTAGCTGCAAAAATCCGTTCATCATGAAACTACAACCTTTTGTAATCCATAATCTGCCTATATAATATATGTATCATATTGAAGTAATATTACCCTTCCGGAGCACCTGAATTCACCCCCAGTTTTGAGTGGGGTTCGTGTTACTCGATCTTTAGTTTTATGTGTATGTTTTGCAGATCGTTGTTTGTTCTTTGTCCTTTTTCTTTTTGTCATTGTGTTGTCTGTCTCTCTTCGATTTACGGATTCTGATTACCCCTTTGGTATCTTCAAACTCTTCTTCGGTCTATCACTATGATACACTATATATTATTTCATTGAGAAACCTTAGTATTTCACATACATGTATGTCATAAATGCAGTTTTAATTATTAAATTTCCTTTGGTAAGATGAACATTTAGAAGATCTATGGGTGAAATTTATATTGTATTAATTTTCTTCTTGACGTACATTGTGAACGCCATGTCGTGTGACGTACATTGTGAACGCCATGTCGTGTGACGTACATTGAGCTACGACCATGTCGTGTGACGTACATTGAGCTACGACCATGACGTGTGACGTACATTGAGCTACGACCATGTCGTGTGACGTACATTGAGCTACGACCATGTCGTGTGACGTACATTGAGCTACGACCATGTCGTGTGACGTACATTGAGCTACGACCATGTCGTGTGACGTACATTGAGCTAGGACCATGTCGTGTGACGTACATTGAGCTACGACCATGTTAACGACCTATTAGACCAAATAAGAGTAAATAAGAAAACGAGCAGCGCTCTGTAACGATAAAAAATAACGTTTTTATTATTCATTTACACAATAAAGATTGCAAGAAAAGAGGCTAACTGACGCTTGGTGACAAAAGGGCATTCCTTACATTATCAAGGAGTATTACTATTTCTCAATAATGTTCTCGCTTACAGGACTGGGTACTGGTGAAGGTAGTCAGTGCTCAAACCCACATATCTGCTCAGTGTGTCCCCTGGTAGAGGATGGGGAGAAACCTCTCGATCGGAGGTTGTCAGGTTATAATACGGAATACCACGCTCCCTGTACGCGAAAGACATCTTTTGTAGATATCGAAAAAGATTATGCGTATTGTAGCCCCTGCAAATGACTAATTTTGTCGTCCTTACCCAACTCGCCATGTGTTTTCAGTAGTAGTCAGAAGTCGTTGACCCGGTTGACCCATCCCTTCACTCATTTCTATGTTGTTTATATATATCATTGCACTTGTTCGCGTCCTGAATATAGTAGAAATACTGCTCGCTAGACCTTAAACAATAATCAATCGTGTACATGAAACCGGTCGTTGATTACAATAAAGGATCTCGATAAAAATGTGCTCAAGTAGAACAAGCGTGAGGTGAACAGTTTATTTTATTTTATTTTTTTTATTTAATTTCTATAATTATATTGTTAATAAAAACTTACAGACCAAGAAACTTTCTATTGAAATGGGAACTTAGCCTTATTTTTCAATTGTCATATAACAAAAGTAATATATCAATATAATATGTGAATACGATATCAAATATTAAAATCAATTAAGATCCAGCCGTGTTATTAGAAAGAAATTAAATGAAACAAATAAACAGTAAAATGGTCCGATTAGTGTCAGGCGTCGACAATGATTACATATATGTGTATGCTGGGTGTTACTACCCAAACGTTGACAGGGCGGATAATTGCAGTTCAATAGCCCTTTTCACAAAAATTCTTACGATAAAAAATTGTCGTAAGTGTAAAACTAAGATTAAAAAGAGTTTCACAAAAATACTTACGATAATCTTTAGTGTAAAAATAGTCCCAACTTTAGGTGTAAAACTACCCTGTCCTAAGTGTAAAATTTTGATCGTAAAAGAAATTTTGGTCTTATCTTTTATCGTAAGTGAAAAAAATAGAAAAAAAGATGGACGATGTATTGGCGCTTCGACTTGAAAATAAGAGAGCAATTCATCGTTAGCTCATTTTCTTTGACCGTATGACAAACCTATTTACACATATTGATAAATGTTTATTGAAATGAATATGGTTTAATACAAACAGACGCTACAAATGGCATTGTTGTTTACTCCTTTTTCTGGCGTGACTAATAACAGAGTCTGTCTATAACGATGCATTCCGTACATTTACCTTTTCAATGCAGCAGTGTATCGTTTACATGACCAAACAAATCAAGATAATCCTCATTAATTTTAGATTTCAAATTGGGAACGATCGACAATCGAAAAGACTACTTGCAAACTTGAGAAGAATTCTTTTTTTGAATTTTTTTTTTATAAAAACAGGAATACGGGATTTTCTTCTAGACATCTACTTCGCTTACAAAAGTTTTGTATGAACAGCCGCTTTAGGACTGGAATTTGCTGGATCCAATGATATCGTTTTGATTTTGCCTTTATATTAGTAATATAATTTATTAATTTCTGCCAACTTCGATGATCATCGAACACTCTGGCAATACATAAACGTGTGTACATTCTTCTGTTATATTAATATTAATATATAACAAGGATATTTATTCGTCTTCATGATTGATAGATGATAAACACATCTTAATTTGGGTTATCTCAGAAAAATCGGGATAAATTTTCATTAGTAAAAGAACAAGCGTTTAATTTTATGTGGGATGGGATTAATTGGAAAAAAGGGGTAAATATTTTGCTGATAAATAACTGAATGAATTATATGAATAGGGTTTTATCCACACTCCAGATGCACTCCCTTAAAAAATACTTCTACCAAAAGTAACCACGCTTGGATGATGACGCACAACTCCAAGTAATGTTAATTATTATAGATTATTTTAATTTACATGCATTAGAAATGTTCCTCTATACGAAATTCATACCCGTTCATATGTTGTGCAGTTATTGGTGACCGATTCATATATATTTTTTTGTATTAGATAAAAATTCAATATAAACATACAAACACATCATAGCATAACAACTGCTTATAAATTAGTGCCGGGGATATTTTATAGAATAATTGTATTAAAAAATGCTTTGTTGTGCTATGGAAATGAAACTATGTTGCTAAGGAAGATGGTTTATGGGGTTTAACGCCCCTTTCAACAATATATCGGTCAGTTTTATTGGTGGAGAAAACTGGAGTACTCGGAGAAAACCATTGACCTGTCGCAAATCACTGACAAACTTTATCACATAATGTTGTATCGACTACACCTACAGAAGAATGTTTTATCGTAAGTGTAATTTTAGTCGTAAGATTAATATTTGTCGTAAGATAATCTTTGTGAAAAGGATTTAGGAATGTCGTCAGATAATCTTAAGTGAAAAAGTTAGGACTATAGTTACGAATTTTTGTGAAAAGGACTACTGACCTTGAATATAATGGTGCACATTATGTGAACAGAATTATTTTATATTAACTTATACTAGCAGAAAATCCATTTAAGATATAGGAAGTTTTTGTATTTTTATCATTTGTTGTGTTGTGTTTTCGTCTTGTGTACCCTATTTTGCCTTTTCTTTTTTGATTGTCCCTTCGGTATTCTCTAACGTTTACTTGGAGATGCAGTTAGTATATCGCCAAAAAAAAAGGAAAAAAGAAATGAAACAATTAACCTTCGATTGTAATTATATTGACTACCAGCGGTGTCCATTTTAGAATAATTTGAGTGACAGGGAAGAACTAAGGTCAAATGCCTCAGGGTTCTCTCGGGTGGGGTTTGGGTGTGGGGGTTCTGACGACATAAGACTATTTTATTGCGGTTCCAAAATCTACAATGTCAAGACCATTCAGTGTCAATTAAATATATCTAGCTTAAGCTAAGGATGATTTGTTATGTATGCTTAACGTTATCTTTAGGGAACATTTAGGAAACAGTGGAATACGGAAAAAACGGGAAATGACTGACTTACCGATAGTACTGTCATTAGTGATAAATAATTGGAAACTTCCAATTTTCCTATAAAGAAAACGATGTTCGCTTCGTCTTTACCTCCAGTTGTTTGTAGGAGGGTGCATGTCTTATTTATGTTATTTGTGCTTGTTTGCATACAGTGGTGTTCAACACATATTGTGTTTTGTTTTTGTTTTGTTTTTCTTCATTTTGTGTACCCTATATTGCCAGTTTTTGTGGATTATCCTTTTTGATTGCCCCTTCGGTGTTCTCTTACTATTTCGGATTCGGGTACGCTATCGTATTCTAAAACTGCGTGTCTATGAATAATACTGACATGGATTGAAACTTCTGACCTTTGAAAATACGATGACTGTAACTCACTTCGTTCTGTACACCTATAATTGTCTGAGAAATCATGAACCACTACAGCACTTTTAAAGGGTAAATTTGCAACTATATTGCGATATTGTTTATTTTGCCAGACCGCTCGAAATTGGTGAGACGGATAAACTCTCAATAAATCAAAGAAATATTCGTACATTTCGTGTGGACTTGTTTTCTTCTTGATAAGCTGTAGCTTTCTCCGTCTTTTGTCTCCTTTCACTTTTAACGTTAAATACTCGTATCGTTCCCAGTTGACACTAAATTCGTCATTTGAACTTTTTTCATCCGTCAAAAGATTTAAAAGTTTTGAACCGCAGTCGGAACATTCACGGTTTAAGCATGCGTTTTTGTTCGGACCTTTTGGACACAACGTTTCGTTGACAACATCATGTAAGTGATTTTAAATTGGACTTCTAGATTTGTCATTTTCAGATAAGTTCTGTGTTTTAAATAAATACGTCGAAAATCCATACACCGTTTGAACAACATTTTGGTTTCCAAACAGATTCGGCAACAACATGTCATACGATCTTTTTGTCGAACCGGAATAACAAAGAATGGTTTGAACGACTCAAATGAACGTTGACTTATTCTAATGTCAGGATATTCTCCTTTAAAAGTTAAGTATGCTTCCGTCTGTGTTTTTCCGAGAATTTGAATTGAATGTGACGCATACAGTTTTGGTCCTGTCCTGATTCGTTTTACATCTTTTTTGTTTCCTGTTAATCTCGAGATTTCCGGAGATAACCAAAAAATATAAACTAGTTCCTTAGTTTTTTCTGAAAGAGCATCTTTCTACGATTAATGAAATCAAAACAGGATTTCTCAGATTTTAATATTTTTGTACGAATTCGTTGTCCACCAGATAACCGGGAGGGTTTTAAACCTAGTTTATTTTTTAGCTAAGGAAGTTTTTACATTTTCCTGCAACTTTTCGTTGCTAGTTGATGCAGTCACTGTCGCTAATACGCGTCATGGCTCGTTTGATCTTTTCAATTTTGTATCCTTGACAAATGCTTTTATGTTACTTAGGACGGTTTTTTCTACAGAATTTGGAGCTAATTTTGTAATCGTGTTCCTTGTTTTCGGTGTTTCTCGATTAATTAAATCAGACATGATTGCAGCGCGTTTTATTGGTGAAGAGGGGAGAACTTCTTTTAGCTTTTTAAGAAATCGACATTTCTCTATGCTGTTTTTGTAAATAGGTTCACGGTTTTTAGAGATTGTATCAAAAGTGGTCAAGTTCTGTTGGCGATGTTTTCTTTGTCCTTCTTTGTCCTTTAGTCTTTTCATTTTTTGTTGCTGTCTTTGCTTTCGTTTATAGCTAGCCCATTTTGTGTTTGATTTCTCACTCACTAATATAGCATTTCCTATGGTTTCAATTTTCTTTTTCTCTCTCTGATTCCTTTTATAGACGTCCCATTTCGAATTTGATTTTTTTCGCGTGTTGCTTTATTTTCCGCTTTTGAGTTTTTCTTTCTTTCATTATAATATTGGGTTTTTTTTAAGCACATATTTTATTGCACTAATTGCTGTTAACAATTTACTAGATATAAAGCTTTTACCTAGTATCCCTAGTTGTTAATGACTAAATAGCAAGGGATTTGCTATTTAGTGAAGCTTAGTTCAAAATAAATGTTGTTAGTACACTTATACAGTTTATCAAGTATATATTGTAATTCTGACATGTAATAAACATATAATAGCTGTCTATGGTGATTTCTCATGCTTTTTGTTGACAATATCCGGATATTTGACACTTTCAAGCCGATCGCGGTCGAAAGGTTAATTGTTCATGCTCGTGGATTACATGCACGGTTGCGGTGTTGCTTTTTCCTATTTTGATTGTAATATTGTTTTTGTTTTTGTCTTTTCTTTTTTGCGTATACTGATCCAGATTTGTTGATAATTTCATTTCTGAAAATAAAGTACACGTATGTAAACATTTTATTTATTTATTTATTTATTTATTTTATTATTTATTTATTTATCACTCATTTAAGTTAGTAAAGGGGGGTTTTATTTGCAAATTGTTTGAAGATCGGTGAGGTATTTTTTGTTTCATTACGTCAAGACATTTTGATATTTGACGATGTTCACAGTTCAGCGTGCAATATTGGAAAATTTTTGGGACAAGCATTTTCGGGTATATTTTTTTGTTTTTTGAAGTGCATCGAAAAAGAATTACAAATTTGATATTAATGTAAAAAACGTATTTCTAAAATGTTTTCATATTTTTTTCTGTTGTGTGAATTATTTTTTTACGATAGTATAATTTTTACCATATGCTTTTAGATTTTGAATTTTAATGACGTTTGGCGTCAAAAATGAGATTATTGGACATTTCAAATGATTTGTATGGGACAAGCATTTTTCGTTGTAATATTTTTTTTTTACAGTCAATTCCAAAGAAATTTCAACTATACAATGTAGATAAAAAAACGTATTTTGAGAATGCTTTTCTTTTGTTTGTACATGGACAATTCAACATGCTATGTCGGATTTAATTATACCATGCGAAGACATTGAATGACGTTTCTGGTTGAAAAATGTAACATTGGACATTTCTGTACAACGGACATTTTTTATGCAGTTTTCCTATTTCTTGTGAAAATCAAAAGTCATTGTAATATTATGATATATGACAAAAAAGACGTATTTCAGTCATTTTATTTATTTTTTCATTATCAGATACGTATATGTTATCTGGATGTGAATTAATTGATACCGAAAATATCAGCCTGCCGAGCCAGAATATGAAGTTTGGTGGCGAGTGAGCGAAGCGAACGAGTAACAAACTTCATATTCTGTCGAGCAGGCTGATATTTTTCAGTATCAATCATATTCACATTCAGATAACATGTTTATCATCCTTAAATCAAACATAAACACGGATACATCTATATTATTATTTTCGCGGGAAAAATCACAGGATTCAAAATATTCAAAATACGATTCCCCAAAACATAGTTCACAAGTAGTTTGCAAATATACCATTCATTTTTACAGATTTATATAAATGTTAAGATTGTTGAATTTTTCCTTTTAGCCTTATCATTAATAAGCTGAAACATTATGGGATCACAGGAAAAACAAATGAGTGGATTAAGAACTTCATCAGTGACAGGACACAGTCAGTAATAGTGGAGGGTGAAACATCGACTTCCATACCCGTAGAGTCCGGAGAACCTCAAGGATCCGTCCTAGGGCCTAGCTTGTTTTTATTTGATATAAATGACATGCCAGACGGGATTCAATCAACCGTACGACTGTTTGCTGACGATACCATTGCATATGTCACAATATCATCAGATGCAGATGCAGCAAACCTTCAACAGGACCTTGACAAACTGGTTGAATGGGAATCAAAATGGCTCATGCAATGCCATCCAGAGAAATGTAATGTACTCACCATCTCCAAAAAGCGAAGTCCATCTAATTACAATTACACTCTACATGGACATATCCTCGAACATGATATATCAGCAAAATACCTGGGATGTACCATCTCATCAGATCTCAAATGGGGTAAACATTTAAGCACCATCTGCTCTAAAGCCAGCAACACCATCAGTTTTCTTAAAAGGAACATAAACATCTCCAACAAATCGATCAAAGAAAAAGCGTACGTGTCCCTCGTAAGACCTACCCTAGAATATGCCAGCTCTGTATGGGACCCATACCAACAAAATGACATCCATCGCTTGGAGATGGTTCAAAGAAGGGCTGCACGATATATTACTAACCAATACCACAACACCTCATCGGTTAGTAGCATGATTGAACAACTAGAATGGATTACCTTAGAGGAACGAAGAAAACATAGTAGATTACTGATAATGTATAAGCTGAAAAACAACATCGTACGAGTTGATGCATCAAGCAAGCTTATACCAAATGAACGACCCTCCAGAAACAACAACGAGCAGGCATTGCGCATTCCATCATGCAAGACCACAGCTCGTCAGGATTCGTTCTATCCTAGAAAGATCAAGGAATGAGAATTGTAATATAACCTTCCAAAATAAACCTTTAATATTTTCTTCATTTTTAAGAAGTAATATAAAAACTATTCAAGACATATGGGATGAAAACTCAAAACAATTCATCGATTGTGATTTATTATATTCTAAGCTGATAGACAGGAGAAACTGTATCTCAGAATACTCTAAAATTAAGAAATGTATTCCAAAAGACTACTTAAAGTTCTTAAAAAATGAAAATAATGGTATAGATAACAAAACTAAAAGTAGAAATAAAATGAAATTGTTAAATAATTTAAAACTTACAGATATTAGAGGCAAAATTATTAATACAAAAGACGTGAAAATTAAAATTATACAAAAAATATTGAATAAAAAATCAATACCAAAATGTCAAGATAAATGGAATAATGTTTATAATGAAGAATTTCACTGGCCAAAAATTTGGAATAATCTTAAAAGACTGGACATCAGTAATAAAATTAAAGAATTTCAATGGAAATGCAACCATAACATTATTTACACCGAAAGTAGACTTAGAAAAATGAACCTATCCAATGGAAGATGTCACCTTTGTAAAGAATCGAACATTCAAGAAGATCTCCAACATTTGTTTTTTAAATGCATTATATCTAACCGATTCATATCAAACATCACAATTTTAATAAATACTTTAAATGTGGGAACTGTTAACTTAAATGAGAAAAATATGGGTTCAATATGGGGGGTAAACATGAACTTCTCTTAAATACATTAATTTTTATATCTAAGTGGTCTATTTGGAAGGCAAGAAACAAAGTTAAATATGACAAAATTCATATCAATGAGAATGTACTTTGTAATATATGGAAACATACTTTAAAATCTGAACTAAAAATTTTGCTAACGGCCAATTGTAATGATACAATAGATAAAGCCAAAATCTTGACAATTCTATCAGTGATTAGTATGTAGCTATAATATATGAGTACAATGCATGTATGTAAATGTTATAAAAAATTATGTTGAAGCTATCATAAAATGCCGATATAGATTGACTTACATGTTGATTTTATTATTAATAAATTTAGTTGTATTTTTGAAATGGGATCATGTGGACTGTAATTAATCTCATATTAACCCTGGATAAGAGATCTATTGTAAAACAGGGAACCTTAGATTATGTTTGCTTACCTGGGCATCTAAGGTGTTTTGTTAACAGGCGAGTCAAACAATAAAGTATTATGTTATTAAAAAAAAAAGGAATGGAACACCTTGCCTAACTGTACTGTCTCTGCCCCGAGTCCTGGATCCTTCAAGGCTCAGCTCCGTCATTAAACTTAAATGACACTTTTTTTTATTTGCACTGTATATGAATTGCACTTTATTGCGTCTAAGTATGTTCAAGTTTTAATGCGCACACCCAAAAAGTGGCAGAATAGTCAACCAGTTGACGGTGGCCATTAAATGGAAGAAGAAGAAGAAGAAGAAGAAGAAGAAGAAGAAGAAGAAGATATTCATTGGGGTTTTTTTTTACAAACATCAAAGTCGGCAATAGGATTCACCGGTTGTGTTTACCGATGCCGTTCCGTTTTAGAAAACACAAAGGTGACGACCTCGTTTATGACGTAAAAATTATGACGTCTCAGCAGAGGTTATCAAGAATTGTGACAAGTACATTTTTGTAGGACGATGTTTGTTGATATTGCTGACACGACAGTTCCTAATTTGATATACGTTTAAAAAATAAAATGTTAGCTGGCTAATGGTGTTGCTGAATTGTATTTACTATTGTCATCTTCACAGGAATTATCGTTTAAATGTTGGGAGAATTTGGTGATAACACCTGCTCACTGTTGATAAGTCCAGCTCAGCTCACGCGAGTTTTGCTTATGGAGTCAGCAGGTAGATATAGCGGGAGGGAAGGATGATAAGGTATTTTTCATACACGTGAATTTCGATACTTAACGTGAAGACGGATTAAATTCATACATTGGACAATTTTAACTGATGTCTTTAAAATGCTCTAATAAAATAAATACTTTACCATTTTTCAAATAGTTGTGCTGAATAATTTGTCATCACAAAAGGATTATTACATAATATTTCGGTTACTTACTGAAAACTTTGTGATCACTTATTTGTCATCTGTTTCCACTTTGTCACTCATAGTGCATCAATTGTGACAGAATTTTACATTGTAGATTTTGTATCGAACACGGCGTAGTTGGCGTCCACATCTACAATGACGTCGATTCTTCTATTATGACGTCATATGAAAGTGTTGTTCAAAATTTCACGAAAATCCGACGACGGGTTCTATACTTTTGTTACACAGATATAGGAGTAAAGGTTGTGAAATGTTACGCGTGACAGGCACTTAAAATACGTGCATGACTGTTTAATATTCATAAATCTTAATTATGCTTTATTTAATTAGAAGAAAGTGTTATTAAACTTAATCTGCTATATTCAACGAATATCATGATATATAAATTGTAGATATTTACAGGCAGGGGTACTGTAGATTTTGTATTATGATTACAAATTATTCTGAAATTCGTTAGAAACGCAACACTTTGCACGACGTCTAACGTTTGTTTCACCTAAAACTATAATTTTCCAAAATATTATCCTGAAGTCAATTCTACTCTGATATTCATCATTTGTTTATAATCAAAGGCAGAATTAAATGCAGTTTTACTTGATAATTTCATTGCACATTTGTAAAGTAGATATTTTGAAAATACACAAGATAGAGGGGAAGGAAGATCAATCATAATGAAGGGCTATTAAAACGTAATTACTTATTAAAGAGGTAATACATTACATTGTTTGTGGTTAAAAGAATAATAATTAATTGAGCATGCTAAAAACACATATTGAGAGAGGAAGTGACGTTACCCCCTCTGTTTAGAATACGTCAACACAATATCCATTATCAATCAATCAATCGAGAAAATGAATAGGGAATTAAATGATATGGGTTTTGTTCCTTATAATTTCGACCCGGAATATTCGACAGAGGAATTGAATCGTCGTCAGCTGTTAATCGGTGAAACAACACCGAAACCATTCCCTTTATCTCTACGACTCCAATCACTTTTTCAGAACGCTAACAACCCATTTAAAATATTGATTTGGTTTTCTAACAAAAATACATTTGTGAAAATTTTGCTATTTTATTTCTGTGCCGTCATCAAATCTTCTTTGGTATTGCATAAGTGTAATGGAACCGAACAGACGGTGTGGTATTGCATAATGAAATGTTTGTGCTCTTCAATACAAAAGAGTTCCACAAAATGGCGATACCCATAAATATCAAAACCGTAATTGTTCAAACCTCCTTGTGACTCTGTCATTGGTTATCTAAGAAAATAAAAACGTCTAAGCTATTTTGTTACATCTATAGTAAATAAACACACATCTTTTTTGTGGTTTCTATCCCATTAAACGGATGACTGAATTAATTACGCCTCAAACCACAAGGCAATAATAGTACTTTTGTTGGCAAATAATCTAAGTATGTGTTTAAATCGTGAAGATATGAAACACGTGGTTCTAAAAATAATTTGAAAATCACTTCTATAAACTATGTTCTTTTCTGCATTTTGTTTCCGAATACTTTTGACAAATGACTGTTCACGTCAATGACAAACAGTATCATATTAGTATGAATCGAACCCACAAACGGATAATAAAACATTTCACAGACAAATACAAATTCAAATGCCAAATAATTGTGACTAGGAAGATTTTATATCCTAATGAATAATATGTTGACTTAAAAAAAGTAACATGTAAAAATACAATAACTTTTTTTTTGTTTAATTGTATGTGAATTTCTGAAATAACGCCGCGATATAGATGAAATACTGCTAAAGTTGGGGTTAAACACCAATAAATCAATCTATGTCTATGACATAAAATGATGTTCACTGAATCAATTAATAAGATCGTGCTTCGTAATGTTTACACTCTCTAAAATAAATCAGATATGATGTCTATTTTATGTATATTAAGTTTAAGTTCCAATAACTTTCACATTGAAAGTGGCAGAATTTTCAACATTCAAAACATGGAGAGAATTTGTGAGGTATGCAAATTCGGAATAGCTAGGAAGAAATGTATGTTTTTTGTAGAGGATAAACTCTTTTGAAAGAGTTAAATTTGAAAAAAAACGATAACAAAACTTGTTTTTATTATGCAGTATTTTTTTCAAGGATTCGATTAATTGTTAATAGTAAGTATAAACTATTTTCCTCATTAATCAATAAATGTTTGAATATTACAAAAGACAGTTTTCATTAGTATATGAATGAAGAGATATTAAAAAATTCCCATTTTCTTTTTTTTTAATTATCCAATTGTTATCATATTCAAATTTTGTTTGGTTTTTCCATTTATTGTAAATGAGTTTGTGCCAAAACAAAAATATGTTTATTGTCTATAAATGTCATGGTGATAACTTGTTAGACTGTAGAAATACTATTGAAAAATTGAATGAATTATTAAAAAGATCAGCAAGTATAAATATTGATAGCTGATATAACAATGTTTACTTCTTTGTTGTTAACTTTTTCTTGAAAAATTGTATTGATATCGAAAATAGAATGTTTTACAACATATCTATAGCTGTATCTAATAAGAAGGTAGATATCGAATTGAATGCACACGATGCGTTTCTGGAATAACCACCAGGAAGTACGCTAAAGTTAATAGCTTGGAAAGTCAAATAAATTAAAAGTCTTTGAGGACAAGTAAGCCAAAAGGCATAAAACAGGATAGTCACAATCGATTCAGGTCACCTATGCCCGAGCGAGGAGAACCTGAGTTTTATTAAAAATCACACTTTTAGGGAACTGCAAATTTGTATCAAAATATATATTTTATGAACAATGTCCGTGCCAAAACGTTCACTACTGGGTGGAGGTTACCATCGGGGACTTGTAGTCCACCAACCGGGGTGATAGTAATGAAAAGGTAGATAGTCCACCAGCCGGGGTGATAGTAATGAAAAGGTAGATAGTCCACCAGCAGGGGTGATAGTAATGAAAAGTTAGATATAAAATATAGTGCACACGAAGCGTTTCTGGAATAACCATCAGGAAGTACACTAAAGTTAATAACTTGGAAAGTCAAATAAATTAAAAGTCTTTGAGGACAAGTAAACCAAAAGGCCTAAAACAGGATAGTCACAATCGATTCAGGGACAAGTAAACCAAAAGGCATAAAACAGGATAGTCACAATCGATTCAGGGACAAGTAAACCAAAAGGCCTAAAACAGGATAGTCACAATCGATTCAGGGACAAGCAAACCAAAAGGCCCAAAACAGGATAGTCAAAATCGATTCAGGGACAAGTAAACCAAAAGGCCTAAAACAGGATAGTCACAATCGATTCAGGGACAAGCAAACCAAAAGGCCTAAAACAGGATAGTCACAATCGATTCAGGGACAAGTAAACCAAAAGGCCTAAAACAGGATAGTCACAATCGATTCAGGGACAAGTAAACCAAAAGGCCCAAAACAGGATAGTCAAAATCGATTCAGGGACAAGTAAACCAAAAGGCCCAAAACAGGATAGTCAAAATCGATTCAGGGACAAGTAAACCAAAAGGCCCAAAACAGGATAGTCACAATCAATTCAGGGACAAGTAAACCAAAAGGCCCAAAACAGGATAGTCACAATCGATTCAGGGACAAGTAAACCAAAAGGCCCAAAACAGGATAGTCAAAATCGATTCGGGGACAAGTAAACCAAAAGGCCCAAAACAGGATAGTCACAATCAATTCAGGGACAAGTAAACCAAAAGGCCCAAAACAGGATAGTCACAATCGATTCAGGGACAAGTAAACCAAAAGGCCCAAAACAGGATAGTCAAAATCGATTCGGGGACAAGTAAACCAAAAGGCCCAAAACAGGATAGTCACAATCGATTCAGGGACAAGTAAACCAAAAGGCCCAAAACAGGATAGTCACAATCGATTCAGGGACAAGTAAACCAAAAGGCCCAAAACAGGATAGTCACAATCAATTCAGGGACAAGTAAACCAAAAGGCCCAAAACAGGATAGTCACAATCAATTCAGGGACAAGTAAACCAAAAGGCCCAAAACAGGATAGTCACAATCGATTCAGGGACAAGAAAACCAAAAGGCCCAAAACAGGATAGTCACAATCGATTCAGGGATAGGTAAACCAAAAGGCCTAAAACAGGATAGTCACAATCGATTCAGGGACAAGCAAACCAAAAGGTCTAAAACAGGATAGTCACAATCGATTCAGGGACAAGTAAACCAAAAGGCCTAAAACAATTTAGTCAAAATCGATTCGGGGACAAGTAAACCAAAAGGCCCAAAACAGGATAGTCACAATCGATTCGGGCACAGGTAAGCCAAAAGGCCTAAAACAGGATAGTCACAATCGATTCAGGGACAGGTAAACCAAAAGGTCTAAAACAGGATAGTCAAAATCGATTTAGGGACAAGTAAACCAAAAGGCCTAAAACAGGATAGTCACAATCGATTTAGGGACAAGTAAACCAAAAGGCTTAAAACAGGATAGTCACAATTGATTGAGGGACAAGTAAACCAAAAGTCCTAAAACAGGATAGTCACAATCGATTCAGGAACAATTAATCCAGAAGGCCTAAAACAGGATAGTCACAATCGATTCAGGGACAAGTAAACCAAAAGGCCTAAAACAGGATAGTCAAAATCGATTCAGGGACAAGAAAACCAAAAGGCCTAAAACAGGATAGTCACAATCGATTCAGGGACAGGTAAACCAAAAGGCCCAAAACAGGATAGTCACAATCAATTCAGGGACAAGTAAACCAAAAGGCCCAGACCAGGATAGTCACAATCGATTCAGTGACAAGAAAACCAAAAGGCCTAAAACAGGATAGTCACAATCGATTCAGGGACAAGTAAACCAAAAGGCCTAAAACAGGATAGTCAAAATCGATTCAGGGACAAGAAAACAAAAAGGCCTAAAACAGGATAGTCACAATCGATTCAGGGACAGGTAAACCAAAAGGCCCAAAACAGGATAGTCACAATCAATTCAGGGACAAGTAAACCAAAAGGCCCAGACCAGGATAGTCACAATCGATTCAGTGACAAGAAAACCAAAAGGCCTAAAACAGGATAGTCACAATCGATTCAGGGACAAGTAAACCAAAAGGCCTAAAACAGGATAGTCAAAATCGATTCAGGGACAAGAAAACAAAAAGGCCTAAAACAGGATAGTCACAATCGATTCAGGGACAAGTAAACCAAAAGGCCCAAACCAGGATAGTCACAATCGATTCCGGGACAAGAAAACCAAAAGGCCTAAAACAGGATAGTCACAATCGATTCAGGGACAGGTAAACCAAAAGGCCTAAAACAGGATAGTCACAATCAATTCAGGGACAAGTAAACCAAAAGGCCTAAAACAGGATAGTCACAATCAATTCAGGGACAAGTAAACCAAAAGGCCCATACCAGGATAGTCACAATCGATTCAGGGACAAGAAAACCAAAAGGCCTAAAACAGGATAGTCACAATCGATTCAGGGACAAGAAAACCAAAAGGCCTAAAACAGGATAGTCACAATCGATTCAGGGACAAGTAAACCAAAAGGCCTAAAACAGGATAGTCAAAAGCGATTCAGGGACAAGTAAACCAAAAGGCCTAAAACAGGATAGTCACAATCGATTCAGGGACAAGAAAACCAAAAGGCCTAAAACAGGATAGTCAAAATCGATTCAGGGTCAAGAAAACCAAAAGGCCTAAAACAGGATAGTCACAATCGATTCAGGGACAAGTAAACCAAAAGGCCTAAAACAGGATAGTCACAATCAATTCAGGGACAAGTAAGTCAAAAGGCCTAAAACAGGATAGTCACAATCAATTCAGGGACAAGTAAACCAAAATGCCTAAAACAGGATAGTCACAATCGATTCAGGGACAAGTAAGCCAACAGGCCTAAAACAGGATAGTCATAATCGATTCAGGGACAAGTAAGCCGAAAGGCCTAAACAGGATAGTCACAATCAATTCAGGGACAAGTAAACCAAAAGGCCTAAAACAGGATAGTCACAATCGATTCAGGGACAAGTAAGCCAAAAGGCCTGAAACAGGATAGTCACAATCAATTCAGGGACAGGTAAACCAAAAGAACTAAAACAGGATAGTCACAATCGATTCAGGGACAAGTAAACCAAAAGGCCTAAAACAGGATAGTCACAATCGATTCAGGGACAAGTAAGCCAAAAGGCCTAAAACAGGATAGTCACAATCAATTCAGGGACAAGTAAACCAAAAGGTCTAAAACAGGATAGTCACAATCGATTCAGGGACAAGTAAGCCAAAAGGCCTAAAACAGGATAGTCACAATCAATTCAGGGACAAGTAAACCAAAAGGCCTAAAACAGGATAGTCACAATCAATTCAGGGACAAGTAAACCAAAAGGCCCAAAACAGGATAGTCACAATCGATTCAGGGACAAGTAAACCAAAAGGCCTAAAACAGGATAGTCACAATCGATTCAGGGACAAGTAAGCCAAAAGGCCTAAAACAGGATAGTCACAATCAATTCAGGGACAAGTAAACCAGAAGGCCTAAAACAGGATAGTCACAATCGATTCAGGGACAAGTAAACCAAAAGGCCTAAAACAGGATAGTCACAATCGATTCAGGTCACCTATGCCCGAGCGAGGAGAGATTCGATGAAAAATATATTTGATAAACAAGTCAGTTCCGTAACACTGACTACTGGGCAGATGATACAATGTCAGTTCCGTGATACTATCTGGGACTTATTAACAATCAGCAGAGGGGATTGTAATAACAACGTATATATCAAATTTAGTGCACTCAACTCGTTTCTGGAATAACCATCTTCAGGGACGCTAAAGCACAAAAGCCAATTGATTTAAAAGTCTTAGGAAGCAAAAAAAACCGCAGACCATAAACATCATAGTCGAAATCGGCTATTATTACAGCTAATTTAGCTAGCATATGATTGGCTTAAAACTGATTAAGAGGTTTTGAGTACTTGTGATATCACACTCGCGGCTAAAAATAGATCCTGGCAGGTGTCCGGAAAGTGATATCACTACCGCAAGGTATAAAAATAGATGGGGAAAAACCAGACTTTTGCTATCCTATCAAATTCGTTCTTTCGTTGTTCAATAATCAATGAGATTGCATTTAGCATTTGTTTTTCGGCTTAATCATAAACAAGCGCTCCAAAATCGCGATATCTTCTTGGTATGACAATGAATTTGCAAGTAGATAACAATAAACATTTTCATGATATAAAAGAATCATTGACTGGAATAGGTTGCTATCTGGTTGCTATCTGCGGCTCGGTGAATATTACATTTTTTCAGATTGATAAATCCAGATAGCAACCTATTCCAAAGTCAATAATTGTATACTGTCACCTATGTGCGAGGGAGGGGAACCTTAGTTTGATTAATGCGTACATTTTGTACATCTAATACACCATATCAGTGCCGAAGCACTGATTACTGAGTGGATGATTCTCTCTTCTCGTTAACTTATAGCCCACGAGTAAAGGTATCGACTCAGTGATAGTAATAAAAACGTAAATATCGAAATTAGTGCGCAGGACGTGTTTCTGAAATAACCTTCATCGGTACGCTCAGAATCAAAAGATTGGAAAGCTAAATAATTCAATAGTCTATAGGAGCAAGTAAACCAAATGGCTTAAACAGAATCGGGTAAGGTCACCAAAACATGATGGAGGAACTTTAAATTTCAATGATAAATATATATAATACAACACTTAATAACATGTTACCTTATTTTAGTCAAATCCAGAGACATTGGCAACATAGGGCACACAAGACACAGTACGAAGACAAACGAAAGAAAACCCTCAAACAACCAAAAAAACAAAAACAAACACAACAAGATGAACTGTGAGCTAATGCCCACTTATGATACCCCCGCTCTTCGGCAAACAGGAAGTAGGAATCTGACGGGTCACAAAACGCTTCCTACGATATGGGGTACCTATATGAAGCTTGTGACCAAATATCAGATTTCTACCATCAATAGTTGCTGAGAAAAATGCGACGAAAAATGAGCATATATGTTCAATGTGTATAAAAATCTGCAAAGTTAGCAAACAGGAAGTAGGAATCTGATGGGTCCAAAAATACTTCCCACGATATGGGGTACCTATGTGGAGCTTGTGACCAAATATCAGATCTCTGCCATCAACAGTTGCTGAGAAAAATGTGACGAAAAATGTGCATATACAAATGTATGTTAAATGTGTATAAAAATCAACAAAATCGACAAACAGGAAGTAGGAATCTGATGGGTCCAAAAACGCTTCCCACGATATGGGGTACCTATATGAAGCTTGTGACAAAATATCAGATATCTGGCATCAATAGTTGCTGAGACAAATGCGACAAAAAATGAGCATATGTGTTCAAGGTGTATAAAAACCAACTAAGTCGGCAAACAGGAAGTAGGAATCTGACGGGTCCAAAAACGCTACCCAAGATATGGTATACCAATATGAAGCTTGTGAACAAAAATCTGATTTCTGCCATCAACAGTTGCTGAGAAAAATGCGACGAAAAATATCGTGGACGGACGGAAGGACGGACGGACAAACGGACAGAGGTAAAACAGTATACCCTCCTCCTTCGGGGAGCGGGGGTATGAAAACAAAACAAAACACAACACGGAAAACAAAAAAGATGAGCAACACGAACTCCACATAAAACACGTGTAATAATAATTTATTTCCTGTCGTCGGATCTCACTGCAACAAATTATTTATGAAACCTTGTCTACAGCCATCAATGTACAGTGCGAAGTTTACAATTTCTTGGCATTTTCTAAATGAAATTGAAATGCAAGTTCTGACGCATAATTTGGTAAACATAGTAAACTTGCATGGGGAAAAATTGTCTGCAATCTGCAGTGTATTTATCAGGTTTACACTAACTCACCAAATGATGCCTGGGTCTCTTTTGCTCCAAAGAAGAACACAATTAAAACCTGAAATGTTAAGAAAACCATTATATCTAATCATTGTATTTCTCAATATACTAGTATTGTATTTATATATAGTGGAGCAGGAATTACATTCCCTGCCGGAGTACCTGAGTTCACAACCGGTTTCTAGTGGGGATCGTGTTGCTCAATTTTTAGTTTCCTGTGTAGCGTTTTGCAGATCACTTTGTCCTTTTTATGTTGACGATTGTATTATCAGCACCTACATATGGAGTATATATCTCGATACGATATTCCAGAACCTGTGGTTCCTATCAGGATTTCCTTGATAGATGGTTGCTGCTAACAAGGAAGCTACTGAACCAAGGGTTCTTATTGGTTAAATTGAAGTCATCACTTCGAATGTTTTACGGTCGCCACCCTGACTTGATTGACCATTATGGAATATCTGTGTCACAAATGACCACGGATATGTTCCACTTGTCGCAAACACTTCCCGGTCCTTTCCTTATTCGTGACTTTTTGGCTTTCCAATCTTTCTATTTTGAGCGTACCTGATGACGATTATTACGTACCTGATGACGGTTATTACGTATCTGATGACGGTTATTACTTATCTGATGAAGGTTATTCCAAAAACGCATCGTGTGCACTAAATTTGATATCTACATTTTTTTATTTATTGTCATCGGGATTGTAATTAGATTAACACGACGGGTGCCACTAGTGGAGCAGGAACTGCTTACCATTCCGGAGCACCTGAGTTTACCTCCGGTTTTTAGTGGGGTTCGTGTTACGCGATCTTTAGTTTAATGTGATTTTATTTTTGCGCGATATCAGATATCAAAATAAAATCCGGGAATGTTTTTCGAACTTTTCTTTCCCTATCGTTGAAGTAATTACATTCGGAGTTCACTGACTCTAGACTCAAACTCTACTTCGTCATCAGACGATTATCATACGAAAATTGAAGCAATAAATGAGTGAAAATCTTAAAATTCTTCAGAACTGAGATATCGTTTGCACTAAAACAGGAACAAAGGCGAAAATGAACGTCTTTTAGGAATTGATACATGTCCTAGTTTGAATGACATAATGGAAAAAAGGTGCATTAAATGTAACCGAAGCGAGCAGGGGTCGACACATGTAAGTTGTTGTTAGCATAAGTTTGCAAGAATAGGACACGAATACATATTAAAATAAGGAAAAAAAGATGAAATGATAAAGAAATAAAGAAATTTTATTTAAAATAAATATGTAGACAGATACGGTAGTTAAAAAAAGGGGGTGGGGTGGTAATTTCGTCCCACGAAAGCCTGTGAACCACATCATCACTCGACGCTTGAAGATTTTTGAAGTGGGTAATACAATGTAACGTGAATGGCGACATAAGTCCGGTTTTCACTTGATAATAACTGTTCACTGCCCGTACTAACTATTATACATAAGGAAAGATGATAATTAACCTTTACGGCACATCTGTGTCACAAATGACCACGGATACTGCCTACCCTTGCGGAGCATCTGAGTTCACCCCCTGTTGTTAGTGGGGTTCGTGTTATTCGATCTTTAGTTTTATGTGTATGTTTTGTAGACCGTTTTTTGTCGTTTTATCCTTTTTCTTTTTTCCATTGTGTTTTTCTTCGTGGATTCTGATTACCATTGTGTTTTTCTTCGTGGATTCTGATTACCATTGTGTTTTTCTTCGTGGATTCTGATTACCATTGTGTTTTTCTTCGTGGATTCTGATTACCATTGTGTTTTTCTTCGTGGATTCTGATTACCATTGTGTTTTTCTTCGTGGATTCTGATTACCATTGTGTTTTTCTTCGTGGATTCTGATTACCATTGTGTTTTTCTTCGTGGATTCTGATTACCATTGTATTTTTCTTCGTGGATTCTGATTACCATTGTATTTTTCTTCGTGGATTCTGATTACCATTGTATTTTTCTTCGTGGATTCTGATTACCCATTTGGTATCTTCAAACTTTTCTTTCAGTATCAGAGCAACAATATATTTTAGTGAAATCAACGAAAAAATGCATAAATTACCGATAAATATACATGTATAATAATAAGTGGTTATTGCATGGCAATTTTCATGTCACACCCCATGTCAAGGGCTAATATAGGCCTCTCGGGTTCTTATGGGGTGTGATATGAAAATTGACATACTATTACCTATTTATCATACATATACTTCAAATTCCTCTTAAAAAAATCTTAAAAATAAATTATTTTGAGGACATTTTCTCATATTACATACAAATAAATAGCAGAAATATTGTCATCAAACAGTAATCGTGCTATATATTTTTTAAATATAAATCTGCAATTTATTCTTAAGCAAATCAAATCGTGAAGAAATCAGTGTCCTTTTAGGTTTCGGAAATCCAAATGCATTAGATTTGACAAAATATGTGACAAACAAAGAGAAAATATAAAACATCAATTTAATTTTCCTTGATTTAAGTCTGTCTTAATCAGAATCAACAATATGTGAATCTTTGATTATCATTGTCATTGTAAGTTATCAATAATTTTGTTATGAAGCTTAGTGGTGCTGTGCTTATTTTTTTTACACAAAAATAAAGATATCATATTCCTAATGGATCAATATTCCCCACTTGTTTTTAAGGACATTGCTCATGTTTAATAATACCCTCATTTCCCTTATCATACGTCCTTGATAAATTTTAAAAAGAAACTTCGCATACACTCAAAGACGGAAAACAATTCTAACAGAACATAAAACTTCATGATCAAATCGACTGTGTTCGCTATCCACACTTTAATTGAAAGTTTGTCCCATATTTTGCAGACGACGGAAGTTTACAGTGTATGATTAATAACAGATTCGGACACGACTGCACATTTAAAAATCCGGAATATAATATATATTTTTTAGATTATTTACTAAAACGATATTGGAACAGTTTTTAAAAATGAAGCGATACTACTCATTTTGGTTTAGCCATATCACAACCCATGTAATAATAATGCCGTATTACACCTCCGTGTGATACGGCATTATTATCACATGGGCTGTGATATGGACTGAGCTTAACCATCTGTATTGCATATGCAAAATCGTACATATCATAAGTACATTATGACACTACCGATAAAACTAATAGCATTTGAAGGACTCAACATCATACACTATCACTGGTATCACTGCTCGCCATATCGAATTTATTAGTGATAACTGTCATTATCATATATTTACTTAGCGTCACACTGACCGATAGTTTTCAGTATCAGAGTATCAGTCGGTTGATACTGACAATATCCTTTAGTGAGATCAAAGGAAAGACGCGAAACATATAACGATGAAACCGAAATATTATTGGTTTTGGAGGTAGATTAATTGTGTTTAACGCCACTTTCATTAATATTACAGTTATTTCATGGCGGTCAGTTTTATTTCGTGAAGGAAACCGGGATGCCCGGAAAAAAACACTGACCTGCCGAACTTATTACATAATGTTGTATCGTGTACACCTCGCCTGAGCGGGATTCGAACTCACAACGTTAGTGGTGATCGGCACTGATTGCATAGGTAGTTAAGATCCAACTACCATACGATCACAACGAAAGTGACTTTAAATACCGATAGTCATAATCAACTATGTATGTTAAATAATTTGAAAAGAGAGAGTTCAAGATCAAAGTGAAGCGAAAAAAAAGTTTAAAATTTAAACAATAAAACAAATTCTTAATTATAAAACACAGACCCAGAACATACCGTATAGAAGGTAAATCTTCCCATTATCATTGCCAAGAAGAATTTAACATTTCAAATTAAACAAACTGACTTCAATTAGATTTGGAAAAATAAAATAAAATTTGCATACACCTGAAATATCACGTGATCTATCTCAACAGTCTTTTAATTTGATATTCAATATATTAACCAATTAATCAATACTAGTATTTACATTGTAATTCTACAGGATACAGTACAATGACAAGAATTATTATATTATGACAAAAAAAAGTTCTTAGCGAATGAGAAAGGATCTGGATATAAGTAATTATTGAAGTTAATTTACCTGAAACTCAGGTAAAAATTAAAATATATATTTATGAGAGATCTGTATTGTTGCTGTTCATCACGTTAGTCATTTCGGGTCTTTAATAAAGGGCCTAACCCATATCTAAAAAAGACATAGTTTGGGCTTATAACAATAAGAATCATGTCAGGGGAGCTGAGGTACATGTTTTGCCCATTTGACAGAATTGTTTATGTACAAAAACGTTTATAAACGAAATAGCCTATTCTAAACATTAGAGAAAACAGAAGGGTCAATCAAGAATGGACAATCCAAATGCACTGTCAACATTGGACACACAGGACACGGGATATACTGTCAACATTGGACACACAGGACACGGGATATACTGTCAACATTGGACACACAGGACACGGGGATATACTGTCAACATTGGACACACAAGACACGGGATATACTGTCAACATTGGACACACAGGACACGGGACGAAACAAACACAATATAAAAAACAACACAACACAGAACATTAAAAATAGGAGCAACACAAACCCCACCAAAAAACCGGGGGTGGGGGGAGGGGGTTGAACCCAGGTGCTCGAGAAGGGTAAGTAGATCCCGTTTATTATAAGAACCGGGAACTGCCGTGTTACTCATATATGTAGTAAAGTCTGACAAATGTCTTCGACGTTCATTTTTCCATGGCAAAATAAGTATGTGCATATCGACTCTAATGTATGCAAGTGCGAGTGGCGCCGTTGAACTAACATAAGGCTTGTGTGATAAATTGCGTCGATAACTTATTTGGTCATCAGAAGTGTTGAATAAGTTGAGTGTATCTGATGAAGGTTATTCCGTATCGTGTGTACTAAACTAGATATATACGTTTTTCTTACAGCAGACTCTCATGTAATGAAACTTACTACGATATATTAGTAAATGAAATAAATTTTATATACAATGAAATAAAAAAAATACTAAGACAGAACAGTTCTAAAATTCAATCGAAAAATCGTGGAAAGATGCAAAATCGATAGCGGTATAACACAACTACATGACCGCCCACTTTCCTGACGTTGAATATCCAGAACGATAACCTCAACAAGATCACATATGCCTGTTAATCACTATATATGACTAAATAATTGTAGAAAACAATGAAAAATACCATATAATAGTAATAACCCAAACTATATAAAATAGTTGATCAAAGTCAAGACAGATTTCAAAGAAAAAATGACGCTTTGGTCGATATATACTGTAGGCTTAATTGGTATACTTACTTTTTATCATTTTTAAACGTTTTTTCCTGGAGTGAAGAAGATCATAAATTTGATCTCCAGTCAAGTCAAACCGAATTATTTTTTTCATAGATGACATTAATAGAAAATAGTACAAATGTATATAAAATTGACATATATGTATCCAAAAAGAAAAAAGTTAAGCACCCCCATGTTTTATGAAATGACAATGAAACGATTAGCGTCATAATATTACGGATCAAATACATGTAATCTAAGAAAGACAAACGTGAGCTGTTATGACATTACATTGGCTTCAGGAAAACATAACAACTATCAACAGAAATGATAATTTAATGGATAGAATATCTACACTAAAAATGTCAAATTTAAGTATTGACATTCACAATTTATAATGCACGATAAGATTGGCATTTCCCCTGGAAAGCGTAAATTTTGAGTCTCTTAACGACATCCATGGTTCAAAGTTCAGTATCGAGTGAACCCACCGTGTGCTTGGATGACGGTCTCAACCCTCCATCTCATCCCTCCAGTCAGTCGTCGGATGCCTTGCTGTAATAACTACCGCCAGTGCCGATGCAATGCTGTTTCCAATTGACCTAAGTTTTGTACATGAGGTTCAAATGCCTGTACACGACGTCTAAAAAGTCCCAAGCATGCTCTATCGGATTCAAATCCGGGCTCATGACTTGCCATGGCAGAGCAGTCACAGCTTCACTTTGAAAGTAGGTTGTTGCTGCCCTTGAACGATGCGGCCTGGCGATGTCATCCATAAACAGGTCTTCTAGCTAGCGAGTGGCTGTCGAAATGGGGAACAACAACTGGTTGTAAGACATCTCTGATGTACTGATTACCTGTTAGGTTTCCTCTTATGATGCCCAGGTCCACCTTGCAATCATGAGAAACTCACCCCATATCATTACTGAGCTTCCACCGTAAGGGAAAGCTGACTGGATGTTCCTTGGGGTATACGCCGCATTTTTATATCTGCAAACTCTCATTGGTCCATCGGTTACATGAAGCAGAAACCGGCTCTTGTCCGACCAATGGATCCCACGCCAGGTCCTCGAATTCAAACCACGCCGCGCTAAGCACCATACCAAACGCAATCGTTTATTTCGATCTGATAACATAGGACGTGTAATTACTTTCCTTGACTTCAGTCCTGTTGATTCCTAACGGTTCTTGACTGTTCTTGCTGACAGACGTCTATTTGGTAACCATTGTGTTTTTCAGAATAGGTTGGGTGCGAATGGAACCGTCTGACCAAGCGATGTACTGCCATGTCTCCACGCTGCGACATTATATGTGGTCTTCCGGATCTTGCCAAGTCTTTCACGGTGTTGGTCTTGGGTGTGTTTTCTCACAAGCCGGCTGACTACTGAATAATGCTATCCGATCTTACGTCCAAAAGCTTTGAAGGAAATTCCTGTTGACAGCATGCCGATTACTTGCCATCTGTGCGCCTCCGATATTCGCCTTCGTACCTTGTTCACAAAGTATGAATACATTTTTGAAAACTTTGGACTTAAGTACTCAAATTTGAAGCGTGGACATAGTGAATTTTGGATAATGCATGGGAGGCATGGTTCACGTACATGATATCTCGATATCGCACTTATCCGTCACACCTGTATGATCGCATCTTTTCAATGAACACCTGTCTTATTACTATCAATATATGCCTATAAATTGAAACTCATGGTAGCATGTTATAATTCAATATATCAGGGAGTGCTTAGCTTCTTTCTTTGTGAATATATATATATGTGTGTCTGGATGTTGGATATAAATCACATACACATACGTAAATGCCAGTTCGTCACCCTCTCAAATATATGTTATTTATTTTATTATATTGAACGTTCCCTTCTGTTATTTTATAATGTGCGAAATAATCTGCTACACTTCTGATTCTTTTCTTTTTTTTTCTTTAATTTTTTTTTTAATCATATTTTGATTCTGTAAACTGTTAGCGTGTCATAATAAACAATGGACAGTAAAAAATACTCTGGTTCACAAGATGACATGCTTATATGTTGGTATACAAATGGCATTTATCGGTATGTAAATGGCACACATATATCCACTGTCGTCAAAGAGCTCCGGTCGGAATTGTTCTGTCATCTTCCGGTACAAGTCAATTAGGCATGTTTGAAATACAGGCGACGACAAAATGTAAGTATTATGACCATATAGTTTTATTATATCTTGAATCAAGAAGATGTCGTTATCGGTCGATTATTTTTGCTTGTTTTTATCTATATGTTTCTGTGGTTAACTTAATAGATTACTCAGATATAGATAAAATGATGGACATTAACAATGAAAAATGCTAATAATGAGATTGAAATCATCAAATAAAGCTATAAAAATAGTCTATATGTGTAATCAAAGTACACAAATCCTTTGTAACGCTTATATACATGATAGTTTGCACTGGCGTGCCACCATGAATAGATTTAGACTTGCTACAGTAAAAAACATAATGCTTATTTACGTACATTCGTTCCGGCTCTGTCAGCCACTACTTTCCGGTGGGGTCCCAAAAATTGTTTTTCAGTAGAACCGGTTTTGTCTATGTAAAAAATTGAAAGAATAGCGACAACAACTCAATATCACATTTATGTTTCCTTTTTGTAATTTATTTAAGGTTCATTATAACACTTGTCAAGGATATGTTCGACTTGCAAATTGATAAAAAGAAAAAACAAAATATTGTCTTCAATGAATAAAAGTTGTGAAAAAAAACCCAACAGCACATAGTCAAAATATTTTACATGTGGATGTTTTGCATAACATTAAAAGAAAGAAATACAAAACGGTTTGTACAGAATTGGCATTCGCCAAGTCACCTTAGAACTTATAATTCGTTTTCTTTACTTGCTATGCAGTTGGATTATTGCAATATTCAAAGAGTGTTTGAACAAAAGTAGGAACTCTCAATGTTTATATAGATATCAAGTAACTCTTATTGTTTTGGATTAATTTTTGTTTTCAAATAATATATTGAAGGACAATACCAAATTTTGATTAAAAAAAATAATAAAAAGAAAATAAAAATAGGGAACTACATCGGTAGCGTAATGGTTAGCGTGCTCGCCTCGAGTGCGATAGATTGAGGGTACGAACTGTGGTCTTGTCAAACAAAAGAATATAAAATTGGTATTTGTTGCTTCTCCGCTAAGAACGCAGCATTAAAGAGAAAGAGCAAAGACTGGTTGGCTCGGAATCAGAATAATGTGTCCGAGTGGAGCGACATATCTACCCAATGACTGTTGTTAGCTCACCTTACCAAAGGCAATGTGAGCTTTTATCATCACTCCGTCGTCTTTCGTCCGTCGTCTGTCGTCCATTATCTATTCACATTTGTAATCTTCTCCTCTGAAACGCCTCAACCAAATGAAGTGAAACTTAGTAGGAAGCATCTATGGAAGGTCCTCTGTAACGTTTACTCATTTCGTCCCGATCCGTTAAGGGCTGATCAGTACAAACTGGCTCCAACATGTGAAAAAAATGTCCAAATTAAATTCACTCCTAAAAACTTTCTACTGATAATTGTCAATGTTGTATACATTGAAGTAAATGAAACAAGAAAGAAACTATGAGCAGATAAGCAATAAATTTTTAAGAACCTTTTATTGAACACACATTGGCATAAAAACCATGTAAAACACATACTTATTCTATATCAGTTAAACAATCTTTAGTCTCAATTATTTTGTATAATGGTTTCTCAAACAATGGAACTGATATAAATGACTTTTTGTGCAAAATATTGGGTTCTGGTAGTTGTAGTTTTTCTTAAAAGCTATTTTTATGAAAAATTCTCAATATTTTTGTCCAATCTACCTGATAAAGTTTTTATTATCAAAATAATAATGAATATTTTTACTTAAGACAGCAAAATTTTCCAACTTTAAAGATAAGTAGCCATTTGTGAAAAAAAAATAACATTGATTCTTTGAACGATCGCAAAATAATTGGTTGTAGAAAAACATTTTGTCTATTTTTGTTGCAGAAGAAAATATCACATTTTAAAATGCCAACATTGAACGGGTACCTGTGCGACACAAAATAGAAGCGAAACGAAACGAAACCGAACGAAACGAAACGAAATCAAACGAAACGAAACGAAACGAAATTTTTCCAAAACGAAATGTAACGAAAAAAAAAAATGAAAAATTCAATATGGCATGAAGACTAAGCGAGTTTATAATATATATTGATTATCCAAATTTAGAAGAGTTTAATAAAGAAACGCGTTTTGTGCGAAAAAAAAGAAGAAATATCACTGCACTGAAAATCAAAACTTAAATCTGAACACTGAAAGGCACCGACAAGCGAGCCTGTGAATAGGGTTTTTTATTTGGCAATTTAAAAGTGATAATTTTATTTACAGGGGTAATTTTTCCTGATTATCTGATTCCCAAAATCATTTCTAATTATTTGAATATCGCGTTTAGGGAAAAAATAATGATTACTGTGGCAAAACATGTGATTATATTAGTGATTATACGATCCCTGGCTACCCCTTACACAGGGCCTCACACACTGTTCAAAAGCTTTTTGAAGTTACCCCGCTGTATATTTACTGTCGCCGAGAGAAAAACAATCAAAGGCTATTTCGCACACCCTTTGAACACATTTTTAGCTTTTTAAGTCACGTACATCTTCGGCCCTTCAGTTTTATTCTGAATCCCAAGGCAGTGAAGTGTTTACACACCTTTGAAATCCAAAACACAGCTAACGTTGTAGCCATGGACGAAACTGTAATTTACGATTACAGTTCGGTAAGAATATGTCCAAATGCAAATATACCTACTTTCCTCTTTATAAACAGGTGGTGTAAAGCGAAGAAACCGTCTTTAATGAGGGGGAGGGGATACCGATCCACAAGCACTCCACCACGGGATCCACCTTTTAAGAAGCTTGCCTAGAACAAGAGAAATCACATAATTTTGTTTTCCTCTTTTCTGTTCGATAAAATAATGCTTATTTGATACAAAATACCACACTATCAATGTGGATTTTCTGCAGTGTCTGAAAAATGATATTTCCTAGTATACGGCGCAGTTTTCAGAGCCTTCACAAAGTCGACCTTAATGGTATTTCATATCATATAAACACAATTTTATTGAACAGAAGAGAACATATGTGATTTTTCTTGATGTAAGCGAAATTCTCGAAAAGGGGGTCCACGAATCGAGTGTTTGTGATACGGGCGTATATAGATTTCCTAATTGCCACATTTTTAACCAATTCCCATTCCAAATTCCCTACAATTTGGACCATTTTTTGCAATTCTCAATTACATTTAACAATTCCTTTTTGCCTTTTCAATTCCATTATCCTTCAATATTTGCCACATGTTGCCCATCTCCCGAAATCTTTACCTCTTTCCCATTTCCCCCAAACCGTGCCAACTCTCCCTTTTATCCGTCCGTTCGTTCGTCTTCGCCGACATATTTTACATCAACATTTATTTCTAATTCAGCCGATGGTTTAGTATACCCCTCCACACTAAGTGGCGAGGTATTATGTGATACCCTTCGTTTGGTTTGATGTGTATGTGTCCGTCCATCCCTCTGTCCGCCCCTAATGGTTTCCAGATATAACTTGAGAACGGATTTCAAATTTTGTACTGTTGTTTTGGTATCATAAAATACAGATCAAGTTCGAATTTCAGTGTGATCAGATAATTGGTTCAAAAGTTGTGACAGTTTGAAGACTGAAAATAAGTGAAACATGGCGGGGTATGAAGATCCAAGGCAAACAGTTTTTAATATGATAAGATTTCATTTTTACTAAACCCACTGTCAAAAGAGGGTACATGTAAAGTGCGAAACGAAATAGAAACGAAACGAAACGAAATGTAACGTCGTTTCGTTTCGTTTCGTTTGATTTTGTTTCGTTTCGTTTCGATCGGTAACATTTCGTTTCATTTGATTTCGTTTCGTTCGTTTTCGTTTCGTTTCGTTTCGTTTCTATTTCGTTTCGCACTTTTCAGGTACCCACATTGAACAGTGATGTTACTGTTAACTCATACAATAATCTTTACCTGTTTCAATGAAATATTTGTACAGAAATGACAGTATTTGGAAATTTGTAGCAATTTTTTGCCATACCACTTCTTTAATACCCAGTTTTAGCAGCAATATTTTTAATTATGTACATTTGAAAATTTGTATTATACCACTCTAATATATTAGATAAATCATAAAGAAATAATTAGAATATTTTATAGGCTAGAAAAGGCAATTTATTATAAATTATCATTATTTTATCAATGTTGCACTCCTAACATTATATTGCCATCAAGAAAAAGAAGAGTTATTAACTTAATAACAATTCACAGGGGAAAAAATCAGTTGGTGTTTTTTCAAGCATTAGTTTTACCAAGTTTTAATGATAATTGTTTCTTAAAGTAATATTTTTCTAGTTATTTGTAACTTGTTTACAGCCATACTTCTCGAAAATTCCAACTTATTTTTGAAATATACTATACAAAAACACTTAAAACATGTATTAATCTAAATTAATATTGAAAATAGATATTTAATGTACAATTACAAGTATTTTTTGGATACTTAGAAAATTAATTATATCAAATTTCAATGATTTTTAAATATTTATGTCAGGAGTGCAACATTTACATGGTTAAACATAAATTATCTATAGAAAATAGATAAATGCATTTATCATAAACTTTATCAAGTCAATTAATCTCCAATAGCTAATGAACCTAGAAAACATATTCCCTTGTCAGAGAATGTCTCTAGTATTAATACCTAATAGATATAAAAGCATGAAGCCATTTAAAATGAAAAAAAAAATGCTTTATTACATAAAATTAAAAGTACATATAATGCTATTGGCACTTTTAATTTTTTCAAACATTATTCTAAACTTGACAGAATCTCATTTTATTTAAATCATCCATATAAAAAGCTATAATTTAGACTGTGTAGAAGATCGCTTAAAACTAGTAGCACTCCTGACATGAATCAAATGCTTCTGTGAGAGATATTTTATGTATCTCAAACAGGTAAATGGGTTTTATCTGTTCTCTTGGTCAGTCTCTGTTGAAATAGAAAGACAAATGTGATTTTAGTTACATTTAAAAGAAAATATGTCTAAGAAAATATCAAATGTTGCACTCCTGACATTTGAGGGTGCTGCCTTTAATGTGACATTATTGGCCTTACTACTAATTTTAGTGTATCCTTTTTACTGAAGCAGCAATTATGTATTAAGATTTATTTATACCCCATATCTTTGAAAACTAAAAGACAACATTTCTACAATGCAATTTAGGAAAACTTGCATAAATGTTTGTTGCACTCCTGACTAGGTAAATCTTTTTACAAATCCATATTTTTATGCAATAATAAATGTGAAGCATGATCTATTGTTATCTTTAAGTATGTCAACATATCAAAGTTTGTGATGAAATAGATTTTGATAACATATTGTTTGATTTAGCACTGTGGTAGGTTGTTGAAAATTAAGGATTTTTTAAAGTGTCACAAAAAAGCGTTGCACTCCTGACAATTTTGACATGTTTTGTTGACATTTATTTTTGTTTTTCTAGATATCTTAAATATTTTTTTGCAGTAGCAAACATCAAATCATTACAGATCTTTTGAACTATTTAGATCCAATAAAATCATAAAAAATGAGTAAATTAGACAGCTATAGCAGTAGGAGCCATTTGTTTTAATACTGCCCTTAACAAACATGGTCGCCACAAGCGATTCTTGCAATCGTAACTACTCGGCCATTCTTGCTACCCTACAAATAACCTCGTACGTAGATAGTAGAAATTCTTCTTCAATTGTTTGCGGAAGTTAAGCTAAGTTAAGCCGCACAAAAATATAGTCCATGAAAATCCAATATGGAAGACATACTAAGTAAAATCTAATCATGGAAAACTAATTAAAACTTTAACTTTTATCCATGAAAATAATTGAAATATAGAAAATTGTTTAAAATATAACTTTTTCAAACTTTCATGTAACTGACATGTGAAAAATAGTGCGATTTATACGCCTAATGCATACGAAGTTATTTGTAGGGTAGCGAGAATGGCCGAGTAGTTACGATTGGCTATTCTTGTTTCTGAATGTCAGATTTAAAAAAAAATCTTCTCCTCTAAACGTTCTTAGCCAAATGAACCGAAATTTGGTATGACACAACTAAGGAAGGTCTTCTATACAGATTGCTCATTTCATCTCGTTCCGTTAACAAGCATGGTCTCCACAGACAATTATTGTTTCTAATTGGCCGATTTTATAAAAATCTTCTCTTCTCAAACTGCTTAGCCAAATGAACCGAAACTTGGTAGGAAGCAACTATGGAAGGTCGTCTATAAAGATTGCACATTTCATCCCGATCCGTTGACAAACATGGTCGCCACAGACAATTATTGTTTCTGATTGGCCGATTTCTAGCAATCTTCTTCTCTGAAACTGCTTAGCCAAATGAGCCGAACTTTGGTGGGAGGCACCGATAGAAGGTTCTGTCTGTATTAAGTTTCCTCAAAGCAGAATGAAAGGTGAACGACATAGGCTCAGTGGTATTTCAGTGAGGAAAGCACGAACATTTGTCGTATTGCAACTTGTAACGAACGTTGCATTAATCGAGTACACCTAACATTTTCTTTGTATGCAATCTGCCAAAATCGTCCGTGCGAAAGGAATTCAATACTACAGACTTTTAAATTTGCTTATCTGTAATGTTAATGTAACCATTATACTGTGAAGAAACTTAAATATCGTATTCATGAAGTTATTTCCACAGAGTGACTTACTTCGTTATCAACGAGTATAAAATTAAAATATTGTGTCATAAAAAGAATCTCCCACTACTCAATTGATGCGCCTGTTCAAGTACTTAACGTGAGTGTAGCGTATTGAACACCAAGCGTGATGTCAGTGCCACAAAAAGCATTAAAAAAATCAAGTGTTCGCGAAAGTAGCAATTTAACATAGAAATAACGATTTTTTTATTGTTCAAAGTAGCTGCAATTAGCAGCCATGGCGAATATTCATACTATGGATCAGTATTTGTCGCCTTTGAGATATTTCCTAATCATAGCTATTGTTAAATTGCAATATAGAGCTCAATAACAATAAGATCAGTGGTATTTACATACTGACAAACCCGGTTATTTATAAATGACCCAACCGGTTTGTATACATGTTTACATTTTGACCAAGCCGGATTTCAAAAACATCTGTTGACATCATGTTTTAGGATATAACTAGTTACAAATTGACTTTTCATCAACAAAATAGTATTTTTAAGTAAAATCAATTATTCATCAATATTTTTTCTTTTTGGGCAACATTTAATTCATTCGTAAATGCAAGATATAGCGATATTTCAGTGGATTGTAATGATTTTGATATGGGGTGTGATATGACAATTTACATACTATTACCTATTTATCATACATATACTTCAAATTCCAAATAAAAAAAATCTAAAAAATAAATTATTTTCAGGACATTTTCTTATATTACATACAAATAAATAGCAGAAATATTGTCACCAAACAGTAAAAGTGATATATATGTTTTAAATATAAAACTGCAATTTATTCTTAAGCAAATCAAATCGTGAAGAAATCAGTGTTCTTTTAGGTTTCGAAAATCCAAATGCATTAGATTTTACAAAATATGTGACAAACAAAGAGAAAATATAAAACATCGATTTAATTTTCCGAAATGTGGGGTAAAAATGCAGACTTGATTTCGGTCTGTCTTAATCAGAATCAACAATATGTGAATCTTTGATTATCGCTGTCATTGTAAGTCATCAAGAATTTTGCTATGAAGCTTAGTGGTGCTGTGCTTATTTTTTTACACAAAAATAAAGATATCATATTGCTAATGGATCAATATTCCCCTTTTTGTTAAAGACATTGCTCATGTTTAATAATACCCTCTTTTCACTTATCCTACGTCCTTGATAAATTTTAAAAAGAAACTACGGATACACTCAAAGACGGAAAACAATTCTAACAGAACATATAACTTCATATTTTGGATGACGGCAGATGTACAGCATCTTTTTTTATTCATGATCAAATCGACTGTGTTCGCTATCCACACTTTAATTGAAAGTTTGCCCCATATTTTACAGACGACGGAAGTTTACAGTGTATGATTAATAACAGATTTGGACACGACTGCACATTTAAAAATCCGGAATATAATATATATTTTTTAGATTATTTACTTAAACGACATTGGAACGGTTTTTAAAAATGAAGCGATACTACTCTATAGGCGTCATTTTGCTTTAGCCATATCACAGCCCATGTAATAATAATGCCGTATTACACCTCCGTGTGATACGGCATTATCATTACATGGGTTGTGATATGGACTGACCGTAACCATCTTTATTACATACTTAGTTAAAAAAAGACATTTTTGTTTAACCAATATGACCGGAAATAAACTGTCCATATTTTCACACCCCGGGACAATAACGTTTATTGGATTACTACAAGATCATTTCCATATCGAGGCCCATATTGGCCCGGGCCAATATGGGCCTCGACTTCGTCTCAGTCCAATATGAGGGTCTCTTTTCTAGATGTCGGAAGTATGTAATAAATAGTTTAATACATGGGCATTTCCATATTGGCCTGGTTATCATTCCTCGACCCATATTGGCCCTCGACTACATCTCGGGCAAATATGGGGGTCTCGGAATGATATCCAGGCCAATACGGAAATGCCCAAGTATTAATCTGTAAATATTGCATATGCAAAATCGTACATTTAATAAGTAAGTATATGATAATGACAGTTATCACTTATATCGCAGCGAATTCGATATGGCGAGCAATGATACCAGTGATAGTGTATGATGTTGAGGCCATCAAACGCTATTAGTTGTATCGGTAATGTCATAATGTACTTAGCGTCACACTAACCGATGATTTTCAGTATCAGAGTATCAGTCGGTTGATACTGACAATATCATTTAGTGAGATCAAAGGAAAGACGCGAAACATATAAAGATGAAACCAAAATATTATTGGTTTTGGAGGTAGATTAATTGTGTTTAACGCCACTTTCATTAATATTACAGTTATTTCATGGCGGTTAGTTTTATTTCGTGAAGGAAACCGGAGTGCCCGAAAAACAAAGCTGATCTGCCGAACTTATTACATAATGTTGTATCGTGTACACCTCGCCTGAGCGGGATTCGAACTCACAACGTTAGTGGTGATCGGCACTGATTGCATAGATAGTTAAAATCCAACTATCATCCGATCACAACGAAAGTGACTCTAAACACCGATAGTCATAATCAACTATGTATGTTAAATAATTTGAAAAGAGAGAGTTCAAGATCAAAGTGAAGCGAAAAAAAAGTTTAAAATTTAAACAATAAAACAAATTCTTAATTATAAAACATAGACCCAGAACATCCCGTATAGAAGGTAGATCTTCCCATTATCATTACCAAGAAGAATTTAACATTTCAAATTAAACAGAATGACTTCAATTAGATTTGAAAAAATAAAATAAAATTTGCATACACCTGAAATATCACGTGATCATACTCGACAGTCTTTTGATTTCATATTTAATATATTAACCAATTAATCAATACTATTATTTACATTGTAATTCTACAGGATACAGTACAATGACAAGAATTATTCTATTATGACAAAACAAAGTTCTTAGCGAATGAGAAAGGATCTGGATATAAGTAATTATTGAAGTTAATTTACCTGAAACTCAGGTAAAAATTAAAATATATATTTATGAGAGATCTGTATTGTTGCTGTTCATCACGTTAGTCATTTCGGGTCTTTAATAAAGGGCCTAACCCATATCTAAAAAAGACATAGTTTGGGCTTATAGCAATAAGAATCATGTCAGGGGAGCTGAGGTACATGTTTTGCCCATTTGACAGAATTGTTTATGTACAAAAACGTTTATAAACGAAATAGCCTATTCTAAACATTAGAGAAAACAGAAGGGTCAATCAAGAATGGACAATCCAAATGCACTGTCAACATTGGACACACAGGACACGGGATATACTGTCAACATTGGACACACAGGACACGGGATATACTGTCAACATTGGACACACAGGACACGGGGATATACTGTCAACATTGGACACACAAGACACGGGATATACTGTCAACATTGGACACACAGGACACGGGACGAAACAAACACAATATAAAAAACAACACAACACAGAACATTAAAAATAGGAGCAACACAAACCCCACCAAAAAACCGGGGGTGGGGGGAGGGGGTTGAACCCAGGTGCTCGAGAAGGGTAAGTAGATCCCGTTTATTATAAGAACCGGGAACTGCCGTGTTACTCATATATGTAGTAAAGTCTGACAAATGTCTTCGACGTTCATTTTTCCATGGCAAAATAAGTATGTGCATATCGCGAGTGGCGCCGTTGAACTAACATAAGGCTTGTGTGATAAATTGCGTCGATATCTTATTCGATCATCAGAAGTGTTGAATAAGTTGAGTGTATCTGATGAAGGTTATTCCGTATCGTGTGTACTAAACTAGATATATACGTTTTTCTTACAGCAGACTCTCATGTAATGAAACTTACTACGATATATTAGTAAATGAAATAAATTTTATATACAATGAAATAAAAAAAATACTAAGACAGAACAGTTCTAAAATTCAATCGAAAAATCGTGGAAAAATGCAAAATCGATAGCGGTATAACACAACTACATGACCGCCCACTTTCCTGACGTTGAATATCCAGAACGATAACCTCAACAAGATCACATATGCCTGTTAATCACTATATATAACTAAATAATTGTAGAAAACAATGAAAAATACCATATAATAGTAATAACCCAAACTATATAAAATAGTTGATCAAAGTCAAGACAGATTTCAAAGAAAAAATGACGCTTTGGTCGATATATAGCTTAGGCTTAATTGGTATACTTACTTTTTATCATTTTTAAACGTTTTTTCCTCGAGTGAAGAAGATCATAAATTTGATCTCCAGTCAAGTCAAACCAATTATTTTTTACATAGATGATATTAATAGAAAATAGTACAAATGTATATATAAATGACATATATGTATCCAAAAAGAAAAAAGTTAAGCACCTCCATGTTTTATGAAATGATAATGAAACGATTAATGTCATAATATTACGGATTAAATACATGTAATCTAAGAAAGACAAACGTGAGCTGTTATGACATTACATTGGCTTCAGGAAAACACAACATATATCAACAGAAATGATAATTTAATGGATAGATTGTCTACACTAAAAAATGTCAAATTTAAGTATTGACATTCACAATTTATAATGCGCGATAAGATTGGCATTTCCCTTAGAAAACGTCAATTTTGAGTTTCTTAATGACATCCATGGTTCAAAGTTCAGTATCGAGTGAACCCACCATGTGCTTGGATGACGGTCTCAACCCTCCGTCTCATCCCGCCAGTCAGTCGTCGGATGCCCTGCTGTGATAGCTACCGCCAATGCCGATGCAATGCTGCTTCCAATTGACGTAAGTTTTGTACATGAGGTTCAAATGCCTGTACACGGCGGTCTAGAAAGTCCCAAGCATACTCTATCGGATTCAAATCCGGGCTAATGGCATGCCATGGAAGAGCAGTCACAGCTTCACTTTGAAGATAGGCTGTTGCTGCCCTTGAACGAAGCGGCCTGGCGATGTCATCCATAAACAGGTCTTCTAGCTAGCGAGTGGCTGTCGAAATGGGGAACAACAACTGGTTGTAAGACATCTCTGATGTACTGATCACCTGTTAGGTTTCCTCTTATGGTGCCCAAGTCAACCTTGCAATCATGAGAAACTCACCCCATATCATTACTGAGCTTCCACCGTAAGGAAAAGCTGACTGTATGTTCCTTGTGGTATACGCCGCATTTTCATATCTCCAAACTCTCATTGGTCTATCGGTTACATGATGCAGAAACCGGCTCCTGTCCGACCAATGGATCCCACGCCAGGTCCTCGAATTCAAACCAAGCCGCGCTAAGCACCATGCCAAACGCAATGGTTGATTTCAATCTGATAACATGGGACGTGTAATTACTTTCCTTGATTTCAGTCCTGTTGATTCTTATCGGTTCTTCACTGTTCTTGCTGACAGAAGTCTATTTGGTAACCATTGTGTTTTTCAGAATAGGTTGGGTGCGAATGGAACCGTCTGAGCAAGCGATGGACTGCCATTTCTCCACGCTGCGACATTATATGTGGTCTTCCGGATCTTGGTAAGTCTTTCACGGTGTTGGTCTTGGGTGTGTTTTCTCACAAGGCGGCTGACTACTGAATAATGCTATCCCATCTTACGTCCAATAGCTTTGAAGGAAATTCCTGTTGACAGCCTGTCGATTATTTGCCATCTGTGCACCTCCGATATTCGCCTTCGTACCATGTTCACAAAGAAAGAATACATTTTTGAAAACTTTGGACTTAAGTACCCAAATTTGAAGCGTGGACATAGTGAATTTTGGATAATGGATGGAAGGCATTGTTCACGTACATGCTATCTCGATATCGCACTTATACGTCACACCTGTATGATCGCATCTTTTCAATGAACACCTGTCTTATTAATATTAATATATGCCTATAAATTGAAACTCATGGTAGCATGTTATAATTCAATATATCAGGGAATGCTTAGCTTCTTTCTTTGTGAATATATATATATATATATATATATATGTGTGTCGGGATGTGGGATATAAATCACATACTCATACGTAAATGCCAGTTCGTCACCCTCTCAAATATATGTTATTTATTTTATTATATTGAATGTTCCCTGTTGTCAATTTGAATGTGCGAAAGATTCTGCTACATTTCTGATTCTTTTCTTTTTTTTTCTTTAATTTTTTTTTAATCATATTTTGATTCTGTAAACTGTTAGTGTGTCATAATAAACATTGGACAGTAAAAATACCCTGGCTCACAAGATGACATGCTTATATGTTGGTATACAAATGGCATTTATCGGTATGTAAATGGCACATATATATCGGCAAATAAACAACATTCATATATGTTGGTGCTTAAGTGACATACACACATGACACACAAGCAAATCGGAAAATGAATGACACATATATGCCGGTATAAATATATACATATATTTGCGTCTAATCTTTTGACTTTCCGACAATTTTGACAATTCCAAAATCGACACCCTTACCACACAAAAACATGACCTTTTCATTCTGCACTCTTGGTACAGATACTTCAATAATTCATATACTGATGTCAGTTTCTATAACTTCTTAATTTTTCTTAGTTTTTATTTAAATAGATCAATAAAGTGTTTACATAAGAAACAATATCTGTGTTTGGTTGACCTCGACGTAGTTGAGATGGCTGTTTGTCGGTTAAGGACATACATTATTGACCTCTACAGCTACTTCTTGTGCAAAATGAAATAATAAAAACAATAATTGACAAATATAATTAACACGTACTATCTATAATTTGTCTTTTTACTCGTAACAAAACATTAAACAAAACAAATATTTACAACCATGGAGGTATTTACACACTGACGAGGTCAAACACACACAGATATTATTTCTTATGTAAGCACTTTATTGATCTATTTAAATAAAAACTAAGACAAATTAATAAGTTATAGAAAAAAGAGGTACACAATCTAATTTATTGGGAAATTTAATATAAAATTGATTGTAAATGAAATTATATTATTATGTTGCTTCAACATTGTAATTTAATCATGTGGAAGCCTGAACCAAGGTGATATTTGTTAACAGGCGCAAAAGACAATAAAGGAAAAAAAGAAGTTATAGAAAACGGACACCAGCATAGATTGAAGTACCTCTGCCAAGCCAGGAAAGTGAGAGGTCATGTATTTGTTAGGAGTATCGATTTTGCCTTTTTTCTACGAATTTGATATTTGATTTTGGGATTTTGCCGACAGTGTGGTGTTTTCGTTTTGTTTCTAATTTTATTAGTAAGAAAGTTGTAAATGAACACGAGAGACAATCCAACATTACACCTAGACACAAATTAAAGTAAAGGAACAGCTTGTAGTAAGGAAGGATATGGATGTAAATGAACACGAGAGACTAACCAACATTACACGTAGACACAAATTAAAGTAAAGGTACAGCTTGTAGCAAGGAAGGATATGGATGCAAATGAACACGAGACTAACCAACATTACACCTAGACACAAATTAAAGTAAAGGAACAGCTTGTAGTAAGGAAGGATATGGATGTAAATGAACACGAGAGACTATCCAACATTACACTTAGACACACAAATCAAAGTAAAGGAACAGCTTGTAGTAAGAAAAGATATAGATGTAAATGAACATGAGAGACTATCCAACATTACACTTAGACACAAATTAAAGTAAAGGTACAGCTTGTAGTAAGGAAGGATATGGATGTAAATGAACACGAGAGACTATCCAACATTGCACTTAGACACACAAATTAAAGTAAAGGAACAACTTGTAGTAAGGAAGGATATGGATGTAAATGAACACGAGAGACTATCCAACATTACACTTGGACACACAAATTAAAGTAAAGGAACAACTATATGGATGTAAATGAACACGAGAGACTATCCAACATTACACTAAGACACAAATTAAAGTAAAGCAACAGCTTGTAGTAATGAAGAATATGGATGTAAATGAACACGAGAGACTATCCAACATTACACTAAGACACAAATTAAAGTAAAGGAACAGCTTGTAGTAAGAAAGGATATGGATGTAAATGAACACGAGAGACTATCCAACATTACACGTAGACACAAATTAAAGTAAAGGAACAGCTTGTAATAAGGAAGGATATGGATATAAATGAACACGAGAGACTATCCAACATTACACTTAGACACACATTAAAGTAAAGGAACAGCTTGTAGTAAGGAAGGATATGGATGTAAATGAACACGAGAGACTATCCAACAGTACACGTAGACACACAAATTAAAGTAAAGGAACAGCTTGTAGTAAGAAAGGATATGGATGTAAATGAACACGAGAGACTATTCAACATTACACGTAGACACAAATTAAAGTAAAGGAACAGCTTGTAGTAAAGAAGGATATGAATGTAAATGAACACGAGAGACTATCCAACATTACACGTAGACACAAATTAAAGTAAAGGAACAGCTTGTATTAAGCAAGGATATGGATGTAAATGAACACGAGAGACTATCCAACATTACACTTAGACACACAAATTAAAGTAAAGGAACAGCTTGTAGTAAGAAAGGATATGGATGTAAATGAACACGAGAGACTATCCAACATTACACTAAGACACAAATTAAACTAAGGGAACAGCTTTTAGTGAGGAAGGATATGGATGTAAATGAACACGAGAGACTATCCAACATTACACTTATACACAAATTAAAGTCAAGCAACAGTTTGTAGTAAGGAAGGGAATAGTTGTAAATGAACATGAGAGACTTTCCAACATTACACTTGGACACAAATTAAAGTAAAGGAACAGCTTGTAATAAGAAAGGATATGGATGCAAATGAACACGAGAGACTATCCAACATTACACCTAAGCACACATTAAAGTATAAAACAGCTTGTAGTAAGAAAGGATATGGATGAAAATGAAGATGAGAGACTATCCAACTTTACACTTGGACACAAACTAAATAATGTAACAGCACTTTTATTGCTTTCTACATTCCACAGTCACAGTAAGGTCTTCAACAATGGTCAAAACTCATATCCTAAAATGAGTGTGAAACGACCCCAGTCTGCAGTTAAGCGATACTCTTCACTTCTGCTGATACATTATATTTTTTAGGTTTTAACTCCACTGACAATTTCGTTAGTAAGAACTTGTCACGTTTAATTTAAGATTACAAATGGATATGTGAAAACTGTAATTTTGACCAAAAGAAGTGACTGTCTGCTTCGATGTTACTTTGTTCAGGCAATATAAATGTCAAAGATCTAATTGCCATTGATTCTTTATTGGACGGTTACATGACATATACTTTCTTTCCCTTTTTATTGACAAGGGACCCTTGCGTCTGGAAGATGAAAATGGAAAGTAATATGAAGTAATGATTAGTGTCATAATCTTATTAAGATTTAATACTGTCAAGATGAACCTGACTAGTTAAATCTATGATTGTGTCATGTTGAATTTAAAATATAGTTTTGATGATGTCAATTATTTTTTATAGTTTTATTATAAAGCGAACAGCTACAGAGTAATTTCAGTTAATGTCAATATTTGTTTCTGAAATTGATTTGTTTTTTTTTAATGAAAGTGGAGTAATTAAGCAATGAGACAAAAATCGTTTTTGGAACATCTCAATTCTTAAATAAATAATTTGCATGTCGTATGCATGGAAGCGTATTTGGTTCTCGACATAAGTAAGCAAATTATAAGTTCTAAGCGTCCTAGTGACCGACTATGATTATTTAGACGGTCAGTAAATTGTTGAAGGGTGAGCGCTTATTTAGACGGTCAGTAAATTGTTGAAGGGTTTAGCGCGAACCCTTCAGCTATTTACTTACCGTCTAAATAATCATAGTCGGTCACGGGAGCTTATAGCATTTTTGTACGATGTTTGCTGATCTATAACTTGAAACAGTAACTAAGTTTTTACCACGAACTATGTTTGACGGATTTTCTTGGTCACTAGACAAAATTAAGCACTGCCCACCGACCTTCTGTAATTTTCCGTCTGCATCGTTTCGTAACTGCACATCTTCTATCGCTATATTTAGGAATGGAATTTTCCACGGGCCAGTAAAGTGTATTAATCTTATTCTCTAGATTTCCATATATGGCTCTGCCTTCTATCGTTATTTCTAGGAATGATTTTATCCAATCATAGGTCGTCAAATAAATGCAATATCGTACAAATATATATATATCGGCACATTAACATATTTGGTACTAAATAGAGTTATAATGAAAACGTAGATATCTAGTCTAGTGCACACGACACCTTTCTGAAATAATTATGCTCGTAGTCAAACTGTTGGAAAGCCAAATGATATAAAAGACTTTGGAACGATTAAACCAAAGGATCTAAATATGATAGCTACCAATGCCTGAAGGAGACTTAACTTTAAAAAAAAAGAAAATTACATTATTTAGGAACTGTAAAATTCCAGAGCACCTAAGTTCACCCCCGGATTTTAGTGGGGTTCGTGTTACTCGGTCTTTAGTTTTGTATGTATGTTTTGTAGATCGTTGTTTGTCCTTTTGTGCTTTTTCCTTTGGCCATTGTGTTGTCTGTTCTTCTCCGATATACGGATTATGATTGCCCCTTTGGTATCTTCAAACTCTTCTTAATAAACAATGCCAGTGCAGAAGCACTAACTACTGAGCGGACGATGCCCTCTAAAACTAATAAATAGTTCACTAGAAGAGACAGTGATAGTTAAAAATATATAAATAATCATAGCGCCCACGACACGTAAATTAAATAATTTTCATCAGGCATGTTATTAACCCTAAGACTTGGAAAACCAGATAATTGTAAAACTTCTCTTGGGTGCAACTGAACCAAAGAACCTAAACAGGATAATCATAATAGGGTAAAGTTACCCATGCTTGAAGGAGATTGAACTTCATTATATTCATAGAATTACATTACAGTCAAACCTGCCCATGCAGCCACCTCCTTTAAGCAGTCACCTGTGTTAAAAGGACACTTTTGTTGGCCTGTCATAGAAAATTTCATATAAATTGAGTCTCTTTTAAGAGGTCACCTGTCTTAAAAGAACAAATTTTCTTTGTCCCAAATGTGACCTCTTAACACAAGTTATTTAGAAGCTGTAAACTGCCATCATACAACTATAAAATGTATTGTAAATTACTTTAATTAAGGATTGATCGCAATTGTTTTTCGGTTCATGAAGAAATAACCTCAATCAGGTTGTACACACCGGGTAACCCGCATAGCGGGTTACGCAAGGGTGTGTACAGCCTGATTGAGGTTATTTCAAATGAACCGAACAAATAATTTCGATCAATCCTTATAAATTAATTCAAACTTTTTTTGTTATGATATTGAAAAATATCTTTATTTTTTCAAAGAAAGGCAACTAATCGGAAATAGATTTAAATAACCCCAAAGGTGCCTCATTTAAAGAAAATCACTTGATGACAACGGCACACGACGCATTGAGGACGACGTCTATTTTTAGATTTCGTTCATTGACAAATAACCTCAACTTTTTAAACCAATCAAAACACGTGTATAGTGACATATGACTAAAATTAATTTATTTATAATTAGATATAATTTTTGTTGAAGTGTTTCAAAATAATGAATATTATTGATATAAATTAAAACATTTTTATACGGAAATGAGGTATCACGACATGTATCATAGAAGAAGACTTTTAAGATATGAAAGGGGTTATCAGTATCCATAAATCGAAGAAGGACAGACAACACAATGGCCAAAAGAAGGACAGACAACACAATGGCCAAAAGAAGGACAGACAACTCAATGGCCAAAAGAAGGACAGACAACACAATGGCCAAAAGAAGGACAGACAACACAATGGCCAAAAGAAGGACAGACAACACAATGGCCAAAAGAAGGACAAACAACACAATGGCCAAAAGAAGGACAGACAACACAATGGCCAAAAGAAGGACAGACAACACAATGGCCAAAAGAAGGACAAACAACACAATGACCAAAAGAAGGACAGACAACACAATGGCCAAAAGAAGGACAAACAACACAATGGCCAAAAGAAGGACAGACAACACAATGGCCAAAAGAAGGACAGACAACACAATGGCCAAAAGAAGGACAAACAACACAATGACCAAAAGAAGGACAGACAACACAATGGCCAAAAGAAGGACAGACAACACAATGGCCAAAAGAAGGACAGACAACACAATGGCCAAAGGAAGGCCAGACAACACAATGACCAAAAGAAGGACAGACAACACAATGGCCAAAAGAAGGACAGACAACACAATGGCCAAAAGAAGGACAGACAACACAATGGCCAAAAGAAGGACAGACAACACAATGGCCAAAAGAAGGACAGACAACACAATGGCCAAAAGAAGGACAGACAACACAATGACCAAAAGAAGGACAGACAACACAATGGCCAAAAGAAGGACAGACAACACAATGGCCAAAAGAAGGACAGACAACACAATGACCAAAAGAAGGACAGACAACACAATGACCAAAAGAAGGACAGACAACACAATGGCCAAAAGAAGGACAGACAACACAATGGCCAAAAGAAGGACAGACAACACAATGGCCAAAAGAAGGACAGACAACACAATGGCCAAAAGAAGGACAGACAACACAATGGCCAAAAGAAGGACAAACAAAACAATGGCCAAAAGAAGGACAAACAACACAATGGCCAAAAGAAGGACAAACAACACAATGGCCAAAAGAAGGACAGACAACACAATGGCCAAAAGAAGGACAGACAACACAATGACCAAAAGAAGGACAAACAACACAATGGCCAAAAGAAGGACAGACAACACAATTACCAAAAGAAGGACAGACAACACAATGGCCAAAAGAAGGACAGAAAACACAATGACCAAAAGAAGGACAAACAACACAATGGCCAAAAGAAGGACAGACAACACAATGACCAAAAGAAGGACAGACAACACAATGGCCAAAAGAAGGACAGAAAACACAATGACCAAAAGAAGGACAGAAAACACAATGGCCAAAAGAAGGACAGACAACACAATGACCAAAAGAAGGACAGACAACACAATGGCCAAAAGAAGGACAGACAACACAATGGCCAAAAGAAGGACAGACAACACAATGACCAAAAGAAGGACAAACAACACAATGGCCAAAAGAAGGACAGACAACACAATGGCCAAAAGAAGGACAGACAACACAATGGCCAAAAGAAGGACAGACAACACAATGGCCAAAAGAAGGACAGACAACACAATGACCAAAAGAAGGACAGACAACACAATGGCCAAAAGAAGGACAGACAACACAATGGCCAAAAGAAGGACAGACAACACAATGGCCAAAAGAAGGACAGAAAACACAATGACCAAAAGAAGGACAAACAACACAATGGCCAAAAGAAGGACAGACAACACAATGGCCAAAAGAAGGACAGACAACACAATGGCCAAAAGAAGGACAGACAACACAATGGCCAAAAGAAGGACAGACAACACAATGGCCAAAAGAAGGACAGACAACACAATGGCCAAAAGAAGGACAGACAACACAATGGCCAAAAGAAGGACAGAAAACACAATGACCAAAAGAAGGACAAACAACACAATGGCCAAAAGAAGGACAGACAACACAATGGCCAAAAGAAGGACAGACAACACAATGGCCAAAAGAAGGACAGACAACACAATGGCCAAAAGAAGGACAGACAACACAATGGCCAAAAGAAGGACAGACAACACAATGGCCAAAAGAAGGACAGACAACACAATGGCCAAAAGAAGGACAGACAACACAATGGCCAAAAGAAGGACAGACAACACAATGGCCAAAAGAAGGACAGACAACACAATGGCCAAAAGAAGGACAGACAACACAATGGCCAAAAGAAGGACAGACAACACAATGGCCAAAAGAAGGACAGACAACACAATGGCCAAAAGAAGGACAGACAACGCAATGACCAAAAGAAGGACAGACAACACAATGACCAAAAGAAGGACAGACAACACAATGGCCAAAAGAAGGACAGACAACACAATGGCCAAAAGAAGGACAGACAACACAATGGCCAAAAGAAGGACAGACAACACAATGGCCAAAAGAAGGACAGACAACACAATGGCCAAAAGAAGGACAGACAACACAATGGCCAAAAGAAGGACAGACAACACAATGGCCAAAAGAAGGACAGAAAACACAATGACCAAAAGAAGGACAAACAACACAATGGCCAAAAGAAGGACAGACAACACAATGGCCAAAAGAAGGACAGACAACACAATGGCCAAAAGAAGGACAGACAACACAATGGCCAAAAGAAGGACAGACAACACAATGGTCAAAAGAAGGACAGACAACACAATGGCCAAAGAAGGACAGAAAACACAATGACCAAAAGAAGGACAAACAACACAATGGCCAAAAGAAGGACAGACAACACAATGGCCAAAAGAAGGACAGACAACACAATGGCCAAAAGAAGGACAGACAACACAATGGCCAAAAGAAGGACAGACAACACAATGGCCAAAAGAAGGACAGACAACACAATGGCCAAAAGAAGGACAGACAACACAATGGCCAAAAGAAGGACAGACAACACAATGGCCAAAAGAAGGACAGACAACACAATGGCCAAAAGAAGGACAGACAACACAATGGCCAAAAGAAGGACAGACAACGCAATGACCAAAAGAAGGACAGACAACACAATGACCAAAAGAAGGACAGACAACACAATGGCCAAAAGAAGGACAGACAACACAATGGCCAAAAGAAGGACAGACAACACAATGGCCAAAAGAAGGACAGACAACACAATGGCCAAAAGAAGGACAGACAACACAATGGCCAAAAGAAGGACAGACAACACAATGGCCAAAAGAAGGACAGACAACACAATGGCCAAAAGAAGGACAGAAAACACAATGACCAAAAGAAGGACAAACAACACAATGGCCAAAAGAAGGACAGACAACACAATGGCCAAAAGAAGGACAGACAACACAATGGCCAAAAGAAGGACAGACAACACAATGGCCAAAAGAAGGACAGACAACACAATGGCCAAAAGAAGGACAGACAACACAATGGCCAAAGAAAGACAGAAAACACAATGACCAAAAGAAGGACAAACAACACAATGGCCAAAAGAAGGACAGACAACACAATGGCCAAAAGAAGGACAGACAACACAATGGCCAAAAGAAGGACAGACAACACAATGGCCAAAAGAAGGACAGACAACACAATGGCCAAAAGAAGGACAGACAACACAATGGCCAAAAGAAGGACAGACAACACAATGGCCAAAAGAAGGACAGACAACACAATGGCCAAAAGAAGGACAGACAACACAATGGCCAAAAGAAGGACAGACAACACAATGGCCAAAAGAAGGACAGACAACACAATGGCCAAAAGAAGGACAGACAACACAATGGCCAAAAGAAGGACAGACAACACAATGGCCAAAAGAAGGACAGACAACGCAATAACCAAAAGAAGGACAGACAACACAATGACCAAAAGAAGGACAGACAACACAATGGCCAAAAGAAGGACAGACAACACAATGGCCAAAAGAAGGACAGACAACACAATGACCAAAAGAAGGACAGACAACACAATGGCCAAAAGAAGGACAGACAACACAATGGCCAAAAGAAGGACAGACAACACAATGGCCAAAAGAAGGACAGACAACACAATGGCCAAAAGAAGGACAGACAACACAATGACCAAAAGAAGGACAAACAACACAATGGCCAAAAGAAGGACAGAAAACACAATGACCAAAAGAAGGACAGACAACAATGGCCAAAAGAAGGACAGACAACACAATGGCCAAAAGAAGGACAGACAACACAATGACCAAAAGAAGGACAGACAACACAATGGCCAAAAGAAGGACAGACAACACAATGGCCAAAAGAAGGACAGACAACACAATGGCCAAAAGAAGGACAGACAACACAATGGCCAAAAGAAGGACAGACAACACAATGACCAAAAGAAGGACAAACAACACAATGGCCAAAAGAAGGACAGAAAACACAATGACCAAAAGAAGGACAGACAACACAATGACCAAAAGAAGGACAGACAACACAATGGCCAAAAGAAGGGCAGACAACACAATGACCAAAAGAAGGACAGACAACACAATGGCCAAAAGAAGGACAGACAACACAATGGCCAAAAGAAGGACAGACAACACAATGACCAAAAGAAGGACAGACAACACAATGACCAAAAGAAGGACAGACAACACAATGGCCAAAAGAAGGACAGACAACACAATGACCAAAAGAAGGACAGACAACACAATGGCCAAAAGAAGGACAGACAACACAATTACCAAAAGAAATAGAATAAAAGGACAACGACGATCTACAAAACATTACACATAAAACTAAATATCGAGTAACACGAACCCCACTAAAAACATATTCTTTTCACCAATTTATTTTGAAACACGCAAAGATGTCAAACTGAAAGAAATCGACAAATTGCGTAATAAATACAATATCAAGAAAAACAATAACTCGAAGTTTTCTCTGTTCAAGGGGATTCCTGTTTTTCATTTGTTTGTTGTCTATTTTACTTGTTTGTTGTTTGTAGTATTAGTTACTTATCTGTTAACCATGACTTTGTAAATTTTTCTTTGTTTGTGTATTTTCGATTGCATCCAGGTATCTTCTTTCTTATGCAACGGTAAGTATTCCTATTTGGATCCTAACATCAACTCTCTCATGTGGACTCTAGATGCAGTGTGTATGTGGGACACAACTTCAGTGTAGTGTAAGTCAAGAATGGTGACTATGTTAATCTCATCTATCCCATTTAATTGAAATCAATGATACAACAGAGTAAGTAAGTAAGTTAGTAAGTAGGTAATGACTTTATTTCAAGATGGTAGCACAGTTACCAACAATACGCTAATATTCGCTGTAGTCCTCAGCTAGACCTGCTTCATATCTTGACCTGAGTACACCTCGAACTTGACAGCTAGGGTCCGTTAAGAACGGGACTTTATAACTTTCTATAATAAGTAAGATTTTTACTTTTATAATCCACATAATTCATGGAGCCATAGTTTGTATGTCATCTTAGAAGGAACATTACTTTCGTTGCGCAATTGCTAGTCATGTTAAAAGGTGCGCAAATTACGGGTGCCGACCACTATTATATGTCCGCTGGCCCCTGCATGAGCAGGAGCAGGATAAACTACTTAACGTACACATTCCATCCACACCCAATATTTGTGTCTCATAATAAACAAACTAAAAACACAGATCATGTTTCAAACATTGTCCAGTATAATAAGGTCAAATGATTTTCATGTAAACAAACATATAATTATTTGGTGGTGGGGATGATGGGCATATATAAATTGTTTGTGTTTAACTCATTTGTTCAATAGAGTCATATGTGTATTACAATCAAATAGCTACAATACCTGTCAAGTCGCTTTAAAATGAAAACTACTTACGGCATTGCATCAAACAAAAGGGCATCTGAAATATGATATTTCGCGCAACTTTATTCCACAGCGACATATACTTCATTTGAATCGTTTTGAATGTACGTGTTTGTTCCCGTGTCATAGAAGTTTTAATATTGACATACCGGTCATTGTTCATACCATGTAATTGTGGTGTATATAGGGACGGATGTCCTCTGTCATTGTTCATACCGTGTAAATGTGGTGTATATAAGGACGGATGTCCTCGGAATAAAACATTTGCATTATTGAGCTTTCAATTCTTTCGATTTTGAGCGCACCTAAAAAAGGTTAATCTAGAACGGCTCAATTTGATATCTCCGTGTTTATTGCACATTTCCGACTTGGATTGTAAAATGATACGTTTTTACAGGAGTTGTCTTCCCCATTAAGGTGGAGAATAGATTCCACTTTCATGCAAAGTCCAATGAAAACCACACACACAAATCGTCACTTCCGTAGCTTCTACTCAATGTAAGCAAACCACAGTGACTTACCTTCACACTATGCATAACATCAGTAACCCCATATGGATAGAAGATACTGTTTGATCGTATTTATTGCAAATAAGGCATTCGTTTATGCATAGAAAGATGCAAAATAAGATGAAAATGATATACTTTTGATCTGTGAAAAAAGGGGGAGGGGCACAAAGAGGCACCAAAGTGTATCGTGTCAACACGTACCTGTAAGAATTGTCAGGAACATCTTATAAGGTTCCATTCATGTATTTTGATAGCTGTAAGCACGCAATTCTATAGTTTTAATATTTCACATACTACAACTTTTAAATTAAAACTGTAATATTTGATAAACTTATTTCTATTTCTATTTCTATACCGTGACACTTATATATAATTAATTAACGAGAAGATATTTACAAGTCAAAAGTACACCAATCTACCTCATTCATGATTTATCACCACCAGGTTTGTAACAAGACCAACATGGTGGGTGCAACAAGTAGAACAAGAACTGTTACCCTTCCAGAGCACCTTAGTTCAAACCCGGTTTTTATTAAGGTTCTTGTTGCTCAATCTGTTTTTGTTTGTATTTGTTTAGTGTTTTATCGACTGTTGTCTTTTTGTCCGGTTTTTTTCTGCCATTGTATTTTATATTCTAGTCACAATTTACGGACATTATGTGATAGAATGTATCAGTGACTTGCGACAGGTCAGTGGTTTTCTGTGGGTACTCCGGTTTCCCCCACCAATAAAACTGACCGCCACGATATAACTGAAATATTGTTGAAAGTGGCGCTAAACACCATAAACCAATCCACAATTCATTAAAATAACATGAAGGGTCCGAGTCAATTCTTTATTGTCTTTCAACAAACACGAGTGTCATTACACCATTTATGTTGAGCTGTTGGAAAAGGACACTTCTGAAAATCACAGCAAAAGCTGGTAGCAGATGTTTTAATGATTGCATGCCTTTATCAAGAATTTTAAATTTGCTTTCTCTATCAACAGTAACCAACGAGAACATGATCATATTCACTGTTTTCTTAAAAAATCTCGTGCCGAAGTTATCTCCCTGTAAAGAATATAAAGCCCCCATATTTGGTCATATATGACGCTAGAGAGCTGTTTAGTCTACGTCAAGACTTATTCATGGCTAAATCATTGTTAAAATAAGGCCAACTGATTCGTGGAATAATTTTCGACCATATTGACGAATTGCTTTGCATCAACTGTGAAAGCCATAACAAAAGGTTTTTAACAGGTAATTAAAACCCCCTTTTGTATCCCCCTATTTGCCTGTACTCTGCAATTGAAAAAAAAAGGTCATATGTCTAAGTATCATGTTTCTAAAGAGGGTTTAAGGTTATAGTGTTTAACGCCACTTTCAATAATATTTCAGTTATATCGTGGCGGTCAGTGTTGTCGGTGGAGGAAACTGGAGGACCGAGAGGAAAACCACCGACCTGTCGTCAGTCACTGACAATCTTGTATGTACATGTATCTATAACATTATAAATACTCTCAGCATTATCGTCAGATGGTATCATAAATCCAAAATTAAAACCGTTTGAAAACATATCCCATATTAATACAATCCCGTATTTGCGGAGTACAAAACATATTATCTTACTTTTCATTTTTGTTATAAGAGTTGTCTCTCTTTGGTAGGAATTTTGATGTAATTTCAATGGTATATAAATATATATTGTTTTATGGAAAACAAATTTGTGCAAAAGAAAAAAAAAGGAACATGTTTTTAATGTGTTATATCAAAGTTAAACATCTATATTAGAGTGATAATTTGAAATTTCTTATTTATCAAAAATAAACAATGCCAAACTGTTGAGATTGTATTGTTTTTGACTGCCATAATTTATATAGGGGTCATGGTTATGGTGTTTAACGCCACTTTCAACAATATTTCAGTTATATCGTGGTGGTTGGTTTTATTGGTGGAGGAAACAGGAGTACTAAGGGAAAACCACCTACCTGCCGTAAGTCACTGACAAACTTTATCACATAATGTTGTATCGATCGAGTACACCTCATCTGAGCGGGATTCCATCTGACAACGTTAGTGGTGATATGCACTGATGTCATAGGTAGTTGTAAATACAACTACCACACGATCACGACTACGATTGTCCCCAATTTATATATGTTTTAAAGCAAAGTTTGAATATACCACAGAGGTAATCAGAAGACGTAAATCAGATCGAAAAGGGACAGACAAAACTAAGAATAAAAGTAAAAGAACAAAAAGACAAACAATGATCTACAAAACACTTTGTAGAAAATAAAAGATTGGGAAACACGAACACCACAAAAAGCAGAGATGAACACATGTTCTTTGGAAGGACTAAGGACACAAGTCATGTTACGGTTAAACGACACGAACATCATTCTGATATAGAAATCATGTTGGACACTATCAGTGGGCGTTATTAATTTCAAATAACACAAATAAAACATGAACAAGGCAAATTAGTTTTCTAAATCAAAATATGTTTGAAGACGAAAGGCAAAAAAGAAAATTTTCTTTTAAATTCTTTAGTACCTGTTTTTAATAACTGTAAATAATATACAAATGCAAAATAGTTCATCTGAGTCCAGATTGTTACCTTTTCTTGGGAAGCAGTACATGCGTATTTCGTCAACAGTTAAATTAAACAACGGGGTCGAAATATTTCATAGTCACTTCAACGAACAATGCTATGCCACGCATCAGTCATGTTTTATGCTTATCGATGCAGCGAAACAACTTCAAGCTACAACTTACATATTTGCATGATTCACCACGAGTGAGCAGAGAATATAGGATAATATGTTAGGGTTATGGTTTTTAACACCACTTTCAACAATATTTCAGTTATATCATGGCGATCAGTTTTATTGGTGGAGGAAACCGGAGTACCTAAAGAAAAGTACCGACCTGCTGTAAGTCAGTGACAAACCATAGAAATAAGGTTCCTGCTAGATCAATATAGAACAAAAGAAAAGTACCGACCTGCTGTAAGTCAGTGACAAACCATAGAAATAAGGTTCCTGCTAGATCAATATAGAACTAAAGAAAAGTACCGACCTGCTGTAAGTCAGTGACAAACCATAGAAATAAGGTTCCTGCTAGATCAATATAGAACTAAAGAAAAGTACCGACCTGCTGTAAGTCAGTGACAAACCATAGAAATAAGGTTCCTGCTACATCAATATAGAACTAAAGAAAAGTACCGACCTGCTGTAAGTCAGTGACAAACCATAGAAATAAGGTTCCTGCTAGATCAATATAGAACTAAAGAAAAGTACCGACCTGCTGTAAGTCAGTGACAAACCATAGAAATAAGGTTCCTGCTAGATCAATATAGAACTAAAGAAAAGTACCGACCTGCTGTAAGTCAGTGACAAACCATAGAAATAAGGTTCCTGCTAGATCAATATAGAACTAAAGAAAAGTACCGACCTGCTGTAAGTCAGTGACAAACCATAGAAATAAGGTTCCTGCTAGATCAATATAGAACTAAAGAAAAGTACCGACCTGCTGTAAGTCAGTGACAAACCATAGAAATAAGGTTCCTGCTAGATCAATATAGAACTAAAGAAAAGTACCGACCTGCTGTAAGTCAGTGACAAACCATAGAAATAAGGTTCCTGCTAGATCAATATAGAACTAAAGAAAAGTACCGACCTGCTGTAAGTCAGTGACAAACCATAGAAATAAGGTTCCTGCTAGATCAATATAGAACTAAAGAAAAGTACCGACCTGCTGTAAGTCAGTGACAAACCATAGAAATAAGGTTCCTGCTAGATCAATATAGAACTAAAGAAAAGTACCGACCTGCTGTAAGTCAGTGACAAACCATAGAAATAAGGTTCCTGCTAGATCAAAATAGAACTAAAGAAAAGTACCGACCTGCTGTAAGTCAGTGACAAACCATAGAAATAAGGTTCCTGCTAGATCAATATAGAACTAAAGAAAAGTACCGACCTGCTGTAAGTCAGTGACAAACCATAGAAATAAGGTTCCTGCTAGATCAATATAGAACTAAAGAAAAGTACCGACCTGCTGTAAGTCAGTGACAAACAATAGAAATAAGGTTCTTGCTAGATCAATATAGAAATATGTCATCACTAGAAACAATAGTTCATGAAAATAGAGGGCTATAACTTCTAGTCGAGATAGATATGTACCTAGAAGTTTTGTGTCTCTACCTGACCTTTCACGAACTGTTAATTTGCGTACTAATTTAGTATTTTCAACAAGCACTGGAACATGTAGTGTATTACTGTGCTTTGAACTATCAACGAACTTTTAATTTGACTGTACTTAGTTTTTAAACATTTTAACTGAAGACATGTCATATGCTTTTATTCTATACTATTTATGACATTGCTTGAAATTGTCAAATGCTCTTTTTATTCTTAAATATTGAAATTTGTATTTGATTTCTCTGGTTTAAAATCCAGGAAAAGGTAATATTTCTAATTAAAAAAAAACGCTGAAAATATACAGGAAAATACAATCTGTTTTGCTATGCATGGTTAAATTGAATTCTATAAATATATATTCGTTTTTGGATTATTCGAGTGCACCTATAGAATAGATGGTGTGTCATTTATCTGCCTTATGCACGTGGAGAATTAATATGTTCTAGAACATCGTCCCTTGGTGGCCTTTGTGGTTGAACGAATATAATAACATATTTGTATACAATATTATTCTATTGTATATTATTTATGATATATATTGTAACACTGTTTTGTTTGTTGCTTTGTTAATATATAATGCTGTATTTGTGATGGTATATAGTGATGAATGCCCTTTGTGGGCTGGTGATTACGCAAAACATTAAGTACAGTTAAATCTGCTCATGTGGTCAGCTCTATTAAGCAGTCACATGCATTAAGACAGAGCTGCAGATAAGCTGCGTATTTGCGTTTTTTACGCTATAAAAACGAGTAAAAACGCATGTATTATCAGATCAGAGTGTACACATTACGCATACATATTGCTGTGTAAGCAAACTTTCTAATTTCGGAGCGTTGTTAACGATAATAAACAATACATTTTTGTCTTTGAGAAATTCCCCGTAATTACTTCCCTTTATACTTTTCGAAGGAGAGAGTGTATATATCCGAGGGGTACCGAATGTTTGCCTTTCTAAGCATTGATGTGTTCTAATTGGATGTTTACGATAAATCATCCAATCGCGGTCAATAATACAAATACATGCGGTGCTCCTTATAAGGAGTGGTTTACGTAATAAGTAAGATCTAAAACGAAAGTAAATTTGTGAACACGTTGTTCTTGAAAATGAGCAAGAACATGAATAAGCGAGCAACTAAGCGCTCCGGAAAATTCTATACTGAAATTCCTGACAGTTTCATCTGTGTCTAGTGACAGTATAGTTAAAGAAATCATTGATGACATTATCAAAGCGACTGTGAAAAGTCGACGAGCAAAAAACGAAATATTTACAACATTTTATTGATAAACATGACCCAATCGTGTCAAATTAAACAGAGATATACATTTCACTTGCATCCTACGTTTATTGAATAACACTTTTGTCAAACATAATTTTAAAAGTGTACATGTAAATAAGGGTAATAACAAAATTACCGAACTCCGAGCAATCTTACAAAGGGGAAAGTCAAAACTCATAAGTATATAAACAGACAAAATCAGCCAACAACCGGAAAACTGTGAAAACCGTAATGACCCTGACTTGCTAAATCTTTTCTGAAGTAGAGAGTACAACAGTGCAAAGGAAATATGCAAATACCCATCATTTTCAAAAGTAATGGGTAATTACCCTTTGAACTTCAAAATTATCTGGAGCTCTGTTAAGATGTCACTTTTTCTTGTCCTGTGACAGAAAATGTCATATGAAATGAACATCTTTTAAGATGTCACATGTCTTTAAAGTCCACCTTTTCTTTGTCCCATATGTAACCTCTTAATACAGGCTTGACTGTATATATACCGAACCACATACAAAACATCACACAAATTAAAGTATCAAACCGCTTTATCTTGAAATATAGTAATTTTTATTATAATATTAATCTAATTATAAGATAAACCAATTTAATAAAAGTGAATTGTTCTTAGTTTTATAGAAATATTCCTCTTTTGTGCGCGTAAAAGTCACGTGATAATTAGCCCTGACTTTAATGTGGCTGATCGGCATTCTGTTTTAAAATCTTGCCAGTATTTTTTTGTGGCGAACTGTTGCCGTTATCTCCACATTACATATTCTGTTTGTCATTTGTTTTTAACCAAGAAGAGTTTGAAGATATGAAAATGGTGACCAGAATACATAAATCAAAGAAGGACACACAACACAAAGACCAAAAAGAAAAAAGTACAAAAGGACAGACAACGATCTACAAAATATTACACATAATACTAAAGATCAAGTAGCACTAGTGGCACCCGTCGTGTTACTCTAGATACAAATCCGGTGATAAGTCATGAATGACGAAAGGACCGGGAAGTGTTTACGACAAGTGTCCATGGTCATTTGTGACACATATGTTCCGTAACCAAGTAACCAAGTCATGATGGCTGTGATGACTTCAACTTAATCATAAGCCTAACCCTAATCCTAACTTTAGAGTAAACTGAACTTGTACGAGTGAGTCTATTCGGTTGCGTAACGAACACTTTAGAGTAAAATAAACTTGTACGAGCGAGTCTATTCGGTTGCGTAACGAACACTTTAGAGTAAACTAAACTTGTACGAGTGAGTCTATTCGGTTGCGTAATGAACACTTTAGAGTAAACTGAACTTGTACGAGCGAGTCTATTAAGTTACATAATGAATACTTTAGAGTAAACTGAACTTGTACGAGTGAGTATATTTAGTTACATAATGAATACTTTAGAGTAAACTAAACCTGTGATGACTTCAACCTAACCAATAGGAAATATATTTGATTAATAAACATCGCAAGCTCATTTCAAACATATTTTTAATAGTGATCTAAAATGTTTTACTCTGATACCTTTGTCAGAAATACATCACAGAATTACAAAGAAAAGTATTGTGTATGTCCTCCATTGGCGTTGATTACAACAGCACATCTCCTTTACATTGAATGAACAATGCATACTGAAATACTTCAGAGGGGTGAACCAAGTTCAGCTGTAAATGTTGGTATTGGCTTGAATTCATTAACAGAGGCGTAGGAGTGCACCAAACGTGGAGGTGGAAACCTGTAGGAGTGATCTAGAAAGTTGAGGGTGAGTGGGGGCCTACGATGGGGATCAGAAAGTGGGCTTGGGGCAAGCTTTTAAAACTGACAGACCAAAGAACAAAAAAGAGGAAAAAGGACATTTGGCTTCAAAACATACCATTTAACCTCTTTCTACTGAGCATTTTATGCTTCCATGCTAATTATCCAGCTATTTCTACATCTTTACCAAAAATGGTATGGGGGGAGCAAAAACATAGTGCTCCAACTTTTGAGAGTGGGGAGCAAATCTCTCCTTGCCCCCATGGCACATACGCCCCTGATCGAATCGTCTTTGAATCTCATTCCTAAGATGTTCAATCGGGTTTAAGCCCGGACTAAGATCAGGCAACGGCATAACCTCTATGTTGTTCTGATGGAAGTTTCTTGTGACTCCTGCAAAATGAGGACGGGTGTTGGCATGTTGGAAAGTGTATTTCCGATGATGTACAAAACAATTGAATCCCGTGGAGTCTCAGAACTTGGTCTATGACGCGAGCTACCGTAACCCCATTACCTCTGTATGGACAGATGTTCTGAAAGATGACAGGTACAAGTGTGAAGCTTGGACTGATCCTACTCCCCGCCATGATGTTTGATCCGACCCATGAGTCTCTTACCATGATACATGCATCACCATAGTGTTCACCACGCCCTCGTCACACCTTTTTGTGATCTGCGTCAGAAATGCAATATCTACTTTCACCTGAGTAATGACTCTATTGTTTACGTTGCATAGTCCACTGTTGACGTTCCTGACGATGCCGAACTGTAAAGATGGGTCCTCTGGCCTGACGACGACATATAATGTTGTTGGCGATCAATCTACGTCGGACAGTGTCATCAGTAATTGGTGGTTGGCAATTTTCTGTCGTGCTTTTTCTGTGACACTTGTGAATCGGTACGACCTCGTAAGGATGTACTTATCCTGACGTGGCTTTGTAACTCATTGGTACTGTTTATAGCGTATTAACGTTCCTGTAGACGTTGAGTGGTGTGTACATTACAGATACATGCCTGTGCAAAGAGACAAGCTTAGGCAGTTGCCCAGCATTCAATATTCCAATAACTTGTTCTCGCTGTTTAAGATTTGAGTCATTGCATTCGTCTGTCGTTCAGTAGGGGTGCTGAAAAAACAAAATTTTCAGTGAATAATCTGAGTTCATGATTTGCACGAGCTTTTCATGTTTTTTTCTTCATTCCATTCTTTAATCAAAACACAAAACTCAATATCTTCACCTAAGTTAAAGTACGCAGTAAAATGTAAATTACTTTAAAAAATGAAATCCCGGTTCATTAAACTGACGATTTACATTTTCAACACAATTTCTTTGGTTTAGAATGATTTTATTGCGAAAAAAACGATGTTTCTTTGGCGATTTAGTATCTTATATCAATCTATCTATGAAGGTCAATGGTATGTTGCTGTTAAAATAATGAACATGAATTTGATAATGTCACTATTGAGGAAAAACAGGGAGTGATAGATTCCATATCTAATGTTCGTTTATCTGTGATAAAGTCACAAGGGTATTTAATGTTAGAATGTTTTCCTATACTTAAAGGCATACAGTCGCTCAGATTGATTTTTTTTGTTTATATTAAAAGTTGCCAATATTCGATGTTTTATACTAATAAAATGTTCTGAACAAGATGCCAGGTTTAAAAAATAGGCTATGATGTGGTAATTAGTGAAAAGAATTCGAATGTTTGTTGGTGAAATCGCCATTAACACACCTAGTTATAAGTCGGCTGTCTTTTCCGAAGATTACGGACACTGATAACTGCTATAAATAACCAGAAAGCATGTTGCAGGTAAATATTGGTTAAAATTAATATAATTAAAGAAATATATCTATGAAATTGGATTCCGGGGTAATCAGTTAATATTATATAATGGTATTTAGTAAGAATGACACCTAAAATTGAAAATACGTGATGAAATCAATAAAAACAAGCCCAAACTCTTCAAAGGGGCCCGATAAAGGGAAAATTGCATATCATTGACAACACAGTTGCCTTGATTATATTTTTTTAGAAAAAAAAACAGACATGAAGTTCATTATTTTAGTCTCTAATTTAAAAGAGATCACCTAGCGTTTTCTCATGATAAAAAAGAATATATAAAAAGACTACGAGTACGATGTAATTCTGTCAAAATACGATTCAGCCGAAAAAAGATATATAAATTATGCTTAACATGTGCTTTTTTCAGCAAGCAGTTTCGCACATGCGCAAGCGCTTTATCGAATGAGGTCACTGTGTAGGTCATCAATGGTCATATAATCATATTCATGAATATATGAATATCATGCTGGTAAATATTAAATTCTTTACGGGAGAAAAAAAATCAAACAGCGACATATTTCCTTCATTCCAGGTTAAATACGTATGATATTATGAAAAATTTCAACTGCAATTAGTATAAAACATCGAATATTGGCAACTTTCAATATAAAAAAATAAATCTGAGTGACTGTATGCCTTTAATAAACATATGCATGGAACTTCTTTTTTCTATTACTTGATAATCTCTTATGAAATAACAAACACATGAAAATAAATGCAAATTATCAATCAATGTAAACAATCCTCAATGTATAAGAAGATTTTGAAACAAATGGATTTTCCTTTCCATTCAGCTACAAACAGAAGAAGAACAAAGCGACTAGATGACCCGGATCACCCGCCATATTTCTTCTTTGTTTTACACCAATGATACTTGGTGGTGCATTGAATATTTATTCTTTTGAAATTCAGATCACTTTGGTACTTCATGATGTAAAATGATATACATGTTTATTTATTTTCTTCACTTTATTAATTCTTCAAGAATTATGGATGCATACAATTTCCTTAATGATCATCCATTAACAGAGTATAAAATATCGTGTCGCACGGATATTACTTTGAAATATTTAGATTAAGCTAGTGTTAGTCTTTTTTTTTCCTTCTTTTTTTTTTTTGCTTCCAAAATTGTAAACTACGTACTTGATTTTTTTTTGTATTTTTGCAACCATTATCATATCGATGGCAGGCAGCTTTGAGTGTGATCTATTTTCTGTTTGTGTAACTAGCCATATAAACTATTCCTCTACAATATCGACTTTATTATTCTGATTTTTACATGTTGTTTCATAGGTCTGCATATAATCTCACTAAAGATTTGATCGATGTCAATCAACCTGGAACATTCTCGGATATAAAATTGAAGACTACTTACAGTTTCATCTGTTACATTGTATGTACGTGTTTCTTTGTTTACAGTTAAAAAAAATTGACAACAAAAAAATCAAAAAACATTTAAAGTTAATTTTAAATGATAAATGTATGAGCGAGCTTCCGTGGAAGATCATTTAATGTTGTACAAGTCAAAATTATTGAAATTATAATAAAAACGTAACAAAAAATTAATATTTATCATAATGTTATCTTATAACCGAAGCTTGAAAAATGGATACGATTTACCAGTAATGGGTCTTGACAATGGATTTTTCTACCCCATACATATCGTCGCACTCGTTATGATCTCTGCAAGTTTCTCATGTGCGGTCGCTGTCTTTGCTATTTCAATTCGAAAAACTAAGCCATTCTTTACGAGGCCGAAAAACGAAAGATTTGTCGTCTATCTTGCAGTATGTGATGGCTTATTTAATGTTTTCCATTCCATGGACCACTTGCAGTATTTGATAACGATGTCACATCCGGGACCTCTTGCAGTGTGTTCGTTTTATTCGTTTATGATGTTTACTTTTGTGATGTCACAGATGTTGTGTGTAAACATAATAGCCATAAACGCTTTCTTTATGATGTACTTTGGAAAAAAAATGAATTTCGGAAAATATGACTACCGTCTTCTTACTTACATGTTCGGAGTTCCTGTTGGCATATTGACAGTATCTGTCATTATAAAGAAACTAGGACCAAATGGATATTTGTAAGTACTATTATATTATTTAAAATAGTGATGATCTACAACTCCACCAATATTTACAATACTAACAACTACCTCTCACTACATATCAGTGAACGCAAAAGGTTTACAACATACACCGATATATTATAAACTAAGCTCCTGGCTTTCGGAGACACACACACACACACACACACACACACGCACACGCACACACACACACAAACACACACATGTGTTGGGGTTACACCAGATAATGGGACCCAAACCCGCTCTAAATAATTGGATCGATCTCAAAAACGGCAACACAGATATAAGAAAATGAGTTAGTGTATACCTGGTAAATGTAAAGGGCGAAGGGCAATAAAAGCCAAGAAAAGTTTGAGAGGTAATCACTGTCCGTAAATCGAAGAAGGACGGACGATGCAATGGTCAAATGAAAACGGACAAAAGGACAAACAACGATCTACAAAATATCACACATTAAATATTATGAATTATATTTTAAAACTCAGGTGCTCCGGAAGGGTAGGCAGTTCCTGCTCCAGAAGTGGCAGTCGTCGTGTTACTCTAGTTGCACACCCTGTTCTAAGTCATCAATGAGGAAAGTGTTTACGACAATTGGAACATATTCGTGGTCATTTGTGACACAGATGTTCCGTAGCATTTAACCAAATCATAGTGGCAACCCTAAAACTTCCGAAATGATGACTTCAACTTAACCAATACGAACCATTGGTTCAGTAGCTTCCATGTTAACAGCAACCCTCTAATAAGGAAATTCTGATAGGAGCCACATTATATGTAATATCGGATCAACTGAGAGATATATACTCCATATACAGGTGCAGCTGGAATGTTGCTACATATAAATTGAAAGTTCACAATGGGAAAATTGAAATCATCTCTTTTGTCGTTCCGTTCTCTAACCTCTCTTCACTGTCAATTTCGAGGTGTAGGTCCAGGTATGAAGCAGACCTATCTGTATCTGTACATATAGTATCCTTTATTGCAAGCTCAATGGGATAGATGCGATCAACCAAATCACCAACCCTAGAATTATTTATTGAAAGGACATCATCTATATAAGAGAACGTGAAATAAAAGGATCGGCCTAGCCTCTTTTCGTTTTTCTTGGGACGCCCTTGTATGAAGCCTGCCTCGAACAAATAAAGGGACAAGTCGGCTAGAAGAGCAGCACACTTTGTACCCATGACTGTCTGTTGAAAAGCACGTCCACCAAACATAACAAATAAGCTGTCAAAAACTCGGGTATTTTAATGATATCAGTTTCAGAGAACTTTTGAAATTACCTGTATAATACATCCGGGGTATATCGTATATTACCTTATAATACATCCGGGGTATATCGTATATTACCTGTATGATACATCTGGATATATCGTATATTACCTGTATAATACATCCGGGGTATATCGTATATTACCTGTATAATATATCCGTGGTATATCGTATATTACCTGTATAATTCATCCGGGGTGTAGCGTAGATATTTGTTTAATACATCCATGTTATATTGTAATTTACCTGTATAATACATTCGAGTTATATCGTACACTACATGTACAATACAGCCAAACCTCGTTGTGTCCAGTTTGAATCGACCGATGATTTCATTCGGAATAGTATATTATTCGCGTTGCTTCTGATAAATAAGCTCCTACCAACGTTATGAATTTTGAATTCTTTGCTTTTGATGCATAAGTATTATGGCTTAGATAAACGTTTGAGAAAACCGGAGGGACAACCAAGAATGGACAATCAAGAGACAATGGCAACATTGATCATGCACATTTACGTATTCTGTTAATTCTAATATACAATAATACTGCATTTGTATTTGCTAAGTTTTCAATATTCAGGACAAAAATCGAAACCAAGCATTCGGTATTTAAGATATAATTTTATCTCTAATAACTACTTATCCTGTTTGGTTCATTTTATGAATCTCTTTTTATCTAAAACAGAACTTAACAAAGTCAGTCGATAAAGAATGGATTAAATATAGATTTGGTTGTCTTCTTTACAAATAACAACAAGGATTTATCAAGTTACACTTTCAGCTCGTCCGTTAAGAAATATTCCACATAGATGACGCTCTCTGAAATAATTTAAACTTCATTTGTAGGAAGAGTTTGAAAATACCAAAGGGGGAAACCCGGGTCCGTAAATCGGAGAAGAATAGACAACACAATGGCCAAAAGAAAAAGTACAAAAGGACAAACAACGATCTACAAAACATACACATAAGACTAAAGATCAGTAACACGAACCCCACTAAAAACCGGAGGTGAACTAAGGGGATCCGGAAGGATAAGCAGTTCCTGCTCCACTAATGACAGATTTCTCACCATAGAGCAACATCTGTATGATACATTTGTATTCAGTGGATCCATTTTATTAGCCCACCTGGACCAAATGTTCATTGAACTATTGTATTTGCTTTGTGTTCGTCGTCCGGCCGTAAAGTTTGAAATACTTTCGACATCTATCAAACCACAACACCAATTTTAAGCAAACTTAACAAGAAGGGTCCGCTCACATTAAAAATGGTCGCCGTTTAAAATAATAGAAATTTCTACTCTAAGCATTTCGTCTGAATAAATGTTAGAGAATACCGAAGGGGCAATTTAAAATGGACAATCCAGAGACACTGACAGCATATGGTACACAAGACGAAGAAAAACAAAGCAAAAACACACCACAATGTATGCTGGACACCACTATGCGCAAACAAATACACATAGCGTAAATAAGACACGAGTCCTCCTACAAACAACTGGAGGTAAATCATTGTTTCATTTGTTTTTAATACCTTAGTCAAAATGGCTCTTTTTGTTGGTCTTCAGTAAAAATTGTGTTTGACAGGATGTCACAACTGATTGCTGCCAATATTAAAAATAGAAAATTCGCCATTACTTTGAAATTTTGTATTGAAAGGAACTAAGATGTAAATAGTATGTATTTGGTAATAAGTTGTTTAACACAAATTCTGGGTTTTTCTGTAAATTTTGTAATTTTGTCCATTTTCGGAAAATTTTCAAAATTAAACAAATAATCTGTAATCCACGACCATTTCCCCCTATTCCCTCCTCCATTAGCCCGTGGGTTTGTTTCGTATCTGATCTGTGTGATTCTAGTAGATTCCATAACAATATAGCATCACTCAAATGTGCATGCTACATGTAGCCGGTTTGAACAGATTATGAGAAATACAGTCTGCGTGTTAAATAGAGCATTCATCGCTGATAACACACGGGTAATTCCTATCCGTTCCTATCTTTTTTTATCATTTTAATTTGCAAGCACATCAAATACTGTTATAGTGACAGCCGGAACCTTTGAACCGTAATGAGATCGGGAGGTTTGGCGCTTTCAAATCTGATTCAACCCACAATTTCTTTAGAAATGCCTGTACCAAGTCAGGGTCATTACGGTTTTCACAGTTTTCCGGTTGTTGACTGATTTTGTCTGTTTATATAATTATGTGTTTTGACTGGATTGTTCGGAGTTCGGTAATTTTGCTATTACCCTTATTTCCTTTACACACTGTGTTTTGACTGGATGTAAAATATGGTGTCGGATCTAATATAAATGTTTTAAAATGACTCATGAATAATTCATTACTATGAACATTTTGTCAGTTGACCAATGAAAGTTGAGTGAAGAGTTTCGGGACATGAACAGCTGTTCGTTAGCAACGCTGAGTTAACCAAACCTGGCTGGAATTATTATTTGATGACCCTTTCAAAAGCATTGCTCAACAGCAACACCATCAATCAAAGATGGCCGCCGTTTTTAAAATAATAATTTTCGATAAATAGCGAAAGCTTCTGTTTTTTCATCTATGTACAAGTCAGAACTTTTTTGTCTTGTTGCACAACATCTTTATATTTGTATGACCATGTATGTGTATTCCGTCATGGACAATTTTCATTATATAAGTATAACAATGGCATCAATGTGTCCTAGACATTAGATTCTTCATATCATTTTATTTTTATTTCAGTTGTGCATTTGACGGTGTGACTGGAGGTGTAATTTTGATTATTTTTACAACAATACCATCTCTTTTGATTCTGATAATTAACAGTGTCCTGTACATTTTCATATGGCGTAAGATAAATGTGGAATCTAAAAGAATACAGGGTACTATCGGCAGAGCTGCAGTGTCAACTAGAGCAACGCATCAAGCGGCGAAAACCATGATGTTATTCATCGTTATGTTTATCATTCAGTGGACGCCATCTGCAGTATTTGGTGTGTGGGAACTTATCTGCAATACGCCACCTGTAGTGGTTCTGTTAACGGTAATGCTATCTAACTCGGGTGGTATCCTCAATGGAAGCGTGTTTGTTATTATTTTCAGGAAAAAGGGAAAAACAGATAGAGAACCAATCGAACATTCTAAGACACAGACTCGGTTAACTACTGAGTAATATATGTATATATATATATTTTATATATACATAGCGGATGTGGTCGAGTGGTCTAGGGCGCTGGACATAAAGGGAAGCGATTGGTGCTGCAGTGTATCAATGGTGTGAGTTCAAATCCCGTCAAGGGAAGAACAAAAATTTAGCAGCTCAAAGATCTAATTCTAACACTAATTTTCAGACGTATTTTGTGAGCTGTCAAATTGTTGTTCTTCTCTCGATGGGATTTGAACTCACACCATTGATACATATCCGTATGCATTTTGTATCTATATATGTGCGTGCTTTTAGACAATCCCTATTTAATTTTCTCCAGATTTTTGACATGGTATTAAGAAGACATGGTAGTACAAGAGAATGCATCAATTAATTATTTTGTAATTGGTTTGTCTATTTGACTGGACTATTTATCTGTATTTCTCATTTTCCTTTTGTATGTAATTAATTATAGCATAGATATGAATAACAAAATACAAAAAAAATTACCGCATTGTCTTTACAGTTCCAAAGTCCAATTTTAACACACATATACATAACCGCTCACATTCCTGGCTTAGTACAGACATTGTTAGAGTTAAACTAGTCTTATGAACCTAAACGTCCCCTCTTGGTAAAATTATGAGGTCATGCAAGTGTTAGAATTGTTGAACAATTTCAGCTAAAACATCAAGAGGCTCTCTTGTGTCTGTCATTTCATCTTGATGACGCCATTGAGACGTAGCGAGATGTCAGATTTGAACGGTTCCGACAGCAGTTAGATTTTTCAGAAAGAAATAAACATTGATAACTATTGAGAACAAGATAAATCAAATTGAACAACGTTTTGAGGATTGTCGATGGGTGGTGTGAATCAGATGTGGATTCTGAAGAACTCTAAGGATCTGTTAGAGTACATTCAATCTTGGTCTTTCTCCTCCTGCAATAGCATTAAAACATTTGAATTGTCTACCCTCTACACAAGTATTCTAAGAACACTACCATCTTACTCATATAGTCAAGCCCGGCAAAAGTATTGTCTGTAATAGAAGGAAGAAAACGATCTACATCAAGGGAAAAGATCCATTACCATTTGAGAGAAATATCGTAGCAGTCAACAGGTTTCTAATGACGAACGTAAAATATTGTTGTAGCAATGACTTCAACACAGGGGGAACGTAACCCTGTTTGAGTGTCGTTTGTACCAGCAACTGAGCTCTGCCCAGAAAATCAGAATTGTTAAAGTTCTGTGCTATGATTCTTATATATAAGTAGATTTAATATTTGGATCTGGCTGTAAACATTGACGCTTTTTGTCTGTTATTCAATGATTGATATTGTTTGATTTTTGTTTTTTTTTGGGGGGGGGGGTGAACATCTCCGAAGAAGTTAATAAAGATAGACTGAAATGTTCATATTATGTACATTATTAAAATATGGCATCATTAATTTTAATTATTGAAAAGTGAACATGTCGGAACAGTGATTGTTTAAGATTAGAAAGGCTTATTGTTCTTTGATCTTTGATCTTTGATTCCAAATGAACATGACATTTAGTAAACAGATACAATAAGTCATTGCACCATTACACACGCTGTATAGTATCTAGGTGACATTACTTACAATGAAGTATCAACTAATGATCTTAATGAAGCTATACACACCTGTACTGTGTATGCTGTATTTAAATACTGTTATAGTAGAATTATCTACCTTACAGGTAATAATTCTAATTAGTAACACTTTATAAATGGCTGAGCAACCCGTGTTATAGCCATGGGGTAATGCAACAATTTTATAAATTATTGTTTATTTCTGTGTGTGAGAATGTGATGCTATGCTGACGTCACTAACGCCATCTTCACTGATAAATATTTCATCTTTGATTTTATCATTAATTCAACCAAACAATACTGCCAAATAAAAAACTGTTTTTCTATTTATTCCAAAATCAAGGATGTTTTTAAGATACCAAAAGGGTAATAAGAAGGCGTAAATCGAAGGACATACAATATAGCTTCGCCCTATCGATATCAAAATGTCATTCCATATCCTGATCCATGAACAGTCCATAAATCTTGTTATCATATACTTACTCAAGATATGTTTATTTTTGCAAATGTCTTAAATTCGAAATGCAACAAGTTATATCTCCAGGGGGTGTAATAACTTATCCATAGTACATGGGGGGGGGGGGGGGGGGGGGGGTAGTAATGTGTGCCGTATTACATGGGGTGTAATATGGATTTTTCAAAATGGCGGCCGAAAATTTTGCATGAGATCGAGTATTTAGTTTTTTCACAATTATAATGTCTTTATTGGAAGAAAAAAAAATTCCCGGAATTCACGTTTTCCGGACCGATCTGTTTTAGTTATTAATGTATCTTTGTTTACTTCCGCATCTGCTACTGTCCAAATGGATAACGAAGAAAACATCGAAAATGCTCGTTATGCAACGAATGATGACACTCCTTTATGAACTAAAGATTAAGTCATATTGTGTTGATGTATAAGTGTAACTGTATAAGGTATATGTCTATGAATACTATAATAAAAACGTAGATATAATATGACAAAATTGTATCATATCCCATATCAAGTTATGGTTTCTGAAAACGATCAGCTCTCACAAATATTAAGAAAGACGCATTGAAGTATATGATAAATAGGTTATGATATGGCATTTTTCATATCACATACCTTATCAACACTCGATCCATATTAGCCCAAGACATGGGTGTGTCGGGTTGATATGACATGTGATATGAAAAATGCCATATACTAATCTATAAAATATTGCTCTCAAGATAAGTAAATATTATATAATTATCAAGCAAGGAGCGTGATACAACTTTATTATTGTTGTTTGATGTATGTGAGAATGTGACGTTATATTGACGTCATCTTGTGCGATAAGACTTCTCGTCACATCTCACATCTCGGGTTTCGCCTTCGATGTGATTTGCTCTGAGAACTCCATTCTCATAAAACCAATCAACGATAGTAGGGATTTATTCATAGTCATTATCGTTGCATGATTGTCAGCATTAATATCTCATAGGTTCTTGCTACTTCCTACTAACATTACTGTGAGTCTGTTCTTATGATTGATTATGTCTGTTTAACGCCACTATTAACAATATTTCTGGCATACCTTTGTGGTCTGTTTTATTAGTTTTATTAAAGTAGCCTGGAAAAAACAATGGGCCTTGTTAATGAAAACGTAGATATCTAATTTAGTGCGCAGCACATGTTTCTGGAATAACCTTCATCAGGTACGCTCAAAACAGAAAGATTGGGAAGCCAAATAATTCTAAAGTCTTTGGGAGCGAGTAAGCGAAAGGCATTAACAGGGTAGCCAAAATCGGGTATGGTTATACATATACACTGACTACTGGGATGATGTTTCGTCAAGGATGCATATATCTCTTGCATTTGGATTCTAATAAAACTTTCTCTGAAACTGACATCAATAAAGTGTTTGAATTTTTCATCGACAATATATTTGTTATGATTGGTGGATGATTTTTTTCAGCACACAATTGTCATTCCCATGCATACCAACTGTGCTCCTCTTCTTTCCGACTTGTTCCTTTATTCGTATGAGGCAGACTTTATGCAAGGGCCTCTTCAGAAAAACAAAAAGAAGTTAACCAGGCAATAATTCAAAGTCTGGTGACTATTTTGATCGCCTCTATCCCATTCAATTTGAAATAAATGTTACCACATATAGAGTTAGATCTGTTTTATTCTTTAATCTGCCTTTAGTAATTGACAGTCAGGGATGTTTATGAACGAATCTTTACTACAAAAGAGATGACTACAACTTTACCATTGTAATCTTACTATTTATATACATGTAGCAACATTCCAGCGGTACTTGTATGGGGATAATATGTCATTGTTGATATTACAGAAATTATGAGTCCTATCATGATTAGATAGGAACGACAAGCTCTGGAACATGGAATCAGCTGAGAGATATATTCCATGTGCAACATTGGCAACCATTTTAAAAGTAAAATGGTTTGTGAATAATTTCTTTTAAATGGTTTGTTAATTTATCATGAATAATGGTAGTGTAAAAAGGTAGAAAAGTAATACGTTTATATACAAGTTGTAGACTGATAATTCTGATATGAATTAGGAAATATTGAAACACAAAATAAATATGAATTTAAAATCTGAAGATGTATTTAAATTACCATTATAATCGAATCAATTAATTGAATTACATCTACTCCGGAATGGCAGCTAAGCAAATATTTAGTGAAATATCTGGGATTACAACAGACATGACAGTTAGATGAAATGATGAAAGTGTCTACATATATATTATTATATGTTCTAATATGACGTCCCGTATTCGGTATACAAATAAAGGCATATTTGAATAACCATCAAATATAGGCCACACATGCGCCCTGAGCTAAAAAAAAAGCACCTACATAAACTTTAACACTGACTATTTTCCGAAAATTCTTCATGGTTAGCGATTTTCTATTATTGTAAATGGGTATAAGCGCTTATGGAGGCGGGGTTTTTGTCAGTTTATTTTTCGAGAGACGATGTTCACCGGACTACTTTTTACGTAATGTAAACAAAATGGCAGTTTGGATTCCCGATAATAAAAAAAGATAAAAGAAACAATGTTTATTGTTAGATATGAAATAAGAAAATAAATGCAAATGAAAAAAAAGCTTGTATTGTTGACATAAAAAAAAATTCCGGAAAAATTACTTAAGACAACCATCTATCGACTTTGACTTTTGTAATATATCGTCATCCTGTGACGTTGTTTACAAGGGACGCTGATTGATTGACACAAACTGGTTACTGATTTATTTTACGATTTTGTGAGCATTTTACTTGTTTGAGTAGCTAAATGCAAAATGCCATCAAATTGGAAAATATCAGTAAGTTATTTACATCACCGTCTAGTTATCAATGTTCGAAAACAAGGTTAGTGCATTTTGTTATTCATGGCCGACACACATCAATGGAATGTATGTGTGCGTACTGGGGATCCCCAAAGATAAATTTTCAAAACAAATGAAAAAAAAATACTTAGTTACAGAATTATAAGGATTAAACATTTTTTTTCCGAAGTTTATTGATGTATAAACTGGACCAAGTCACTCACAAACTAACATAAAAGTCTTTTATTTGTTTGTGGGTGAATTGGTCCAGGTTAAACATAAATAAACTCCGGAAAAATGCGTTTAGTCCTATGATAAAATGTATATTGAACTTTGTCAATGAAATTCTTTTCGGTATTTTAAGCCACAGTTTGAACCACAATTTCTGTTTCAATCTCTTAATTCCCAATTTTACCATTTTTAAAATTCCGTAGCCGCGTAGGAGATTGATGGAATAGCTACTACCGGCGCATCACCTTTGACCGCCTCGAATTTTAAAATTACGGTATTTGTCCTACGTGCCGGCCATACTTTATTGTTATTCAAATATGGGTAGGCATTATATTCATGAGATTTAACCCATCGCTATCGCTCGGGGTTAAATATTCATGAATATAATGCCTACCCATATTTGAATAACAATAAAGTATGGCCGGTGTCCTATAGTAGTTTTTCCCCCTAGCCATTTCCCCCCGGAAAACTGACTATATAGCCATTTCCCCCCCGGAAAACTGACTATATAGCCATTTTCCCCTCCGGAAAAATGACTATATCATTGAACATAGCCATCCCCCCCCCCCCCCCCAGTTTTCGACAGGGGGAAAAGTGGCTATATAGTAGAATTTCCCCCCGGAAAATGGCTATATAGTCAATTGTCCCCCTCGTCTTAACATAACCCTGACTTCAACGTAAACTTACCCAACCAAGACCTTTAAAGTATGCCAACTCTAGGCTAAGCCTAACCCTACCCTTAGGCCTAATCCTCACCGAATCCCTCGGTCGAACACTATCCCTAAACCTAGGCCTTAACTTAATCCTAATCTTAAACCTTACCTTAAACCTAGCCTAATCGTAGGTCGAACTCACAACGCGAATGTGAAGGTATGGTAAACTTAAAGACAAGTTTTCCGACGGTGAAATGAACGACCGTTTTACAGATATGGGGTTCTCACAAGGTCACCAGTCTTGTGTGTGTGTGGGGGGGGGGGGGAACCCGATATTCCAAGTTGGAAAATCGGCGAAATCCTGAGCTAGGGAAGGTGCCTTCGCGTTTTAATTTCGTCTTTCAAAAACCAAAGGCAAAGTCTAACATACTATAGTTACTCTAGTTAATCTTATTTCAGTCCGTGACAAATATGCACATTTAGGTACTAATTTCCTAACTGCATAGATTTGGGTATAGTTCTCAGGGGTCTTATTGCATATATTCGGGTACAGGGTACATTTCAATGCATACCCCGTCAAATTTTGTCCAAGTACACAACGCTTTTTCTTTGCGTTACAAACGGTTTGAAAAATTTCACAATGCGAACCTCTTCGAAAACACCATATTTGCAAGTATCGTCAACTACGATTGGTCAATAATCAAATTCATTATTCAATCCATCTCATACCAAAAATGTAAAAGAATACAACGGATTGAAAAACAAGCATAGCGGTGCGAACCTCTTCGAAAACACCTTCCGTCAAAAAAAAATAGTTTCATCAATGATGCAAATCTTGAGACATACAAACAATTCTTTTCGTAGTACTTCTAATTCTCATATTATATACATATCGTATTATATATATATATATATATATTATTAGGAAATCTACCCCTTTACAACGGGGGCAGCCACTACCGGGGTAATAGTGGCTGCGTCCATTAGTTACAAAGTTATATTTACAAATGACACATGTAGAATAAAATGTTCATAGTGTGAAATTAGTATTTCAATATAAGTATATTATTAAATTGGCAATACATAAAAAGTCATCATATACATAAAACTACAAAAATCTACATAATGTATAAAACATGTCTTAAAGTAAAATACAGACAATAGTTGAATACAAACATACATGATGAATTAAACAAGTGATATCTATAAAAATAATAGAAAAAAGAAACAACGAGTTAAGTAATAAATCATTTGATTGTGCTAAAATTATATTTCTTTCATGGTATAACTTCTTTAAAAGATTTCTTCTAATTACATCAAAATACATGCCTTCAATTTCAATTATATAAAAACCACAATCTCCAATCAACAATTTAATTTTTATATAATTAGGTAGGTCCACAAAATCAAGTTCCACAGTGTTAAACGAGATATCATTTAAAAGAGGCCTTCTTATTTTTTCTAATGCAGGACATAACAAGATGAAATGACATAAATCTTCTACTACATTACAGTCACATAGAGAGCATTTGTTACTGTTTTTAAACTCATTTTGTTTAACAAATTATTTAAGCACAGCGAATTGGTTCGACAAAGAAGTTTAAGTCTAGATCCCTCAAAATCTCTCATATCTTCGAGATAGGGTTGCTTCCCTTTGTGTCTATAGAATGTAATATAGTCACGTAGAAAACTTTTACTCGTGATTTCTTTTCTTAGTTTTGTGGAGGAGAACTGACCCATTAAAGCATTAAACCTTTCTTTGTTAAAGTCGTTTATATGATACAAATAGTCAAGTCCTACTGATTCAAATACGGTTTTTAAAGCAGGTAAGTAGTCCCAAGCATGAGCGGAAAGAGCGTGCATCTCATCAAAAACTATCTTGCAGAGTCTTTTATTTGGTAAGTTATTTATATAAGAAAAAAAAATCAAAAAATCATTGATAGGTTCCCAACAAAGGTGTTGTTTTGCCAGGTGAGCGATTCAGGCTCCTGGGAGCATCTAGTTTATATATACATCTAAAGATATAATTGTACATACGTCATTTTTTCAGAAATTGCGTTAAGTGAAGTTCTAGTCACTCACTCACCAGACTTGGGGTCAATTACTTTCAAATGTAATCGATTACATTCAGGGGGACCAACCGGTTAGTCGAGAAAAGCCGTTCGTGTACGATTGTTAATCGGGTTTTTCGATTCGTGAACGATTCGGTTACTAGTTCGTGTACGATTATTTTGAGGATCCGGACATGATTCCTTGACGGTAAGCCTCAATTATTACTAATTAAGGAAACAATTATTAATTATCTCTTCGCAGTTCCTTTCCTTTATTGTATATCTTTGATGGTGTATGCTCCAAAACTTTCGTTGATATAAACCTTGCGTAAAATGTGGTCAAAATGTCACAAGAACTATAATATTCCTATATTCACACATTTACACTTTTTTATGACTGAAACATCACTTTAATGGAAACATTCTTCTATATTGGAGTGGTTAAAAGACCTTTTTCACAAAAAATGCAAAATATGACGGGAAAATTATATTTTTTTCATTGTTTTGTTCGTGAACGAACAGGTTAAAAATTTATTGTTCGTGATCGATGTTCGTGAACGATTACTCAATATAAGATACTTGCATTTTTCTTAGCAATTTAAATGAATTATTTTCTAATGTTGCTTTTTATTAGTGTGTCTCATGAAATATGAGCGCGGCAAGATATAATTTGCGGTGTTTTGCGTCATCGAAAACCTATTTCTAAGTAATTACTAATAGACATTCATGAATATATTTTTATGTACTATGCTTTGTAAGAATCAGGCAACACCAATTGTAAGTACACATCCATTTTAAGAAAATATTATGTTGAGTACTGAAACACATTCGACCTCAAACTAGAACTGTAAGCCAAAGGCTAACAAATACCCCCACACACAGCAAATTCCACGAAAAGGTCAACAACTCCTGCAATACTGGAACAATCATAATAAAGTACGGGAAAATTTTCGCCAAAATGTCTTCCCTATAAAACCAGTCAAAAATTCAAATGTAATTTAAACAAAAAAGTTATGACTGAAATATATTCAGGAGCCCTTACATGTATGTATACGATGCTATGGCTCAAAATGCCTTTTGTAGATATTAACACGCAAATATTTGGTTCTATTATGCATTAAAAAGTACTGAAAACTTTCCCGCCATAATGTTCAATCTATAACTACTAAAACATTATTAGTTTTATGAAAATCCGAAATAGAAGCAAATGTTTGAATTACCAAATGAACACTTTTAACCAGTTTTAATAAAAAGTTAAACAATTGATGTACCACTCATTGCCTGACTCTTACATGGAACAGTCCTTAAACGACAATAACTTTTGCATGTAGAAAAAAAAACAATCTATACCAATTTTGATGTCTTGGATGGCCATTTCGGAAAATAATTCCTCGTCAGCAGAGTTAAACGCCAAAAGTTTGGAAACACGAATAATAAGTCAAAAATATGAACAAAATATAGCCAAAATTACTAAAAGGTGAAAGCCAAAGAACCGTAGACCTACATAATAAAGTAAGTATGCATAATTTATATGTTTGCAGATAAACCATGACTATACTTCCAAAACCTGTTTCAAGAAGAAAAAAATTACCGAAAACAGCAAAAATGATATGAGGACAACACCAAATAAACCATACCGTACTAAAAGAGAACTTTCCACGCCGAAATCAAGGTCAACACAAGTGGAACACACAAAAGCCATAGTATGCAAAAATGTTAATACATCGTACACGGCCATATTTCAATAACACGTTCGTTCACGAACAAAAAAATTGGAAATATGCAAAAAGGAAACTATATCTTTGCTTAAGGTAAGAATTCTCACGAAAAGTAAGTATAAGATAAAGTAACTTTGAAGTTCAAATTTATTTTCAGTCATAAAATGTTAATTTTGTTAGAAAATTTGCATTTTTTTGCTAGAAAATGGAAACTCTGAAAACAAAAAATAGAGTGACATCTACGTTTCTGACCAAGTTATTGAAAAAATGAAAGTCTGTTATGAAGTTTACTCTTTCGAATTAAATTTTTTAATTATTCATTTAAGGAACTACGAAGCCTTTTTTTGCTTTATGCTTATATTTACAAAAGAATATTGAAATTTGGTGTCTTACCTTACTTTTAACAACCGGAAATATCGTACACGAACTAGTAACCGAATCGTTCACGAATCAAAAAACCCGATTAACAATCGTACACGAACGACTTTTCTCGATTAACCGGTTAGTCCCCCTGACATTACAATTACTTTGCAATTTTCATGATTACATTACATTACGATTACATCAATTTTCAAATGTAATCGATTAAATTACAATCACTTTGTAAATGTAATCGATTACATTACTGATTACATGTAATGTCATGACAACCAATACATTAGTGTGTTATGTTATTTTGTCTCGTGTGCATCTGTCCAATATCTCTTATTTGTTTTAATGTATTTCTTAATCAGAACTATGAATTACAATTCAGTTGTAATGTGATCATTACATGCAATAACAAACAGTACATTGTAAATTATAAACAGCAATTCTCATTTTCCTATTATTCATAAAATATGTCTTCTCTTATATATGACCAATATTGATTCCATCTCATACTATTAGTAAATATTATAACATACATTTGCACATTTTAATAATATATATCAAATAATTTCAAACATCCTGTGAAAGTCTATTGGAGATAAAATTTGTAATTAAGGTATTATTTATGACACCAAATTTCGTAACAATCACCATTACTAAATTTCACACCATTTGAATGTTTGTCCTTGATATATAATTCAGAAGATAAAAAAACAAAAATCATTCTGATTCTAAAAACTTGCTTAAAATGTACATAATTTCTCAGTCTAAATATGAAAACTAAATCCTTAATTTATGTAAATAGGTTTAATAAAATATCCATTACAAGTTGCATAGTAACCCACAAGTAATGAAAACATTATCATATAATCCAATATTAAAAGGAAAATCAGCACCAAAATAAAAAGCAGAAATACCACATATATCTGAATATCAGATACAAGCCCCATTAGATTATTCTTTAAAAAAAAATCCAAAATTTTACAAATATTACAACTTGCTATTTATCAGTTAATTTGTAATGTATGTACGAGCATCATAAATAAATGTTTCTGAAAATTATAATTTACATTTTGCTTTTTATATAATATCTTTATTGAAATTTAAATCTCTTTTTAATCTTGTATAAGAACTATGTTTTGGTTTATATAAAATATTTCTTTATCTTATGCGAATCATGAGGACATGGTGATAGTCTTTCATAGAAGCAATTTCATATATGAAATCTTGAAAGTTGTGTCAGATAATTTAAAATTTTAGAGCTTGTTGTGTTTTACACAAGCCGACAAACCGTTTTCACTGAATTTTTGAAACCCTAAATAAATTGAAATTGAGATATTATTAGTTTGGATATCAAATCTTTGAAGTCATAATTTATACTTAATATTTTTTGTAGCTGTGATAGTTTTGATTGCAATTAAAGCATATAATAATATCTACATTAATTGTTTAATAAATTTCATGAAGCAAATTCATTTACATAAATCATACATTAAATATCTAAGGAGATATATGTTTCAGTTAAGACAAACTAAGTCCAAATGATGAAAGGTAATCTAAATGTAATCAGAAAGTGACCATGATTACAGGGTCAAAATTAATGTAATCGATTACATTACGATTACATGTAATCTAAAAAATGTCCGATTACAGATTACATTCAATTACATGAAAAATGTAATCGATTACAACCGATTACGATTACAAATTACGATTACCCCCATGTCTGTCACTCACTCACTCAATGATAAAAGAGGAAATTTTTTTCGGTGAGAATTAAGATTGCATTATTAGACTGAAATATTCCATTTTCCATTAAATATAGAAAATTAATATAATTGTACATACGTTAATTTTTAAGATTTCTGTTAATTGATAAATCTAAAGATATAATTGTACATACGTAATTTTCTTTTAAATTGCATTACACTCACTCACTCACTCACTCACTCACTCACTCCCCTCCCTCCCTCCCTCCCTACCTCCTTCACGCACGCACGCACGCACTCACTCAAATCCAGATTTTTCAATAACAAAAAATTTGGGTCCTTTCATCAAAATGGCGGCACTGGTGGTTACTTGGTTTAAATAATTTTTAGCCCTTAAAAGGGCTGTTGTAGCACCTAAAAAGGACTGTTCAATATTTTTTTAGTTCGCCTCAACGATGTTGAGAAAATTTATTGGAGTACCCTCGGCGTCCATGTACGCGTCAGCGTCAGCGTTCTCGTTCACGCTCATATCTCAGCAACTATAAGTTGTAGGATCATGCTAACTTGAATGTAGATGCATCTGGGATGGTAGGTCAGCGTCCAGGCAAAAGTAGGTCACTTTGACCCACATTTCGCGCTTCAATTACCTGCGAAACGTGGTGGGGTATCATATAATGTCCCATTAGATGCCCTATTTTTTGCCTTTGGGAAACCCCATTCAAAGTCATTTGGATCATCCATGTACAAGGTACTTGGCTAGTAAACCCATCGACACTAATAGTCGACCAAAAGTGGCACTGGCAAGTGGTAGTAAAATTTAACAGAGCAACTAAGTTGAATATTCAAGCCATGTTCAGAGGGGGACTACTATGTAGTCATTCTTTCGGGGGGAAATCCTACTATATAGCCATTCTTCCGGGGGGGGGGGGAGGGGGGATCCCACTATATAGCCATTTTTCCGGGGAAAATACTACTATATAGTCATTTTTCCGTGGGGTCTTATTAAAATGGGTTGTATATTTTCATTTCTTGTTTTTGTTTTGTTTTTATTATTTTTTTTTCTTTTTGCGATACACAAATATCTAACGATATTTCGTATCGGGTCACGTTATGCTTCATACTTCAACCAACCAATCAGCGATGAGCATGCCAAATATTTAATTATTAAAACCGAATATTTTTGTCCAATTGGTCAATATATTTCACTGTCGTGTATATGATTGGACGGTCAACGATGCATTAAAGGTTAGCTGACATGACATCATGCGAGATATTGCTAAATGCTATTGTAATGCCAGAAAAAAAAATAAAAAAAATACAAGAAATTTAACAGTCGGAGAGCAGACTCAATAATGGAGTCTTTTCAATTAATTTGTAACGTACATTTTTTACCGGAATCGGACACGTTTTAGAATACATCGATCAAGTGTTGAAAATTCACTCGTTTTAATCGTTGCGAGCGTCAAATATAACCGAAGAAGCGAGAAAAACATAGAAAATTGTTTCTTATAAATTTGAAGCCCGGTGCTTGAACTTCTTGTAACAAAGGAGTAATGCAGAAATTAAAACGACACGGAAATGGCGGAAGTTGTTTAAAAAAACACGAAAAAATAAAAATTAAAATATTTGCCGAAAGGGTGATGGAAAGTCATATATATAGTTCCATAGATTTCTATATTAGTATTTCAAAGAAACATTTTCTGTAATTAAACATACACTAGAACTTTTTTTCTGTCTGATGGATCGTGTCACATTTTGGTTGGATTCAAGGGAGGTAACTAGAATCATCACATACTCCATAATTTTTAACGTTCTATTTATAGAACGAGTGTAAGTAAATGCATGTTTAAAAATGTTGAAATTAGTCAGAATAATTGTCTATTATATCTACAGCTATTAAATAATCAAATATAATTTAACAGATGAGTCCAAATTTGAGATTTTATGGAACCACAACAGTATTAAGTAAGGAGCAATTATAACCACAGGCGCATGGGGCATGGATTTCGTTTCCTCCTCCCCCCTTTTCTCTACTACCCCCCCCCCCCCCCCCCCCCTCCCTTTTTCAAAATTTACATATAAATCATTCCTTTTTCAAAATTGTCATAATCATTCGTTTTTTCTTCATTTGACAATATCAGTAGACGTCATACATCATGAATAATACGTGTATTCTGTGTCCACAGTTTTTCGACTGATACAGTATAAGTGAGAAGGTAAGCAACTCCATTTTCATATTTCGCGCCATACCGCTCACCTCAGTTGGGAAACCCCCGTGTTTTTTACACTTTTTACCTTGTCTACATATGGCTCTGTCGTATCAAATTGTTTCTAAGACACTTACCTAATTGGCCATGTTCGAATTTCAGTCGGTACGTCGATCTTTTCCAAGAAATACCGCCGAGAATAGCGAAGCAGCTTCGTTTCTAGGTCAAACTACATCATATTAGACGGAAGTACAAGAACGGGAACCCTGGGTTTTTTACGAATGGATAACCTGCAATGAAAAACCCAGATGCGCTCCGAATATTTTTCCCGGAATGTTTTGGCGGGAAATATAAACCGCTGAAAAAACATAACAGCAGACGGATTATTTCGTAAAAATGGCACAACGACCATCTGAATATGGAAACATTGAAATAATTTGATGGTAAATAACTGTTCAAAAAGAAATTCAAACTGAGAAATAGATCTGATTGAATGGTCAGAACTGAAGTCAAAATTTCAATGAAAAAGAAATATTCAGCTTACCCTAAAATTGAATGGAACATTGTTTTAATTTCTGTATATTGTACTGTTTCTTTAGTACTGAATAAGTAATGGGTGTCTATGTACACAGCTCTGGTTTCCTGTTTGCGGTACATCTAAATATAAAATAAAAGATACCACGATGCTTATGGTGGGTTTTTGTTCTTGTGTACGTTGCAGAATTAGGCTTTCGGTAGGTTGTGATTGTATTGATCGCTTTCAGTATTTTGTTATTGTATTGATTAAGTATTAAACCATTTTCTATCCAGAGTTGTCGTTCCTGCTACGCTACACTCCATCTCTGTCAACGCCCATTTTACAAGATTTTTGTAAAATTTAGAAACAGTAAAATAATGTACTTAAAATTGTTTTAATTATTGTAAATATCAATAAAGATGAAAATAAATCACTCATTTCAAATTAATTCTCTCTTAAAAATGATTTGTGATCGTTTTAACTTTTTACTTTTTACCTCCGCAAAATAGTTCTCCAAGAAATGGGAGAAAATCATTTTTAAGAGAGAATTGATTTGAAATGAGTGATTTATTTTCATCTTTATTGATATTTATAATAATTAAAACAATTTTAGGTACATTTTTTTTTACTGTTTCTAAATTTTACAAAAAATCTGATAAAATGAGCGTTGACAGAGATGTTGTGTAGCGTAGCAGGAACGACAACTCTGGATAGAGAATGGTATTAAACATGGCAGCGCCCAATCTCTACTCAGCGTTGTCGGTCCTTACACTCTCTCCAATCTCTGTCAACGCCTAAAAAGTAGTCTACCTTTGTATTAAACTGGTTTCCTTTTTATAAAATATTACCGGTGTAATGTTCAGCAACTATAGAAGCTATTACAACAAGGAACCAGAACAGCACTGTATGACTGATCACCGTATACAAAATAATCCCTTATCTTCGTTTGAAAATAAACAAAGAAGCTTCTCAAATATTAGTTATATTGTATTCTTTACATATTTTACAATATATGGGGTCATTATAACAGGTTTATATCAAGTTACCCTTTAATAAACGGATTTTGACAAGATTCTTGGTTTTTAGGCGTTGACAGAGATTGGATAGAGTGTAAGGACAGACAACTCTGGGTAGAGATTGGGCTGCGCCCTGTAAAAAACGTCTTGTGCAGACAACACTATTTGGTAGCAGGACACACGGAAAGAAGAAGATGTCCTCAAAAATACACATTCATTATGGTTCACATGTATAGAAAGGGCTTTAAATGGATTTCTTGAGAAACAAGATGCATACACTGCTCCACAAATAATAAATAAGTGGTCCAGATCTTTGCATTTATTAAAAAAATGCACATTACAGAGATATCCATATTAATCTATAAATATCATTTTATTGGTACAGTATGCTTGTTGAATTATATGTACACTTAGATGAAATCAAGTGTCTGTGATTTTGAAAGGATAAAGATTCATAGATAGACCCTTTATCATGATATGCATATGGAGAATACATGGTTCTAAACCCTATATTTTTAGGTGGAGTTTGGTTTATAATACATCGGTATCATGTTTTTCACACTTTCATTTGGAGGGGGTGGGTGGGTGGTCTGAGCCAAATGAAACTAACTTCATTTGAAAAAAACTGTCACATTTTGAGACGATCCCTAAATGACCTTGTAAAAGACAAATGAATGAAAATGATGATAATGAAAAAAATATAAAATTGTATCACATGCATAGTACATCCTTGTAATGAAGCTTGAGCAGAACTCATGTTAACCAATATTTACTATTTTATAGATGTTTCTTTAAAAAAAGGGGCGAGAGGTGTAATTTTTTTAACCTTTTTTTTTAAACAAAAGCAGATCATACTGTACTAAGAACCATTATTTAATAACTTTTTACAAAATAAAATTCACAAAAACTTCAACTAACTTTTTTTATTAAAAATAATAAACCATGTGAATAAATAGGAGAAAACCGGATGGGGTTCTAATTTTAAATTTTAATTGAATATGCTGATGCCATTACCATAGAAAATTTGCATACACAAATGTATCACAATTTAAAATTAACTTTATTCTTTCTAGAAGATCCTTTCCCTTAAATTAAATGGTCTTTCTTTGACTGTATATACTTTTGTCACAAAAGCAACATTCTAGATGGGGTTTGAAATTTCTATATTTCTTGTAGTGATCAATACAGAGAAAAAATTGATTAGATGTACATGCTTCGTTGTTATTCTGATCTAGCTAAATCTGAAAGCACGACTGGAATAAGTCAACATTAACTGATGTCGAATGGTCACCATTTTTTTCACACATGTTCATGTGTTGCAAAAAGCATACAAGTTTTTTTACTACAGTCATTATTTTCTGCATTAGCCGCAGTATGGAGTGTAAATTCACATGGGTCAAATGACACATTACCATAGCTGTCAAAGTTTGCTGTTGTTAAATTTAAATCATTTGTTTCAAATGCACAGCTTGTATCTATGGCTGAATCATATTTTCTCAATTTTCTTTTGCTTGATGTTGCTTCTGTATCGTGGGACATTTCGAGTGATTTTCTAAATCGAGCCTCACACATTCTACAAATAGTCATCATCTTTGAATGCATATGCATTTTTGACAAAAGTATAAAACAGTGGTTGATTTCGCCCCTGTGAGAGGTGCCAGTAGCGTTTACAGTTTATGCAAGGGCTTGGTGGTCTGCCTTCATGCACCCAGCAGGGCTTTCAAAATTTTTCAATGTACCAGTACTTCGCTATTTACAGGCAGTACTTTTTCTTAAAAATTGAACATTTTTCATGAATATCTTATACAGTATGTGGCCAAAAGTAAAAATGTAAAATAAAATCCCTATATAATCAACCAAAACCATATTTTTTCCAAAAAATATTGTGAAGTCATTTCTGGAACGATTTTTAACAAATTTGACACCAAAGCATTCAGAATTGTCTATATTTTGACTGTTTATTTACTCATTATGATTATATGAGTGGTTTTTATTTGTACATAATTTAAGCATAACAAATAAAAATTGACTTTGATTTTCCTATAGATTTCAACTAAAAATAAATCCTAAAAATTAACAATCCCGTTTAAATTATCTACAAATAAAAACCACCCAGTCACATAAACACAATGAGCAAATAAACATGCTGTACAGTATTCTTTGAAATTAGGAGGTATCAATTACCATTTTAAGTGGATACTTGGTACCGTCCCTTACTAAAAGGCCTGCACCCGTTGACAGTTTGACTTTGGTGGCATATTTCAGAAAAGGGGGGTGCATATAACCAAGTTCGGGTTGTAGTTGTGAACCCACGCGATTGACAGAATGGGATAAATGCATCGAATTTCTAGACAATTTGCATTGTACATCAAAACAGTGCGTTTTCAGTGGCGGATTCAAGGGGGGGGGGGGGGGGGGCTTTGGGGGCTTCACCCCCCGTCGAATAAGTCAAGCACATATATTAACATACGCTTTTCAAGGCTAGTTAACGTCACGATATGGCTTTTAATTGAATGGTTTCGATCTGTGTGATGAAAGTAAAATAAAATAGAAATTAATTCCTTTGTACTGAATTAATCTTCAAAGAGGTAATTATAAGTAATTATGCTAAATCAAATTTTCAAGTTTATTTGCAGTATTTATGAATGTATTGTCAAAATACCAATTAATCAGGTATTGTCTTAAACCGTTATATAAACATGTCTAGTGTCACAATTTCATATAGGTATAACCACCAACACAAGTAAATTGAGGCTCTTTCAAGGAAATTCTTTTTACATAGAAATTAAAGGCAAATGTTGCTGTATTACAGAAAAAAAAATACACGAGTTTCCGTTTTGAAAATATATTCAGCATATTTTAAACTCATCATTTTATTATTTTTTTTTTATTTATTCTTGACTCTTATTGCTACTTTTACTTTTATTGATAGGATTAACATTTTATGTGTTTTGTACAACGCTTAGAGTAATTGTTTTATTAGATAGGCTCTATATAAATATTGTATAATAATAATAAACTCTAAATGAAAATATAAATAGATATAAAATAATTAAAATTAATTAGAAATAAAATAGACTTAAATTAGATTTTTTCCCTGCTATTGTTCAAACCCTTGACAGGGGCGGATTCAGGATTTCAAGTTAGGGGGGCGCACTTAAAAAAAATATCGCCGAGCGGAGGGAGGCGCGAAAATGTTTGAGGTATTTCGTGTGAAACATACGATAAATCCACGAGGTAAAATGATCACATGTTCAGACAGAATGAGTTACTGTGAGATCATTAAAAACGTCATGAATTTTTACTTTCGTCATGGTCGTGATCGTATCGTTTATTATATGACATTAAATCAAACATAATCCCGCTTTTTCAGTCAGTATTCTATTGAATTCATCATCATTTACTGTTGCAAAGCGCCGACTTTGTGAATTAGTACCAGATTGCCGAATACCATATTGCCGATTCCATTTTGCCGAATCCCATATTGCCGACTTTTGCTAAAAATGACAAAATTTCATCATATCATTTTTTATTTAAAAAAAAATATTGATGATGTGTACATATTTTATTGAAAGCAGTAATTTTTCGCGCAATTTTAATTAGAAAAACCATAATCAAATGCATACTGATTGTTGAATAGGAGATGCCGATACTCATTATTCAAACAATTGAAGAACAATGGGAAAAAACTACAAATAAGTAAATGTTTTATTTAGAGTTTTACTCAGTAAGAAAGAAAAAAATGCCGAAAATTGTCGTTAAATAGCAAATTATTTAGAACTGATTGATGATTTCAGTAATCTAAAAATGAACTAGTACTATACCCACAATATCCAAGCTAGGTGATTATGGTAGATTTTAATAAATGATCGGCAATTAATTAACTCCAAACAAATTTGGGGCGTATTTACAAAACAAAAAATGTGTATTCTCTCATGTTTATGCTAGTTATTATTCACAGAGCATATCTTTTGAAATTATTTCTTGGCATCATTCATCTTGACAGAAATCATGGTTGTCTGCAGGACTAATCCACCATATATCCTTTTGAGCTCGAATGCTATAATCTAAACTCCCTGGTATGTCGGATCATTTCAAAAGAAATATTTATTTAATTATTTACAATTTTCCTTCATATATTAGAAGCATTAATCTACTTGCAATAACAATATTTTTCATATGTCGGCAATTTGGGAATCGGCTAATTGGACTCGGCAATTTGGGATTCGGCAAACTGTGAATCTGCAATTTGGGATGCTACCGACTTTGTTCCCCAGTGATAAGTCACGGTGATGTCACGAATGGGGAAAGGACCGGAAAGTGCTTACGACAAGTGGAACATATCCGTGATCATTTTTACTTTTGTATTCGATGTTTATGTATATACAGGGTGTGGCCAAAAGTATTGGCGCATGTTAAAAAAAACCTATATAATCAACCAAAACCATATTTTTTCAAAAAATTATTGTGAAGTAATTTCTGGATAGATTTTAACAAATTTGACACCACGACATTCGGCATTGTCTATATTTTGTTTGTTTATTTGCTCATTATGTTTATACGAGTGGTTTTTATTTGTACATAATTTAAACATGATTGTTAATTTTTAGGATTTATGTTTAGTTGAAATATATAGGAAAATCAAAGTCAATTTTTATTTGTTGTGTTTAAATTATGTACAAATAAAAATCAATCATAACAACATAATGAGTAAATAAACAATCAAAATATGGACAATTCCGAATGTTTTGGTGTAAAATTTAAAATCTATCCAGAAATGACTTCACAATATTTTTTTTGAAAAAATATGGTTTTGGTTGATTATATAGTGATTATTTTTACATGCGCCAATACTTATGGCCACATACTGTAAATCCTTTCCCAACCATTTGTTTAAAATTGGGTGGCTGCTGATGATATGGTCACAAAATGTTTGAAATTGTCTTTTCAACCTTTCGATTTTGAGCTGGTACAGCTGGGGGTTGTTACAAAAATGCTTCGTGTTCACTCAATTAGATATCTACGCTTTTATTTTTAAATTGGGTGACTGCTGGTAATATGGAAGAAATAGGAAGAATCAATCTGATTGGTGGAATGTCACGTCATAATAAATGCATTCAAAATATTTGAGCTAACTTCCTTTGAACTAAAATATTGAATAAATATTTATGAGACTTTTAAATTATTTGTCTTTCCAATCTTTGACTATAATCTTACCTCATGGAAGTTAGTCTAGAAACGCTTCGTGTGCACTTATATTAGATATCTACGTTTTTATTATGTAACATCAAGTTTTCAGCTATGTCATCTAACAACTTAAGTTTTGATGATTATTACAATGATAATGATGAAGATGATAATGATGCATGCTCTGTGCTATAATTTAGTAATACGATATAAAGATTCATTTCTGTACGTCTAGATTTGTTAAAATTTTCAAAGATTCTTATTTTACCATTAACAATTAGATATGATGTCCTTCCACCTACTAAAATGTACAATTTTGGTAGAAAAATTAAAATACAAATTATGACATATCCTACTCGATATCGGCCCGGTGTCATGTTGAGACTTCCATATCAGCATCGGACGCTAACTAGACTTCCATATCAGTATCGGACGCTAACTAGACTTCCATATCAGCATCGGACGCTAACTAGACTTCCATATCAGCATCAGACGCTAACTAGACTTCCATATCAGTATCGGACACTAACTAGACTTCCATATCAGCATCGGACGCTAACTAGACTTCCATATCAGTATCGGACGCTAACTAGACTTCCATATCAGTAGCGGACGCTAACTAGACTTCCATATCAGTATCGGACGCTAACTAGACTTCCATATCAGTATCGGACGCTAACTAGACTTCCATATCAGTATCGGACGCTAACTAGACTCCCATATCAGCTTCGGACGCTAACTAGACTTCCATATCAGCATCGGACACTAACTAGACTTCCATATCAGTATCGGACGCTAACTAGACATCCATATCAGTATCGGACGCTAACTAGACTTCCATATCAGTATCGGACGCTAACTAGACTTCCATATCAGTATCGGACGCTAACTAGACTTCCATATCAGTATCGGACGCTAACTAGACTTCCATATCAGTATCGGACGCTAACTAGACTTCCATATCAGTATCGGACGCTAACTAGATCTCATATCAGCATCGGACGCTAACTAGACTTCCATATCAGTATCGGACGCTAACTAGACTTCCATATCAGTATCGGACGCTAACTAGACTTCCATATCAGTATCGGACGCTAACTAGACTTCCATATCAGTATCGGACACTAACTGGACTTCCATATCAACATCGGACACTAACTAGACTTCCATATCAGTATCGAACGCTAACTAGACTTCCATATCAACATCAGATGAAGGTTATTCCAGAAACGAGTCGTAGGTACTAAATTGGATATCTACGTTTTTATTATCAAATATTGAAACGCAAAATAATTTGGAAATTTAAAGATATATTTGATTTACAATTAGTGTCGAATCAATTTATTAAATTACTGGTTTAAGATGAGTAAGCCAATAAGCACTTGAATTTCTACGATGACAACATGCATTTTATTTAGCATTGTTTTACACGACGATGGGGACTAATATCTACACACATCGTATTCAAATTGGATGCCCTTATGCATGTTTTATTTTCTAATTATTTTTCTTGTTGTCGCTAAGTCAAAATCTATCGAAATGTCCTTTGAGAGGCATGCCATGATTCATATTTTCAACCGACCAATCAGCGATGAGCCTTCCAAATCTTTGACTGTTAGCTGCACGTATAGTGAATATTTAAAACGACGGGCGACCACCAACAATACACTAATAGAATAATCAGAAGGGGCCAACAATAATGGACAATGCAGAATCACATGCAATATTGGACACAGGACAAAAGCGTTGGTTAAATCAAATGTGCTAAATAATGTGAAACATGAAAACAAAATACGATAAGTTGAAACTAACATATGCTCAGACAGAATGAGTTACTGTGAGATCATTTAAAACGTCATGTAATTTCTCTTTCGTCGTGGTCGTGATCGTATGGTAGTTGGATTAACAACTACCTGTACAATCAGTGCCTATCGTCACTAAAGATTTGAGAGCGAACCCCGTTCATGGCGTGGTGTGCTTGATGCAAAATTATGTGCTAAAGTTTGTCAGTGAGTTGCGACAGATCGGTGTTTTTCTCCGGGTACTCCGGTTTCCTTCACCAATAAAACTGACCACCATGAGATAACTGAAAGTGGCGTTAAACACCATAAACCAACCAACCAATAACTTTCGATTAAAACGTTTAAGAATTCAATTTTAGTACCCATACATAGATACTTAGTCCAATCGATTTATAAGTACATAATTCGTGCTATAAAGTTCAATGCATTAATTCTATTCCCCTGTTGATGGAAGAAAAGTTTGAATATATCAAAGGGGTAATCAGAATCCGTAAATCTAAGGACAGACAACACAATGGCCAAAAGAAAAAGTACAAAAGAACAAACAACGATCTACAAAACATACACATAAAGCTAAAGATCGAGTAACACGAATCCCACTAAGAACCAGGGGTGAACTCAGGTGCTCCGGAAGGGTAAGCAGTGCCTGCTCCACTAGTGGCACCCGTCGTTGTTAAACATCTAGTTACAAACCCGGTGATAGGTCATGAATAAGGAAAGGAATATTGGTCTGGGTAATCATTTACATTATTATCTGTGTAAAACAGATATCTACATTGCATTACATATAACTACATGTAATTACGTTATTTAAAATCATTTAATCATTGATTGATTGATTGATGTTTAAAGTTCACAGTATTGCAGGTCTTAGGACTTGTTTAATATTGTATCGTTATTTAAAGTGTTTTTATAGTAAATATATAACTTTAAGAGTGGGACCGTCGCTATCGAGATCGTATGATAGTTGGATGTGCAACTACCTATGTAATCAGTACCTATCATCACTAAAGTTGTGACTTCGAATCCCGCTCATGGCGAGGTGTACTCAATGCAACATTTTGTTTTCTCCACCAAGAAAACTGACCGCCATGATATAACTGAAATATTGTTGAAAGTGGCGTTAAACACCATAACCATAAAAATGAATCTGTATATCAAATAAAAAAAATATTCAATTTTACGAAAGCAAGTCAACTGACTGTACTAACGTGCCCATGTATGTGTATAAGGTCAGGATGTCCGTTCTATTTTGTTTATTATGAAATATTTTGTTTTTATTTTGCTATAAATCCATATGACGCAGCGTTCGCTTGTTCTCCCTTATTTCACAATCACTTACTGACGTAACAGATACACACGGAAACATTTTATTTTGCAGATCTTTCCGTTATATTAAATTGCTTCCATCTTGATGAAAATAAACAATTTATGGTCACGTGACCATGCAGTCAGTGCATGTTACAATTAACCAAGATTTTGAAAGGTCATTCTTCTTTTAAATCCTGGTTGCTTTGTTTTTGTGGAAACTGTTGACACTATATGGAAAATATGTAATAATATTCAATGATGGCATTAAATAAAGAGTGAAGAACATAAAGCAAAAGGCAGGCTATTTAGTAGAAGAATAGTTTGAAGATGCCAAAACCGTAATCAGAAGCCGTAAGTTGAAAAAGAACAGGCAACACAATGACCAAATGAAAAAGGACAGGCAACACAATAACCAAAAGAAAAAGTTGTCGCATGCATTGGCCCTTATATATTGTACTGTCCATGTTTAAGTCGTCGTTCTTTTTATCTTTTAGATAGGCTGTGTTCCTTTTGATTGGAAGCAAATCTGGACAGGGTTTATAATTGCTTGTTTGTATCTCAATTGCAGATGAAAACCCATTCACTGAGAGGGTAGGTTTTGGAACCCATAAAATGGTCTAACGCCGTCACACTTTTGCGTCTGTCCAAGGCTAGATATAAATTTCCATCGGCATGCGTCGTGGTTTTTCATTGTGTTCGATGACTTAAGATGAGAGGTGATTGTACGTGTTATTGATATTGGTGGAATTGTTGATAATTACTGTTTAAACTCTTTTTTCATAAGGCTTATTGCTTTTCTGTTATATTCGAACCACAATTTTAGCTTATTTTTTTTCTGTCGTCTTTTGAACAGAAAATAAAGATGGACCTGACTAATTAAAAATTACGAAGAGCTCTAAAAATTCGAATGAAACATACGTGTCTACCGGTATTGGTATATCTATAGCAGAATATGATCTAGAAATTGACACATTTGGCTGGACAGTCAGTTATGCTGAAATCGAGTCAAATAAATGTTTGAGAATACCGAAAGGACAATCAAAAAGGGGTACAACCCAGTGACTCTGGCAACATAGGGTACGCAAGACGAAGAAAACCAAAACAAAAACGCAACACAATATGTGTTGGACGCCATTAGACGTAAACAAACTCAAATGACGTAAATAAAGACGATCGTAATACTAAAATGCAAAAATAAAAATTATCACACCGTCGAAAAAGTGACAAAATCTAATAGAAAATCATAGAAAGAGGCGAATCGATACTTCTAACACACAAATAAATGACTGCCCCCTTTCATGGCTTTTTACAAGGTATTTCAATGACAAGTGGCGGGGATAAACTAGTTTATTGGACCCAAACCTCCACTCTTAGCTTATTTATTTCACAAAGATTACAGTATAATAAATATAAAATTTACTACAAAAAAATGTGAATTTATTAAACATTTCGTTTATTGAATAAAGATTACAATATAATACACAATACATTTATCCCACTAAGATTACTTTATGATAAACATCACTCTTATTCCACAAATATTATACAATTAATGACTTCCCATGAGGTGAATACTAGGATTGATCAACCCATGGAACATGATATTCACCGAGGCAGGATTGATCAACCCATGGAACATGATATTCACCGAGGCAGGATTGATCAACCCATGGAACATGATATTCACCGAGGCAGGATTGATCATCCCATGGGACATGATATTCACCGAGGCAGGATTGATCAACCCATGGGACATGATATTCACCGAGGCAGGATTGATCAACCCATGGAACATGATATTCACCGAGGCAGGATTGATCATCCCATGGAACATGATATTCACCGAGGCAGGATTGATCAACCCATGGGACATGATATTCACCGAGGCAGGATTGATCAACCCATGGAACATGATATTCACCGAGGCAGGATTGATCATCCCATGGGACATGATATTCACCGAGGCAGGATTGATCAACCCATGGAACATGATATTCACCGAGGCAGGATTGATCATCCCATGGGACATGATATTCACCGAGGCAGGATTGATCAACCCATGGAACATGATATTCACCGAGGCAGGATTGATCAACCCATGGAACATGATATTCACCGAGGCAGGATTGATCAACCCATGGAACATGATATTCACCGAGGCAGGATTGATCATCCCATGGAACATGATATTCACCGAGGCAGGATTGATCAACCCATGGAACATGATATTCACCGAGGCAGGATTGATCATCCCATGGGACATGATATTCACCGAGGCAGGATTGATCAACCCATGGAACATGATATTCACCGAGGCAGGATTGATCAACCCATGGGACATGATATTCACCGAGGCAGGATTGATCAACCCATGGAACATGATATTCACCGAGGCAGGATTGATCAACCCATGGAACATGATATTCACCGAGGCAGGATTGATCATCCCATGGGACATGATATTCACCGAGGCAGGATTGATCAACCCATGGAACATGATATTCACCGAGGCAGGATTGATCAACCCATGGAACATGATATTCACCGAGGCAGGATTGATCAACCCATGGAACATGATATTCACCGAGGCAGGATTGATCATCCCATGGGACATGATATTCACCGAGGCAGGATTGATCAACCCATGGAACATGATATTCACCGAGGCAGGATTGATCATCCCATGGGACATGATATTCACCGAGGCAGGATTGATCAACCCATGGAACATGATATTCACCGAGGCAGGATTGATCAACCCATGGAACATGATATTCACCGAGGCAGGATTGATCAACCCATGGAACATGATATTCACCGAGGCAGGATTGATCATCCCATGGAACATGATATTCACCGAGGCAGGATTGATCAACCCATGGAACATGATATTCAGCGAGGCAGGATTGATCATCCCATGGGACATGATATTCACCGAGGCAGGATTGATCAACCCATGGAACATGATATTCACCGAGGCAGGATTGATCAACCCATGGAACATGATATTCACCGAGGCAGGATTGATCAACCCATGGAACATGATATTCACCGAGGCAGGATTGATCAACCCATGGGACATGATATTCACCGAGGCAGGATTGATCAACCCATGGGACATGATATTCACCGAGGCCTCGGTGAATATCATGTTCCATCGGTTGATCAATCCTTGTATTCACCGAAATTGAAAGTCATTAACTGTTTTATTATATGACATTAAATCAAACATAATCTCGCTTTTTCAGTCAGTATTCTATTGAATTCATCATCATTTACTGTTGCAAAGCGCCGACTTTGTTCCCCAGAAACCCCGGTCTGCCCAACGTCTGCCATTATTAAATGAATTATGTACCGAAAGTAATTAGTAAGAACGCATCTGATTAGTCGATGACAAAACTTAACCCGATGATGATTGGCTACTACTTTTAAGATAATTGGGAAACACCATTTCCATTTTAAGGTGTCTGGAGAAGCTTTGGAATAATATGGTCACCTCTCGTGACTTTGTGCGCGGTGATTATAACGTTTTATGAACGAACGTAACTAGGGACGTCAACCAATCAGAAAAGACATTAACTGAAGTCATATAATAACTATAGATTAATGCATGCCCTTTTCCATATCAAGACTGTTATCATCCCGAGAGACCGATATCGACCATAGGGCTTTAGCCCGAGGGTTGATATCGGTCGAGGGATGATAACATTACTGATATGGAAAAAGGTATGCATTAATCTATTTATCACATATTTCAATATTGAATTAAAAAGGACAAATTTAACTTCCCACACAGACACCAAACTTATGGATATGAGTGATCGATATCGGTTGATGGTTTTGCTTCCGAAACGCCAACAAATCTTTCCTCGCTGAACGTCGACATCTTCCAAACGACAATTAACAGTAGGGCGGAAATGACGTCATGGGGCCGACGAGAGGTTTGATATCGTGTTATCAGAGTTTTGCCCCGATGGCAGATATCGCTATGACACTTCCGGTGTTTACGTATGGGCAATATTGACGTTATTACTTATAAATATGTGATAATACAGCATAATAAACATCCCGTTTATTCCACAGGGGCTAGGTGCGTCCGAAAAAAAAAAAAAAAAAAAAATACTATATAATACTACAAGGGGGCGAACTCACTTGCTTCCATTTTTTTAAGTCGTCGTGTTAAATTGATCGTAACTTCGGAACGCCTTAATATTTTCAAAAAATGTTCCACCAGTCGAAAGTCAAGTAATTTTCCATTCCAAAGAGACCCCAATTGTTAGTGTAGGCCTCCGAACTGCTGAGGTATCATACACGAACCAAAACAAAACGGCGTGAAAATCCGAAGTCGTACAAACGTTGGGTTGACCACTTCCCATCTGTGTACAGAATTTCCCATGCGTAAACGAGTCATTTTGACTAGCTAAATACTTTCATCCATTCAAATTATGATAACATTTCTTACCTTAAGCCAATTTATATGACCATTAAGTCTGTTTTTGAAAGAAATCCCATTTGCATCCATGACAAACGCCATAGACGTGAAAATTGAGAGAGTTCTAACGGGCTTTTTGATTGGCTGAACAATCTGTTTCAGCCAATCAAAAAGCCCGTTAGAACTCTCTCAATTTTCACGTCTATGGCGTTTGTATGGCGTTTGTCAAGGATGCAAATGGGATTTCTTTCAAAAACAGACTTAAAGGACATATAAATTGGCTTAAGGTAAGAAATTTTATCATAATTTGAATGGATGAAAGTATTTAGCTAGTCAAAATGACTCGTTTACGCATGGGAAAGTCTGTACACAGATGGGAAGTGGTCAACCCAACGTTTGTACGACTTCGGATTTTCACGCCGTTTTGTTTTGGTTCGTGTATGATACCTCAGCAGTTCGGAGGCCTACACTAACAATTGGGGTCTCTTTGGAAAGGAAAATTACTTGACTTTCGACTGGTGGAAACATTTTTTGAAAATATTAAGGCGTTCCGAAGTTACGATTAATTTAACACGACGACTTAAAAAAATGGAAACAAGTGAGTTCGCCCCCTTGTAGTATTATATAGTTTTTTTTTTTTTTTCGGACGCACCTAGCCCCTGTGGTTTATTCCACCAAGATTACAGCATAATAAACATCACGTTTATCCCACTAAGATTACAGCATAATAAACATCACGTTTATTCCACCAATATTACTGCATAATAAACATCACGTTTATTCCACCAAGATTACAACATAATAAGCATCACGTTTATTCTACCAAGATTACAGCATAATAAACATCACGTTTATTCCACTAAGATTACAGCATAATAAACATCACGTTTATTCCACTAAGATTAAAGCATAATAAACATCACGTTTATTCCACCAATATTACTGCATAATAAACATCACGTTTATTCCACTAAGATTACAGCATAATAAACATCACGTTTATTCCACCAATATTACAGCATAATAAACATCACGTTTATTCCACTAAGATTACAGCATAGTAAACATCACGTTTCTTCCACCAATATTACTGCATAATAAACATCACGTTTATTCTACTAAGATTACAGCATAATAAACATCACGTTTATTCCACCAATATTACTGCATAATAAACATCACGTTTATTCCACTAAGATTACAGTATAATATACACCACGTTTATTCCACCAATATTACTGCATAATAAACATCACATTTAGTCCACTAAGATTACAGCATAATAAACATCACGTTTATTCCACTAAGATTACAGCATAATAAACATCACGTTTATTCCACCAATATTACAGCATAATAAACATCACATTTATTCCATTAAGATTACAGCATAATAAACATCACGTTTATTCCACCAATATTACTGCATAATAAACATCACGTTTATTCCACTAAGATTACAGTATAATATACACCACGTTTATTCCACCAATATTACTGCATAATAAACATCACGTTTATTCCACTAAGATTACAGCATAATAAACATCACATTTATTCCACCATGATACTGCATATAGTATAAACATCACATGTATTCCACAAATATTACAATATGTTCTAATTTGACGTCTTATATATACAAAGTTGTAATATATATTTTGCTTCTGACATGTGCATTGAGGGAAATTGTGGTCATCATTCCCTGGTGATTACATGTATTTAATTGAGCCGTGTTACATATATATATTAAAAGTCCATTTAAATGTTGGTGTTATTTCTGTACATACTCATATTTCCGGTGTCGTTTTATTGATTTTTATCTACACTATGAAAATTAGCTACCGGAAGTTGGCGATAGCTAATTTTCATACGGCGGAGCTATTTAAAAAAATTAACTACCCATGAAAACAAGCTCCAGTGTAGCATAAACGTGTAGCATTTATCTCCCTTATCCTGTTTACCAAAATACAAATTCTTTATTTCTATTCAAGGGACAACATGAAAAACTGCATGTACATAAACAGGAAAAGATTTGCTGATTGACAAAGAGAGACATGTAGATCTACACAATATAAAATAAAATAAACAATAGATATTAGTGGTGTTCATAGTTGAACAACAAGATGTTACCTGTATATCATGTGACTAAGTTACATGATCTTTTATCAATTTACCAACAGAGTTAAACACGATGTATCATTTTTACAGCGATTAACAAATAGATTGGTGGACTATTTGTGGTAGAATTTAATATTTATTTAATGTTCAAATTATACAAATTATTCTTTAAGATCACATCTGATAATGGAAATTCATTTGTTCCAAGTCCCAATTCAAATTTCATGAAAAAACGTATTTGAATTGCATTATGATTATTTTATATATTTATTTTTAATCACACGTTTATCATTGTTTGCATCCCATGTAAGATTAGTTTTTATTATTGCCTAACCGTGTTACCCTCATTTTTGAAAGATGCAAGGTAGTTTATTTTCATTGATAACAATTTGAAACCTATGTCATACACTGAACAGATGCAAGGTAGCTTATTTTCATGGAAAACTTCAAGACTCCTATACCATGTAATGAAGGAATGTCGGTAGCTAATTTTCATGGACAAGTTTCTGATACCTATGTCGCATGGTTGAAAGATGCAAGATAGTTTATTTTCATGGATAACACTTTGAAACCTATGTTTACACTGAACAGATGTCAGGTAACTTATTTTCATGGAAAACTTCATGACACCTATACCCTGCAATGAAAGAAAGTCAGGTAGCTAATTTTCATGGACAAACTTTTGATGCTTATGCTTATGCTTGAATAATGCAAGGCAGTTTATCTTCACGTATAACACTTTGAAACCTGTGTCATACACTGAACATATGCAAGGTAGCTTATTTTCATAGAAAACATTATGATACATATACCATGTAATGAAGAAATGTCAGGTAGCTAATTTTCATGGATACCACTTTAATACCAATATCACACACAGGAGTGACGCAAGGTAGCTTATCATAAATAACATTTCGCTACCAGAATCACACACGTGCGTGACGTGAGGTGGCTTATTTTTATGCATGACATCCTATCCTTATGACACAATGAAGAGAAGTAAGTTAGTTTATTTCCTTTGAAGCAATTCTTATAAAATGTACTTATACTATTCGCTGGGGAGAAATAAAGTAGCATATTTTCATGTACAACCTTTTGATATATATGCCAAATGCTTGAGAGATAAGAGGTAGTTTATTTTCATGGATAACATTTCGATACCTAAATACCACACCAGTGATAAGTAATTTCGCTCATTTCCATGGATAACATTCTAATACCTATATCACACATTGAAAATATGTATTGTAGTTTATTTTCACTAAAACATTTGGAAACCAAAATCTGACGTTGAAGTGATAAATGGGAGCTTATTTTAATAAATAACCTTTCCGATACAAATATCACCAATCACTAGAGAGATGGAAGATTTGTGATACCTGTTTCATACAACCAAGATGTATAATGTACCTCATTTTCGTGGATTATGTAAAATTCATATACGTATTATATATATTACAAAGGTACAAAGGAGGGATATAAGGTCGTTTGTATGTTAATGAAACAAAAAGAATATGTATCAGGGTGAGGGATAATACCAGTAAAACACAAAATATCCAGAAAGTGTAGCCAAAATCATCTAATGATTTTTAATTCATATACAAATTTCATATAATGACAATTTATTAAAATTGGAAGCTACTGGACAATATTATGATGGGACTAATAGTTCATGCATTAACAGTGACATCTACCCAGTAGTTTTGGAAAATATTATAACCACGCGGCCCTGGGGCTAGTTAGAACACCCAGAGCAGTAGTTACATAAATAATTATAAGTATGTGGGAATCTATAAGCCCATGAGCCCGGTGTGTAGTTAGTACACCACTAGTTTAACGGAGTTAGAGACAAAGGGTCAACACCACACGTATACTAAGTACAAGTTTACACTCCGCCAATGTGGAATAATAGATCAGGACTAAATTAAGTTTAATACTTTATTAAAATATAGATAAAATGAAGACGGACGGAAGTGCAGGCTCTACCAATGGAAGGTCGACTGGCGGGCTATGCTAGGGTCGACTGGAAATTAAACATATACACCTACCTGTTTATTATACACATACCTGTTTAATATACACCTACCTGTTTATTATACACCTACCTGTTTAATATACACCTACCTGTTTAATATACACCTACCTGTTTATTAATGATGAAATAAACTATTTACTATACACCCAGACTATCCTTTATTGAAACCGTAATATAAACAACCGCCCCTTAAAATAGTAAACTCTCAACTCTATTATAGCGTTAAACAAATGGCCCGAACAAAATATATCCCTCGCCCTCATCGTCCGGGGGCACCTGGTTTTATTAGATAGCCTTTCACGCTATACACCGTATCTGGTGTACCTCGCTACTAGTACCAGCATATAAATCACCGTCACCGGAGCACCTTATACAATAATATTTGTGTTATATCCGAAGCATCCAAACTGTTAACTTTACAGTTAATAATTTGTCACCATTACCTATAACTGGTTACAAATAAAATATATACAACAATAATCAATCAGCACCGAGTTGTCAAAATGACACCGTAACCGGAGAACCACCAAGGAACCCTTACCGGAGACCAGCAAATCACCGGCACCTTATTTTACATTCAACGTACCTTCATTTCGCTAAAACTGTCCGACATATTTTTTCAACAATTATTCAATCCAACTTTCAATTTAGCCGCCCGAGAAACTTGTTCTGCCGCCGTTCTCCTAGTGCGGAGTATTTATATGACAAATAACTAATCAAATTGCAGAGTTGGCTCACTGCAACATTTAAGCTAATCAAAACGTTTTGGAAACCAGGAGCTATTCCGGGTCCTGAACTTCAAGAAAAGGGAATTCCCCTTTCCGCATTAAGATTCCTGCCTTTTTGTAATCAAATGTACGGCAGTGTACAATTAAATTATTTTCACCTTTTTAGACACAATTGTCTCTATCAAGCTTTAATTTTTTAATATAATAATTAAATTTACTTCAACCGACACTATTTTAAACCGGGTTCTGTCCAACACGAGCATTACAATTAGGAATCAAATGGATCACTGGGGTCGGTGCTAAACTGTCACCGAGCATCAACAGGTAAACAAACTTCGTACAACATGCATTTGACAGAACAATGTCCACCCAAACAAGCCAATATATATACATATACAGCGAGAAACGGACACGTACGGAGAAATAAAGTTTCAAACAGGTCTAGATCCGCTCTTTTTCTCCTAAATATCATCTGTAATTTCATTCACACCCTCGTATATTCGACCAATATTTTATTTACAGATATAACCATATCTGTGCAAAAAATTCCTGCATGTTTAGAGAGAAACTAAGAGTTCCTATAGATATCCATTTATATTTTAATAAAAATAAACGACGGATTATAAATAAACCGTTCACCCGGTCGAGGTCAAAAGTTATACATCTCGTCTTCATTTACATCAATGTATTCATTAATAACTTCCTACAATAGACTTGAACAACACAATCATGCAAGGTGGACAGTTTGATATTACTCCAACTGTATGAACAATCCCAATTAAAATAACCAAAACAAATAAAGAGGGTGAATTCCAACATATGGAGGCCAGCATTACAATATAAACGTTGAATGATAGCACCATATGCGGCATTTCAACGACTTATGTCTCATCAGTGGGGATTGAAGCCAAATGAATGGACATTCTAACAATATTACACGATGAAGAGTAATAAAACATAAATGAGTAACATGTTTCTAACTAAAATTATACAAAATAAATTCTAACATTACCTCCTTCTTTCGCTTTGTTAACAAACGAGCGAGTTATCCACTCGGTATAATCTCATTAACACATGCGCCGGTGAATGTGACTGACTTTTCCATTGGCAGCATACATTGTGTGCGACATTTTCCACAAACGAAAAATATAGATTACCGTCTTCCAACCAAAGTATACTATCGTATTTGTACTCTTAGTCCTACCAGAATCGAAATAAATCATGGAAGCCAGAATGTGTTTTGAGTTTTAACATGGATTGGCGGATATTAGTAAATTTTATCTCTCACTTCTGGCTCGGTATAAAATACTAATATCTGACAATCCATGCTAAAACTCCCAACACATTCTGGCTGTCATGATTTATTTCTTAAATAAAAACTCTCCTGAACCTAAGGAAAGGTTTTTCTTTTTTTTAATAAATACCAATGTACTGTGGCCTCGTTTTTTTATCAGGATTTATCCACTGAATCGCTTCAAACACGTTAGTTAATGAGTGTTTGTTGTTTAACACAACATACTTTAATTCCAGCTATATCGTGGGAAGAACAAATTACTTTTCTATGAGATGATGATGATCAACGAAGCTGGATTTTAATAGTGCTAACTCGCTTGGACAACAATGCGCGTAAACAAATGTCACTTAACTGGGTACATTATTCCGACTACGATCCAACCAGTTTTTGCCTTTATTCTTTAATGCTATGCGCCTATATCAATTGTATATTCTTTGGTTTGATCATATAGTGGATCGAACCCACAATCTACAACACTTGATGCGGGTACGCTAACCATTACACCACCGTCGTGGTATTGCTTGTTATAAGCTTCTTGTTTCGTTGGAATATGTCGGAAAGCAGAAAATGCATTATCTATTTCATAATAGCTATTTATCTGAATTGAGTTTCAAATATTTATATTTTTTAATATTATTAAACTTAAATTTATTGATATTTCAAAGCGAAATAACTGATTTTCACCCAGATTTTTGTTCGTATAAATGAACAGGAGATTGCTGTATCCATTTCGGGGATAAATCTAAAATTGAACATTATATCTTCTCACTTATTTCTTCTCCATCCGCCTTTTTTCCTTTCTTTAAATTGTGTATGGAAAAGACTAATATCAAGCGGTCGTATTTTTGTTTAAGCTGCTATTAATATATTAAAACTTGGTGAAAGGGGAATAACTGCAATAGTATTTTTAATATATTATAAAGGTAGCAAATGTTCATGGTTATCATTTGGAACACCTCTGTGGTTTAGCTAATTTTCATGGTAGCTAACAATCATAGGACACCGGCAAAAAAGATAACTGGAACCGACTTTGACATTTGTATTTTGTATACTTCCGGTGATATTATTGAACACTGGTGACATTGACTTTGGGTGAGTGAGTGATCGTTGTTTAACACCAATTCAGCAAATGTTCAGCTATAGCATGGCGACATTGACTTTGGGCTACAAGTTTATTTTACTATTTTGTTTAGAATTTGCTTTAACTGCTAAAATTGAAAATTAATCAAATAGGTCAAACATCTGTTAGCTAGCGTCCGATGTTGATACAAGTAATATGAAACAGGCACCGCCTGAAAAAGCTTGTGAAACTGGTATCAATCGTGACTACTCGACAATTTCCGCTACACTAAGCGTAGCGAGAATGGCCGAGTAGTTACGATTGAACCGGGTGCTCTTCGATATCTTTCGTGTCTCTTTCGTAAGTTATCACGGGTTCTCGAAAAGCGGTAACCTGGATGTGTTGAAACTTTTTCATAGGCATAGTGTATGGATGATAAGGATTTCTCTTTTAGTCAAAGTAAATGGTATTCTAGTCAAAGTAAATGGTATTCGTCATTATTCTTTTAAATTAGGTCCATGGTTAAACAATACAGAAGAATATTAATTAGTAAAAAATACAGATCATTTTAGCTATACTATCGGTCATGATTTACCTTTTGTGAATTACCTATTTGATTCTAACGTTATTGGCTTTAAATCCTTTATATGCGAGTTATTATCCTTACGACATATAAAATTTGTGTTATTTTTATGATTTTTTGCCTTAAAGGTGATTCTTTTGTCCGCCTTAAAGGAGACTTTAAGGGGGACTCTTTTGTCCGCCTTAAAGTGAAATAAATACTTGTAAAGCGCATTAATATAGAATCAATGTCCGAAATGTACTAATGGACTATTGATTATTTAAACGCGTTTTGAAGACACAATTTTAATGATTATATTTCCCTTTGGTGCTATTGTCTGCTTAGATGTTATATTATCATGCAAATATTGAAATATCAATTCTGTTTATGCCAATGTATGGTTATATCATTGTAAAAGAATAAAGAACTGTTGAATTATTTCTTCTTTTAAAGTTTTAAAATGTTATATACATTGTATCTTTCATTTCTAGTGCAAAATTAATTAACTGCCTTTGAAGAAGAGTTTGAAGATACCAAATGGAAAAGCAGTCTAAGTGTGGAGGTCATTGGAAAATGTAGTATAAAAGGATTAAAAAACATATATTTAGACGCCTGGTTTTTGACGGGTCCGTGTAACTAAACTTTTTAATTTTCTGTGTTGTGTTTTTTTTCTTTGCCTTCGTTCTGTGTCTTGTGTCAAACATTGTCTGTGTCTCTCCATTATCCATTCTTAATTGCAACTTCTGTTTTTTTCAACCAATAACTTAAAGTTGAAGACTCGCAACATTTGAATATATAAAAACAACTGAGCTAAAACACCTCTATAGGCATGTACCAACATCTTATTTTTGTTTTATTATCACCCGAAGGACATTGTTATGGTAGAATATGTTGGTGCATGTGCACCCAGGTATTTTAATATGAAAAAAAAAATGGTATTGTGAACTGTTGCACTGAGAAAGGTTTGATGATGTCAAAGGGGATCAAAAGCCGTAAATACAAGAATGGCTACCAAAGGGGTTATCAAAAGCCGTAAATACAAGAATGGCTACCAAGGGGGTTATCAAAAGCCGTAAATACAAGAATGGCTATCAAAGGATATCAAAAGCCCTAAATACAAAACTAGCTATCAAAGGAGTTATCAAAAGCAGTAAATACAAGAATGACTACCAAAGGGGATCAAAAGCCGTAAATACAAGAATGGCTACCGAAGGGGATCAAAAGCCGTAAATACAAGAATGGCTACCAAAGGGATTATCAAGAGCCGTAAATACAAGAATGGCTATCAAAGGGGTTATCAAAAGCCATAAATACAAGAATGGCTACTAAAGGGGATCAAAAGCCGTAAATACAAGAATGGCTACCAAAGGGGATCAAAAGCCGTAAATACAAGAATGGCTACCAAAGGGGATCAAAAACCATAAATACAAGAATGGCTACCAAAGGGATCAAAAGCCGTAAATACAAGAATTGCTATCAAAGGGGGTCAAAAGCCGTAAATACAAGAATGGCTACCGAAGGGGTTATCAAAAGCCGTAAATACAAGAATGGCTACCAAAGGGGTTATCAAAAGCCGTAAATACAAGAATGGCTAGCAAAGGGGTTATCAAAAGCCATAAATACAAGAATGGCTACCAAAGGGGATCAAAATCCGTAAATACAAGAATGGCTACCAAAGGGGTTATCAAAAGCCGTACATAAAAGAATGGCTAACAAAGGGGATCAAAAGCCGTAAATACAAGAATGGCTACCAAAGGGATCAAAAGCAGTAAATACAAGAATGGCTACCAAAGGGGATCAAAAGCCGTAAATACAAGAATGGCTACCAAAGGGGTTATCAAAAGCCGTACATAAAAGAATGGCTACCAAAGGGGATCAAAAGCCGTAAATACAAGAATGGCTACCAAAGGGGATCAAAAGCCGTAAATACAAGAATGGCTTACTGTACAATTTAGATTTCGTGATGCTATGACGTCAGATTCCGTATAAACGTTAATACAATGTATTCCTAAGTGTAACATTTTAACATAACTTAAAGAGCGCTTTAATCATTTGAATTGTCACATTATTATGAGGGTAACATTTAACCCTTAATGTCTCTCATCCTTGAAGGTATAGTTGCATATGAATATAAAATGCACATTCAAAAAAAATTGTCTTAATCTTTTAATGTTGACAATGTAATAATAATAAAAAAAAATACCACACAGTCGGAACAATTCCAAAATCCAACAAAATATTGTAAAAAGAGGCAACATCGATACCCTTGACACATATATACATGACCGGTCACTTTTCTGGCTTGGTACAGGCATTTCAACACTAGTTTCATACTCCCATATTATAATCACATTCACTTTATTGTATTGTAGTTAGTGATGTAGAAACCGTCTTTATATGTGCTACTGGTTGTCTACTGAGTTACCACTGTATCAGTATCCTACTCGTTGTGTAGAAGACCAGGGCGGCAATTATGTAACATAGGTCTCTTATTATAACCTTCTAATTCTTACAAACGTCTAAATGGGTCTCCAAACGTATCATGGTTGTAGCTTTACTAGAAGTGGTGTTTATCAAAGAAGAGTTTGAAAATACCAAAGAGGTATTCAGAATCCGTAAATTGAAGGACAGAAAACTGAATGGTCAAACGAAAAAAAGGGGAAAAAGGAAAAACAACGATCTACAAAAACTAAAGATCCCCATTCAGTTGCTCCGGAAGGGTAAACAGTTCCTACTACACTAGTGGCACCCGTCGTTTTTTCTGTAGATACAAACCCGGTGGTAAGCTATGAATGAAGAAAGGCCCAGGAAGTGCTTACGACAAGTGGAACATATCCATGGTCATTTGTGATACAGATATATCGTAACGGTTTACCAAGTCATGGTGGCGACTGTAAAACTATCAAAGTGTTGATTTCAACGTAACTCTTGGTACAGTAGCTTCCTTATTTGCAGAAACCCTCTACCAAGGAAATCCTGATAAGAACCACGAGCTTATATACCTTTGATTCTACCTTATATATCACCCTACATAAAGAACTGCTACAGTGTTGCTTCTCTAAGAAGAAAGGAGTACAAAGGTGTCAGCATCTTGCTATTGGTAGATATAAATATTACCTTGCCCTTCAAAATCTAATAAGAAATATAAACAGGACAAAATCATTCAAATGCTAGATTTTTTTTATCAACAACATATCTGTCCAGTTTGATGAACTAGTGATTCCACAGACGATTGATCTTTAAATGGAAACAAAAAGGTACAAATTGTGCTCCTTTTCTCTCCGATTTGTTTCTATTCGGTAATGAGGCAAGATTCTTTCAGGAGCTTCACCAGAATAACGACAGAAAATTAGCCCAAACCATTAATTCCAGCTCCATTCGGTGATTATCTGCACAAAATATCTATCAAAATGAGCTTGAATTAAACTATACTACTGACACTCAATAGTCTGTTTATTCCATGATCTTCTCTTTGAAATCGACAACGGGGTAAGATTAAAAACAATACTCTACCACAAACATGATGAATTTCCTTTTCCAATAGCCAACTTCCCCTTTATGAAGTTTACATGTTACAACGTTACGGTTTTCTAATGCTTGTGCCAAGTACAGTGATGTTCTGGTAGAGATCAAAAAGCAAAAGTTACTCAGCATATCTACATTGCTCGTAGGTGGAAGCTACACAAATTATACGATCGTCATCGCGAACTTGTTGACAGTTACGAAACATCTATGGATCGTTTCCCTTTTACTAGATTTATTCTTCCTTCTATCACCCACCATACCTTTACCAGAAGACTATATGAGTATGTCTTTTTCACTATATGAGTATGTCTTTTTCACTTTTCTGTGCGGTGTTTCATTTTGAGTCTGATGACACATGTTTTAGTGGGATTTATAGTGGAGTTCATATTATTCGATCTTTTATTTTATGTGTATGTTTTGTAGATCGACGGCTGTCCCTTTGTACTTTTTCTTTTGGCCATTGTGTTGTCTGCCCTTCGATTTACGAATTCTGATTACCCCTTTGGTATCTTCAAACTCTTCTTGCTTGTGCTTCTTTATTGTCCAATGTTGATCCCCCCTGCTGTTTTCTCTGGCGTTTATTTCCTCTATATTTTATGTACAGTTTCATCAATTTAGTATGCTTAGTCATTTTTGTTCAATTTCTCTCTAGTGATATTTTGTAGAATATCATTTTTGTTTTGCATGCACAGTTTACTCTAGTTGGTATCCGTTGTGATTGTTTTTTACAGTTACCTCCTAGCAAGGACCGACCTGCTGTCAATCTAGATTATAAAATGTTGTTATTAAAGGTTACCAGTCGAAGGAACAAGCTACAATGGTGATGTCTTTGATTGCACAGATAGATGTGAACTTAATTACCATACAATCGTACAAACACGTACATTTAAAAAAGTTCAAATCAATGAACGCATTTTCCGTCATATTTGTAAAACCTCAATATGTGATGAGTCCATACGTAAATACGATAAATCAGGACCGTAGACAGGAATTTCCAGAGGGGGGTTACAGAGACTCGCAAAGCGAGTTGCGCACCTCGCGGAACGAGGTGCTATTACGGCGGGGGTCTGGGGTATTTGGTGCAAAATCCTGCAATCTAGCAATTTCCAGGCACTTCAATTAAATTTCAGAAAGTCCTGTTTTTTACATTGAATTTCTATAATTTTCATCAACTTTTATAACCATATAGGTTAAAAGTTTACTTCACCATAAAATACTTAACAAAAATTGTGTTAGCAATACAGGTATCATATACCTTTAATATATGCAACAACACACTGACATCTTTGTCTTCAAATAATACTTTATTTTTTTAAAACATTCAATTTTACAACACAATATCATTCTTTAATTCACATCTGAGGATTAATTGCAATATTTATTTGAAAAACATTTTCTCATGTGAAATAGTCTCAAGTTTACTGTTAGACATGTTTATGAAAAACTACAAGCCATATAATATCAAGATGGATGTGTCTGCCCCTGTTTGTATGAACGTTTTTAAGGTCAGAAATAAACACAACTCAATTCAAATGTACAATACTACCACAGAGTCATTTTCAAAATAGTTGTTACTATATAGTATTGTATATACTAATACATGAATGACTAATTATTCCAAGTTGTAATCACAAAGTCTAAGATCATAGTAAAACTCATTGCATGCACTCTAGTGATCGAATTAACCAATTGATGTCAGTTTTTTCAATAAGCATGATATGTCAACCCTGTTACAAAGCTCCTAGTTTTATGGGATATAGAAGACTGTCAACTAAGCAAGTGAATAACACATGTGTGTCATTCATTGCAACATTGAAATTAAATGCTCATATTAGTCAGTCAGGTAACAAGTAATATCAATTTTGAAAATGACTTTTTACTGACAAGATTTCTCTACGCATTGCGATCATTATCACTTGGTTCGATGTCCCATTCTTTTGTTGTTGAAGGACGTAATAGGATGTCACTATTATACTCATTACATCAATTTTTTTACTTCAAAATTGTGAGTCAAAGATGACGGAAGTACATACGTAGCGTGCATGAGGTTATTCTGAATTAAACAACTCGTTTGTTCAATGAAAAAAAATCATACACAATAGTGTGCATGAAGTTGATTTTAGTTAAACTCATAGCATGTGGTCTTCCCTGGACCCTCGCCCTTTTTCCATCGACAATGAATGCTGTTTACAAATTTCCTCTGATGTGGGAGAAATTCACCTGTACACATGTACACTTTATTATCACTTCTATGATTGATAGGGGTAAATAAATATGACTGAAGCCACTGAAGGCACTGTTTATCTGTTGATCTGCTATAGAATCTATATTTACCGAAATAAATTTCAATGACAAAAAGTGGCTTATATGTGGAGTATATAGACCCCCATCTATGAAAGATGATAAATTCATAGAGGATTTCACAAACACTTTTGACAAAGCATCCTTAAATTATGAAAATGTTCTTGTGCTTGGTGACCTTAATTACAATATGCAGGACAGAGAAAAATCATCACCACTACAATCAGTATGTGACATATTTGATTATAGTAACTTAGTAAAAAAAGAGACTTGCTTCACTAAAAATGCATCACCTATCTTAATTGATGTTATACTTACCAACAAACCGAGTCACTGCCAAAATACTACAAACTTTAACTGCGAACTCAGTGATGTGCACAATATAGTATCAAACCAAATCAAAGGCAGGATACCAAAAATAAATAGAGACTATATTACTTATAGAAGCTATAAAAACTTTGATCATGAAAAGTATGTTGAAGATCTAGAAAAAATTGATTATGTAAATATAGGAAATGAATCAGATATAAACTCTACATATGAAATTTTTGAAAAATCTTATCTTGAAGTTGTAAATAAACATATCCCATTGAAGAAAAGAAAACCAGTTCAAACTCCAGCACCATTTATGAATAAAACCTTAAGAAAAGAAATTTACAAAAAGAGAATGCTCCACAATAATTTTTTGAAAAATAGATCAAAAGTAAACTGGGAAAATTATAGAAAGCAAAGAAATCATGTTAATAAAGTTAAAAAGAAATCTATCCAAAACTATTTTTTGAGAGATGTGTTGGAGGACCAAAATCATCTGATTTTTTGCCAACTATAAAGCCATTTTTGTCAAAGAAAGGCAGTAGTAGTAATAATCATATCACATTAAGTGAAAATGGTGAGATTATAAATGGTCCAGCAAAGGTATCTGAAGTTTTCAATGACTTTTTCATCAACGTAGCAAAAAATATTGGTAATACAAATGTTATTGTAAATAAAGAGCATCCTAGTGTATGTATGATCAAAGAAATAAAGCTGATTACTGATGATCTAAATTTTAAACCGGTAAGCTCTAATTTTGTTAGTAAGCAAATAAACAAATTGAATATTAAGAAAGCTACAGGTTACCATGGGATATCACCAAAAATACTGAAGCTATCTATGCCTTGTATTGTAGAACCAATTACATTTTTTATTAATAAGTGTATTGATGTATCAATTTTTTCAGATAAGCTCAAGACAGCACAGGTTAGACCGCTCTTCAAGAAGAAGAATATTTTAGAGAAAGGAAATTATCGCCCAGTAAGTGTTTTGCCAACGATATCAAAATTTGTTGAAAGAGCTATTTTTGACCAATTAACAGATTTTTTAAATTTTCATTTTCATCCATCATTATCAGCTTTTAGGAAAGGTTTCGGATGTCAAACTGCCTTACTAAAAATTATTGAAGACTGGAAAAAAGCTTTGGATGAAAACAAATATATAGCAGCTATCTTAATGGATTTATCAAAGGCTTTTGACTGTCTCCCACACGACCTCATTTTATTGAAACTTGAAGCATATGGTCTATCAGAAAAGTCTATAAATTTATTAAACAGCTATTTGTCTGGTAGAAAACAATGTGTAAAGGTAAAAAATATTTGTAGCTCTTTTGAAACAGTGTATAAAGGTGTGCCACAGGGCTCAATTTTGGGCCCCATTCTCTTTTTACATTTTTATTAATGACATCTTTTATTCTGTTGATTTTAGTACTATATATAATTATGCAGACGATAACACTTTATCTTATGCGTAATTTACTACAAAGTATACAATACAAAGCGGCAAAAATTATTTTACGTACAAAAATTAATATTCCTATAAGTGCTTTATTATTTAAGTTAGGATGGGAACCAATCAATGCTTTTTTAGATAGGCAGAGAATTTCTTATTTTTCAAGATTCTCTGAACTAAATTCAACAAGACTGTGCAAGCAAACATTTGATAAACTATTTAGTAAAAATATAAAGGAATGGCCTTATTTTGATTACATACGATCTTTATTTGAGTCGGTTGGTCTAGATCATTTTATAAATGGAAGTTTTAATAAAGGTACATTCTATACATTTTTTGGTGAATTTACACGAAGAAAAGAACTTGACAATATAGATACGAAGTCAAGCTTGCATTTGTACAAAACGTTTAATATCACAGGTAGAACCCAAAAATATTTAATCAATATAAATGATTTTCGCGGTTCAAGGCTCAAACTTCTAGCAAGGACCAACTGCTTGCCAGTAAACAGTACCTTATGTCGTATGCAAATTCGCACTAATCCTCAATGTACAATATGTACAAACAATTATGAAGAAAATGTGAATCACGTGCTACTTGAATGTGAAGCATATACTAATTTGAGAAATGAGTTAAACTCGGACATAACAACCCTATTTTGTGGACAAAACGTAGATGCTGACTTCACTGGATTGCCGCCACATGGAAAAATTATGTTTTTAATCGGTGATTTGGGATATCATTTCTCTAATTTTATAGGAGATGAAATTGATAAACTATGTAAGAGGTTTTTGTGCAATATTTTTATGCTAAGGTCCCAAATCGCCGAATGACTAAGTGACATAATATATATTTTACTATAATATATGTTTTATAATATATATTTTACTATAATTGTATGTTTTATAATATATATTTTACTATAATTGTATGTTTTATAATATATATTTTACTATAATTGTATGTTCTATAATATATATTTTACTATTATTGTATGTTATTATATTTGGGGGTTTTTTTCGATCTAAAAATGTTAAATGATAATTGTCAATAGGGTTTTTGTTTGATATTTTACTAAGAAAATATTTAGGTAAATTTTATGTGATCTGTGTTTGTAACATATTTGTCTACAATTCAGTTTGTGTTTTACATGTACTAAATACGATCTTAACAGAAAGAGAGACATTATAAACTGAAATTGTGTGACATTTCACTGTATATATTATTTTTAGTATGTACTGTATATAGTTTTATAATATGTAAGCATATCTTGGACGCAACCACTGCTACCCCGGTGGTGGTTGCCCCCGTTGTAAAGGGGTAGTTTTTCCAAATAAATATATATATATATATGCCGATTATGATCTAAAAAATGTTAATTCAAAATTAGAGAGTGACAGTCAAAAAATGCTGGATTGGTTTGCAAACAATTTAATGCAAGCTAATCCAGACAAATTCCAAGCTTTGGCAATAGGCAAGAAAACTTTTAAAGAACAGATTTGCTTTGATTTAAATGGTAGCAAGATAAAGTGTGAAGAACATGTTAAACTTCTTGGTGTTACAATAGATTATGAATTAAATTTTGATAAGCATATATCAGAAATTTGTAAAAAAAAACCTGCTTGTCAACTTAATGTTTTGAAAAGAATTGGTAGATATTTAAATAAGCTAGGTCGACTAACTATTTACTATTCATTTATATTATCCAACTTCAATTATTGTCCTGTAACATGGCATTTTTGCAGTGTGAAAAATACTAAGAAAATGGAAAAAAATCAAGAAAGGGCACTCAGGTTTATTTATAATGACTATGTTTTAAATTATGAAGAATTACTGGAAAAATCAAAAATGCCATCACTTAAAGTTAGAAGATTAAGAAGTATAGCAATTGAAACGTTTAAAATTATACATAAAGAAAGCCCTATTTATTTACATGATTTAGTAAATATTAAAAAACATAATTATTCCTTTAGATACGAAAACACAGCTGATGTACCATCTGTAAAAACAACAAGGTATGGTCTGAAATCATTCCGTTATTTTTCAACCAAACTATGGAATGAGCTACCAAACCCTATTAGATTAGAACAAAACTTAAATCAATTTTCAAAATTATTGAATACCTGGAATGGTGGCTCATGCCATTGTAGTGCTTGCGTGTAAACAGTTTGTCTTGTAATGCTTTGTGTACTTAGTGCTATATAGTTTTAATAGTTTTAATATTACCCTATCCTGATCTGCTATTATGTTCTTAGATTCAGTTCTGATTAATTCTATATGAAACTGTATTTATGTATGAATGAGTTTGCTTTTATGTATGTCTATGTATGCATGAGCTTATGTGTTATGCTTTTAGATTCAGTTCTGATAAATTTTATATGTAACTATATTTATGTATGCATGAGTTTGCTTTTATGTATGTCTATGTATACATGAGCTTATGCTTTTATGCTTTTAGACTCAGTTCTGATTAATTTTATATGCAACTGTGTTTTATGTATGCATGAGTTTGCTTTTATGTATGACTATGTATACATGAGCTTATGTTTTATACTAATGTCTATGCATGCATGTTTTTTGTTTAGTTTTTTTGCTTTGTGATGTAATGTGTGCTTGTAAAGTTATTTTATACTTGTATGTGCTTTTTATGTAATAGTCGATTCAAAAGCTCACTAAAGCTTATGCTATGTGTTATAGTTGTTTCGACTTTAAATAAAACTTATTTGATTTGATTTGATATTTTGACTTTAATAGTGCTTATTCGTTTTCAAGGGGGGGGGGGGGGGGGGGGGTTGCACGAACCCTTCGAACCCCCTCTGGCTACGGGTGTGTAAATTGTTGAAGGGACTATTCGTATGCTACTGCGAGTAATGGAATAAAATGGAAGAAAATACAGTTTCAAAATAGAAAAATAGTAGATACAGAAACAAAATAGATACCTCCAAACTTGTTATTTGTATACCGCATTCACAGTGTTTATACAGTGGAATAAGTCTAATCCGACACACCAAGGGACCAGAGAAATGTGTCGGATTGTACAGGATGTTGGAATACTCGGGTTTTATTTTAGTGAACAGAAATTTGCATAGATTTATCCAGAGCAGAAATTGTGTATGTTCAGGGGCGTAGCTAGCCTTTTTTGCAAGCAACCAAACCAAAATGGTGCGTTCTGAGGTGTTTTCATGGGTAAATTTAATACATAAGCAACACATTGATTTCATGATTTTGTTAGACAGATTTTACTTAGGGACCGACCATTTAACTTGCAAAGGGGGGGGGTTATGGTTTTTTGTTTCGTTCAGAAATTTGTTTACGGACAACACGAGAGTTAGAATATCTATTTTTTTTCCAGAATTTAACATTAGGTTATATGACAAAAACTCTGAATCAGATTATTATTTTTTTCCTCCACCAAAATCAGAATATTTTTTTCAGCAACATTGAGAATCAGAATACGATGACGGATGTAGCTCATACTAATGATACGGCCGTAACGTCATTTGAATGAAATTTGAAATGCCGTAATTTTTATGACATTGAATTTTCACAAAAAGCCACAACGAGACTCAGTTTGTTTTCCACTTTTTTTAAAATTTTATTATTCCTTATTTTTTTTTTTTTTTGCTCTTTATTTTTTTTTCAGCACGCCGATGTGCACGCAACTGCGTGTTGGCGTATAGGGAGCTACGCGCCTGATGTTTGATTAAGTAGGATGGTTTAGATAATTAGAACTACAATGTAAACGGATGTTTATACAGAGGAAAACTACAATGTAAAAGGATGTCTATACCAAAGAAAATCCATTTAATATTCAATTGATATCACAATTAATATATTAAGAACAATTTCATGATATATAGATTACAATTGCCGCCATGTACTTTACAAAGAATGTGAAATGAATTTGCATAAGTGTTAAATGACGTCTTTTCCAATCCTTTGAATGCATGTTTATATATTATGTATATGACTTCTTTTCTCAATACAATAACGTCTTCACGGAAGAGCGAAAACAGTCAAATGTAAAATTTTAATTATTATATGCTTGAAAATTGACTTTTATCCATTATTAATGATCCTCAATCATCTACCACTCAATAACTTCAAATCATAATTTATTTATGTACACAAGCCTGTCAATTTCTTTTTTCTTAACAACAATATGATATTTTTTCTTAATTAAAAATGCTTGTTACATTCTTACTTCAAAAGCCCAAGCTACTTATGAAGTATTCCATATATAATTGCAATCATTTCAAATAATATAATTGATAAAAATATGTCAGTCAATTTCTTAATGGTTTATATTTCATGATACACATGAAAGGAGAGTAATTTATTAATTAGAAGATAAAAGAGTCAGATACGACATAATTAAATAAAAATAAATAATAACAATGGGATTGGAATACGATGGACGTCAGAACTGACAGGTTTCAGGAATACCGGATTTTTTTTATCAAGGAGAGAATTGTGTGGGATGTCAAGCGAGGTAGGAAAACTCATATGTCAGATTGCACAAGTTCCACTGTAATTATCTTTTTTGACACTCACTTCCGTTGTCAATAATTATTTTTTTTTGGACACTCACTACCGTTGTCATTAATTATTTTTCTTTGGACACTCACTACCGTTGTCATTAATTATGTTTTTTGGACACTCACTTCCGTTGTCATTAATTATTTCTCTTTGGACACTCACTACCGTTGTCATTAATTATTTCTCTTTGGACTCTCACTACCGTTGTCATTAATTATGTTTTTTGGACACTCACTACCGTTGTCATTAATTATTTTTTTTGGACACTCACTACCGTTGTCATTAATTATTTTTTTGGACACTCACTACCGTTGTCATTGATTATGTTTTTTGGACACTCACTACCGTTGTCATTAATTATGTTTTTTGGACACTCACTACCGTTGTCATTAATTATGTTTTTTGGACACTCACTACCGTTGTCATTAATTATGTTTTTTGGACACTCACTATCGTTGTCATTAATTATGTTTGTTGGACACTCACTACCGTTGTCATTAATTTTGTTTTTGGACACTCACTACCGTTGTGATTAAAAAAAAATTTGGACACTCACTACCGTTGTCATTATTTAAATATGTCTGCATATGATGTTCCTAATGTCCTCAATGTGATTCTGAATTGTTCCCCCGATATCTCCTAATCGAGAAATATATTGTTGATGTTTTGTACACGACTTGTGCAGTTGTCTCGAATGTGGAGGAAAAGTGGTATGACTGGTGGATAACAATAGGATTGATGCACGCGATCGTCAAAAAAAAAAGAAAAAGAAAAAAAAGCACTTTGTTTTTAATCACCTAACAGTTTGCCTCCAAATAGGATATTTCAAAATATAAGACAATTAACAATAATTGTTTTGGTTTATGTTCTTTCACGGTTTTTACAACGGATTCTCCACTATTATCTGTTGTTAATCTGCAGTCGCATAGATTCGTCTATTCTATGGAATCCCACCTTGCAATAGGAAAAATGGTGTATGGTATCCCAGAGAAATATCAAGCGTCCAATTAGAGCCTTCGTTATTCACGCCATGGCATAGCTGAAGTTGGCGTTAAACATCAATCAATCAATCTTTAACAGTGATTAACTTTCTGTCAAGTTATCCTGGTTTGGGGCCAAAAACTAGCTCAACCCTGCCACTTTGTATTGAAGGGCATGTATTAATCCAGGAAAGTGAGCAGTCATGTATTTGTTTGTTAGAGGTATCAATTTCGCCTCTTTCTACGATTTTCTTTAGATTTTTGAACTGTTCCGACAGTGTGGCATTTTTTTTCGTTTTTTGTTTTATTAGTTTTGTCATACCTTTTTAACTTACTGAACCCGAGAAAATCTCCCGATCTTTTGTATTAATATACATTATAAAAATCTAACAATCATTTGTTGTATTAATCGTTTGTCCTATCAAAAGTATGTTTTTTTCTGTGCAATAATTTATATTCAATCATATATTCAATGAGTATTAGTTTTGTCTAATACCTCTTTAACTTGCAAAACCCGTGAAAATTATCGGTTCTTTTGTACCAGATTGTTTATAATTATGAATTCTATTGTTATCTAGACATTTAAAAGATTTAAGTTATCTCCCTTTGAGTACTAACCGTCAGTGTTATATTATAGTAAATCACATGACCATTTAACTTCCTCATTCACAGTTTTTTCCTGATTTGGTGACATTACATCAAAGACATTATTGGCAGCTATTTTCAGGTATTTTAAATTGTTATTATATTGTTATGTCACACATTAATTACAATTAGTTTAGTTTATCAAGTTAAATGCTGGGTCAACCCTCAATGGACTGAATTATGTATACAATGTGTGTACATGCATGTACTTCGGCCTGTTTACACACAACTACAGGAACATAGTACATTTACATAAACACGCAGGTGCTTACACATCCCTGTGTCACCCCCCTTCCCATATACACGCACAAAAATGAAGTTCGTTACTGCAATCGGAAGACAAATATAGTCTTAATAAATTGGTTTGAATGTAATCAAATGGCAACAAATTCAACTTGAAGCTCTGACTGTAAGTAAGACAACCATGGATCTAAACATAACTCCTAGCTTTAAATTCTAGATATTAAATTAATTGAGAAAAAGAAGTAAAACTGTTGCATGTCACGATTTAAGAGTCATATCTCAGATATGTTCAAAAAAGAATCTAGGCAATTAAATGTGCTACAAATATTTTATAAATACTTAAACAGACTATCAGAATTAAAAGTCTATCACTCTGTCTTTCCTTTTAATTCCCCCCCCCCCTTTCCCCCCTTAATCATGGCAAATTTGCAGTGAAAGCAACACCTAATAAAAATACATTGATATAAGAAGACCATAATAGTTCATACGACGATCTGCTAGTAAAGTCAAAACTTGCATTCCTCAATTTAAGAAGATTAAGAACAATGACTATTGAGGTGCATAGAATAATAAATACAATCCCTCATATTTTAATACATTAATTATTCTTTCAGGTAATCAAAAGCTAGAAGAAATTCTATCAGTTTAAACTACAAGGTATGTACTCAGATCTTTTTAGATTTTTCGCTTCTCAGCTTTGTAGCGAGGAGCTGCTAAACCACTTTCATTTCCAAACACCATTCAGCCATTTCAAAAATTTAATAAAGGACTGGGAGCAATAAGGGCCAAAATCGGCCCCACCTCAGATGTCGATAAAATTTTCTCCAAAATGTATTCACAATATGTGCTTTTCAGAAATAAATACACTTAGTTAATATGTGTATCTAATTCCTCACAGCAGATCGACAAATTCAGGTAATGAAAAGCAGTGAACGTCATTTTTTTCAATTATACAGAACGTACGTAGCATTGTATTATAATGTATATCTTTAAAAAATTTAATAAACTGGAATGGCAGCTCGTGTAACTCCAATGTGTGTGCATGAATTTGGTTTTGTTTTATGTGTTTATTTTAAGCATAATTAATGTTGACTGCAATTGTTAGTTGTGTAGTAGTTTGGTTTTGTATGTGTTCATTGTTTTATTATCATGTTGCTAAATGCCTTTTATGTGTGTGTCGGTGTGTGTGGGGGATGAGTTGCGTGTAGAAACGGTTTGATGAAATAAGGTCAAAAATTCAAAAAACCGTTTGATCAAACTTCCGAATCTTTACATGGTAGGTAACAATTAGAGAGAAACGACATTGTTACTAATGAACATGAGAGATTATTTAACGTTCCGATTTAACTAAAGGAAAAGCGATATTATTACTGTTCTAAATTTCACAGTCACAGTAGGGTCTTTAACATTAGCAAAACTCATACCATAAACTGAGTATTAAACAGACCCTATCCTGACATTGAGTGTTATTCTTTACTTCTGTAGATAAACGTTACATCTGGACAATCTTTGTCGTGTTGATGTTACTTTGTTTATATAGTTTAAAATCACAGATGTGGAGCTATCAACAAGGGAACAAAACACGAGTGAAGGAATCTTACAAATACCGTCATCATTGTGTCCAATATCACATGACGTGATTACAAATACAGACAACAATACAATCAGGGTGCTCCCAACATGTAAATAGTCAGACAACTAGACAGTTTAATATGGTTTGAAGTGGGTTAACTAATTGGAATGGCTTGTATACACATGTAGATTATAAGTTGAAGGAGTGTAAATATTAAGCACCCTGTCAAGCACAATACGTCCACAGCAGTATTAATATTAAGCAAGGGGAAATGTCGTACCAATTCCACGCACGAAAGTGGTTGTAAGAGAAGAAATAGTCTACAGGAAATATGAAAAAAACTTCTTCAAAATCGTCGCTGTAATATGTAAAAACACATATTGTAATCAGCAATCATGAAAAGCGTTTAAACTGTACACTAAAAAAGCCACGATTAGATCATACACGTCACCCTAAGCCACGATTAGATAATACACGTCACCCTAAGCCACGATTAGATAATACACGTCACCCTAAGCCACGATTAGATAATACACGTCACCCTAAGCCACAATTAGATCACACACGTCACCCTAAGCCACGATTAGATCATACACGTCACCCTAAGCAACTTACCTGGTAACTTACATCTAAACCACACATAAATGTCAATACATTATAAGTATACCTGGTAACTTACATCCAAACCACACAGACACACAACATGTTGTATATGGTATACTAAATATATTTAATCATATTCTTCTTGTAATAAGATATATTCAGAATAATTTTGTGTTAAGATGTCTATATTGTTTACTGTATTCAATGGTAGCTTTACTTTTTAATCTCTTATCAATGATACGGCCTTTTTTTTTGTCTTACACATGATATGTTCTCATAATTACCTTTACTAGTCAGAATGATTGTGTGTAAGCTCTGCTGTAGCAAGAGATAACGGTTACAAAATAAAGTTTTCCAGTATTAAGATGTGTATATATATATATCTGATTTAGACATATAATTTAAAACTATTGGTGAACAAGTAAAACAAAGGAACTAACCAGAATAAACAGAACATCGTCTAATGTTACCTATGTGTGAGGGAGGAGAGCCTTAGTTTGTCTGAAGAAGGAGAACATTAGTTTGTCTGAGGGAGGAGAACCTTAGTTTGTCTGAGGGAGGAGAACCTTAGTTTGTCTGAGGGAGGATAACCTTAGTTTGTCTGAGGGAGGAGAACCTTAGTTTGTCTGAGGGAGGAGAGCCTTAGTTTGACTGAGGGAGGAGAACCTTAGTTTGTCTGAGGGAGGAGAACCTTAGTTTGTCTGAGGGAGGATAACCTTAGTTTGTCTGAGGGAGGAGAGATTTAGTTTGTCTGAGGAAGGATAACCTTAGTTTGTCTGAGGGAGGAGAACCTTAGTTTGTGTGAGGGAGGAGAACCTTAGTTTGTCTGAGGGAGGAGAGCCTTAGATTGTCTTAGGGAGGAGAACCTTAGTTTGTCTGAGGGAGGAGGACCTTAGTTTGTCTGAGGGAGGATAACCTTAGTTTGTCTGAGGGAGGAGAACCTTAGTTTGTGTGAGGGAGGGGAGCCTTAGTTTGTCTGAGGGAGGAGAACCTTAGTTTGTGTGAGGGAGGATAACCTTAGTTTGTCTGAGGGAGGAGAGCCTTAGTTTGTCTGAGGAAGGATAACCTTAGTTTGTCTGAGGGAGGGGAACCTTAGTTTGTGTGAGGGAGGAGAACCTTAGTTTGTCTGAGGGAGGAGAGCCTTAGTTTGTCTGAGGGAGGAGAACCTTAGTTTGTCTGAGGGAGGAGGACCTTAGTTTGTGTGAGGGAGGATAACCTTAGTTTGTCTGAGGTAGGAGAACCTTAGTTTGTGTGAGGGAGGAGAGCCTTAGTTTGTCTGAGGGAGGAGAACCTTAGTTTGTCTGAGGGAGGAGAACCTTAGTTTGTCTGAGGGAGGAGGACCTTAGTTTGTGTGAGGGAGGATAATCTTAGTTTGTCTGAGGTAGGAGAACCTTAGTTTGTGTGAGGGAGGAGAGCCTTAGTTTGTCTGAGGGAGGAGAACCTTAGTTTGTCTGAGGGAGGAGAACCTTAGTTTGTCTGAGGGAGGATAACCTTAGTTTGTCTGAGGGAGGATAACCTTAGTTTGTGTGAGGGAGGAGAACCTTAGTTTGTCTGCGGGAGGAGAACCTTAATTTGTCTGAGGGAGGAGAACCTTAGTTTGTCTGCGGGAGGAGAACCTTAGTTTGTCTGAGAGAGGATAACCTTAGTTTGTCTGAGTGAGGATAACCTTAGCTTGTGTGAGGGAGGAGAACCTTAGTTTGTCTGAGGGAGGAGAACCTTAGTTTGTCTGCGGGAGGAGAACCTTAGTTTGTCTGAGGGAGGAGAACCTTAGTTTGTCTGAGGGAGGAGAACCTTAGTTTGTCTGAGGGAGGAGAGCCTTAGTTTGTCTGAGGGAGGAGAACCTTAGTTTGTCTGAGGGAGGAGAACCTTAGTTTGTGTGAGGGAGGATAACCTTAGTTTGTCTGAGGTAGGAGAACCTTAGTTAGTGTGAGGGAGGAGAGCCTTAGTTTGTCTGAGGGAGGAGAACCTTAGTTTGTCTGAGGGAGGAGAACCTTAGTTTGTCTGAGGGGGGATAACCTTAGTTTGTCTGAGGGAGGAGAACCTTAGTTTGTCTGAGGGAGGATAACCTTAGTTTGTCTGCGGGAGGAGAACCTTAATTTGTCTGAGGGAGGAGAACCTTAGTTTGTCTGCGGGAGGAGAACCTTAGTTTGTCTGAGAGAGGATAACCTTAGTTTGTCTGAGTGAGGATAACCTTAGCTTGTGTGAGGGAGGAGAACCTTAGTTTGTCTGAGGGAGGAGAACCTTAGTTTGTCTGCGGGAGGAGAACCTTAGTTTGTCTGAGGGAGGAGAACCTTAGTTTGTCTGAGGGAGGAGAACCTTAGTTTGTGTGAGGGAGGAGAACCTTAGTTTGTGTGAGGGAGGAGAACCTTAGTTTTTCTGAGGGAGAAGAACCTTAGTTTGTGTGAGGGAGGAGAACCTTAGTTTGTCTGAGGGAGAAGAACCTTAGTTTGTGTGAGGGAGGAGAACCTTAATTTGTCTGAGGGGAAGAACCTTAGTTTGTGTGAGGGAGGAGAACCTTAGTTTGTCTGAGGGAGGAGAACCTTAGTTTGTGTGAGGGAGGAGAACCTTAGTTTGTCTGAGGGAGAAGAACCTTAATTTGTCTGAGGGAGGAGAACCTTAGTTTGTCTGAGGGAGGAGAACCTTAGTTTGTCTGAGGGAGGAGAACCTTAGTTTGTCTGAGGGAGGGGAACCTTAGTTTATCTGAGGGAGGAGAACCTTAGTTTCTTTGAGGGAGGAGAACCTTAATTTGTCTGAGGGAGGAGAACCTTAGTTTTTCTGAGGGAGGAGAACCTTAGTTTGTCTTAAGGAGGAGAACCTTAGTATCTCTGAGGGAAGAGAACCTTAGTTTCTCTGAGGGAGGAGAACCTTAGTTTGTCTGAGGGAGGAGAACCTTAGTTTGTCTGAGGGAGGAGAACCTTAGTTTCTATAATAAATTAATTATTTAAGAACAGTAAATTTCAATAATAATATATCCTAAATTTAGGAGTCATATCTCAAATATTTCCAAAAAAGAATCAAAGCAATTAAATGTTCTAAATATATTAGATAAATACTTAAACAGACTATACAAATTAACAGTCTATCACTCTATCTTTCTTTTAATTCCCCCCCCCCCTTTTCCCTCAATCATGGTATTTTTGCAGTGAAAGCAACATCTAATAAATGAAGACCATAATAGTTCATACGACGATCTGTTAGTAAAATCAAAACTTCCATTCCTCAAAATAAGAAGATCAACAACAATGGCTATTGGGGGAGATAGAATAATAAATAAAATCCCTCATATTTACATTAATTGTTCTTTTAGGTAATCAAAATTTAACAGAAATTCCATCAGCTAAAACAACAAGGTATGTACTATGATCTTTTTAGATTTTTCGCTTCTCACCTTTGCAACGAGCTGCCAAGCCACTTTCAGCTTCAAACATCATTCAACCACATCAAAAATATAATAAATTCATGGACTGGCAGCTCGTGTAACTGCAATGTGTGCAATGTGTGTGCATCAATTTGGTATTTGTTTATGTATTATTTTAAGCATGCATGAATTTGGCTTGTATATTTAGTAGTTAGTGCTTTGGTTTTTTATGTGTGCATTATTCTATTATCATTTTTCTAAAAGCATAGTGTGTGTGTTTGTGTGCACCCTACCTTCTAATATAACATTTCAGATATACAAACACAGATTGGTTTTTAGCTCACCTGGCCTTTAGGCCACGTGAGATATTGCCATCTCTTTTCGTCCGTCGTCTGTCGTTCGTCGTCCGTTCGTCAAAATTTTACATTTTAATCTTCTCCTCAGAAAACACTGGGCCAATTGCAACCAAACTTTAGTGGAATGGTCCATGGATGGCCCCCTTCCAAAACTGTGTCCGGTGATCCCAACTTCCAACCAAGATGGCCGTCAAGATAAAAATAGAAAAAAGGGGGGATGAAAATTTAATTGTCCATTGCTGCTTTAGTATAAGTCAAAATGAGCTCAAATTTTAACTGCAGCTACATGGCAAGGAGTAGTTTAACATATATTCCGTTTTTAGCTCACCTGGCCTCCGACCAAGATGGCCGCCACAACAGAACTTAATTTAACATAGGACCCTATGGGAAATTCCCATAAGAATCTTCTTGTCTGAAACCATTTGCTCAATAAGAACTAAATGTTGATGAAATAGTCATTGGATGGTTCTCTTCCAAAAATGTGTCCGGTGATTCGGCCCTCTGACCAAGATGGCTGCACAGCTGAACTTAGCTTAACATAGAACCCTATGGGACATTCACATAAAAACCATCTTGTCTGGAACCAGTAGCTCAATTAGAACCACACTTTGATGGAATAGTCATTGGATGGTCCTTTTCCAAAATTGTGTCCGGCAGTTGCGCTCTCTTACCAAGATGGCCACCACAGTGCAGTTGCGTTGTTATTGAAAGCAGCTTTGATCCAGGTGAGCGATTACAGGCTCCTGGGAGCCTCTGGTCTTTTACTGTCTTTGCATCTCTTCTTCTAAGTTCGTCTGTAATTTGTTGTTCACTTCATGGTTTTGGTTAAAACAGGTAAATTTAATTAATCCTGTAGATACCTCACTAATAATAATAATAATAATAATAATAATTAGTTAAATGAAATATGGATTAGAAACAAGTTGAACAAACTTATGAAGTTTTCTCCAAATTACAATTTGTTACATTAAATAAGTACATGAAAGGCTAGTTAATACTATTTTATATATATATACGTCTGAAAATTAAACCAAACAGTGTTAGAATTAGATTTTTGAGCTGTCAAATTTGTGTTCTTCCCTCGACGGGATTTGAACTCACACCAATGATACACTGCAGCACCAATCGCTTTGACTTATGACCAGCGCCCTAGACCACTCGACCACATCATGGAGCGACTAACGTTACCTATGTCTGAGGAAAAACAATGAGGCTAAACAGGATAACTAAACTCAGCTAAGGTTACCTATGTCGGAGGGAGATACACATTAGTTTTTATGATAAATTAATTAATTTAAGAACAGTAAATTTCAATAATAATATAGCGATTGTTTTCCGACTACTGGAAAATAATACCACCAGGGACTTGCAACACATGCCAACATGGACTAATAATCTACCATACGAGGTATCAGCCCAGTGTACGATTTGTATCTGTCAGGGACTAATAGTCTATCATACGAGGTATCGACCCAGTGCACGACTTCTATCTGTCAGGGACTAATAGTCTATCATACGAGGTATCGGCCCAGTGCACGACTTGTATCTGTCAGGGACTAATAGTCTATCATACGAGGTATCGGCCCAGTACAAGACTTGTATCTGTCAGGAACTAATAGTCTATCATACAATGTATCAACCCAGAGTACGACTTGTATCTGTCAGGGACTAATAGCCTACCATACGAGGTATCGACCCAGTGCACGACTTGTATACGTCAGGGACTAATAGTCTATCATACGAGGTATCGGCCCAGTACACGACTTGTATCTGTCAGGGACTAATAGTCTATCATACGAGGTATCGACCCAGTACACGACTTGTATCTGTCAGAGACTAATAGTCTATCATATGAGGTATGGACCCAGTGCACGACTTCTATCTGTCAGGGACTAATAGTCTATCATACGAGGTATCGACCCAGTGCACGACTTCTATCTGTCAGGGACTAATAGTCTATCATACGAGGTATCGGCCCAGTGCACGACTTGTATCTGTCTGGGACTAATAGTCTATCATACGAGGTATCGGCCCAGTACAAGACTTGTATCTGTCAGGAACTAATAGTCTATCATACGAGGTATCAACCCAGAGTACGACTTGTATCTGTCAGGGACTAATAGCCTACCATACGAGGTATCGACCCAGTGCACGACTTGTATCCGTCAGGGACTAATAGTCTATCATACGAGGTATCGGCCCAGTACACGACTTGTATCTGTCAGGGACTAATAGTCTATCATACGAGGTATCGACCCAGTACACGACTTGTATCTGTCAGAGACTAATAGTCTATCATATGAGGTATGGACCCAGTGGACGACTTCTATCTGTCAGGGACTAATAGTCTATCATACGAGGTATCTGTCCAGTGCACGACTTGTATCTGTCAGGGACTAATAGTCTATCATACGAGGTATCGACCCAGTACAAGACTTGTATCTGTCAGGGACTAATAGTCTATCATACGAGGTATCAACCGAGAGTACGACTTGTATCTGTCAGGGACTAATAGCCTACCATACGATGTATCGACCCAGTGCACGACTTCTATCCGTCAGGGACTAATAGCCTACCATACGAGGTATCGACCCAGTGCACGACTTGTATCCGTCAGGGACTAATAGTCTATCATACGAGGTATCGGCCCAGTACACGACTTGTATCTGTCAGAGACTAATAGTCTATCATACGAGGTATCAACCGATTACACCACTTGTATCTGTCAGGGACTAATATTCTATCATACGAGGTATCAGCCCAGTGTACGACTTGTATCTGTCAGGGACTAATAGTCTATCATACGAGGTATCAACCCAGAGTATTTGTATCTGTCAGGGACTAATAGTCTACGATACGAGGTATCGACCCAGTACACGACTTGTATCTGTCAGGGACTAATAGTCTATCATAGGAGGTATCGACCCAGTACACGACTTGTATCTGTCAGGGACTAATAGTCTATCATGCGAGGTATTGACCCAGTGCACGACTTGTATCTGTCAGAGACTAATAGTCTATCATACGAGGTATCGACCCAGTACACGACTTGTATCTGTCAGGGACTATTAGTCTACCATACGAGGTATCGACACAGTACACGACTTGTATCAGGAATAACCTTCATTCGATACCCTTAAAGTCAAGTGATTGCATCTTCAAGATAAACATTTTAACAGATTTCTTGATATTAATACCTCGTCTAGTTATGAACTGATCTATTGTATGTTTTACCTGGTATAATAATAGATTACACGTTGTATAAATATAATATATACCTACATTGTAGTAAAATATATAACTTATTTGTACGAGCTTTAGAAACAGATAGAAACGCGATTACAAATTAGTTTTAAATTTTTCAACAATGTATGTATATTCTTTTTTATCCTGCAATGTCATAAAGTTCAAATACAACTACAGAATTGTTTTAAAAGAACAGAAATAAGCGTCGTTCTAATCGTCTTATTAGTACTTAAAACCACACAATGAGAGGATAATAGATAACATATGTACACAATCAAGTGGCGACAGCTTGTAACTGAAATAACCTTTTTTTCTTTTGATAATTCTTATGAATTAGTCAGCTTTAAATATGTTTGTAGAAAACCATCATCTATTATCTAGAATTGATATTTTACCATGGTCAATTACGTAGTCATTAAAACTTTGTTGAATCTAAATATTGATAGACAAGTCTTATATCATGGTACAACATGGAGGTCAGAATCAAATGTTAATCATTTTATTTATGCTATAAAACATATGTATCATGTGTCTTACTCATGAGCTTATTTAAACTAAGTTATCCTTCGGATTCGTTGGTCTAAATAAGTCCATTCGTAAGACCCTTGGTACATATAATACATATACCACGGTCTTTTTGAATTAGCTTATTTAAACAAACTCATCCTTGGGATTCGTTAATCAAATTAAACTGTTTATATAATGAAACACAACTTTGGTAACTGGATTCCATTGATATGCCCTTAAGAACTTGATATCAAAGAAATAAGTTAAACAACTTCCTCTGTCTCATTACTTGACATTTATCTCAACTTTGACACCAATGGTCAGCTTTCTACCAGACTCTGTGACAAAGAGGCTATTTTCAATGATGAAATTATAAATTGTTCATACCTTGAGTCTATTAACTATCTTTAATAGAACTATTATACATATGACAACTTCTGAGTCATTAAGATTAGATGTATTATGTATTATGACCAAGATTAGAACATTCTATAGTAAGGAGGTTCGCTAGGTTATATCTGAGGGTTGGAATTTAATCACAGGTGAAAAACGCTAGCTTACCGCATCATTTAGAGGGAAGGTTTAGGCTATAAAAACTAGTTTAACCCCGCCACTTTTACCAGAGTGCATGTACCAAGCTATGAATGTAAACGGCCATGTATATGTGTATTGGAGGTATCGATTTTTCCTCTTTCTACTGTTTTTCGACTGGATTTTGGAATTGTTCAGACAGTGTGGTATTCTAATGTTTGCCTTTTTGTGATCTTTCCAACGTGTGGCATTTGTTTTTTTGTTTTTTTCCATTTTATGATTGTTATTGTTATGTGAACTTTAAAATTCCATTCAAAACGTTAACATTATCTCAAATTCATAATCTATATTTAACTTTGATATCAACGTTTTTATTATTGATTACATTAAGACACCCATACTGTCATTCTTCATTTCAATAACAACCAGACAATTTATATATATTGTAAATTGTTGACCTTGACAAATCTGAAATGTCATCGTGAATATTGATTGTCAATAAAAGAACAGAGATGAAATATGATAAAGTAGATACATGTTGTCAGAATATAAATGTTGTTGATATTATTAGCGGAAGTTCATAAATTATAAAATATGAAAATAAAAATAATATACACCTTCAAAATATGCGAAATTTTTCTCTTAATGAAAAACTGACAATGATATGAATCCCATCAATATATGAACAAATTAAAAAAATATGCTTAGAGGAAAATATATTGTAAAAGGGTCCACATTTTTTCAAATGCTAAAATGGTTTTGCTAACATTTAAAAAAACAAAATAAATAAAATGTAACTCACAATGACGATTTTGTAAATAAAAGAAATAAAACACACTGCATTAAAATTTGATTTAAAAAGGTTTAAAATTTTTAATCCAATTTTTGTCCCCTTTTATGTCAAAAAAGTAATGCATTTTTCTTTAGAAATTAATGTTTTTAATCAAATTCATTAAAAAAAACCCTCATCACAATCAGAAGAACAATACACCCCATATACAACAAAAAAAAAACAGCAATACACCATGGGGCCTCCTATTTGCATACGGACACGACTACATGTCCACCAAGGTCGTTTAGGCCGTCATCGTGTACTAGTTGGATTTACAAATAAGTGTGCAATCAGTGTCTATCACCATTAACGTTGTATATTGTTTGCTTTAAGAGTTTGCATAGAAATAAAATGGAGTGTAGCCACTTTAAATTGTTATTTTAATACAACTAATTTATTACAGGATATCAACACAATGTCCAGTTCTCCAGCTGTCTGTGGTTTATGCGATATCCGCCATATGTGTAAGCAATCAGAAATATGGTGTTCCGAATGTGACGAAGGTCTATGCATAGACTGTGCAGAACAACACAGTCTATCGAAAGCTTCCCGAAACCATAAAACCATACCAATATCTGAATACCGTAAGTTACCGTCGAATGTTTTGAAAATTAGAGAATTTTGTAACGAGCACGATGAACGGTTCCAAATATACTGTCAGAAACATGCTTGTCCGTGCTGCAGGATTTGCATTGTAGAAAGTCATAATGAATGTAAGGATATAACTGTTCTTGAAGATGTAGTTCAGGGCGTGAAGTCGTCACATATGTTCACAGAAATCGAATCATTGATTGATGAAATGATTGAAAATGTTGGTAAAATTAGAAAAAACAGGGAGACCAACTCAGTTGCCGTTACAGAGCAGAAACAAATAATTGAGGGTGAAATAAGAGAACTGAGAACAAAAGTCAACAACCATCTTGACAAGTTACAAGAAAATTTGTTGAAGGAATTGACCGAAGCAGAAACAACAATAACCGAGAAAACATGTGAACTGATGGCCTCTTTAGACGAGAGAGAGAAAGAAATAACTGAATACCAGACAAACGTAATCAACATAAAACAGTATGCATCAGACCTACAGACATTTCTGGCCATGAAGCAAATAAAGAATGACGTAGAAACACACGACACATCTTTACATGCCCTATTCAGCAGCGACAGTCTAAATCAAACCAAACTCTCATGTCAGATAGACACAACTTTGAAGAATATAGCAACCAGTATTGACCGGTTTGGAGAAATAGTTGCTGAATCAAAGCCTTGTGAGTTGACCTTTGTTAGAAAAAAAGATAAACAAGCCCAGATGATTGTAGCTGACCCGCCACCTATGTCAGTTGACGATATACAGCTGAATCTGAAACAAAAGATAAACAACAAGGGAACATTTATGAGAGGATGTTGTTTACTGACAGATGGTAGAATGGTATTGTCCTCTTGGGATAACGATATTGTAAGATTTATCAATAAAGATGGAGTAGAACTATTCCAGATAGGTAAAGATAAAACAGGATTCGATAAATATGATACAGTTTATATCAAAGATAACAATAGCGTTGCTGTATCTTCTGGAGGTGGAGCTAACAGATGTATAACTATAATAGACATAGAAAAAAAGGAAATCATGTCAACTATCTCCATGGATACTACGATTCATAGCATGGCTGTTAGAGGTAGATTAATATATTACTGTGCGGGGGATAAAGGATTAAAGATGATAAATTTAAGTGATAAATCTGTAAGTGATGTCATCAACAGTAAGATGTCTGGCCTTGATTACGTAGCTACATCTAGAGACGAACTTTACTACACAACCTTTAGCACACATACCGTGACATGTTGTGATTTACATGGTACAGCACAATGGGAATTCAATAATCAACGTGTTCTACAACATCCATGTGGTATCTCCGTAGACAATGAAGGAAACGTGTATGTCGTCGGTTATAGTTCTAACAACGTCGTGGTTATCTCCTCTTATGGACAACGTCATAGACAACTATTGTCTAAGAAGGATGGTCTGGTGAGACCAGTTGTACTTGATTATAACAGATCTACCAATAAGTTATTAGTTGTAAACGAGTGTGATACTGCTTTACTGTTTGATGTTACAAGCCTACAGCAGACAAATATCAAAACATAGACAACATTTTATAGAATGACTTGTAAAGAAATCAATGTGATTTATTTAAATAATTAATCCATCATCAAATCCCCTTCATGTAATTCATACGTCAATTACCATAGGAGTAGTATGTGGTGTTTAACACCACTTTCAGCAACATCATTTATTATGATAAACATCAAAAATACCAGTTTTAATTAAATACACCAGGCGACCGTTTCACTAAAGTGATCGTAAATCGTAAGTCTAAGATCACTCTTACGAAAAAAAAGAAAAACAAACAACAAAAAACTCTAACCATTTCCTTACGTGTACGTATACGTGCGTTTCACTAAGCTAGTCCTAATTTTAAAATGAACGATTGACAAGCAACATCTCCTATAACGGAGGTAGAAAAGATATCGTATCATTTATAGTATATCTCGGAAACTGATTATATTAAAGTTCACATTGGTTTAATTAACATTTTTAAATTATTTAATGGGAAGACAGTGAAATTTTTATTTTCAATTTGATTTGGTACACCAGTTTGATCCGGTTTTGCTAAGGGTGGTCGTACTTGAGAAAATTTCTCAATAATTAGCAAGTTTTCCTTTCCTTCGTTATATCTATGCAAATTTATTTGTTAAAAGTTTGTTATATTACATGGAATATTTGGCTGTTAGTATTTATATTGGAAGTTTTACTGTGACTTGTTTAAAAAAAAAACATCTCCCACATCTTACTTTATGTTGATGCATATATTTAAATGAGGAAACGATAGGCGGACTATGTTGCCAAATAAAATTGTTATTTTTATAATATTGATATTGTTTGATATTGAATTTATTATTTCTGGCAATAAAAGTTATACCTATTGACTTGTTTTCATTTCAATTCTTCATAATAAAAGAAAAATCCTTCACATTTTATATCCAACTAACGTTAATTCTTAAATATATTTGCATTAAGGAATTTTGAAAAATAAATCAATCAAAGCTATTAGAAAAAAATGAATTTGTTAAGAGTAAAATGTTACCAAACTTATTTCATAGAAGACTATTTTTTTGATAAATGATATGCTATATGTACCCGATATCGTTCCTATGATATAGTGGGATTTCTTTGAAGAAAAAACATTATGTCTATAAAGTTTGTCTAAAAATATTGTATTTTGCTCTGTGTGAAAACAAAATTAAGTCTGAAAACACCAACAAAAGCAAAATTGTGTTCAAAAATATATATTCAATAAAAAACGATCAGAAGAATCTTCAAGAAATGTATGCGGTGCAGATCTAGAAGATAACCTTGGAAAAGAAGAACTTCATTTAAGGAAAATAAAAAGAAATGATGTTTGAGATTATTATAGTAGCAATTATGAAATTATGTTTATTCAACTCTAGTGATAATAAAGACAAACTATTTGCAAATATACATTTTTATGAAAAAACAAGAAGCAACATAAACATTCAAGATACTTGAACATGTTGAAACTAAACATAGCATAAAACTGCACGAATATATGAACACTACCAAGGAAAAAAAGTAAGAATTGTGACTAGAACATAAAAAGTCTCTTTTTTAGTTACAGAGTGAGTGAGTGATGGCATTTTAACGCCACTTTAGCAATTTTTCAGCTATACCATGTCGAGAACAAGTTAATTTTCAATGAGATAATGATGAGGTTCGCTTTGTTCTAGAACAACACGCTGTGTTGGATTTTTACAGTGCTAGCTCACTGAAACAACAGTGTGTGGGTAGGCATGTCGCTCCACTCGGACACATTATTCTGATTCTGAGCCAACCAGTCTGTGCTCGTTCTCCTTAATGTTGTGTGCTTAGCTGAGAAGCAACAAATACCAATTGTATTGTCTTTGGTATGGCCCGACCGGGGCTCGAACTCACTATCTACTGCACTCGAGCCGAGCATGCCAACTATTACGCCACCGATGCGGTATTTGTAGTTACAGAAAAGCTCATTAAGTTTAGAAAATTTGTTTTTAACCAACACACGGTATTGGGGGTAAATAAATGTTCTTGTTGATCTGAATGATGTATGTAGACTTCTCATCTCTTTTTTTTACAAGGCCCCTTTTGATAAATATCTGCTTGAATTTACTAGTAAATCTTTTGTTAAATATTTTTAGAAAAACTGCTTTTGCCTCATGTATGTATACATAAAATTGATCTACCTGATGTGTGAAAAACAAGTTTTCTACTGACATGAAAAAAGAATTATATCAAGCATGAAAATGCCAGCCCCCTCCTCCTTTGTTATTAAATGGTTGGTGCCTAAGAGATTTGTAATTGATCATAAATTTCGCATTCAATAATTTCTAGTGAGCCATTTAAGAATTCTCCAAGTAATGCTTTAATCCATAAATGAATTGAAGAACTGTTCAAATAATGATTTGATGCCAGTTCTATTTATTTGTTGCGCGGTACAAGTAAATAAAAGTGGGTTGAGTTTATTGCGAAAAATCCGCCGTGTCTTCTCTAATATGTCCCTATTCCTGAAAAAGAGCTACAAACAACGCGGTCATCTTTGCTACGTGAATATACGTGCACATATGTTTACGATTTACGACATACGAGTACCTACCACCACTCTTAACTTTGCGATCACTTTTGATCGTAAGTCGTAAATCCTAACTATTAGTGAAACGGTCGTAACTGGTAAGAGTACTCTTACGTCGACGACTTACGACCTTCAGTGAAACAGTCGCCTGGACACCAGATGTACATTTATGTGTTTAACGTATTCAGGGGTTCTAGACACCAGAAAACATTTTTGTGCTTAGCTTGTTCAGGGGTTCTATACACCAGATGTACATTTATGTGTTTAACCTGTTCAGTTGTTCTAGACGTCTATGTATCATCAGTGGTTCTAGATACCAGATCTAGATAAGCATAGTTTGTTCAGAGGTTCTAGACACCAGATGTACATTTATATGTTTAACCTCTTCAGAGGTTCTAGACACCAGATATACATTTATATGTTTAACTTGTTGAGTCCTTCTAGACACCGGAGGTGCACATTAATATATGTTTAACTTGTTCATAGGTTCTAGACACCAGATGTACAATTATATGCTTTCCTTGTGCAGTTGTTCTATACACCAGATGTACATTTCTAGGTGCTTATCTTGACCAGTGGTTCTAGAAACCAGATGTACATTTTTCTGCTTCTTTTGCAGTGTTTCTAGAGACATGCAGTAAATGCATGCGCTTAAATTGTTCAGAGTTTCTAGACACGAGATGTACGAAGACACCAAAGGGGTAATCAGAAGCCGCAAATATAGTCAGAAACCGTAAACCGAAGAAAGCCAGACAATGCAAAGACCAAAGGAAAAGGAACAAAAGTACAAACAAAGAATTACAAAACACTACACAGAAAACTAAAGATCGAGCAACGCGAACCCCACTAAAAACACGGGGTGCATCAATGTGTTCAAGATAAGTTTGAAGATACCAAAGGAGTAATCAGAAAAAAATTGAAGGCCAAAATAAGACGGTCAAAAGAGCAAACAATGATCTCCAAAACACCACATAGAACACCAATGATCAGGGAAGATCGAACCCCACTAAAATACGGAGTGCATCAATGTGCTTCAGATAAGCTTGAAGATACCAGAGGGTAACCAGAATACACCGAAGGAAAGACAATGCAATGGCCAAAATAAAACAAACAAAAGAAACAACAATGATCTACAAAATACTACATGGAAAACCTAAGATCGGGAAAAACGAACCAACTAAAGACACCGTGTGTATCGATGTGCTTAAGATAAACTTGCAGATACCATCGGCGTTATAGTTATACCTCTATAGTTCTTTGCATCAATAATCATCCCTTTGTTCTTAGATATCGGTGTTAATGTTCCAATTTTTAATAAATCTGGTAATAAACAATGCTCAAAGGATGTATTTATCAAATTGAGCAGTACGTTCCTTCGCTTCTCTCCTCCGTATGCGATACATTCTGCAGTTACATCATATATGTCACTCGACTTGCCTCTGTTAAGTTTATCAACCGCTTTGTCAAGTTCTTCTTTTGACACGATCTCGTGAATGAAGTCCTGCTGGCAAATTTTGATAATGTGTTTGTATTCAGTGTCAACAGTGTCAAGATAATCATGATCAAAATCCATTCTGTCAGATTCTTTTGCTAAATTAGCAAAGTGATTTTTCCATCCAATCAGTATTTCAGTGTCGGTTTGTTGATCACCTTGTATATTTCAATAAAAACCTATTATTTAGTATTTATTTTGTTGGAAATTATAAGAAATATATAAAAAAAAAAAACCAATACCACAGGAATACATCATTTAATACACATATAAACTAATATGAAGCCTCCGGACTCTACCGGACTTCTTCGGACTCTAGCGGACTCTGTTTTTGTAGTACCGCAGTGTAGCCGGGTAACAGGTCAAAACGCCCCCACTACCAAAGCGACCCCACTTTTTACCAAAACGCCCCCACCTTTTACCAAAACGACCCCACTGTTTTGTTGTTGAAAAAACGGCATATGTAATAATTTTTTCTACTCAAAGGATGATATTAAAAAAATAGTGTCACTGTTATATAATAGAGAAGGCTTCCAATACATTTTTCGGCACAAATGTAAACAAATCGGTTTATTTTTTCGTGTACGGTTTTCGAATGACCTTTGAGGTATTTATGGATGGAGAGCTACCTAATAGTTTCTCCGCCGCCTAATTTATTGGAGAGCAGACGATCATACTTCACTAAACCATGTTTTTGTGACATCCCCATAAATATTCAACTTCCATTAAAGAGCGACCATGACATTGCAAGACCGCACAGAATAATATATAATTACGGCCGATTACTGGACAATTAAACTAAAAAGCACATCAAAGACCATCGGCAATTATAAAGGCTTTTGATTATTGTAATAATTAATGAAACATAAATTTAATTAAATGCAATCATCATTAATTAAATTTATAATTTAAATAAAAATATAATCAAACGAAAACAAATTATTCGAACAAAATGGATCGTGGGAAGACATTTATAAACATTTGATACACAAAAATAGTGGGGGTGTTTTGCTAAAAAAAACTTTGTGATTCGTTTTTGTTCGAATATTTTGTTTTTGTTCTATAACATTTTTAATAATCTATTTATTAAAATTATAAATTTAGTTAATGATGATTGCGTTTTGGTAAAAAAAAAACAAACAAAAAACGGGGGCGTTTTGACATGTATTCTGTAGCCGCTACCTTGTCCTCAGAAACACAAGTGATGTCAAATGGTCCAAGCTTTGACCGATCAGTCAGGATTCGACTGTCAGAGGCGTCACTGTTACACGATAGCAATCGCCCCTGCTTCTAGTCCAGGAATAATAATTTCCCATTGCACATAATTTCACATCCTGAAACATCAAATCCACGTGTGTTCCGTAACTTTATCATTTGTACAGTTCGGTCGTAGTTTGATCTGTTCGATGCCTTTCATCTTAGGTAGTATGATTTGTGATTGCAGTCTTTTCCTCAATATAAGACTAAGATTTTTTGGGTTAGACTCCAACAGTACTTCTCCAAAGATAGGAACCCGATCAGCAATGGCAGACAAGATTTCAGAGTAAGTGATATGATTATCTGACTGGTAAAAGTGTTCGTCATTTTGTAATGTTACTAAGGATTTGTTTTCTTCCTCCATCCGTTTTTCGATGTCTCTCATTCCTATAAAGATTTGTAGGTGACTTGCCGCTTGCTTCGTTATGCTTATCTCCTCTTTTATGGCGTTCGCTCTGGTCTTTCTCTCATTTATTTTTTCTATCAGTTTCTAGCCGAGTTGCGACGAAGTCGAACTCGGCTTATAATATGATGAATGTTGTCCGGGCGTCAACTTTTTCGTTTCCGGCCAATATCTTAAGAATGAAATGTCTGATCTTAATAAAACTTGGTACACACATGCCTGGTGGGAGAGGAGGACGCCTATTGATATTGAGGATCGTAGGACAAAGGTCAAGGTCATAACTTCTAAATATAAAACAAACATTTGATACTTTTTTCGTTTCCGCACGATATCTTAAGAACAAAATGTAGGATCTAAATGAAACTTGGTACACATGTGATTGATGGTGAGAGATAGAAGCCTATTGATATTGAGGTTTGTAGGACAAAGGTCAAGGTCACAAGTTCTAAAAATAGAACAACAATTTATAAGAACGAAATGTTGGATCTAAATGAAACTTGGTACACACATGCCTGATGGTGAGAGGAGGAAGCCTATTGATATTGAGGTTTGTTGGACAAAGGTCAAGGTCACATCTTCTAAAAATAGAACAACAATTAGATACTTTTTTTGCTTCCGCACGATATCTTAAGAACGAAATGTCAGATCTAAATGAATCTTGGTACACACATGCCGAATGGTGAGTGGAGGAAGCCTATTGAATATGAGATTTGTAGGACAAAGGTCAAGGTCACAACTTCTAAAATGAGAACAAAAAATTGATCTTTTTTTTGTTTCCGCACAATATCTCAAGTACAAGAAACTAAGTACATACATGCATCATGCTGAGAGGAACAAGTCTCATGAACTTGAGGTTTGTGGGTCAAAGGTCAAGATCACGATTTCTAAAAATATAACAGTAATTTGATCCTTTTTAACCAGAACATTGTCTGAGGGTTCTTAACCAAATTTGGCACAAAAATAGATTCCTACAAGATGGATGTTTACGGAACTTCCGGAATTTCTAATTTGGCTGTGATTTTTAAAATGGACACCAAAATGCCAAAAACTTGACTTTGCCCGGATTTCAGCGAAAATTGATATACAGGGCAAACATGATGTGACGAGTTCATCTATGACCTCAAAAAATAACCACCGAACTGCATTTTCAGAAAAGTCAAGGTTGATATTGCCCAGATTTCAGCGAAAATTGATATACAGGGCAAACATAATGAAAAATAAATCAGGTGCCTAGGAGTTATTATTCCTGAAAAAGCAAGTACAAACAGATAAACATGAGCTTTAAAAACCCTTTAACCGACTAAAACATGCAATACATAATACATAATACATAATACAAAGACATACATAAGCAAACAATCAAAGCAGAAGCATGCAATGAAATAAGCATTAAAACATAGCCATAAGCGAGCTGGCAACAAAACCCAAGCACATACAAATAAAAGAAATAAGATTTGCAAATAAAAAGTTCTAGAAAGCAAGCAAGCAGGTTCTAGCACTAAGCAAAATAAATAAATATCACAGCAAAGACTAAGGTTTAGAATTATATATCTACTAGGCATTGTCCATCCATATGTTCGCAACTCGGCTTTCACACCTTTGGTGCGTTACTGATTTTTCTATTTCTAATTTCGATGACTCGTGTATATTTGTTAAATCGTCCATAAGGGTACTTTCTATCTTATCTAAATGATCGTTTGCGGTCTGTTTCACCTTTTTTATCATTTCAACTTGCTTCTGTTTTTCTTCGTCCAAAATAGTGATATTACCCTCTCGTTCTGCCGTTAATTTTATGTTGTATTATATTCGACGATTTCGGTGAGATTTCGTTCAATTTCTTGCAGTTGAATGGATGATTTGACATTTTAACCACTTCATGTAGAGGCTTCTAATCTGCGCATGTGCTGTGCGTGTCCTTTGCACAGTCCACACAGCATGCGACATCATGAGACACAAAAAAATTCGAATTCACCTCGGTGGACGTCACAACGATGTTTAACAAATGAAACACAGCCAGGTAATTCTTGTTAGTCTTCAATGGGGATTGTATGATGGTGGGCAGTGGATCTAGACACACCATGATGTTCTAAGCATTCAATACAAAGTCCATCTTCACAATGAGGGCGCCATTTCGATGCTGGAGTTGATATAGCTCTCATCTGACAAATATCATATGACGCGGGTTTGGCTTTCTTGTCCATAATCTAGAGCCGTCTTAAAAGACAAAAAACATGATAATAAGTATATTTAAGATAATAAGTCTTTAGATGAAGAGAACAATATGTATATAACTAAGCAATAAGATCTAGAGAATTATCTCTACAAAATTAGATTTAATATTACGAATTTAGTTTGTTACACATATTTTCATTGGTTCTTCAGCCCTGAATGTCAGCATATATTCGGAAAACAGACGGGGTATATATTTCAGTCCCCAAAAACGATTAAAACATGGACGACAAAACATTAAGCTTCACTGAATCAATGGTATAATACGGGATAATAAATGTATTTTTACCAAATTAAATGCTGTTTGTATACTCAAAACGGTTGCATGTACAAAAAAATATTACAACGGTTAATTCCGTCACAAATACCTGATCGATTCAGCAAACTCCTATGTTCCACGGCTGTACCATAACAAATAAACAAAACGTTGAGCCTTGAAAACTTTCGACGTCATGAGGCCACACCAAGGTTTTATTTACATGTTGTTAACATTTAAATTATTGAAACTGTTTCGCAAACCCGTTGTTTTGTTATGTGATATATTAATGTTATATTTATAAAGTTTATAAAATTTACTACATATGAAACTGTATTGATTTAGAAATTTAGTACAGTATTTTCCTTCATGAGACACCCTATGCATGAAATATGACGCGACACATATTTTGACGTCATTGAAGAATGACGTCAAAGGTACGGACATCTAGAGATACGAAAAATGAAAATAAAAGAGGCAAATTTATTTAATACAGTTGGATGTTGTATTTAAAACAAAAATAGGTTAAATCCGTAATATATCTGTTATTCAGCTATCAGACAGGGTATATAATGTGACATTCCCGGCTTATGATATATGTTCCCTTCGGCTGCGCCTCAGGGAATATAGATCTTAAGCCGGGAATGTCACATTATATACTCTGTCTGATAGCTGAATAACATATAATATATCAATTATGGCCGGTAAATGGTAAAAGGCTTTTCTTACATACACATAAAAATACAAATAAAATATAGATTTCCTTGTCTGTGGTGTTACATCCATAGACGTTGTACTTGTCTTGTGTGGGATCGTTCATCGGTCGGATCAAAACAAGGACTATGATATGTGTGTTTTGTCCTTTTCCGCTGAAAATGCAGCATCTATGAGGAAAAGGAAAGGATGAGTATGCTTGAAACAACATGACTACTTCCAGAGTGTTGTTTCAGTGAGTTAGCACCTGTATAGCAACTTAACATGTTGGCCTTGTTTATAGAACTTAAGCTTTTCAAAAAGTAATGTGATCTCGTAATATTATGGCAGTCATTACATGAACTATTGATGACTCTGCAAAAATGATTTCCGACTCGCATTTGCGATGGATAAATCTAATTTATTGATGACTCGGCAACAAATTGTCACTCGCACACTGATATTAGCATCTCCATGACGTAGCTGTTGAATTGATGACTCGCCAGTAAATCTTGGTAAGCCATCACGTTAATGGAGGAACTTGAGGTGCCATGTCCTCAAGCCAAAGGGAAAAAAACGATGTGATACATTTTCTAGCTAATTACTTTCCTTTCAGTACACCCTATGTCACATCTGAAATAGAATATGTACATGTAAGAAGTTAAATATAAAACAAACTGGTTAAATATGCAATATTTCTCATTTTTTTAAATGTTCTGAATAATGATCTGACGGTATCCAAGGACAGGTAACGGGTTACTAGGTTAGTGATAGCAACAGTGTTAAGACTCCACTAAGAGTTAAACTTACTGTCAGTACATTCAATACACAGAAATTTAACCACCAGAGAAATTTAAATAATAGGTTAATTAACATTAATTAATCAAGTGAAGCAAACTGTGTTGTTTGTGTGGTTTCAAGTGTCTGATTAAATTTCTTTTTTTATTATCAAAATATTTTTTTTTCAATTCATTTACGATTTAAAAGCTAAATTAACATTAATATTTTGGTCAATTTCTTATTCTAAATTTGTTTTTTAAAAAATGACAAGAGAGCAATTAATTTGGCATCATGATTGGCTAAGCATATTTTTTTACCAGAAATTTCTTTTAGTGGTTCTAGAAACTAGATGTATATGTTTCTGCTTACTTTTGCAGTGTTCCTAGACACGTGATGTAGATGTATGTGTTTAAATTGTTCAGTGTTTCTAGACACCAGATTTACGAAGATACCAAAGGGGCAATCAGAAACCGTACATTGAGTCAGAAACCGTAAATCGAAGAAAGCCAGACTATACAATGGCCAAAAGAAAAGGAACAAAAGTACACACGAAGAATTACAAAATACTACACAGAAAACAAAAGACCGAGCAACGTGAACATGAGGTGTATCAATGTGCTTAAGATAAGTTTGAAGATACCGAAGCGTAAATCAGAAGAAATCGAAGGACAGACAATGCAACTGCTAAACGATAACGAGTGAAAGAAAAAACAATGATCATACAAAACACTACATAGAACATTACATAGATCGGGCAAAACGAACCCCGCTAAAACACGGGGTGCATCAATGTGTTTAAGATAAATTTGAAGATACTAAAGGGGCAACCAGAAGATGCAGATCGAAAGGCAGACAATACAATGACCAAAAGAAAGAGGACAAATGATGATCTAAAATACATTACACAGAAGCATAAAGATTAAGCAACACGAACTCACCACAAAAACATGGAGTGAGCTCCTCAGATGCTCAGCAAGGGGTAGTAGTTCTTGTTCCACTGGTCGTGGTACCCTTAAGCGACACTTGTTCATTAGTCCTAGACACCAGATATAAATTTATGTGTTTTTCTTGTTCAGTAGCACTATACACTAGATGTGCAATTTTTGTATTTAACTTGTTCAGTGGTTATAGATGCCCAATTTACATTTATGCGTTTAACTTTTTCAGTGGTTCCAGACATAAGATAAACATTTGTGGTTAAGTTGTCCAGGGGTTCAGACGCCAGATGTACATGGTTGTGCTTAACTTCTTCAGTGGTTCCAGACGCTACATGTACACTGTTGTGTTTAACTTTTTCAGTGGTTCCAGGCGCCATATGTAGATTGTTGCATTTAACTTGTTCAGTGATTTCAGACGCCATATGTACATTGTTGTGTTTTACTTGTTCAGTGGTTCCAGACGCCACATATACATTGTTGTGTTTAACTTGTTCAGTGGTTCCAGACACCAGATGTACATTGTTGTGTTTAAGAAGAGTTTGAAATTACCAAAGGGGTACTCAGAATCCGTATATCGAAGAACAGACAAAACAATGGCCAAAAGAAAAAGTACAAAAGGACAAACAACAATCTACAAAACATACACATCAACTAACGATCGGGTAACATGAACCCCATTAAAAACCAGGGTGAACTCAGGTGTTTATTTGTTCTAGACACCAAATGTACTATTATGTAACGGTCATCGAAGTCATTCTTGTGACAGTAAAACTTTCGATGTGATGACTATTGGGATGCAACTTTCTTATTATCAGCATGATTGGAACCACAAGTTCTGGAATATCGTGAACATATATACTCCATATGCATGTGGTGCTTGAATGCAGCTTTATATAAATAGAAAGTTCATAATGGGAAAATTGAAATAATTTGTATTATCGTAAAGTTTCGTTCTTAACCACCCCTCACTGTCAAATTCCAGGTGTATGTTGCTTCATGGAATGATTGGTTATTGCTTAACGTTATCCACTATGGTTCACGGTCAGACATTACGTATTATGACCTCCCCATCGATAGCGCTCCTCCTGTCAGCCACGCAGGGACGTGCTGATCACCTCTTTGGGCTTGAGCACTGGGGACCTTTACTTGTATTTAGTCAATAATTGAATTATTGTTGAAAGTGGCATTAAACACCATAACCCTATCCTAGCCTTGGTCAATATGTAGGTCAAGGTTTCAAACAGTCCTAGCTGTGTCAATAGTATCCATTATTTCAAGCTCAATGTGGTAGATACGATCATCATAATCACCAACCTTACAATTATAGTGAAATGACATCATCTAATGAGCGGAACGTGACATTAATGTTGCGGGCTAGCTACATTTTGTTTTTTCTGTTTGATGTCCCTGTATGAAATCTCACACTAATATTTGCAGTGGCTTTAGATACCAAATGTACATCTGTGTGTTTAATTACATTTATATATTTCACATGTTGAGTGGTTAATGGCACCAGATCTACATAAAAATAAGAGTTTGACGATACCAAAGGGGTGAACAGAATCCGTAAATCGAATGACAGACAACACAATGGCCTAAAGAAAAAAGACAAAGGGACAAAATGCGATCTACAAAGCAATGCACATTAAACTAATGATCGAGTAACACGAACCACACTAAGCACCCGAGGTGAACTGAGGTTCTCTGGAAGTATAAGTAGTTTCTGTGCCACTAGTGGCACCCATCGTGTTACTCTAGTTACACATTCAGTGATAAGTCATGAATGAGGAAAGGACCGGGCAGAGTTTACGACAAGTGGACATATCCGTGGAAATTTGTGACACAGATGTTCCGTAGCGATAAACCAAGTCATTTTGGTGACCGTAAGCCTTTCGAAGTGATGCCTTCAATTTAACTATTAGGAACCCTTTATTCAGTAGTGTTCTTGTTAGCAGCAACCATCTAGCAAATAAATCCTGATAAGAACCACAAGCTCTGGAATATTGGATCAACTCAGAGATATTATATACTCCCATATGCAGGCGCAGCTGGAATGTTGCTACATATAAATGGAATGTTCACAATATGGCAAAATTGAAATCATCTCTTTTGTCGTAAAGTTTTGTTCTTAATCGCCCCTCACTGTCACCACTAATGTTATGAGTGCAACTCCCGATCATGACGAGGTTTACTCTATACAACATTATGTGATAAAGTTTGTCAGCGGCACACAACAGCTCGGTGATTTTTCAAGGTACTTCGGTTTCCTCCACCAGTAACATCGACCTCCACGATATAACTGAAATACTAATAAAAGTGGAGTTAAACTTCATAACCCTAACCCCTTTTTCATCTGACCTCAAGACCAAAACAAATGACGTTGGAAATCTACAATCTGGTTTGTTACAAACACAAAACTGGTGTGTGGTTAAACGGGTCAATGGGATGCCTACCCTCCCCTCTTGATAACTAGTTCTCCGACTGCAATACATATATCAATAAACGATATAAAAAATGCACAAATTTGCTTCCACTCAAAAAGACCACATGTTACATGTTATACTTTGAATTTACCTACTTATTTAAGAAGAGTTTGAAGATACCAAAGGGATAATCAGAATTCGAAAATCGTCGAAGAACAGACAACACAATGGCCAAAAGAAAATACAAAGGAACAAACAACGATCTACAAAACATGCACATTCAACAACAGTTCGAGTAACACGAACCCCACTAAAACACGGGGGTGAACTCAGGTGCTCCGGAAGGTACCTACTCATTTAAATGTCCCCTATCGTATACATGCCATACTTTTTCGAGAGCAAAATCTACTTTAATTTTCATGCTTTCGTAAGGAAGTTGGCATGTTCAGTTGTCTTTACTTTAATAAATGTGGTAGTCTTGACCCTATTGATAACGTCCAAATATATATAAATTTTGATGTGTTGACTGTAACATTGTTCATTGAAGTGCATGTTAAACGATTCTGGACCATTGTTTGTCCTTTTTGTACATTCGATCTTTGTTACTACCCATGTGACAGACGGATGTCGAGATTGCAGTGCATTGCAATTTAAAAATTTATAAAGAACAACAAATATGTACATCTCTTATACATTGGTACTTCCGACCCAATATCATCTGTAAAGAAGTCACTAATATCGTCCTGATGAAGTTAGAAAAACTGCCATAAGACTAGTTTAACACTGTCACTTTTTTTTAAGTTCCTGTATTAAGCCAGGTAAGTGTTCTTTTGTAATAATGTTTCATTATAAAAATCTAACAATCATTTGTTGTGTTAATTGCTTACCCTGTCCAAAGTCTTTTATTTTTCTGCGCAATATTCTCTATTCAGCCATATATTCAATGAGTATCAGTGATTACCATGATCAATTACCTCCAATGTTAAAACATCTTACATATATAAACTAGTCTGTCCACTTAGGTTTAGAATCCATACGATTTTGATATTTGATGTTGGAATTGTTCCGACGGTGTGGTATTATTTTGTTTTTCTATTTATTAGTTTTGTCATATATATCTTTTTAACCTGCTTAACCCGAGACATTATCCGTTCTTTTGTACGAGAATCAGTTGGGCTTACGACTAAATTGTTTATTATTATGAATTCTATTTTTATCTAGACATTTAAAAGATTTAAGTTATCTCCCTTTGAGTACTAACGTATTGATCACTGCATGATATTTAGACAGGTCCACGTTAGTGTTAATAATCATAGTAAATCACATGATCATCTATTCAACGAAGTCGTATACGATCGCTTTTGACCTACTGTTGTTATGGATGCTGTTGCCTAGCAATTTTAAAGATGAAAATATTTTCTAACTTTTTGATTGGAGAATAATACAAATTTGGTAGGAGTTCGGAGAACGGAGTTAAAATACTTGTAGTGATTTTCCAAGTGTTTTTTTGGGCCGAACATCGGCCCCAATGTGAAAAAGTTTTTTCCCCAATTTAATGGGGGAAAATTCCCAATAGCATGGCGATAAAATTATTCGTAAAAACTGGTTAATAAAAGCTTTTTCAAATGAAATTAAAAGTCGAACATTTTCACGCTTATGACCTGGTTTCTATTTGTTTTGATTAACCAAGCGAACTACTACGCACAAGATACCGGGAACCAGTACAGTATATTGGGTCGCTTGAAATGTTTACCGGACCACTGCGACAAAACTTCAGAAAAACGAAAGCGGAAATCTGTAGTATTTGGAATAAATGTTTATTTAAATAAATTTAATATACAATTTTAATATAAAATGGTAAATATGTCATGTGATTTACTTTGCTTGATAATTTGTCAATTCATTGGAAATAAAAAACGGAAAACTGTTGGTAAAGCGGAATACGCGAATTATAGTTTTAAAGTTAAAAATAAAAATGTCACGATGTTGCATAATTTTAAATAATTTGCTAAGAAATTGACCAGTAATGATGGAAGCAAGTACTTCCCACAAATATGAGGAGAAAAATGAGGTTGATGACGTTAATAAAGCTAGTGAAACTGTTTGTGCTTTGAAGTGAGTCCGACCCACTACTGTACCGGTGATGTCGTTTCTCTAATCTCATTAAAAAAACCTATTCCAGGTATTCCAATAGATGTTGTTGCAGTTAATTATGCTGTTTTTGCAATTAGTATCTTTATTAATTATTACCAGTGATGTACCGGGTACCTGTAAACTGCGAAACGAAATGCGAAACGAAAAGCGAAACGAAATATACCGAAACGAAACGAAACGAAACTAACTCGATGCGAAGCGAAATAAATCGAAACGAAATTGACCGAAACGAAACGAAACGGTATAATACAAAATGAAATAAAACCTATTTTAACGAAACAATTTCTTGGAGAAAAACAAGACAAAAATTGAATGAAAAAAATAGAGAAAGTATCATTTAAGCGTAGAAAAAGATAGTTCATTGTTTTCCAGATTATATAAAAAAAATCGTTCTTCATCTAGCAATGACGAAATGATTGATTCATCGATTGTTGACTGCTAAACACCACTGTGGCACATCAGTGATATTCCAGCTATACTGTGCCGAATGACGATATGAAAATGGCTGTTGTGTGGGGGATAACTTCCTATATACATGGTGATGTTCTGACAATCAGGGTCCTATTTTTGATTATCTGTCTGGCACATGTCTAGCATATGGGGTATGCTTTTTGTCACAACTGTCTGAAAAGGGGTATAGGTTTTTGCTGGATTATTCTTCAAAAATTGGGGCTTAAAGAGAATTTAGTTAGACAACAGTCTGAGATGGGGTCTAAAATTGGCATCAGAATTAGTATGTAAAGGAGTCGGGATTCAGCGACCACAGAAGAACACTTACTTCACCATTTTATAAGGTAGGCCGGTACTGTTACTTGAGAATAATTAATAGTGCCGCTTCGAAATAATTGCAAAATTACCGTTGTTATTTAATTATTCAATTATTTATTACATGTATTTTTTTTAGACATAATTTACGTTATAGACAACAATCAATACTCAGTAACTCACCAAAGACATAATGTACGTTATAAACAACAATCATTACTCAGTAACTCACCAAATACATAATTTACGCTTTAAACAACAATCAATACTCAGAAACATCACCAAAGACATAATGTACGCTATAAACAACAATCACTACTCAGTAACTCACCAAAGACATAATTTACGTTATAAACAACAATCAATACTCAGTAACTTCACCAAAGACATAATTTACGTTATAAACAACAATCAATACTCAGTAACTTCACCAAAGACATAATTTATGTTATAAACAACAATCAATACTCAGTAACTCACCAAAGACATAATTTATGTTATAAACAACAATCAATACTCAGTAACTCACCAAAGACATAATTTATGTTATAAACAACAATCAATACTCAGTAACTCACCAAAGACATAATTTATGTTATAAACAACAATCAATACTCAGTAACTCACCAAAGACATAATTTATGTTATAAACAACAGTCAGTACTCAGTAACTCACCAAAGACATAATTTATGTTATAAACAACAATCACTGCTCAGTAACTCACCAAAGACATAATTTACGTTATAAACAACAATCAATACTCAGTAATCCACCAAAGATATAATTTATGTGATAAACAACAATCAATACTCAGTAACTCACCAAAGACATCATGTACGCTATAAAGAACAATCACTACTCAGTAACTCACCAAAGATATAATTTACGTGATAAACAACAATCACTACTCAGTAACTCACCAAAGACATAATTTACGTGATAAACAACAATCACTACTCAGTAACTCACCAAAGACATCATGTACGCTATAAAGAGCAATCACTACTCAGTAGCTCACCAAAGACATAATTTACGTTATAAGCAACAATCACTACTCAGTAACTCACCAAAGACATACTTTACGTTATAAACAAAAATCACTGCTCAGTAACTCACCAAAGACATAATTTACGTTATAAACAACAATCACTACTCAATAACTCACAAGAGACATAATTTACGTTATAAACATTAATCAATACTCAGTAACTCACCAAAGACATAATGTACGCTATAAACAACAATCACTACTCAGTAACTCACCAAAGACATAATTTACGCTATAAACAACAATCACTACTCAATAACTCTCCAAAGACATAATTTACGTTATAAACAGCAATCACTACTCAGGAACTCACCAAAGACATAATGTACGTTATAAACAACAATCACTACTCAGTAACTCACCAAAGACATAATTTACGTTATAAACAACAATCACTGCTCAGTAACTCACCATAGACATAATTTACCCTATAAACAACAATCACTACTCAGTAACTCAACAAAGACATAATATACGTTATAAACAACAATCACTACTCAGTAACTCACCAAAGAAATAATTTACGTTATAAACAACAATCACTACTCAGTAACTCACCAAAAACATAATTTAAGCTATAAACAACAATCACTACTCAGTAACTCACCAAAGAAATAATTTACGTTATAAACAACAATCACTACTCAGTAACTCACCAAAGACATAATTTACGTTATAAACAACAATCATTACTCAGTAACTCAACAAATACATAATTTACGCTATAAACAACAATCAATACTCAGAAACATCACCAAAGACATAATGTACGCTATAAACAACAATCACTACTCAGTAACTCACCAAAGACATAATTTACGTTATAAACAACAATCACTACTCAGTAACTCACCAAAGACATAATTTACGTGATAAACAACAATCACTACTCAGTAACTCACCAAAGACATCATGTACGCTATAAAGAACAATCACTACTCAGTAGCTCACCAAAGACATAATTTACGTTATAAGCAACAATCACTACTCAGTAACTCACCAAAGACATACTTTACGTTATAAACAAAAATCACTGCTCAGTAACTCACCAAAGACATAATTTACGTTATAAACAACAATCACTACTCAATAACTCACAAGAGACATAATTTACGTTATAAACATTAATCAATACTCAGTAACTCACCAAAGACATAATGTACGCTATAAACAACAATCACTACTCAGTAACTCACCAAAGACATAATTTACGCTATAAACAACAATCACTACTCAATAACTCTCCAAAGACATAATTTACGTTATAAACAGCAATCACTACTCAGGAACTCACCAAAGACATAATGTACGTTATAAACAACAATCACTACTCAGTAACTCACCAAAGACATAATTTACGTTATAAACAACAATCACTGCTCAGTAACTCACCATAGACATAATTTACGCTATAAACAACAATCACTACTCAGTAACTCAACAAAGACATAATATACGTTATAAACAACAATCACTACTCAGTAACTCACCAAAGAAATAATTTACGTTATAAACAACAATCACTACTCAGTAACTCACCAAAAACATAATTTAAGCTATAAACAACAATCACTACTCAGTAACTCACCAAAGAAATAATTTACGTTATAAACAACAATCACTACTCAGTAACTCACCAAAGACATAATTTACGTTATAAACAACAATCATTACTCAGTAACTCACCAAATACATAATTTACGCTATAAACAACAATCAATACTCAGAAACATCACCAAAGACATAATGTACGCTATAAACAACAATCACTACTCAGTAACTCACCAAAGACATAATTTACGTTATAAACAACAATCAATACTCAGTAACTTCACCAAAGACATAATTTACGTTATAAACAACAATCAATACTCAGTAACTTCACCAAAGACATAATTTATGTTATAAAAAACAATCAATACTCAGTAACTCACCAAAGACATAATTTATGTTATAAACAACAATCAATACTCAGTAACTCACCAAAGACATAATTTATGTTATAAACAACAATCAATACTCAGTAACTCACCAAAGACATAATTTATGTTATAAACAACAATCAATACTCAGTAACTCACCAAAGACATAATTTATGTTATAAACAACAGTCAGTACTCAGTAACTCACCAAAGACATAATTTATGTTATAAACAACAATCACTACTCAGTAACTCACCAAAGACATAATTTACGTTATAAACAACAATCAATACTCAGTAATCCACCAAAGATATAATTTATGTGATAAACAACAATCAATACTCAGTAACTCACCAAAGACATCATGTACGCTATAAAGAACAATCACTACTCAGTAACTCACCAAAGATATAATTTACGTGATAAACAACAATCACTACTCAGTAACTCACCAAAGACATAATTTACGTGATAAACAACAATCACTACTCAGTAACTCACCAAAGATATAATTTACGTTATAAACAGCAATCAATACTCAGGAACTCACCAAAGACATAATTTACGTTATAAGCAACAATCACTACTCAGTAACTCACCAAAGACATAATTTACGTTATAAACAAAAATCACTGCTCAGTAACTCATCAAAGACATAATTGACGTTATAAACAACAATCACTACTCAATAACTCACAAGAGACATAATTTACGTTATAAACATTAATCAATACTCAGTAACTCACCAAAGACATAATGTACGCTATAAACAACAATCACTACTCAGTAACTCACCAAAGACATAATTTACGCTATAAACAACAATCACTACTCAATAACTCTCCAAAGACATAATTTACGTTATAAACAACAATCACTGCTCAGTAACTCACCATAGACATAATTTACGCTATAAACAACAATCACTACTCAGTAACTCAACAAAGACATAATATACGTTATAAACAACAATCACTACTCAGTAACTCACCAAAGAAATAATTTACGTTATAAACAACAATCACTACTCAGTAACTCACCAAAAACATAATTTAAGCTATAAACAACAATCACTACTCAGTAACTCACCAAAGAAATAATTTACGTTATAAACAACAATCACTACTCAGTAACTCACCAAAGACATAATTTACGTTATAAACAACAATCATTACTCAGTAACTCACCAAATACATAATTTACGCTATAAACAACAATCAATACTCAGAAACATCACCAAAGACATAATGTACGCTATAAACAACAATCACTACTCAGTAACTCACCAAAGACATAATTTACGTTATAAACAACAATCAATACTAAGTAACTTCACCAAAGACATAATTTACGTTATAAACAACAATCAATACTCAGTAACTTCACCAAAGACATAATTTATGTTATAAAAAACAATCAATACTCAGTAACTCACCAAAGACATAATTTATGTTATAAACAACAATCAATACTCAGTAACTCACCAAAGACATAATTTATGTTATAAACAACAATCAATACTCAGTAAGTCACCAAAGACATAATTTATGTTATAAACAACAATCAATACTCAGTAACTCACCAAAGACATAATTTATGTTATAAACAACAGTCAGTACTCAGTAACTCACCAAAGACATAATTTATGTTATAAACAACAATCACTACTCAGTAACTCACCAAAGACATAATTTACGTTATAAACAACAATCAATACTCAGTAATCCACCAAAGATATAATTTATGTGATAAACAACAATCAATACTCAGTAACTCACCAAAGACATCATGTACGCTATAAAGAACAATCACTACTCAGTAACTCACCAAAGATATAATTTACGTGATAAACAACAATCACTACTCAGTAACTCACCAAAGACATAATTTACGTGATAAACAACAATCACTACTCAGTAACTCACCAAAGATATAATTTACGTTATAAACAGCAATCAATACTCAGGAACTCACCAAAGACATAATTTACGTTATAAGCAACAATCACTACTCAGTAACTCACCAAAGACATAATTTACGTTATAAACAAAAATCACTGCTCAGTAACTCATCAAAGACATAATTGACGTTATAAACAACAATCACTACTCAATAACTCACAAGAGACATAATTTACGTTATAAACATTAATCAATACTCAGTAACTCACCAAAGACATAATGTACGCTATAAACAACAATCACTACTCAGTAACTCACCAAAGACATAATTTACGCTATAAACAACAATCACTACTCAATAACTCTCCAAAGACATAATTTACGTTATAAACAGCAATCACTACTCAGGAACTCACCAAAGACATAATTTACGTTATAAACAACAATCACTGCTCAGTAACTCACCATAGACATAATTTACGCTATAAACAACAATCACTACTCAGTAACTCAACAAAGACATAATATACGTTATAAACAACAATCACTACTCAGTAACTCACCAAAGAAATAATTTACGTTATAAACAACAATCACTACTCAGTAACTCACCAAAAACATAATTTAAGCTATAAACAACAATCACTACTCAGTAACTCACCAAAGAAATAATTTACGTTATAAACAACAATCACTACTCAGTAACTCACCAAAGACATAATTTACGTTATAAACAACAATCATTACTCAGTAACTCACCAAATACATAATTTACGCTATAAACAACAATCAATACTCAGAAACATCACCAAAGACATAATGTACGCTATAAACAACAATCACTACTCAGTAACTCACCAAAGACATAATTTACGTTATAAACAACAATCAATACTCAGTAACTTCACCAAAGACATAATTTACGTTATAAACAACAATCAATACTCAGTAACTTCACCAAAGACATAATTTATGTTATAAAAAACAATCAATACTCAGTAACTCACCAAAGACATAATTTATGTTATAAACAACAATCAATACTCAGTAACTCACCAAAGACATAATTTATGTTATAAACAACAATCAATACTCAGTAACTCACCAAAGACATAATTTATGTTATAAACAACAATCAATACTCAGTAACTCACCAAAGACATAATTTATGTTATAAACAACAGTCAGTACTCAGTAACTCACCAAAGACATAATTTATGTTATAAACAACAATCACTACTCAGTAACTCACCAAAGACATAATTTACGTTATAAACAACAATCAATACTCAGTAATCCACCAAAGATATAATTTATGTGATAAACAACAATCAATACTCAGTAACTCACCAAAGACATCATGTACGCTATAAAGAACAATCACTACTCAGTAACTCACCAAAGATATAATTTACGTGATAAACAACAATCACTACTCAGTAACTCACCAAAGACATAATTTACGTGATAAACAACAATCACTACTCAGTAACTCACCAAAGATATAATTTACGTTATAAACAGCAATCAATACTCAGGAACTCACCAAAGACATAATTTACGTTATAAGCAACAATCACTACTCAGTAACTCACCAAAGACATAATTTACGTTATAAACAAAAATCACTGCTCAGTAACTCATCAAAGACATAATTGACGTTATAAACAACAATCACTACTCAATAACTCACAAGAGACATAATTTACGTTATAAACATTAATCAATACTCAGTAACTCACCAAAGACATAATGTACGCTATAAACAACAATCACTACTCAGTAACTCACCAAAGACATAATTTACGCTATAAACAACAATCACTACTCAATAACTCTCCAAAGACATAATTTACGTTATAAACAACAATCACTGCTCAGTAACTCACCATAGACATAATTTACGCTATAAACAACAATCACTACTCAGTAACTCAACAAAGACATAATATACGTTATAAACAACAATCACTACTCAGTAACTCACCAAAGAAATAATTTACGTTATAAACAACAATCACTACTCAGTAACTCACCAAAAACATAATTTAAGCTATAAACAACAATCACTACTCAGTAACTCACCAAAGAAATAATTTACGTTATAAACAACAATCACTACTCAGTAACTCACCAAAGACATAATTTACGTTATAAACAACAATCATTACTCAGTAACTCACCAAATACATAATTTACGCTATAAACAACAATCAATACTCAGAAACATCACCAAAGACATAATGTACGCTATAAACAACAATCACTACTCAGTAACTCACCAAAGACATAATTTACGTTATAAACAACAATCAATACTAAGTAACTTCACCAAAGACATAATTTACGTTATAAACAACAATCAATACTCAGTAACTTCACCAAAGACATAATTTATGTTATAAAAAACAATCAATACTCAGTAACTCACCAAAGACATAATTTATGTTATAAACAACAATCAATACTCAGTAACTCACCAAAGACATAATTTATGTTATAAACAACAATCAATACTCAGTAAGTCACCAAAGACATAATTTATGTTATAAACAACAATCAATACTCAGTAACTCACCAAAGACATAATTTATGTTATAAACAACAGTCAGTACTCAGTAACTCACCAAAGACATAATTTATGTTATAAACAACAATCACTACTCAGTAACTCACCAAAGACATAATTTACGTTATAAACAACAATCAATACTCAGTAATCCACCAAAGATATAATTTATGTGATAAACAACAATCAATACTCAGTAACTCACCAAAGACATCATGTACGCTATAAAGAACAATCACTACTCAGTAACTCACCAAAGATATAATTTACGTGATAAACAACAATCACTACTCAGTAACTCACCAAAGACATAATTTACGTGATAAACAACAATCACTACTCAGTAACTCACCAAAGATATAATTTACGTTATAAACAGCAATCAATACTCAGGAACTCACCAAAGACATAATTTACGTTATAAGCAACAATCACTACTCAGTAACTCACCAAAGACATAATTTACGTTATAAACAAAAATCACTGCTCAGTAACTCATCAAAGACATAATTGACGTTATAAACAACAATCACTACTCAATAACTCACAAGAGACATAATTTACGTTATAAACATTAATCAATACTCAGTAACTCACCAAAGACATAATGTACGCTATAAACAACAATCACTACTCAGTAACTCACCAAAGACATAATTTACGCTATAAACAACAATCACTACTCAATAACTCTCCAAAGACATAATTTACGTTATAAACAGCAATCACTACTCAGGAACTCACCAAAGACATAATGTACGTTATAAACAACAATCACTGCTCAGTAACTCACCATAGACATAATTTACGCTATAAACAACAATCACTACTCAGTAACTCAACAAAGACATAATATACGTTATAAACAACAATCACTACTCAGTAACTCACCAAAGAAATAATTTACGTTATAAACAACAATCACTACTCAGTAACTCACCAAAAACATAATTTAAGCTATAAACAACAATCACTACTCAGTAACTCACCAAAGAAATAATTTACGTTATAAACAACAATCACTACTCAGTAACTCACCAAAGACATAATTTACGTTATAAACAACAATCACTACTCAGTAACTCCCCAAAGAAATAATCCACGTTATAAACAATAATCACTACTCAGTAACTCACCAAAGACATAATTTACGTTATAAACAACAATCACTACTCAGTAACTCAACAAAGACATAATTTACGCTATAAACAACAATCAATACTCAATAACTCATCAAAGAAATAATGTACGTTATAAACAACAATCACTACTCAGTAACTTCACCAAAGACATAATTTACGTTATAAACAACATTCAATACTCAGTAACTCACTAAAGACATAATGTACGTTATAAACAACAATCAATACTCAGTAACTCACCAAAGACATAATTTACGTTATAAACAACAATCAATACTCAGGAACTCACCAAAGACATAATTTACGTTATAAACAACAATCACTACTCAGTAACTCACCAAAGAAATAATTTACGTTATAAACACCAATCAATACTCAGGAACTCACCAAAGACATAATTTACGTTATAAACAGCAATCACTACTCAGTAACTACCCAAAGAAATAATTTACGTTATAAACAACAATCAATATTCAGGAACTCACAAAAGACATAATTGACGTTATGAACAACAATCACTACTCTGTAACTCACCAAGGAAATAATTTGCGTTATAAACAACAATCAATACTCAATAACTCACCAAAGACATAATTTACGTTATAAACAACAATCAATACCCAGGAACGCACCAAAGACATAATTTACGTTATAAACAACAATCACTACTCAGTAACTCACCAAAGACATAATTTACGTTATAAACAACAATCAATACTCAGTAACTCACCAAAGACCTAATGTACGTTATAAACAACAATAAATACTCAGTAACTCACCAAAGACATAATGTACGTTATAAACAACAATCACTACTCAGTAACTCACCAAAGACATCATGTACGCGATAAAGAACAATCACTACTCAGTAACTCACCGAAGACATAATTTACGTTATAAGCAACAATCAATACTCAGTAACTCACCAAAGACATAATATACGTGATAAACAACAATCAATACTCAGGAACTCACCAAAGACATAATTTACGTTATAAGCAACAATCACTACTCAGTAACTCACCAAAGACATAATTTACGTTATAAACAACAATAACTACTCAGTAACTCACCAAAGATATAATTTACGTTATAAACAGCAATCAATACTCAGGAACTCACCAAAGACATAATTTACGTTATAAGCAACAATCACTACTCAGTAACTCATCAAAGACTTAATTGATGTTATAAACAACAATCACTGCTCAGTAACTCACCAATGACATAATTTACGTTATAAACAACAATCACTACTCAGTAACTCACCAAAGACATAATTTACGCTATAAACAACAATCACTACTCAGTAACTCACCAAAGACATCATGTACGCTATAAACAACAATCACTACTCAGTAGCTCACCAAAGACATAATTTACGTTATAAACAACAATCAATACTCAGTAACTCACCAAAGACATAATTTACGTTATAAACAAAAATCAATACTCAGGAACTCACCAAAGACATAAGTTACGTTATAAGCAACAATCACTACTCAGTAACTCACCAAAAACATAATTTACGTTATAAACAACAATCACTACTCAATAACTCACCAAAGATATAATTTACGTTATAAACAGCAATCAATACTCCGGAACTCACCAAAGACATAATATACGTTATAAGCAACAATCACTACTCAGTAACTCACCAAAGACATAATTGACGTTATAAACAACAATCACTGCTCAGTAACTCACCAATGACAGAATTTACGTTATAAACAACAATCACTACTCAGTAACTCACCGAAGACATAATTTACGCTATAAACAACAATCACTACTCAGTAACTCACCAAAGACATCATTTACGCTATAAAGAACAATCACTACTCAGTAGCTCACCAAAGACATAATTTACGCTATAAACAACAATCACTACTCAGTAACTCACCAAAGACATAATGTACGTTATAAACAACAATCACTACTCAGTAACTCACCAAAGATATAATTTACGTTATTAACAGCAATCAATACTCAGGAACTCACCAAAGACATAATTTACGTTATAAGCAACAATCACTACTCAGTAACTCACCAAAGACATAATTGACGTTATAAACAACAATCACTGCTCAGTAACTCACCAATGACATAATTTACGTTATAAACAACAATCACTACTCTGTAACTCACCAAAGACATAATTTACGCTATAAACAACAATCACTACTCAATAACTCTCCAAAGACATAATTTACGTTATAAACAACAATCACTGCTCAGTAACTCACCATAGACATAATTTACGCTATAAACAACAATCACTACTCAGTAACTCAACAAAGACATAATATACGTTATAAACAACAATCACTACTCAGTAACTCACCAAAGAAATAATTTACGTTATAAACAACAATCACTACTCAGTAACTCACCAAAAACATAATTTAAGCTATAAACAACAATCACTACTCAGTAACTCACCAAAGAAATAATTTACGTTATAAACAACAATCACTACTCAGTAACTCACCAAAGACATAATTTACGTTATAAACAACAATCATTACTCAGTAACTCACCAAATACATAATTTACTCTATAAACAACAATCAATACTCAGAAACATCACCAAAGACATAATGTACGCTATAAACAACAATCACTACTCAGTAACTCACCAAAGACATAATTTACGTTATAAACAACAATCAATACTAAGTAACTTCACCAAAGACATAATTTACGTTATAAACAACAATCAATACTCAGTAACTTCACCAAAGACATAATTTATGTTATAAAAAACAATCAATACTCAGTAACTCACCAAAGACATAATTTATGTTATAAACAACAATCAATACTCAGTAACTCACCAAAGACATAATTTATGTTATAAACAACAATCAATACTCAGTAACTCACCAAAGACATAATTTATGTTATAAACAACAATCAATACTCAGTAACTCACCAAAGACATAATTTATGTTATAAACAACAGTCAGTACTCAGTAACTCACCAAAGACATAATTTATGTTATAAACAACAATCACTACTCAGTAACTCACCAAAGACATAATTTACGTTATAAACAACAATCAATACTCAGTAATCCACCAAAGATATAATTTATGTGATAAACAACAATCAATACTCAGTAACTCACCAAAGACATCATGTACGCTATAAAGAACAATCACTACTCAGTAACTCACCAAAGATATAATTTTCGTGATAAACAACAATCACTACTCAGTAACTCACCAAAGACATAATTTACGTGATAAACAACAATCACTACTCAGTAACTCACCAAAGATATAATTTACGTTATAAACAGCAATCAATACTCAGGAACTCACCAAAGACATAATTTACGTTATAAGCAACAATCACTACTCAGTAACTCACCAAAGACATAATTTACGTTATAAACAAAAATCACTGCTCAGTAACTCATCAAAGACATAATTGACGTTATAAACAACAATCACTACTCAATAACTCACAAGAGACATAATTTACGTTATAAACATTAATCAATACTCAGTAACTCACCAAAGACATAATGTACGCTATAAACAACAATCACTACTCAGTAACTCACCAAAGACATAATTTACGCTATAAACAACAATCACTACTCAATAACTCTCCAAAGACATAATTTACGTTATAAACAGCAATCACTACTCAGGAACTCACCAAAGACATAATGTACGTTATAAACAACAATCACTGCTCAGTAACTCACCATAGACATAATTTACGCTATAAACAACAATCACTACTCAGTAACTCAACAAAGACATAATATACGTTATAAACAACAATCACTACTCAGTAACTCACCAAAGAAATAATTTACGTTATAAACAACAATCACTACTCAGTAACTCACCAAAAACATAATTTAAGCTATAAACAACAATCACTACTCAGTAACTCACCAAAGAAATAATTTACGTTATAAACAACAATCACTACTCAGTAACTCACCAAAGACATAATTTACGTTATAAACAACAATCACTACTCAGTAACTCCCCAAAGAAATAATCCACGTTATAAACAATAATCACTACTCAGTAACTCACCAAAGACATAATTTACGTTATAAACAACAATCACTACTCAGTAACTCAACAAAGACATAATTTACGCTATAAACAACAATCAATACTCAATAACTCATCAAAGAAATAATGTACGTTATAAACAACAATCACTACTCAGTAACTTCACCAAAGACATAATTTACGTTATAAACAACATTCAATACTCAGTAACTCACTAAAAACATAATGTACGTTATAAACAACAATCAATACTCAGTAACTCACCAAAGACATAATTTACGTTATAAACAACAATCAATACTCAGGAACTCACCAAAGACATAATTTACGTTATAAACAACAATCACTACTCAGTAACTCACCAAAGAAATAATTTACGTTATAAACACCAATCAATACTCAGGAACTCACCAAAGACATAATTTACGTTATAAACAGCAATCACTACTCAGTAACTACCCAAAGAAATAATTTACGTTATAAACAACAATCAATATTCAGGAACTCACAAAAGACATAATTGACGTTATGAACAACAATCACTACTCTGTAACTCACCAAGGAAATAATTTGCGTTATAAACAACAATCAATACTCAATAACTCACCAAAGACATAATTTACGTTATAAACAACAATCAATACCCAGGAACGCACCAAAGACATAATTTACGTTATAAACAACAATCACTACTCAGTAACTCACCAAAGACATAATTTACGTTATAAACAGCAATCAATACTCAGTAACTCACCAAAGACCTAATGTACGTTATAAACAACAATAAATACTCAGTAACTCACCAAAGACATAATGTACGTTATAAACAACAATCACTACTCAGTAACTCACCAAAGACATCATGTACGCGATAAAGAACAATCACTACTCAGTAACTCACCGAAGACATAATTTACGTTATAAGCAACAATCAATACTCAGTAACTCACCAAAGACATAATATACGTGATAAACAACAATCAATACTCAGGAACTCACCAAAGACATAATTTACGTTATAAGCAACAATCACTACTCAGTAACTCACCAAAGACATAATTTACGTTATAAACAACAATAACTACTCAGTAACTCACCAAAGATATAATTTACGTTATAAACAGCAATCAATACTCAGGAACTCACCAAAGACATAATTTACGTTATAAACAACAATCACTACTCAGTAACTCATCAAAGACTTAATTGATGTTATAAACAACAATCACTGCTCAGTAACTCACCAATGACATAATTTACGTTATAAACAACAATCACTACTCAGTAACTCACCAAAGACATAATTTACGCTATAAACAACAATCACTACTCAGTAACTCACCAAAGACATCATGTACGCTATAAACAACAATCACTACTCAGTAGCTCACCAAAGACATAATTTACGTTATAAACAACAATCAATACTCAGTAACTCACCAAAGACATAATTTACGTTATAAACAAAAATCAATACTCAGGAACTCACCAAAGACATAAGTTACGTTATAAGCAACAATCACTACTCAGTAACTCACCAAAAACATAATTTACGTTATAAACAACAATCACTACTCAATAACTCACCAAAGATATAATTTACGTTATAAACAGCAATCAATACTCCGGAACTCACCAAAGACATAATATACGTTATAAGCAACAATCACTACTCAGTAACTCACCAAAGACATAATTGACGTTATAAACAACAATCACTGCTCAGTAACTCACCAATGACAGAATTTACGTTATAAACAACAATCACTACTCAGTAACTCACCGAAGACATAATTTACGCTATAAACAACAATCACTACTCAGTAACTCACCAAAGACATCATGTACGCTATAAAGAACAATCACTACTCAGTAGCTCACCAAAGACATAATTTACGCTATAAACAACAATCACTACTCAGTAACTCACCAAAGACATAATGTACGTTATAAACAACAATCACTACTCAGTAACTCACCAAAGATATAATTTACGTTATTAACAGCAATCAATACTCAGGAACTCACCAAAGACATAATTTACGTTATAAGCAACAATCACTACTCAGTAACTCACCAAAGACATAATTGACGTTATAAACAACAATCACTGCTCAGTAACTCACCAATGACATAATTTACGTTATAAACAACAATCACTACTCTGTAACTCACCAAAGACATAATTTACGCTATAAACAACAATCACTACTCAGTAACTCACCAAAGACATCATGTACGCTATAAAGAACAATCACTACTCAGTAGCTCACCAAAGACATAATTTACGTTATAAACATCAATCAATACTCAGTAACTCACCAAAGACATAATTTACGTTATAAACAAAAATCAATACTCAGGAACTCACCAAAGACATAAGTTACGTTATAAGCAACAATCACTACTCAGTAACTCACCAAAAACATAATTTACGTTATAAACAACAATCACTACTCAATAACTCACCAAAGATATAATTTACGTTATAAACAGCAATCAATACTCAGGAACTCACCAAAGACATAATATACGTTATAAGCAACAATCACTACTCAGTAAATCACCAAAGACATAATTGACGTTATAAACAACAATCACTGCTCAGTAACTCACCAATGACATAATTTACGTTATAAACAACATTCACTACTCAGTAACTCACCAAAGACATAATTTACGCTATAAACAACAATCACTACTCAGTAACTCACCAAAGACATCATGTACGCTATAAAGAACATTCACTACTCAGTAGCTCACCAAAGACATAATTTACGTTATAAACAACAATCAATACTCAGTAACTCACCAAAGACATAATTTACGTTATAAACAAAAATCAATACTCAGGAACTCACCAAAGACATAAGTTACGTTATAAGCAACAATCACTACTCAGTAACTCACCAGAGACATAATTTACCTTATAAACAAAAATCACTGCTCAGTAACTCACCAAAGACATAATTTACGTTATAAACAACAATCACTACTCAGTAACTCACCAAAGACATAATTTACGTTATAAACAACAATCACTACTCAATAACTCACCATAGATATAATTTACGCTATAAACAACAATCACTACTCAATAACTCACCAAAGAAATAATTTACGTTATAAACAGCAATCACTATTCAGTAGCTCACAATATATATAATGTAGGTTATAAACAACAATCACCACTCAGTAACTCACCAAAGACATAATTTACGTTATAAACAGCAATCAATACTCAGGAACTCACCAAAGACATAATGTACGTTATAAACAACAATCACTACTCAGTAGTTCACCAAAGACATAATTTACGTTATAAACACCAATCACTGCTCAGTAACTCACCAAAGACATAATTTACGCTATAAACAACAATCACTACTCAGTAACTCACCAAAGAAATAATTTACGTTACAAACAACAATCACTACTCAGTAACTCACCAAAGACATAATTTACGCAATAAACAACAATCACTACTCAGTAACTCACCAAAGAAATAATTTACGTTATAAACAACAATCACTACTCAGTAACTCACCAAAGACATAATTTACGTTATAAACAACAATCAATACTCATGAACTCACCAAAGACATAATTTACGTTATAAGCAACAATCACTACTCAGTAACTCACCAAAGAAATAATTTACGTTATAAACAACAATCAATATTCAGGAACTCACCAAAGAAATAATTAACGTTATAAACAACAATCACTACTCTGTAACTCACCAAGGAAATAATTTGCGTTATAAACAACAATCAATACTCAGTAACTCACCAAAGACATAATTTACGTTATAAACAACAATCAATACTCAGGAACGCACCAAAGACATAATTTACGTTATAAACAACAATCACTACTCAGTAACTCACCAAAGACATAATTTACGTTATAAACAACAATCAATACTCAGTAACTCACCAAAGACATAATGTACGTTATAAACAACAATAAATACTCAGTCACTCACCAAAGACATAATTTACGCTATAAACAACAATCACTACTCAGTAACTCACCAAAGATATAATTTATGTGATAAACAACAATCACTACTCAGTAACTCACCAATGACATAATTTACGTAATAAACAACAATCACTACTCAGTAACTCACCAAAGACATAATTTACGTTATAAGCAACAAATACCACTCAGTAACTCACCAAAGAGATAATTTACGTTATAAACAACAATCACTACTCAGTAACTCACCAAAGACAGAATTTACGTCATAAACAAAAATCAATACTCAGGAACTCACCAAAGACATAATTTACGTTATAAGCAACAATCACTACTCAGTAACTCACCAAAAACATAAATTACGTTATAAACAACAATCACTACTCAATAACTCACCAAAGATATAATTTACGTTATAAACAGCAATCAATACTCAGGAACTCACCAAAGACATAATATACGTTATAAGCAACAATCACTACTCAGTAACTCACCAAAGAAATAATTTACGTTATAAACAACAATCAATACTCAGTAACTCACCAAAGACATAATTGATGTTATAAACAACAATCACTACTCAGTAACTCACCAAAGAAATAATTTACGTTATAAACAACAATCAATATTCAGGAACTCACAAAAGACATAATTGACGTTATAAACAACAATCACTACTCTGTAACTCACCAAGGAAATAATTTGCGTTATAAACAACATTGAATACTCAGTAACTCACCAAAGACATAATTTACGTTATAAACAACAATCAATACCCAGGAACGCACCAAAGACATAATTTACGTTATAAACAACAATCACTACTCAGTAACTCACCAAAGACATAATTTACGTTATAAACAACAATCAATACTCAGTAACTCACCAAAGACATAATGTACGTTATAAACAACAATAAATACTCAGTAACTCACCAAAGACATAATGTACGTTATAAACAACAATCACTACTCAGTAACTCACCAAAGACATCATGTACGCGATAAAGAACAATCACTACTCAGTAACTCACCGAAGACATAATTTACGTTATAAACAACAATCAATACTCAGTAACTCACCAAAGACATAATATACGTGATAAACAACAATCAATACTCAGGAACTCACCAAAGACATATTTTACGTTATAAGCAACAATCACTACTCAGTAACTCACCAAAGACATAATTTACGTTATAAACAACAATCACTACTCAGTAACTCACCAAAGACATAATGTACGTTATAAGCAACAATCACTACTCAGTAACTCACCAAAGACATAATTGACATTATAAACAACAATCACTGCTCAGTAACTCACCAATGACATAATTTACGTTATAAACAACAATCACTACTCAGTCACTCACCAAAGACATAATTTACGCTATAAACAACAATCACTACTCAGTAACTCACCAAAGATATAATTTATGTGATAAACAACAATCACTACTCAGTAACTCACCAATGACATAATTTACGTAATAAACAACAATCACTACTCAGTAACTCACCAAAGACATAATTTACGTTATAAACAACAATCAATACTCAGGAACTCACCAAAGACATAATTTACGTTATAAGCAACAATCACCACTCAGTAACTCACCAAAGAGATAATTTACGTTATAAACAACAATCACTACTCAGTAACTCACCAAAGACAGAATTTACGTCATAAACAAAAATCAATACTCAGGAACTCACCAAAGACATAATTTACGTTATAAGCAACAATCACTACTCAGTAACTCACCAAAAACATAAATTACGTTATAAACAACAATCACTACTCAATAACTCACCAAAGATATAATTGACGTTATAAACAGCAATCAATACTCAGGAACTCACCAAAGACATAATATACGTTATAAGCAACAATCACTACTCAGTAACTCACCAAAGAAATAATTTACGTTATAAACAACAATCAATACTCAGTAACTCACCAAAGACATAATTGATGTTATAAACAACAATCACTACTCAGTAACTCACCAAAGAAATAATTTACGTTATAAACAACAATCAATATTCAGGAACTCACAAAAGACATAATTGACGTTATAAACAACAATCACTACTCTGTAACTCACCAAGGAAATAATTTGCGTTATAAACAACAATGAATACTCAGTAACTCACCAAAGACATAATTTACGTTATAAACAACAATCAATACCCAGGAACGCACCAAAGACATAATTTACGTTATAAACAACAATCACTACTCAGTAACTCACCAAAGACATAATTTACGTTATAAACAACAATCAATACTCAGTAACTCACCAAAGACATAATGTACGTTATAAACAACAATAAATACCCAGTAACTCACCAAAGACATAATGTACGTTATAAACAACAATCACTACTCAGTAACTCACCAAAGACATCATGTACGCGATAAAGAACAATCACTACTCAGTAACTCACCGAAGACATAATTTACGTTATAAACAACAATCAATACTCAGTAACTCACCAAAGACATAATATACGTGATAAACAACAATCAATACTCAGGAACTCACCAAAGACATATTTTACGTTATAAGCAACAATCACTACTCAGTAACTCACCAAAGACATAATTTACGTTATAAACAACAATCACTACTCAGTAACTCACCAAAGACATAATGTACGTTATAAGCAACAATCACTACTCAGTAACTCACCAAAGACTTAATTGACATTATAAACAACAATCACTGCTCAGTAACTCACCAATGACATAATTTACGTTATAAACAACAATCACTACTCAGTAACTCATCAAAGACATAATTTACGCTATAAACAACAATCACTACTCAATAACTCACCAACGACATCATGTACGCTATAAAGAACAATCACTACTCAGTAACTCACCAAAGACATAATTTACGTTATAAATAACAATCACTACTCAATAACTCACCATAGATATAATTTACGTTATAAACAACAATCACTACTCAATAACTCACCAAAGACATAATTTACGTTATAAACAGCAATCACTACTCAGTAACTCACCATATATATAATGTACGTTATAAACAACAATCACCACTTAGTAACTCACCAAAGACATAATTTACGCTATAAACAGCAATCAATACTCAGGAACTCACCAAAGACATAATGTACGTTATAAACACCAATCACTACTCAGTAATTCACCAAAGACATAATTTACGTTATAAACAACAATCACTGCTCAGTGACTCACCAAAGACATAATTTACGCTATAAACAACAATCACTACTCAATAACTCACCAAAGAAATAATTTACGTTATAAACAGCAATCAATACTCAGGAACTCACCAAAGACATAATTTACGTTATAAACACCAATCACTACTCAGTAATTCACCAAAGACATAATTTACGTTATAAACAACAATCACTGCTCAGTGACTCACCAAAGACATAATTTACGCTATAAACAACAATCACTACTCAGTAACTCACCAAAGAAATAATTTACGTTATAAACAGCAATCAATACTCAGGAACTCACCAAAGACTTAATTTACGTTATAAGCAACAATCACTACTCAGTAACTCACCAAAGACATAATTGACGTTATAAACAACAATCACTGCTCAGTAACTCACCAAAGACAAAATTTACGTTATAAACAATAATCACTACTCAGTAACTCACCAAAGACATAATTTACGCTATAAACAACAATCACTACTCAATAACTCAACAAAGACATCATGTACGCTATAAAGAACAATCACTACTCAGTAGCTCACCAAAGACATAATTTACGTTATAAACAAAAATCACTGCTCAGTAACTCACCAAAGACATAATTTACGTTATAAACAACAATCACTACTCAGTAACTCACCAAAGACATAATTTACGTTATAAATAACAATCACTACTCAATAACTCACCATAGATATAATTTACGTTATAAACAACAATCACTACTCAATAACTCACCAAAGACATAATTTACGTTATAAACAGCAATCACTACTCAGTAACTCACCATATATATAATGTACGTTATAAACAACAATCACTGCTCAGTGACTCACCAAAGACATAATTTACGCTATAAACAACAATCACTACTCAGTAACTCACCAAAGAAATAATTTACGTTATAAACAGCAATCAATACTCAGGAACTCACCAAAGACATAATTTACGTTATAAGCAACAATCACTACTCAGTAACTCACCAAAGACATAATTGACGTTATAAACAACAATCACTGCTCAGTAACTCACCAAAGACAAAATTTACGTTATAAACAATAATCACTACTCAGTAACTCACCAAAGACATAATTTACGCTATAAACAACAATCACTACTCAATAACTCAACAAAGACATCATGTACGCTATAAAGAACAATCACTACTCAGTAGCTCACCAAAGACATAATTTACGTTATAAACAAAAATCACTGCTCAGTAACTCACCAAAGACATAATTTACGTTATAAACAACAATCACTACTCAGTAACTCACCAAAGACATAATTTACGTTATAAACAACAATCACTACTCAATAACTCACCATAGATATAATTTACGTTATAAACAACAATCACTACTCAATAACTCACCAAAGACATAATTTACGTTATAAACAGCAATCACTACTCAGTAGCTCACCAAAGACATAATTTACGTTATAAACAGCAATCAATACTCAGGAACTCACCAAAGACATAATGTACGTTATAAACAACAATCACTACTCAGTAGTTCACCAAAGACATAATTTACGTTATAAACACCAATCACTGCTCAGTAACTCACCAAAGACATAATTTACGCTATAAACAACAATCACTACTCAGTAACTCACCAAAGAAATAATTTACGTTACAAACAACAATCACTACTCAGTAACTCACCAAAGACATAATTTACGCTATAAACAACAATCACTACTCAGTAACTCACCAAAGAAATAATTTACGTTATAAACAACAATCACTACTCAGTAACTCACCAAAGACATAATTTACGTTATAAACAACAATCAATACTCAGGAACTCACCAAAGACATAATTTACGCTAAAAGCAACAATCACTACTCAGTAACTCACCAAAGAAATAATTTACGTTATAAACAACAATCAATATTCAGGAACTCACCAAAGACATAATTGACGTTATAAACAACAATCACTACTCTGTAACTCACCAAGGAAATAATTTGCGTTATAAACAACAATCAATACTCAGTAACTCACCAAAGACATAATTTACGTTATAAACAACAATCAATACTCAGGAACGCACCAAAGACATAATTTACGTTATAAACAACAATCACTACTCAGTAACTCACCAAAGACATAATTTACGTTATAAACAACAATCTATATTCAGTAACTCACCAAAGACATAATTTACGTTATAAACAACAATAAATACTCAGTAACTCACCAAAGACATAATGCACGTTATAAACAACAATCACTACTCAGTAACTCACCAAAGATATAATTTACGTTATAAACAACAATAAATACTCAGTAACTCACCAAAGACATAATGCACGTTATAAACAACAATCACTACTCAGTAACTCACCAAAGATATAATTTACGTTATAAACAACAATAAATACTCAGTAACTCACCAAAGACATAATGCACGTTATAAACAACAATCACTACTCAGTAACTCACCAAAGATATAATTTATGTGATAAACAACAATCACTGCTCAGTAACTCACCAATGACATAATTTACGTAATAAACAACAATCACTACTCAGTAACTCACCAAAGACATAATTTACGTTATAAACAACAATCAATACTCAGGAACTCACCAAAGACATAATTTACGTTATAAGCAACAATCACCACTCAGTAACTCACCAAAGACATAATTTACGTTATAAACAACAATCACTACTCAGTAACTCACCAAAGACATAATTTACGTCATAAACAAAAATCAATACTCAGGAACTCACCAAAGACATAATTTACGTTATAAACAACAATCACTACTCAGTAACTCACCAAAAACATAATTTACGTTATAAACAACAATCACTACTCAATAACTCACCAAAGACATAATGTACGTTATAAACAGCAATCAATACTCAGGAACTCACCAAAGACATAATATACGTTATAAGCAACAATCACTACTCAGTAACTCACCAAAGAAATAATTTACGTTATAAACAACAATCAATACTCAGGAACTCACCAAAGACATAATTTACGTTATAAACAACAATCACTACTCAGTAACTCACCAAAGAAATAATTTACGTTATAAACAACAATAAATATTCAGGAACTCACAAAAGACATAATTGACGTTATAAACAACAATCACTACTCTGTAACTCACCAAGGAAATAATTTGCGTTATAAACAACAATGAATACTCAGTAACTCACCAAAGACATAATTTACGTTATAAACAACAATCAATACACAGGAACGCACCAAAGACATAATTTACGTTATAAACAACAATCACTAATCAGTAACTCACCAAAGACATAATTTACGTTATAAACAACAATCAATACTCAGTAACTCACCAAAGACATAATGTACGTTATAAACAACAATAAATACTCAGTAACTCACCAAAGACATAATGTACGTTATAAACAACAATCACTACTCAGTAACTCACCAAAGACATCATGTACGCGATAAAGAACAATCACTACTCAGTAGCTCACCGAAGACATAATTTACGCTATAAACAACAATCAATACTCAGTAACTCACCAAAGACATAATATACGTGATAAACAACAATCAATACTCAGGAACTCACCAAAGACATAATTTACGTTATTAGCAACAATCACTACTCAGTAACTCACCAAAGACATAATTTACGTTATAAACAACAATCACTACTCAGTAACTCACCAAAGATATAATTTACGTTATAAACAAAAATCAATACTCAGGAACTCACCAAAGACATAATGTACGTTATAAGCAACAATCACTACTCAGTAACTCACCAAAGACATAATTGACGTTATAAACAACAATCACTGCTCAGTAACTCACCAATGACATAATTTACGTTATAAACAACAATCACTACTCAGTAACTCATCAAAGACATAATTTACGCTATTAACAACAATCACTACTCAATAACTCACCAAAGACATCATGTACGCTATAAAGAACAATCACTACTCAGTAACTCACCAAAGACATAATTTACGTTATAAACAACAATCAATACTCAATAACTCACCAAAGACATAATTTACGTTATAAACAAAAATCAATACTCAGGAACTCACCAAAGACATAATATACGTTATAAGCAACAATCACTACTCAGTAACTCACCAAAGACATAATTTACGTTATAAACAACAATCACTGCTCAGTAACTCACCAAAGACATAATTTACGTTATAAATAACAATCACTACTCAATAACTCACCATAGATATAATTTACGTTATAAACAACAATCACTACTCAATAACTCACCAAAGACATAATTTACGTTATAAACAGCAATCACTACTCAGTAACTCACCATATATATAATGTACGTTATAAACAACAATCACCACTCAGTAACTCACCAAAGACATAATTTACGTTATAAACTGCAATCAATACTCAGGAACTCACCAAAGACATAATGTACGTTATAAACACCAATCACTACTCAGTAATTCACCAAAGACATAATTTGCGTTATAAACAACAATCACTGCTCAGTGACTCACAAAAGACATAATTTACGCTATAAACAACAATCACTACTCAGTAACTCACCAAAGAAATAATTTACGTTACAAACAACAATCACTACTCAGTAACTCACCAAAGACATAATTTACGCTATAAACAACAATCACTACTCAATAACTCACCAAAGAAATAATTTACGTTATAAACAACAATCACTACTCAGTAACTCACCAAAGACATAATTTACGTTATAAACAACAATCACTGCTCAGTAACTCACCAAAGACATAATTTACGTTATAAATAACAATCACTACTCAATAACTCACCATAGATATAATTTACGTTATAAACAACAATCACTACTCAATAACTCACCAAAGACATAATTTACGTTATAAACAGCAATCACTACTCAGTAACTCACCATATATATAATGTACGTTATAAACAACAATCACCACTCAGTAACTCACCAAAGACATAATTTACGTTATAAACTGCAATCAATACTCAGGAACTCACCAAAGACATAATGTACGTTATAAACACCAATCACTACTCAGTAATTCACCAAAGACATAATTTGCGTTATAAACAACAATCACTGCTCAGTGACTCACAAAAGACATAATTTACGCTATAAACAACAATCACTACTCAGTAACTCACCAAAGATATAATTTACGTTACAAACAACAATCACTACTCAGTAACTCACCAAAGACATAATTTACGCTATAAACAACAATCACTACTCAATAACTCACCAAAGAAATAATTTACGTTATAAACAACAATCACTACTCAGTAACTCACCAAAGACATAATTTACGTTATAAATAACAATCAATACTCAGGAACTCACCAAAGACATAATTTACGTTATAAACAACAATCACTACTCAGTAACTCACCGAGGAAATAATTTACGTTATAAACAACAATCAATACTCAGGAACTCACCAAAGACATACATTACGTTATAAACAACAATCACTACTCAGTAACTCACCAAAGAAATAATTTACGTTATAAACAACAATCAATATTCAGGAACTCACCAAAGATATAATTGATGTTATAAACAACAATCACTACTCTGTAACTCAACAAGGAAATAATTTGCGTTATAAACAACAATCAATACTCAGTAACTCACCAAAGACATAATTTACGTTATAAACAACAATCAATACTCAGGAACGCACCAAAGACATAATTAACGTTATAAACAACAATCACTACTCAGTAACTCACCAAAGACATAATTTACGTTATAAACAACAATCAATACTCAGTAACTCACCAAAGACATAATGTACGTTATAAACAACAATAAATACTCAGTAACTCACCAAAGACATAATGTACGTTATAAACAATAATCACTACTCAGTAACTCACCAAAGACAGCATGTACGCGATAAAGAACAATCACTACTCAGTAACTCACCGAAGACATAATTTACGTTATAAACAACAATCACTACTCAGTAACTCACCAAAGACATAATTTACGTTATAAACAACAATCAATACTCAGGAACTCACCAAAGACATAATTTACGTTATAAGCAACAATCACCACTCAGTAACTCACCAAAGACATAATTTACGTTATAAACAACAATCACTACTCAGTAACTCACCAAAGATATAATTTACGTTATAAACAGCAATCAATACTCAGGAACTCACCAAAGACATAATGTACGTTATAAACAACAATCACTACTCAGTAACTCACCAAAGACATCAGGTACGCTATAAACAACAATCACTGCTCAGTAACTCACCAATGACATAATTTACGTTATAAACAACAATCACTACTCAATAACTCACCATAGACATAATTTACGTCATAAACAAAAATCAATACTCAGGAACTCACCAAAGACATAATATACGTTATAAGCAACAATCACTACTCAGTAACTCATCAAAGACATAATTTACGTTATAAACAAAAATCACTGCTCAGTAACTCACCAAAGACATAATTTACGTTATAAACAACAATCACTACTCAGTAACTCACCAAAGACATAATTTACGTTATAAACAACAATCACTACTCAATAACTCACCATAGATATAATTTACGTTATAAACTACAATCACTACTCAATAACTCACCAAAGACATAATTTACGTTATAAACAACAATCACTACTCAATAACTCACCAAAGACATAATATACGTTATAAGCAACAATCACTACTCAGTAACTCATCAAAGACATAATTTACGTTATAAACAAAAATCACTGCTCAGTAACTCACCAAAGACATAATTTACGTTATAAACAACAATCACTACTCAGTAACTTACCATAGATATAATTTACGTTATAAACAACAATCAATACTCAATAACTCACCAAAGACATAATTTACGTTATAAACAGCAATCACTACTCAGTAACTCACCATAGATATAATGTACGTTATAAACAACAATCACAACTCAGTAACTCACCAAAGACATAATTTACGTTATAAACAGCAATCAATACTCAGGAACTCACCAAAGACATAATGTACGTTATAAACAATAATCACTACTCAGTAACTCACGAAAGACAGCATGTACGCGATAAAGAACAATCACTACTCAGTAACTCACCGAAGACATAATTTACGTTATAAACAACAATCACTACTCAGTATCTCACCAAAGACATAATTTACGTTATAAACAACAATCAATACTCAGGAACTCAACAAAGACATAATTTACGTTATAAGCAACAATCACCACTCAGTAACTCACCAAAGACATAATTTACGTTATAAACAACAATCACTACTCAGTAACTCACCAAAGATATAATTTACGTTATAAACAGCAATCAATACTCAGGAACTCACCAAAGACATAATGTACGTTATAAGCAACAATCACTACTCAGTAACTCACCAAAGACATCAGGTACGCTATAAACAACAATCACTGCTCAGTAACTCACCAATGACATAATTTACGTTATAAACAACAATCACTACTCAGTAACTCATCAAAGACATAATTTACGTTATAAACAAAAATTACTGCTCAGTAACTCACCAAAGACATAATTTACGTTATAAACAACAATCACTACTTAGTAACTCACCAAAGACATAATTTACGTTATAAACAACAATCACTACTCAATAACTCACCATAGATATAATTTACGTTATAAACTACAATCACTACTCAATAACTCACCAAAGACATAATTTACGTTATAAACAACAATCACTACTCAATAACTCACCAAAGACATAATATACGTTATAAGCAACAATCACTACTCAGTAACTCATCAAAGACATAATTTACGTTATAAACAAAAATCACTGATCAGTAACTCACCAAAGACATAATTTACGTTATAAACAACAATCACTACTCAGTAACTTACCATAGATATAATTTACGTTATAAACAACAATCAATACTCAATAACTCACCAAAGACATAATTTACGTTATAAACAGCAATCACTACTCAGTAACTCACCATAGATATAATGTACGTTATAAACAACAATCACAACTCAGTAACTCACCAAAGACATAATTTACGTTATAAACAGCAATCAATACTCAGGAACTCACCAAAGACATAATGTACGTTATAAACAACAATCACTACTCAGTAACTCACCAAAGACATAATTTACGTTATAAACAACAATCACTACTCAATAACTCACCAAAGACATAATTTACGTTATAAACAGCAATCACTACTCAGTAACTCACCATAGATATAATGTACGTTATAAACAACAATCACCACTCAGTAACTCACCAAAGACATAATTTACGTTATAAACAGCAATCGATACTCAGGAACTCACCAAAGACATAATGTACGTTATAAACAACAATCAATACTCAGTAACTCACCAAAGACATAATGTACGTTATAAACAACAATCACTACTCAGTAACTCACCAAAGACATCATGTACGCGATAAAGAACAATCACTACTCAGTAACTCACCGAAGACATAATTTACGTTATAAACAACAATCAATACTCAGTAACTCACCAAAGACATAATTTACGCTATAAACAACAATCAATACTCAGGAACTCACCAAAGACATAATTTACGTTATAAGCAACAATCACTACTCAGTAACTCACCAAAGACATAATTTACGTTATAAACAACAATCACTACTCAGTAACTCACCAAAGATATAATTTACGTTATAAACAGCTATCAATACTCAGGAACTCGCCAAAGACATAATGTACGTTATAAGCAACAATCACTACTCAGTAACTCACCAAAGACATAATTTACGTTATAAACAAAATTCACTGCTCAGTAACTCACCAATGTCATAATTTACGTTATAAACAACAATCACTACTCAGTAACTCACCAAAGATATAATTTACGCTATGAACAACAATCACTACTCAATAACTCACAAAAGACATAATTTACGTTATAAACAGCAATCAATACTCAGTAACTCACCAAAGACATGATTTACGTTATAAACAACAATCACTACTCAGTAACTTACCAAAGACATAATTTACGCTATAAACAAACAACAATCACTACTCAATAACTCACCAAAGACATAATTTACGTTATAAACAGCAATCACTTCTCAGTAACTCACAATAGACATAATTTACGTTATAAACAACAATCACTACTCAGTAACTCACCAAAGATATAATTTACGTTATAAAAAGCAATCAATACTCAGTAACTCACCAAAGACATAATGTACGTTATAAACAACAATCACTACTCAGTAACTTCACCAAAGACATAATTTACGTTATAAACAACAATCACTGCTCAGTAACTCACCAAAGACATAATGTACGTTATAAACAACAATCACTACTCAGTAACTCACCAAAGACATAATGTACGTTATAAACAACAATCAATACTCAGTAACTCATCAAAGACATAATGTACGTTATAAACAACAATCACTGCTCAGTAACTCACCAAAGACATAATGTACGTTATAAACAACAATCAATACTCAGTAACTCACCAAAGACATAATGTACGTTATATACAACAATCACTGCTCAGTAACTCACTAAAGACATAATGTACGTTATAAACAACAATCACTACTCAGTAACTCACCAAAGACATAATGTACGATATAAACAACAATGACTGCTCAGTAACTCACTAAAGACATAATGTACGTTATAAACAACAATCACTACTCAGTAACTCACCAAAGACATAATTTACGTTATAAACAACAATCACTGCTCAGTAACTCACTAACGACACAATTTACATTATTAACAACACTCACTACTCAGTAACTCACTAAAGACATAATTTTCGTTATTTGTGTCTGTTTGGTATATTGTGTTGTGTTTTTGCTTTGTTTTTCTTCGTCTTGTATTCCTTATGTTGCCAGTTTCTCTGGATTGTCCTTTTTTTATTGCCCTTTTGGTTTCCTCTAACGTTTATTTCAAACCTTTGTATGTCCACTTTAGATCAAACTGACAATAGTTTCTGGCTTTCCAACTTCCGTTCAAAGTTTTTCAGTTTTCCCCAAATTGACTTTGTAATTGGATATTTTTTGGTTATATGTTAAAAATCAGAATCTAACCGTCGTCTGCACGTGAAGATAAACATGATTTCTGTCCATCGCAAAATAAAAGTCTTAAGTCTTAGCAAACCTTCACCAGATATTAATTTGTGTACTAGTGGTCATGATCGTATTGTAGTTGGATTTACATTTATCTGTGCAATCAATGCCTATTACTCCTAAGGTTATGAGTTCGAGTCCCGCACATCGCGAGGTGTACTCGAAACAACATTATGTGATAAGGTTTAACAGTAACTTGCGACATGTCGGTGGTTTTCTCTAGGTATCCGGTTTCCTCCACCAGTAACATTGACCGACACGATATAACTGAAATACTGCTGAAAAGGGAGTTAAACATCATAACCCTAACCCCTCTCTCATCTTACCTCAACTCACTGAGCACAAAAACATATGAAATTGGAAATCTAGAACCTGGACTGCGACAAGCATAAGCATGTTCCGTGGTTAAACCGGTCAATGGGATGCCAACGCACTCCACTTGTTAGCTATATCTCGAACGGCAAAACATATATAAATAAATTATAAATAAATGCACAATTTGCTTCCAGTCAAACATACCTACTCATTGTCAACTATCATATATCTAGTATTATTTGGTTTCTCCAATAATAACAAATTCTGTGGTTGTACTATTTATTTCTTAGACATAAAATATATTCCTGCAATTACAATAAACACTATAAGTGCAATGTCAATGAAAAGAAAGACAACTCTTTCTAATATATTTGTAAACATGTATTATGATTACGCATAATTTATATTAAAGAGGTAGCATGGGGGTCATGAACTCATCAAAATGTTTCAAGTGATGAACGCAAATATAAATGCCTTTTATATGTGTGTCTGTGTGTGGTGGATGAGTTGTGAGTAGAAACGTTTTGATGAAATCAGGTCAAAAATTCAAAAAAACGATTTGATCAAACTTCCGAATCTTTACCTGGTAATTAAAAATTAGAGAGAAACGATATTGTTACTAATGAACATGAAATATTATTCAACGTTCCAATTTTAGTAAAGGAACAGCGATTTTATTACTGTTCTAAATTTCACAGTCACAGTAGGGTCTTTAACATTGAGCAAACATCATACCCTAAACTGAGTATTAAACGGCCCCTATCCTGACATTGAGTGGTACTCTTTCCTTCTGTAGATGAACACTACCTCTAGACATCTTTATCGTTTTTATGTTACTTTGTGTATATAGTTTAAAATAACAGATGTGGGGCTATCAACAAGGAAACAAAACACGAGTGAAGGAATCTTACAAATACCGTCGTCATTGTGCCCAATATCACATGACATGATTACAAATACAGACAAAAATACAATCAGGGTGCTTCCAAAATGTAAATAGTCAGACAACTAGACAGTTTAATATACTTTGAAGTGGGCTGACTATATATTGAAAGTTGATTCAGCAAGGAGTAATGCTTTACCAATTCTGCACTGCACGAAAGACAATGCAAGAGAGGAAATATTCTACAGGAAATATAAGAATTACTCCTTCAAAATCGTCGCTGTGATATGTGAAAACACATATTGTAATCAGCATTTTGATCACAAACGTCACAATAAGCACGTTTCTGTATCGAGTGTTTAAGTCTAAACATGTCTTTTTTTCTATGAATTTTCGATTAATTCAATGCAATGGCCAAAAGAAAACGGACAAAAGAACAAACAATGATCTATAAAACACTACATAGAAAACCAAAGATCGGAAAAACCGAATCCCACTGAAATACATGGTACATCAATGTGCTTAAGATAAATTTGAAGATACTAAAGGTGTAATCAGAAGTTGTAGATAAGAGGACAGATCATAAAATGGTCAAAAGGAAAAGGACAAACGATGATCTACCAGTATACAAAACATGTGACGAATAACAATAATAAGGTATGCTACTAATGAACTCCCAAAACTACTGATAAAATGTCACATTGCTACTGATAGTTCTCTGATAGGGTAAACACCTCTGGGCTACACATCTCTTATCTGTAACTCCTCTTAAACCACTTGATAGAAAACAAGAAAACTTATACAAATATACATAACCTTCTACAGGACATGGAGTTGTTCACCTGGTATTTTATTTTTATTTTTTCACATCGATTTCTGGGGTTTCCCAGAGACAATCATGGATTTTTATCTTTTCTCTATCACCAAGAAGACATTTACCTGTCATGGCTATGAGTAACACTGCTGATATATTATAAGAAACAGCAACTGTTTACCCTTGTGAGTGCCTGGGCTCATGCTCACTGTTTTTTGGTGGGATCTGTGTTGCTCTTCTTTTTAATTTTTGTGTGCTTGCTTATTACTTACTATATGAAGATTTGCATATCATTTAGATAATTTGATTGGACCGTTTTCATGTGTCCTGTGAGTCGATATTTAGGAATCACTACCCATGGTCTTGCGTTGATGACGTCACACTTTCAACAATTCCTGCTAAACCACTTCATAGAAAACAACAAACTTTCACATAAATTTGTTGTGTCAATAACAATCTTTTATTTTGAAAGACCTGTATTAAGATACAGTGATGATGACATGAATTCACATTTTTAGCTCACCTTGCAAAAGGCAACGTGAGCTTTTGCCATCACTTGGTGTCCATCGTCAGTCGTCCGCTAACTTTTCACATTTTAATCTTCTCGTCTGAAACCCCTCAGCCAAATGAACTGAAACTTGGCAGGAAGCATCTATGGAATGTCCTTTATAAAGATTGCTCATTTTGTCCCGATCTATTAGCAAACATGGCCACCACAGGCAATTCTTGTTTCTGATTGGCCGATTTTTTTTAAATCTTCTCCTCTGAAACTGCTTGGCCAAATGAACCGAAACTTGGTAGGAAGCATCTATGGAATGTCCTCTATAAAGATTGCTCATTTCGTCCCGATCCGTTGACAAACATGGCCGCCACAGGCCATTCTTGTTTCTGATTGGTTGATGTTTCTAAAAAAATATTCTCCTCTGAAACCGCCAGGTCAAATGAATCAACACTTGGTAGGAAGCATCCTTTGAAGGTCCTCTATCAAGATTGCTCATTTAGTTCCGACCCGATAACAAACATGGCCACCACAGGCCATTCTTGTTTCTGATTGGTTGATTTCTAAAAAATCTTCTCCTCTGAAACCGCCTTCCCAAATGAACTAGAATTTGGTAGGAAACATCTTTGGAAGGTCCTCTATAAAGATTGCTTATTTCGTCCCGATCCATTAACAAACATGGCCGCCAGAGGCAATTCTTGTTTCTGATAGGCTGATTTTAAAACATCTTCTCCTCTGAAACCGCTTGTCCAAATGAACCGAAACTAGATAGGAAGCATCTATGGAAGGTTCTCTATATAAATTGCTTATTTTGTCCCTATTGGTTAATACACATGGCCGCCACAGGCAATTCTTGTTTCTGATTGGTTGATTTCTAAAATATCTTCTCTGTTAAAAGAAAGATAACTCTTGTTTAAATATAGATATCTATATTCAAAATGCAGTTATCTGTATGAAGGTTTTCTTAAATCTTCTCTGAAATCGCTTGGCCAAATGAACCGAAACTTGGTAGGAAGCATCTATGGTCGGTCTTTTAGAAGAGTGCTCATGTCATCCCGATCCATTTCCAAACATGGCCGCCACATGCAATTCTTGTTTCTGATTGTTTGATTTCTAAAATATCTTCTTTGCTAAAAGAAAGATAATTCTTTTATTAAACATAGATATCTGTATTCAAAATGCAGTTATCTCTATACAGATTTTTAAAAATCTTCTTCTCTGAAACCGCTTGTCCAAATGAACCGAAACTTGGTAGGAAGCATCTATGGGCGGTCCTCTATAAAGAGTGTTCATTTTATTCCGGTCCATTTACAAACATGGCGGCCACATGCAATTATTGTTTTTGATTGGTTGATTTCTAGAAATCTTCTCCTCTGAAACCGCTTGGCCAAATGATCAGAAACTTGGTAGGAAGCATCTATGGGCGGTCCTCCATAAACAGTGCTCATTTCATCCAGATCCATTTCCAAACATGGCCACCATATGCAATTCTTGTTTCTGATTGGTTAATTTCTAAAATTCTTCTCCTCTGAAACCGCTTAGCCAAATGATCCGATACTTGGTAGAAAGCCTCTATGGAATATCATCTATAAGACTGTTCATTCCGTCCCGATCCGTTAACAAACATGGACGCCACAGGCAATTCCTGTTTCTGATTGGCTGATGTTTTAGATTCTTCTCCTCTGAAACTGTTTTGCCAAATGAACCGAAACTTGGTAAGAAGCATCTATGGACAGTTCTCTATAAACATATCTCATTTTGTCCCGATCCATTAACAAACATGGCCGTCAGAGACAATTATTGTTTCTGATTGGTTGATTTCTAAAAAATCATCTCCTCTGAAACCGCTTTGCCAAATGAACCGAAACTTGGTAGGAAGCATCTGTGGAAGGTTCTCTATAAAGATTTCTCATTTTTTTCCCGATCCATTAACAAACATGGCGACCACAGGCAATTATTGTTTCTGATTGGTCGATTTCTAAAGACTTCTACTGTGAAACAGCTTGGCCAAATGGACCGAAACGTGGTAGGAAGCATCTATGGAAGGTCTTCTATGGGAATTGCTCATTCCGTTTTGATCCGTTTACAAACATGGCCGTCAAAGGCAATTCTTGTTTCTTATTGGTCGATTTCTAAAACAGCTTTTCCTCTGAAACTGCTTGGCCAAATGATATGAAACTTGGAAGGAAGCATCTATGGAAGGTCCTCTATAACGATTGCTCATTCTGTCCCGATCATGGCCGCCACCAACAATTCTTGTTTCTGATTGGCTGATTTCTGAAAATCTTCTTCTGTGAAACTGCTTTGCCAAAATGAGCCGAAATTTGGTGGGAAGCACCTATGGAAGGTTCTGTATTACGTTTCCGCAAAGCAGAATGAAAGGTGAGCGACACAGGCTCAGCTCAGTGCTGAGCTTCTAGTTTTTATTATCTCAACATCCACTCATAGAGAAATGATGCAGTCATGCAAGTGTTCTCCACATGTGAATACAAATACCCTCCTTTATAACCAGTTGAACAACGTTATTATAGCGAACGTTATAATCTTGAACATTATACATAATATGTTTTATGTTCTTGACACAGATGTTGTCATATGTATAATATTAGTTCTATTAGAGAGAACCTCAATCAACATTTATAATTAATTATGCAATAATATTGTGTTGTCCATGTTATATACTGAAATATTTCCCAAGGTTAGAATGCATAATGCATTATGCCTTTTAACCTTGGGATACATTTCGGCATATAAGGTGGACAACACAACATTATTGTTATTATTACTCTGAATGTCTTTGGTGATTTTAAAAAATGATTTTTTTCTAAAATGTATTGGGTGGCAAATAATATTCATTTAAATTCAAGAAATATATAATTTCAACAATAACAATGAACTGTCAAATATTTACTTCCCAAACCTGGAAATGGCCATTGTTTTGACAGACGACACCATCAACGTTAAAGAAAAACGTATAATACATTGTAAATTGTACACTGTGAAAAGCGCTCAGGTGATCCCGCGTAGACCACACCTATTTAAATAACGTAACATTGTTCTAAGCTCCGCCCATCAGCATGGTAATGACTCCAACAATAGTGCTATGCTAGTGCATAGTACGCGAGTGCATGGTACAACGACGCTATTTATTATACCCCCGCTCCCCGAAGGGGGAGGGGGTATACTGTTTTACCTCTGTCAGTCTGTCCGTGCTTTAGTCCTTCTGTCCGTCCGTCCGTCCGTCCGTCCAAGATAATTTTCGTCGCATTTTTCTCAGTAAATGTTGATGGCAGAAATCTGATATTTGGTCACAAGCTTCATATAGGTACCCAATATCGTGGGAAGCGTTTTTGGATCCATCAGATTCCTACTTCCTGCTTGCCGATTTTGTTGATTTTTATACACATTTAGCATACATTTGTATATGCAAATTTTTCGTCACATTTTTCTAACCAACTATTGATGACAGGAATCTGATATTTGGTCACAAGCTTCATATAGGTATGCCATATTGTGGGAAGCGTTTTTGGACTCGTCGGATTCCTACTTCCTGTTTGCAGACTTAGTTGTTTTTTTATACACATTGAACATATATGCACATTTTTGTCATATTTTTCTCAGCAACTATTGATGACAGAGATCTGATATTTGGTCACAAGCTTCATATATGTATCCTATATCATGGGAAGCGTTTTCGGACCCATCAGATTCCGACTTCCTGTTTGCCGACTTTGTTGATTTTTATACACATTGAACATACATTTTGTATATGACCATTTTTAGTCGCATTTTTCTCAGCAACTATTGATGACAGAAATCTGATATTTGGTCACAAGCTTTATATAGGTACCCCACATCGTGGGAAGCGTTTGTTGACCCTTAAGATTCCTTCTTCCTGTTTGCCGAAGAGCAGGTGTATCATAAGTGAGCATTAGCTCACAGTTCATCTTGTTCTTTGTAAAATTATGTTTCGAAAATATCATGTCAATTAAAATGAAAGTTTCTTACATGAAGAGTAATACTATTAGATAGTACACAAGGCCTTCATAAGACTTAATAGTGAAACAATAGTCATGGTTGAACCACAATCTCTGGTCATCTCAACGTAATGGATAGAACACTGTTGAATAAGGTGGTGATATCGTTTTGAAAGATCAGTTAAGACTATTTTTTTAAATGTCTCGATTTAAATAGTTTAGTATTCAGAAGACAGTGACATTGCATAAAGATATAAATACAAACTTCAACCTCAAGCGTTGCGTGCGAGTTGTGAATTATCAAGTTTATATTTTGAATCACTCTACCGTCAACTTTACCTACCATATCAACCAGATTAGTTACTCGTTGTTAAGTTGATGAATTAATTTAAAATACAGGTAGGTCTTGGTTTTTTTCGTTATCATTTTCAATCATATATTGTTATTCATTGATATATTCACTTGCAGATGATCTCTGCCAAATTTCTAAAGTCCGCGAAAACTACTTTTGGCACTAAACTTTGCAAAAAAAAATAGAACTATCGAAAACAAATTCGTAATCCCAAACCATGGTTTAATTATGAATGTCAATTAGCAAGAACAAACATAAGAAAAAGAAAACGAAAGTTAAAACATAATCGAACATCTGCAAGCCATGAAGAAATGAAATTAATTGATAAAAAAATAGAAAGATAAATTGGACAAAAATATGAGACTTTAAGGGGGAAAAAATGTCTTTAGAATTACGCAATCTTAGAAGAGCAACCCAAAAGAATAATGGAAAAATTTAAATAGAGGAAAAACAAAAACTGAACCAAATATCCCAATAGAAAGTTTGATTGAGTATTTCAAGAACCTAAACGAAACTCCAATAGAAAATGATGTGGCATTATCTTTCCCAAATATATAGATCCATTCGATTAGAATTATGTTAACGAAAATTTGAATAAGAAAATTACACAAAAAGAAATTTTAGACTGCATTAAAAGATTGAAAAATAACAAAGCGCACGGTGATGAATCCACATCCGACAAAACGATAGACGTGTACATAGAACTCTTTAATATTATACCGTATAGCTGGTTAGTAGGCTACATTAAGCCTATCTACAAAAATAAGGGAGACAAACTTGACCCAAAACATTTCAGAACTATTACGATTTTAAGTTGTGTAAGTAAATTATTCACGGCCATCCTAAATGAGAGGGTAAATAAATTTGTTGATACTATGCGAGAACCAAACGGATTTCCGAAAAGGTTATTCAACAATATATAACTTGTTTATTGTACATTCCTTTTTTGAAATACTTAAAAAGTAAAAGACAAAATGTATTGCTTAAGGAATAAATCATGGAAGCCAGAATGTATTGGGAGTTTTAACATGGATTGGCGGATATTAGTATTTTATCCCGAGCCAGAAGCGAGGGATACAATTTACTAATATCCGCAAATCCATGTTAAAACTCAAAACACATTCTGACTTCCATGATTTATTTCGATTCTGATATGTCTAAGAGTATAAGTACGGTAGTATACTTTCATTGGAAGACGGTAATTTATATTTACGCTTGCAGAAAATGTCGCACACAATTTATGTAGCTCGAATAATACTGCGCCCTCTATCGGCATTATTCGGGTTACAATGTATGCTGTAAATTAAAAAATCGGTCACATTCACCGGCGCATGTGCTAATGAGATTATACCGAATTGATAACTTTCCCGATTGTTAGCAAGGCGAAAGAAGGAGGTCATGCTAGAATGTTTTATAGATTTCGAAAAAGTGTTCGATAAAGTATGGAGAGATGGACTGTGGTATACGTTTCTGTTGAACAAAATGAATGGTAACATGCATAATGTTATTTTAAACATGTATAAAGATACTAAGCAGACACGGATGCAGGCGGGGGCGCACCCTGCGTGCGCCCCCTACGAAAAAGATTGGCGTGACTGGACTGACAATCGCTTGATATTAAATATGTGATATTAACACTTTGTTCTTTGAACTCATCTCCCCATTGCAATGAATATTCTTACATGTCTTTGCTGCCCCGTTCCGGATCATGTAAAAACCGGCATCGGTTACTTTTCACGTTTTGCAATCATGGATGCTAAGTCTGATGAACCACGAGCAAAACGAGCAAACGTTCAAAGGCAGCTTGATTTTTTCTTCAATAAGCCCCTTGCTAGAGAAAGAAGGTATTTACTTAGCATAGTTACTAACATATCATACTTAATTGTACGACCTTCCATGTAAAGCATCATGCCGCACATGGTACAATTCTAATCAATTTCGGTTCAGAAAAGAGGTCCTATATTTTCTAATTCGCAAGAGCTTAAGGAGGGCTTTGCCTCCACTCGGTTCCCCCACCGGACGCTGCCCTGGATCCGCTGGGGACCTAGGCGTCGGACTATAGATCGGTGCCCGTCATTACTGGGGAGCTTGGATCGGACTGACTAACGGACCGCCAGCCAATCGGGGCGTCGGACCCCACCATTACTGGGTATGAAAAAATGTATAGGACAGTCTGACTAACTGAGGGTCATACAATCGGGGCGTCGAACTACAGGTCGGACCCCGTCATTACTGGGTATTATGTATCGGGCAGTCTGACTTACTTACCGTCATACAATCGGGGCATCGGACTACAGGTCGGACCTCGTCATTACTGGGTATTATGTATAGGACTGTCTGACTAACTTACCGTCAGACAATCGGGGCGTCGGACTACAGATCGGACCCCTTCATTACTGGGTATTATGTATCGGACAGTCTGACATTCGGGGCGTCGGACTACAGGTCGGACCCGTCCATACTGGGTACTATGTATCGGATAGTCTGACTTACGTACCGTCAGAAATTCGGGGCGTCGGACTACAGGTATACATGACTACAGGTGTAAATCAAGCTACCATACGATCACGGCCACGACGGTCCCATATAGTATAGTATTTAAAATATTTCAACTTGATTAAATATATTATACACCAGTGTATGTCAAGATTGAAAAGGCATGAATAAGAAAGGTTTGAAGATGTCAAACTGATAATCAGAAGCCGGACAGACAATACGATATCCAGTTTATCATACTTGATCACTTAAATCGTTCAGATGAAGCATTTCTACCTCGCACAGGTAATAATAACAGATTAGTGTTGCCCTTGATTGAAATAAAAACGTCAAGCGCAACATTGTATTTAAGGTTAAGTAGCTTAGCAACTATCATGTTGATCTCCATTTACAAAAAGATACGCTGGCTAATCATTTAAATTTAAGCACTGTCTTAGAAGTGGGATATTCAATACAAAACATCGTGACAATATATTGGTTGGTTCAATGACAGTCTATAGACGATATGTTAGGTCCGGTTTTAACTGAAAAACAATATTTCCAAAAAGTCTGTTCTGAATTCTGGAAATTCAAAATGATTTTTTTAATTTTGGAAATGATACAATTTTTGGCGGTCAGTTTTAGTGGTGTTTATAAAACCATTTTCAAAAATAGTATAACATTGTGATCAGTTTTCTTGGTATTCAATGCCACTTTCAACAATATACATGTATCGGTTATAGCTTACAACATGTTGGCCAGTTTTATTGGTGCTTAGTGGCACTTTCAACAGCATGTCAGATATAAGTATAACATGGAGGTCAGCTTTATTGGTGTTTTAAATGCCACTTTCAATGATGTGTCAGTAATACCTTTGTGGTCAGTTTTATTGGTGTTTAACAACTTTGAACAATATGTCAGTGATAAGGTATAACATAGTGGTCAGTTTTATTGGTTTTGATTGATTGATTTTATTGTGTTTAACGCCACTTTCATCAATTTGTCAGCTATATCATGACGACCAGTTTTAGTGGTGGAAGAGGCCGGAATACCCGGATAGAACCACCGATCAATGGCAAGCAACTTGTAACATCACTTGCGCTGCGAGTCGAGTGCACCCTTTTTGTAATTTACAAAGCGGGTGTGAACCCACGCCGTATTGGTGATAGGCATGTGTGCGTTGTTAGGTAATCTCATTGAGCCACCTGGGTCCTTCAGTTTATTGGTGTTTAACGTCACTTTCAACAATATGTCGGTTATAGCGTATTACATGGTGGTCATTTTAATTGGAGTTTAACGCCACTTTCAACAATATGTCAGTTACAAGGTATAACATGGTGGTCAGTTTTATTGGCGTAATCTGTGCCCATTAACTTTTAGCATTTATCTATTTCTCATAAACCAGTGGACCAATTAGGAACCAAACTTGGATACTTGGGTATTTCTTAGCATATTACATATTGTTTGTTTTATTCAGAAATTCAGACCTACGCATCTTTAGGAGGACATCTTTTTTTTTGGACATTTTTTGTATATATGGAATCAACTTTTTTTACGCAGAAGAAGATCAAAATCCTATACCAGATGATTTTTTTTCAGAGGGAGTTTTAATCACGAGTGATTGACTTCTCGTCCAAATATACAGCAACATTTTAAATGTCCAACAATAGGATTGGCCTGTAAGCAAAGGCAATTGCATTCAAACAATGGATCACTTCCTTTTCCAGTTTGACAAACTGTTTTCTCAACCCCAATTGAAACATGGGTAATCTTTAGGGTGGTCGCCATAAATGATAATCAGTTAAGCCACATTAAGTGAGCCTATACAATATCATTTGGTGGTGCTTCAGTTTGGTGTGGGGTGGGGGGATTTAGATATATTCTATATCAGGGAATGTCAAGGTTGATAAGTATTTAAATACTAAGTTTGAAGATATCTCTCAACGGGGTAATTTAAAGCCGTAATTTGAAGAACAGACAATGGAATGTGTAGTTTATCAAGTTTGATCAGTTGACGTAGAACAAGTCTACCTTGTATATTATAACAACAGATGATAACTCCATCTTTAATTGTATAGTTGTATGTAGCTTATTAATCTAATACAAAATATTTTGACAATATAATGTTGGCTAAATGACAGTCTTCAAATTAAATGATTTAAGTAAGACAGGGTTTGTAACTGCAAATCAAAATTTTCAAAACCCATTGTTGCTTTACTTATATATATATATATATACAAAGAAAAAGGTTAAGCACCCCCTGATATATTAAAACATAATAAGTTATACTGAGTTTAGATTCTAATATTTATGTTGATTATAGCAAGAACAATGTTCCATTAAAAAGATGTGCTCACACAGGTGTGAGCAATATGTATAATATCGAGTAGTCATGCACGTGAACCATGCCTCTCACGCATTACTCAAAATTCAGTATGTTCACGCTTCGAATTTGAATATTTAAGTCCGGTGTTTTAAAATTGTTATTCATTCTCAGTAAGCATGGTACGAAGCCTAATATCAGAAGCACAAAGATAGCAAATAATCGGCATGCATACAACAGCCATGTCCTTCAAAGCTATTGAACGTCAGATGGGCTACCACTATACTGTAGTCAGCCGACTGGTGAGAAAACACACAAAAACCAACAATGTGAAAGACTTGCCAAGATCCGGCAGACCACGGGTAACATCTGATCGTGACGACAGGGCATTGCAACGTTTGGATAGACGGATGCAACCAGTCCCGTACTCAAACAACACTGGCTGCTCAATAAACGTCTGTCAACAAGAACAGTTAGAAACCGTCTGAAATTAGCGGGATTTAAGTCATGGGGAGTCATTAAACGCCCACTGTTGGCAGACAGACATCGACGCACACGTTTGGCATGGTGTTTAGCACGACGTGGTTGAAATTTAAAGACATGGCGCAAGACCCATTTGTTAGACGAAAGCGGTATCTGCTTTATGTAACCGACGGCCGGATGAGGGTTTGGAGACACAAAAATACAGCCTATACCCCAAGGAACATCCTGCCAACTGTCCCTAACGGTGGATGCTCTGTAATGGTTTTGGGGTGTATCTCTCATGACTGCAAGCTGGATTTAATCATGATACAAGGCAACCTAACTGGTGATCAGTACATCAGAGACGTCTTGCAACCAGTTGTTGTCCCCCATTTCGACAACCACCCACTAGCTACAAGACCTGTGTATATGGATGACAATACCAGGCCTCCTGCCCCCTTTTTTTAGCAATTTCAGAATTATATATATGCCTTAGGAAACATGCATTTTCATATAGTGAAAATGTATAAAGATAAAGAAGTCGAAAATGTCAAGAATTTTTTTTTTTGTCAATATGTGACGTAAAAATATTTTTGACATTTACGTCACCGAATATGGTACTGCTTTGACAACTATTTTACCTATTTTGTTCCTATATTTAAATACTGTTACAGTGACAGCCGGAACCTTTGAACCGTAATGAGAGCTGGAGGTTTGGCGCCTTAAGATCTGATTCAACCCACCATTTCTTTAGAAATGCCTGTACCAAGTCAGGGTCATTACGGTTTTCACAGTTTTCCGGTTGTTGACTGATTTTGTCTGTTTATATAATTATGAGTTTTGACTTTCCCTTTGTAAGATTGTTCGGAGTTCGGTAATTTTGTTATTACCCTTATTTATGCTATCCCTGTGAAATATAAATCGTCTAATTAGAGACTTATTTATCCACGCCACGATATACTAAAATACTGCTGACAATGGCGTCAAACATCAATCAATCAACCTTTACATATCTGAAAAACAGTGATTAACTTTCTATCAAGTTAAGTTATCTTGATTTGAGGCCAACAACTAGCGTAACTCTGCCACTTTGTATTGAAGTGCCTGTATTAAGCCAGATAAGTGAGTTGTCATGTATGTGTGTGTTAGAGGTATCAGTGAGTGGTCATGTATTTGTGTGTTAGAGGTACAAGTGAGCAGTCATGTATTTGTGTGTTTTACCAATGTCGCCTCTTTCTACGATTTTCTTTAGATTTTTTAATTGTTCAGACCGAGTGTCATATTGTGTTTTTCGTTTTATTAGTTTTGTCACACATTTTTAACTTACTTAACCCGAGCAAATTCTCCGTTCTTTTGTAATATTGTTCATTGTAAAAATATAACAATCATTTTTTGTGTTAATCGTTTGTCCTCTCAAAAGTATGTTTTTTTTCTGTGCAATAATTTATATTCAATCATATATTTTTTAGTGGGTCTCTAAATCTAGAACTTCCATAGAGTTTAGTATAATATCTTTTATTTCCGGAATAAACAATATTTAATAGACCATCATACATGTACTACTGCAAAGTGCTTATGAATTAATTTCTTAGGCTTCCCACGAACATTAAAAGTGGTCATTTTCCAGTTACTTTCAAGTATCATTATTAGATCATACTAAAGGACGTATCGTACAAACTTCAACTAAAATGACATACCATACCTAAATGATCTTCCACAAGAGGCTGACAGATGGGTGGGGGAGGTGGGAAAATGTAGCCGCTGAAACTTACAGTTTGTCAACACACTTACAGACTCAATCTCTTATGCTGACGCTGACTTGTACCCAAGTGTTCGTGTGATTTTAAAGCTACTTATAACACTGAAGATAGCCTATGTCGGTTGTCGATAATTCACGCCCTTCGTAAGGATACTGTCGGCATATTCCAGAAGCTGTTCTATTAAGCGGGATTCGAGTAGGAAAATCCATTTTGCATTTACCGACTTAGCACTGTCATTTAAAATTGTTCATTAAAATATTATTTAAAAAATTAATAAGTTGCGTTATGTTTAATTTTCCATAGCATAGAAGCTTCGGCGGCTTGATCGCTATTAACGATAGTAACCGGTATATAAAGCGTCTCAATAATATAGAAATCGATTTAAAAAAATGTGTTATTTTTGGCCGTTAAGTCACAATTTTCGGCAGGGGGACTTACATAATCGGCGGCTCACATACTCCTGCATGCCCTGTTTTAATCCTCTATTTACGGCCCTGTCATCGATATAAACATAACTCGTTAATTGTGAAAAAGAAGCAAAGCTATTAGGTTTCATGGTCGATCTTGAATTAAAATTTAAGAGTCACATCTCAAATATTATCAAAAAGGAATCAAGGCCATTAAATGTAATAGAATATAAGATAAATACTTAAACAGACTATACAACTTAACAGTCTATCACTCTTTCTTTCTTTTTAATTTACCCCCCCCCCCCTCTTTTTTTCTCTTAATCATGACACTTTTGCAGTGAAAGCAACACCTAAAAAATACATTCATATCAGAAGACCATGATAGTTCATACGACGATCTGCTAGTACAATCAAAACTTCCATTCCTCAAAATAAGAATATCAAGAACAATGGCTATTGAGGTGTATATAGAATAATAAATACAATCCCTCATATTTACATTAATTTTTCTTTTAGGTAAAACAAATGTAACAGAAATTCCACCTGCTAAAACAACAAGGTATGTACCATCATCTTTTTAGATTTTTCGCTTCTCAGCTTTGCATTAAACGAGCTGCCAAACCACTTTCAACTTCAAAACATCATTCAACCAATTTAAAAATTTAATAAATTCCTGGTATGGCAGCTCGTGTAACTGCAATGTATGTGGGTATATTTGTATGTATTTATTTTAAGCATACATGGATTTGGTTTTAATTTTTAGTAGTTAGTGCTTTGATGTTCTCATTGTTTTTATTTTCAATTTGCTAAATACATAGTGTGTGCGTGTGCGTGTATGTGTGCTTGTGTGTGTGTATGAACACATTAATATTCCGAATGTAAGATGAGTTGGGAGTAGAAACGTTTTGATGAAATAAAGTGAAAATTCATTCAAAAACGTTAGGATCAAACTTGTGAATGTTTACATGGTATTAGAGAGAATTGATATGGATGTAAATGAACAGTATAGACTATTCATCGTTACACTTAGACATGAATATAAGCAAAGGAACAGAGATTGTTGTGCTAAATTTCTCAGTCACAGAAGAGTCTTTAACAATGAGCAAAACCCATACCCTAAAATGAGTATTAAACAGCCCCTAGACTGACATTGAGTGGTACTCTTTACTTCTGTAGATAAACGTTACATCTGGACATCTTCATGGTTATGAAGTTACTTTGTGTATATAATTTAAAATCACAGATGTGGAGCTATCAACAAGGAAACAAAACACGGGTGACAAAATCTTGCAAACACCGTCATCATTCTGCTCAATATCACATGACGTGATTACAAATACAGACAAAAAGACAATCAGGGTGCTCCCAACAGGTAAATAGTCAGACAACTAGACAGTTTAATATAGTTTGAAGTTTGAAGAGTGTAAAAGATAAACACTCGATCAAGTAATACGTTCACCACAGTATAAATATGAAGCAAGGGGTGATGTTTTACCAATACTGCACTGCACGAAAGATAATGTCAAAGATGAAATATTATACAGGAAATATGACAATATTACTCCTTCAAAATCGTCGTTATAATACGATAATCTATATAATGTAATCAGCAAACATGCAAACTTTTATATTGTACACAAAAAGACACGTTTAGATCATAAACGTCATCCTAAGCACGTTCCTGTATCCATTTTTTACCATAATTAAGTCTAAACATTTCTCTGCTTTTATTGCAAATTATCTTTTATATATTTTCATTTCAAGTCGATTAAATATTTTATTTTGTTTTTATCTACACTTCACAAAGTTTATTTACTTGGCTGTATATGTTCTTAATAAGCAACGTAGAGGGTAATTACAAAATGAGACATTTATATAATAGTTACTGATATGGTGGGTATATCAGGGTATACAGACTGCCCACGGCTTTTGGTACGGACCAGTGGAAATGATATTGCCCGAGCCGGAATACTTCTTGTTGTCAATGTTCAAATGATTGATTGTTAGATACCTCACTAATAATAATAATAATTATTATTATTATTATTATTATTATAAAAAAAAAAAAAAAATAATAATAATAATAATAATAATAATAATAATAATAATAATAAATACTTGACTTTAAGAGGGTAGCACAGTTAACATAAAGTTAATCTTCCCTGTGACCTTTTCAAAATGAAACAAATATATAATAATACAAATGTCAGATATCAGATAATAGGTTGTAAGTATACCTGATAGCTAGCATTCAAACTACACACATATATATAAATTTAAAATAATAATAATAATAATAATAACAATAATAATAATAATAATAATAATAATAATAATAATAATAAATACTTGACTTTAAGAGGGTAGCACAATTAACATAAAGTTAATCTTCCCTGTGACCTTCTCAAAATGAAAAAATATATAATAATACAAATGTCAGATATCAGATAATAGGTTGTAAGTATACCTGATAGCTAGCATTCAAACTACACAAACATATATAAATTTAAAATAATAATAATAATAATAATAATAATAATAATAATAAATACTTGACTTTAAGAGGGTAGCACAGTTAACATAAAGTTAATCTTCCATGTGACCTTCTCAAAATGAAAAAAATATATGATAATACAAATGTCAGATATCAGATAATAGGTTGTAAGTATACCTGATAGCTAGCATTCAAACTACACACACATATATAAATTTAAAATAATAATAATAATAATAATAACAATAATAATAATAATAATAATAATAATAATAATAATAAATACTTGACTTTAAGAGGGTAGCACAGTTAACATAAAGTTAATCTTCCCTGTGACCTTTTCAAAATGAAACAAATATATAATAATACAAATGTCAGATATCAGATAATAGGTTGTAAGTATACCTGATAGCTAGCATTCAAACTACACACACAGACACACAACATGCTTTATATGGTATACTAAAATATATTCATGTTCTTGTTGTAATAACAAATATTCAGAACATTTCTTTGTTAATTACACCTTAACATAATACAAATGTCAGATATCAGATGATATGTTATAAGTATACATGATAACTTACATTCAAACAGCACAGAGAGACACAACATGTTTTATATGGTATACTAAAATATATTTAATAAGTATACATGATAGCGTACATTCAAACAACACACAGAGACACAACTTGTTTTGTATGGTATACTAAAATATATTTAATGAGCATACATGATAACTTACATTCAAACAGCACACAGAGACACAACTTGTTTTATTTGGTATACTAAAATATATTTAATAAGTATACATGATAGCTTACATTCAAACAGCACACAGACAACACAGCATGTTTTATATGGTATACTAAAATATATTTAATAAGTATACATGATAACTTACATTTAAACAGCACACAGAGATACAACATGTTTTATATGGTATACTAAAATATATTTAATAAGTATACATAAATACTTACATTTAAACAGCACACAGAGATACAACATGTTTTATATGGTATACTAAAATACATTTAATAAGTATACATGATAACTTATATTCAAACAGCACACAGAGATACAACATGTTTTATATGGTATACAAAAATATATTTAATAAGTATACATGGTAGCTTACATTCAAACAGCACACAGAGACACAACATGTTTTATATGGTATGCTAAAATATATTTAATAAGTATACATGATAACTTACGTTCAAACAGCACACAGAGACACAACATGTTTTATATGGTATTCTAAGATATATTCAATAAGTACACATGATAACTTACATTCAAACAACACACAGAGACACAACATGTTTTATATAGTATACTAAAATATATTTAATAAGTATACATGATAACTTACATTTAAACAGCACACAGAGACACAACATGTTTTATATGGTATACTAAAATATATTTAATAAGTATACATGATAACTTACATTCAAACAGCACACAGAGACACAACATGTTTTATATGGTATACTAAAATATATTTAATAAGTATACATGATAACTTACATTTAAACAGCACACAGAGACACAACATGTTTTATATGGTATACTAAAATATATTTAATAAGTATACATGATAACTTACATTTAAACAGCACACAGAAACACAACATGTTTTATATTGTATACTAAAATATATTTAATAAGTATACATGATAACTTACATTCAAACAGCACACAGAGACACACCATGTTTTATATGGTATTCTAAGATATATTCGATAAGTACACATGATAACTTACATTCAAACAGCACACAAAGATACAACATGTTTTATATGGTATACTAAAATATATTTAATAAGTATACATGATAACTTACATTCAAACAGCACACAGAGACACAACATGTTGTATATGGTATACTAAAATATATTTAATAAGAATACATGATAACTTACATTCAAACAGCACACAGAGACACAACATGTTTTATATGGTATTCTAAGATATATTCAATAAGTACACATGATAACTTACATTCAAACAGCACACAGAGATACAACATGTTTTATATGGTATACTAAAATATATTTAATAAGTATACATGATAACCTACATTCAAACAGCAGGCAGAGACACAACATGTTGTATATGGTATTCTAAGATATATTCAATAAGTACACATGATAACTTACATTCAAACAACACACAGAGAAACAACATGTTTTATATGATATACTATAATATATTTAATAAGTATGCTGATAACTTACATGCAAACAGCACACAGAGAGACACAACTTGTTTTATATGGTATACTAAAATATATTTAATAAGTATACATGATAACTTACATTTAAACTGCACACAGAGACACAACATGTTTTAAATGGTATACTAAAATATATTTAATAAGTATACATGATGACTTACATGCAAACAGCACACAGAGAGACACAACTTGTTTTATATGGTATACTAATATATTTAATAAGTATACATGATAACTTACATTTAAACAGCACACAGAGACACAACATGTTTTAAATGGTATACTAAAATATATTTAATAAGTATACATGATAACTTACATGCAAACAGCACACAGAGAGACACAACTTGTTTTATATGGTATACTAAAATATATTTAATAAGTATACATGATAACTTACATTCAAACAGTACACAGAGACACAACATGTTTTATATGGTATACTAAAATATATTTAATAAGTATACATGATAGCTTACATTCAAATAGTACACAGAAACACAACATGTTTTATATGGTATACTAAAATATATTTAATAAGTATACATGATAACCTACATTCAAACAGCACACAGAGACACAACATGTTTTATATGGTATACTAAAATATACAGTTGACTCTCATTGTCTCGAATTCGGTTGACTCGAATTTCCGGTTGAGTCGAATTTTTATCGAAGTCCCGAACTTCGTTGTGTATAAATATATATAATTTGACTCCTGTTGAGTCGAATTCGGATGAGTCGAAATTTCGGTTGTCTCGAATAAAAGTTTTGGTCCCGAGATGTAGAAAGCCATATTATTTACATTCGTTAAGTCAAATTTACCTGTCAAAACATGTGTATTACCTTAGGATTAAAATCGGATCACAGGTGAAACATCCGGTCATTGAATTTGACATTTTTACCTTAGGCTATTTCACATGTTTATTTCACAATCTGTTAAATTAATCAGTGATAATATTTGAATTGGCTTGGTATTATGACACAGGTTAGATGTGTACAATCAAAAATTATCGATTCATAATAAGTGCGCTTGGGTCGGCATACATCAATGATTATGAAAAGTACAAGGAAGCGCTTTATCTATTGAATTATTTGTCGAAATTAATTTTGATTAAAGAAGAATAGTTTTCTTCTACACTTTATTGAATAATAAAAACACACCATTTATTGTAAATAAACAGTATTGCACAAAGAAAAATACGTCATGATGGGTGAAGTTTAATGACAATGCAACAGCTGAAAAACATAAACAAAACGGATAAACATATTCATTCACACAAAAAAAGATATCTAGAAGTTATCAGTCGTTTCACAAAATTCAAAGAATTTAACGGAGAGAAAAAAACAGCAACAAAAACATCGAATATGTTTAAAATCGTTCCGAGAATAGGGACATGCGATGCTGGTTTTAGCTCTTCAAAATTTCGCTCGAGTTGTCTCCCTTTCGTTGTTAAACAAACCACACTTCCGGTATCTTCGTAGCTCCTCTTGAGTCGAACTACGGTTGACTCGAATTTTTTACATGGTCCCATCGAATTCGAGATAACGAGAGTCAACTGTATTTAATAAGTATACATGATAACTTACATTCCAACAGCACACAGAAACACAACATGTTTTATATGGTATACTAAAATATATTTAATAAGTATACATGATAACTTACATTCAAACAGCACACAGAGAGACACGACTTGTTTTATATGGTATACTAAAATATATTTAATAAGTATACATGATAACTTACATTCAAACAGCACACAGAGACACAACATGTTTTATATGGTATACTAAAATATATTTAATAAGAATACATGATAGCTTACATTCAAACAGCAAACAGAGACACAACATGTTTTATGGTATACTAAAATATATTTAATAAGTATGCATGATAACTTACATTCAAACAGCACACAGAGACACACCATGTTTTATATGGTATACTAAAATATATTTAATAAGTATACATGATAACTTACATTCAAACAGCACACAGAGACACAACATGTTTTATATGGTATACTAAAATATATTCAATAAGTATACATGATAGCTTACATTCAAACAACACACAGAGACACACCATGTTTTATATGGTATACTAAAATATATTTAATAAGTATACATGATAGCTTACATTCAAACAACACACAGAGACAAAACATGTTTTATATGGTATACTAAAATATATTTTATAAGTATACATGGTAGCTTACATTCAAACAGCACACAGAGACACAACATGTTTTATATGGTATATTAAAATATATTTAATAAGTATACATGATAGCTTACATTCAAACAACACACAGAGACACAACATGTTTTATATGGTATACTAAATATATTTAATAAGTATACATGGTAGCTTACTTTCAAACAGCACACAGAGACACAACATGTTTTATATGGTATTCTAAGATATATTTAATAAGTATACATGATAGCTTACATTCAAACAGCACACAGAGACACAACATGTTTTATGTGGTTTACTAAAATATATTCAATAAGTATACATGATAACTTACATTCAAACAACACACAGAGACACAACATGTTTTATATGGTATACTAAATATATTTAATAAGTATACATGGTAGCTTACATTCAAACAGCACACAGAGACACAACATGTTTTATATGGTATACTAAAATATATTCAATAAGTATACATGATAACTTACATTCAAACAGCACACAGAGACACAACATGTTGTATGTAGTATACTAAAATATATTTAATAAGTATACATGATAACTTACATCCAAACAGCACACAGATACACAACATGTTTTATATGGTATACTAAAATATATCTAATAAGTATACATGATAACTTACATTCAAACAGCACACAGAGACACAACATGTTTTATATGGTATACTAAAATATATTTAATAAGTATACATGATAGCGTACATTCAAACAGTACACAGAGACACAACATGTTTTATATGGTATACTAAAATATATTTAATAAGTATACATGATAACTTACATTCAAACAGCACACAGAGACACAACATGTTTTATATGGTATACTAAAATATATTTAATAAGTATACATGATAGCTTATATTCAAATAGTACACAGAGACACAACATGTTTTATATGGTATACTAAAATATATTTAATAAGTATACATGATAACCTACATTCAAACAGCACACAGAGACACAACATGTTTTATATGGTATACTAAAATATATTTAATAAGTATACATGATAACTTACATTCAAACAGCACACAGAGAGACACAATTTGTTTCATATGGTATACTAAAATATATTTAATAAGTATACATGATAACTTACATTCAAACAGCACACAGAGACACAACATGTTTTATATGGTATAATAAAATATATTTAATAAGAATACATGATAGCTTACATTCAAACAGCAAACAGAGACACAACATGTTTTATGGTATACTAAAATATATTTAATAAGTATACATGATAACTTACATTCAAACAGCACACAGAGACACAACATGTTTTATATGGTATACTAAAATATATTTAATAAGTATACATGATAACTTATATTCAAACAGCACACAGAGACACAACATGTTTTATATGGTATACTAAAATATATTTAATAAGTATACATGATAACTTACATTCAAACAGCACACAGAGACACAACATGTGTTATATGGTATACTAAAATATATTAATTAAGTATACATGATAACTTACATTCAAACAACACACAGAGACACAACATGTTTTATATGGTATACTAAAATATATTTAATAAGTATACATGATAACTTACATTCAAACAGCACACAGAGAAACAACATGTTTTATATGGTATACTAAAATATATTTAATAGGTATACATGATAGCTTACATTCAAATAGTACACAGAGACACAACATGTTTTATATGGTATACTAAAATATATTTAATAAGTATACATGATAACTTACATCCAAACAACACACAGAGACACAACATGTTTTATATGGTATACTAAAATATATTTAATAAGTATACATGATAACTTACATTCAAACAGCAAACAGAGACACAACATGTCTTATATGGTATACTAAAATATATTTAATAAGTATACATGATAACTTACATTCAAACAGCACACAGAGAGACACGACTTGTTTTATATGGTATACTAAAATATATTTAATAAGTATACATGATAACTTACATTCAAACAGCACACAGAGACACAACATGTTTTATATGGTATACTAAAATATATTTAATAAATATACATGATAACTTACATTCAAACAGCACACAGAGAAACAAAATGTTTTATATGGTATACTAAAATATATTTAATAAGTATACATGATAGCTTACATTCAAATAGTACACAGAGACACAACATGTTTTATATGGTATACTAAAATATATTTAATAAGTATACATGATAACTTACATTCAAACAGCACACACAGAGACACAACATGTTTTATATGGTATACTAAAATATATTTAATAAGTATACATGATAACTTATATTCAAACAGCGAACAGAGACACAACATGTTTTATATGGTATACTAAAATATATTTAATAAGTATACATGATAACTTACATTTAAACAGCACACAGAGACACAACATGTTTTATATGGTATACTAAAATATATTTAATAAGTATACATGATAACTTACATTCAAAAAACACACAGAGACACAACATGTGTTATATGGTATACTAAAATATATTTAATAAGTATACATGATAACTTACATTTAAACAGCACACAGAGACACAACATGTTTAATATGGTATGCTAAAATATATTTAATAAGTATACATGATAACTTACATTCAAACAGCAAACAGAGACACAACATGTTTTATATGGTATACTAAAATATATTTAATAAGTATACATGATAACTTACATTTAGACAGCACACAGAGACACAACATGTTTTATATGGTATACTAAAATATGTTTAATAAATATACATGATAACTTACATTCAAACAGCACACAGAGACACAACATGTGTTATATGGTATACTAAAATATATTTAATAAGTATACATGATAACTTACATTCAAACAACACACAGAGACACAACATGTTTTATATGGTATACTAAAATATATTTAATAAGTATACATGATAACTTACATTTAAACAGCACACAGAGACACAACATGTTTTATATGGTATACTAAAATATATTTAATAAGTATACATGATAACTTACATTTAAACAGCACACAGAGACACAACATGTTTTATATGGTATACTAAAATATATTTAATAAGTATACATGATAACTTACATTTAAACAGCACACAGAGACACAACAGGTTTTATATGGTATACTAAAATATGTTTAATAAGTATACATGATAACTTACATTCAAACAGCAGGCAGAGACACAACATGTTTTATACAAAAATATATTTAATAAGTATACATGATAATCTACATTCAAACAGCACACAGAGACACAACATGTGTTATATGGTATACTAAAATATATTTAATAAGTATACATGATAACTTACATTCAAACAGCACACAGAGACACAACTTGTTTTGTATGGTATACTAAAATATATTTAATAAGTATACATGATAACTTATATTCAAACAGCAGGCAGAGACACAACATGTTTTATACTAAAATATATTTAATAAGTATACATGATAACCTACATTCAAACAGCACACAGAGACACAACTTGTTTTGTATGGTATACTAAAATATATTTAATAAGTATACATGATAACTTATATTCAAACAGCAGGCAGAGACACAACATGTTTTATACTCAAATATATTTAATAAGTATACATGATAACCTACATTCAAACAGCACACAGAGACACAACATGTGTTATACTAAACTATATTTAATCATGTGTTTATTGTGATAACAACTATTCAGAATATTTCTTTTTGAAGAGGTCTATATTGTTTACTGTCCTCAATCGATGGAAGCTTTTAAATCTACGTGTTGTCCTCTTTTATCAAGATCACGGCCTTCATTTATAGTCGTGCACACAAGTTTCCATATTAACTTTTACTCGTCAGAATGGCTGTATGCAGGATCTATTGTAATAAACGATAACGGATTCTGAATACCTCTTTGTCATCTTCAAACTCTTCTTACAAAGCAAAGTTTCCAGTATTAAGATGTGTAAATGTATGTGTACGATGTTGCATTTATTGGACGACCTATGATTGGATAAAATCATGCCTACAAATTACGATAGAAAGGAGAGCCATATATGGAAATCTAGAAAATAAGAGTAATACGCTTTACCTGGCCAGGAGAAAATTTCATTCATAAAAATAACGATGCAGAGGCAGAGGGAAAACTACAGAAGGTCAGTGGGTGGTGCTTACTTTTGTCTAGTGACCATTATGTATTTAGCCTTAGAACTTCAAAGAAAGTCCGTCAAACATAGTTCGTGAAAAAAACTTAGTTACTGTTTCAAGTTATAGATCAGCAACATCGTACAAAAATGTTCTAAGCTACCGTGACCGACTATGATTATTTGAACGGTCAGTAAATAGTAGAAGGGTTTGTGCTAAGGCGCTCACCCTTCAACAATTTACTGACCGTCCAAATAACGATAGACGATCACTAGGGAGCTTAGAACTTATAATATCTGATTTGGACAAATAATTTAAAAGTATTTGGGAGCAAGTAAAACAGAGAGACTGAACAGTATGACTAATATCGGCTAACGTTACCTATGTCTGAGGGAGGAGATCCTTAGTTTTTATAATAAATTAATTAATTTAAGAACTGTAAATTCCAATAATAATATAGCGTATAAACGATTATATTACACTTTACGTTTTTATTTTCCTTTTTTTTCTTTGTTAGCGCAGCTGGTCACTATTTTGTTATATGGACCGGTAGTATATGGACCGGCCAGGTACCTGCATTATTTTAGATAAAAAGTGTAATATAGCAAATAGTTCATGTCACTTCGGGTCATATGGCAGTATATGGACCGGTCCGTCACCAAAGAAATATTATATACTGCCATATGACCCTCAGTGCCATGAACTATTTGTTATGTATTGCCCAAATATTGACAACTGGAGAATGATATCACCAGGGACTAATAGTCTACCATACGAGGTACCGACCCAGTGCACGACTTGTATCAGGAATAACCTTTATTCGATACCCTCAAAGTCAAGTGATTGTATCTTCAAGAAAAACATTTTAACAGATTTCTTGATATTAATACCTCGTCTAGTTATGAAATGATCTATTGTATGCCTTACCTGGTATAATAATAGATTACACGTTGTATGAATATAATATATACCTGCATTGTAGTAAAATATATAACTTATTTGTACAAGCTTTAGAAACAGATAGAAACGCGATTATAGATTAGTTTTAGATTGTTCAACAATGTATGTATATTCTGCAATGTCATAAAGTTCAAACGCAACTATCAAATTGTTTTAAAAGAACAGACATAAGCGTCGTTCTAATCGTTTTATTACTACTTAAAACCACACAATTACAGGATAATAGATAATATATGTACACAATTAAGTAGCAATATCTCGTAACTTAAATAACCTTTTTTCTGTTGATATTTTTTATGAATTAGTCAGCTTTAAATATGTTTGTAGAAAATCATGATCTATTATCTGGAATTGATAGTGTACCATACACAATTAAGCAGCCATTTAACTTTGTTGAATCTAAATATTTATACCATGGTACAACATGGAGGTCAGAATCAAATGTTAATCATTTTATTTATGTTATAAAACATATGTATCATGTGTCTTACTCATGAACTTATTTAACCAAGCCCATCATCGGGCTTCGTTAGTCTGAATAAGTTAATTGGTAAGACCCAAGGTATATATAATACATGTGATATTTTGTATATCATATACATGTACAATGTGCAAGTGTTATATATTTAAGATCATGTGTTAAATGAGTTCGGGCAATAAGTCCAGTCCTGGTTTTGGTGTGGGAATTTGTCTTTATCAAGCACAAATTATTCTTTCACTGACACTGCACTGTCATTTTTCTCAATCAAATTAAACTGTCTATATAATGAAATAAAACTTTGCTGACTGGATTCCATTAATATGCCCCAAAGCACTTGATATAACAGAAACAACTGAAACAGCTTCCTCTGTCTCATTTCTTGACATTTATCTCAACTTTGACACCACTGGTCAACTTTCTGCCAGACTCTGTGACAAAGAGGCTATTTTCTATATTGAAATTATAGATTGTCCACACCTTGAGGCTATGAACTATCTTTAATAGAACTATTATGCATATGACAACTTCTGAGTCATTGATATTAAATGTATTATGTACTATGACCAAGATTAGAACATTCTATAGTAAGGAGGTTCGCTAGGTTATATCTGAGGGTTGGAATTTAATCACATGTGAAAAACGCTAGCGTTACCGCATCATTTAGAGGGAAGGTTTAGGCTATAAAAACTAGTTTAATCCCGCCACTTTTACTAGAGTGCATGTACCAAGCTATGAATGTAAGCGGCCATGTATATGTGTATTGGAGGTATCGATTTTTCCTCTTTCTACTGTTTTTCGACTGGATTTTGGAATTGTTCAGACAGTGTGGTATTCTAATGTTTGCTTTTTTGTAATCTTTCAAACGTGTGGCATTTGTTTTTTTTTTGTTTTTTTTTTCATTTTATGATTGTTATTGTTATGTGAACTTTAAAATTCCATTCAAAACGTTAACATTATCTCAAATTCATAATCTATATTTAACTTTGATATCAACGTTTTTATTATTGATTACATTAAGACACCCATACTGTCATTCTTCATTTCAATAACAACCAGACAATTTATATATATTGTAAATTGTTGACCTTGACAAATCTGAAATGTCATCGTGAATATTGATTGTCAATAAAAGAACAGAGATGAAATATGATAAAGTAGATACATGTTGTCAGAATATAAATGCTGTTGATATTATTAGCGGAAGTTCATAAATTATAAAATATGAAAATAAAAATAGTATATACCTTCAAAATATGCGAAATTTTTCTCTTAATGAAAAACTGACAATGATATGAATCCCATCAATATATGAACAAATAAACAAAATATGCTTAGAGGAACATATATTTTTAAAATGGTCCACATTTTTTCAAATCCTAAAATGGTTTTGCTAACATTTAAAAAAAATAAAACAGATAACAAGTAACTCATAATGACGATTGTGTAAATAAAACTGCATTAAAATTTGATTTAAAAAGGTTTAAAATTTTGACTCCAATTTTTGTCCCCTTTTATGTCAAGAAAGTAATGCATTTTTCTTTAGAAATAAATCTGTTTAATCAAATTCATTAAAACAAACCTCATCATAATCAGAAGAACAATAAACCCCATATACAAACAAAAAACAGTAATACACCATGGGGCCTCCTATTTGGATACGGACACGACTACATGACCACCAAGGCCGTCGCGGACGCCATTGTGTACTAGTTGGATTTACAAATAATTGTGCAATCAGTGCCTATCACCATTAACGTTGTATATTCGAATCTCGCTGAGACGACATGTACTGGATAAAACATTATGTGACTTGCGGCAGGTCGGTGGTTTTCACCGGGTACTCCACAAATAAAACTGGCCGCCCGGCGATAACTGAAATACTGTTGAAAGTGGCGTTAGAAACCATAACCATAACCCTAAACCAAGCCGCCAAGACAACAATTTCTTTTTGTGGAACGAATCTTTGTGTTAAAAATTCAGAAGGATTAGTAAACTAGAACTAAAGTAATCATCTGCCAATGGATGGTTGAGGACAACATATAAACATGTAATATTATCTAGAACAGAAATTTAAATATTAACGTTCTGCTTTTAATTGTTTGTGTTAAGAGTTTGCATAGAAATAAAATGGAGGGTAGACACTTTAAATTGTTATTTTAATACAACCAATTTATTACAGGATATCAACACAATGTCCAGTTCTCCAGCTGTCTGTGGTTTTTGCGATATCCGAGAATTTTGTAACGAGCACAATGAACGGTTCCAAATATACTGTCAGAAACATGCTTGTCCGTGCTGCAGGATTTGCATTGTAGAAAGTCATGATGAATGTAAGGATAAAATTGTTCTTGAAGATGTAGTTCAGGGCGTGAAGTCGTCACATATGTTCAAAGAAATCGAATCATTGATTAATGAAATGATTGAAAATGTTGGTAAAATTAGAAACAACAGGGAGAACAACTCAGTTGCTGCTACAGAACAGAAACAAATAATTGAGAGTGAAATAAGAGAACTGAGGACAAAAGTCAACAACCATCTTGACAAGTTACAAGAGAATTTGTTGAAGGAATTGACCGAAGCAGAAACAACAATTACCGAGAAAACATGTGAACTGATGGCCTCTTTAGACGAGAGAGAGAACGAAATGACTGAATACCAGACAAACGTAGTTAACATAAAACAGTATGCATCAGACCTACAAACATTTCTGGCCATGAAGCAAATAGAGAATGACATAGAAACACAAGTCAGATCTTTCCATGCTCTAGTCAACAGCGACAGTCTAAATCAAACCACACTCTCATGTAAGATAGACACAACTTTACAGAATATAGCATCCAGTATTGACCGGTTTGGAGAAGTAGATGTTGAATCAAAGCCTTGTGAGTTGACCTTTGTTAGAAGAAAAGACCCGCCACCTATGTCACTTGACGATATACAGCTGAATCTGAAACAAACAATAGAGATCGCGGGAACAGTAATAACAGGATGTTCTTTACTGACAGATGGTAGAATGGTACTGACCTCTTACATTCAAAATATTGTAAGATTTATAAAAAAAGATGGAACACAATCATTCCAGATAGGTGTAGATAAAACAAAATCCGGTACCTGTGATACAGTTTATATTATAGATAACAATAGTGTTGCTGTATCATCTGGAGGGGAAGGTAACAGATGTATCACTATAATAGACATAGAAAAAGAGGAAGTCAAGACAACTATCTCCATGGATACGTCCATTTATAGCATGGCTGTTAGAGGTAGAACAATATATTACTGTGCGGGGAATAAAGGATTAAAGATGATAAATCTAAGTGATACATCTGTAAGTGATGTCATCAACAGTGAGATGTCTGACTATGATTACGTAGCTACATCTAGAGACAAACTTTACTACACAACCTTTTACAAACATACCGTGACATGTTGTGATTTACATGGTACAACACAATGGGAATTGAAAGATGAAGGTGTTCTAAAGAGTCCGTGTGGTATCTCCGTAGACAATGATGGAAACGTGTATGTCGTCGGTCATGATTCTAAGAACGTTGTGGTTATCTCCTCTGATGGACAACGTCATAGACAACTATTGTCTTACAAGGATGGTCTGGTGAACCCGTTTGTACTTGATTATCACCGATCTACCAATAGGTTATTAGTTGTAATTATGAGCGATACCGCTTTACTGTTTGATGTTACAAGGCTAAAGTAGACAAATATCAAAACATAGACAACATTTTATAGAATGACTTGTAAAGAAATCAATGTGATTTATTTAAATAATTAATCCATCATCAAATCCTCTTCATGTAATTCATACGTCATTTACCATAGGAGTAGTATGTGGTGTTTAACAACATGTTCAGCAACATCATTTATTATAATAAACATCAAATATACCACTCTTAATTAAATACACCAGACGACCGCTTCACTAAAGTGATCGTAAATCGTAAGATTAAGATCACTCTTACGAAAAAACAAAACAAAAACAAAACTTTTACGATTTCCGTACGTGTACGTATACGTGCATTTCACTAAACTAGTCCTAATCTTAAGAAGTACGACTTACGACTTGCGACAAGTAACATCTCCTATAAGAAAGTTAAAAAAGATATCGTACCATTTATAGTATATCTCGGAAACTGATTATATTAAAGTTCTCATTGGTTTAATCAAAATTTAAAATTATTTAATAGGAAGACAGTGAAATTGTTATTTTCCATTTGCTTTGGTACACCAGTTTGATCCGGTTTTGCTAAGGGTGGTCGTACTTGAGAAAATTGCTCAATAATTAGCAAGTTTTATTTTCCTTCGTTATATCTATGCAAATTTATTTGTTAAAAGTTTGTTATATTACATGGAATATTTGGCTGTTAGTATTTATATTGAAAGTTTTACTGTGACTTGTTATAACAAAAACACCCCTCCCACCTCTTAATTTATGTTTATGCATATATTTAAATGAGGAAACGATAGGCGGACTATATTGTCAAAAATATTGTTATTTTTATAATATTGATATGATTTGTGAGAAATATTGATATTTTTTTATATATGTATATGTTTCTTGAATTTATTATTTCTGGCAATACAAGTTATGCCTATTGACTTGTTTTCATTTCACTTCTTGATAATAAGAAAAAAATCCTTCACATTCTATATCCAACTAACGTTAATTCTTAAATATATTTGCATTAAGGAATTTTGAATAATAAATCAATCAAAGCTATTAGAAAAAAATGTATTTGTTAAGAGTAAAATGTTACCAAACTTATTTTATAGAATACTATTTTTTGATAAATTATATGCTATATGTACCCGATATCGTTCCTATGACATAGTGGGATTTCTTTGAAGAAAAAACATTATGTCTATAAAGTTTGTCTAAAAATATTTTATTTTGCTCTGTTTGAAAACAAAATTAAGTCTGAAAACACCAACAAAAGCAAAATTTTGTTCAAAAATATACATTCAATACAAAACGATCAGAAGAATCTTCAAGAAATGTATGCAGTGCAGATCTAGAAGATAGTCTTGGAAAAGAAGAACTTCATTTAAGGAAAATAAAAAAAAATGATGTTTGAGATTATTATAGTAGCAATTATGAAATTATGTTTATTCAACTCTAGTGATAATAAAGACAAACTATTTGCAAATGTACATTTTTTATGAAAAAACAAGAAGCAACATAAACATTCAAGATGCTTGAACATGTTGAAACTAAAACATAACATAAAGCTGCTGGAATATATGAACACTACCAAGTAAAACAAAGTAAGAATTGTGACTAGAACATTAACAGTCTCTTTTGTAGTTACAGAGTGAGTGAGTGATGGCATATTAACGCCAATTTAGCAATTTTTCAGCTATACCATGTCGAGAACAAGTTAATTTTCAATGAGATAATGATGAGGTTCGCTTTGTTCTAGAACAACACGCTGTGTTGGATTTTTACAGTGCTCGCTCACTGAAACAACAGTCTGTGGGTAGACATGTCGCTCCACTCGAACACATTATTCTGATTCTGAGCCAACCAGTCTGTGCTCGTTCTCCTTAATGCTGTGTGCTTAGCGGAGAAGCAACACATACCAATTGTATTGTCTTTGGTATGGCCCGACCGGGGCTCGAACTCACTATCTACTGCACTCGAGCCGAGCATGCTAACTATTACGCCACCGATGCGGTATTTGTAGTTACAGAAAAGATTATTAAGTTTAGAAAATTTGTTTTCAACCAACACACGGTATTGGGGGTAAATAAATGTTCTTGTTGATCTGAATGATATATGTAGACTTCTCATCTCTTTTTTTTTACAAGGCCTCTTTTGATAAATATCTGCTTGAATTTACTAGTAAATCTTTTGTGAATTTTTTTTAGAAAAAATTGATTTTGCCTCATGTATGTATAAATAAAATTGATCTACCTGATGTGTGAAAAAACGTTTTTTACTGACATGAAAAAATAATTATATCAAGCATGAAAATGCCAGCCCCTCCTCCTTTGTTATTAAATGGTTGGGGCCTAAGAGATTTGTAATTGATCATAAATTTCGCATTCAATAATTTCTAGTGAGCCATTTAATAATTCTCCAAGTAATGCTTTAATCCATAAATGAATTGAAGAACTGTTCAAATAATGATTTGATGCCCGTTCTATTTATTTGTTGCGCGGTACAAGTAAATAAAAGTGGGTTGAGTTTATTGCAAAAAATCCGCCATGTCTACTCTAATATGTCCCTATTCCTGAAAAAGAGCTACAATCAACGCGGCCATCTTTGGTACGTGAATATACGCTCACATATGCTTACGATTTACGACATACGAGTACCTACCACCACTCTTAACTTGGCGATCACTTTTGATCGTAAGTCGTAAATCCTAACTATTAGTGAAACAGTCGTAACTGGTACGAGTACTCTTACGTCTACGACTTACGACCTTCAGTGAAACAGTCGCCTGGACACCAGATGTACATTTATGTGTTTAACGTGTTCAGGGGTTCTAGACTCCAGAAAACATTTTTGTGTTTAACTTGTTCAGGGGTTCTATACACCAGATGTACATTTATGTGTTTAACTTGTTCAGTTGTTCTAGACGTCTATGTATCATCACGGGCTTAGCTTGTTCAGTGGTTCTAGATATCAGATGTGTTATTATAAGCATAGTTTGTTCAGAGGTTCTAGACACCAGATGTACATTTATATGTTTAACCTCTTCAGAGGTTCTAGACACCAGATATACATTTATATGTTTAACTTGTTGAGTGCTTCTAGACACCGGATGTGCACATTAATATATGTTTAACTTGTTCATAAGTTCTAGAACCAACTAAAGACACCGTGTGTATCGATGGGCTTAAGATAAACATGCCGATACCAGAAGAGCTAGAATAACAGACTTTTGGCCAAAATAAAACGGACAAAAGAACAAACAATTATCTACATAGAACACCAAAGATCCGGGAAAACGAACCCCACTAAAACACGGGGTGTATCAATTTGTTTAAGATAAGTTTGAAGATACCAAAGGGATAATCAGAAGTTGTAGATCAAAGGACAGACAACAAAATGACAAAACGAAAAAAGACAGACAATAAAATGGCCAAGCGAAAAAGGACAGACAATAAAATGGCCTAACAAAAAGGACAGACAATAACATCGCCAGCGAAAAAGGACAGACAAAAAAATGGTCAAGCGAAAACGACAGACAATAAAATGGCCAAACGAAAAAGGACAGACAATAAAATGGTCAAACGAAAACGACAGAAAATAAAATGGTCAAATGAAAAAAGACAGACAATAAAATGGCCAAGCGAAAAAAGAACAGACAATGAAATGGCCAAACGGAAAAGAACAGACAACAAAATGACTAAACGAAAAAAGACAGACAATAAAATGACCAAACGAAAAAACACAGACAATAAAATGGCCAAGCGAAAAAAGGACATACACTAAAATGGCAAAATGAACGAAAAAGGACAGAAAATAAAATGGCCAACTGAAAAAAGGCAGACAATAAAATGACCAAACGAAAAAAGACAGACAATGAAATGACAAAGCGAAAAAAGACAGAAAATAAAATGACCAAGTGAAAAAAGACAAACAATGCAATGACCAAGCGAAAAAGAACAAATAACAAAATGGCCAAACGAAAAAAGACAGACAATGAAATGGCCAAGCGAAAAAGAACAGACAATAAAATGGCCAAACGAAAACGACAGACAATAAAATGAACAAGCGAAAAAGAACAGAAAATAAAATGACCAAACGAAAAAAAAGAACAGACAATAAAATGGCCAAACGAAAAAAGACAGACAATAAAATGGCCAAACGAAAAACAACAGAAAATAAAATGGCCAAGCGAAAACGACAGACAATAAAATGGCCAAGCAAAAAAGAACAGAAAATAAAATGACAAAACGAAAAAGGACAGACAATAAAATGACCATACAAAAAAAGACAGACAATAAAATAGCCAAACGAGAAAAGACAGACAATAAAATGGCCAAACGAAAAAAGGACAGACACCAGAATGGCAAAACGAACGAAAAAGGACAGACAATAAAATGGTTAAGCGAAAAAAGGCAGACAATAAAATGTGCAAGCGAAAAAAGACAGACAATAAAATGGCCAAACGAAAAACGACAGACAATAAAATGACAAAACGAAAAAAAACAGACAATAAAATGACAAAGAGAAAAAAAGGCAGACAATAAAATGGCAAAACGAAAAAAGACACAATAAATTGGCCAAGCGAAAAAAGACAGACAATGAAATGGCCAAACGAAAACGACAGACAATGAAATGGCCAAGCGAAAAAAGGCAGACAATATTATGGCCAAGCGAAAAAAGACAGAAAATAAAATGACAAAGCGAAAAAAGGCAGAAAATAAAATGACCAAGCGAAAAAAGACAGACAATAAAATGGCCAAACGAAACCAACAGACAATAAAATGGCAAAACGAAAAACGAGACAATAAAATGACCAAGCCAAAAAGGACAGACAATAAAATGGCCAAACGAAAAAAGACACACAATAAAATGGCCAAGCGAAAAAAGACAGACAATAAAATGGCCAAACGAAAAAGAACAGACAATAAAATGGCCAAACGAAAAAAGACAGACAATGCAATGGCCAAACGAAAAAGACCAGACAATAAATGGCCAAGCGAAAACGACAGACAATAAAATTGCCAAACGAAAAATAACAGAAAATAAAATGACAAAACGAAAAAGGACAGAAAATAAAATGGCCAAGCGAAATGAAGACAGACAATAAAATGGCCATGCGAAAAAGACACAATAACATGGCAAAAACGAAAAAAGACAGAAAATAAAATGGCCAAGCGAAATAAAGACAGACAATAAAATGGCCATGCGAAAAAGACACAATAACATGGCAAAAACGAAAAAAGACAGACAATAAAATGGCCAAACGAAAAAGACAGACAATAAAATGGCCAAACGAAAAAGAACAGAAAATAAAATGACAAAGCGAAAAAGGACAGGCAATAAAATGGCAAAAACGAAAAAAGAGAGACAATAAAATGGCCAAGCGAAAAACGACAGACAATAAAATGACAAAACGAAAACGACAGAAAATTTAATGGCCAAACGAAAAAAGGCAGACAATTGAATGGCCAAGCGAAAAAAGACAGACAATAAAATGACAAAGAGAAAAAAGGCAGATAATAAAATGGCCAAGCGAAAAAGACAGACAATAAAATGGCCAAACGAAAAAGAACAGAAAATAAAATGACAAAGCGAAAAAGGACAGGCAATAAAATGGCAAAAACGAAAAAAGAGAGACAATAAAATGGCCAAGCGAAAAACGACAGACAATAAAATGACAAAACGAAAACGACAGAAAATTTAATGGCCAAACGAAAAAAGGCAGACAATTGAATGGCCAAGCGAAAAAAGACAGACAATAAAATGACAAAGAAAAAAAAGGCAGATAATAAAATGGCCAAGCGAAAAAGACAGACAATAAAATGGCCAAACGAAAACGACAGACAATAAAATGGCCAAGCGAAAAAGGACAAATAATGATCTAAAATACACTATACAGAAACATAAATATTAAGCAACACGAACCCACTACATAATATGGGATAAACTCAGCTGTTTCGGAAGATTGCAGTTCTTGCCCCATTAGTGACAGCTGTCGTGTTACTCTTAAACGACACCAACATCACCTGACATGGAAATCGTGTTGGGCACAAACATACGTATATAAACACAAATGACATGTATTGAACATTAACTCTCGACAAAACAAATGAGAGAAAGGACTGTACATTATGAATTTGGTTTGTTCAGTTGTTCTAGACACCAGATGTACATTTCTGTGATCAACTAGTTCAGTTGTTCTAGACACCAGATGTACATTTTTGTGATTAACTTGTTCAGTTGTTCTAGACACCAGATGTACAATTATGTGATTAACTTGTTCAGTTGTCCTAGACACCAGATGTACACTTCTGTGATTAACTTGTTCAGTGGTTCTAGACACCAGATGTACATTGGTGTATCTAACTTGTTCAGTTGGCAGACACCATATTTACATTTTTGTGATTAATTTGTTCAGTTGTTCTAGACACCAGATGTACATTGGTGTATCTAACTTGTTCAGTGGTTCTAGACACCAGATGTACATTGGTGTATCTAACTTGTTCAGTTGGCAGACACCAGATGCACATTTTTGTAATTAGCTGTTCTGTGGTTCTAGACACAACAACATATATTTTTCTGTGTTTAACTTATTCTATGGTTCTAGACACCAAATCTATATTAAGTGGTCGTCGTGGTTGTGTTCGTCTGGTAGTTGGATTTACAACTACCCATGCGAACAGTTCATATCACCACTAACGTTGTGAGTTCGAATTTAGTTCATGGCGAGGTGTACTCGATACAATATTACGTGATAAAGTTTGTAAGGGACTTGCGACAGGTCGATGGTTTTCTCTGGGTACTCCGGTTTCCTCCGCCAATTAAACTGACTGCCATTATAGCTGAAATATTGTTGAAAGTAGAGTTAACTACCATAGCACTCCCCTCCTTTTATATATGTGCTTAACTAGTTCAGTGGTTCCAGACAATTGACACTGCATTGTTGTGTTTACCTTGTTCAGTGGTTGCAGACACCGGAAATATATTTATGTGTTTGACTTGCCCAGTGGTTTTAAACTCTAGATGCACATTTATGTGTTTAACTTGTTCGGTGTTTCTAGACACCAGATGTGCATTGTTGTGTTACCATATTCAGTTGTTCTAGACACCAGATGTGCATTTATGTAATTGACTTGTTCAATGGTCCTAGACAACAGATGTACAACATTGTGTTTACCTTGTTTAGTGTTTTCTAGACACCAGATGCATATTGTTGTGCTTAACTTGTTCAGTGGTTTTAAACACCAGATGTACATTTATGTGTTTGACCTTTCCAATGGTCCCAGACAACAGATGTAGAATGTTGCGTTTAACTTGTTCAGTGGTTCTAGACACCAGGAGTACATTGTTGTGTTTAACTTATCAGTAATTTCAGATACCAGATTCACATTGTTGCGTTTGACTTGCTTAATGGTCCTAGACACAAGATGTACATGTATGTGTTTAGCTTGTTCAGTGGGTCTAGATATCGGATGTACATTTATATATTTAACTAGTTCAGTGGTTTTATACACCAGATGTACACTATTGTGCTTAACCTGTTCAATGGTTCTAGACACCAGATGTATATTGTTGTGTTTAACTTGTTAAGTGGCTCTATACACCAAACCTACATCTATATGTTTAACCTGTTCAGTGGTTCCAGACACCAGATGTATATGGTTGGGTTGTCAGATGTCAGATGTACATTTGTCATAGCTTGTTCAGTGGTTCTAGATGTCAGATGTACATTTCTGTTTTCCATTGTTCATTGTTTCAATGCACAAGATGTATGCATTGAACTTGTTCAGAGGTTATGAATGCCAGATGTACATTTTGTACATTTTCGTGTTAAGCTTTTTCATTGGTTATCAACTAAATAAAGAGTGCTTAGCTTGTACAATCGCTATAACCTTTTCGGTTTTTCTAGGTGTCAAAAATCCATTGATGTTGTTACTTTGTTCAGTGCTATGAAAGGCAGATATACACATTTGTGTTTATCTTGTTCAATGCTTATAGCCGTCAAATAAATCATGAATGTTTAACTTGTGACAGGGTTCCAGACATCAGATGTACATTTATGTAACATGTTCCGTGGTTCTGAATATTGTGGCGCGAACAACTTTTATTATTAAATTATCCTATATTTGGAAGGCGATGTCAATGACTTTGTTTATTTAAAGCAAGCTTTTTTATATTTGTATACAAAGATGTAAAATATTTACCAAGACCAACACTCTCAAGTATTCATAGTAAACAACCATAATGAATTCGATAAAAAACGTTTTTTCTTGAAAGAGCGTAACCATAGCAAGTGGAATATTTTCCTGATAGTATAGCACAGGTTGCATCAGATATAAATCGTACATTGTCACCAATGTGACGCCCAGGAACACGATAACTCTAATCAATATCTAAAATATCTGAAAAAACGGCTAGACGTCGCTAGGAAAATGTTCTTGTCAGTATTTATTATCACAAGGAATTAATTATAGCTTCCATTTGAAAAAAAAGAATAAAACCCCCCAATTATTGAATACGCTGCCCTTTCCCCATTATTGAATACGCTGCAATTATTTGTTTATTGCTATCACTGGTTCGGTACCTCTGCTGGTGGTCTTTTTGTCAAAGGAAACACGGATACAACGAAAAAAGCTGACATTACTATAATAAAAATGTAGATATCACACAACGCGTTTCTGGATTAACCTTTATTATGTACGTACGTTCATGATGAAAAGATTGGAAGGCAAATATATATTTATAAAGGTTCTGGGACAACAATCCTCAGACAAATGTATATTTATAAAGGTTCTGGGACAACAATCCCAAGACAAATATATATTTATAAAGCCTCTGGGACAACAATCCCCAGACAAATATATATTTATAAAGCCTCTGGGACAACAATCCCCAGACAAATATATATTTATAAAGCCTCTGGGACAACAATCCCCAGACAAATATATATCTATAAAGCCTCTGTGACAACAATCCTCAGACAAATATATATTTATGAAGCTTCTGGGACAACAATCCCCAGAACAACATATATTTATAAAGCTCTGGGACAACAATCCCCAGACAAATATATATTTATGAAGCTTCTGGGACAACAATTCCAAGACAAATATTGATTAGTCAACAAAAGAAACGATACAAGGGTTTGATGCTCAAAAGCTTTTACATAGAGAACAAAATCGACACAAATCGTATAATTTAGATTCATATGGGCATAGCAATATCAACAAAATTTCTTAACATAATTAACAGAACAAATAATGGACAGACAGACATTGTCATGCAGTAGGGCAGTTTGCGGAGTTCAGTAACGTGTGTGACCACCTCTTGCAGCAACGACAGCTTCGCATCTCCGAAGCATAGAACCAATCAATCGTTTTGGGTTTTTTGTTTGTTCTGGGCTAATGAATATTAATATTCCCTTACCTTTCACAGCGTCTATCAGATAAAATAATCCCAACATCCACTTCAAACTGTCCGCCATTTTAGTGAACTCATGAACTACACCACGTGATCAAAATCGTCACCTCTTTTGCTACAGCCTGTTTCTAGATTAAAGGTCGATGATTTCTTTATTAGGGATAAAATCTAATGGGGAAATACTCACTAAATACGAGTGAAAATTAAATTTTGCGAGTGTGCTAAATATTCCTACTTTGAGTTTTGTGTATGAAATCGTCGTTATCAAAACATTTAAGTGACTGTGACTGCTAAGTTTGCATGCAATAGATTCTTTAATATTTTATCCATGTGTTCGCATTATATTCATCTGCATTACGGTTTCATGACCTCCATTAATTATGCATGTGTCTAAGTGAAATACTGCACCAAATTACCGATTTCTTCAGCGTAAGGAAAAACGGAACTCAAATGGTGCCCAATACCATTAAATGTTTATTTAAGAATTTTAGCTAGTAGTAATTTAATTTAGCTAGTGAAAACAATTGTACTGGCTATTTCTTTCTAGTGGAAAAAGTTAAATTCGATCCCTGCTTTATAGAATAATTATGTGCACCAGGCTTTTACAAAGAATGATTTTTAAGGACCACATCATTTCACTAAGAGGAAACCGTATCTGTGATGTAATTCTTAGCTTGCTAGCCTGTCGGGTCAAACTAAAGACTATAAAATTGATATTTGTTGCTTCTCCTCTAAGCACGTATCATTAAAGGGAATGAACTTGTTGGCTCGGAATAAGAATAATATGTCAGAGTTGAGCAACATGTCTACCCACAGACTGATGTTTCATTGAGCTAGCACCATTAAAATCCAACTAAGCTTGTTGTTACAAAGTAGACCTCATCATCATCTCATTAAAAGTAACTTGTTCTCATCAAGATAGAGCTGAAATATTGATCAGTAGACATTAAACAACAATCACTCACTCATTAAGAGGGAAGATTTGGCCCATAAAACTAGCTTAACCCTCGCACCTTTTCATTGAAGTGCCTGACAGGAGAGTGGTTATTTTTACATGTGTTAGGGGTATCGAATTTAACTCTGTTTCTATAATATTCTGATTGGACTTTCGAACTTGGTTTGGTATTTTTGTTTTTCTTTTGAAAGTAACAAATCATGAGTGTTAATGTTGTTTGTTTACCTTTATTGGTTTATTTGCTTGCTGGTGTTTTCAACAACATTTCAGTTATATCGTGGTGGTCAGCTTTATTGGTGGAGGAAATCGGAATACCCAGAGAAAACCACCGACCTGTCGCAAATCACTGAAAAACTTTATCACATAATGTTATTTATGCCTTCCTCCTTCCATCGAAAGACAAAAGACATAACAGAACAAGAACAGGGTCACCAATTACGTAAGTCCACAACACAATACAAATAAAAACACAAGAGTTATTATTGCGAAAAAAAAATTACCTAAAATTATTTCAAGCAAAATTTTTACAAAGTTTAAATGAAATATCATTTAAATGTCATGCAAAATATTGACATTAAAATAATCATGTGGAAAACATATCAGTCAAAATTTATGAAATAATAAAATAGCTTGGCCTAACAATGGGTCAAATGTGCCAAGCTAAGATACTAGAGTACTAGACATGCAGAACAACATATCAACAAAGACAACTGTAAGCAGCATGCATTAACAGAAAGCTATTATATATCATAAAACAAAAATAGTAACTCAAACATTAAAAAGCGTTAACATACAGTATGTATAACTTTTGTATAGTATAGCTGAAATGAAATTATATATAGGTGTTGAAGGGGAAGGAGGGTGGGAATTCAAAAAATTATGAACATAAATAGATTGATGTTTATAATTGATCTATCTGACGATATGAATTTATAATTAGGTGACGCAGCCGTGAGGATGATCAATGGTCAATCAGCTGGATCAATCTAATTTTAGAGGCCCCAATTTGATAAACAAAGGAAGACTTGCCACACACTGTAGCAGTGAATACAAAATCAATGAATTATAATTACTCTAAAATTAGAATTTCAGTCTTCTGCATAAAATTAGCTATTTAAATAACTTGCATATCAGTACTCCTCGCCATTAACGGCGCTCGAACTTTAGTGGTGATAGGCACTGATTTCACAGGAAGTTGTAAATCCAACTACCATACGATTATGAACACGACGGCCGCCTCCTTTATTGTTTTGAAAATAATGATAAATTAGAACGTGTACAATTGAAATTGTGTAAACTTTCGCTTCATTTAAAAACCATGACACCAAAGTGCGTTGTATACGATAAGTTAGGGTGATATTCAGTCGAAAATGGCTTGAAATTACGAATAATATGTTTGGGGTAGATTAATTTCAGGAAATGGCTTACATTATCTTCAATATGTTATAGACTTTTGCATCAACACAAGAATCAAACATCAACTCCAGTTGGTTAAAATGCAATAAAATATATATTTGATGAATGTGATCTTTCTTTTGTATGGATAAATCCAAATTTGCTAACGATGTTTGGCTAAAGGAAATTGTTCAGAACTCACTACAAGACCTGTTTATGCAGACATGGCTAGAAAATATTCACTTAAGTTATAGGTTATTCAAACATAAACTGGAATAAGAAAATAAAATGTTGAATATCCTCGAAGATAGCTCAAGACCTTCTTAAATGTTATCACTTTAGAACTGTAAACCATAAACTAACAATCGAATACGGGCGCTGGAACGATATTCAAAGACGGCTTGTCATTTATGTAATTCACTAGATCCGAGTTCCACTATTTACTGAAATGTAGTTTTTTGTCAGATACAAGTAAGAATTGTATCAATAATATTATTTTCAGAAATGCTAATATTCTAAAATATGGAGAACAGATGAATAAAAAAAAAAAAAAAAAACTTAAAAAAAAAAAAAAATTGTTATACCATAGCTCTGTGTCTGTCGTAGTGATGAGGTCTTATTTAATATTATTTTCTAGCATAATGTTAACACTCTTTACCTTTATAATCTTTCACCAATGTCAACGTTCGTCGTCAGGATAACAAACGAACGGTTTCTGTTATATCAATGGTCAGAATAAAGGAAGAACAAGGAACTATACGACAAAAATCTTACTGCACTAAAACATTTACCTATTTACACGGTAACCAAGTGTAACAGGTAATTACAGGTAATTACTAAACATTTCAGTAGATACTCGTAATAACTGCTGGATTTAGGAATTACGTGTAATTCCTACTTTGTCAGTAAATACGAGTAATAACTACTATAATTAGAAGATTTTACATTTATTTATTGATTGATAATTTTGAATGTTTGTTAACAGACAAGACTCATCTAACCAATATATGAAATGCAAATAGAATATACTTTTGAAGTAAATTACGCTGATTCTAAAATATATTTATTTTAAAAGAAATGAATAAGTAAAACATCAACTATTTACATATACGATATGAAATTGTGTGTCGTAAAACTCAATATTAAAAAGTTCGTCACTTATTTTGGCACGAGTTACATAAAACATTTGATCTCACACATTTACAAGTTTTCTTGCATAACCCGTTTTGCAACTACATTTAACACAGCATTGTCCGTTGCCTATCGATTGTAAGGGGGCTGCCTCACGGATGCTAATTTCAGTGTTCGAATCTACATCGGCTTCGGACAAAACATGAAAAGTGGACGACATGAATTGGTGCCTCGGAAAAGTTGAATTTAGTAGTCCATGTGTAGTTCCCAGCTTATATTGTTCGGTGTCTGAAATAAAATATGTTACTAAGCATATAATATTCCTTGGATGGCCATGTCCTCTGTCGACGCTGGGTATTGTTATGGCGAAATTATCCCGATATCAATTGATGGTAAAATCTGAGTGCATCTGGATACTATCCTTTGTGCCTGGTTTGATAAATTGTTGCCACTTGCCATCCGTTCTCTCTGAATTTGGTTTGATTTTGTACAAAGTTCACATGTGTATTTGTCTTGTTCGTTTGTTTGATTTGGTACAAAGTTCACATGTATATTTGTCTTGTTCGTTTGTTTGATTTTGTACAAAGTTCACGTGTGTATTTGTCTTGTTCGTTTGTTTGATTTTGTACAAAGTTCACATGTGTATTTGTCTTGTTCGTTTGTTTCATTTTGTACAAAGTTCACATGTATATTTGTCTTGTTCGTTTGTTTCATTTTGTACAAAGTTCACATGTGTATTTTTCTTGTTCGTTTGTTTGATTTTGTACAAAGTTCACATGTGTATTTTTCTTGTTCGTTTGTTTGATTTTGTACAAACTTCACATGTGTATTTGTCTTGTTCGTTTGTTTGGTTTTGTACAAAGTTCACATGTGTATTTTTCTTGTTCGTTTGTTTGATTTTGTACAAAGTTCACATGTGTATTTGTCTTGTTCGTTTGTTTGATTTTGTACAAAGTTCACATATGTATTTGTCTTGTTCGTTTGTTTGATTTTGTACAAAGTTCACATGTGTATTTTTCTTGTTCGTTTGTTTGGTTTTGTACAAAGTTCACATGTGTATTTTTCTTGTTCGTTTGTTTGATTTTGTACAAAGTTCACATGTGTATTTGTCTTGTTCGTTTGTTTGATTTTGTACAAAGTTCACATGTGTATTTGTCTTGTTCGTTTGTTTGATTTTGTACAAAGTTCACATGTGTATTTGTCTTGTTCGTTTGTTTGATTTTGTACAAAGTTCACATGTGTATTTGTCTTGTTCGTTTGTTTGATTTGGTACAAAGTTCACATGTGTATTTGTCTTTTTCGTTTGTTTGGTTTTGTACAAAGTTCACATGTGTATTTGTCTTGTTCGTTTGTTTGATTTTGTACAAAGTTCACATGTGTATTTTTCTTGTTCGTTTGTTTGATTTTGTACAAAGTTCACATGTGTATTTTTCTTGTTCGTTTGTTTGATTTTTTACAAAGTTCACATGTGTATTTGTCTTGTTCGTTTGTTTGATTTTGTACAAAGTTCACATGTGTATTTGTCTTGTTCGTTTGTTTGGTTTTGTACAAAGTTCACATGTGTATTTGTCTTGTTCGTTTGTTTGATTTTGTACAAAGTTCACGTGTGTATTTGTCTTGTTCGTTTGTTTGGTTTTGTACAAAGTTCACATGTGTATTTGTCTTGTTCGTTTGTTTGGTTTTGTACAAAGTTCACATATGTATTTGTCTTGTTCGTTTGTTTGATTTTGTACAAAGTTCACATGTGTATTTGTCTTGTTCGTTTGTTTGATTTTGTACAAAGTTCACATGTGTATTTGTCTTATTCGTTTGTTTGATTTTGTACAAAGTTCACATGTGTATTTTTCTTGTTCGTTTGTTTGATTTTGTACAAAGTTCACATGTGTATTTGTCTTGTTCGTTTGTTTGATTTTGTACAAAGTTCACATGTGTATTTGTCTTGTTCGTTTGTTTGATTTTGTACAAAGTTCACATGTGTATTTTTCTTGTTCGTTTGTTTGATTTTGTACAAAGTTCACATGTGTATTTGTCTTGTTCGTTTGTTTGATTTTGTACAAAGTTCACATGTGTATTTGTCTTGTTCGTTTGTTTGATTTTGTACAAAGTTCACATGTGTATTTTTCTTGTTCGTTTGTTTGGTTTTGAACAAAGTTCACATGTGTATTTTTCTTGTTCGTTTGTTTGATTTTGTACAAAGTTCACATGTGTATTTGTCTTGTTCGTTTGTTTGATTTTGTACAAAGTTCACATGTGTATTTGTCTTGTTCGTTTGTTTGATTTTGTACAAAGTTCACATGTGTATTTGTCTTGTTCGTTTGTTTGATTTTGTACAAAGTTCACATGTGTATTTGTCTTGTTCGTTTGTTTGGTTTTGTACAAAGTTCACATGTGTATTTGTCTTGTTCGTTTGTTTGATTTTGTAAAAAGTTCACATGTGTATTTGTCTTGTTCGTTTGTTTGATTTGGTACAAAGTTCACATGTGTATTTGTCTTGTTCGTTTGTTTGATTTTGTACAAAGTTCACATGTGTATTTGTCTTGTTCGTTTGTTTGATTTTGTACAAAGTTCACATGTGTATTTGTCTTGTTCGTTTGTTTGATTTTGTACAAAGTTCACATGTGTATTTGTCTTGTTCGTTTGTTTGATTTTGTACAAAGTTCACATGTGTATTTGTCTTATTCGTTTGTTTGATTTTGTACAAAGTTCACATGTGTATTTGTCTTGTTCGTTTGTTTGATTTTGTACAAAGTTCACATGTGTATTTTTCTTGTTCGTTTGTTTGATTCTGTGCAAAGTTCACATGTGTATTTGTCTTGTTCGTTTGTTTGATTTTGCATAAAGTTCATGTGTATTTTTCTTGTTCGTTTGTTTGGTTTTGTACAAAGTTCACATGTGTATTTGTCTTGTTCGTTTGTTTGATTTTGTACAAAGTTCACATGTGTATTTGTCTTGTTCGTTTGTTTGATTTTGTACAAAGTTCACATGTTTATTTGTCTTATTCGTTTGTTTGATTTTGTACAAAGTTCACATGTGTATTTTTCTTGTTCGTTTGTTTGATTTTGTACAAAGTTCACATGTGTATTTTTCTTGTTCGTTTGTTTGATTTTGTACAAAGTTCACATGTGTATTTGTCTTGTTCGTTTGTTTGATTTTGTACAAAGTTCACATGTGTATTTGTCTTGTTCGTTTGTTTGGTTTTGTACAAAGTTCACATGTGTATTTTTCTTGTTCGTTTGTTTGATTTTGTACAAAGTTCACATGTGTATTTGTCTTGTTCGTTTGTTTGATTTTGTACAAAGTTCACATGTGTATTTGTCTTGTTCGTTTGTTTGATTTTGTACAAAGTTCACATGTGTATTTTTCTTGTTCGTTTGTTTGGTTTTGAACAAAGTTCACATGTGTATTTTTCTTGTTCGTTTGTTTGATTTTGTACAAAGTTCACATGTGTATTTGTCTTGTTCGTTTGTTTGATTTTGTACAAAGTTCACATGTGTATTTGTCTTGTTCGTTTGTTTGATTTTGTACAAAGTTCACATGTGTATTTGTCTTGTTCGTTTGTTTGGTTTTGTACAAAGTTCACATGTGTATTTTTCTTGTTCGTTTGTTTGATTTTGTACAAAGTTCACATGTGTATTTGTCTTGTTCGTTTGTTTGATTTTGTACAAAGTTCACATGTGTATTTGTCTTGTTCGTTTGTTTGATTTTGTAAAAAGTTCACATGTGTATTTGTCTTGTTCGTTTGTTTGATTTGGTACAAAGTTCACATGTGTATTTGTCTTGTTCGTTTGTTTGATTTTGTACAAAGTTCACATGTGTATTTGTCTTGTTCGTTTGTTTGATTTTGTACAAAGTTCACATGTGTATTTGTCTTGTTCGTTTGTTTGATTTTGTACAAAGTTCACATGTGTATTTGTCTTGTTCGTTTGTTTGATTTTTTACAAAGTTCACATGTGTATTTGTCTTATTCGTTTGTTTGATTTTGTACAAAGTTCACATGTGTATTTTTCTTGTTCGTTTGTTTGATTTTGTACAAAGTTCACATGTGTATTTGTCTTGTTCGTTTGTTTGATTTTGTACAAAGTTCACATGTGTATTTTTCTTGTTCGTTTGTTTGATTTGGTACAAAGTTCACATGTGTATTTGTCTTGTTCGTTTGTTTGATTTTGTACAAAGTTCACATGTGTATTAGTCTTGTTCGTTTGTTTGATTTTGTACAAAGTTCACATGTGTATTTTTCTTGTTCGTTTGTTTGATTTTGTACAAAGTTCACATGTGTATTTGTCTTGTTCGTTTGTTTGATTTTGTACAAAGTTCACATGTGTATTTGTCTTGTTCGTTTGTTTGATTTTGTACAAAGTTCACATGTGTATTTGTCTTGTTCGTTTGTTTGATTTTGTACAAAGTTCACATGTGTATTTTTCTTGTTCGTTTGTTTGATTTTGTACAAAGTTCACATGTGTATTTGTCTTGTTCGTTTGTTTGATTTTGTACAAAGTTCACATGTGTATTTGTCTTGTTCGTTTGTTTGGTTTTGTACAAAGTTCACATGTGTATTTTTCTTGTTCGTTTGTTTGATTTTGTACAAAGTTCACATGTGTATTTGTCTTGTTCGTTTGTTTGATTTTGTACAAAGTTCACATGTGTATTTGTCTTGTTCGTTTGTTTGGTTTTGTACAAAGTTCACATGTGTATTTGTCTTGTTCGTTTGTTTGATTTTGTAAAAAGTTCACATGTGTATTTGTCTTGTTCGTTTGTTTGATTTTGTACAAAGTTCACATGTGTATTTGTCTTGTTCGTTTGTTTGATTTTGTACAAAGTTCACATGTGTATTTGTCTTGTTCGTTTGTTTGATTTTGTACAAAGTTCACATGTGTATTTTTCTTGTTCGTTTGTTTGATTTTGTACAAAGTTCACATGTGTATTTGTCTTGTTCGTTTGTTTGATTTTGTACAAAGTTCACATGTGTATTTGTCTTGTTCGTTTGTTTGATTTTGTACAAAGTTCACATGTGTATTTGTCTTGTTCGTTTGTTTGATTTTGTACAAAGTTCACATGTGTATTTTTCTTGTTCGTTTGTTTGGTTTTGAACAAAGTTCACATGTGTATTTTTCTTGTTCGTTTGTTTGATTTTGTACAAAGTTCACATGTGTATTTTTCTTGTTCGTTTGTTTGATTTTGTACAAAGTTCACATGTGTATTTTTCTTGTTCGTTTGTTTGATTTTGTACAAAGTTCACATGTGTATTTGTCTTGTTCGTTTGTTTGGTTTTGTACAAAGTTCACATGTGTATTTGTCTTGTTCGTTTGTTTGATTTTGTACAAAGTTCACATGTGTATTTGTCTTGTTCGTTTGTTTGATTTTGTACAAAGTTCACATGTGTATTTGTCTTGTTCGTTTGTTTGATTTTGTGCAAAGTTCACATGTGTATTTTTCTTGTTCGTTTGTTTGGTTTTGAACAAAGTTCACATGTGTATTTTTCTTGTTCGTTTGTTTGATTTTGTACAAAGTTCACATGTGTATTTTTCTTGTTCGTTTGTTTGATTTTGTACAAAGTTCACATGTGTATTTTTCTTGTTCGTTTGTTTGATTTTGTACAAAGTTCACATGTGTATTTGTCTTGTTCGTTTGTTTGGTTTTGTACAAAGTTCACATGTGTATTTTTCTTGTTCGTTTGTTTGATTTTGTACAAAGTTCACATGTGTATTTGTCTTGTTCGTTTGTTTGATTTTGTACAAAGTTCACATGTGTATTTGTCTTGTTCGTTTGTTTGATTTTGTACAAAGTTCACATGTGTATTTTTCTTGTTCGTTTGTTTGGTTTTGAACAAAGTTCACATGTGTATTTTTCTTGTTCGTTTGTTTGATTTTGTACAAAGTTCACATGTGTATTTGTCTTGTTCGTTTGTTTGATTTTGTACAAAGTTCACATGTGTATTTGTCTTGTTCGTTTGTTTGATTTTGTACAAAGTTCACATGTGTATTTGTCTTGTTCGTTTGTTTGGTTTTGTACAAAGTTCACATGTGTATTTTTCTTGTTCGTTTGTTTGATTTTGTACAAAGTTCACATGTGTATTTGTCTTGTTCGTTTGTTTGATTTTGTACAAAGTTCACATGTGTATTTGTCTTGTTCGTTTGTTTGATTTTGTAAAAAGTTCACATGTGTATTTGTCTTGTTCGTTTGTTTGATTTGGTACAAAGTTCACATGTGTATTTGTCTTGTTCGTTTGTTTGATTTTGTACAAAGTTCACATGTGTATTTGTCTTGTTCGTTTGTTTGATTTTGTACAAAGTTCACATGTGTATTTGTCTTGTTCGTTTGTTTGATTTTGTACAAAGTTCACATGTGTATTTGTCTTGTTCGTTTGTTTGATTTTGTACAAAGTTCACATGTGTATTTGTCTTATTCGTTTGTTTGATTTTGTACAAAGTTCACATGTGTATTTTTCTTGTTCGTTTGTTTGATTTTGTACAAAGTTCACATGTGTATTTGTCTTGTTCGTTTGTTTGATTTTGTACAAAGTTCACATGTGTATTTTTCTTGTTCGTTTGTTTGATTTGGTACAAAGTTCACATGTGTATTTGTCTTGTTCGTTTGTTTGATTTTGTACAAAGTTCACATGTGTATTAGTCTTGTTCGTTTGTTTGATTTTGTACAAAGTTCACATGTGTATTTTTCTTGTTCGTTTGTTTGATTTTGTACAAAGTTCACATGTGTATTTGTCTTGTTCGTTTGTTTGATTTTGTACAAAGTTCACATGTGTATTTGTCTTGTTCGTTTGTTTGATTTTGTACAAAGTTCACATGTGTATTTGTCTTGTTCGTTTGTTTGATTTTGTACAAAGTTCACATGTGTATTTTTCTTGTTCGTTTGTTTGGTTTTGAACAAAGTTCACATGTGTATTTTTCTTGTTCGTTTGTTTGATTTTGTACAAAGTTCACATGTGTATTTTTCTTGTTCGTTTGTTTGATTTTGTACAAAGTTCACATGTGTATTTTTCTTGTTCGTTTGTTTGATTTTGTACAAAGTTCACATGTGTATTTGTCTTGTTCGTTTGTTTGGTTTTGTACAAAGTTCACATGTGTATTTGTCTTGTTCGTTTGTTTGATTTTGTACAAAGTTCACATGTGTATTTGTCTTGTTCGTTTGTTTGATTTTGTACAAAGTTCACATGTGTATTTGTCTTGTTCGTTTGTTTGATTTTGTGCAAAGTTCACATGTGTATTTTTCTTGTTCGTTTGTTTGGTTTTGAACAAAGTTCACATGTGTATTTTTCTTGTTCGTTTGTTTGATTTTGTACAAAGTTCACATGTGTATTTTTCTTGTTCGTTTGTTTGATTTTGTACAAAGTTCACATGTGTATTTTTCTTGTTCGTTTGTTTGATTTTGTACAAAGTTCACATGTGTATTTGTCTTGTTCGTTTGTTTGGTTTTGTACAAAGTTCACATGTGTATTTTTCTTGTTCGTTTGTTTGATTTTGTACAAAGTTCACATGTGTATTTGTCTTGTTCGTTTGTTTGATTTTGTACAAAGTTCACATGTGTATTTGTCTTGTTCGTTTGTTTGATTTTGTACAAAGTTCACATGTGTATTTTTCTTGTTCGTTTGTTTGGTTTTGAACAAAGTTCACATGTGTATTTTTCTTGTTCGTTTGTTTGATTTTGTACAAAGTTCACATGTGTATTTTTCTTGTTCGTTTGTTTGATTTTGTACAAAGTTCACATGTGTATTTTTCTTGTTCGTTTGTTTGATTTTGTACAAAGTTCACATGTGTATTTGTCTTGTTCGTTTGTTTGGTTTTGTACAAAGTTCACATGTGTATTTGTCTTGTTCGTTTGTTTGATTTTGTACAAAGTTCACATGTGTATTTGTCTTGTTCGTTTGTTTGATTTGGTACAAAGTTCACATGTGTATTTGTCTTGTTCGTTTGTTTGATTTTGTACAAAGTTCACATGTGTATTTGTCTTGTTCGTTTGTTTGATTTTGTACAAAGTTCACATGTGTATTTGTCTTGTTCGTTTGTTTGATTTTGTACAAAGTTCACATGTGTATTTGTCTTGTTCGTTTGTTTGATTTTGTACAAAGTTCACATGTGTATTTGTCTTATTCGTTTGTTTGATTTTGTACAAAGTTCACATGTGTATTTGTCTTGTTCGTTTGTTTGATTTTGTACAAAGTTCACATGTGTATTTTTCTTGTTCGTTTGTTTGATTCTGTGCAAAGTTCACATGTGTATTTGTCTTGTTCGTTTGTTTGATTTTGCATAAAGTTCATGTGTATTTTTCTTGTTCGTTTGTTTGGTTTTGTACAAAGTTCACATGTGTATTTGTCTTGTTCGTTTGTTTGATTTTGTACAAAGTTCACATGTGTATTTGTCTTGTTCGTTTGTTTGATTTTGTACAAAGTTCACATGTTTATTTGTCTTATTCGTTTGTTTGATTTTGTACAAAGTTCACATGTGTATTTTTCTTGTTCGTTTGTTTGATTTTGTACAAAGTTCACATGTGTATTTTTCTTGTTCGTTTGTTTGATTTTGTACAAAGTTCACATGTGTATTTGTCTTGTTCGTTTGTTTGATTTTGTACAAAGTTCACATGTGTATTAGTCTTGTTCGTTTGTTTGGTTTTGTACAAAGTTCACATGTGTATTTTTCTTGTTCGTTTGTTTGATTTTGTACAAAGTTCACATGTGTATTTGTCTTGTTCGTTTGTTTGATTTTGTACAAAGTTCACATGTGTATTTGTCTTGTTCGTTTGTTTGATTTTGTACAAAGTTCACATGTGTATTTTTCTTGTTCGTTTGTTTGGTTTTGAACAAAGTTCACATGTGTATTTTTCTTGTTCGTTTGTTTGATTTTGTACAAAGTTCACATGTGTATTTGTCTTGTTCGTTTGTTTGATTTTGTACAAAGTTCACATGTGTATTTGTCTTGTTCGTTTGTTTGATTTTGTACAAAGTTCACATGTGTATTTGTCTTGTTCGTTTGTTTGGTTTTGTACAAAGTTCACATGTGTATTTTTCTTGTTCGTTTGTTTGATTTTGTACAAAGTTCACATGTGTATTTGTCTTGTTCGTTTGTTTGATTTTGTACAAAGTTCACATGTGTATTTGTCTTGTTCGTTTGTTTGATTTTGTAAAAAGTTCACATGTGTATTTGTCTTGTTCGTTTGTTTGATTTGGTACAAAGTTCACATGTGTATTTGTCTTGTTCGTTTGTTTGATTTTGTACAAAGTTCACATGTGTATTTGTCTTGTTCGTTAGTTTGATTTTGTACAAAGTTCACATGTGTATTTGTCTTGTTCGTTTGTTTGATTTTGTACAAAGTTCACATGTGTATTTGTCTTGTTCGTTTGTTTGATTTTGTACAAAGTTCACATGTGTATTTTTCTTATTCGTTTGTTTGATTTTGTACAAAGTTCACATGTGTATTTTTCTTGTTCGTTTGTTTGATTTTGTACAAAGTTCACATGTGTATTTGTCTTGTTCGTTTGTTTGATTTTGTACAAAGTTCACATGTGTATTTTTCTTGTTCGTTTGTTTGATTTGGTACAAAGTTCACATGTGTATTTGTCTTGTTCGTTTGTTTGATTTTGTACAAAGTTCACATGTGTATTAGTCTTGTTCGTTTGTTTGATTTTGTACAAAGTTCACATGTGTATTTTTCTTGTTCGTTTGTTTGATTTTGTACAAAGTTCACATGTGTATTTGTCTTGTTCGTTTGTTTGATTTTGTACAAAGTTCACATGTGTATTTGTCTTGTTCGTTTGTTTGATTTTGTACAAAGTTCACATGTGTATTTGTCTTGTTCGTTTGTTTGATTTTGTACAAAGTTCACATGTGTATTTTTCTTGTTCGTTTGTTTGATTTTGTACAAAGTTCACATGTGTATTTGTCTTGTTCGTTTGTTTGATTTTGTACAAAGTTCACATGTGTATTTGTCTTGTTCGTTTGTTTGGTTTTGTACAAAGTTCACATGTGTATTTGTCTTGTTCGTTTGTTTGATTTTGTACAAAGTTCACATGTGTATTTGTCTTGTTCGTTTGTTTGATTTTGTACAAAGTTCACATGTGTATTTGTCTTGTTCGTTTGTTTGGTTTTGTACAAAGTTCACATGTGTATTTGTCTTGTTCGTTTGTTTGATTTTGTAAAAAGTTCACATGTGTATTTGTCTTGTTCGTTTGTTTGATTTTGTACAAAGTTCACATGTGTATTTGTCTTGTTCGTTTGTTTGATTTTGTACAAAGTTCACATGTGTATTTGTCTTGTTCGTTTGTTTGATTTTGTACAAAGTTCACATGTGTATTTTTCTTGTTCGTTTGTTTGATTTTGTACAAAGTTCACATGTGTATTTGTCTTGTTCGTTTGTTTGATTTTGTACAAAGTTCACATGTGTATTTGTCTTGTTCGTTTGTTTGATTTTGTACAAAGTTCACATGTGTATTTGTCTTGTTCGTTTGTTTGATTTTGTACAAAGTTCACATGTGTATTTTTCTTGTTCGTTTGTTTGGTTTTGAACAAAGTTCACATGTGTATTTTTCTTGTTCGTTTGTTTGATTTTGTGCAAAGTTCACATGTGTATTTTTCTTGTTCGTTTGTTTGATTTTGTACAAAGTTCACATGTGTATTTTTCTTGTTCGTTTGTTTGATTTTGTACAAAGTTCACATGTGTATTTGTCTTGTTCGTTTGTTTGGTTTTGTACAAAGTTCACATGTGTATTTGTCTTGTTCGTTTGTTTGATTTTGTACAAAGTTCATGTGTGTATTTGTCTTGTTCGTTTGTTTGATTTTGTACAAAGTTCACATGTGTATTTGTCTTGTTCGTTTGTTTGATTTTGTACAAAGTTCACATGTGTATTTTTCTTGTTCGTTTGTTTGGTTTTGAACAAAGTTCACATGTGTATTTTTCTTGTTCGTTTGTTTGATTTTGTACAAAGTTCACATGTGTATTTTTCTTGTTCGTTTGTTTGATTTTGTACAAAGTTCACATGTGTATTTTTCTTGTTCGTTTGTTTGATTTTGTACAAAGTTCACATGTGTATTTGTCTTGTTCGTTTGTTTGGTATTGTACAAAGTTCACATGTGTATTTTTCTTGTTCGTTTGTTTGATTTTGTACAAAGTTCACATGTGTATTTGTCTTGTTCGTTTGTTTGATTTTGTACAAAGTTCACATGTGTATTTGTCTTGTTCGTTTGTTTGATTTTGTACAAAGTTCACATGTGTATTTTTCTTGTTCGTTTGTTTGGTTTTGAACAAAGTTCACATGTGTATTTTTCTTGTTCGTTTGTTTGATTTTGTACAAAGTTCACATGTGTATTTTTCTTGTTCGTTTGTTTGATTTTGTACAAAGTTCACATGTGTATTTTTCTTGTTCGTTTGTTTGATTTTGTACAAAGTTCACATGTGTATTTGTCTTGTTCGTTTGTTTGGTTTTGTACAAAGTTCACATGTGTATTTGTCTTGTTCGTTTGTTTGATTTTGTACAAAGTTCACATGTGTATTTGTCTTGTTCGTTTGTTTGATTTTGTACAAAGTTCACATGTGTATTTGTCTTGTTCGTTTGTTTGGTTTTGTACAAAGTTCACATGTGTATTTGTCTTGTTCGTTTGTTTGATTTTGTAAAAGTTCACATGTGTATTTGTCTTGTTCGTTTGTTTGATTTTGTACAAAGTTCACATGTGTATTTTTCTTGTTCGTTTGTTTGATTTTGTACAAAGTTCACATGTGTATTTGTCTTGTTCGCTTGTTTGATTTTGTACAAAGTTCACATGTGTATTTGTCTTGTTCGTTTGTTTGATTTTGTACAAAGTTCACGTGTGTATTTTTCTTGTTCGTTTGTTTGATTTTGTACAAAGTTCACATGTGTATTTGTCTTGTTCGTTTGTTTGATTTTGTACAAAGTTCACATGTGTATTTGTCTTGTTCGTTTGTTTGATTTTGTACAAAGTTCACATGTGTATTTTTTTTGTTCGTTTGTTTGGTTTTGTACAAAGTTCACATGTGTATTTGTCTTGTTCGTTTGTTTGATTTTGTACAAAGTTCACATGTGTATTTTTCTTGTTCGTTTGTTTGATTCTGTACAAAGTTCACATGTGTATTTGTCTTGTTCGTTTGTTTGATTTTGCATAAAGTTCATGTGTATTTTTCTTGTTCGTTTGTTTGGTTTTGTACAAAGTTCACATGTGTATTTGTCTTGTTCGTTTGTTTGATTTTGTACAAAGTTCACATGTGTATTTGTCTTATTCGTTTGTTTGATTTTGTACAAAGTTCACATGTGTATTTTTCTTGTTCGTTTGTTTGATTTTGTACAAAGTTCACATGTGTATTTTTCTTGTTCGTTTGTTTGATTTTGTACAAAGTTCACATGTGTATTTGTCTTGTTCGTTTGTTTGGTTTTGTACAAAGTTCACATGTGTATTTTTCTTGTTCGTTTGTTTGATTTTGTACAAAGTTCACATGTGTATTTGTCTTGTTCGTTTGTTTGATTTTGTACAAAGTTCACATGTGTATTTTTCTTGTTCGTTTGTTTGGTTTTGAACAAAGTTCACATGTGTATTTTTCTTGTTCGTTTGTTTGATTTTGTACAAAGTTCACATGTGTATTTTTCTTGTTCGTTTGTTTGATTTTGTACAAAGTTCACATGTGTATTTGTCTTGTTCGTTTGTTTGATTTTGTACAAAGTTCACATGTGTATTTGTCTTGTTCGTTTGTTTGGTTTTGTACAAAGTTCACATGTGTATTTGTCTTGTTCGTTTGTTTGATTTTGTACAAAGTTCACATGTGTATTTGTCTTGTTCGTTTGTTTGATTTTGTACAAAGTTCACATGTGTATTTGTCTTGTTCGTTTGTTTGATTTTGTACAAAGTTCACATGTGTATTTGTCTTGTTCGTTTGTTTGATTTTGTACAAAGTTCACATGTGTATTTGTCTTGTTCGTTTGTTTGATTTTGTACAAAGTTCACATGTGTATTTTTCTTGTTCGTTTGTTTGATTTTGTACAAAGTTCACATGTGTATTTTTCTTGTTCGTTTGTTTGGTTTTGTACAAAGTTCACATGTGTATTTGTCTTGTTCGTTTGTTTGATTTTGTACAAAGTTCACATGTGTATTTTTCTTGTTCGTTTGTTTGATTCTGTACAAAGTTCACATGTGTATTTGTCTTGTTCGTTTGTTTGATTTTGCATAAAGTTCATGTGTATTTTTCTTGTTCGTTTGTTTGGTTTTGTACAAAGTTCACATGTGTATTTGTCTTGTTCGTTTGTTTGATTTTGTACAAAGTTCACATGTGTATTTGTCTTGTTCGTTTGTTTGATTTTGTACAAAGTTCACATGTGTATTTGTCTTGTTCGTTTGTTTGATTTTGTACAAAGTTCACATGTGTATTTTTCTTGTTCGTTTGTTTGGTTTTGTACAAAGTTCACATGTGTATTTTTCTTGTTCGTTTGTTTGATTTTGTACAAAGTTCACATGTGTATTTTTCTTGTTCGTTTGTTTGATTTGGTACAAAGTTCACATGTGTATTTGTCTTGTTCGTTTGTTTGATTTTGTACAAAGTTCACATGTGTATTTTTCTTGTTCGTTTGTTTGGTTTTGTACAAAGTTCATATAAGTGAGTAAGAACTCACATCGTTGCTCATTTCATATTATCTTGAATTTACCCTTTAGCTTCCGATTGAGTGTGGCAGATGGCAACACATTGAAAGAAACAGAAGATTGTGCTAATTATGTCCAAAAAAGGAAATTGGTGATGAATTTCACTATATTTTGGAATGTCCATTGTTTAAATGTAAAAGAAAACTATTAATAAAACAGAAGTATATACAGAACCCGAATATGATCTAGTTCAAAAATGTAATGACTTCCAAAAATATAAAAAACTAATTAACATGTGTAAGCTAATTAAAGAGATATATAAAAGTGTGTATGCTCCAGGCTAGAATTTCATATTTGTATTATGTAAATATTTTAAATACTGTTTCATGACTTTGTACATCTCTATACCTTTAAAATTGTAATGTTTTTAATTTTATTTTTTTTTTATTTTATTTTTTTTTAAATGGTCAAGATTCAAATTTTGTTTCTTTCTATTCGGTATTTGTCCTGTTTTAATACCCATTCTCTGTAAGGACTTCAATAGCTATACAGTGGGCTGGAAATGCATGTCTTCAGATATTGGTGTTATGTTGTCAGATCACTTACCTGACCAAGTTTAACAACTTAAGAAAATAAAATTTCAAAAATTACGATCCGTTGCCATGGCAACCATACCTCCTAAAACTTGGTCTTGGAGAGGGCATTCTTCAGGGCAAAATATTCTGTTTTTCCAAGTTATAAAAATAAAACTGGTTGTAAACGAAGGAACTTTATCTATACATGTTAGTTAAATATATGTTAAGCTTTCTTTCTACAAAAACCATTTTGCTACACAATATCATTTTCCATTGGTAAATCTGGGCCAGGAATGGGAAATTTTCCGAAATTTGCAAATTGGAAATTTTTGCTTTGTTTGCGTTTTTCAAATTGAGTTTACATTATGTTGCCATAATTTTATTCTAAATGACATTCATGATTTAATGACCTTTATTACCATTAAACAAAATATAAAGCGAATTTGGGTGGGACCTTTCCAATTTAACCTCATAAAATGTTTCTAAAAATAGCACAGGCTAGCCATTGGCTGATTTTTCTCAACATTTAATGATAGTCTTTTTTCATAAAAAATGGAAATTTTTAGTTGAATTGTCATAATTTGATGGCATTTATGATAGAATAAACCAAATTCATAGCAAACATGGATGGGATCTATCCAATTTAGCACCTTAACATGTTTCTAAAAATAGCACAGGCTAGGCATTGGCTGATTTTCCTCAACATTTAATGATTGTATTTATTCATAAAAAATGGCAATTCTTAGTTGAATTGTTATGATTTGATGACGCTTGTGATAGATAAACCAAATTCATAGCAAACTTGGATGGGATCTATCCAATTTAGCACCTTAACATGATTCTAAAAATAGCACAGGCTAGCCATTGGCTGATTTTCCTCAACATTTAATGATAGTCTTTTTTTCATAAAAAAAATGGCAATTCTTAGTTGAATTGTTATGATTCGATGACGTTTGTGATAGATAAACCAAATTCATAGCAAACCTGGATGGGATCTATCTAATTTAGTACCTTAAACTGTTTCTAAAAATAGCAAAGGCTAGCCATTTGGCTGATTTTCCTCAACATTTAATGATAGTCTTTTTTCATTAAAAATGGCAATTTTTAGTCGAACTGATATGATTTGATGACGCTTGTGGTAGATAAACCATATTCATAGCAAACCTGGGTGGGATCTATCCAATTTAAAGCCGTAACATGTTTCTAAAAATAGTACAGGCTAGCCATTACTTCATTTTCCTCAACATTTAATGATAGTCTTTTTTCACAAATAATGGCAGTTTTTAGTTGAATTTGTATGATTTGATGACTATTGTGATATATACATCAAATACATAGCAAAACAGGATGGGATCTATCAATATATCACTAAAACACAAATGCCGAGAACGCATGCGCAATCGTTAAATCACTGCGTTCTACGTCATTCGTGATTATATTTTCGATATTCACACTTTCCAATTAATTATCCTATAATTATGTCAAAGCTACATACATGTACCAAATAAAAATACTCCAACTTCCGATTTTAGCATCTTTGATTATTTACACTACAGATTGAGAGTTACATTTATTGGTAACTAATCTTAAAGGGTCAATATATTACTTCATTAACAATATACGATATAAATATACAGGTAAAACAAAGCAAAAAGACAAATATTCAATAGCTGACAAAAAATTACGAATACACAGAAAACTGAAGATTGAGCAACACAAATATCACTAAACCTCCGGACCAACATGAACTCAGATGCTCCATATGAGTCTGCAGTTCGAACTACACTAATGCCATTTCATGGGAAAAGGAGCTGGGGACAATCACCCCCCCCCCCCCCCCCCCCCCCCCCCCACACACACACACTTTGAAAAGTTGAGGGTGGCAAATCTATTTTACCCCCCTTTTTTTCGCATTAAATTTAAGAGCAAAAAACCCTTTTTTGTTACTTTAGTATGGAAACATATATTGTCCAGTTAGCTAAGGATATAAGGATGTTTGGATAAGGGTATGTTTTGAAACGATAGTGACTTTTTTTATTGCTTCAGTTTTGAAAACTGACCACTCAAAAAAGGAATACATTTTTTTGTACATTTTTCATAAAGATGTAAACAGAATGTAATGACCACCCATTTAAATTATCATATTTATTGAGGTAATTACACATGATTGTCTATTTATATTTCGAAGATAAAAAAATAGAGAAAATTGTGAAAAAATGTATTGTTCTTTTAACATTTTAGTGTATTTTTTCTTGAAAAACGTATGAGTGTACCCCTATTTAAAGACCCATAAAAAAAAATTCTATTGAAAATATGCCCTATTTTTTCAACTTTTGAATGTTAACATGTAAATGATGCTTTATTTGTTCAACTTCTGAATGTTAACATGTAAATGATGCTTTTGGTATGTTGTTTTTGAATATTTAATAAAAAGAAAAGGTTAAAAAAAAAGTTGGGTTATTATTTTCATAAAATAAAAATTTTCCAAAAAAAAAAAAAGGATGTTTACCAACCTATGTATATGAACCCATATCTTGGTTTTAGAAAGGTAGTTAACTTCAAATCTTTATTTTTTTCAATTATTCAGATGTTGTACAAAGAATTAAAGTGAACAATATTAATAAATGTGATGCTTAGGAAAATCATGTCAGTTGTTAGTTTAGCCCGCCAATTTGTTTACATGTACTATAATTGATTCCACAAAGGAGAGTTAAGGAAGGGAGATAATCCTTACCTGCATAACAAGGGCTCCAATAGGGAAATTCCAACTCTCAGTAATCACATATAAGAGATGGTCCCATTATTTTGTTTATTGAATAAAGTTCTATATTATTGGAACCATTGATTCAACTTAGTATAAGTAAATTATAAGCATGGCAACCTCATTTTTTTATACTCAAAAACACAGGCGCATGGGGCATGGATTTCGTTTCCTCCTCCCCCCTTTTCTCTACTACCCCCCTTTTTTTCAAAATTGTCATATAAATCATTCCTTTTTCAAAATTTTCATAATCATTCGTTTTTTCTTCATTTGACAATATCAGTAGATGTCATACATCATGAATAATACGTGTATTCTGTGTCCACAGTTTTTCGACTGATATAGTATAAGATAGAAGGTAAGCAACTCCATTTTCATATTTCGCGCCATATCGCTCACCTCGGTTGGGAAACCCCCGTGTTTTTTTACACTTTTTACCTTGTCTACATATGGCACTGTCGTATCAAACTGTTTCTAAGACACTTACCTAATTGCCCATGTTCGAATTTCAGTCTGTACGTCGATCTTTTCCAAGAAATCTCGCCGAGAATAGCGAGGCAGCTTCGTTTCTAGGTCAAACTACATCATTTGAGACGGAAGTGCAAGAACGGGAACCCTGGGATTTTTACGAATGGATTACCTGCAATGAAAAACCCAGATGCGCTCCGAATATTTTCCCCATAATGTTTTGGCGGGAAATATAAACCGCTGAAAAAACATAACAGCAGACGGATTATTTCGTAATAATGGCACAACGGCCATCTGAATATGGAAACATTGAAATAATTTGATGGTAGTTATCTGTTCAAAAAGAAATTCAAACTGAGAAATAGATGATTGAATGGTTAGAACTGAAGTCAAATTTCACCGAAAAAGAAATATTCAGCTTGCCTCTACTTCAAATTATTAAAATCATACCCAAACAAATACATACGAATGATTATGAAAATTTTGAAAAAGGAATGATTTATATGAAAATTTTGAAAAAAGGGGGGTAGTAGAGAAAAGGGAGGAGGAGGAAACGAAATCCATGCCCCATGCGCCTGTGCTCAAAAAAGGTTATTCCTGTCCTTTTTTTTGTCATAATCACATTTTGACAGACAATAGCCAATGTTTGGTACACATTTGGCACTCTGACCATTCTTTACCTATAAACCATATAAAATGTTTTTAACAAGAGTGGGTGTTTGAATTAAGAATAGTTTTAACAGCTGAACTTTCTTTTAGAGGGATGTGATTTTTTTTACAATTTTTCAGACTCGGAATATTTGAGCTGATTGCCATGGAAACCGGCATTTGTTACAAATATTTGGCAACATTTTCCATCATTTCTTATGACACTTTAAAAAAATAGATAACATTAGTTGGATTCTGAGACTATGCATTTCCTGTCAATTTAAGTCCTTACAGAGAATGGGTATTAAATGGTCCAGATTAATTCCATAGCATTATGATTGTTTTATTCAGTATATCTTTTTCATACAATCTTTTTAATCGATTATCTTTTTGTATATCTTTTTTTATCAGTATGTCATGCATATATAATGTATTTTTATATGATTACTGTGTCTCGTAGGTCAAAATTGGCTGGGCATCAGATTCTTTTATAACTGTATATATCTATTGTCTTATCTAATGTATATCTAATGTGTGACACTATAATAAAATATATTATTATTATCTTATATGTAACTTGCAATGGTTTATGAGAATAAAGATATATATATATAAATGAACTAATTCATAGTGAAGTATTAGAACATATAAGTTGTGTTCATTAGGAGTAAGCTCTATATAAAAAAGAGAAGAAAAAAAAGCTTTACTTTGACGTATACGAGTTCCTTTTAAGAAGTATAACATTTTAAATACCAGATTAAAAAACGTGAGAAAAAAAAATAATATCCTTTTTTTCTATATTAATAGATTAAAACATTTTTTACAAGATGTAAGGATCAGTCAGTAAATCAGCGTAAACAATTTTTTTTCCTAGTAATTACGTGTAATTCCTGAACAATTTTAGTAAATATGAGTAATTACTAAGACAATTAGGGATTACGAGTATTTATTGTTTTTCAGTTTTTACGTGTAATTACTGGTTACGATTATTTACTGTAACATATATATATTTCATTAAAAACCACAATTTAAATAAAACAATCTTGTCATGTCATTTCTTATGCCAATTTCATGCAATTGTCTGCATTAAAAACAGAAATAAACATTGTAATTTTATTTCTTCGTTTTTCTCATAAAATCTTTCTATATAATCATGGAAAATTGTGACGTTAAGAATGTATGCTTAGAAACTGTTTAAGTCATCAATTCATGTATGGAGGCCCGGGTGGCTCAATAAGTTAGGTCGCTGGATCTAACAACTCATACAAGCCTATCACCAATACGGCGTGGGATCGCGCCAGGCTTTGTAAATTACAAAAATGGTGCACTCGACTCGCAGCCGCAAGTGATAAAGTTTACCAGTTACTTGCCCATGGTCGGTGGTTCTTTCCGGGTAGTCCGGCTTCCTCCACCACTAAAACTGGTCGCCATGATATAGCTGAAATATTGTTGAAAGTGACGTTAAAACACCAAAAATCAATCAATCAAAATCAATCAATTCTTGTAAACAAAAGTTAAAACAATATATGAAAATAAACTCTCACTAATTCTGTCCTTAACTGAGAAAGATGAGAAATTGGATAGGTAGTTTATGGTGTTTAAGGTAGAGAAGGACACTATGGGCAAAACAAAACTAGTCAATGAATTTGTTTGAATTCCGTATATATTGTTCTTCGGGATGTACCTAACAAAATATCAAAATTTGAGAATAGGTTTCCAGGCTTATTTTGAAAATATTCCCTGAAAGAGTTAACCCCCTCTGAAGTCCAAAAAAAATGAAATTTTTTTCACTTCTCCGTGTCATTAAGGTACCACAAAAAAATAGCATATAATTCTTTTTTAATTATATGATAAATGAATATTTTGGAATATCTAAGACATAAATTTTTATAACTTATTCATTTTTTTTCAAAATGGCTACCCTTTTTTGGCAATATAGCCTGTAACTGGCTTTAGTGAAATCCAACAAAATTTGATTTTAAAGTGGAATAGAAAAAAATTGTGTCAATGAATTTTTTTTTTTAAAGATATATCACATTACTTATATCCATGCTACATATCATTAAAAAATAAAGATATGTTTCCAGGCAAAAAAAAAAGTTAGGGGTTTAGAAAGACACCCTGACATATACCCTTTTTTTTTTAACAATTTCATGAAAAATGTCCAAATTTTTCTCTTTTTTTTAATAAGACATTGAATAAATGAAAATAAAACAGGCAAAGATAATGTTTGTAAGGGAAAGCTTTCCTTTCTAGGTGATATAGTTAGCAAATTAAGCTGTCTACAATTCTTCCAGGGCAGGAAAAGTACATCTTTAGAGCTAATTAGACCCATATTTCATACTAAAATAATTTGTCATTGAATTTCCTTAAAACTGGCCAGATTTATTGCTTTTGTGGCAGACTTTAAGGAATTTAATTAAAAAATATAGGTCACCAGACTAATTTTCAAGATATAAAGCATTTAAATCTTCAACTTTTATAATGCATTGCATGTGAAATATATAAATTCTCCTCAAAATTCTTGAATAGCGAAAAATCCTGTCATTTAAAATTTCTAAATTTTTTATATAATATGGTGCATTTTGTTTCATTTTCAGAAGTGTAAGAAAAATCTGGGGTCATATTATTAAAAACTTCAATATTTAAGAAAAACATGCAAAACTCATCATAGTCTAATATCATTTGAAACATGATTACCTCCCTTGACGAAATGCTTCATATAGCATTTTACACATATAATGTGTTATTGCCAAGAAATTACTGTATTAAATTTGTATTTCAGTTTAATTTGAGAACTTGCACAAATCATATGTAGAAAATTCAAAAAGCAAAACACCTCGTAAGAAATACTGCAAACATAATTAATAATTATTACCACATTTTATTCAATATTCATAAAAGTCATGTGACTAGTGTCAGTCTCTACCTTAACGCCACTTTCAACAATGCTTCAGTTATATCGTGGCGGTCAGTTTTATTGGTGGAGGAAACCGAAGGACAAGGAGAAAATCAACGGAAAATCGGATAGAAAATTACTTCAGGGGAATAATTTGAAAATAAGTGGTTTAATATGAAATATCTTAATGGCAAAACTTTTGACCCGTGGATGTACTTTAATCTATATCGTCAAATAACTAATTCTTGGAAGTTTAGATGGGGTATAGCTTCTCTCATCTTATGATTCGTCTACAAAATGGACGCCCACTCTTAACAAATAAACTTGTATCGGCGCCTGCCTGTGATATTTGACATATTTATTTACTACTGCCTTATGAGGTGTGACTACTAAGCTATAGATAACTTTTCTTTTGATAATATGAAAAGAAGGATGATGCAATGACGCTGTATTAATAAGTTCCTGGAAATCCTCTTGTAATAACCAGCATAATTACTCATTAATGATTCAAGGTAACACATGATTTATATAATATTATATATTTTATAAGGTAACTTTGAAATCCTGTTTCGTTTCATTTACATAAAGTGAACCACATTAATATTACGTCAACATATTGTTAAAACGTACATTACACAATTATACCAGTTCTAGTCAGGTATATGATAAGACATTAGTAAAGTGATATACTCGTTCTATAATTTCATGCAGTTAAATGAAAGAAATGTTAGGAAAAATTATAGCAAAATAGGTGATCATGTTTTAATAGTACATGCAGTAAGACAACATTAGGCTTGCAGAAGGGGTATAAGTAAGCTTTATTCGTGTACACAAAAAAAACTATATCCTGGGGCGGATCCAGGATTTCAAGTTAGGGGGGAGCGCACTTAAAAAAAATGCGCCGAGCGGAGGGAGGCCCGAAAATTGTTGGGGTATTTCGTATGAAAAATCACGATTTTACGCCAAAAAAAATTATTTTTTCCAATTTTAGGGGGGCGCCCCCACCCCCTCCCTCTCCCCCCCCCCCCCCCCCCCTGGATCCGCCCCTGTTATCGTAGCAATATTCAAATATTTATTTCTGTGAGCCTTTAACCTAATATTTATGCCATAATTAATTGACGAAATTAATTATCAACAATATATCAGGAATGACCAAAGAACACATTAACTCACAAATGCCCGAAGCGCATGAGTGAGTTACAACGTTATTTGATCATGAGTGCATTTTTTGATAATGAAATTAGTCACTATTATAACTATGCGAAACGGACAAAGGGAGGTAACTGTAAAATGGTACAGAAAAGTAGATTCTACAACGAAATGTAACGAAAGTGAAAATATAAACTGTGAAATTATCGTTTTTATTTAATTCAGAAAATCCTATAATTCACAGCTATCTATATAATACGATTTTTGTTTTATTCAGTCTAGAAACTATTCACTTTATAAATATATGCCGTATTACTGGAATGCAACTTTTAACATACTTGAAACATTTTATTGTGTACTGTGGATATGATTGGATGCAACATTCTTTAGTAGCGATTTTATTGAATAAAACGATCAACCACAGCACCAACTTTAGCACAAAATAAAAACAAAGATTTGGTGAAGAAGACATTCTATAAAAACTTTGTAGATGAAAATTGATGACAATATTATACTTCATGTTTCCAGACAAAATATCATAGGTTCCAGTAAAACGAAAGGCTAACTATACCAAACTGTCGAAATAAAATCCAATCGTAGAAACATAATTTGTTTTATCCTAAATCATAAAAGGAGAACTACTTCTAGCCGTTGGCTGTTGGTAATCTTCGTTAAATAAATAAAGAAGAAAATTAAATCATAAATAATAGTTTTGTTCTGTTGTTATTGATTGGCTTATGGGTATGATAATGGTGTTTGGCGCCACTTTCAATAATATTTCAGCTATATCGTGACGGTCAGTTTTATTGGTAAAGGAAACCGGAGTTCCCGGAGAAAACCATGCTCACCAGACAACTCTCCATATGTTAACTAATGCTATCTAGAGGTAGGAATTGTCTAGATACAATCCACCTATAGACGTTAGAATAATGTGAGTGGCATATGTGTATATTGTTTTCTCTGGCTTTGCCTCCATCTGTTAAGCCCGGTATACACGATACAAGTTTTGCATCCAAGTCTCCATTCAAGAAAACTTGGATCAAGAAAACTTGAATTCAAGTTTGTGCATACACGATGCAAGAAATTTTGATGAATACACACAAGTTTTGGCGGGAGATACAACAAACAAAATGACATTTTTGGGAGGAGAGGAGGGTGCAGCCCTTTGTATTGCATTATTATGTACAAGTGTACTGCGAAGGAGATTAAGCTCCAAAAAGAGGTCAACATGGGCTCGTAAATGGCTTCGAAGGCAACGATGGGATGTATTTCTATGAAGTCTATTAGATCTTCAATCATTTCATTAGTTTATGTGACTGTCTTTTTCCTACATTTTGGATTTTCCTCTTTTCCCGCCATCTTTGCACAACACGTGTAGTTGTTATTATTTACATTCACAAATTGATGCTGATAAGGATTCTGTTTTCTGATTGGTCAATCTCCATCCAAGTTCCATCCAAGTTGAAAAAAAATAGGATGCATTTCTATTCCATCCAAGTCCGTTCAAGTTTTTTGATTCAAGTTTCTTGTATGGTATACACGATCAAAAAACTTGAATGGAGACTTGGATGCAAAACTTGCATCGTGTATGCCGGGCTTTAGCCATAACTACAATAATAATTTAAGGTAATGGAAATGTTCAATTAAGAAAACAAGATGTCAATGGGGTAATCAGAAGCCGTAAATCAAAAGGCCAACAATACAATGACCAACGTGGTTATGGTTTTGGTGCTTAGCGCCACTTTCAACAATATTTCATTTACATCGTGGCTGTCAGTTTTGTTGGTGGGGGAAACCAGAGTTCCCGGAGACAAATACTAACCTGCCGTAAGTCACTGATAAACTTTATCACATAATGTTGTATCAAGTACACCTCGCCATGAGCATGATCTGTATTCACAATGTTAGTGGTGATAGGCACTGATTGCACAGGTAGTTGTAAATCCAACTACCATACGATCACGACCAAGACGAACCCTTCGTGATTGCGATTGTTGCCCTCTTCACATTAAACTGTATGTCACTGGTTTGTTCCGTCTTCCCGAATTGTATGTCACTGGTCTGTTCCGTCTTCCCGAATTGTATGTCACTGGCCTGTTCCGTCTTCCCGAATTGTATGTCACTGGTCTGTTCCGTCTTCCCGAATTGTATGTCACTTGTCTGTTCCGTCTTCCCGAATTGTATGTCACTGGCCTGTTCCGTCTTCCCGAATTGTATGTCACTGGTCTGTTCCGTCTTTCCGAATTGTATGTCACTGGTCTGTTCCGTCTTCCCGAATTGTATGTCACTGGCCTGTTCCGTGTTCCCGAATTGTAATATTTTGTTTTGTTCATTGTCAATTGTATACCATTGGTCATGTTTTGTCTGTTTTGTCCGTCCGGATTGTGATTTCTTCTCCAGCTCCATATATCTATTACTATACCTGGTGCCGGTCTTTATCATAAACTAATATTTAGAAGCAAAGATTGGAGGAAGTTTGAAGATTCCAAAGGGGTAATCAGGATCCTCAAATCGAAAGACTGACAGCACAATGGCCAAATTAAAAAGGAACAAACAACGATCTAGAAAACATAAAGCTAAACAGAAGACTAAAGATCGAGTAACACGAACCCAACTAAAAACCGGGGGTGAACTCATGTGTTCCGGAAGCCCAAATAGTTCCTGCTACACTAGTGTCACCCATCGTGTTACTCTATAGTAATATCTAAATTCGTAGATAATTAGAAATATACATATCATACCACCAGCATTATTACATTTTTGAAAATCATCTGTGAATTCATCATTCAAAGATATCTGTGTGCAATGTCCAAAAGAATTCCTTCTTATAACAAAACTGTTTACACGGTTAAGTGTGTGATTGGTATATTACCCACATTTAGATAAAACTTGCATGACCGCATCGTTTCACTAAGAGGGGAGGTTTGGGCCTTTCAAGCTAGTTTATCCCCGCCACTTTTTTTAGAAGTACCTGTACCAAGTCAGGAACGTGAACGATGATGTGTATATATGCTAAGGGTATCGATTTTGCCTCATTCTACTATTTTTACGATAGGTTTTGTTTATTCGTTATTCTAACATTCAATATATTGTGTATAATGTTCAGGATTAGAGCGTACAAGGCAGCACCGTTCACCCGGTTATGTGTTAGTGTTTACATATTACATGTATTACTTCCATTAGGAAAATACTTGCATGGTCCCCTCATTTTCATTAGAGGGGAGATTGGGCCTATAAAACTAGTTTAATATCGACATTTATTTATTGACGTGTCTGAACCAAGTCCTGAAAATGAGCGGTCATGTATACGTGTCTGAACCAAGTCCTGAAAATGAGCGGTCATGTATACGTGTCTGAACCAAGTCCTGAAAATGAGCGGTCATGTATACGTGTCTGAACCAAGTCCTGAAAATGAGCGGTCATGTATACGTGTCTGAACCAAGTCCTGAAAATGAGCGGTCATGTATACGTGTCTGAACCAAGTCCTGAAAATGAGCGGTCATGTATACGTGTCTGAACCAAGTCCTGAAAATGAGCGGTCATGTATACGTGTCTGAACCAAGTCCTGAAAATGAGCGGTCATGTATACGTGTTTAGGGCTATCGAGTTTACCTCTTTTTACGAATTTTTCATTGGATTTTGAAACTGTTCCGACATTATATTATAATTTGTTTCTTATTCTATTCCAAAAGGTTTTTCCCTTATTTACAGGCGTGCATTAGCAATGGCAACATTCAATAAGTATTACATCAAAACTTGTGATACGGAGAAATGTTTGAGTGTTTCTACTGCAGACAAGAACATAGTAGGTGTAATCGGAGATGACTCAAGTGTAGATTATAAGTGGCTTTTGGATCCATTGCCAACACTAGGTCAAAATATGTTCACTATTCGTCATCGAAAAACTAACCGTTATATAGAGAATGAAGATGATGGAACAGTTAAAGCCGTAATGACCGTCGGAACAAATACGTACCTTACGCTGAATGTGGGAAATGATAAAACGAAAATAGTAAATCGTCAATTTAAATAGCCCCGATATTTGCTGATGATGGCTAATATAGCTATTAGTTCTGAAAAGGAAAAAGATGGCCAGCAGTGGAAGACAATGGAGGCTTGAGACTTGAATGGTTGTTGATCCTTGTTCTTCACAGAGTTCAGTGAATTATATAAATAATATAATATCTTCACCCTCTTGACTACATTCTCTCAAATTGTTTTTATATTTTGTGATATAGATACATGTATATTGTTTTATTCATAAAAATTTAATTATTGACAGTGGATATTTAATTTTCTAAAGCTACTGTCGTTTCCTTTACACGATAGGGGTGGTTGTAGTCATGATCCTATGATAGGTGGATATACAACTACCTATGCAATCAATGCCTATCACCATTGAAGTTGTGAGGTCGAATCCCGCATACATGCAATGTGTACTCGATGCAACATTATGTGATAAAGCTTGTCAGTGACTTACGACAGGTCGATGGTTTTCTCCATCAATAAAGATGGCCTCCACGATATAACTGAAATACAAATGTGTTGTTGAAAGAGGCGTTAAACACTATTACCCTAACCCCTAGTAATACGAAATGAAAAATAAATATGCCACTAGAAATGAGTGTGATAGTGATATTCGCTGATAACAAAAATGGAGGAAATCATTTTTTCAATTAGAAAAAGCAAATTTGATGCCAATATTAAAAGGAAGTCTGCTGAATCTTGTCTACAATGGCATGAATCAGATATAACAGGTGTGGTTCGTGTGGAGTTTCAGAAGTTTGTTTCGGTTCACAGCCTAGATAGGAGGTGGATATTTAGAATTATCAATCCACCGAGGGAATAACCTTGGATAGGTTGATAATTCTGGATATTCACCTCCTAACAAGGCCGTAAGTGTATATTATCAACCCATCAAAGTTATTTCTACTCAGACTAAAACCTGCAGGGGAAATAGCCTTGGATGGGTTGATATTTCTGGATATTCACCCCCTAACAAGGCTGTAAATGTATATTATCAACCTATCAAGGTTATTTCTACTCGGACTAAATAAAACCCGCTGGGAATATAGCCTTAGATGGGTTGATAATTCTGGATATTCACCCCCTAACAAGACCGTAAGTGTATATTATCAACCCATCAAAGTTATTTCTACTCAGACTAAAACCTGCAGGGGAAATAGCCTTAGATGGGTTGATATTTCTGGATATTCACCCCCTACCAAGGCCGTAAATGTATATTATCAACCTATCAAGGTTATTTCTACTCAGACTAAAACCTGCAGGGGAAATAGCCTTGGATGGGTTGATAATTCTGGATATTCACCCCCTAACAAGACCGTAAGAGTATATTATCAACCCATCAAGGTTATTTCTACTCGGACTAAAGCCTGCAGGGGAAATAGCCTTAGATAGGTTGATATTTCTGGATATTCACCTCCTAACAAGGCCGTAAATGTATATTATCAACCTATCAAAGTTATTTCTACTCGGACTAAAACCCGCTGGGAATATAGCCTTAGATGGGTTGATAATTCTGGATATTCACCTCCTAGCAAGGCCGTATGTGTATATTATCAACCCATCAAAGTTATTTCTACTCAGACTAAAACCTGCAGGGGATATAGCCTTAGATGGGTTGATATTTCTGGATATTCACCCCCTAACAAGGCCGTAAATGTATATTATCAACCTATCAAGGTTATTTCTACTCGGACTAAAGCCCGCTGGGAATATAGCCTTAGATGGGTTGATAATTCTGGATATTCACCCCCTAACAAGACCGTAAGTGTATATTATCAACCCATCAAAGTTATTTCTACTCAGACTAAAACCTGCAGGGGAAATAGCCTTGGATGGGTTGATAATTCTGGATATTCACCCCCTAACAAGACCGTAAGTGTATATTATCAACCCATCAAGGTTATTTCTACTCGGACTAAAGCCTGCATGGAAAATAGCCTTAGATAGGTTGATATTTCTGGATATTCACCTCCTAACAAGGCCAGTGATTGAATGAAATTTGAAACACAATATTGATTTATTATGAATTTTAAGATAAGATAAATTCACGGCTGTTCACATTGTACACCAACATTATAAATATAGACATACCTTTATCTATGAATGTAATGAATGACATTTGAGTACAATCTAAGTAGAAGTAAATAATATATCCTGTCAGACAAACTGGGCATGATGGATTGGGCTATTTTATTACTTATACCAGTACTAGCTGTAACGAATGGATTCTTGTTAGACAACAGCGATACCACTGTTCATTTATATGTCAGTCCACATGGATCAGACAACAATCCGGAGTAAGAATGGTAATTTTTCATAAATATTCAGCTAGACTATAAATGTGGTAGGCGATGCTAACACTAACTATTCATAAATAGCAGTCCACACCAATCAGTCAATAATGTGGGTTAATAATGGTAGGCATTTGTAAATTGGCAGTTTACATATAAGGGTAATAACAAAATTACTGAACACCGAGCAATCTTCCAAAGGGAAAGGCAAAACTCATAAATCAACAAACAGACAAAATCAGTTAACAACCGGAAAACTGGGAAAACCGCAATGGCCCTGACTTGGTACACTGAGGCATTTCCAAAGAAATGTTGGGTTAAATCAGATTTTACGGCGCCAAACCTCCCGCTTCCATTACGGTTAAAAGGTTCCGTTGTCACTATAACAACATTTTTAACAATACTGGGACAAAATAGGTATACTAGTAGTCAACGCAGTACTTTATGAAAATCCATCGTTTATTATCGTCTCTGTAGAACGGTTTAACTAAACGGTCATCTTCTTACACAATTTGATTTCAAATGAGATGTTGAATGACGTCATGTCTAAACCATGATTACTTAATCCTTATCTTTATACATTTTCCATATTTACTTTATGAAAATCCATCGTTTATTATCGTCTCTGCAGAGACAGAATATATTTCGACAAGATCTTGGTATCGGAATATAAACTTTTTAAGAGATCGAATAAGGCAAATCTTTTTTTAGTCCTGGTCCAGTAGCCTGTTTCTCAAATAAAGATGACGTTTCAAGAAATCAGAATAATTGCTTATGGCCCTTGCATAGCGAATCAATTGCGAGATGTAAACACCATATGCAGGAGAAGCTGGTATATTGCTGCATATATTTGGAAAATTTATGATTTTATAATTGAAGTCATCCCGTTTATCATAAATTTTAGTACTGAGTTGACCACTGTCGTCAAATTCGAGGTATAAGTCCAAAAATGATATGGACGAAGCTGTATCTGTGGTCTCTTTAATTTTCAGCTCTGGAGGATATATCAATGAATGAAATTCTGCAAATCTAGGATTATTGATAGATAAAACGTCATCAATATACCTGTATGTGAAATTAAAGGCTCTAGCTTCATGAATCTTCTTGTCTTTTACAAGCTTTTGAAGAAACTCCGACTCATATGAGCATAAAAATAAATCGGCTAGAAGAGGGGCACAATTCGTACCCATTGGTATGCAGACGACCTGCTGAAACAATGCCCCTCCAAAGGAGACAAATATGTTATCGATGAGGAACTTCAGCAGACTGATCACTTGTTCCACGGAGTAGCATGTTTTACCTTTTTGAATTTTGTTTGAAAAATATGTGGAATTGTAGCCTAACACATATATCAGACACCAATCCAGGGCAATAATGGAAACCATTTATTAATATAAGATCGCAGTGATCAGACAATAACACGGATTTGATAATAGTAACGTGTCGTAAATATAAGTCAACATGTATTATACAAGAATTCGGCGTATGATAAGCAAATATGCAATATATGTACATAGTCAGAAAATATAATGCTTTATATGCCTTGTTCTCTGAAAAGAAATGTTGCTACATGTACATTGTGTGTTTTTTATGTTGGGTATTTCATGTTTATTTGTACATACTCTTAATATAATTATTTTTCTGAATATAGAATATGGCTAACCTAAATATAGGTTCATTTAATGTTAAGGGTCTGGCAGATGAAAAGAAAAGAAGTGTTTAATTGGTTAAGAGAAAAAAAAATTAATGTTTACATGTTACAAGAAACACATTTTACTAAGGAAAATGAAAACATTATAGAAGCAGAATGGGGATTCAAATGTATTTTTTCTAATTGTTCATCACAAAGTTGTGGAGTTGCTTTGCTTTTTAATAATAATTTTCAATTTGTTATAAAGAATACAGTATGTGATGAAAATGGTCGGTATATGATATGTGAATTAGAACTAAGCAATGAAAGAATAATTGTCACAAATTTCTATGGGTTGAATACTGATAACACATTATTACTTGAATCGTTTATAGACGATATAGACAATTTCAATGATAAGCCGTTGATATGCGGAGGAGATTGGAACCTAGTACTTGATGAAAAAGATAAAAAAAAAAAAAAAGGAGGAAGCACAAAATTATCGCATACAAAAAATAGAGAAAAGCTAAAGTCTTTCATAGATAAAAATAATTTGACAGATGTATGGAGAACTTTAAATCCTAAATTAGAGAGATACACTTGGAGGCAAAAGACTCCAAATATTCAATGTAGGTTGGATTTCTTCCTCATATCAATTGGCTTACTGAATGTAGTAAACAATGTAGATATTATATATGGCTATAAAAGTGAACTTTCTTTTATATCAGTTGAAATAGAAAAGAATAGTTTTGCTCGAGGCAAAGGTTTTTTCAAGCTTAACACATCTCTATTATTAGATAAAGATTATATTGAACTTATAAGAAAATTAATACAAAAACAAAAAAACATATATGATGAGCAAAATGTAAATCCAAACTTAAAATGGGAAATGATTAAAAGTGACATAAGAGGAGAAACTATAAAATATTCATCAAAATTGCAAAGATAAATAAAGTTAAAACAATTAATATTGAAAGAGAGTTAACAGAACTCCAAAATAAAAAGCAAGCGTCTAACAGAGAAGAAATTGAAAATAGAATAAATTTATTAGAAAATGAATTAAAAACATTTATAAGTCTCTTTATTCTAAGAACCATACAGTTTATGATAACATTAATGAGATCAATAACTTCTTCTTCCCTGACGACCCAGAGATACCAAAACTTAATGAAGAAGATATGTTAAACTGTGAAGGTATAATTTCAAAAGATGAATGTGACTCAGCTATTAGGACATTTAAAAATGGTAAATCTCCAGGAACAGATGGACTTCCTGCAGAATTTTATAAAATATTTTGGAATGATGTCATTGATCTAGTGATTGACTCGTATCAATATATATACTTATGATCTTAATGAGATGTCAATTTCACAAAGGCAGAGTATTATAACGCTGCTCCCGAAACCTGAGAAAGATACAAAGTATCTAAAAAAATTGGAGACCCATTTCTCTCCTGAATATTGATTATAAGTTAATGACAAAATGTCTAGCATTTAGACTGAAGAAAGTCCTACCAAATATTATTCATTCAGATCAAACAGGTTTCATGAGAGGAAGATATATTGGTGATAATATCAGAAATATTCTAGAAATAATTGAAACAGTAGAAGAAGAAGATTTATCATGTATTATACTATCAGTAGATTTCGAAAAAGCTTTCGATTCACTGAGCTGGAAATTTCTCCAACAATGTTTGGACTATTTTAAATTTGGTCCTTCCTTTAAAAAATGGACCAGTATATTGTTTCAAAATATATCAAGCTGTGTTCTTAACACGGGATGGTCAACAGAATTTGTCTCTGTTGAGAGAGGTGTGCGTCAAAGTTACCCTATATCGCCTATCTTTTTATTATAACTGCCGAAATACTAGGCATAGCTATTAGACGCTCAGATGACGTCAAAGGCTTTATGTACAAGAATGCAGAATCCAAACTGTCCCAATATGCTGATGACACTCAAATAATTATAGATGGATCAGAAAACTCCATTAAAACTTCTATTAACATATTGAATGAGTTTTCAAAGATAAGTGGGTTAACAGTAAATCTAAATAAGTCAGAACTGATTCCACTGGGTCATTCCAAAGTAGAAATATACACCCATAGCTTTTCGCCAGGAATTAAAATAACTACAGATAAATTTAAACTGCTAGGTACTATCATCCCAACAAATGGAAAACAAAAAGATCTAATAGAAGAAAATTATTACAATAAAAAAAAAAATATTAGAAATTATAAAAACTTGGCAAAAGAGAGATTTAACTCTGTATGGCAAACTAACAATCATCAAAAGTTTGATCATACCACAATTAACTTATGCACTGACTATTTTACCTTCGCCAGGAGAACTCTTTTTAAATGATATTGAAAAGATAATATTAAATTTTTTCTGGGATGATAAACCAGCAAAGATTAAAAAAACTATTTTATTTAAAGAAAAAACAGAAGGTGGACTAAATTTGACTAATATAAAGATATATGCCAAATTTGTTAAATTTCAGTGGATATACAAGCTTTATAATGAAGATTACAATGCATTTTGGAAACATTTGATATGTGCCCGTTGTTCACGATTACAAGATAAAATTATATGGGAGAGTAATTTAAATTTAAAAGATGCTCATAAGTTGGTTATCAAATCAAAATTTTGGCAGGATTTACTCGTGTGGTACTCAACTTTAAACTTTAATGATGACTCAAATAAAGTCACAAAAACAGACTTTATATGGTACAATTCACACTTGAAGATAAATGACAAAGTACTTTATTTAAAATGCATGTCAGAAAATGGCATAAAAAAGATAGAGGACCTCATTGATGACAATAATAGATTTCAAACATATCAAATGTTTCTTGATAAATGCAATGTGAATATAAATGCTATTACATATTATGGTATTATATCTGTTATTAAAAAACACTACAGTACTGATGATTTGGAAATGAAACCACCTTTGATAACTAATATGATGCAGAGGAAAAGATATTTCAAAATATATATACAAATATTTCATAGAAAAAGATGAAAAGAAAATTTTGTGAAAGGCATTGTGAAATGGGAACACACACTTGATACTGAACTAGATGGTAGTATGTTGTTTAATGATATTTATAGAATCACAAATGATACAAAATTAAGAAATTTTCAGTTCAAATTTCTGTATCATATACTTCCAAATAACAAGTTATTACACAAAATGGGAATAAAAAACAGTGCATTATGTAATTTCTGTAACCAAGAAGAAGACTCCATCTTACACTATCTGTGGGGCTGCCCTGTGGCAAAGAGATTTTGGACTTCATTTAATATCTGGCTTTCATCAGCTTTAGATTTAGAAGTTTCTGAATTATCCCCAAAAGAAACAGTTTTAGGTATTTTTTCAGATGAAAGCTCCTTGCAAACAATTGTTCCATTTTTATTCCTTGTGGCAAGAAATTATATTCACTGTTGTAAATGGACTGACACAAAACCAGTCCTTAACATTTTCAAAATTACAGTTAAACAAAAAGAGAAAATCGAAAAGATTAATGCACTTGTTGAAAATAAAATGTACAAACATGATAATAAATGGTGTTACATACATGAACTTAATTTATAGTGGTCTACTTTTGTCATCATGCAAGACAATAATTTATACATAAGAAACTTATATTAGAAACTCATGTATATATAATTATATATAGGGGGTAAATCAACGTCTGATGACATATATCCTTAAATAAACTATGTATTTGGTTTATTGCATGGAGACAAGGGGACATAACATTTCATATGTTTGTATTGAAAATGTATGTACAAATAATGTCTTTGTCTGTGCTGTTGTGTAATGTCTGTGTTTGTTATGTATATATTTTGAAAATGTCTAAAAAATAAAAGTAAAAAAAAAAAAAAATATAATGCTTCTTAGTACGAGCTTAAGAAGCATACCTATTTTCTTTAATTTTTATCGACAATGTACACATATTGCGCTTATTCTGTGATGCTGAAAAGTCCAAAACAAATGTCAAATTCTACTGATGAGAGCAGAAACAGGCGTAGTTCATGTCTTTTTCGAGGATGTCCTCTATCACGTCAACATTATACTGTTGTCGTTTCTAGCACAGGTACATGGGGTCATGACCTACATTACCCCCTCCCCCCCTTTTTTTTGGCAATTTTTTTTTTCATACACTTAATTTTGTTTGGTATCTAATAATCATAAATCTACTATTTCTTTCTCTCTATGTTGATTTCTTTACCAATTTGTGCCATTTTACTATCAAGCTACATTTGTATTTTTACGAGTTGCTATTATATTAAATCGTAAGAATAGCTTGATAGTAAAATGGCACAAATTAATAAAGAAATCAATATAGAGAGAAAGAAATAGTAGATTTATGATTATTAGATACCAAAATTATGTTGAGAAGTGTATGGGAAAAAAAATTGCAAAAAAAAGGGGGGTAATGTAGGTCATGACCCCATGTACCTGTGGTTTCTAATTGTTCGCTCTACATGAATCATGAACCAAGCGATTGTTAATTGCATAATACACGTATAAACCTAGAATGTATTCATATAGCTTTTCTCTACAGCAAAAGTTGAACAGGAGCTGCCTACCTTTCTGGAGCACCTGAATTAACTCCATATTTTAAGTTGGGGTCTTTATTATTATGCGTAGGATTTGTCCACCGTAGTTTGTCATTTCTCGCTTGGCTATTGCATTGTCTGCAAATTATTCTTATTGAACTTTCGTTAAATATTTGGACCCATTGCATCTCAAAACGTGGAGTTTATCTGATGAATCGATAGTCAACGTTTGATTGGACAGTTTGAATTATGTTGATGGTGTTCTATATAATCGTTAGAGAAAAACGAAGGGGACAATCAAGAATGGACAACCCAGATACACTGGAAACATTGGGTTGATGTATCTGAACTATCGCGTGAGTAATGAACGATTATAAACCAGTTCTACCTATCTAGCTTTGTTTTTTTCAAAATATTTTGAAATTGAGATACTTGTGCATATATTGTTTAACACGAGAGATCAGCACTACAAATACACACAGTACAAGCAACAGGTCATGTGGACTACAAGATGCAACTGTAATTGACACACGAGTAAAGATGATGATAGTGGATGCCGTTGAAAATTCACTCCTAACAAGGTGTAGCTCTTTGGCAGTCGCTGTAAGCTGTCTTTAATAACCATGATATTATCCACGCTTTGTTATTACTTTAGGTTGCAGTGTATATTTGACCCGGTTTGCTCAATTGCCGAACGATCCTGTCGGAGTGTTTGTTGCTCATAGTAGAGAAACTAGGCTATATGTCTATGCCACGTGATTCCTATGTGATGATGATGGTGTATATATTTACAACAGTTATATTTAGTATGATATATTACTATTACTATATGTCTATGCCACGTGATTCCCATGTGATGATGATGGTGTATATATTTACAACAGTTATATTTAGTATGATCTATTGCTATTACTATATGTCTATGCCACGTGATTCCCATGTGATGATGATGGTGTATATATTTACAACAGTTATATTTAGTATGATCTATTACTATTACTATATGTCTATGCCACGTGATTCCTATGTGATGATGATGGTGTATATATTTACAACAGTTATATTTAGTATGATCTATTGCTATTACTATATGTCTATGCCACGTGATTCCCATGTGATGATGATGGTGTATATATTTACAACAGTTATATTTAGTATGATCTATTGCTATTACTATATGTCTATGCCACGTGATTCCTATGTGATGATGATGGTGTATATATTTACAACAGTTGTATTTAGTATGATATATTACTATTACTATATGTCTATGCCACGTGATTCCCATGTGATGATGATGGTGTATATATTTACAACAGTTATATTTAGTATGATCTATTGCTATTACTATATGTCTATGCCACGTGATTCCCATGTGATGATGATGGTGTATATATTTACAACAGTTATATTTAGTATGATATATTACTATTACTATATGTCTATGCCACGTGATTCCCATGTGATGATGATGGTGTATATATTTACAACAGTTATATTTAGTATGATCTATTGCTATTACTATATGTCTATGCCACGTGATTCCCATGTGATGATGATGGTGTATATATTTACAACAGTTATATTTAGTATGATCTATTACTATTACTATATGTCTATGCCACGTGATTCCCATGTGATGATGATGGTGTATATATTTACAACAGTTATATTTAGTATGATCTATTGCTATTACTATATGTCTATGCCACGTGATTCCTATGTGATGATGATGGTGTATATATTTACAACAGTTATATTTAGTATGATCTATTACTATTACTATATGTCTATGCCACGTGATTCCCATGTGATGATGATGGTGTATATATTTACAACAGTTATATTTAGTATGATATATTACTATTACTATATGTCTATGCCACGTGATTCCCATGTGATGATGATGGTGTATATATTTACAACAGTTATATTTAGTATGATATATTACTATTACTATATGTCTATGCCACGTGATTCCCATGTGATGATGATGGTGTATATATTTACAACAGTTATATTTAGTATGATCTATTACTATTACTATATGTCTATGCCACGTGATTCCTATGTGATGATGATGGTGTATATATTTACAACAGTTATATTTAGTATGATCTATTGCTATTACTATATGTCTATGCCACGTGATTCCCATGTGATGATGATGGTGTATATATTTACAACAGTTATATTTAGTATGATATATTACTATTACTATATGTCTATGCCACGTGATTCCCATGTGATGATGATGGTGTATATATTTACAACAGTTATATTTAGTATGATCTATTGCTATTACTATATGTCTATGCCACGTGATTCCCATGTGATGATGATGGTGTATATATTTACAACAGTTATATTTAGTATGATATATTACTATTACTATATGTCTATGCCACGTGATTCCCATGTGATGATGATGGTGTATATATTTACAACAGTTATATTTAGTATGATATATTACTATTACTATATGTCTATGCCACGTGATTCCCATGTGATGATGATGGTGTATATATTTACAACAGTTATATTTAGTATGATATATTACTATTACTATATGTCTATGCCACGTGATTCCCATGTGATGATGATGGTGTATATATTTACAACAGTTATATTTAGTATGATATATTACTATTATTATATGTCTATGCCACGTGATTCCCATGTGATGATGATGGTGTATATATTTACAACAGTTATATTTAGTATGATCTATTGCTATTACTATATGTCTATGCCACGTGATTCCCATGTGATGATGATGGTGTATATATTTACAACAGTTATATTTAGTATGATATATTACTATTACTATATGTCTATGCCACGTGATTCCCATGTGATGATGATGGTGTATATATTTACAACAGTTATATTTAGTATGATCTATTACTATTACTATATGTCTATGCCACGTGATTCCTATGTGATGATGATGGTGTATATATTTACAACAGTTATATTTAGTATGATATATTACTATTACTATATGTCTATGCCACGTGATTCCCATGTGATGATGATGGTGTATATATTTACAACAGTTATATTTAGTATGATATATTACTATTACTATATGTCTATGCCACGTGATTCCCATGTGATGATGATGGTGTATATATTTACAACAGTTATATTTAGTATGATCTATTACTATTACTATATGTCTATGCCACGTGATTCCTATGTGATGATGATGGTGTATATATTTACAACAGTTATATTTAGTATGATCTATTACTATTACTATATGTCTATGCCACGTGATTCCCATGTGATGATGATGGTGTATATATTTACAACAGTTATATTTAGTATGATCTATTGCTATTACTATATGTCTATGCCACGTGATTCCCATGTGATGATGATGGTGTATATATTTACAACAGTTATATTTAGTATGATCTATTGCTATTACTATATGTCTATGCCACGTGATTCCCATGTGATGATGATGGTGTATATATTTACAACAGTTATATTTAGTATGATATATTACTATTACTATATGTCTATGCCACGTGATTCCCATGTGATGATGATGGTGTATATATTTACAACAGTTATATTTAGTATGATATATTACTATTACTATATGTCTATGCCACGTGATTCCCATGTGATGATGATGGTGTATATATTTACAACAGTTATATTTAGTATGATCTATTACTATTACTATATGTCTATGCCACGTGATTCCCATGTGATGATGATGGTGTATATATTTACAACAGTTATATTTAGTATGATATATTACTATTACTATATGTCTATGCCAGTGATTCCTATGTGATGATGATGGTGTATATATTTACAACAGTTATATTTAGTATGATATATTACTATTACTATATGTCTATGCCACGTGATTCCCATGTGATGATGATGGTGTATATATTTACAACAGTTATATTTAGTATGATCTATTACTATTACTATATGTCTATGCCACGTGATTCCCATGTGATGATGATGGTGTATATATTTACAACAGTTATATTTAGTATGATATATTACTATTACTATATGTCTATGCCACGTGATTCCTATGTGATGATGATGGTGTATATATTTACAACAGTTATATTTAGTATGATCTATTGCTATTACTATATGTCTATGCCACGTGATTCCTATGTGATGATGATGGTGTATATATTTACAACAGTTATATTTAGTATGATATATTACTATTACTATATGTCTATGCCACGTGATTACCATGTGATGATGATGGTGTATATATTTACAACAGTTATATTTAGTATGATATATTGCTATTACTATATGTCTATGCCACGTGATTCCCATGTGATGATGATGGTGTATATATTTACAACAGTTATATTTAGTATGATATATTACTATTACTATATGTCTATGCCACGTGATTCCCATGTGATGATGATGGTGTATATATTTACAACAGTTATATTTAGTATGATATATTACTATTACTATATGTCTATGCCACGTGATTCCCATGTGATGATGATGGTGTATATATTTACAACAGTTATATTTAGTATGATCTATTACTATTACTATATGTCTATGCCACGTGATTCCCATGTGATGATGATGGTGTATATATTTACAACAGTTATATTTAGTATGATATATTACTATTACTATATGTCTATGCCACGTGATTCCCATGTGATGATGATGGTGTATATATTTACAACAGTTATATTTAGTATGATATATTACTATTACTATATGTCTATGCCACGTGATTCCCATGTGATGATGATGGTGTATATATTTACAACAGTTATATTTAGTATGATCTATTACTATTACTATATGTCTATGCCACGTGATTCCCATGTGATGATGATGGTGTATATATTTACAACAGTTATATTTAGTATGATATATTACTATTACTATATGTCTATGCCACGTGATTCCTATGTGATGATGATGGTGTATATATTTACAACAGTTATATTTAGTATGATATATTACTATTACTATATGTCTATGCCACGTGATTCCCATGTGATGATGATGGTGTATATATTTACAACAGTTATATTTAGTATGATCTATTACTATTACTATATGTCTATGCCACGTGATTCCCATGTGATGATGATGGTGTATATATTTACAACAGTTATATTTAGTATGATATATTACTATTACTATATGTCTATGCCACGTGATTCCCATGTGATGATGATGGTGTATATATTTACAACAGTTATATTTAGTATGATATATTACTATTACTATATGTCTATGCCACGTGATTCCTATGTGATGATGATGGTGTATATATTTACAACAGTTATATTTAGTATGATATATTACTATTACTATATGTCTATGCCACGTGATTCCTATGTGATGATGATGGTGTATATATTTACAACAGTTATATTTAGTATGATATATTACTATTACTATATGTCTATGCCACGTGATTCCCATGTGATGATGATGGTGTATATATTTACAACAGTTATATTTAGTATGATCTATTACTATTACTATATGTCTATGCCACGTGATTCCCATGTGATGATGATGGTGTATATATTTACAACAGTTATATTTAGTATGATCTATTGCTATTACTATATGTCTATGCCACGTGATTCCCATGTGATGATGATGGTGTATATATTTACAACAGTTATATTTAGTATGATATATTACTATTACTATATGTCTATGCCACGTGATTCCCATGTGATGATGATGGTGTATATATTTACAACAGTTATATTTAGTATGATCTATTGCTATTACTATATGTCTATGCCACGTGATTCCCATGTGATGATGATGGTGTATATATTTACAACAGTTATATTTAGTATGATCTATTGCTATTACTATATGTCTATGCCACGTGATTCCTATGTGATGATGATGGTGTATATATTTACAACAGTTATATTTAGTATGATCTATTGCTATTACTATATCTATGCTTTGTAACATATAGAAGAGATGTCGGTCATCCACTTCAAACCATTCACAAGGCAGTATCTCACATCAGTGATCAAACAATCAGAGGGAAAAGTAAGTGGTTTAATTTTCAAAATATCAATTTGATATATTTTATTTTTATTTTAATTCTATTTACAGTTTCAGTACTGTTACTTGGTATCCTATTATGACTAATTATATATCGTTTTAAAATCTGTTTCAGTAGTACACTAGTGGAGCAAGATATTCTACCATTCTAAGCTACATGAGTTCACCCCCTGCACTCATTCTTTAAATCTTTGTGTAATGATTTGTGGACTATTGTCGCAACTATGACTCGGTTAATCGTAACGGAATATTTGTCTGATGTGAATACGACAAAGGGAACATATCCGTGGTCATTTCTGAGACTGATGTGAATACGACAAAGGGAACATATCCGTGGTCATTTGTGAGACTGATGTGAATACGACAAAGGGAACATATCCGTGCTCATTTGTGAGACTGGTGTGAATACGACAAAGGGAACATATCCGTGCTCATTTGTCAGACTGATGTCAATACGACAAAGGTAACATATCCGTGCTCATTTGTGAGACTGATGTGAATACGATAAAGGGAACATATCCGTGGTCATTTGTGAAACTGTGTGAATACGACAAAGGGAACATATCCGTGATCATTTGTGAAACTGATGTGAATACGACAAAGGGAACATATCCGTGGTCATTTGACAGACTGATGTGAATACCACAAAGGGAACATATCCGTGGTCATTTGTGAGAGTGATGGGAATACGACAAAGGGAACATATCCGTAGTCATTTGTGAAACTGATGTGAATACGACAAAGGGAACATATCCGTGGTCATTTGTCAGACTGATGTGAATACGACAAAGGGAACATATCCGTGATCATTTGTGAAACTGATGTGAATACGACAAAGGGAACATATCCGTGGTCATTTGTGAAACTGATGTGAATTCGACAAAGAGAGCATATCCGTGGTCATTTGTGAGACTGATGGGAATACGACAAAGGGAACATATCCGTGGTCATTTGTCAGACTGATGTGAATACGACAAAGGGAACATATCCGTGGTCATTTGTCAGACTGATGTGAATACGACAAAGGGAACATATCCGTGGTCATTTGTGAAACTGATGTGAATACGACAAAGGGAACATATCCGTGGTCATTTGTGAAACTGATGTGAATACGACAAAGGGAACATATCCGTGGTCATTTGTCAGACTGATGTGAATACGACAAAGGGGACATATCCGTGGTCATTTGTGAAACTGATGTGAATACGACAAAGGGAACATATCCGTGGTCATTTGACAGACTGATGTGAATACCACAAAGGGAACATATCCGTGGTCATTTGTGAGAGTGATGGGAATACGACAAAGGGAACATATCCGTGGTCATTTGTGAAACTGATGTGAATACGACAAAGGGAACATATCCGTGGTCATTTGTCAGACTGATGTGAATACGACAAAGGGAACATATCCGTGATCATTTGTGAAACTGATGTGAATACGACAAAGGGAACATATCCGTGGTCATTTGTGAAACTGATGTGAATTCGACAAAGAGAGCATATCCGTGGTCATTTGTGAGACTGATGGGAATACGACAAAGGCAACATATCCGTGGTCATTTGTCAGACTGATGTGAATACGACAAAGGGAACATATCCGTGGTCATTTGTCAGACTGATGTGAATACGACAAAGGGAACATATCCGTGGTCATTTGTGAAACTGATGTGAATACGACAAAGGGAACATATCCGTGATCATTTGTGAAACTGATGTGAATACGACAAAGGGAACATATCCGTGGTCATTTGTCAGACTGATGTGAATACGACAAAGGGGACATATCCGTGGTCATTTGTGAAACTGATGTGAATACGACAAAGGGAACATATCCGTGGTCATTTGACAGACTGATGTGAATACCACAAAGGGAACATATCCGTGGTCATTTGTGAGAGTGATGGGAATACGACAAAGGGAACATATCCGTGATCATTTGTGAAACTGATATGAATACGACAAAGGGAACATATCCGTGGTCATTTGTGAAATTGATGTGAATTCGACAAAGAGAGCATATCCGTGGTCATTTGTCAGACTGATGTGAATACGACAAAGGGGACATATCCGTGGTCATTTGTGAAACTGATGTGAATACGACAAAGGGAACATATCCGTGGTCATTTGTCAGACTGATGTGAATACGACAAAGGGAACATATCCGTGATCATTTGTGAGACTGATGGGAATACGACAAAGGGAACATATCCGTGGTCATTTGTGAGACTGATGTGAATACGACAAAGGGAACATATCCGTGGTCATTTGTGAAACTGATGTGAATACGACAAAGGGAACATATCCGTGATCATTTGTGAAACTGATGTGAATACGACAAAGGGAACATATCCGTGGTCATTTGTGAAACTGATGTGAATTCGACAAAGAGAGCATATCCGTGGTCATTTGTGAGACTGATGGGAATACGACAAAGGGAACATATTCGTGGTCATTTGTGAAACTGATGTGAATACGACAAAGGGAACATATTCGTGGTCATTTGTCAGACTGGTGTGAATACGACAAAGGGGACATATCCGTGGTCATTTGTGAAACTGATGTGAATACGACAAAGGGAACATATCCGTGGTCATTTGTCAGACTGATGTCAATACGACAAAGGGAACATATCCGTGGTCTTTTGTGAAACTGATGTGAATACGACAAAGGGAACATATCCGTGGTCATTTGTGAAACTGATGTGAATACGACAAAGGGAACATATCCGTGGTCATTTGTGAAACTGATGTGAATACGACAAAGGGAACATATCCGTGGTCATTTGTGAAACTGATGTGAATACGACAAAGGGAACATATCCGTGGTCATTTGTGAAACTGATGTGAATACGACAAAGGGAACATATCCGTGGTCATTTGTGAAACTGATGTGAATTCGACAAAGAGAACATATCCGTGGTCATTTGTGAGACTGATGGGAATACGACAAAGGGAACATATTCGTGGTCATTTGTGAAACTGATGTGAATACGACAAAGGGAACATATCCGTGGTCATTTGTGAAACTGATGTGAATACGACAAAGGGAACATATCCGTGGTCATTTGTCAGACTGATGTGAATACGACAAAGGGAACATATCCGTGGTCATTTGTGAAACTGATGTGAATACGACAAAGGGAACATATCCGTGATCATTTGTGAAACTGATGTGAATACGACAAAGAGAACATATCTGTGGTCATTTGTGAGACTGATGGGAATACGACAAAGGGAACATATTCGTGGTCATTTGTGAAACTGATGTGAATACGACAAAGGGAACATATCCGTGGTCATTTGTCAGACTGATGTGAATACGACAAAGGGGACATATCCGTGGTCATTTGTGAAACTGATGTGAATACGACAAAGGGAACATATCCATGGTCATTTGTCAGACTGATGTCAATACGACAAAGGGAACATATCCGTGGTCATTTGTGAAACTGATGTCAATACGACAAAGGGAACATATCCATGGTCATTTGTCAGACTGATGTCAATACGACAAAGGGAACATATCCGTGGTCATTTGTGAAACTGATGTGAATACGACAAAGGGAACATATCCGTGGTCATTTGTGAAACTGATGTGAATACGACAAAGGGAACATATCCGTGGTCATTTGTCAGACTGATGTGAATACGACAAAGGGAACATATCCGTGGTCATTTGTGAACCTGATGTGAATACGACAAAGGGAACATATCCATGTTCATTTGTCAGACTGATGTGAATACGACAAAGGGAACATATCCGTGGTCATTTGTCAGACTGATGTGAATACGACAAAGGGAACATATCCGTGGTCATGTGTGAGACTGATGTGAATACGACAAAGGGAACATATCCGTGGTCATTTGTCAGACTGATGTGAATACGACAAAGGGAACATATCCGTGGTCATTTGTCAGACTGATGTGAATACGACAAAGGGAACATATCCGTGGTCATTTGTCAGACTGATGTGAATACGACAAAGGGAACATATCCGTGGTCATTTGTCAGACTGATTTGAATACGACAAAGGGAACATATCCGTGGTCATTTGTCAGACTAATGTGAATACGACAAAGGGAACATATCCGTGGTCATTTGTCAGACTGATGTGAATACGACAAAGGGAACATATCCGTGGTCATTTCTGAGACTGATGGGAATACGACAAAGGGAATATATCCGTGGTCATTTGTCAGACTGATGTGAATACGACAAAGGGAACATATCCGTGGTCATTTGTGAAACTGATGTGAATACGACAAAGGGAACATATCCGTGGTCATTTGTGAAACTGATGTGAATACGGCAGAGGGAACATATCCGTGGTCATTTGTCAGACTGATGTGAATACGAGAAAGGGGACATATCCGTGGTCATTTGTGAAACTGATGTGAATACGACAAAGGGAACATATCCGTGGTCATTTGTCAGACTGATGTGAATACGACAAAGGGAACATATCCGTGGTCATTTGTGAAACTGATGTGAATACGACAAAGGGAACATATCCGTGGTCATTTGTGAAACTGATGTGGATACGACAAAGGGAACATATCCGTGATCATTTGTGAGACTGATGGGAATACGACAAAGGGAACATATCCGTGGTCATTTGTGAAACTGATGTGAATACGACAAAGGGAACATATCCATGGTCATTTGTCAGACTGATGTGAATACGACAAAGGGAACATATCCGTGGTCATTTGTGAAACTGATGTGAATACGACAAAGGGAACATATTCGTGGTCATTTGTGAAACTGATGTGAATACGACAAAGGGAACATATCCGTGGTCATTTGTCAGACTGATATCAATACGACAAAGGGAACATATCCGTGGTCATTTGTCAGACTGATGTCAATACGACAAAGGGAACATATCCGTGGTCATTTTTGAGACTGATGTGAATACGACAAAGGGAACATATCCGTGGTCATTTGTGAAACTGATGTGAATACGACAAAGGGAACATATCCGTGGTCATTTGTCAGACTGATGTGAATACGACAAAGGGAACATATCCGTGGTCATTTGTGAAACTGATGTGAATACGACAAAGGGAACATATCCGTGATCATTTGTGAAACTGATGTGAATACGACAATGGGAACATATCCGTGGTCATTTGTGAAACTGATGTGAATTCGACAAAGAGAACATATCCGTGGTCATTTTTGAGACTGATGGGAATACGACAAAGGGAACATATTCGTGGTCATTTGTGAAACTGATGTGAATACGACAAAGGGAACATATCCGTGGTCATTTGTCAGACTGATGTGAATACGACAAAAGGAACATATCCGTGGTCATTTGTGAAACTGATGTGAATACGACAAAGGGAACATATCCGTGGTCATTTGTCAGACTGATGTGAATACGACAAAGGGAACATATCCGTGGTCATTTGTCAAACTGATGTGAATACGACAAAGGGAACACATCCGTGGTCATTTGTGAGACTGATGTGAATACGACAAAGGGAACATATCCGTGGTCATTTGTCAGACTGATGTGAATACGACAAAGGGAACATATCCGTGGTCATTTCTGAGACTGATGGGAATACGACAAAGGGAACATATCCGTGGTCATTTGTCAGACTGATGTGAATACGACAAAGGGAACATAGCCGTGGTCATTTGTGAAACTGATGTTAATACGACAAAGGGAACATATGCGTGGTCATTTGTGAAACTGATGTGAATACGGCAAAGGGAACATATCCGTGGTCATTTGTCAGACTGATGTGAATACGAGAAAGGGGACATATCCGTGGTCATTTGTGAAACTGATGTGAATACGACAAAGGGAACATATCCGTGGTCATTTGTCAGACTGATGTGAATACGACAAAGGGAACATATCCGTGGTCATTTGTCAGACTGATGTGAATACGACAAAGGGAACATATCCGTGGTCATTTGTGAGACTGATGTGAATACGACAAAGGGAACATATCCGTGGTCATTTGTCAGACTGATGTGAATACGACAAAGGGAACATATCCGTGGTCATTTGTCAGACTGATGTGAATACGACAAAGGGAACATATCCGCGCTCATTTGTGAGACTGATGGGAATACGACAAAGGGAACATATCCGTGGTCATTTTTGAAACTGATGTGAATACGACAAAGGGGACATATCCGTGGTCATTTGTGAAACTGATGTGAATATGACAAAGGGAACATATCCGTGGTCATTTGTCAGACTGATGTGAATACCAAAAAGGGAACATATCCGTGGTCATGTGTGAGAGTGATGGGAATACGACAAAGGGAACATATCCGTGGTCATTTGTGAAACTGATGTGAATACGACAAAGGGAACATATCCGTGGTCATTTGTCAGACTGATGTGAATAAGACAAAGGGAACATATCCGTGGTCATTTGTGAAACTGATGTGAATACGACAAAGGGAACATATCCGTGGTCATTTGTGAAACTGATGTGGATACGACAAAGGGAACATATCCGTGATCATTTGTGAGACTGATGGGAATACGACAAAGGGAACATATTCGTGGTCATTTGTGAAACTGATGTGAATACGACAAAGGGAACATATCCATGGTCATTTGTCAGACTGATGTGAATACGACAAAGGGAACATATCCGTGGTCATTTGTGAAACTGATGTGAATACGACAAAGGGAACATATCCGTGGTCATTTGTCAGACTGATGTGAATACGACAAAGGGAACATATTCGTGGTCATTTGTGAAACTGATGTGAATACGACAAAGGGAACATATTCGTTGTCATTTGTCAGACTGATGTGAATACGACAAAGGGGACATATCCGTGGTCATTTGTGAAACTGATGTGAATACGACAAAGGGAACATATCCGTGGTCATTTGTCAGACTGATGTCAATACGACAAAGGGAACATATCCGTGGTCATTTGTGAAACTGATGTCAATACGACAAAGGGAACATATCCATGGTCATTTGTCAGACTGATGTCAATACGACAAAGGGAACATATCCGTGGTCATTTGTGAAACTGATGTGAATACGACAAAGGGAACATATCCGTGGTCATTTGTGAAACTGATGTGAATACGACAATGGGAACATATCCGTGGTCATTTGTGAAACTGATGGGAATACGACAAAGGGAACATATTCGTGGTCATTTGTGAAACTGATGTGAATACGACAAAGGGAACATATCCGTGGTCATTTGTCAGACTGATGTGAATACGACAAAGGGACATATCCGTGGTCATTTGTGAAACTGATGTGAATACGACAAAGGGAACATATCCATGGTCATTTGTCAGACTGATGTGAATACGACAAAGGGAACATATCCGTGGTCATTTGTGAAACTGATGTCAATACGACAAAGGGAACATATCCATGGTCATTTGTCAGACTGATGCCAATACGACAAAGGGAACATATCCGTGGTCATTTGTGAAACTGATGTGAATACGACAAAGGGAACATATCCGTGGTCATTTGTGAAACTGATGTGAATACGACAAAGGGAACATATCCGTGGTCATTTGTCAAACTGATGTGAATACGACAAAGGGAACATATCCGTGGTCATTTGTGAAACTGATGTGAATACGACAAAGGGAACATATCCGTGGTCATTTGTCAGACTGATGTGAATACGACAAAGGGAACATATCCGTGGTCATTTGTCAGACTGATGTGAATACGACAAAGGGAACATATCCGTGGTCATTTGTCAGACTGATGTGAATACGACAAAGGGAACATATCCGTGGTCATTTGTCAGACTGATGTGAATACGACAAAGGGAACATATCCGTGGTCATTTGTGAGACTGATGTCAATACGACAAAGGGAACATATCCGTGGTCATTTGTCAGACTAATGTGAATACGACAAAGGGAACATATCCGTGGTCATTTGTGAAACTGATGTGAATACGACAAAGGGAACATATCCGTGGTCATTTGTCAGACTGATGTGAATACGACAAAGGGAACATATCCGTGGTCATGTGTGAGACTGATGTGAATACGACAAAGGGAACATATCGTGGTCATTTGTCAGACTGATGTGAATACGACAAAGGGAACATATCCGTGGTCATTTGTCAGACTGATGTGAATACGACAAAGGGAACATATCCGTGGTCATTTGTCAGACTGATGTGAATACGACAAAGGGAACATATCCGTGGTCATTTGTGAGACTGATGTCAATACGACAAAGGGAACATATCCGTGGTCATTTGTCAGACTAATGTGAATACGACAAAGGGAACATATCCGTGGTCATTTGTGAAACTGATGTGAATACGACAAAGGGAACATATCCGTGGTCATTTGTCAGACTGATGTGAATACGACAAAGGGAACATATCCGTGGTCATTTCTGAGACTGATGGGAATACGACAAAGGGAACATATCCGTGGTCATTTGTCAGACTGATGTGAATACGACAAAGGGAACATATCCGTGGTCATTTGTGAAACTGATGTGAATACGACAAAGGGAACATATCCGTGGTCATTTGTGAAACTGATGTGAATACGCCAAAGGGAACATATCCGTGGTCATTTGTCAGACTGATGTGAATACGAGAAAGGGGACATATCCGTGGTCATTTGTGAAACTGATGTGAATACGACAAAGGGAACATATCTGTGGTCATTTGTCAGACTGATGTGAATACGACAAAGGGAACATATCCGTGGTCATTTGTCAGACTGATGTGAATACGACAAAGGGAACATATCAGTGGTCATTTGTGAAACTGATGTGAATACGACAAAGGGAACATATCCGTGGTCATTTGTCAGACTGATGTGAATACGACAAAGGGAACATATCCGTGGTCATGTGTGAGACTGATGTGAATACGACAAAGGGAACATATCCGTGGTCATTTGTCAGACTGATGTGAATACGACAAAGGGAACATATCCGTGGTCATTTGTCAGACTGATGTGAATACGACAAAGGGAACATATCCGTGGTCATTTGTCAGACTGATGTGAATACGACAAAGGGAACATATCCGTGGTCATTTGTGAGACTGATGTCAATACGACAAAGGGAACATATCCGTGGTCATTTGTCAGACTAATGTGAATACGACAAAGGGAACATATCCGTGGTCATTTGTGAAACTGATGTGAATACGACAAAGGGAACATATCCGTGGTCATTTGTCAGACTGATGTGAATACGACAAAGGGAACATATCCGTGGTCATTTCTGAGACTGATGGGAATACGACAAAGGGAACATATCCGTGGTCATTTGTGAAACTGATGTGAATACGGCAAAGGGAACATATCCGTGGTCATTTGTCAGACTGATGTGAATACGAGAAAGGGGACATATCCGTGGTCATTTGTGAAACTGATGTGAATACGACAAAGGGAACATATCCGTGGTCATTTGTCAGACTGATGTGAATACGACAAAGGGAACATATCCGTGGTCATTTGTCAGACTGATGTGAATACGACAAAGGGAACATATCGTGGTCATTTGTCAGACTGATGTGAATACGACAAAGGGAACATATCCGTGGTCATTTGTCAGACTGATGTGAATACGACAAAGGGAACATATCCGTGGTCATGTGTGAGACTGATGTGAATACGACAAAGGGAACATATCGTGGTCATTTGTCAGACTGATGTGAATACGACAAAGGGAACATATCCGTGGTCATTTGTCAGACTGATGTGAATACGACAAAGGGAACATATCCGTGGTCATTTGTGAAACTGATGTGAATACGACAAAGGGAACATATCCGTGGTCATTTGTGAGACTGATGTGAATACGACAAAGGGAACATATCCGTGGTCATTTGTCAGACTGATGTGAATACGACAAAGGGAACATATCCGCGCTCATTTGTGAGACTGATGGGAATACGACAAAGGGAACATATCCGTGGTCATTTGTGAAACTGATGTGAATACGACAAAGGGAACATATCCGTGGTCATTTGTGAAACTGATGTGAATACGACAAAGGGAACATATCCGTGGTCATTTGTCAGATTGATGTGAATACAACAAAGGGGACATATCCGTGGTCATTTGTGAAACTGATGTGAATACGACAAAGGGAACATATCCGTGGTCATTTGTCAGACTGATGTGAATACGACAAAGGGAACATATCCGTGGTCATGTGTGAGAGTGATGGGAATACGACAAAGGGAACATATCCGTGGTCATTTGTGAAACTGATGTGAATACGACAAAGGGAACATATCCGTGGTCATTTGTCAGACTGATGTGAATACGACAAAGGGAACATATCCGTGGTCATTTGTGAAACTGATGTGAATACGACAAAGGGAACATATCCGTGGTCATTTGTGAAACTGATGTGGATACGACAAAGGGAACATATCCGTGATCATTTGTGAAACTGATGTGAATACGACAAAAGGAACATATCCGTGGTCATTTGTCAGACTGATGTGAATACGACAAAGGGAACATATCCGTGGTCATTTGTGAAACTGATGTGAATACGACAAAGGGAACATAGCCATGGTCATTTGTCAGACTGATGTCAATACGACAAAGGGAACATATCCGTGGTCATTTGTGAAACTGATGTGAATACGACAAAGGGAACATATCCGTGGTTATTTGTGAAACTGATGTGAATACGACAAAGGGAACATATCCGTGGTCATTTGTCAGACTGATGTGAATACGACAAAGGGAACATATCCGTGGTCATTTGTCAGACTGATGTGAATACGACAAAGGGAACATATCCGTGGTCATTTGTCAGACTGGTGTGAATACGACAAAGGGAACATATCCCTGGTCATGTGTGAGACTGATGTGAATACGACAAAGGGAACATATCCGTGGTCATTTGTCAGACTGATGTGAATACGACAAAGGGAACATATCCGTGGTCATTTGTCAGACTGATGTGAATACGACAAAGGGAACATATCCGTGGTCATTTGTCAGACTGATGTGAATACGACAAAGGGAACATATCCGTGGTCATTTGTCAGACTGATGTGAATACGACAAAGGGAACATATCCGTGCTCATTTGTCAGACTGATGGGAATACGACAAAGGGAACATATCCGTGGTCATTTGTGAAACTGATGTGAATACGGCAAAGGGAACATATCCGTGGTCATTTGTCAGACTGATGTGAATACGACAAAGGGAACATATCCGTGGTCATTTGTGAAACTGATGTGAATACGGCAAAGGGAACATATCCGTGGTCATTTGTCAAACTGATGTGAATACGACAAATGGGACATATCCGTGGTCATTTGTGAAACTGATGTGAATACGACAAAGGGAACATATCCGTGGTCATTTGTCAGACTGATGTGAATACGACAAAGGGAACATATCCGTGGTCATTTGTGAAACTGATGTCAATACGACAAAGGGAACATATCCGTGGTCATTTGTCAGACTGATGTCAATACGACAAAGGGAACATATCCGTGGTCATTTGTGAAACTGATGTGAATACGACAAAGGGAACATATCCGTGGTCATTTGTCAGACTGATGTGAATACGACAAAGGGAACATATCCGTGGTCATTTGTCAGACTGATGTGGATACGACAAAGGGAACATATCCGTGGTCATTTGTGAGACTGATGTGAATACGACAAAGGGAACATATCCGTGGTCATTTGTCAGACTGATGTGAATACGACAAAGGGAACACATCCGTGGTCATTTGTCAGACTGATGTGAATACGACAAAGGGAACATATCCGTGGTCATTTGTCAGACTGATGTGAATACGACAAAGGGAACATATCCGTGGTCATTTGTCAGACTGATGGGAATACGACAAAGGGAACATATCCGTGGTCATTTGTGAAACTGATGTGAATACGACAAAGGGAACATATCCGTTGTCATTTGTGAAACTGATGTGAATACGACAAAGGGAACATATCCGTGGTCATTTGCCAGACTGATGTGAATACGACAAAGGGGACATATCCGTGGTCATTTGTGAAACTGATGTGAATACGACAAAGGGAACATATCCGTGGTCATTTGTCAGACTGCTGTGAATACCAAAAAGGGAACATATCCGTGGTCATGTGTGAGAGTGATGGGAATACGACAAAGGGAACATATCCGTGGTCATTTGTGAAACTGATGTGAATACGACAAAGGGAACATATCCGTGGTCATTTGTCAGACTGATGTGAATACGACAAAGGGAACATATCCGTGGTCATTTGTGAAACTGATGTGAATACGACAAAGGGAACATATCCGTGGTCATTTGTGAAACTGATGTGAATACGACAAAGGGAACATATCCGTGGTCATTTGTCAGACTGATGGGAATACGACAAAGGGAACATATCCGTGGTCATTTGTGAAACTGATGTCAATACGACAAAGGGAACATATCCGTGGTCATTTGTCAGACTGATGTCAATACGACAAAGGGAACATATCCGTGGTCATTTGTGAAACTGATGTGAATACGACAAAGGGAACATATCCGTGGTCATTTGTCAGACTGATGTGAATACGACAAAGGGAACATATCCGTGGTCATTTGTCAGACTGATGTGAATACGACAAAGGGAACATATCCGTGGTCATTTGTGAAACTGATGTGAATACGACAAAGGGAACATATCCGTGGTCATTTGTGAAACTGATGTGAATACGACAAAGGGAACATATCCGTGGTCATTTGTGAAACTGATGTGAATACGACAAAGGGAACATATCCGTGGTCATTTGTGAAACTGATGAGAATACGACAAAGAGAACATATTCGTGGTCATTTGTGAAACTGATGTGAATACGACAAAGGGAACATATCCGTGGTCATTTGTGAAACTGATGTGAATACGATAAAGGGAACATATCCGTGGTCATGTATGAGACTGATGTGAATACGACAAAGGGAACATATCCGTGGTCATTTGTCAGACTAATGTGAATACGACAAAGGGAACATATCCGTGGTCATTTGTCAGACTGATGTGAATACGACAAAGGGAGCATATCCGTGGTCATTTCTGAGACTGATGGGAATACGACAAAGGGAACATATCCGTGGTCATTTGTCAGACTGATGTGAATACGACAAAGGGAACATATCCGTGGTCATTTGTGAAACTGATGGGAATACGACAAAGGGAACATATCCGTGATCATTTGTCAGACTGATGGGAATACGACAAAGGGAACATATCCGTGGTCATTTGTGAAACTGATGTGAATACGATAAAGGGAACATATCCGTGGTCATTTGTGAAACTGATGTCAATACGACAAAGGGAACATATCCGTGGTCATTTGTGAAACTGATGTGAATACGATAAAGGGAACATATCCGTGGTCATTTGTGAAACTGATGTGAATACGACAAAGGGAGCATATCCGTGGTCATTTGTGAGACTGATGTGAATACGACAAAGGGAACATATCCGTGGTCATTTGTGAAACTGATGTGAATACGACAAAGGGAACATATCCGTGGTCATTTGTCAGACTGATGTGAATACGACAAAGGGAACATATCCGTGGTCATTTGTCAGACTGATGTGAATACGACAAAGGGAACATATCCGTGGTCATTTGTCAGACTGATGTGAATATGACAAAGGGAACATATCCGTGGTCATTTGTGAGACTGATGTGAATACGACAAAGGGAACATATCCGTGGTCATTTGTGAGACTGATGTGAATACGACAAAGGGAACATATCCGTGGTCATGTGTGAGACTGATGTGAATACGACAAAGGGAACATATCCGTGGTCATTTGTGAGACTGATGTGAATACGACAAGGGAACATATCCGTGGTCATTTGTCAGACTGATGTGAATACGACAAAGGGAACATATCCGTGGTCATTTGTCAGACTGATGTGAATACGACAAAGGGAACATATCCGTGATCATTTGTGAAACTGATGTGAATACGACAATGGGAACATATCCGTGGTCATTTGTCAGACTGATGTGAATACGACAAAGGGAACATATCCGTGGTCATTTGTCAGACTGATGTGAATACGACAAAGGGAACATATCCGTGGTCATTTGTGAAACTGATGTGAATACGACAAAGGGAACATATCCGTGGTCATTTGTCAGACTGATGTGAATACGACAAAGGGAACATATCCGTGGTCATTTGTGAGACTGATGTGAATACGACAAAGGGAACATATCCGTGATCATTTGTGAAACTGATGTGAATACGACAATGGGAACATATCCGTGGTCATTTGTCAGACTGATGTGAATACGACAAAGGGAACATATCCGTGGTCATTTGTCAGACTGATGTGAATACGACAAAGGGGACATATCCGTGGTCATTTGTCAGACTGATGTGAATACGACAAAGGGAACATATCCGTGGTCAATTGTCAGACTGATGTGAATACGACAAAGGGAACATATCCGTGGTCATTTGTCAGACTGATGTGAATACGACAAAGGGAACATATCCGTGGTCATTTGTCAGACTGATGTCAATACGACAAAGGGAACATATCCGTGGTCATTTGTCAAACTGATGTGAATACGACAAAGGGAACATATCCGTGGTCATTTGTCAAACTGATGTGAATACGACAAAGGGAACATATCCGTGGTCATTTGTCAGACTGATGTCAATACGACAAAGGGAACATATCCGTGGTCATTTGTCAAACTGATGTGAATACGACAAAGGGAACATATCCGTGGTCATTTGTCAGACTGATGTGAATACGACAAAGGGGACATATCCGTGGTCATTTGTCAGACTGATGTGAATACGACAATGGGAACATATCCGTGGTCATTTGTCAGACTGATGTGAATACGACAAAGGGAACATATCCGTGGTCATTTGTGAAACTGATGTGAATACGACAAAGGGAACATATCCGTGGTCATTTGTCAGACTGATGTGAATACGACAAAGGGAACATATCCGTGGTCATTTGTCAGACTGATGTGAATACGACAAAGGGAACATATCCGTGGTCATTTGTGAAACTGATGTGAATACGACAAAGGGAACATATCCGTGGTCATTTGTGAAACTGATGTGAATACGACAAAGGGAACATATCCGTGGTCATTTGTCAGACTGGTGTGAATACGACAAAGGGAACATATCCGTGCTCATTTGTGAGACTGATGTGAATACGACAAAGGGAACATATCCGTGGTCATTTGTCAGACTGATGTGAATACGACAAAGGGAACATATCCGTGGTCATTTGTGAAACTGATGTGAATACGACAAAGGGAACATATCCGTGGTCATTTGTCAGACTGGTGTGAATACGACAAAGGGAACATATCCGTGGTCATTTGTCAGACTGATGTGAATACGACAAAGGGAACATATCCGTGCTCATTTGTGAGACTGATGTGAATACGACAAAGGGAACATATCCGTGCTCATTTGTGAGACTGATGTGAATACGACAAAGGGAACATATCCGTGGTCATTTGTCAGACTGATGTGAATACGACAAAGGGAACATATCCGTGGTCATTTGTCAGACTGATGTGAATACGACAAAGGGAACATATCCGTGGTCATTTGTCAAACTGATGTGAATACGACAAAGGGGACATATCCGTGGTCATTTGTCAGACTGATGTGAATACGACAATGGGAACATATCCGTGGTCATTTGTCAGACTGATGTGAATACGACAAAGGGAACATATCCGTGGTCATTTGTCAGACTGATGTGAATACGACAAAGGGGACATATCCGTGGTCATTTGTCAGACTGATGTGAATACGACAAAGGGAACATATCTGTGGTCATTTGTGAGACTAATTTTGTTCTTTCCTCATTCATGACTTATCACCAGGTTTGTAACAAGAGTAGCACGACGGTTGCCACCAAGGAAACAGGAACTGCCTACCCTTCTGTGCACCTGGTTTAAAGTCCAGCATTTTGTTGGATTAGTCTTGTTGCTCAATCTTCAATTTTCTTATTACTACCTTGGTAGATTCAAACTCTTATTGTTTGTCTTTTTTTCCTTTTTCTGGTCATTATTGCTTGTTCTTCGATTTGTAGCTCCTCGATACCTCTGTATTATCCTCTGGAAAAGAAAACTTAATACAATAGAACTACGATATCTGTCACTCGATTAAAGCAGGTTTTTTTTTTATTTCCTTCATGATAATTGTTAGTTTGATTTACTCTGATAACGCGAATGTTCGGCTAAGTCGAACAAAAGGAGTAATTTCAAAAGATTTCGACCGTGATTTATTTTACTTTTTTGTTACTCAGATATTATCATTGAGCTGATGGGTGGCTACCATGATCTACATTCTACATTACAAATTACTCACAGAGATACTAGACGAGTAACTATTAGATCCTATCAGAATCAACAAGTTCACGTGGTAGGTTTATATACAAATACACTCTACATTACAAATTACTCACACAGATACTAGACGAGTAACTATTAGAGTCTATCAGAATCAACAAGTTCACGTGGTAGGTTTATATACAAATACACTCTACATTACAAATTACTCACACAGATACTAGACGAGTAACTATTAGATCCTATCAGAATCAACAAGTCCATGTGGTAGGTATATACACAAATACACTCTACACTACAAATTACTCACACAGATACTAGACGAGTAACTATTAGATCCTATCAGAATCAACAAGTTCATGTGGTAGGTACATACACAAATACACTCTACACTACAAATTACTCACACAGATACTAGACGAGTAACTATTAGAGTCTATCAGAATCAACAAGTTCACGTGGTAGGTTTATATACAAATACACTCTACATTACAAATTACTCACACAGATACTAGACGAGTAACTATTAGAGTCTATCAGAATCAACAAGTTCACGTGGTAGGTTTATATACAAATACACTCTACATTACAAATTACTCACACAGATACTAGACGAGTAACTATTAGATCCTATCAGAATCAACAAGTCCATGTGGTAGGTATATACACAAATACACTCTACACTACAAATTACTCACACAGATACTAGACGAGTAACTATTAGATCCTATCAGAATCAACAAGTTCATGTGGTAGGTACATACACAAATACACTCTACACTACAAATTACTCACACAGATACTAGACGAGTAACTATTAGATCCTATCAGAATCAACAAGTTCATGTGGTAGGTACATACACAAATACACTCTACACTACAAATTACTCACACAGATACTAGACGAGTAACTATTAGATCCTATCAGAATCAACAAGTTCATGTGGTAGGTACATACACAAATGCACTCTACACTACAAATTACTCACACAGATACTAGACGAGTAACTATTAGATCCTATCAGAATCAACAAGTTCATGTGGTAGGTACATACACAAATACACTCTACACTACAAATTACTCACACAGATACTAGACGAGTAACTATTAGATCCTATCAGAATCAACAAGTTCATGTGGTAGGTACATACACAAATACACTCTACACTACAAATTACTCACACAGATACTAGACGAGTAACTATTAGATCCTATCAGAATCAACAAGTTCATGTGGTAGGTACATACACAAATACACTCTACACTACAAATTACTCACACAGATACTAGACGAGTAACTATTAGATCCTATCAGAATCAACAAGTTCATGTGGTAGGTACATACACAAATACACTCTACACTACAAATTACTCACACAGATACTAGACGAGTAACTATTAGATCCTATCAGAATCAACAAGTTCATGTGGTAGGTACATACACAAATGCACTCTACACTACAAATTACTCACACAGATACTAGACGAGTAACTATTAGATCCTATCAGAATCAACAAGTTCATGTGGTAGGTACATACACAAATACACTCTACACTACAAATTACTCACACAGATACTAGACAAGTAACTATTACAGACTATAACAATCAACAAGTTCACGTGGTAGGTTTTTGTCAATTGTTTGTTTATATATGTATTGCCGTTGGATATTTGGTTATCGAGAGGGAATGATTTGGATTATATTAACAGGATTAACCCCGTCATATATGTGTGCCTGTCCCAAGCCAGGATCTGGGATTCCAACATCAAATATCGTGGTCTATTTGTGTTAGTGAGTTTAGTGAAAATGAGAGGTGATTGTTCGTTTTGTTGATATTGGTGGAATTTGTCACCATTACTGTTTAAACTTTCTTTTCATAATCTAATCTATGAAGTAAAGAACTCTAATCAAGGATAATTTACTTAAGATTAGGTGAGCCATGGCAGTCATACATAAATACACTCTTCACTACTTTTACAAATTACTCACACAGAATCCAGATTATTAACTATTATAATTTATCAGAATCATCAAGTTCACGTGGTAGGTTTTTTTTCAATTGTTTGTTTATATATGTACTGCCGTTGGAGATTTAGTTATCAAGAGGGGAAGATTTGGATTATATTAATTGGCTTAGCCCCGTCATATATTTGTGTGTCCCAAGGCAGGATCTGAGATTCCAACTTCATATGCCGTGATCTTTTGTGTGCACCGAAATTAGTTAATATGATTGGTGATTGTACGTATTGTTGATATTGGTGGAATTGTTGACCATCACTATTTATACTTTTTTTTCTTAATCTTAGCCATGGAATAAAGTATTTAAATCAATGATAACAGGGCCGTGGCTACCATTGAGGCAGACGAGGCAGTCATCTCCTATGAATTTCCGGAAAGAGAAAAAAACGAGAGAGAGAGAGAGAGAGAGAGAGAGAGAGAGAGAGAGGAACTGAAAGCCAAATTCAACTAATTTTGTTCATCAACCGTGAAACCCTTTCTTGGATCTTGGAAAAAGTCGCGGTTCATTAAAAGTTTTTGTTAAGTGTTCTTGCAAAATCCAAAGGCCAGGTCGCAGTCTATGCTTCATAATATATCACGCTGTGTTACTCAAATTCGCTTTTTATCGTAGTTGCAGTTATGCTACTGTGCACAATAAGGTACATAAGACCTTTGTCGGTCTTTTTCCAGTCCGAGTCTCGTGACATAGTGAAAGCCCAATCAAGAGGCTCCAGGTTTTGTTTCGTTTTTTCATGACAAAAGGGCAGATTCCGATGCAAAGTTTCAAATGTATGAACGTTTCCGTAGCAAATGAAAATGACGTTTTGTCAACAAAGACAAGAAGTACACAAAGGCAAAGGCACAGATAAAACGCCCCAGTCGAAAGTTTCGAAGATCATTATCGCGTTAACTACTTTCTTCCATATCATATCACATTTAAATTCGCGATTTCCCCAAGAACTGAAAGCAATTTTCTACGGCAATTATCTGGTACTGGTCAGCCCTTGTAAATAATGTAAATCCGGTAAAAGTTAATGACATGAAAACAGAATACATGAATGCCTTGACCTGTCCAAATGATCTTCCACAAGAGGTTGACATATGGGTGGCAAAATGTATTCGCTGCAACTTATAGGTTGTCAACACACTTACTGGCTCAATTTCTTATGCTGACTTGTACCCAAATGTTCATGCGATCTTAAAGTTACTTCTAAAATTACCAGCCGGTTCCTGTGCAGATGAGATGTCTTTCTCGGCTCTTCGGCGCCTCAAGAATTGGTGCTGAGCAACACTGACTGAAGATCGCCAGTGTGGGCTGGATATGCCTCGTATCCACCGTAATCATACATACTGTCGGGCAGGTATAAATACAGAAGTTGTTCTCAATAGATGGGAGTCGAGTGGCAATGGACAAATCCATCTTGCATTCACCGACTAAGTACTGTTATTTTAAATTATTCATTAAAATATTATTTTAAAAATCAATCAGTTGTGTTATGTTTAATTAAGAAATAAATCATGGAAGCCAGAATGTGTTGGGAGTTTTAACATGGATTGGCGGATATTATTATTGTATCCCGAGCCAGAAGCGAGGGATAACATTTACTAATATCCGCCAATCCATGTTAAAACTCAAAACACATTCTGGATTCCATGATTTATTTCGATTCTGATATGTTTAAAAGTACAAATACGACAGTATACTTTGATTGGAAGACGGTAATTTATATTTACGATTTCGGAAGATGTCGCACACAATTTATGCTGCCAATGGATAAGTCAGTCACATTCACCGGCGCATGTGATAATGAGATTATACCGAATGGATAACTCGCTCGTTTGTTAACAAAGCGAAAGAAGGAGGTCATTTTAGAATCTACCATATAAACTTCGACGACGTGGTCAATATTGACGATAGTAACTTATTTATGATAATATAGAAATCGATAAACAAAAATGAGTTATTTTCGGTCGTTCAGTTACAATTTTCTACTGCCTCCCCTGTTTCGAACCCCTAGTTACGGCCCAGGATAATTAATACTTAAGACATGGGCAGCCATGAAAATCATTTTACAAGTTTAGGTATTCATTGATTAACCTAATGTATCAGTGTTTTAATACTATATCACCAGAGAACAAAATTAATTTCGCCGACATCATGCTCATATTTGAAAATTGCATGATAAGCAAACAAGTTGAGCGAAATGACGAACCACTGTTTAGGTCACATAATTCCTACCAAATGCAAACGACAGGTGCCACTAGTGGAGTAGGAACTGCTTACCCTTCCGCAGCACCTGAGTTCACCCCCGATGTTAGTGGGGTTCATGTTACTCACCTTTAGTTGTATGTGTATGTTTTGTAGATCATTGTATGTCCTTTTTCTTTTGACCATCGTGTTGTCTATTCTTCTTCGATTTACGAATTCTGATTACCCCTTTGGTATATTCAACTCATCTTAGCAGCTTAGAAAATTTAGTATTTACATTCATGAATTATTTTAATATATTGATAACAGTCATACCCACACTTGATTCCATGATTATTTTCATTGCCAGGAACATGACACATATATTGATCAGAACAGATACATATACAATATACGTACATTGTCGGTAAATATAAAAAAGATTTGAACGAGCTTTAGAAACAGGCAGAATAGCGAGCCGTCGGCGAGCTTTTCAGGCCTGTTTCGCAGCGAGTACAAATGAATTTTATATTTAACGACAATGTACGTATATTGTGTTTATCCTGAAATGTCAAAAAAGTCGGAAAACTTGTCAGATTTAAATAAAAAGGACAGAAACAAGCGTCATTCCTTGCCTTTCATAAATGTTGTCAAGGGTGTCTTCTTCGTGGTCCGCGTTACATTAGTACCAGTTTCATACTTGTCTGCGCCCTCCGCTGTACATAGCTACAGGGTACCAAGAAAGTTTATTCGTAGGCTGAAAAGTTTATTCGTATAGACCTTTTTATTCTTAAAAACATGGGCGCGGCCATTATCGACTTCCGAGTGTGTCCGCCATTAGAAAAGTGTCAAAATATTATGTTCTCGGGGTTTATCGATACGCTAATGTATGGTTTCTCTAGTACAGGTGTCACAATATACTGTTATTTCGGCATGAAATTCAATGATAACACCTGCTGTGAAGTGATTTGTAAACGGAGATATAATGACAACAAATAAATTACCTGGTATGTATTTTGTTTTTTAATTACCGTTATATTCCCCATACAAAATCAGTATAAATCCTACTTGATAAAAAAACTGCATGCACTTATTTTCCTTTTTTGTTGCTTTTCAAGCATAAGCAAAAAGGGGTAATCAAATTAATATTTTGTAGGAAATTAAAAAGTAAATATATAAATTATAATATACGCTTTTTGAAATTCTTACTATACGATTTAAAGTGAAGTAATAATGATAAAAAGTGTGCCTAACTTATAAGAAGGAACTTAACTTTGAATGTGACATCTTAAGGTGCATTTTTCAATTTTGTTTTATTTTGTTTATTTTTTGTTTGTTAAATTGTAAAACAAATTAAAACTTTTTGTCGGTCAATTTCTTTATATGGATTTGTAGTGAAGATGAAAAGGAATTTAAGTTTTATCAAATTAAAACATCTGAATATCTGAATTTCTTTATCTGAAAAAAAGTTTCATGAGGAACCTAATATAACTATTTGCTCCCAGGTTTCAGATACGTGAACCGGACGGGCATTTTTCACCCCATGTGTCTTCTTTTTTAAATTTCTTTGCTAGGATTTCAGTTTTATATTGATTTATTCTTTAATTTTATATGTTTTTGAAGATTAATTAAAATTTAATATTGACGTGTTAAGGAAGTGGTAGCGCTTTCTAGACTTGTAGTCTGCTGAAGGTCGACCGTGTCAACAGCGATGCGATGTTTCCCGGGTTTGGCACTTAGGGGAATAGACAGTCGTGTCATTGTGCAACAAAGGTGTTAAATTCATATTGTAGAAAGATAACTATCATTATAACTGATAGTTAACTGTGTATTGCAAAACAAGTTATAGCAAAGACATCACTAAAACACAAAAAAATTGTTTATGTATTGGGTTGATCCTTAAATGTATTTGATTTGCAATATGAGAGTTAAACTCTACCCCCTTCCCACAAAAGGGTTAAAAATGATAAAAATATATATAACTGAATTATAATGAAAAAAAACTAAAAGAAAAAAAAATCGCCGAATTTTGTTGCAGGACATGATGTCGTTCATTTTTACTTCTTACAGAATCAAGATTTATTTCAAGATTTATCTACAGAAATGTGATACATCTTTGTAAATTGTTAATTATTTTCTGCGGCTTCTACATGAAAAACAATAATTCCTACACTGCTCACTTTGTTTCCATTTCCTTTGTAGTATTTAAACTTTCATTTAAGACAACATTTAACTCAGTTTTTTTTCCCTTTCTATGTTATCCTCTACCGCATACGGAAGGAACATTATTCCTCCACATATCTGCTACTCTATCATTGTGCAAATGATTGATTTTTTGGTCAATTACATAAGTGCTCCCTACATCATAAAAATATGCGATTTTGTGGCTTTGTGGAGTGAAGACAATATTCGAAGGTTCTTTTGTACAAAATATATACCGTTAGTAAAAAATGTGTGTTGAGGATTTCCATACCGACCGTTTTTTTTTGTTTTTTTGTTGCGTACCCCGTTTTGTATTGAAATTCTGCCACATAAGCAAGGTTAAAATCTGAATAGCTACAGATCGATCTATTAGCCCACATCTGGCAAAATGACTAGCTAATTCTTTAATTTTGATAATATTGATGACCGTATAGATTTGTCCGACCTGGTCCTGAACTTTGTGATTCTGAACAATTTAAACAATAACCGTTTAAGTTCAATTCAATAATCCATATTTCGAAATATTCGGCCAAAATCACGGGAATAAGCCATAAAATATTAACTGAAGCGTGTTTATCTAATCCAATTATGAATACTGATTAATCGTAACTAGTGTAAACAACCGATTGTTACACTTTCGTAATGGCGGACGATAGCAACACCACCTAGCGTCCACGAACGATAACTAGGTAATTACCGATTTCTGAAAACGTCTATAGTACGAAAAGTTTATTCGTCTAGCATATTTGTACAGCAAATGTACTAATTGCAGGATAAATCTAGTTATTTGCATAATGTCATTGTACTCTAGAAAATGAAATAAGAATAGATAAAATAGATTTCAAATGGAAGCATACGAACTGTATACTTACCTGTGGCAGTTGAAAGAAGAGTTTGAAGATACAAAAGGGGTTATCCGAGTCCATATATCGAAGACGAGCAGACAACACAATAGCCAAAAGAAAAAGTACAAAAGAATACACAACGATCTACAAAACATACACACCAAACTAATTATTGTTAGAGAAAACGGTATCAAGAATGAACAACACAGAGACACAGACAACATCGTGCACACTGACTAAATGACGCTTTGACCATAAGCACGTTTCGTTTTCCATATTTTAACGTTATTAAATCTAAAGATGTCTCTGCTTTTATTAAAAGGTTTCAGGTATACATTATTATTTCAAGTCATGTAAGTGAGTAGTCATGTATTTGTGTGTTAGAGGTATCAGTGAGTAGTCATGTATTTGTTTGTTAGAAGTATCGGTGAGTGGTCATGCATTTGTGTGTTAGGGGTATCAGTGAGTAGTCATGTATTTGTGTGTTAGTGGCATCAGGGAGTGGTCATGTATTTGTGTGCTAGAGGTATGAGTGAGTGGTCATGTATTTGTGTGTTAGGGGTATCACTGAGTAGTCATGTATTTGTGTGTTAGGGGTATCAGTGAGTAGTCATGTATTTGTGTGTTAGAGGTATCAGTGAGTGGTCATGTATTTGTGTGTTAGAGGTATCAGTGAGTAGACATGTATTTGTGTGTTAGAGGTATCAGTGAGTGGTCATGTATTTGTGTGTTAGAGGTATCAGTGAGCTGTCATGTATTTGTGTGTTAGGGGTATTATTAGTGAGTAGACATGTATTTGTGTGTTAGAGGTATCAGTGAGTGGTCATGTATTTGTATGTTAGGGGTATCAATGAGTAGTCACGTATTTGTGTGGTCGGGGTATCAGTGAGTAGTCATGTATTTGTGTGTTGGAGGTATCAGTGAGTAGTCATGTATTTGTGTGTTGGAGATATCAGTGAGTAGTCATGTATTTGTTTGTTAGAGGTATCAGTGAGTAGTCATATATTTGTGTGTTAGAGGTATCAGTGAGTAGTCATGTATTTGTTTGTTAGAGGTATCAGTGAGTAGTCACGTATTTGTGTGTTAGAGGTATCAGTGAGTAGTCATGTATTTGTTTGTTAGAGGTATCAGTGAGTAGTCACGTATTTGTGTGGTCGGGGTATCAGTGAGTAGTCATGTATTTGTGTGTTAGGGGTATCAGTGAGTAGTCATGTATTTGTGTGTTAGAGGTATCAGTGAGTGGACATGTATTTGTGTGTTAGAGGTATTAGTGAGTAGACATGTATTTGTGTGTTAGAGGTATCAGTGAGTGGTCATGTATTTGTATGTTAGGGGTATAAGTGAGCAGTCATGTATTTGTGTGCTAGGGGTATCAGTGAGTGGTCATGTATTTGTGTGTTAGAGGTATCAGTGAGTGGTCATGCATTTGTGTGTTAGGGGTATCAGTGAGTAGTCATGTATTTGTGTGTTAGAGGTATCAGTGAGTGGTCATGTATTTGTGTGTTAGAGGTATCAGTGAGTAGACATGTATTTGTGTGTTAGAAATATCAGTGAGTGGTCATGTATTTGTGTGTTACAGGTATCAGTGAGTAGTCATGTATTTATGTGTTGGAGGTATCAGTGAGTAGTCATGTATTTGTGTTAGAGGTATCAGTGAGTAGTCATGTATTTGTGTGTTAGAGGTATCAGTGAGTGGTCATGTATTTGTGTGTTAGAGGTATCAGTGAGTGGTCATGTATTTGTGTGTTAGAGGTATCAGTGAGCTGTCATGTATTTGTGTGTTAGAGGTATCAGTGAGTAGTCATGTATTTGTTTGCTATAGGTATCAGTGAGTGGTCACTTATTTGTGTGTTAGAGGTATCAGTGAGCAGTCATGTATTTGTGTGTTCGGGGTATCAGTGAGTGGTCATGTATTTGTGTGTTAGAGGTATCAGTGAGTAGTCATGTATTTGTGTGTTAGAGGTATCAGTGAGTGGTCATGTATTTGTGTGTTAGAGGTATCAGTGAGTGGTCATGTATTTGTGTGTTAGAGGTATCAGTGAGCTGTCATGTATTTGTGTGTTAGAGGTATCAGTGAGTAGTCATGTATTTGTTTGTTATAGGTATCAGTGAGTGGTCACTTATTTGTGTGTTAGAGGTATCAGTGAGCAGTCATGTATTTGTGTGTTCGGGGTATCAGTGAGTGGTCATGTATTTGTGTGTTAGAGGTATCAGTGAGTAGTCATGTATTTGTGTGTTGGAGATATCAGTGAGTGGTCATGTATTTGTGTGTTAGAGGTATCAGTGAGTAGTCATGTATTTGTGTGTTAGAGGTATCAGTGAGTAGTCATGTATTTGTGTGTCACACCTATTTAACTTACTTAACCCGAGAAAATCCCCCGATCTTTTGTAATAATATACATTATAAAAATCTAACAATCATTTGTTGTATTAATCGTTTGTCCTATCAAAAGTATGTTTTTTTCTGTGCAATAATTTATATTCAATCATATATTCAACGGGTATTTGTGATTCCCTTGATCAAATACCTCGAGTGATAAAACACCTTATTTTGATACTTTATAAGTTTGGAAGTGTTTCGACAATGTGATTTTTTTCTCTCTTTATTAGTTTTGTCTAATACCTCTTTAACTTGCAAAACCCGAGAAAATTCTCGGTTCTTTTGCACGAGATTGTTTATAATAATGAATTCTATTTTTATCTAGACATTTAAAAGATTTAAGTTATCTCCCTTTGAGTACTAACCCTATTGATATTTAAACACACGTCGGTGTAACCCGAATAATCCAGTCGTTATATTACGCTCCCGCTGGTCGCTACATTAACCTCATCCAGCGAAAGTGCCGATAGAGGGCGCAGTATTATTCAAGTTAACGTCAGTGTTATATTATAGTAAATCACATGACCATTTAACTTCCCCATTCACAGTTTTTCCTGATTTGGTGACATTACATCAAAGGCATTATTGTCAGATATTTTCAGGTATTTTAAGTTGTTATTATATTGTTATGTCACACATTAATTATAATTAGTTTAGTTTATCAAGTTAAGGTAGCACTATGCAAAGATTTTTTTCCTCCAATCTTCCATCTGAAAACAGCTGTAACTTTCTTAATATTGCATCAAAATTAACAAATGAGGTACCATTGTAAAGAAGAAAGATATAACTTTCCACTGATTATAATATTATGATTATGCAACAATTACATAATTAATTATTATGCAATTAGTTGCAAAATTTTGATGTGTGCACTTGACCAAAATTAGCTGTTTCATGTTTATTCAAATGGTAAAACTTTTTACAATTTCTTAATCAACACAGCATGACCTCCAAAACCGTGTCTCAGATTGATCCTGTGATGTTTCAATCTCTCTAAAAGCCCCATTATGTGTATACAGCCTGACTTCATAAGATTTCACCAAATTTAATTGTGTGTAGAATTTGTTCTATTAATTCTATCAGAAATCCGAGACAAATTTTGCAGATAATAGGTCTAAGAACAACATATACCAAATCGAAGCCTCTAGGGGTACCAATGCAGGAGTTAATTTCATTCAAAGTCGACATTTCATGTCAAAAATTGTAGTGGAAAAATCCCAAAAGTTGTAATTTTCCTCGTGGTACCCCATTTTCTTGAATAAAAGTCACAAATGTGACATGGGAACACCTCAGGATTGACCTTGAATCATAAATCAACAATGATTTGACCAGAAAGATAGAATTTCTTCACACAAACTCTAAATATAGCTGGAAAATGCACACCCTGTGCAGTAAACACATGAAATTGGCGAGAGAAGTTACATCACTCTGACCTAGCTTGAGGTTAACTGACTACTGATAAGGTCAAAACTTCACCTCCACTGACCAGACGTGAACCACTAATAATAGCAGGTATCACCTGGTACCTTAGTTTGCCCATTGTGTGTATTCTTCCCTTTTAGTTGGATTTTACTAAATGAAAATTATACATTAGATATTTTGAAATAAATTCCATTGCAAATAACTAATTTATTTCTTTTGGTATTGAAGAAAAGTTAGCTACATCCATGCTGTTTCCCCTTCATTTAATGGAATCTTCCACAAAAATGGTCAGTGGTCATAAAACTATCAAATTATCCAATAGATAAACAATTAAGGACCGCCCACTTGTTTTTATCATCTCTGATTCAAGCACATGTGTTTGTTTATAAAACTAACTAAAAGTAATGCTCATTAATGGTACATCATATCTGAATTATTTTTTCACCTGTGTATCAAGAGTATTATAATCAAATAAAAATTGATTAAAAAAAATTTTGATGAAAAAATATCAATTTTTGTATAGTGCTACCTTAAATGCTGGGTCAACCCTCAATGGACTGAATTATGTACAGGAACATGGCTACATTTACACAAACACGCAGGTGCTTACACATCCCTGTGTCCCCCTTCCCATATACACGCACAGAAATGAAGTTCGTTACTGCAATCGGATGACAAATATAGTCATAATAAATTGGTTTGAATGTAATCAAATGGCAACAAATTCAAAGCTCTGACTGTAAGTAAGACAAACATGGATCTAAACATAACTCCTAGCTTTAAATTCTAGATATTAAATTAATTGTGAAAAAGAAGTTGCATGTCACGATTGATTTTGAATTAAAATGTAAGAGTATTATCTCAAATATGTTCAAAAAGGAATCTAGGCAATTAAATGTACTAAAAATATTTGATAAATACTTAAACAGACTATCAGAATTAACAGTCTATCACTCTGTCTTTCTTTTTAATTCCCCCTCCCCCCCCCCCTTAATCATGGCACATTTGCAGTGAAAGCAACACCTAATAAAAATACATTGATATAAGAAGACCATACAGGGGCGTAGCTAGCCTTTTTTGCAGTGCAAGCAACCATACCTTGGAGAGGGAGTCTTTTTTTTTACTAGATGCATAATGGTGCGTTCTGAGGTGTTTTCATGGGTAAATTGAATACATTGATTTCATGATTTTGTTAGACAGAATTTACTTAGAATTGCCCAAAATCTGTTCTTCGTGTCTTAGCAGACACGCACTTCTCCATAACTTTGTCTAAATCCACACTGAAATCGCGATGGATATGCATTAATGCTAGCGATGACAACCTATCGTTATTCATTGTTGATCGTACATATGTCTTCAACCGACGTAGTACACTGAACGATCGCTCTGCGGTAGCACTTGTTACCGGCATTGTCAACATGATACACAAGATGGTATCTATAGAAGGATATAGCACCGGGTTTACTGCATCAAGTGTCTCACAAAGTGAAGTTGACATCTGATGGCGAGGTGTTATACTCCAGCGTGTTCGTCATCGAGCGACCTCCCTCTTGAATTCGTCTAAATTACATGTCAGGTCAGTCTGGTATGTCTCATACAATGTCGCGATTTGTTCGTTCGTAATATTTCCTATAACACGAGGAAGCAGATACTGTGCATAAAAGCGATTTTCTGATTTGATCAGACGCGACTCCAATTCCAATATCATGTGGTCTATAAACGCATAGTACAAAGAAACTTTCCAATACTGTTTTGGCGTGTCTGCAGGGTGATTGGCTCTGGTAGTCTGTCTTCCACATCGCCTCGGCATATTTTCAACGATATCGAAAGGTTCTGATAAATCTAATGCCGATTGATACAATTCATCCCAAACTGATTGATCGAGTCGTTCAGCTCGTAACAACTCCATGACAGTTTTACATTCTTTTGTAGCCTCCAGCAGGTCACATTCGATACCTTGCAGGAATTTCGACAGAAACACCGTACTCTGTGAAACGTGTGCTGATACTACCAGAGCTATAACAAATACAAATCTGGTAATAGATGCAAGGTATTGTCCGGCTTTGTCATCTCCTAGTCCCTGTAATCGTTCCAACGCATGAACCACTACAGGAAATGATGTTTTAAATGTGTACAGTGCGTCGGCTCAACTCGTCCATCGCGTTTCGCAGTGTGCGCAGTTTGGTCCGCTTGTCCATATTTTCGATATAACTCATACTAATGATACGGTCGTAACGTCATTTGAATAAAATTTGAAATGCCGTAATTTTCATGACATTGAATTTTCACAAAAAGCCACAACGAAACTTTGTTTTCCACTTTTTTTTTAATTTTTATTATTCCTTATTTATCTTATTTGTTTTGCTCTTTATTTTTTTTTCTTCAGCACGCCGATGTGCACGCAACTGCGTGTTGGCGTATAGGGAGCTACGCGCCTGCCATAATAGTTCATACGACGATCTGCTAGTAAAATCAAAACTTTCATTCCTCAATTTAAGAAGATTAAGAACAATGACTATTGAGGTGTATTGAATAATAAATACAATCCCTCATATTTTAATACATTAATTATTCTTTTAGGTAATCAAAAGCTAGAAGAAATCCCATCAGTTAAAACAACAAGGTATGTACTCAGATCTTTTTAGATTTTTTGCTTCTCAGCTTTGTAGCGAGGAGCTGCTAAACCAATTTCATTTTCAAACACCATTCAGCCATTTCAAAAATTTAATAAATTACTGGAATGGCAGCTCGTGTAACACCAATGTGTGTGCATGAATTTGGTTTTGTTTTATGTGTTTATTTTAAGCATAATTAATGTTGACTGCAATTGTTAGTTGTGTAGTAGTTTGGTTTTGTATGTGTTCATTGTTTTATTATCATGTTGCTAAATGCCTTTTATGTGTGTGTCGGTGTGTGTGGGGGATGAGTTGCGTGTAGAAACGGTTTGATGAAATAAGGTCAAAAATTCAAAAAACGGTTTGATCAAACTTCCGAATCTTTACATGGTAAGTAACAATTAGAGAGAAACGACATTGTTACTAATGAACATAAGATATTATTTAACGTTCCAATTTAAGTAAAGGAACAGCGATTGTATTACTGTTCTAAATTTCACAGTCACAGTAGGGTCTTTAACATTGAGCAAAACTCATTCTCTAAAATGAGTATTACACGGCCCCTAGACTGACATTGAGTGGTACTCTTTACTTCTGTAGATAAACGCTACATCTGGACATTTTGGTCGTTTTGATGTTATTTGGTGTATATAATTTAAAATCACAGATGTGGAGCTATCAACAAGAGAACAAAACACGAGAGAAGGAATCTTACAAATACCGTCATCATTGTGTCTAATATCACATGACGTGGTTACAAATACAGACAAAAATACAATCAGGGTGCTCCCAACATGTAAATAGTCAGAAAACTAAACAGTTTAATATGGTTTGAAGTGGGATAACTAATTGGATGGGTTTGTATGCACATGTATATTAAAAGTTGAAGGAGTGTAAATATTAAACACCCTGTCAAGCACAATACGTCCACAACAGTATTAATATTAAGCAAGGGGAAATGTCGTACCAATTCCACACGGCACGAAAGAGGATGTAAGAGAGGAAATATTATACAGGAAATATAACAATAACTTCTTCAAAATCTTCGCTGTAATATGTAAAAACACATATTGTAATCAGCAATCATGAAAAGCGTTTAAACTGTACACTGAAAAACAAAACACGATTAGATCATAAACGTCACCAAGGCCGTAGCCAGGGGGGTGCATTTGGGTGCACGTGCTTCCCCCCCCCCCCTCTCTCTCTCTCTCTCTCTCTCTCTCTCTCTCTCTCTCTCTCACAAAAAGAACATTATCAGTGAATTCGTAGCACTACATCCGTGAAGAATGGAATTGGAGAGCATTTTATTCGCATCAAAAAGTGACATTCAATAGATAACACACTTAAAGTTGTAAATCTGAGTACTGCATCAAAAAGGATATACAATTTTTCTTGCATTTTGATGCCTAAAGCGGCCCCCAGAAACCTCGCCTTTTATTTGTGCACCCCCCTTTCAGAAAACCTGGCTACGGCCCTGGTCACCCTAAGCACGTTCCTATGTCCACTTTTTAATGTGCTTAAGTCTAAATATGTCTCTGCTTTTATCAGAAATCTTCATGTTTAAAATATCATTTAAAATCAATTTAATCTTTGTGTTGATCACATGTTTTATGCGAGTTATTTTATGTTGGTTTTATCTACACTGGTTTATTTACAAGGCTGGCTACGTTCTTAATAAATACAGTAAAGGGAAACAAAATGATAGCTAGGGTTATATCTACCCCATGATAGCTAGGGTTATATCTACCCCATAATAGCTAGGGTTATATCTACCCCATGATAGCTAGGGTTATATTTACCCCCACGATAGCTAAGGTTATATTTACCCCCACGATAGCTTGGGTTATATTTACCCGCACGATAGCTAGGGTTATATTTACCCCCACGATAGCTAGGGTTATATTTACCCCCACGATAGCTAGGGTTATATTTACCCCATGATAGCTAGGGTTATAATTACCCCCACGATAGCTAGGGTTATATTTACCCCATGATAGCTAGGTTTATATTTACCTCGGGATAGCTAGAGTTATATTTACCCCCACGATAGCTAACGTTATATTTACCCCCACGATAGCTAGGGTTATATTTACCCCCACGATAGCTAGGGTTATATTTACTCCACGATAGCTAGGGTTATATTTATCTCATGATAGCTAGGGTCATTGGGGAAATGAATTTAGTATGAAATTCATTAAAAAAAACCTCATCATAACAATAAATCCCATATGCAAAAAAACAGCAATAAACCATGGAGCCTCCTGTTTGGATACGGACACGACTACAGGACCGCCAAGGCCATCGTGGAGGTCATAATGTGCTAGTTGGATTTACAACTACTTGTGCAATCAGTGCCTATCACCACTAACGTTGTGAGCCCGAATCTCGCTCAGGCGACATGTACCCGATAAAACATTATGTGACAAGGTTTATCAGTGACTTACAGCAGGTCGGTGGTTTTCACCAGGTACTCCGGTTTCCTCCACAAATAAAACTGACCGCCACGCTATAGCTGAAATGCTGTTGAAAATGTCGCTAAACACCATCACTTTCATCCTACACCTAGCCGCCATCGCAACACCCACACTTTTTGTGCCACGAATCTTTGTGTTAAAACTTCAGAGGGATTGGTAACTAGAATTAAAATAATCGTCTACCAATGGCCGGCGACAACGTATAAATAGTTATCATTATCTAAAACAGAAATGTAAATATTAACGTTCTGATTTTAATTAATTAAGTTAAGAGTTTGCATAGAAATAAAATGGAGTGTAGACACTTTAAATTGTTATTTTAATACAACTAATTTATTACAGGATATCAACACAATGTCCAGTTCTCCATCTGTCTGTGGAATATGCGATATCCGCCATATTTGTAAGCAATCAGAACTTTGGTGTTCCGAATGTGACGAAGGACTATGCGTAGACTGTGCAGAACATCACAGTCTATCTAAAGCGTCCAGAAACCATACAACCATACCTATCTCTGAATACCGTAAATTGCCGTCGAATGTTTTGAAAATTAGAGAATTTTGTAACGAGCACGACGAACGGTTCCAAATATATTGTCAGAAACATGCTTGTCCGTGCTGCAGGATTTGTATTATAGAAAGTCATAATAAATGTCAGGATATAACTGTTCTTGAAGATGTGGTTCAGGACGTGAAATCGTCACATATGTTCAAAGAAATTGAATCATTGATTGATGAAATGATTGGAAATGTTGGTAAAATTAGAAAAAACAAGGAGACCAACTCAGCTGCTGTTACAGAACAGAAACAAATAATTGAGAGTGAAATAAGAAAACTGAGGACAAAAGTCAGCAACCATCTTGACAAGTTACAAGAAGATCTGATGAAGGAATTGACCGAAGCAAAAACAACAATAACCGAGAAAACACGTGAATTGATGGTTTCTTTAGACGAGAAAGAGAAAGAACTGACTGAATACCAGACAACCATAGTCAACATAAAACAGTATGCATCAGACTTACAAACATTTCTGGCCATGAAGCAAATAGAGGATGACGTAGAAATACTAGACACATCTATACATGATCTAATCAACAGCGACAGTCTAAATCAAACCAAACTCTCATGTAAGATAGACATAACTTTGAAGAATATAGCAACCAACATTGACCGGTTTGGAGAAGTAGTTGTTGAATCAAAGCCTTGTGAGTTGATATTTGGTAGAAAAAAAGATAAACAAGCCCAGATGATGGTAGCTGACCCGCCACCTATGTCAGTTGACAATATACAGCTGAATCTGAAACAAAAGATAAACACCAAGGGAGTATCGATAAAAGGATGTACTTTACTGACAGATGGTAGAATGCTATTCTCCTCTTACGATACCAATATTGTAAGATTTATCAATAAAGATGGAGTAGAATTATTCCAGATAGGTAAAGATAAAACAGGATGCTGTACTTATGATACAGTTTATATTAAAGATAACAATAACGTTGCCGTATCATTTGGAGGTGGAGATAAAAGATGTATAACTATACTAGACATAGAAAACAAGAAAGTCGTGACAAATATCGCCATGAATACGGTGATTTATAGCATGGCTGTTAGAGGTAGAACAATATATTACTGTGCGGGGAAAAAAGGATTAAAGATGATAAATCTAAGTGATAAATCTGTAAGTGATATCATCAACAGTGATATGTCTTCCGATGATTACGTAGCTACATGTAGAGACAAACTTTACTACACAACATTTAACACAGATACCGTGACATGTTGTGATTTACATGGTACAACACAATGGCAATTCAAAGATCAACGTGTTCTACTGTATCCGTGTGGTATCTCCGTAGACAATGAAGGAAACGTGTATGTCGTCGGTCATGCTTCTAACAACGTGGTGGTTATCTCCTCTGATGGACAACGTCATAGACAACTATTGTCTAACAAGGATGGTCTGGTGGATCCAGTTGTACTTGATTATGACAGATCTACCAATAATTTATTAGTTGTAAATGACAGCGATACTGCTTTTCTGTTTGATGTTACAAGGATACAGTAGACATATATCAAAACATAGACAAACAATTTATAGAATATCTTGTAAAGAAATCAATGTGATTTATTTAAATAATTAATCCATCATCAAATTCCCTTCATGTAATTCATACGTCATTTACCATGGGAGTAGTATGTGGTGTTTAGCACCACTTTCAGCAACATCATTTATTATAATAAACATCAAATATACCATTTTTAATTAAATACACGAGGCAACCGTTTCACTAAAGTGATCGTAAATCGTAAGTCTAAGATCACTTACGAAAAAAACAAAAAAAAACAAAAAACAAAAAAAAAAACTCTTACGATTTCCGCACGTGTACGTATACGTGCGTTTCAATAAACGAGTCCTAATCTTAAGAAGTACGACTTACGACTTGCGACAAGTAACATGTCCTATAACGGAGGTAAAAAAGATATCATATCATTTATAGTATATCTCGGAAACACATTGGTTTATATATATATATTTATTATGAAACTACCCCTTTACATCGGGGGCGCCAACCGCCGGGGTGTCGGTGGCGCGTCTAACTACAGTTATTAAAATGTACATTTATTATGATAAAAGCACATGCAACAAAAATATGATAAGACATCTGCCATATATACACACACGTTATAAACTGTCCATAAACTCTCCATAAAACATCATTTATAATTATACTTAAAATATTTTAAACAGTAACACTCAATACTTCACTTCGTAATCTAAAACATGTTTCAATATACATTTTACCGATAAAGTCATAAAATATTCCAATATCATTATTAAAAGCATATCCAATATCACCAACAATAAACTGTAATTTGGCACTAGGTGACTGTTCCATAAAGTCTACACCAATATAATAATCACTAGACTGTTTAGAAACAATATTAAAATATTCATCGCGAACACTAGACAGGACAGGGCAATTTAACAAAAAATGTGCGAGATCTTCATCTTCACCGTTATTGCATAAAAGGCATTTACTGTGTGCACTTAGGTGCATCCTGAACAGATATTTCTGAAGGGGTATGGTTTTGGTTCTTGACAGTAGTTTCAGACGGGAGGCATAAAAATCATTATGGTTATTTAAGTAGTTTTGTTTGCCTAAACTAACAAAACACTGTTGATAGAAATCAAGGCTACTTTTAGAGGAGACTTCCATTAGTAACTTGTCTCTGGCCTGAGATCCATATAACTTGTTAAATTCCTTAATGTTTATACCAAAATTTACGTCAGGCTGGTTTATTAAACTAGAAACATGTTCCTTGTAATTCCAAAAGCTGTCACCTTTTCTAATCATTTCATTAAATACGGATTTGCATAGTCTATTATCGGGAAGTTCTAAGAGCCTTTTATAATATGAGACCTTCAGTCTATTAATAAAGTCGAGAATAGGTTCCCACCCCAGTTCTAGTAACAGGGCAGCTTTTGGTATATTCATTCTAGTTTTTATAACGATTTTAGCTGCCCGCTATTGCCAGGATTCTAGCGCTTGTCTACACGTTTCGGAAAGAGGCATCCATACAGCACAAGCATGGGTTAAAGATGGCCTCATAACCGAATTCCAAAGTGATTCACCAAAATTTATGCGATTGAAATCACTATGTTCACCAAGTAGACGGATAAGACAATTCAGCTGCTTATCTGCTTTTTCCTTAAGAAAACTATTCACGTGGAAGTTAGATTTTAAGGATCTATTAATGAAATAACCTATATTTCATTAATACCAGGTTTAATTAAAAATTTTAATTATTTGTTTAACAAGACAGTGAAATTGTTATTGTCTATTTGATTTGGTACACCAGTTTGATCCGGTTTTGTTAAGGGTGGTCGTACTTGCGAAAATTGCTCAATAATTAGCAAGTTTATTTTCCTTGGTTATATCTATGCAAATTTATTTGTTAAAAGTTTGTTATATTACATGGAATATTTGACTGTTAGTATTTATATTGAAAGTTTTATTGTGACTTGTTTAAAAAAAAAACTCCCACCTCTTACTTTATGTTGATGCATATATTTAAATGAGGAAATGATAGGAGGACTCTGTTGACAAACAAAATGTTATTTTTATAATATTGATATTGTTTGATATATGTATATGTTTATTGAATTTATTATTTCTGTGTGAAAAAAAATTAAGTCTCAAAACACCAACAAAAACAAAATTATGTTCAAAATATACATTCAATAAAAAACGATCAGAAGAATCTTCAAGAAATGTATGCAGTGCAGATCTAGAAGACAATCATGGAAAAGAAGAACGTCATTTAAGGAAAATTAAAAAAAAATGATGCTTGAGATTATTATAGTAGCAATTATGAAGTTAGGTAAATTATGAACCTATTGATCATAAAGATAAACTATTTGCAAATATACCTTTATATGAAAAAACAAGAAGCAGCATAAACATTCAAGATGCTTGAACATGTTGAAACTAAAACATAGCATAAAACTGCTGGAATGTATGAACACTACCAAGTAAAACAAAGTAAGAATTGTGACTAGAACATACAAAGTCTCTTTTGTAGTTACAGAGTGAGTGAGTGATTGCTTTTTAGCGCCAATTGAGCAATATTTCAGCTATATCATGTCGAGAACAAGTTAATATTCAATGAGATGATGATGAGGTCCGCTTTGTTCTAGACCAATACGCTGAGTTGGATTTTTATAGTGGTAGCTCACTGAAACAACAGTCCGGGGGTAGACATGTCGCTCCACTCGGACACATCATTCTGATTCCGAGCCAACCAATCTGTGTTCTTTCTCCTTAATGTTGTGTGCTTAGCGGAGAAGCAACACATATCAATTTTAAAGTCTTTGGTATGACCCGACCGGGGCTCGAACTCACGATCTACTGCACTCAAGCCGAGCATGCTAACCATTACGCCACCGATGCGGTATTTGTAGTTACAGAAAAGCTCATTAAGTTTAGAAAATTTGTTTTCAAGCAACACACGATATTGGAGGTAAATAAATGTTCTTGTTGATCTGATTAATGTATGTAGACTTCTCATCTCTTTTTGTAACGTTTGAGCCCTACTAGGCATCTTTTGATAAATATCTGCTTGAATTTACTAATAAATATTTTGTAAAAACAAATTTCAAAAATTGTTTTTGCCTCATGTATGTATAAACAAAAATTGATCTTCCTGATGTGTGAAAAAAAAAGGTTTTCTACTGACATGACAAAGAATTCTATCAAGCATGACAATACCAGCCCCCTCCTCCTTTGCTATTAAATGTTTGGTGCTTAAGAGAGTTGTAATTGATCATAAACTTCGCTTTCAATAATTTCTAGAGAGCCGTTTAATAATTCTCCAAGTAATGCTTTAATCCATAAATGAATTGAAGAACTGTTCAAATAATGATTTGATGCAAGTTCTATTTATTTGTTGCGCGGTACAAGTAAATAAAAGTGGGTTGAGTTTATAGCTAAAAATCCGCCGTGTCTTCTCTAACATGTCCCTATTCCTGAACAAAAGCTACAAACAACGTAGTTATCTTTGCTACATGTACATATGCTTACGATTTACGACTTACGAGTACCTACCACCACTCTTAACTTTACGATCACTTTTGATCGTAAGTCGTAAATCCTAACTATTAGTGAAACTGTCCTAACTGTTAAGAGTACGCTTACGTCTACGTTTACGACTTACGACCTTCAGTGAAACGGTCGCCTGGACACCAGATGTACAACTTGTTCAGAGGTTCTATACACCAGATGTCCATTTATGTGTTTAACTTGTTCAGTTGTTCTAGACATCTATGTGTCATCACGAATTTAGTTTATTCAGTGGTTCTATATACCAGATGTGTCATTATGTGCATAGTTTGTTCAGACGTTCTATACACCAGATGTACATTTATATGTTTAACCTGTTCAGAGGTTCTAGACACCAGGTGTACATTTATATGTTTGACTTGTTCAGTTCTTCTAGACACCGGAGGTGCACATTAATATATGTTTAACTTGTTCATAGGTTCTAGACACCAGATGTACAATTATATGTTTAGCTTGTTCGGTTGTTCTATACACCAGATGCACATTTCTAGGTGTTTATCTTGGCCAGTGGTTCTAGAAACCAGATGTACATTTTTCTGCTTACTTTTGCAGTATTTCTAGAGACATGCTGTAAATGCATGTGTTTAAATTGTTCAGAGTTTCTAGACACCATATGTACGAAGATACCAAAGGGGAAATCAGAAGCCGCAAATATAGTCAGAAACCGTAAACCAAAGAAAGCAAGACAATACAATGACCAAAAGAAAAGGAACAAAAGTACAAACAAAGAATTACAAAACACTACACAGAAAACTAAAGATCGAGCAACGCGAACCCCGATAAAGCACGAGGTGCATCAATGTGCTTAATATAAGTTTGAAGATACCAAAGGGGTAATCAGAAGAAATCGAAGGCCAGAAAATACAGTGGTGAAAATAAGACGGACAAAAGAACAAACAATGACTTACAACACACTACATAGAACACCAAAGATCGGGAAAAATCGAACCTCACTAAAACAAGGGGTATATCAATGTGCTTAAGATAAATTTGAAGATACCAATCAGAACTTGTAGATCAAAGGATAGACAATAAAATTGCAAAGCGCAAAAAGGATAGATAATAAAATGGCCAAACGGAAAAGGACAAATAATGATCTAAAATACACTACACAGAGAAACATTTTTGTGATGAACTTGTTCAGTTGTTCTAGACACAACATATACATTTCTGTGTTTGACTTATTCAATGGTTCTAGAAACCAAATCTACATTGAGGGGTCGTCGTAGTCATGATCGTAGAGTTGTTGAATTTACAACTACCCATGTAAACAGTTCCTATCACCACTAACGTTGTGAGTTCGAATCTAGTTCTTGGTGAGGTGTACTCGATACAATATTATGTGATAAAGTTGGTCAGTCACTTGCGGCAGGCCGGTGATTTTTTCCGGGTAGACCGGTTTCCTCCGCTAATAAAACTGACTGCCACTATATAGCTGAAAGATAGCTCAAAGTGGGATTAAGTACAATAACCCTCCCCTCCTTATATTCATGTGCTTAAGTAGTTCAGTGGATCCAGACACTAGACGTTAATTCTGTATTTTACTTGTTCAGTGGCAATAGACGCCCAATCTACATTTATCTATTTAACTTGTTCAGTGGTTACATACACCAGCTGTACATTGTTGTTATAAACTTGTTCAAGGGTTCTAGACACCAGATGTACATGTATGTGCTTGACCTGTTCAGTGGTTCCAGACAACAGATGTGCATTGGTGTATTAAACTTGCTCAGTGGTTCTAGACACCAGATGTGCATTGCTATGTTAACTTGTTCAATGGTTCTATTCACCAAATCTACATCTATTATGTTTAACTTGTTCAGTGGTTTCAGACACCAGATGTATAGTGTTGTGTTGTCAGATGTCAGATGTATATTTATGTTTTAACTTGTTCAGTGGGTCTAGACGTCAGATGTACATTTATGTTTTACCTTGTTCAGTGGTTCTAGACGTCAGATGTACATTTATGTTTAGGTTGTTCGGTGGTTCTACATGTCAGATGAACATTTATGTCTTAGGTTGTTCAGTAGTTCTATATGTCAGATGTACATTTATGTTTAGGTTGTTCGGTGGTTCTACATGTCAGATGAACATTTATGTCTTAGGTTGTTCAGTAGTTCTATATGTCAGATGTACATTTATGTTTTAGGTTGTTCGGTGGTTCTAGAGGTCAGATGTACATTTATGTTTTAGGTTGTTCAGTAGTTCTAGATGTCAGATGTATATTTATGTTTTAGGTAGTTCAGTAGTTCTAGACGTCAGATGTACATTTATGTTTTAGGTTGTTCAGTAGTTCTAGACGTCAGATGTATATTTATGTTTTAGGTTGTTCGGTGGTTCTAGATGCTAGATGTATATTTATGTTCTAACTTTTACAGTGGTTCTAGATGTCAGATGTATATTTATGTTTTAGCTTGTTCGGTAGTTCTAGATGTCAGATGTATATTTATGTTTTAGGTTGTTCGGTGGTTCTAGATGTCAGATGTATATTTATGTTTTAGGTTGTTCAGTAGTTCTAGATGTCAGATGTATATTTATGTCTTAGGTAGTTCAGTAGTTCTAGATGTCAGATGTATATTTATGTTTTAGGTTGTTCAGTAGTTCTAGACGTCAGATGTACATTTATGTTTTAGGTTGTTCAGTAGTTCTAGACGTCAGATGTATATTTATGTTTTATGTTGTTCGGTGGTTCTAGATGCTAGATGTATATTTATGTTCTAACTTTTACAGTGGTTCTAGATGTCAGATGTATATTTATGTTTTAGCTTGTTCGGTAGTTCTAGATGTCAGATGTATATTTATGTTTTAGGTTGTTCGGTGGTTCTAGATGTCAGATGTAAATCTATGTTTTAGGTTGTTCAGTGATTCTCGATGTCAGATGCATATTTATGTTTTAGGTTGTTCGGTGGTTCTAGATGTCAGATGTACATTTATGTTTTAGGTTGTTCGGTGGTTCTAGATGTTAGATGTATATTTATGTTTTAGCTTGTTCAGTGGTTCTAGATGTCAGATGTACTTTTATGTTTTATGTTGTTCTGTGGTTCTAGACGTCAGATGAATATTTATGTTTTAGCTTGTTCGGTGGTTCTAGATGTCAGATGTACATTTATGTTTTAGCTTGTGCAGTGGTTCTAGACGTCAGATGTACATTTATGTTTTAGCTTGTTCAGTAGTTCTAGACGTCAGATGTACATTTATGTTTTAGGTTGTTCAGTAGTTCTAGACGTCAGATGTATATTTATGTTTTAGATTGTTCGGTGGTTCTAGATGCTAGATGTATATTTATGTTCTAACTTTTACAGTGGTTCTAGATGTCAGATGAATATTTATGTTTTAGCTTGTTCGGTGGTTCTAGATGTCAGATGTACATTTATGCTTTAGCTTGTGCAGTGGTTCTAGACGTCAGATGTACATTTATGTTTTAGCTTGTTCAGTGGTTCTAGACGTCCGATGTACATTTATGCATTAGCTTGTTCAGTAGTTCTAGATGTCAGATGTATATTTATGTTTTAGGTTGTTCGGTGGTTCTAGATGTTAGATGTATATTTATGTTTTAGCTTGTTCAGTGGTTCTAGATGTCAGATGTACTTTTATGTTTTATGTTGTTCTGTGGTTCTAGACGTCAGATGAATATTTATGTTTTAGCTTGTTCGGTGGTTCTAGATGTCAGATGTACATTTATGCTTTAGCTTGTGCAGTGGTTCTAGACGTCAGATGTACATTTATGTCTTAGCTTGTTCAGTGGTTCTAGACGTCCGATGTACATTTATGCATTAGCTTGTTCAGTAGTTCTAGATGTCAGATGTATATTTATGTTTTAGGTTGTTCAGTAGTTCTAGACGTCAGATGTATATTTATGTCTTAGGTTGTTCGGTGGTTCTAGATGTCAGATGTATATTTATGTTTTAACTTTTACAGTGGTTCTAGACGTCAGATGTATATTTATGTTGTATGTTGTTCAGTAGTTCTACACGTAAGATGTACATTTATGTTTTAGGTTGTTCGGTGGTTCTAAACGTTAGATGTACATTTATGTTTTAGGTTGTTCAGTAGTTCTACACATCAGATGTACATTTATGTTTTAGGTTGTTCAGTAGTTCTAAACGTTAGATGTACATTTATGTTTTAGGTTGTTCAGTAGTTCTACACGTCAGATGTACATTTATGTTTTAGCTTGTTCAGTAGTTCTACACGTCAGATGTACATTTATGTTTTAGGTTGTTCGGTGGTTCTAGACGTTAGATGTATATTTATGTTTTAGCTTGTTCAGTAGTTCTAGACGTCAGATGTACTTTTATGTTTTAAATTGTGCAGAGGTTAGACGTCAGATGTATATTTATGTTTTAGGTTGTTCAGTGGTTCTAGATGTCTGCTGTACATGTATGCTTTAGCATTTTCAGATGTCATGAATGTCAAATGTTCATTTATGCTTTGCTTGTTCAAGGATTATAGAGGACAGATGCACATTTATGTCTTCGCCTGTTCAGCTCTTATAGACGTCATATGTATATTTATGTTGTTAGCTTGTTCACTGGTTCTAGGCACAATATGTATGCATTATGTAGCTTGTTCAGTAGTCAAAGACGTCAAATATACATTTATGATTTAGGTTGTTCAGTAGATTTAGATGTCAGATGTATATTTATGTTTTAGGTTGTTCGGTGGTTCTAGACGTCAGATGTATATTTATGTTTTAGGTTGTTCGGTGGTTCTAGATGTCAGATGTATATTTATGTTTTAACTTTTACAGTGGTTCTAGACGTCAGATGTATATTTATGTTGTATGCTGTTCAGTAGTTCTACACTTCAGATGTACATTTATGTTTTAGGTTGTTCGGTGGTTCTAGACGTTAGATGTATATTTATGTTTTAGCTTGTTCAGTAGTTCTAGACGTCAGATGTACTTTTATGTTTTAAATTGTGCAGAGGTTGGACGTCAGATGTATATTTATGTTTTAGGTTGTTCAGTGGTTCTAGATGTCTGCTGTACATGTATGCTTTAGCATTTTCAGATGTCATGAATGTCAAATGTTCATTTATGCTTTGCTTGTTCAAGGATTATAGAGGACAGATGCACATTGATGTCTTCTCCTGTTCAGCTCTTATAGACGTCATATGTATATTTATGTTGTTAGCTTTTTCACTGGTTCTATGCACAATATGTATGCATTAAACTTGTTCAGAGGTTATGAATGGCTGATGTACATTTTTGGTTTTCAATTTCTAGGTGTCAGATATCCATTTATGTTGTTACTTTGTTGAGTGTTATGAACGCCAGATGTACACTTTTATTTTTATCTTGTTCAATGCTTATAGCCGTCAAATGAATCATGAGTGTTTAACTTGTGCCAGGGTTCCAGACATCAGATGTACATTTATGTGTTTAACATGTTCCGTGGTTCTAGATACCACACATTTAATTGTTTTTAGCATGTTCAGTGATTCTCAACCCAAAACAGATGGTAAATATAAAAATGAAACATCAAGCATTGTTGAGGTGAAACCAAACTTGTTGTCAAACTCTCAAACACTACGTCAATGTTATTTCCACTTGTTGCGAAAACATTGTCGAAGTGTTTGAGAGTTTGACAACAAGTTTTTGAATGATGGGACACCTTTACAATGACTCATGCTATAAGTAAAAACTTACCTTCAAGTGGCACAAAATGGCTTCCAAGTATGACGTACATTCACCTCCTCCGTGTGGTATGTTTTGTTTTTCATTTTATTATATTTAAGCTTACATTGAAATAGTATACATAGCCAAATAGCGGAAGTGACGAACAATTATATCCACTCAATATATATTTTATAAATTAATTTACAATCCTCGAACAAAATCATCAAATCCAAGTCCAAATATCTAATAAAAAATATAATACATCTAGAAAAACAAAGGATAGCAGTAAACGTACAACTTGTTCGTCAGGAACTATAACTCTACAATAAGATTGAACTGTTTTTCCTCTAAGCACGCGGCATTAAAGAGTAAGAACAAATACTGGTTGGCTTTGTTGTTCCACTTCAGATAAATCTTTTTTCTAGATTATGACGACAGGTGCCACTAGTGGAGCAGGAACTGTTTACCTATCGAGAGTACCTGAGTTCACCCCCGGTTTTTAGTTGGGTTCGTGGTACTCGATCTTTATTTTTATGTGTATGTTTTGTAGATCGTTGTTTGTCCTTTTGCACTTTTTGCTTTGGCTATTGTGTTGTCTGTTCTTCATTATATTCGGATACTGATTGACCCTTTGGTATCCGCAAACTCTTCTTCCAACTTCAGATCCACAGTCTTTCAGTTTTCTCCAAATTTACTTTGGAATTTGATGCTTTTTTATATATGGTTATCCTAAACGAAAGTCGTTCAATATCAGAAACTAACTATCGTCTGTTTATGAAGATAAACATGATTTCTGCCCATCGGAAACGAAAAGTTTTAAATCTTAGCAAATCTTCACCAGATAATAATGTGTGTAATAGTAGTTCAAGGCAAATACAATACAGTTGACCAGATAGAGAACATCCTTGCTGATATCTCTCCTAAATACAATACAGTTGACCAGATAGAGAACATCCTTGATGATATCTCTCCTAAATACAATACAGTTGACCAGATAGAGAACATCATTGCTGATACCTCTCCTAAATAAAATACAGTTGACCAGATAGAGAACATCCTTCCTGATACCTCTCCTAAATAAAATACAGTTGACCATATAGAGAACATCCTTGCTGATACCTCTCCTAAATACAATACAGTTGACCAGATAGAGAACATCCTTGCTGATGTCTCTCCTAAATAAAATACAGTTGACCAGATAGAGAATATCCTTCCTGATACCTCTCCTAAATAAAATACAGTTGACCAGATAGAGAACATCCTTGCTGATACCTCTCCTAAATACAATACAGTTGACCAGATAGAGAACATCCTTGCTGATGTCTCTCCTAAATAAAATACAGTTGACCAGATAGAGAATATCCTTCCTGATACCTCTCCTAAATACAATACAGTTGACCAGATAGAGAACATCCTTGCTGATGTCTCTCCTAAATAAAATACAGTTGACCAGATAGAGAACATCCTTGCTGATATCTCTCCTAAATACAATACAGTTGACCAGATAGAGAACATCCTTGCTAATACCTCTCCTAAATACAATACAGTTGACCAGATAGAGAACATCCTTGCTGATACCTCTCCTAAATAAAATACAGTTGACCAGATAGAGAACATCCTTGCTGATACCTCTCCTAAATAAAATACAGTTGACCAGATAGAGAACATCCTTGCTGATACCTCTCCTAAATAAAATACAGTTTACCAGATAGAGAACATCCTTGCTGATACCTCTCCTAAATACAATACAGTTGACCAGATAGAGAATATCCTTCCTGATACCTCTCCTAAATAAAATACAGTTGACCAGATAGAGAACATCCTTGCTGATACCTCTCCTAAATAAAATACAATTGACCAGATAGAGAACATCCTTGCTGATACCTCTCCTAAATAAAATACAATTGACCAGATAGAGAACATCCTTGCTGATACCTCTCCTTAATAAGATACAGTTGACCAGATAGAGAACATCCTTGCTGATACCTCTCCTAAATACAATACAGTTGACCAGATAGAGAACATCCTTGCTGATACCTCTCCTAAATACAATACAGTTGACCAGATAGAGAACATCCTTGCTGATGTCTCTCCTAAATAAAATACAGTTGACCAGATAGAGAACATCCTTGCTGATACCTCTCCTAAATAAAATACAGTTGACCAGATAGAGAACATCCTTGCTGATACCTCTCCTAAATAAAATACAGTTGACCAGATAGAGAACATCCTTGCTGATGTCTCTCCTAAATAACATACAGTTGACCAGATAGAGAACATCCTTGCTGATACCTCTCCTAAGTAAAATACAGTTGACCAGATAGAGAACATCCTTGCTGATACCTCTCCTAAATACAATACAGTTGACCAGATAGAGAATATCCTTCCTGATACCTCTCCTAAATAAAATACAGTTGACCAGATAGAGAACATCCTTGCTGATTCCTCTCCTAAATAAAATACAGTTGACCAGATAGAGAACATCCTTGCTGATACCTCTCCTAAATACAATACAGTTGACCAGATAGAGAATATCCTTCCTGATACCTCTCCTAAATAAAATACAGTTGACCAGATAGAGAACATCCTTGCTGATACCTCTCCTAAATAAAATACAGTTGACCAGATAGAGAACATCTTTGCTGATACCTCTCCTAAATTTTGTTTGATTGATTGATTGATTGATTAGTGTTTAACCCTAACTTTAGCAATATTTCAGTTATATCGTGGCGCGAACAAATTTTATTATTAAATTATCCTAAATTTGGAAGGCGATGTCAATGACTTTGTTTGTTTTACATTATTGTACAAAGATTTAAAATATTTACCAAGACCAAATCTCTCCTTTTCTTGATCGCCCAATACAATAGCAAGGGGAATATTTTCCTGATAGTATAACACAGGTTGCATCCGATATAAATCGTACATTGTAACCAATGTGATGACCTGGGACACAATAACTCTGATCAATATCTAAAATATCTGGAAATACGGCTCGACGTCGCAAGGAAAAAGCTCTTGTCAGTATTTTAAAATCACAACAAAGAATAAATTCTGGTTTCCATTTAAAAAAAATGAATAAACATTCCCCCAATTATTGAATACGCTGAGACCTCTCATAACAGGTAAGAAATAATAGAATTTTAAGGATTAAAACTGTATATTTTAATAAGATGGCGTTTATTATAGGTCCGGGAATAGTATTTCGTGACATTTAACGAACACTTTACAAGATCAGTCCTGTAATTGATTACAAATCGAAACATGTGTGTCACTAGTACTTACGAAACTTGCTCATTCCTGGCATTTAAAGATGATTCTAAGAGTAGCTAATACATTTGTCAATCATAAACTACGGATATATGGTTCAATCAACATAAACAACTAAGTGTGACCGGAAATTTATTTCATTTTTGCATCATTAAAGAGAAATTGGATACTTTTTACGATCAGAAAGTGTACGGGTTTTAGCGAATTTAGTGTACGGTAGCTATAACCCGTACACAAACACATTATTTTCGGCTAAAACCCGTACACTAACGTCGATATTAATGTTGTTATAATTCCAAATCCAATTAACAGTGTATCAAAGGGGTTATAATTTCAGATGTTTCGTCACTAAGTTTTACTTTTCCAATTACGTTTTACTCGTGGAAAGCGTCTACAATACATCATTTTATTTCGTAAAATTTTGTGAGGGAAAGTTGTTTTCTGGAGTACTAGGTGAGCATCATCACGCATCAAACAATTTTAGCGAAGTTCCTTTATTATATGAGCACAAAAATTATAAGCGGTATTTATCTGGAATCTGCCATATTAACAGTTTCAACGAAAACGTTGTGCTTTCGCAGTAAAACGACTTCTTACTTACCTTGAAAACTTGTAAATCGGTGTGTTACGTTTCAGTAGTTGCTATTTCCCGTGTACAGTTGATACAGCCTTTGAGACAACAATCCCCAGACAAATATATACTAGTCAACAAAAGAAACGATACAAGGATTTGATGCTCAATATTTTTTACATAGAAAAAAAAATCGACATAATTTAGATTCATGTGGGCATATCAACATCAACAAAATTTCTTAACATCATTATCAGAACAAATCATGGACAGACAGAAATTGTCATGCAGTATGGAGGTTTGCAGAGTTCAGTAACGTGTGTGACCACCTCTTGCAGCAACGACAGCTTCGCATCTCCGACGCATAGAACCAATCCATCGTTTTGGGTTTTCTGTTTGTTCTGGACAGTAGTATATAGGGACAGCTCAAACCGCATTTGAGGGGGTGCTATGAGGGGGTGCCGGAAGTGATCGTGTGCGCAGGCGCGACCGGAAGTTGCATCACCGGAAATGACGTTACCGGAAATGAAAGGGTGATAATTTCCCGCGTTTTTTTTCCCGCGGTTTTTCCGGAACTCCTCTAGAGTCTAGGTGCGAACAATGGAATTGTGGATCCAACCTGTATCTAGTCACTATAGCGCTATTACCCCCTATTACCGGGTAAATTTACATAATTTTGTGTTGCTTAGTTAAAGACCTCTCATTATTATTCTATTATTCTAAGTATTGTACCATTCATAGGGGTTTTAACACCGTGTTTTATTTACCAATAATAATGCATACTTTAATACAAATAATTACACACTGAATATATTACCAGACCATTAAAATCAATCATGAACTTAAACACTCATACTGTCTTTATAAGGTTATAACAGTTCCCCCTCCCAATAATGGGATGAAGGTCAATACACCTATGGAAAAAAAACAGCTGTTCAATCTTCGTGTAAAACGACAAATTGTATGATTTTATAAGATGTATTTTTTATTACGGTCTATTAGGCAACCCTTAAATTTGATATTGGTTTTTCTAAAGAGGCCCCGCGTTTAATTATTCATACGCGTGCCAGTGAAGTGGGTATTCGATACGTGAAGTAATCAAAAAGATATTAACCCCAATGATCAGACAAGTTGAAACATGAATGTATTTACTACGTATGCCCTTAGGTGAACTTTAGGTGATTTAAATATAAACATAATACACAAACAAATCAATACCAAGTATTGCTAAATTGATTTCAACCGTACCCGACTGTTAAAATATGCAGATTATGTAGGGAAAACAACAGATATTGTTGTACCCGTGTGCTGTAACTATATTCTTTCGAAATCCAATAAGAATTTTTCTTTTGAAGAATTTAATTAGCGTTATATTTTTGACAAACTTTTCGTCTGCTAAATCTATTGATTTTATGTTATCGGATAACCGAGATATTTAAAATGTCCTTTCGTAAAAGTCGCGTGGCGTCTGCTGCATTCCTTACACGGTTTAGCTAAATTTACTCGGGTGAAACCAAATGACGTTTATTTTACAGGATTTGTCATTGTAACATGAACTTTTACTTCTTTTCCTTTTTTTTTTTTTTTTTTGAGTTGAAGTTTTTCGCTCGCCACCATGACTGGGTTAACCGTTACGGAATACCTGTGTCACAAATGACCACAGATATGTTCCACTTGTCGTAAGCACTTCCCGGTCCTTTCCTCATTAATGTGTATAACATTATTGTATAGAGCGGATATACTAAGTTGATATAACTTGTTTCTAATTGTACATGTATGACAATAAAATATGTTTAAACTAAATTAATGGCTTATCGCCGAGTTCGTAACTATGGTTACACGATGGGTGCCACTAGTGGTACAGAAACCCCTAACTCTTCCAGAGCACCTGAGTACACCCCCAGGTTTTATTTAGATTCGTTTTACTCGATCTTTAGTTTTCTGTTTATTCTTTTTTCAATCGTTGTTTGTCCATTTTTCTTTGCTCATTGTGTTGTCTGTCCTTCGATTTTGATTACCCCTTTGGTATCTTCAAACTCTTCCTGTGGTAATCGGCCTTGATTGCAATGTGATATAGCTTTATCTTGTCGCATCAAATGGTTATATCAAGATATAAATATATTTAATATTATTAACGTGTTTCGCTATTTAATGAATGTGTTCAAACAGGTGGTGTATTATATACACATGGTTATTTCCTTTCAATAATTTAAATATCGTCTGTTAGCGAATGACTTATTTACCTATCAACAGACATCATAATGACCTTTTAATCGGATCATGTTTAAACTTGTCGAAACGCGTTGAGGCATGAACAATTACAGTTCTGATATGGATGTGATGTGTAAACTGGATCAATCCAATTGAGAAAATCAATAACCCACCCCATTTCAATGGATTATATTTAAAATGTTGTATTTAAATTGAATGAAATTCACGTTTTTTTTGTTTTTTTTTTTTTTTTTTTTTTTGTTTTTTTTTTTTTTGTTTTACGTCATTTAATATTCACTTTTGTAAGATAAATAAAAACTGTATACATATTTAGCGTACCCTACCCACATTCGCGTTTGCATCCGTGTTCAATATGTTCGTCATACATTCGTTTTGTTTTTGTTTTTGGCGTTTACTTTTTGAGGTATCACTCGGATTTTCGTGTTTATTCAACATCTTAATTACTATTTTGTTGACTTGTTGGAGATTTTTTCATAGATGTTTACGTTAGTATTCGATATTTTCATAATGTGTTTCATTCTGTCTGAGATTTTGTCGTTTACTTTTTTTGTTTGATTCCTTCCTCCAATTTTCGTGTTTATTCAACATCTTAATCACTCTTTTTGTTGACTTGTTACAGCTTTGTCATACTCTGTACTTTAATGTGCTGTCCTTTGTTGTATGTGTATGTTGTTGTCCTTCGATTTTGTCATTGGAGGATGAGGAGGGGTATAATGGTAACCTGATTCCTTCGGCGGAACCGCCACCACCCTGGCGCAGCAGCGGCGGAACCGCCACCACCCTGGCGCAGCAGCGGCGGAACCGCCGCTACCCTGGCGGGCGGCGGGTGGCGGCGCCGCCGCCACCGCCGCATCGTATTGTTTTTGTTATATTTTTTCTTAAACTTTCACTAATCATTCGTATTGTTTTTGTTTTTGTTATATTTTTTTTTCTTGAACTTTCACTAATTATTCGTTTTGTTTTTGTTTTTGTTATATTTTTTCTTGAACTTTCATTAATTATTCGTTTTGTTTTTGTTTTTGTTATATTTTTTTCTTGAACTTTCACTAATTATTCGTTTTGTTTTTGTTTTTGTTATATTTTTTCTTGAACTTTCATTAATTATTCGTTTTGTTTTTGTTTTTGTTATATTTTTTTCTTGAACTTTCACTAATTATTCGTTTGTTTTTGTTTTTGTTATATTTTTTCTTGAACTTTCATTAATTATTCGTTTTGTTTTTGTTTTTGTTATATTTTTTTCTTGAACTTTCACTTATTATTCGTTTGTTTTTGTTTTTGTTATATTTTTTCTTAAACTTTCACTAATCATTCGTATTGTTTTTGTTTTTGTTATATATTTTTTTTTTTTTTTTTTTTTTTTTTTTTTTTTTTTCTTGAACTTTCACTAATTATTCGTTTTGTTTTTGTTTTTGCTATATTTTTTTTTCTTGAACTTTCACTAATTATTCGCTTTGTTTTTGTTTTTGTTATATTTTTTCTTGAACTTTCATTAATTATTCGTTTTGTTTTTGTTTTTGTTATATTTTTTTCTTGAACTTTCACTAATTATTCGTTTGTTTTTGTTTTTGTTATATTTTTTCTTAAACTTTCACTAATCATTCGTATTGTTTTTGTTTTTGTTATATTTTTTTTTTTTTTTTTTTTTTTTTCTTGAACTTTCACTAATTATTCGTTTTGTTTTTGTTTTTGTTATATTTTTTCTTGAACTTTCACTAATTATTGGTTTTGTTTTTGTTTTTGTTATATTTTTTCTTGAACTTTCTATCTATAAGGACGTTTCTTGATTCCGTCCTCTAATTTTTGGTATTTATTCAACATCTTAATCACTATTTTGTTGACCGTGTCTTAATTACCAATAATTACACACTGAATATATTACCATACCATAAAAATCAATCATGAACTTAAAAACTCATACTGTCTTTATAAGGTTATAACAGTTCCCCCTCCCAATAATGGGTTGAAGGTCAATACACCTATGAAAAAAAAAACCCAGCTGTTCAATCTTCGTGTAAAACGACAAATTGTATGATTTTATAAGATGTATTTTTTATTACGGTCTATTAGACAACCCTTAAATTTTATATTGGTTTTTCTAAAGAGGCCCCGCGTTTAATTATTCATACGCGTGCCAGTGAAGTGGGTATTCGATACGTGAAGTAATTATTAAACCTCCGATCTGTTACAACAATGCACACAAAACAGTCATCACTATATTGTAAGTTTAAATGGCAGTCAATATTAACAGAGAAAACATAACTATATGTATTAATGTATTATGTGGGGAAAACAACAGATATTTTTGTACCCGTGTGCTGTAACTATATTCTTTCGAAATATTTGGTGGGACTTAATTATAGAAAATTTCTGTTTAGAACTTTATGTTGAAGTAGCTACGAGGCTGAGGTATTATACCAACTGTTTGAAGTTCAAACGGACCGACCTGGTTACTTTGTAACATCAATATCTATTAATTAATTTGTACGATAACTAAGGGGTTTTCCTCAAGAACAAAGCAAAGTGTTCACCATAATGAGTCATGTTCCTAAAACAAGTCTGGGCACGACCATTTATAGCTTCCATCTTTTATTTCTATCTACGTTACTCTGTTATTTCTATAAAGACATATAAAACAACATCCCTAAGCGCTGTACTCTGTAATTAGTTCACTTGGATTTATCCAATAACAATCTAGATTCTTTTTTGAAAAATATTGGTGGCCCTGAAAAGGGCCGTTTTACCCTACTAGGATATCCTAGCAGGGATAAAGTGTTCTTACGAACACGCATGCGTTGCTTAGTCCACATACAACCTCCGCCACGACCATTAGGTCACTGGTCCAACACCACACCCCATCCTTGTGTGTCACACCGATGGATTCAGACATCTCCATTTTCTTTACATAGGTGGCATCGTGTGAGGGTAAACCCTCACACCACTCCAGGGCTTTTCTGATGCAGTCGTTCATTGACTCCTCGTCCAGGAATGTTGAAGCCAACGACACGACATAGAGATGCCTTAATCTAATGTGGTGTTTGTCTACGTAGACCTCCATTTTCGTCTCTTGAATGATGGTAGCTTCAAAACACATGTTTTTATATGGAGGGAGGGGATTAGTCACGTATTTTGGCGCAGTGGGAAAGAGAGGGAGGTGGGGTTTTACAATCAAGTAAAATCCGATAGGTAGAATGTTTAACCCTGCCCTGTCTTTTGATTGATATGGTTTGTCTTTGAAAGGGACGTTATTTGGCGCGACATAAATTTTAAAGGACGTACAACAGCTGTTCAAACGTTCGTGTAAAACGCATTATAAAATGTATTTTAATTAAGGTCTATCGTGCAACATTATATTTATACTGGTTCCTAAAGAAGCCTTTTAGTTCACTTGAATTTGGCTCTTCACAGGAACACCTGTCTCAATGGAAATGTCTAACCCTAACTCTAACCCTAACTCTAACCCTAACCCTAACTCTAACCCTAACCCTAATCCTAACTCTAACTCTAACCCTAATCCTAACTCTAACCCTAACCCTAACTCTAACCCTAATCCTAACCCTAACCCTAATCCTAACTCTAACCCTAACCCTAACTCTAACCCTAATCCTAACTCTAACCCTAACCCTAACCCTAACCCTAATCCTAACTCTAACCCTAACCCTAACTCTAACCCTAATCCTAACTCTAACCCTAACCCTAACCCTAACCCTAATCCTAACTCTAACCCTAATCCTAACTCTAACCCTAACCCTAACTCTAACCCTAATCCTAACTCTAACTCTAACCCTAACCCTAACTCTAACCCTAACCCTAACTCTAACCCTAACTCTAACCCTAACCCTAACCCTAACCCTAACCCTAACTCTAACCCTAACTCTAACCCTAATCCTAACCCTAACTCTAACCCTAACTCTAACCTTAACCCTAACCCTAACCCTAACCCTAACTCTAACCCTTACTCTAACCCTAATCCTAACCCTAACTCTAACCCTAACCCTAACCCTATTTATTGTTTTAATAATTGTAAATGTCAATAAAGATGAAAATAAATCACTCATTTCAAATCAATTCTCGCTTAAAAATGATTTGTGATCGTTTTTTTAATTTTTACCTCCGCAAAATAGTTCTCCAAGAAGTGGGAGGAAAATCATTTTTAAGCGAGAATTGATTTGAAATGAGTGATTTATTTTCATCTTTATTGACATTTACAATTATTAAAACAATAAATAGGGTTAGGGTTAGGGTTAGAGTTAGGGTTAGGATTAGGGTTAGAGTAAGGGTTAGAGTTAGGGTTAGGGTTAGGGTTAGGGTTAAGGTTAGAGTTAGGGTTAGAGTTAGGGTTAGGATTAGGGTTAGAGTTAGGGTTAGAGTTAGGGTTAGGGTTAGGGTTAGGGTTAGAGTTAGGGTTAGAGTTAGGGTTAGGGTTAGAGTTAGGGTTAGGGTTAGAGTTAGAGTTAGGATTAGGGTTAGAGTTAGGGTTAGGGTTAGAGTTAGGATTAGGGTTAGAGTTAGGATTAGGGTTAGGGTTAGGGTTAGGGTTAGAGTTAGGATTAGGGTTAGAGTTAGGGTTAGGGTTAGAGTTAGGATTAGGGTTAGGGTTAGGATTAGGGTTAGAGTTAGGGTTAGGGTTAGAGTTAGGATTAGGGTTAGAGTTAGGGTTAGGGTTAGAGTTAGGGTTAGGGTTAGAGTTAGGATTAGGGTTAGGGTTAGAGTTAGGGTTAGGGTTAGAGTTAGGATTAGGGTTAGGGTTAGAGTTAGGGTTAGGGTTAGAGTTAGGGTTAGAGTTAGGGTTAGACATTTCCATTGAGACAGGTGTTCCTGTGAAGAGCCAAATTCAAGTGAACTAAAAGGCTTCTTTAGGAACCAGTATAAATATAATGTTGCACGATAGACCTTAATTAAAATACATTTTATAATGCGTTTTACACGAACGTTTGAACAGCTGTTGTACGTCCTTTAAAATTTATGTCGCGCCAAATAACGTCCCTTTCAAAGACAAACCATATCAATCAAAAGACAGGGCAGGGTTAAACATTCTACCTATCGGATTTTACTTGATTGTAAAACCCCACCTCCCTCTCTTTCCCACTGCGCCAAAATACGTGACTAATCCCCTCCCTCCATATAAAAACATGTGTTTTGAAGCTACCATCATTCAAGAGACGAAAATGGAGGTCTACGTAGACAAACACCACATTAGATTAAGGCATCTCTATGTCGTGTCGTTGGCTTCAACATTCCTGGACGAGGAGTCAATGAACGACTGCATCAGAAAAGCCCTGGAGTGGTGTGAGGGTTTACCCTCACACGATGCCACCTATGTAAAGAAAATGGAGATGTCTGAATCCATCGGTGTGACACACAAGGATGGGGTGTGGTGTTGGACCAGTGACCTAATGGTCGTGGCGGAGGTTGTATGTGGACTAAGCAACGCATGCGTGTTCGTAAGAACACTTTATCCCTGCTAGGATATCCTAGTAGGGTAAAACGGCCCTTTTCAGGGCCACCAATATTTTTCAAAAAAGAATCTAGATTGTTATTGGATAAATCCAAGTGAACTAATTACAGAGTACAGCGCTTAGGGATGTTGTTTTATATGTCTTTATAGAAATAACAGAGTAACGTAGATAGAAATAAAAGATGGAAGCTATAAATGGTCGTGCCCAGACTTGTTTTAGGAACATGACTCATTATGGTGAACACTTTGCTTTGTTCTTGAGGAAAACCCCTTAGTTATCGTACAAATTAATTAATAGATATTGATGTTACAAAGTAACCAGGTCGGTCCGTTTGAACTTCAAACAGTTGGTATAATACCTCAGCCTCGTAGCTACTTCAACATAAAGTTCTAAACAGAAATTTTCTATAATTAAGTCCCACCAAATATTTCGAAAGAATATAGTTACAGCACACGGGTACAAAAATATCTGTTGTTTTCCCCACATAATACATTAATACATATAGTTATGTTTTCTCTGTTAATATTGACTGCCATTTAAACTTACAATATAGTGATGACTGTTTTGTGTGCATTGTTGTAACAGATCGGAGGTTTAATAATTACTTCACGTATCGAATACCCACTTCACTGGCACGCGTATGAATAATTAAACGCGGGGCCTCTTTAGAAAAACCAATATAAAATTTAAGGGTTGTCTAATAGACCGTAATAAAAAATACATCTTATAAAATCATACAATTTGTCGTTTTACACGAAGATTGAACAGCTGGGTTTTTTTTTTCATAGGTGTATTGACCTTCAACCCATTATTGGGAGGGGGAACTGTTATAACCTTATAAAGACAGTATGAGTTTTTAAGTTCATGATTGATTTTTATGGTATGGTAATATATTCAGTGTGTAATTATTGGTAATTAAGACACGGTCAACAAAATAGTGATTAAGATGTTGAATAAATACCAAAAATTAGAGGACGGAATCAAGAAACGTCCTTATAGATAGAAAGTTCAAGAAAAAATATAACAAAAACAAAAACAAAACCAATAATTAGTGAAAGTTCAAGAAAAAATATAACAAAAACAAAAACAAAACGAATAATTAGTGAAAGTTCAAGAAAAAAAAAAAAAAAAAAAAAAAATATAACAAAAACAAAAACAATACGAATGATTAGTGAAAGTTTAAGAAAAAATATAACAAAAACAAAAACAAACGAATAATTAGTGAAAGTTCAAGAAAAAAATATAACAAAAACAAAAACAAAACAATAATTAATGAAAGTTCAAGAAAAAATATAACAAAAACAAAAACAAAGCGAATAATTAGTGAAAGTTCAAGAAAAAAAAATATAGCAAAAACAAAAACAAAACGAATAATTAGTGAAAGTTCAAGAAAAAAAAAAAAAAAAAAAAAAAAAAAAAAAAAAATATATAACAAAAACAAAAACAATACGAATGATTAGTGAAAGTTTAAGAAAAAATATAACAAAAACAAAAACAAACGAATAATAAGTGAAAGTTCAAGAAAAAAATATAACAAAAACAAAAACAAAACGAATAATTAATGAAAGTTCAAGAAAAAATATAACAAAAACAAAAACAAACGAATAATTAGTGAAAGTTCAAGAAAAAAATATAACAAAAACAAAAACAAAACGAATAATTAATGAAAGTTCAAGAAAAAATATAACAAAAACAAAAACAAAACGAATAATTAGTGAAAGTTCAAGAAAAAAATATAACAAAAACAAAAACAAAACGAATAATTAATGAAAGTTCAAGAAAAAATATAACAAAAACAAAAACAAAACGAATAATTAGTGAAAGTTCAAGAAAAAAAAATATAACAAAAACAAAAACAATACGAATGATTAGTGAAAGTTTAAGAAAAAATATAACAAAAACAATACGATGCGGCGGCGGCGGCGGCGCCGCCACCCGCCGCCCGCCAGGGTAGCGGCGGTTCCGCCGCTGCTGCGCCAGGGTGGTGGCGGTTCCGCCGCTGCTGCGCCAGGGTGGTGGCGGTTCCGCCGCTGCTGCGCCAGGGTGGTGGCGGTTCCGCCGAAGGAATCAGGTTACCATTATACCCCTCCTCATCCTCCAATGACAAAATCGAAGGACAACAACATACACATACAACAAAGGACAGCACATTAAAGTACAGAGTATGACAAAGCTGTAACAAGTCAACAAAAAGAGTGATTAAGATGTTGAATAAACACGAAAATTGGAGGAAGGAATCAAACAAAAAAAGTAAACGACAAAATCTCAGACAGAATGAAACACATTATGAAAATATCGAATACTAACGTAAACATCTATGAAAAAATCTCCAACAAGTCAACAAAATAGTAATTAAGATGTTGAATAAACACGAAAATCCGAGTGATACCTCAAAAAGTAAACGCCAAAAACAAAAACAAAACGAATGTATGACGAACATATTGAACACGGATGCAAACGCGAATGTGGGTAGGGTACGCTAAATATGTATACAGTTTTTATTTATCTTACAAAAGTGAATATTAAATGACGTAAAAAAAAAAAAAAAAAAAAAAAAAAAAAAAAAAAAAAAAAAACAAAAAAAAACGTGAATTTCATTCAATTTAAATACAACATTTTAAATATAATCCATTGAAATGGGGTGGGTTATTGATTTTCTCAATTGGATTGATCCAGTTTACACATCACATCCATATCAGAACTGTAATTGTTCATGCCTCAACGCGTTTCGACAAGTTTAAACATGATCCGATTAAAAGGTCATTATGATGTCTGTTGATAGGTAAATAAGTCATTCGCTAACAGACGATATTTAAATTATTGAAAGGAAATAACCATGTGTATATAATACACCACCTGTTTGAACACATTCATTAAATAGCGAAACACGTTAATAATATTAAATATATTTATATCTTGATATAACCATTTGATGCGACAAGATAAAGCTATATCACATTGCAATCAAGGCCGATTACCACAGGAAGAGTTTGAAGATACCAAAGGGGTAATCAAAATCGAAGGACAGACAACACAATGAGCAAAGAAAAATGGACAAACAACGATTGAAAAAAGAATAAACAGAAAACTAAAGATCGAGTAAAACGAATCTAAATAAAACCTGGGGGTGTACTCAGGTGCTCTGGAAGAGTTAGGGGTTTCTGTACCACTAGTGGCACCCATCGTGTAACCATAGTTACGAACTCGGCGATAAGCCATTAATTTAGTTTAAACATATTTTATTGTCATACATGTACAATTAGAAACAAGTTATATCAACTTAGTATATCCGCTCTATACAATAATGTTATACACATTAATGAGGAAAGGACCGGGAAGTGCTTACGACAAGTGGAACATATCTGTGGTCATTTGTGACACAGGTATTCCGTAACGGTTAACCCAGTCATGGTGGCGAGCGAAAAACTTCAACTCAAAAAAAAAAAAAAAAAAGGAAAAGAAGTAAAAGTTCATGTTACAATGACAAATCCTGTAAAATAAACGTCATTTGGTTTCACCCGAGTAAATTTAGCTAAACCGTGTAAGGAATGCAGCAGACGCCACGCGACTTTTACGAAAGGACATTTTAAATATCTCGGTTATCCGATAACATAAAATCAATAGATTTAGCAGACGAAAAGTTTGTCAAAAATATAACGCTAATTAAATTCTTCAAAAGAAAAATTCTTATTGGATTTCGAAAGAATATAGTTACAGCACACGGGTACAACAATATCTGTTGTTTTCCCTACATAATCTGCATATTTTAACAGTCGGGTACGGTTGAAATCAATTTAGCAATACTTGGTATTGATTTGTTTGTGTATTATGTTTATATTTAAATCACCTAAAGTTCACCTAAGGGCATACGTAGTAAATACATTCATGTTTCAACTTGTCTGATCATTGGGGTTAATATCTTTTTGATTACTTCACGTATCGAATACCCACTTCACTGGCACGCGTATGAATAATTAAACGCGGGGCCTCTTTAGAAAAACCAATATCAAATTTAAGGGTTGCCTAATAGACCGTAATAAAAAATACATCTTATAAAATCATACAATTTGTCGTTTTACACGAAGATTGAACAGCTGTTTTTTTTCCATAGGTGTATTGACCTTCATCCCATTATTGGGAGGGGGAACTGTTATAACCTTATAAAGACAGTATGAGTGTTTAAGTTCATGATTGATTTTAATGGTCTGGTAATATATTCAGTGTGTAATTATTTGTATTAAAGTATGCATTATTATTGGTAAATAAAACACGGTGTTAAAACCCCTATGAATGGTACAATACTTAGAATAATAGAATAATAATGAGAGGTCTTTAACTAAGCAACACAAAATTATGTAAATTTACCCGGTAATAGGGGGTAATAGCGCTATAGTGACTAGATACAGGTTGGATCCACAATTCCATTGTTCGCACCTAGACTCTAGAGGAGTTCCGGAAAAACCGCGGGAAAAAAAACGCGGGAAATTATCACCCTTTCATTTCCGGTAACGTCATTTCCGGTGATGCAACTTCCGGTCGCGCCTGCGCACACGATCACTTCCGGCACCCCCTCATAGCACCCCCTCAAATGCGGTTTGAGCTGTCCCTATATACTACTCTGGACTCTTGATATCATGAATATAGCTGCTATAAGTTTGTCTGGATGTTGTTTGACCTTGTGACTTTTTGATATTGGTCTCTGTTTTTGTCATACTGATTGTTTTTATTCCAAGGACATTTCTTCTTCTTCCAGATACTGAGATGACTCTTCATAGAGCGTTATACTCAGGTGCATGCTGCGGGCAACACTAAAAACTCATAGAGTGCCATGTACAATTAAAACAAAAACGTGACTGCTGTATATTTACGGCATAGTCTGGACTCCCAGCTGGTACCTGTGAGTGTGTCCAGCTGGTTCTTGAAACCTTCTAGTGAGGTGGCACAGGCGACGTGTGAATATTTGTAAACGTCTTTCCTCACGTTTGGGGGACGAAACTTGTGCTCTCCTCTGGTTCTGGTATCACCAGGCACTAAGTAAGTCTCTGCAAGGATAGCCACTAGTCCATGCTGGATCTTATACAGGAGAACTAGTCTGATCTTTACTCTTCTAACCTGCAGAGGCTCCCATTGTAGTTGTTGGACCATCTGTGTCACGCTACCAGGATGTCGGTCGTGGTAATTCCTGGTTACAAATCTGGCTGCCCGTCTTTGTACTTTCTCCACTTGTTGGATGTATCCCGAGTTCCATGGGTCCCATGTTGAGCAGGCATATTCCAAAGTTGGTCTTACTAGTCCTTGATATGCTGCTGCTCTGGCTGAAGATTTGCAACCTCTCATATTACGTCTTAGGAAACCCAGTGTTCTATTGGCCTTGGCAGTGATGGTGTTGATGTGATCATCCCATCGTAGGTCTTTACTGATGGTAACTCCAAGATATTTGCTGGAGTCCGACTTCTTGGAGCATGTGTCCGTGGATGGTATACCGAGCGTTGATAGGTTTACGCTTGTTGGAAACTCGTATTACCACACACTTTTCTGGATGGAAGGCCATCTGCCATCTATTCTCCCATTCTTCCATTGAGTTGAGGTCGTTCTGCAGGATCTGTGTATCCCTATTATTTCGTATTGGTCGAAACAACAGGCAGTCATCTGCGAATAGTCTGGCATCGGATTCAGTTGACTCTGGTAGATCGTTGATGAATAGTAAGAAGAGCAAAGGTCCCAGTACCGTGCCTTGTAGCACTCCAGATAGCACATCAGCGGTGGTCGATTTATGGCCCTCTAGTTGTACTTCTTGCGTTCGATGGCTTAGGAAGTCTTGGATCCATAAAAAGGTGTTATTCCGGATTCCATAATATCTGAGCTTGTGTAGTAAACGTCTGTGTGGTACCTTATCGAACGCTTTCGAAAAATCTAGGAGTATTATGTCAACTTGCTCTCCATTCGCTAGTTTTGGGGCTATTTCCTCAATTGTGATGACGAGCTGTCATATTGTCCATGTTGTTTCTATTTAAAACGAGTGTGGTCATAATTCTATCTCTGAAAAGATTTGTTTCAATATCAAGCATGTGTCTCTTTATCACTGTCGCATCTAACGTAACAAAGAGGGTCGTTGTGGTTTATTCATCTTTTGTGGTATTTTGATTAACATTAACAAATAAAAAGCGGAAGTAAACATTCAAAAGCGCGGTATTTTGGAACAGAGGGATAGAAGACGTTTGTGTGAAATGTCATCCGAAATTAAAAAGTTTGTGAAACAGCTTATCAATAGTTCTAATTTGAGGTGAACTTTTATTTTTAGCACTCATTTCATAATGTACTGTCTTTTGACATATACAGAGGTGTAATTATAAGAGTGGACCGGTAAAAAAGGGGGGATGTATCCTCCTCGTGTGATGGGTTTTCGTACTATTATCGATTTTCCGATATAGCGATTAACAGTGTTAACCCTTCATTAATATGACGATTGGAATTTTCAAAGAATGGCTAGTTAAATATTTCTTTATACATAAAGTCTTTCGATTATCTGGCAACTTTTGCTGTCAGTAAAATGGCGTCATATGTTTTCGTATGAAGTAAAAACAGGGCCGATATACGGGATGGAAACGAATATAAAATCCGGAAATGGCTGGTTTTAAAATTTCATGGTTCTGGCCATCTACAAATCATACTACATCAAAATAAAATAACAGAATGTTTGAAAATGACCACTTTCAAAATTGTGTTTACTTTTGATGTTTTTTTTAGTGCTGAAACCACACCTTGCAAGGTGACATGCATTTTATATAAGAAATATGCACATTTCAGTCAGCTCTTTTGTTTACAAGTACGATCAGTGACCCCATGATAGGAAGAGCCGGTGTCTGAGAGGCAGACGACATACATTTTGTAGTTCAATTTTATATAGCCCTTCTGGAATTTTTCCCAGCTACTTTATAAATGAAGTAAATTTTTAGCATTATAAAAAGTATGGTTCAGGAGGTAGGTAGGTTCACTATTTTTTGGTACTTACGTCTTTAAAAGCAACCTTATACATTTTTGACAGATGTTATGTTGGAGTCCTGTTTACGTTCCAGAAATAGAAACCGGAAGACACGTCAAAAATAATGCATGCACTGTGGAAATCAAAATAAAATGGATGATACGAAAACATATACCGGGACGATAATTTACGTTGAGATTTGTCTTGGGAGTTATTTTTTGCTCTTTGCATATCCTGGTGTTGCCGATTCTCGATAGCGTAAGAAACATTTCTCCCATGTGTCCCTTAGAAAAATGAATTTTTACAAAATTGTTTTTGTTTGTTTGTCAAAACTAGTTCTTTATTTCTACCAAACCTAAAAGTTCTACTCCTAGAAGTTACGGAGAAAACATAATTTTTGTGTATGACCTTATTTCTGACACTTTGTGTATTACGACACCAGTTCTCGATAAGTGTGTAAAATCAATTATGGAGGGCATGTTTACTAATAAAAACTATAGGAAAAAAATGTATTTAACAAGAGTTGCAGATAAAAAAAAATTCCTGTCAGACATTGGGTCCTGCAAGTAAGAGAGTTTTGCCAGACCTACTTTTTTTTTAGATATTTTTAACATTTCACTTTCAATACAGTATGATTAAAGGGACAATCTTAAAGCCTTGACACAGCTAACGACTACTACGACCAGAATCAGATTAAGGATATTGCCAAAGGGTGACTGAGACCACATTCAATTTAGATAGCCCTGCAACATCAAATAATCGATACTTCATATTAGTAAGATTTTATTATTCCTCTAATGAGTATTTTGATATCAAGATGTCATTTGTTTGTTCATTTTGTCCTTCCATTTTCGATTAAAGGACCGCCCTGGTCGCCTCTCCTTTTCATATGCCGACCTTTTGGCTTTTTTATTCTCTGTAGATAAATCGATAGGTAGTGGGTGCTATTTTCCAGATTTAGACCCCTCCGTAAACTTAATTGGCCATGCAGCCATAACGGAAATGATCAAATTACAATTTACAACGATTATCGATAGGATACGAAATAAAATCGGGAATGGGAACTGGTTCCCGAAATTTAGCATAAACAGAAAGGAACAGAAATTTTTACCGATTTGTTTATGACTTTTGACTTTATTAACGATAATCAAAGATCCTTCGCTTAGGGGTCTAAGAGGTAACCAGGACCGACAGAAATTAGATTTTTGACAGCCCCAAGCAGTAAAAATGTTTGCCGGTCATTAGGTCTGACACAAAGACGTCATTTGCCGGACCCTCTAAAATTCTGCCCCCTAGGTCCGACAGGGCCGACGGTTAGCTGCATCTCTGATTTAAGATATTTGCAAACACCAAGATTATTGATTTCAACCATACATGTAAAATTAAACATGTTTGAAAAAGTGTTGCACAATACAGAAATAACGTTGATATAAAGATAAAACTGATAAGATATGACCCGAACGGTGTTCCATACTTTTTTTTCCTGAACAGCGCCACCTGTATATTTCCGGTTTTGTATGACGTATACGTACTTGACCTTCATTGACAGCAAAGTTTAGTTTACATCACAAACATATATTTTAAGCAATGACCTGGTGAATTTAGAGTTATTTTTGGAATAAGAAAATGTGCATACATATCTGAGACTATAAAAATTATGTTCATACATACCTTGATACGTAGCATAGCCATTTTTTCCTTCTTGCGAAGCGAGGTGGTGTTTCGTACATTGTAGGTAAAATCCTGGTGAACTGAAGACACATGCGTTTTCCCGATTTATGTCAAAACTCTCACGTGCATTATTATTGAGAACAGGTGACAGAACGATACTACTAGTAATAGACAATTAACACTTAAGAGCCAACTATCAACCAGGTTAAGGATGGGTTTTGTGGAGTAAGCAGTGGGTCTGACAGTGGAGGTCAGTTTTGAAAAGTAAAACTACTTTTTTTAGCAAAAAAGTGCATCTTTTGCCTTTCCTTGGTCGTTTTATAGTCAACTCGTACCAATGTAAACTCGTACCACAGTAAACTCGAACCACTGTAAACTCGTACCAGCTTCGTAATTATATTGAATGTATCCCTTTGTAACAAGTGCGTCAGACGATACTAATTAGGAAGGAATTTTCTGTGCTGCCATCTTGAACAAATATCACAATCTACCGCCTCTTGACGGGGTCTTTCAGGAGCATGGCACCATATACAACTGTCGTCGCTCATTTTGGTTATGAAGCACACCATCAATGAATGACATTTTATAACAAGGGTTGGCTTTGACACGACTCATCTTAGCTTGTGTGTTGAGCACAACAAATTCCAAGCTATCACATTTTTAAAATCAAACTCAAAATCCAATCATCTCATTAAATAGATAATTAGTTAATTTAATTATAGTTCAAAGAGGACTTAAGAAAACATGATCACCTAATTAAATAATAATATAAAGATCAAAAGAAATCAATTAAATATAGTATAACTAATCGTAGATTTTGAATATGAAAATAAGACCACGAGTAACCGAAGTACGCATAAGGATTAAACGAGTGGGCGGAACTTGTGTTTTTTCTGCCCACGAGTTCAATTGTTAATGTATGATTTAGTTATACTGTTTATTATATATAGACTTTCAAAATTTCTGATATATTATTTTTGTTACAATGTATTTGTATATTTCATTCCACGCGTGTGAATCTACGAGCAATGATACTAAGGGGTTCAGCTGGAAAATATGAAATTCTACATGTCATATTTATAATTTACAACAATACACTCACAAAAATAAATAAAATGCAGGTAAGCATTTTATTTATTTTTGTGACAGTGTATTGTTGTAAATTGCTGAAAACTTATTTTAGTTAAAGAGGGAGAGGCCTTAAGGTGCAAAATTGGCCCCACATTTTATTAAAAAATAGTGCTTGACATAGAATAAAAACAATTTACTAAATTAAATTTTAATTGTTATATACCTTTCCGTGAAATTGGGTGCGTTATGACGTCATAATGACATCATAATTTAAGACGGATAATGCTTAAAATGGACTATAAACGACATATTTAATGTACATTTTAGCTATTTTATATACCTCCACAGTCTTACACCAACACCAAATTGAGCAGTTGTGTTGAGTATAGAGGGTTAATGATTGTATCAAAATATTTTGTTGGTGGAAGTTGTTGAATATTAATTTATTTATAACCTTGGCCAGACCCTTAAAATCAATATTTTCACTCTTCTGATTCTATATGCATTGTATGAGACCATTATGTATACAGGTACTGTATATACACAATCTCTGTACATTTTATGATTCATTTCAAGTAATGAAATTCATCAGTAAATAATTTTAAATACAGTTTGTGTACATTGAAACCAGGAGAAAAACTCTGTGCATGCAGTCCGGCGTCAATGCGAAAAAAATTAAAGAACTAGGGACTATAAGTGCCATAGATGGCCCCATATTTAATGAATCATTATCTTAGAAAATACTGATTAAAATTTCGTGGAATTTTGTCCACGATATTTCGACGGTTTTCGAAGAAATTAAGCTCCGTAGTCGTGCACCAGAAAAATATTTTACCAGATTATTAAGATAAATAAAACACAAATACTGTTAAAATATTTTTTTGGTGCACGAGGTGTTACATTTCTTGAAAAAACGACGGAAAAATGTTCAAATATTGCAAGTGCTTAGATAACGTTTTGATGTTTGAAAAGCAATCTTTGCCGTAGCAAATGATGGTATGTCGGCACGTAACAGTTATATAAGATAAAAATAAAATAAACACCACTTCATCCAAAATAAAAAAATTTCATAAGCCCCCAATTATTGATTATAATAATTTTTTCTTCCGGGATACTGAAATAGTTATTACTACCAGGATACTGAGGTACATGTAGGTTTAATGGTCTATCGATGCTACTTCTAAAATGAAGTAAAATAGTTTGATCCAAATTGAGTAGATATTTTTTGGGCACAATCCAACATATCCTTAAGAAGAGTTTGAAGATACCAAAGGGGCAATCAGAATCCGTCTGGGCCTGGGGTCACACATGACATTTTATCCATGAAATTCTACTATCCATGTATCTTCACTATCAATGCATACAAGATGTCTTTATACTTATAGTCAAGTTCTATGGTTCTGGGGGTTCAGATGCTATTTTAATCCATTTTCGCCACCATATTTATTCAGCTATTACGTTACAATAGCCATAGACGGTATATGATCTTGATTAACTGGATACTTTTTTTTGCTTCCGTGAGAAATATTCAGCTTTTTGTTCAATTCTTGCCAATAAAAGTAAACTGGCAAATTTGACCTCGGATCCTGTCTGAAGTGATACAAAAAAAAATGTTGCGATAACATTCGGGATTCTGCATAGACTTCAATCCAAATTAATTATTTTCGGCTTTCATTTACCTACCGATTGACATTAAGAAGACATTTGAGGACATCCTATCAAATGCACCCACCGGCCAGTATGCTGTTTTCAGTATAAACAATGACACAAAAGTCCATGCTAATTAATCTACACTGTATTACATGTATAATTAATTTAGGCTTTTCTAGAATTTAAATGACAAATGTGTTAGTAATAATAGCTCTCCCCAAGACTGTTGAATCCTACGAAGGAAACAAACTGTAACTTTAGACAATCAACATTTAAAATCTTATGTAAACTGAGCTTTAATACACATGAAAACAGTTTTATCTCTTTGTTGTTGCCACAATTGTGGAATTCAAGTTGCAAACAAATTATCTGTCTGATTCACTTACTACAGTTTGACACAACGTGGTAAGAAGTTTTCACTTCTGGCTGTTCCAGCAGAATTGATTGGGTCCTCAACAGTTTAGACAATGTACAAATGTATGACCAATAATTATGCTTTATCTGATTAGCTGAATTTTCAAAAAATTTAAAGTTAATATTTTCAAAAAGTTATTACCTAATAATTTGATTGTTAAAAACATTAACATATTTTCTGTTATAGTGTGTTGACAAAGCGTATGGTAAGAGATGCATACAGCAAGCATGTAGGGAGAAGTCTGGGTGATGATGAAAAGGTTGTCATAAATAAGTGTTTGGACAAACTAATCCAGGTAAACCAGGCTTCTACATTAACATTATTTTTAACTTGTCCCTTCGGACAACTAACTAAAAAAAAGTACTTGTCCGACTCAATCTTTTAAAAATTACAAAAACTAGAGAATAATTATCAGCAATTGTGTAAAATGTTTTGGGTTATTGTCTCACAAACGTTATTGCATTTTCTCATTATTAATACATGTACTAACAAATTATTATTATGACATCTTTAATCATCAAATTAACATACACTTAGACACAAGTCATAAAGTGAAAGTCATTAGTTTCAAACGATGCCATCATGGTATGAGTGTAATCGTCAATTTCTAAGTTTGGTTCTCGAATAGCAGAATCAGAATAATATGTCCGAGTGGAGCGACATGTATCATCGCGGACTGTTGTTTCAGTGAGCTAGCACTATAAAAATCCAACTCCGCGTGTTGGTCTAGAATAAAGCGGACCTCATCATCATCTCATTGATAATTAACTTGTTCTCGCCATGATATAGCTGAAAAATTTGTGAATTGGAGTTAACATTCACTCAAAACAACCGATGATCAGTACTCATTTAGCAATGTTGTTGATCTCTCCTATACTGACTACACATTAAAACAACCGATGATCAGTATTCATTTAGCAATGTTGTCGATCTCTCCTATACTGACTACACATTAAAACAACCGATGATCAGTACTCATTTAGCAATGTTGTCGATCTCTCCTATACTGACTACACATTAAAACAACCGATGATCAGTACTCATTTAGCAATGTTGTCGATCTCTCCTATACTGACTACAGAGAGTACACATTAAAACAATCTATGATTGGTACATGATACCAATCACTACACTGACACAATTCCAGTCTGTAGTGAGTGAGAAGTGCATTTCATACAACCTTATGTTATAAAGGTTTTTTTAGACTGGCGACAGGTGGGTAGTTTTCTCCAACAATAAAACTGATTCAAACAGTATACAAAAAAAAATGTAACTAAATTAACATTGGAAGTGGTGTTTAATTAAACATCAATAACCAGCTATATCCATATAAATTGATTTCGTTGTCAGGGATAAAATTTAATGGGGAAATACTCACTAAATGCAAATTGCAAGTAAAAATTAAATTTTGTGAGTGTGCTAAATTTTCTTACTTTCAGTTTTGTGTATAAAATCGTAGTTGTCACATCATTTAAGTGACTTAAATTTACATCCAATGTGTGCTTTAATATTTTATCCATGTAGTTAAAGCGTTCGAATGATATTCATCTGCATATGGTTTCATGACCTCCATTAATTATGCATGTGTCAAAGTGAAATCATCCACCGATTTCAGTGTTTGCCAAAAACTTTTTTAACCACTAAACATCTGGGCCAGTGACTTGCTAAAGTTACTAGACCGAATCAGTGCACACTAGACCGAAGATATTTTTACCAGAAAAAGAAGAAACAAATTTTCACTGTTTAATTTTATACATGCATTTGGATGGTGTCTATTCTAAAGTTGTTACATCCTGTAACAAGCTACCCAGCCCCAGTTTTGTCCTTACTGTTTTTCGCAGTATGTACAATACATCATTTGTTCATGTTCGTGTAAATGGTCATGTAAATGATGGATGGCTCTTTGATTTTAGGATTGTAAATTTTGTAAATAATTTTATTTTGCAAATATCTTTTACTTTTTAATACCTAAAAGTAATACAAAAAATGTACCTTTTTAATTCTAATGACCCTGTTAGTAAATGCCAAGTTAGTAAACAGTAACTTTGTTTTACCTTTTAAAAGTATATTTTTATTAGTTCACTTGATAATTAATATCAAACTTAATAAAAATAATATTGATACAGATTATACTAATGAAGCCAACCCCTTTTAAATAATAGATTTAAGGCACTAAGCTATTGTAAGATGTGTAGATATATATATCTGAGTTAAGATTAATGGCTCTTTGATTTTAGGATTGTAAATTTTGTAAATAACTTTATTGTGTAAACATCTTTTACTTTTTAATACCTAAAAGTAATAGCCTTTTAATACTAAGAGTAAATGAAAATATTCAATTGGTTCCAATATGCTTTTAGTTTTAAATCCTAAAAAAAAAAAATTACCGTGTGACATGGGTTGCTCCACAGTGGAGGAAACTACGAAGAGAAGAAGTTCGTCGTAGCGTAGCCAAGGGCGATCGGTGGTCCAGTGGAGCTTAAAAGATCGTGATCTTTTCTGTTCATATTGTTTTTTAGCCTGTGACACCTCCTCTGGTGTTCTAGAGGACTTTTTCAACTTCTTCCCCGGAATAGCACCGTCTTGTCACTTTCAAGTCCATGTTAATTTATCGAAACCATAAACAACTAAAAACCAACACAAGTCATAATGACAGCACTATCCATAACGATTCATACTGGGGAAAGTGGTAAAAAAATATTGATTTTCTTTATTTTTACTCATAAAAAGTAAAAATTATATCTTATTAAAGATTATTTTCAAGTTTGAACATTTAACGATCAACAAATACCTTTGCAACACAACGACTCGTTGTACTTGCCTGTCGAAATGCGATGGAATTTAGATGCATCTTACTACTGGTTGCCGAAATGAAAATGCCTAAGTACCCACGAATCGCTATATTTGAAGGTACCAGTTATTAGGTTAAGGTCATTTTTATGAGTAAACGGTTTACCGAGTAAACAAGTCTGCGACTATTTTTGGACGAAAATAAAATAAAATTATTACATTAGCGATTCAAAATTTTCGTCGAGTCATTCAGAAAAGGTATTTAGCTACACTTGACTACTTTCAAATTCACTAGACCAATCGGGCCACCAGCAACACCATACAACTAGACCGATAGAATTTTTACTAGACGCAGGCTTCGGACTACCGCTTAACGTCGAACACTGCGCTTAGATAAACCTGCTATTCGAGAACCAAACTTAGAAATTGACGATTAGATACTCATACCATGATGGCATCGTTTGAAAGCAGTGACTTTATGACTTGTGTCTTAAGTGTATCATGTATGTTAATTTCTGTTAGTACATGTATTAATAATGAGAAAATGCAATAATGTTTGTGAGACAATAATGCCACTTTCAACAATATTTCAGCTATATCATGGCAGTCAGTTTTATTGGTGGAGGAAACGAGACAACACAGAGAAAACCACTGACTGACTTGTCGCAAGTGACTTACAAAACTTTACCACATTATGTTTGTACACCTCACCCTGATCGAAATTCAAACTCACAACATCAGTGGTGATAGGCATTGATGGCATAGGTAGTTGTAAATCCAACTACCATACGATCACAGCCACGACGACCCTTGAGTGTTAATTAATGACACATTGCCTGACCACAGGGGCTAGGTGCGTCCCAAAAAAACTATATAATACTACAAGGGGGCGAACTCACTTGCTCCCATTTTTTTAAGTCGTCGTGTTAAATTGATCGTAACTTCGGAACGCCTTAATATTTTCAAAAAATGTTTCCACCAGTCGAAAGTCAAGTAATTTTCCTTTCCAAAGAGACCCCAATTGTTAGTGTAGGCCTCCGAACTGCTGAGGTATCATACACGAACCAAAACAAAACGGCGTGAAAATCCGAAGTCGTACAAACGCTGGGATGACCACTTCCCATCTGTGTACAGACTTTCCCATGCGTAAACGAGTCATTTTGACTAGCTAAATACTTTCATCCATTCAAATTATGATAAAATTTCTTACCTTACGTCAATTCATATGTCCTTTAAGTCTGTTTTTGAAAGAAATCCCATTTGCATCCTTGACAAACGCCATAGACGTGAAAATTGAGAGAGTTCTAACGGGCTTTTTGATTGGCTGAAAAACTCTTGATTGGCTGAAACACTCTGTTTCAGCCAATCAAAAAGCCTGTTAGAACTCTCTCAATTTTCACGTCTATGGCGTTTGTCAAGGATGCAAATGGGATTTCTTTCAAAAACAGACTTAAAGGACATATGAATTGACGTAAGGTAAGAAATTTTATCATAATTTGAATGGATGAAAGTATTTAGCTAGTCAAAATGACTCGTTTACGCATGGGAAAGTCTGTACACAGATGGGAAGTGGTCATCCCAGCGTTTGTACGACTTCGGATTTTCACGCCGTTTTGTTTTGGTTCGTGTATGATACCTCAGCAGTTCGGAGGCCTACACTAACAATTGGGGTCTCTTTGGAAAGGAAAATTACTTGACTTTCGACTGGTGGAAACATTTTTTGAAAATATTAAGGCGTTCCGAAGTTACGATCAATTTAACACGACGACTTAAAAAAATGGGAGCAAGTGAGTTCGCCCCCTTGTAGTATTATATAGTATTTTTATTTTTATTTATTTTTTCGGACGCACCTAGCCCCTGTGTGCCTGACATGCCTGATAAATTATTGTTATATTTAATTTATTGAAAATTTAATATTTGTTGAAAAAATGCTGAACACTTTATTTATTTATTTTTTTCAGAGCAATTCGTTTTCGAAAACAAGCTCTCATAGCACATCTTTGACCACTGATAACAAGGAAAATGAGCAAGTGAATATTCATGAAAGTGTTGACAAATCAGAATATGGAGATAAAGCACTACAAACATCAAAGACGGTGGTAGTGACAACAGAGAAAAGTACAACATCTCACAAAAATTCTCAAGACAATGTTTCCTTGAAAAACAAAACTCCATCCTGCCCACAACAGGAAATAGATATTTTGAGGAACGATGAAAAAATAACTACACCAGATAAGACTTCTGATAATATAAGTACAAATAGTGGTATCAAAAACTCATATAAATCACTAAGTCTTGAAAATAACGACAAACTTAATGAAAATGAAAGATTTGAAAACACCAAAAGTCCACAGAAACAAAATATTTTAAGGAGTCCTGGTGTTGCACAAAGAGGTATCAAAAATTTAAATGCAGAGGAGGTCCTTGGTGCTGTTTTTTCCTCGAATGAGGAAGACTGTGAGGGATCAGAACAAGAGGGAGCTGATGAATCAAAAGATGAGGAGGAAATTAGTGATGAAAAGGGAGACAAATCTTCAAGCTACATCCAGACAAATTCTGATGATGAGGATGAATGGGAGCCATTTCCAGATGAATCATCACCAAAAAAAGAAAAGAAAATTAAAAAGACCAAGAAACTTAAAGTAGATGAAAGTGATTCTGATGACGATAAAAAAATCAAGAATACTCAGAAAAGAAACAGATTTGATGGTGATATTGATACAGAGGATAAAGAAATCATTTCGAAGACAAAACAATCAATTTCAAAGAAAAGGAAATTGACTTCAGATAGTGAAAATGAAACTAGCAAAGGTGAAAGTGAAAGTAGCGAAGGAGAAAGTGATTCTGATAAAGAAAAATCTAAAAGGAAGAATTTGAAAAACAATACTGAATCAAAGACAAAGGTTAAACAAGAAACAAAGAGACAGAAAAAGAAATTTACATCAAGTAGTGAAAATGAAACTAGCGAAATCGAAAGTGAAAGTAGCGAAGGAGAAAGTGATTCTGATAAAGAAAAATCTAAAAGAAAGAAATCAAAAATCATTACTGAATCAAAAACAAAGGTTAAACAAGAAAGGAAGAGACAGAAAAGGAAATTGACTTCAGATAGTGAAAGTGAAACTAGCAGAGGTGAAAGTGAAAGTAGCGAAGGAGAAAGTGATTCTGATGAAGAAAAATCTAAAAGGAAGAAATCAAAAAACAGGATTGAGTCAAAAACAAAGGTTAAACAAGAAAGGAAGAGACAGAAAAAGAAATTGATTTCAGATAGTGAAAATGAAACTAGCAAAGGTGAAAGTGAAAGTAACAAAGGAGAAAGTGATTCTGATAAAGAGAAATCGAAAAACAGGACTGAATCAAAGACAAAGGTCAAACAAGAAAGCAAGAGACAGAAAAAGAAATTGATTTCAGATAGTGAAAGGGAAAGTGGCAAAGGAGAAAGTGATTCCGAGGAAGAAAAATCTAAAAGGAAAAAATCAAAAAACATTACTGAATCAAAGACAAAGGTTAATCAAGACAGAAAGAGACAGAAAAGGAAATTAACATCAGATCGGGAAAGTGAAAATAGCAAAGGCAATAGTGAAAGTAGCGAAGGAGAAAGTGAATCTTATAAAGAAAAATCTAAAAGAAAGAAATCAAGAAACATTACTGAATCAAAAACAAAGGTCAAAGAAGAAAGGAAGAGACAGAAAAGGAAATTGACTTCAGATAGTGAAAGTGAAAGTAGCAGAGGAGAATGTGAAAGTAGCGAAGGTGAAAGTGATTCTGATAAAGAAAAATCTAAAAGAAAGAAATCAAAAAACAGGACCGAGTCAAAGACAAAGATTAGAGATGAAAGGAAGAGACAGAAAAGGAAATTGGCTTCAGATAGTGAAAGTAGCAGAGGAGAAAGTGAAAGTAGCGAAGGAGAAAGTGAATTTTATAAAGAAAAATCTAAAAGAAAGAAATCAAGAAACAGGACCGAGTCAAAGACAAAGGTTAAAGATGAAAGGAAGAGACAGAAAAGGAAATTGGCTTCAGATAGTGAAAGTAGCAGAGGAGAAGGTGAAAGTAGCGAACGAGAAAGTGATTCTGATAAAGAAAAAACTAAAAACATTACTGAATCAAAAACAAAGGTTAAACAAGAAAGGAAGAGACAGAAAGTGGAAAGTGAGTCTAGTTCTGAGGATGAAATATTAAGTAACATAGCAAAAGGGAAAAATTCAACTAGTGCACGGTCAGTTTCCTGTGATGAAGACGTAAAGGAGATGAAGAATCCATCAGGAAAGAATTGTTCTGATGAAGATAAAGCAAGTGACAATAAGAAACAAGATGGGATTAGTAGCTCCAGTTCATCTAGCTCAGAGTCAGATGATGAAGTACCACTGATGAATTTGAAAAAGGTAAAAAGTTATAGATGTACAGTCAAACCTGCCCATACAGTCACTTCTATTAAGCAGTCACCTGTATTTAAAGGTCACTTTTAATGTAATATATATTTAATTGTATACATGGTATATGGAATGAGGCATTCTTTTTAAATGAAGCTTTAAGCTTGTACAAATGTGAATGGCTATTGGATAGATTATAGTACATACATCTGAGTTGAGTTCATGTGGGTGTACAATTTAACATATGTATAGACTAGTGAGGAAAATAAAATAAAAAACATTTTCTTAAAAGTAAACTATGACAATGCATGTATAAAATTGTATATGGCAGGAAATATTAATTATAGAGAGGCCTTTTTGGTCAAGTGGTTAAGACCATGAGTGACTGTGACCACAAGCCCGACACCATTATCATGGCATACATTGTAATACTTAATAAGCTTATGTACATGTATGTTACAAAAATGTATATTTTCAGTTCTTTTCATTTCAGATGTCATCAGGTGAAGACAGTGAAAGGAAAACTACAAAGCAATCTAGTACAAAATCGGTAAGACTTTGAGATGTCAACTTTATTAAGAGTTTAAGATTTTTTTTTAAATATATGGCTCAAACAAATTGAAAAAATGTATGAAGTTATCTCCCTTAGTCAGGTTAGATGTGCATGTTTGTATGTCTACAGATTGACTAGACATGAGAACTGCATCGGTGGGGTAATGGTTAGCGTGCTCGCCTCGAGTACGGTAGATCATGGGTTCGAGCCCGAGTCGGATCAAACCAAAGACTATGAAATTGGTATTTGTTGCTTCTCCGCTAAGCACACAGCAATAAGGAGAAAGAGCAAAGACTGGTTGGCTCAGAATCAGGATAATGTGTCCGAGTGGAGCCACATGTCTACCCGCGGACTGTTGTTTTAGTGAGCTAGCACTATTAAAATCCAACTCAGCATGTTGGTCTAGAACAAAGCGAGCCTCATTGAAAATTAACTTGTTCTCGCCATAATATAGCTGAAAAATTGCTGAATTGGTGTTAAGCAACAATCACTCACTCACTAGACGTGAAGTGGTAAAGGGAGATAATTTATTAAAATGTAGAAAGGTTATTAGATGGCCTATAGTTTGTAAAAGCTGATCAGCAACCTGACAAAATATTGAAATTTTATTCTTAATAGAGAGTCCAGCGTTTTAAATGAATACTGTTTCATAAAAAAAAATGAGTGATATCGCTGACGCTGTACATAATGGGCTGTTTAATGGCTTAGGAGTTTTCGCTACACTCAAGGTGACAGGTTATCAAGCACTTTGAAATTTATCATTAAATAGTATTTAATTCATATACAGGAATGTGATTTTTTCGTGGCTCTGGGGTCAAATTTGGCCATTTCTGTGAATCGTGTAAATTCGTGGAGAAAATTTATGGGGGGAGGGTTAGATCCGGCAAATCTTGAAAATGATATCGTATGATTGGATTGCAATCTACAGATACAATCGGAGTAATCTCCCATTACAGTCACGAGGTGTTCCGACTGATTAAAGATCACAAAGAGCAATGGAGATTAAAACTGGTTTTCTTCTAAGAACCAGTAACGATATCTTTCCATTTCTTTGGGATTGTACCTTCACACAAGCTTAATAAAAACATGAGGTAGTAATGGCAGACACTCCTTTCGTATGAATCGTTGTCCCCCATGGAATTGAACAGGGAAGCAGATGATAAGACATTTGAAAACAGTAGAAAAATTAGTGAAAAATATTTTATTGTTCAAAAAGACAAAAGGATAAAACTTGTGTCTTATCCTTTTGTCTTTTTGAACAATAAAATATGTTTAAAGTAAAGTGAAAAATAAGTTTAGATGGCAATGGTTAGAGACGACCGTTGAGATTATGTTGAAAGGAGAAATAAAATCCATCCCTCTTATCGAATGGATACGAAAGATTAGACGCGCCCAGCAATGTTGTTGTTTTTTTATTGTTATTAAATTTTAGTTGAAAAATTTACTTTCTTCCATTTCATTTTCCTAAAAAAAATGATACCTTGGAGATCCCTTCTGCTATGCTTAAAAATGCTAAAATCCAGGATCGCCCTGGCCTTAAATTTTTTTCCTCTGGTCTTCTCGTCTTCCAATCACATCCCTGTTATGACTTCAGGGCTTCAATTAAGAAATCCAATTGTTTCTTTACAAATAATGATTAACAGTTACCAAAATAAATATCACCTGACTTGCCTTGGTAAACACTGGAGGCCATGCTGTTTACACCTGGACAGGTTTGTTAATTGATTTGATTTATAATTACGATATAACGAACATAATTTGAATGGAATTGTATATAAGGGACTGAAAAGCTACTTCAAAATACCCGAAATTTCGACACATCGAAATTTGAGATAAGAGTAGTAAATTAAGTTGAAAAGCACTAAATTTAAAACGGGACTTCAGAAAAATTTCGACTTGGCCGAAATTTCGAGTAAACCGAGTTTAACATAACAAGATTCAACTGTATATAATGGTGACCAGGGCTCACGTTGGAGGGCGAAGAAGTCACCTTGTGGCTGCTCACTTCGCTTTGTACTAGTGCCAAAAGAGAAGTGGAAGTCACCCTGTAATTTTACCAAGTTGCTTTGCTAATTTTAACTGTTTTAACAGTAAAACATCAGTATATTTTTACTACAAAATTTCCGTTTTTCAAACCGCCATTGTAAAGGGACGTAATCGAAACAGTTATGAATATAAAAACTGTACTACGGATCCGTACTCTGGGAAAATAACGTTGGTATTGTTTCATTTCATTTATTTGGGGTTTGATGGCGGCTATCCAAAGGGATTGTTAACTTTGTGGATATGATTAGTTTCTTGATTAATATATCAATCAGTGATTAAAGAGAAGCAATGTAAATAATATACACTCATTAAAATTTGATTAAATTTTTTTTTTTTTGCATATATTTATCTTATCTAATGTATTGTCATTTTATCTATGTGTGACTTGTTTGAAACAATGCTGATGTTGAAATTAAATTTATTATTCAATTTTATTTATTTATTATTTATTGGACAATATAGTTGACTCATATATGTGCCTTTATCATCTGCAAGACAAAACAAAGAATCTGAAAAGGGTTTATTTAATAAAAACAAATACAAGGACATATGTAAATCAGAGAGATGATATGCTAACAAAAACAAGGAATTAAGCAACTACTAAATATACCTTAATGCATAACAAGTACATTATAACATAGTCATACGAATGCCACGAAAATGCCCCTGGAGCGAATGTGAAAAGTAGTACAATTAGAGAAATATTTTGACTTCTCCCTGTACTCTCACCACTTCTCCCTGTTGTCTCTCACTTCTCTTTTGTCAACACCTGAAAGAGAAGTCACTTCTCCCTCTGATTTCAAAGTAGTGGGAGCCCTGATGGTGACAAGAAGTTACATTTGATGAGATGATAATTATGATGCCCTCATTATAATGAACTAACAGGCTGAGTTTGATTTTTATAGTGCTTTATATCATAGCATAATACCCAGCTGTCTATTAGCAGTGTCTCATTTTATTTACCGCCACAATATAACTGAAATATTGTTGAAAGTGGTGTTAAACACCATAAATAATTTTTATTTGTTTCATGTGCTTTGTAGAAGACATTACAAGGAGAACCAGAAAGTAAATATGTAAAGAAATTGAGGCATCTTTGTTTACAATGTGGTAAAGCTGTTAGAAATACTATTGAATTAAAAGGCTTAACAACCAACAAGAGGAAAGCAGTAGTGCTAAAGTCCATTTTAAAAGATCTAGGAATGACAGGTAGGCTGTAAATGTTTGTTTGTTTGTTGATACTTAAAATGCCACTTTCAACAATATTTCAGTTATGACGTGGCAGTCAGTTTTATTGATGGAGAAAACAGGAGGACCCTGAGAAAACCACCGACCTGTCGCAAGTCAATGACAAACTTTATCACATAATGTTGTACACCTCGCCCTGATCGAGATTCAAACTCACAACCTCAGTGGTGAGGGCACTGATTGCATAGGTAGTTGTAAATCCAACTCATATGATCACGGCTGTAAATGCAGTGGTGTCTTTTTATGTGTTATTGTATATCATGTGACTTGTATTTAGTCGTTGAAATAAATGATGGAGATAATAAGGGACTTGATCTTTTTGTTTCTGAAAAAGGGGCATAAAGGGGTCCATTTAAATAATTTTAAAAGATATGTTGTAATATATCTTATACTTTATAGTACTAAGTAGAAGTAAATGATGAAGAAAAGAAGGACCTAACCCTTATAATTAGAAAAATGAGTATATTTGTTTAGAAAACTAAATATATACAGTTTTTCAAATAAGCTTATTAGAGAAATTATTCTTTATTTTTTACAACTTGTGTGTGGGGATAGCTGCAGTTATCGAAAGCACTTGCTATTAATTTTGTTAGTTGTAGTTTCTTCTTCTGGATTTGATAGTTAGGACATCACGACATGGGCTAATATACTCCAACAGGAGATGATAATCCTTTCAAAGCACCTGGCGTCACTCCCGGTTTTTTGCAGAATTTCATGTTGTCCATGCTTCTGTTCTATCTTTTTTTGTAATTAAGTTTCCCAAACGTTGTTTGGAGACTTATTGTTTTTGCTCCGTTTCTTATTATTATTATTATTATTATTATTAAGTCTCCCAAACGTTGTTTGGAGACTTATTGTTTTTGCTCCGTTTCTTATTATTATTATTATTAAGTCTCCCAAACGTTGTTTGGAGACTTATTGTTTTTGCTCCGTTTCTTATTATTAGGGCCCCGCCACTTTGTGGCAGAATGACCGCCCCAGAGATTTTTTATTTTTTCACATAGGTTTATGATATTTGGCATGTAGGTACATTACCATGAGGTGATGTGTCACATACCAGTATTGTCTATGTACGACCTTGACCTTTGACCTCAGGCTCATTTATTGATTATGGAGGAGTATATTCGTGTCTGTCCCAGAAATTTTTTATTTTTTCACATAGGTTTATGACATTTGGCATGTATGTGCATTTCCAGGAGACGATGTGCTGCATACCAATATTAAAAATTGTACACAATTACCATATATCCATTTTTCCTGTCCTTCAGGTACACAAATTCCATCTTCACATGACACACTGGCGGGTCCCTCATGAGATGGCTCCCATCTCAATGGTATTTAGTTATTATTATTATTATTATTCTCCTTTCTTTCTTTGCGACATGAACGTGTCCACAGCAGATCTTAGGAACTACTAGACAGAATTTCATGAAACTTGGTGGAGTTATAGACATATGTTTCTAGTTGGTCCTAAAGTTTTCAGCTTTGTGGTAAAGGGGGTTAAAGTCCTATTTTTAGGGGTTCAAAGGGCTGGGGGTTACTATAGAATCCTATGGGAAAGTTGAAATTTCGTACATTAATGTTGATAACTTCTAAATGGATAATGATAGAGACATAAAATTTGACATAGTGATAGGCCACCATTAGAGGAGCAAGTATGCGTCTTCAAAATTTCGGCCATTTTCAAAATGACCGTCAAAAAGACTGGGGGAAAAAACGGCAACGTTTGGGAGACTTTCGGTAACAGCATCCTGTTACTGTCATATCTTGTTATGTATCAAGTTTGTCCCTTTACTACTTAACCTTTCTTTTAATTTGAGTACCCTAGGCCTACAGTTAGTATCTCGTGGGGCACACAATAGTATTTTAAGGCCACACATTAGTATGTTGTGAACACGAGATAAATAAATATTTCTGCATGTCCCTTCCATACTTCTATAAATATCTAATAAGATCTTGTGAAAAAAACAACACTTGTTTAGCTCTTAATGGAGGTTTCTTCTTACTTATTTTTAGCTCACCTTGACAAGCAAAGTGAGGTAGAAATGTATTGTCATTACTTTTTTGTCTCCTTCAGGACATCATCATCCTTGTTGTCTTCTACATCATTAGCTTTTCTCAGAAATCAGTAGAGAGTATTGAACCAACTTTATAAAATGTTACTTATGAAAATAAAGTTTCAACAGTTATCAATTTCACCAATAACAACAAAAAGAAGAAATGCAAGATGGCTGCCACCAGTTTATGACACAGGATCCTACAGGAAAATGAATAAAAGCTTTTTCTTAGAGGGAATGGGGGGTTTGTGTTTAATGCCACTTTCAACAATATTTCAATTATATCGTGGCAGTCAGTTTTATTGGTGAAGGAAACCGGTGTACCCAGAGAAAACCACTGACAAACTTTATCACATAATGTTGTATCGAGTACACCTCGCCTTAGTGGGGTTCGAAATCACAATGAACTGGTGATAGGTGCTGATTGCATAGGTACTTATAAATCCAACTACCATATGATCATGGTCATGACAGCCCCTTTTTCTTAGAAACAACAAAGATGATTGAACCCAGATTCTACATGGGTATTCATTAAAACATTATCAGTGCGATGTTAACAAATATCACTCAAGAAAACCTCAGATTTGGAGTGAGTGATTGCTGTTTAATGCCATCTCAGCAATTTTTCAGCTATGCCATGGCGACAACAAGTTACTTTGCAATGAAATGATGATGAGGTTCGCTTTATACTAAGCCAACACGCTAAGTTGGATTTTTATAGTGCTAGCTCACTGATACAAGTCTGCGGGTAGACATGTCGTTCCACTCAGACACATTATCTTGATTCCGAATCAACCTGTCTTTGTTCTTTCTCCTGAATGCTGCGTGGCAGAGAAGCAGCAAATACCAATTTTATAGTGCTTGGCGTGACTCGACTGGAACTTGAACCCACAATCTAACGCACTTGAGGCGAGCATGCTAACCATTACATCGCCGACGCGGTTACTTCAGATTTGGCTTTACCTCCTGATGCCATGGTTATTCAGAGCAAGATGATAAATATTGTGATGTTTAATGGCACACTTTATGGTGATTTATTATTGTAGATAGACCCAGTCAGGATCAAGTAGCAACTGTACTGTTGAAAAAAGAAGCAGCAGAATTAGATTCATGTAATATCATCAGTACAGAGAGAGGTAAACTGACATCATACCTGTAATATTATGTTGCACTCAGCCACCTACCAGTCTTCGTGCTAACCAACTTGCCCACAGTCCGAGACAAGTAAAACTTGATTCAGACAAGTGAAAATTATGAAAGGATTTCCTTGAATAAATATAATTTTTTTCTAAATTTGGCTTTCGGGCATGTAGGTGAAAAAAATTAAGGCAAAGACTGACCTACATGTGGTTGTATAAGGGATTTCAATAAGGGCCGGCACCCGGCGATATCTCACCGCTTCTAACGAGTGAAATCGCCAGTTCGACTGTTAGAAACTAAAATATTTTTTCGTTAAATAAAAGAAATATACAATATTTATTCACTCTTTCATCTTTAAGATTTTTAAAATCCACAATTATACAAAAAACAATGCATTTCAGGATCGATAGCAATGAATTTATCTAATATTAGGGGAATGAAACGAATTTATCAGAATTTATCATTGATCTGTGTCAATTCTACGCTTAACTTATTATCATTTGATGTTCGATTAAACGTTTAAATGATAGAGATATTTCAATTGAAAAATCTAGAGACACATCAAAAAGATAATTATGTTATCGATGGATAACTCGTGAGATACGCAAATGGAAAAGTTTGAAAAGCTCCACGGTCATCTTGAAATGGTCTTATTGCTTGCTAAAATTTAAAAAAAAATCGTTTCTCAGTCTTCACGAAAAACTTTTCAAACCACTAGCCAACCGGGCCAGTAAACCATGAAAATCCACAAGCCCAAATTTTATTTTGCTGGCCCGAAAAAAAATAGTAATTTTTCAAAATTTCTGTTTGTTATTCTTCTTTCATTGTTTTTTTTTTTTTTTTTTTTTTTTTTTTTTTATTATTTCAAACACTATTTATCCCTCTAGCCGCACACATTGTGGATACATAAGTTCATGGACTTTCGGGAAAAGTAAATATCCTGCATGCGGCTTTGTTGTCTGACGTCATCACTTGCATGTTTCAACAACTTTAGGATTTCTCTAGTACGCTATAACCTGCAATATGAATCTGGTCATTTCTAACAGGGTCAGATTTATTCTTTAATTATATGTTTTACAAACTGGAGTATTTTTCTTATTCCCTAATTCTTGCAATTTACACCGGCCTGAATATATTTGACCCCAGCTGCAATCCCAAACCCTGTATGGCTTCTCCATTTTCTGGTAAACAAAGTCACGTTACTTTCTTGGAGATTCCTGGTCAAAATAAAAAATCTTTGAAACACAATGAGTGCCATAATCTTATGTTTTTGGAGTTTTTAAGCAATGTCGAAGAAAATAAAATGTGTAAGTTGGTTTCATGTACACAAGTATAATTCAAAATATGAATTGAAGCACTATCTTGAATAAAGAGATAGGGAAGTGTACAATAGTCAATTATACAATTATTATAGTATTAAAAAATGCAATGCATTATATGTGTATTTCATTTATAGCTTCCAGGTATCATTTAAAGCATTATGATCAGTTAAAATGCTACTTACCTTTTAAAGTTATTTTTAGAACAAACTATTTCCACGAAATTTTGTGACCTACTTCACATGTTCTGCTGATTTGTATGCACAAAAACAAAGGTCACAACTACTACTAGTGAACGACAAAGCTCTTATAATCAAAACAACTTTATTATTTTAATGAAGTTTAATAATAACAATGTAGGCATTGAAGACAATTTCCAGGTTTCTAGTTTTACCACATTCAGGTTGAATAATCTATGTCCACAAACATGTGTGACACTACCGTAAAAATTCAATCTATCTGTCTGTTTCCTCGTCATGAAATAATTAACCAGGGACGATCCTTCATCCAGCTGGTTTGAAATTTAATAGTCCTTTTGTTAATACCGCTGCACTGGCATCATAGATTTCTGCAGCTTTTTACCTGGGCAGACACCTTCAGGAAATTTTATGGAAAAAGCCATAACCGATGTTTGTCCTTCTTAAAATAATTTTTCAATGTCAAGTCGGATGTCTATATCAACAAAAAATGCATGTGTCATCAAACGTTTCAAAGACCAAGTAAATCTTTCGGAACCTCTCTATCGGATAACTCGGGACTTACCTTTACAATTCAATAGCATATATGCGGTTCTCCAAAACATGGAGATATTTACGAATGCAACTTTTCCTTTCTCGAGAGGGCAATATTGTTTATCTTTATTTAAAAAATAATTGAAACAGCAACTTAACAAACTTTCAACAGCTGAAACAAAAATTTTCTTGTTCTTTTTGTATCCTCATACTTTATTTTTTATTCTCTACCATTTCAGAAGGGTCAGTTTTTCGTTTTTGTGGTAACTTTTTTTACCAGGTTTCGCCCCCTTTGTCCAGCGCAACATTTTTTTCACAGTATTTACTGATCGATGTAACTGAAAATCGAGCGGAAAGGCCATAAAAAAGAATGTACAGCATTGTACCTTTTAACAATTTAATCAAGTGATTTATTCTTAACAGTGGTAATTTACCGTGAAGTAATACATTTTGTTCTAATGATAACGTATGAATGTTTTAAAAGCGTCGTACTAAAATAATTATGTAAAAATTCATCTCGTTGCATGTACCTCGATTTCGGATATTAGTTATCACACAAAAATCGGAACTCTCCGTCTCGGTTCTTTTATGAATCGTAAAGATAGCGCCCGAAAAGCCTTCAAGTTGAAGGTCGCTGTAAACGTGCATGATGTAAAAACGTGATTCATCAGAAGCGTAAAGGCTAAAAGCGAAATCCCAAATAACAAATCTTAGTTCTGAAGAGCAAAATGGAATAAACGAAATTACTCTCTTAAAGTGTTGAGTTGATTTTCCCTGTAAACGACTTGAAATTTGAAAATTCAGGTTCTGCAAGACAACATTTTTACTAGCCCATCTGGCTAGTGACTGATACGTTTTCACTTGCCTGGTACAAAATTTACTAGATGCGGGCAGGGGGCTTGTGGTTAACAGCACAGACTACTGTGATAGACACATCTTGGTGATTTGGATATATCTTTTGTTTTATACAACTGTATTAAAATATATCTTCAAAAAGGAAGTAAAAATTAAAAAAAAAATATTAAGTTGTTTTATCTCAAAAAAAAAACCAAACAGGATGAGAAAATGATTCACTCATTACTTTTAATAAATTCCAAGGTTATAAATGTAATTATCAATTGTTTATCAATAAAAACAATTCTTCATTAACTTTACCTGATTAATTTCAATTTAAACAGTTTTAAAGCAGTGTTTTTTTTTATTTACACTTTATAAATGAACATAACAACGAACAAAATGTGGATCAAATATTTTATTTTTAATAGTGGTGAGATTTGATATTTAAATTAATATGAAAGGCAAATATCGTGGAATTTTTGGATTAAATATTTTCACTTAATGTCACTTAATTTTAACTAAAATCAACTGCATAACATTAAAAATCTGCTCAAAAGCAGATTTTAAGAGCAAATTGCAAAATATTTGACAGCAGATAATTCTGTGTTCCAGTACAGTAATGCAAATGATATGCGTGTGACACAAGATTTGAACTCTTTCGGGGAGATTATCGCTCATGCGAAATGTTCAGTTGATGAAAAAAAAAATATATATATATTCTATGTGTACCATATAAGAATAATTGCAAAAAAAAAGATTGGTTCAGACGACATGAAACAGACAGATTCCTCAATAATCATTGTCAGGAATGTGTACGTGCTTACCTCAGCATCCATGATTGTTTATCTTTTCTTCACGAGGTCATGATCGGCAATCATCGGACCAACACTTTTCTTCATGAGGTTATGATCGGCAATCATCGGAACAAAACAACCCAAAGTTAATCAGTCTCCACAATAATGGCGAGGACGATAAACATGCACACGGATTTGCAGATTTCTAGTTGTTGGGAACATATTTCGACTTGAAACATGCATGAATAGCTTAGTTTAGGTACCGCCGTATTCCAAATTGAATTTTCTTCACCCAAAACTGGTGTAATATTACTTTAAGATAAGATTGTATGATTATTTCATTATGTGGGGCTTTTGTCCTGTATCAGTATCACTAAGAAGAGTGATATGTCTATTACATCACGCTATGTCTCTGACTGTACTTATTTTATTATTTTATTTGTTTCACATTGATTTCTGGCGTTTTCCAGACAATCATGGATTTTTTTCTTTTCTCCATCACCAAGAAGACTTTTACCAGTCATTACTGAGTAATATTGCAGGTATATTCAGGGTTCCCACACATCCGGGAAAATGGAAATAATGTTGGAATTTTAAATGCCTCTTTTTTTTTGTAAATTTTCTATACTATCACAAATTTAAACTAGACACAATATTACACAACACATTCACTATTGATAAATTGAAAAAGAATGATAGATATGCTTCATATTATTTGTGTCTGTCCCACACCAGGACCTAGATAAAAAGAATGATAGATATGCTTCATATTATTTGTGTCTGTCCCACACCAGGACCTAGATAAAAAGAATGATAGATATGCTTCATATTCTGTGTGTCTGTCCCACACCAGGACCTAGATAAAAAGAATGATAGATATGCTTCATATTATTTGTGTCTGTCCCACACCAGGACCTAGATAAAAAGAATGATAGATATGCTTCATATTCTGTGTGTCTGTCCCACACCAGGATCTAGATTTCCTTCTGTTTCATATCTAGTAGTTTTAGCTTATTTTGGTTTGGTTTATGATGTTTATCTCCACTTTCAACAATATTTCAGTTTTATTGGTGGAGGAAACCGGAGAAAACCACCAGCCTGTCACATGTCACTGACAAACTTTCATTTCTAGTAGTTTTAGCTTGGTATGGATTGGTTGATGGTGTTTAATGCCACTCTATCACATAATGTATGAGTACACCTTGCCATGAACGGGGTTGGAACTCACAACTTGAGTGGTGATAGACATTGATTGCACAGGTAGTTGTAAATCCAACTGCCATACAACCACGACTTTTAACTTGGAATGACATAGAAGTCGAAATAAATAAATTATAATGACAATTTTTTTATCTTTATTTCAGTAATAGGACAGCGAAATGCAAGAAGTAAATTTTCCAAAAGACCAAAACAACCAGTACTTCACGGTTCACCAATGAAATTTAAATTTAGTCGTATCAAGGATTTAATTGACAGTGAAGAATCTGACTGAAACTTTATTTTGAAGTTTTTATGGTACATGTATATATTATGAAATGAAGTTAAATTATATAAAACAGGATAGGAATGTTATATTGTATCATGTAAAACAATTCACAGTAGTTTTTATTTTCTCAAAATAATAGTAACGATAAGATTTCCTTTTTAATTATTTTTTTTTTAACTTTTGTAATTTGTTTATTTTGGAAAAGGAATAAACATGTAATATGTACATTCATTTACATTAATCACTTAAATCGTTTTGACATCCATCACACATACATAGTTCATTATCATTTATATATAAATAAATTTTAGTCACATGTCATTTTATACGTGTTTTGATTGGTTTAAAAAGTTGAGGTTATTTGTAAATGTACTGAATCTAAAAAATAGATGTCGTTCTCAAGGAGTTGCATGCCGTTGTCATCAGGTGATTTTCTTTAAATGAGGCACCTTTGGGGTTATTTAAATTAATTTCCAATTATTTGCCTTATTTTGAAAAAATAAATATATTTTTCAATATCATAACAAAAAAAGTTTGAATTAATTTATAAGGATTGATCGAAATTATTTATTCGGTTCATTCGAAATAACCTCAATCAGGTTGTACACACCCTTGCGTAACCCGCTACGTGGGTTACACGGTGTATACAACCTGATTGAGATTATTTCTTCATGAACCGAACAAAAACTGCGATCAATCCTTAATTACATCTCTATTTTAACCATGAACATTTGTTAATGCTACTTCAAGGGTCTGCCATTTCATGTGGAAGCAATCACCAACTACAGAGAATGATAATTTTTTTTAATATTTTTAATTTGATTCAGTTGTTGCTTGTAAAACCCGTATTTGACGAATCATGACAAACATTTCATGTCCATATGAAGCTCTAATGGTAGTGAAGTAAGAATGTTTGACATTTGACTGAATGACAGTAAAGGGAATTCCCTCCATCATATAATAACAAGTACAATAAATATGTATTATGTATATATCAGGGATGATTTTTCTCAGTTAATTAACAGATTTCAGCTATTTTCCTCTGGAGAGAAATTGCTGGACACCGTCAGAACAGGTCAAAAATGGACCATTTGAAAGGGGGTGTAGATGATTTCAGCTATTTTTCATTGATTTTATTTTCTAACCAGAATCATTTCTGGTTGTGTATTTGATTTTTGTGTATTTTGAGTATTAGTGCTTTATAATGATATATGACATTAAATTTTTATTAAAATCAAACTTCTATTTTTTTCTTTACTGGCCAATTATATTATTGAATTATGAATAGTTTTATATTTACTTACACTTGATTCACTGTAAGCCTAATTACAGGTAAATTTACTTACACTTGATTCACTGTAAGCCTAATTACAGGTACATTTACTTACACTTGATTCACTGTGAGCCTAATTACAGGTACATTTACTTACACTTGATTCACTGTAAACCTAATTACAGGTAAATTTACTTACACTTGATTCACTGTAAGCCTAATTACAGGTAAATTTACTTACACTTGATTCACTGTAAACATAATTACAGGTAAATTTACTTACACTTGATTCACTGTGAGCCTAATTACAGGTAAATTTACTTTCACTTGATTCACTGTAAGCCTGATTACAGGTAAATTTACTTACACTTGATTCACTGTAAGCCTAATTACAGGTAAATTTACTTTCACTTGATTCACTGTAAACCTAATTACAGGTAAATTTACTTACACTTGATTCACTAAGCCTAATTACAGGTAAATTTACTTACATTTGATTCACTGTAAACCTAATTACAAGTAAATTTACTTACACTTGATTCACTGTAAGCCTAATTACAGGTAAATTTACTTACACTTGATTCACTGTAAGCCTAATTACAGGTAAATTTACTTACACTTGATTCACTGTAAGCCTAATTACAGGTAAATTTAATCATTAATCATTTTTACACATTTCTCTATTACCATACAACCTAGACTCACAATATTTGATCCACACTCGCATTTATCATCAAGGATACATATCAAGCAAGCATGCGTCATCTGACCTTGACTTCAATTTCACTGGTTAGCTAGGAATCAGGATAAAGTGTCTGAGTGGGGTGATATGTCTATCCGCAGACTTGTTTCAGTGAGCTAGAACTATCAAAATCTAACTAAGCGTTTTGGTCTAGTACAGAGCGGACCTCATCATCATCTCATTGAAAATTAACTTGTTCTCGCCATGATATAGCTGAAATTTTTCTGAGTTAAACAACAATCACTCACTCAATTTCACTGTCCACTGGTGTCTGTTTCTTTATTACCTTACAACCTAGACTCACCTTATTTGGTCATGGAGTGTACATATCAACCAGGATTATGTCACCTGACATTGACCTCATTTTCATGATTTATGTCAAGCTTTTGTGATTAGGTCAGTTTATTACCATACAATCTAGGATCACACATTGATGATAGAGGGTACATATACAGATTCATGCATATGTCATCTTGCCTTAATTTGTTTCATGGTACATTGATTTAGTTGATTTTCTGAAAATATTTCACACAGACAGTTTGCTGGAGGCATGCAAGACATAGATCTGTCTACACTTGTTTGGTTTCCAGAGACTCAAGTGAAATTTTGTCATCGTTTGGTCTGTGATCTGTTGTGATACTCATTCACTGATCATTTTCCAAAATTATTTCTGATGACATTGTCCTTCATTTAAGATGACCACCAAGGCTTCTATGACTGCTTGAAGATTGACAATTTTTCACAATAATCTTCAGAACCTCTGGATGGATTGAAATGGAATTTTAATCAAACCTCCTTTGGTTCCCCTTAGAAAATTGTTTCTGTTAGGCCTTTTACATTCCAACATGGCTACTACATAATTATTCTGTCAAACAAATTGTGATCTTTTGCCATCACATTGTGTCCATTGTCAGTTATAACTATTCATATTTTAATCTGAAATTTTGCTCAACCAAATTTCAACTGACTTAGTAGAGATGGTCCTTTGGAAGAAGGGATTCAGATTTATACAACTGAAGGTGGTCCTCCCTGGGGAGGGGCATAACAGAAGAAATTAAGTAAATCTGTCTTCTCAAGAATAAGAAATGGTATTTTATTTGCTGTAGATTTAGATTTGTACAAACAAAATTCCCTGGATCTAGGGGCCAGAGCCGTAGGGTCCAAAGTTGAACATGTGAAAAATTAAAAAAAACTTATATTTTCCTAAGATTCAGTAATTGATATACAAAGTACAGGTATAAAAGACATGAATTATCAGATTAAAAGCTTGCACAAATAAAGATACTGGGATCCAAAGTTTTTCATAAGTTACGTTAGAATAAGGTTTTAATATAGAATACTCAAGAGCCAGGAATAGAAATGAAATTGTAATTGGCATGAAATATGTCACTATATAGATGATATATAGATTAAAATCTGTGAAAATGAAGGTCCCAAGATAACATCAGTTTTATTTAAACTCAGCAAGTCAAAACAACAAATACAACACAAGCTCTAGTCAGCTTTTGACCAACATACACAGCCCAAAAATAAATAAAAGTTAAAAACAACAAAGACATGGTCTATGATGCCAGAGCCCTTGAGGTTTGTAGTTTAACATGGTCTATGATGCCAGAGCCCTTGAGGTTTGTAGTTTAACATGGTCTTTGATGCCAGAGCCCTTGAGGTTTGTAGTTTAACATGTGGAAATTAAGAAAACATGTATTCTTAAGTACCAGTAATGAAAATATAAGTATAAATGGTATAAATCATAATTTTCATACACATATCCAAGCTTAGAGAGACACCAGGGTCTTTATGGTCCAAATAACTAGAGAAGGTATTGTAAACACTTTTTATCAAATTGTGATTAATATTTGGGAATACTGATGAAAAAGATTGAAATGAGAGTATACACATGGTAGAGAAAACCGAAGGTGTAAACAAGAATGAACAATTCAGAGAAAACCGAAGGTGTAAACAAAAATGAACAATTCAGAGAAAACAGAAGGTGTAAACAAGAATGAACAATTCAGAGACGCAAGTAACATTGGGCACATAAGACAGAAAACCGAAGGTGTAAACAAGAAGGAACAATTCAGAGACACGGGAAACATTGGGCACACAAGACAGAAAACTGAAGGTGTAAACAAAAATGAACAATTCAGAGAAAACCGAAGGTGTAAACAAGAATGAACAATTCAGAGACACGGTAACATTGGGCACACAAGACAGAAAACTGAAGGTGTAAACAAGAATGAACAATTCAGAGAAAACCGAAGGTGTAAACAAGAATGAACAATTCAGAGAAAACCGAAGGTGTAAACAAGAATGAACAATTCAGAGAAAACCGAAGGTGTAAACAAGAATGAACAATTCAGAGACACGGTAACATTGGGCATACAAGACAGAAAACCGAAGGTGTAAACAAGAATGAACAATTCAGAGACACAGGTAACATTGGGCATACAAGACAGAAAACCGAAGGTGTAAACAAGAATGAACAATTCAGAGACACGAGTAACATTGGACATACAAGACAGAAAACTGAAAACTAAAATGATGAGCAAAAAGGATGAAAGTATAAATGATAGATTCACGCTGCAAAATTCTTTGAGACAAATTGTAATTTTCAATGATGGAAGATAGTTTTCAATGTAATTATAAACCTTTTTACTTGTCCACATGCTATTTGATGTTGGAATTAAATTAAAATATTTTACCATTTTGATTGCTTTCTCTTTATCTTGTAATTTGTCAAATGAATTGTTCCCTCATGTGTTTTCTCCAAACATCCCAAATTTGGTTCTAATAAAACCTGGGTAAATTGTGGTTGTATAATATATTGGTTGATAAGACATTGCAGTTTTAAAGCCTGACCACCTGAATCATTTAATAGATAGGATAGAGTTATGGTGTTTAACGCCATTTTCAACTATATTTCAGTATATCGTGGCGGCTAGATTTATTAGTGGAGGAAACCGGAGAACATAGAGAAAGTTACTGACAAACTTTATCACAAAATATTATATCGAGTACACCTCGTCATGAGCCGGAATCGATGTCGCAACGTTTGTGGTGATAGGCACTGATTGTATATAGGTGTTTTAATCCAACTACCATATGACGGCCCACGACGGCCCCTCCTTTAATACAAATACCATATGACGGCACCTCCTTTAATACAAATACCATATGACGGCCCCTCATTTAATACAAGTACATTTTAAAACATGAAGGGAGAAAGACGGTGTCTTTAATATATTTAATTACTTAAGACATCAGAGTCGAGTCAACACAATGAACAAGTTGCTATTATATTTTCAACTGTCTAAAACGAAAAAAAAAACCAAAAAACATCACTGTCGGAACAGCTCCATAATCCAATAGAAAAAATAGAAACATAGACAAAATATATACCCCTGACACATATATACATGACGATTCGCTATCCTGGCCTGGTACCCCTGACACATATATACATGACCGCTCACTATCCTGACCTGGTACCCCTGACACATATATACATGACCACTCGCCATCCTGGCCTGGTACCCCTAACACATATATACATGACCGCTCACTATCCTGGCCTGGTACCCCTGACACATATACATGACCGCTCACTATCCTGGCCTGGTACCCCTGACATATATACACGACCGCTCATTTTCCTAGCCTGGTACCCCTGACACATACATGACCGCTCACTATCGTGGCCTGGTACCCCTGACACATATACATGACCGCTCACTATCCTGGCCTGGTACCCCTGACATATATACACGTCCATTTACTATCCTGGCATGGTACCCCTGACACATATATACATGACCGCTCACTATCCTGGCCTGGTACCCCTGACACATATACATGACCACTCACTATCCTGGTCTGGTACCCCTGACATATATACATGACCGCTCACTATCCTGGTCTGGTACCACTGACACATATACATGACCACTCACTATCCTGGCCTGTTACCCCTGACACATACACGTCCACTCCCTATCCTGGCCTCGTACCCCTGACACATACATACATGACCGATCACTATCCTCGCCTGGTACCCCTGACACATATACATGGCCGCTCACTATCCTGGCCTGGTACCCCTGACACATACATGACCACTCACTATCCTGGTCTGGTATCCCTGACACATATATACATGACCGGCAACTATCCTGGCCTGGTACCCCTGACACATATATACATGACCGCTCACTATCCTGGCCTGGTACCCCAGACACATATATACACGACCACTCACCATCCTGGCCTGCTACCCCTGACACATGTATACATGACCGCTCACTATCCTGGCCTGGTACCCCTGACATATATACATGACCGCTCACTATCCTGGCCTGGTGCCCCGGACACATATACATGACCGCTCACTATCCTGGCCTGGTACCCCTGACACATATATACATGACCGCTTACTATCCTGGCCTCGTACCCCTGACACATATATACACGACCACCCACTATCCTGGCCTGCTACCCCTGACACATGTATACATGACCGCTCACTATCCTGGCCTGGTACCCCTGACATATATACACGACCGCTCACTAGCCTGGCCTGGTGCCCCGGACACATATATACATGACCGCTCACTATCCTGGCCTGGTACCCCTGACACATATATACATGACCGCTCACTATCCTGGTCTGGTACCTGACACATATATACATGACCGCTCACTATCCTGATCTGGTACCCCTGACACATATATACATGACCGCTCACTATCCTGGCCTGGTACCCCTGACACATATATACATGACCGCTCACTATCCTGGCCTGGTACCTGACACATATATACATGACCGCTCACTATCCTGGCCTGGTACCCCTGACACATATTTACACGACCGCTCACTATCCTGGCCTGGTACCTGACCACTCACTATCCTGGCCTGGTACCTACATTCCAATAAAATGTGGCAGGATTGAACAGTTTTTTATGAGCCCAAACCTCCACTCGTAGAGAAATTATGCGGCCATGCACGTGTTCTCCACATGTGAATAAAAATGCCCTCACATATAACGAGGCGAACAGCGTTGTTTTAAAGAATGCTATAATCTTGAACATTATACATAATATATTTAATCTCTTGGCACAGAACTTGTCATATGTATAATATTAGTTCTATTAAAGAGAGCCTCGACCATAATTTTTATAATTAACTTTAGATAGTATACTAGGCCATCGTATGACATAATAGTGAAACATACGGTGGCTGATTAAGGTCATGCGAGAGAAATAACAACAATTATTATGTTCCCTAAATATATCATATTGTTCCTCAATATACTACGGTATTTTGTTCCCAGAACATATTATCTTGCTCTCTCAATATATTATTTTGTTTCCAATCCAAGATGGCCACCAGCGAGGAACATAGTTTAACATTGAACCTTATTGGAAATACATTCAAATATCTTGTCCGTAAAACTTGGCCACAATAGTCCCCTTTAGTAATTGCGTCTGACAGGTGCAGGTCCGATCCAAGATGACTGCCAGCGGGGGAACTTAGTTTAACATAGGACCCTATGTGGAAACACCTTTAAAGATCTTCTCTGTACAAGTAACTGAGTCAACCGGAACCAAACTTGGTCACAATGGTCCTTGGATGGTGCCCTTTCAAAATTGCGTCCGGCAGGTTTAGGTCCAAACCAACATGACCGCCAAGGGGGGCCTAAATTGACATTAGACCCTCTGGAGAAACACATTCAAAGAATTTCTTCTCTGAAACCACCTAGCCAACTGGAATCAAACTTGGTTACACTAGTCCTTGGGTGGTTCCCTTACAAAATTGTGTCCGGCAAGTCAGGGTCCGATCCAAGATGGCGAAAAGCGGTGAGCAAAGTATAATATAGGGGTCTATGGGACAGTCTAAGAAACATGGTCCAGGTGAGCGATAACGGCTCTTGTGAGCCTCTTGTAATAGTAAAGATTGAGGCGAGACTTGAAGTGGGTTCAAAGGCAAACGGAACCTGTGTCCAATGTCAGTCGAATTATCGTGATTTTTAGAGAGAAAAAAATAAGGCTTATGTTAGTAAAATACACATTTTAGTGCACATTATTTAGAATCCTTGTTTTAAAAGTTTGGCACAACAGAACTCAAAATTGGTGCAGAACATCAATATCAATATACCGAATTTCAAATTAATACATTTTATTGATAAATTAATAGAGTATTACTATTGTTCAAAATTGCAATTATGATTCACTTCGAAGAGACTCCTGACTTAGAACATCTACACGTATGTGTGGCGGGGTTGAACAAGTTTTGTAATATCTCAACCCTCTCTCATCACCCTAACTAAGGGTAGAACGAACATAAACATATAAGGGACATAGTATAATAATCAGACAGAAAAAGCAACTATTGTATTAAGTATGATACCACAGACAGCAGACTCTCTCTCTCTCCTTCCCTCTCACACACACACAGATGTACGAATGCTCGATACTTTCTGCTTTCTGGTCTCCGTTTGTTTTGTATTTGATTTTTGTCTGTGAACTCTCACACAATTTGTTTAACCCAGCCACATTTTTGTGCCTGTCCCAAGTCATGACCCTTTGTGGGAACATGACAATATGTGGTGGGAACAAAATACCGATCTTGTGGGAATAATATAATATGTTGTGGGAACAAAATATATTTCTTGTGAGAACAAGATATTATATTGAGAGATATTTTTTTCTTTCTATCATGGCCTTAATCAGCCACCGTAGAAACAATAAGATAATTGCCAATACATTGTACCAGCTTTCTTCCTCTGCACGCTACTGATAGAAGGCTGTTGAACAAGGTGTTGATGTCGTTTTAAAAGATCAGATAAGACGATTTTTTAAAAAGCCTTGATTTAGTAGTTTAGTACTCAGAAAACAGCGACGTTGTTAAAAGTCTGAACAAACTGCAAGATCGAGCGTAGTCTATGAGTTGTGAAATATAAACTCTATACGCGGGAGCGGTTGGTTTATTACTCAAGGCGAAGAAATTTATAATGGCAAAATTAAAGTCGTCCCTTTTGTCATAGAGTTTGGTAAAAAGTTGATCATAGTTGTAAATGTCAAGAAATGAGACAGATGAAGCAAAGTTCTGTTGTCTGTCTTTTCACTCAAGTTCTTTAGTGGTATATCAGTGGACACCAGTAGAGCAAAGTTTAGATTATTAATTGACAAAACATCAATATACCTGAAAATGAAATTAAAGCTAAAAATTAGCATCTGTATCTTTTTTTTTATTTATTTTATATATTCCGATAATTTTTTTTGTATAAGCTCTGCCTCATAGAATTAAGGAAACGATTGAGATTATTTAAAGTATAAACAAGACAATATAACCAGTGCCGGATTTACCATTGTGCTTAGGAGTGCTTAAGCACAGGGCCCCGTTGTGCAGGGGGGAGGGGCATCTTCTGCCAACAATTTTTTTACGATGGATTTTTGCTTATGTGGTGCAATTTTAAATTTGAAGGCGTTCTGTTTCGGAGCGATTCCAGATATAATGATAGAGTTGATAGTCTATGTGAGTGTGCCACAAAGCAGGCAGTCATGACAGTGGTTCAGTGACATGAAAATAAAATTATTAGGGGGCCTCTGTTCAGGGCCCAAGTAAGGGGCCTCATAACTTAAATAGCACAGGGCCTCATTTGTCTTAAATCCGGCACTGAATATAACGCATGTCAGTCACTAAAAGTCAGCAATATAAATAGTTACAATATACACAGGTACGTCAACATTTTAATACCTTCCTTTAAATAAATAATTGATAGATTTACGTTACATGTATATCTCTGTATGTACATTGTGTACATATAAATACTCAACTATTGATGTTTATATTCTGGATCACTCTACCGTAAAGTTTTATCTACCATATCAACAAGATTATTTACTCGTTGTCAAGTTGAGTTAATTAAAGATACAGGTATGTTTTTTTCACTATCATTTTCAATTATATTTCGTTTTTCATTTAGTCCTGATATTAAACATTATAAACGGTTGCAGTATTTGCCCCCGCCCCATTTTTATTTCACATGCATGAAATTCAGGCTGTGAGGAGGGATTATAATTTAAGGCTTTATGAAAATTTAAATACCTATAAATATACATGTACGTGAAATTATTTCCCCTTTTCTCACACTATTTTTTATCAATACACGAAATGATGTGTTTTTTTAACCATTTAATAGTCACTATTAGAATTAACATGACTATAATATTTAAAAGGTGGTCGCAGACAATTGCCATTTCGGTCACCGACCCGTCTGTGATGTATCGACAATGTCCGACATGGCTTGTTAGAGATTTTCCATATGCTACAGTTAGTTTCTTGCATTAACGACGTCCAGGGAAAGGGGGGGGGGCTAAATATGTTAGTGTTTATGTAGGAGTGGGGCAACCTTCCAAATGACTTAGCAAATAGAGAAAGTATGTTATTAAACAGACAATCAAACTAGTTATTTTCTTTTGAGGGGGGGGGGGGGGGGGGGTTATGGCTGTATATATAATTCCGCCACTTTCAGCAAGCTTTGTTATCTTGTGGTGGTCAATTTTATTGGTGGACGACACGACAGTCCCGCGGAGACTAACCACCGACCTGTCATCAGTCAATATTTTATTGGTGGACGACACAACAGTCCCGCGGAGACTAACCACCGACCTGTCATCAGTCAATATTTTATTGGTGGACGACACAACACTAGTCCCGCGGAGACTAACCACCCACCTGTCTTCAGTCAATGACAAACTTTCATCACATAAGGTTGTATTGTGTACCCCTACCAATATACGTTTTTGTATTTTTTTATATTAACCATTTCTGTGCTTTAATAAAAACCTGTATATTGTCAAACCTGTATTAAAAGACCACCTTTAGGACAAACAAGGTGGCATTTTTATGACAGGAGATCTCATAAAATAAGCTCAGTTATTTTCTATAACATGAGAAGGTGACCTTTTGATACAGGTGACCGCATGGGCAGGTTTAACTGTATATGAAAGTGTACACTAATTTCCAGGATTATGATATCATGATATAATTATACTGGTGAAATTATTTTTTCTCCCAACAATGTATCTACCACATTACATTTTGATTGACATTAATTCCATAAAAAAGGGTCCACTTGAGGCCTAATTACACTTAGATTCATATATATATACAATGTAGTTAGTAATAAGACACAAGTAAACTATATATTACGATCAATGTTCACACGATGTTGTCATGGATTGTCTTTGTTTTTGTTCGTTTTCATTTTATTTGTTATTATTACATTTTTATTTGCTAACTGGATTCCATTAAAGTACCTAAAGACCTTGAGAAAAAAAAGAATGACAGAAACAGCTTCCTTTGCTTCATTTCTTGACATTTATCTCATATTTGACACAAATGGTCAACTTTTCACCAGTCTTAATGATAAAAGAGACGACTTCAATTTTGGCATTATAAATTGTCCACGCATTGTTCTAATATATTAACTGCTCCCGCGTATGACGTTTATATAACATGTAAGTTTTGTATCCAGGGACTATGAGAGGGGGGATTAAGTCGGTACATCGGTCCGGGCCCCATTTTTGGGGGTATTTTCAACTATTTTTTAGTTTAGTTAGAAAAATAATTATGTAAAATCCACTTAGACTTCTGAATTCTGGTTGTTGATCATCAGTGGTTTTATTGGACCTGAAATCCTCAAATTTGAGAGAAGGTTTAGCCTGTTCCCGAGACCCCAAACTAGTCTTGTTCCGCATTGCAACATTTCTCTTGGAGGCCCTGTTTATATCCATATATTAACTTTGTCAAAACATCTAACAGGAAGGGGGCCGTCGTTGTCGTGATCGTATGGTAGTTGGATTTACAACTACCTATGCAATCAGTGCCTATCTGCACTGATGTTGTGGGTTCGACTCCCGCTCAGGGCGCGATGTACATCACTATGTGATAAAATCCTTCGGTTTCCTCCACCAATAAAACCGACCGCCACAATATAACTGAAATATTGTTGAAAGTGGCGTTAAAAACCTTAAAACCAAACCATCTAACAAGAGACCGATTCGTAAAAATGAATATTTTTTTTACTTTTAGATATGATAAAAAATGGGATCAGCACCGTCGACTACAGCAAGTTCCAGTGTTCTCGATAATGTACCTTTACAGGTAAGTCCCAGCCCCGTCGACTACAGCAAGTTCCAGTGTTCTCGATAATGTACCTTTACAGGTAAGTGTAAAAAAAAATTACAAACAGAGTCTGCAGGGACAACTCTTTGAGTCAGGTTTAATATGTTAAGTTTGTGGGTTGCCATAAAAATGAGTGTGTATATATATATATATATATAAATATACGTCTGAAAATTAAACCAAACAGTGTTAGAATTAGATTTTAGAGCTGTCAAATTTTTGTTCTTCCCTCGACGGGATTTGAACCCACACCATTGTTACACTGCAGCACCATTCGCTTAGCCTTACGTCCAGCGCCCTAGACCACTCGACTACATCCACTCCCTAAAAAAGGAGCTTCAATAGTCGTAGTGTTACCTTGTCTCGTAAGGCAAATCTAGGGATAGACGCAAGACATGTGTATAAGCGTGTGTAGATGGTACATATATACTTAATATTATAATTTGACAGCAATCTAACTCAGCAATTTTTGATATATTGGATAGGATAATGAAGAATTCATTATACAGTCACAGGAAATAAAGTATATTATACAAACGTCTAGAAGCAAGTGACAACCATACAATATATCTGTCCCACTGGATCTCAAAGTTACTTTAAAGGATACTAGGTTAATACTAAATATTATATACGTCTGAAAATTAAACCAAACAGTGTTAGAATTAGATTTTAGAGCTGTCAAATTTTTGTTCTTCCCTCGACGGGATTTGAACCCACACCATTGTTACACTGCAGCACCATTCGCTTAGCCTTACGTCCAGCACCCTAGACCACTCGAGTACATCCACTCCATATATATATATATATATGTCTAAAATTACTTAGGTGTACATTAGTACATATTCTATTGTTTGTTTTGCTTGCTTGATGGTGTTTAACGCCACTTTCAACAATATTTCAGTTATATCGTGGTGGTAAGTTTTATTAGTGGAGGAAACCGAAGGACACGGAGAAAACCACCGACCAGTCGCAAGTCATTGACAAACGTTATCACATATGTTGTACACCTCGCTCTGATCGAGATTCGAACTCACAACATCAGTGGTGATAGGCACTGATTGCATAGGTAGTTGTAAATCCAACGACCATACGATCACTACCACGACGTTCTCTATTGCATATTATAATGCAATTGGCTATGAAACAAGCAATTTCATTGGTAAATTGCATTTACAGGTCAGAATAAATTTTATCCTGCAATGACAGCATTTACCGACCAATATAGCCTGCCTAATATATTTTTTGATATTGGTCAGTTATAAATAGAACATTTTTTGATATTGGTCAGTTATAAATAGAACATACAAATGTAAAACGGGGCACATCGGGGGATATTGTTTTCAAATACATAAAATTATTTCAAATACTTTTATCATCGTCCAGTAAACGTTTATTTACGATTTAAAATTGCAGGATAAATACAATACATGTGCACTGTCGAAGCATATAGGTAAATATGTGTATTCGGTGCGAAACGCGGGAAAAGGCTCGGCGAAGCCTCGCCTTTTCCCGCGTTTCTAAGCCTCATACACATATTACTAGGTATGTCACATGACGCCATTTTGAGATCGGATTTCAAGAACATTAAAATAAAATCTCATTTTCAAATGTCCGTATCTTTGAATTTTGAAAAAAGTAGATAGAAAAAAATAGATGTGGTGAAACACTGTACCCCCCTGTGTATTTGTGCCTACTTTCATAGCCTTTTATGGTTTTAACAGATTTTGCTCAGTATTTAAAAAATAACGTTCACACGTACATTGAAATCTATCGTGACGTCCGGTTCAAATTTTACGTCTTCGCGCTGTAATCAGTGGATTTCGCGGCTTCGTCGCAATGTGAGCCACCCGTCATTTGCAATAAGGATGCAGCTCATTTGAAAGCCGCGGTTTCGTACTTTCAGGTGATATAGTTTTCGTTGAGTTTTTCCGATTTTTTACGGGTTTAAAATCGATTATTATTCAAGTTTCGAATTTTTCAAACGGTTCCCGACTGAATATTTCTTTGAAAAGTATGCCATTCGAAAGCTGAGATATTTTTCTTCAAAGTTCAATTGGAAATTCGAAACTAAATATGCTGGCTCACAATGCGAAATTGACCTTTATGATGTACACCCGTTACTAAAGACGCCAGAAAGTTTAACGTCATATATATAGACTGAACATGGAACGTCGTCAATTGTTGGAGCGAGGAATATTTACATGATTTGATCAATAAAAAGATGAAAATCAGGTAAGATTAAAATTTTAATTGTGTAAGAAATGGTTCAAAGAAAGATTGGATGGTCTCATGTCTTTATAAATGGGACCTGCCCCCCAACTCTTTCTCCCCTTTTATTATATTTATTTTGTTGTTGCTAAAATAACCCTCCCTTCTGGCCTGGGACATTTGGGATGGGGGCAATATAGAAAAGTGATTATATAGGAGAAGTGCTGCTCAATTTTTTTTTTAGAATTGGACTTAGTTTTTTTCCCAGTGAATTCCAAAAAAGGGTTACTTACTTGTATATGTATACAAACCATAGTCATAGATATAAACTACTGTTGCTAATTTTACACATTTTTTTGTGTCTCTTCACTCAGATTCACATAAGAAATATTAATTGAGTCACCACTCAACAGAATATTATGAAACTTTATTACATAGTGCCATTGTCTGTGCACTATCTTTTTATCAAACAAATGGACTTAACCATATGACGGCAGATAATACAGATCTTCTGAGGAAGAAAGGCAAATCATTATCTTAAGTTTTGAAATATGAGAATTGTATATTTTCTATAATTTAATTGAATAATCTTTGAACTGTATCAAAATATTTTGCTCTCGTCATAAACATGATAAAGTAAGCTTTAAAATTCTTTTCCAGGTGTACAGTTTATCACCAATGCACAATATGCAGTTATCTTTGCAACCCTACAAGAAATGGACTGTCCTTTATATGCCACCCTAGAAGATGTCTTGCATAACTGTATGCCAGCTGTCATCATTCTAAAGAAATGGGCCAACGTCACATATTTGTTACATATATATTATATATTTGATCGTTCCAAATGAGTAGTTGTATATCATTTAATAGATAAATGACATGGGACAAATTTCAATGAGACAAGTTTTCAAAATTAGTAAACAAAGCAAAGGCAATTTAACAAACACAAATCTATTGGTGATTTTTTTTGTGTGTTTTAACGCCACTTTCAGTGGTGGAGGAAGCCGAAGAGAACCACCGACCATGGGCAAGCAACTGGTAAACTGTATCACTTGCTGCTGTGAGTCGAGTGTGCCCATTTTTGTAATTTACAAAGCCGGACGCAAACCCACGCCGTATTGGTGATAGGCTTGTATAAGTTGCTAGATCCAACGACCTAACTTATTGAGCCACCCGGGCCCCTCTATCGGATCTATTGGATACTCATGGTTGAATTATATTTCAAAATAAGAAAATATATGTCAGTGTTACAAAATGTCATATAATTGTGCATAATAATATGGATTAATTTATTGTTACTTAGGTTACAAGGTTTTATCTTGTTGCTATTAACTAATTTGATGATTATGAAATACTCATTAAAAATTAAACCATTTAACATGTTTTAAAATGTTCGTCAGACTATTAATGGTATTTACATACATGCATGCATTTGTATAAACCAAGTCAGGGCAACCATAACTTGTGCTGAACTTGCACCTAATTGAATATGCATGTATAAATATAAGAGATGACATTAATCTCAGAGAGACAAAATCCCTTCACCAGACAACAATCAAAATATGTCACCCAGAGGTCTTCAACACAGTGGTATATCACAATGTATAAATCATTGGACACCACACAATGTCAATTTATGTGATTAAACTAAAAGGTATAACGGGAGACAAAAGAACTACTGGCCATAGTATTCCTGACTTAGGACAGACGCATGTAAAATGCGATGTTTTTACTGAAATATGCCCAAAAAATAGTTGCTATGACAACAGAACACATATAAGTCATCAACCTACATCAGTTTTGATACTTCTAACAGAAAGGACATACCGTAAAACCCCTGTATGCAAAAAATTATGAAGAAATCTTCATTAATAAAAAAGTTATGGCACTTTTTATGAAAAAAATGTTCGACTTTGTCATTTTTCAAACACGGGACACATTGATCGAAGGCCTCAGATACCAGTTTGCAGTTTGAATATTTTCTAGAAATGATAATGATAGGGCCTAAGAAATTCTTATCAAGCAGATATCCTGCCAAATATGAAGTACAGTACTTTTCAGGGTAATAGGTATATCATTTTCAGAAATATGAGACATTAAAATTTCACAATTTTACAATTTGGTGGCCATTTTGTTTAATCGATCCAACAAGTCATCAGAATTTGAAGCCTTGTTTTGGTCATAACTTTGGAACCGCTCAAGATATTGACATGATTCAAGCACCAATTTCTTTCTTTTTCCAAGCTCTTTCTGATGGGCTAACTTTTAGTTAAGCTTTGTGGCTTTGAAAAAATAATGTGTCATACCTAATATTACCTATATGCTTCGACATGTACAGTGCACAAGTATTGTATATTTACGTTTTACCAATGTTGAAACTGTGTCAACATATTGATTTGAAGTGACACACGTCGCCAAGTAAACTCGATTTGCGACAGTAAAGCATACGATTTACGGCGGCAACACTTCAAACACAACACGGTTATTCCCTAATTAATCAATGTACATGTGAAATTATAGCACCATTTTAACACTAAAACGTCTTCGATGTGTGGTAATAAAAATGATGAAGATATTTATTTTTTTATTGAAATCAATTAAAATATGAAGTATAATGACTTGTACTATTCAGTACTTATTGAACCGCATCGGTGGAGGTAATGTTTAGCCTGATCGATACGAGTGAGGTAGATCGTCGGTTCAAGCACGGTTGAGTCAAACCAAACATTTTTATAATTGGCATTTGCTACTTCTCTGCTAAGCACGCAGCTTTAAGGAGTAAGAGCAAGTTTGAACTGGTTGACTCGGAATCAAGATAATGTGTTCGAGTGAAGCCTCGTGTCTACCTGTGGACTGTTGTTTCAGTGAGCTGGCACTATTAAAATCCAACTAAGCGTGTTTGTCTAGTACAAAGCGGACATCTCATGGCACTGTCACTTGTTCTCGACATTATATATATATATATATATAGCTGAAAATGTTCTCATTTGGCGCTAAATAACAATCACTCACTCACTCAGCACCCACTGTAAGTCTAAAAATAGAGTACACACAAATTGCAACTGGTTCCGATAACTATATACAGGACCGGCCTTGTGAGGTCGATAACTATATACAGGACCGGCCTTGTGAGGATAACTATATACAGGACCGGCCTTGTGAGGATAACTATATACAGGACCGACCTTGTGAGGATAACTATATACAGGACCGGCCTTGTGAGGTCGATAACTATATACAGGACCAGCCTTGTGAGGTCGATAACTACATACAGGACCGGCCTTGTGAGGTGCGGGGTGCCATTGTTGTTCTCTGTAAGACCTGCAGTGTGTACTTGAACCGCCGAGAGTAGGCGCGGGGAACAATTGTTGTTCTCTGTAAGACCTGAAGTGTGTACTTGAACCGCCGAGAGTAGGCGCGGGGAACAATTGTTGTTCTCCATATCCAGAAATTGAGGGTACTTTCCTCATAAATATTCATCATATTTAAATTAGATTTTGATCACGTGACTGCAGTTTCAAGCTTGATGAATCGTTTATTAGATTTGTCAAAAAATAGCCTATAGTACGGAAATTCAATGTGTCCGTCAATGATTCGAAAATTAAAAGTTATTGTTTATTTCCGCAAAGTTTTTCTTCTGTCAAAATTCAAATATTTTTGTTTTGTAACGATTTTAGACATGTCTTTGATATCGCGATCATGCAAAAATGATCATATTATATTTAATGTGGGAACCCCGAGTTTAGAAGCTAGAAATATAAGGTTAGTTAATATAATTACATATATTATTGAGGAATCTAAATTAATTTCAGAAAATATGTCGCCAAATGTCATTCATTGTTAAATTTTGTGTCACACGCCACCAGTTTCATGTATTTCAGACATTTTTACATAGACTCTTAAGGCCAAAAAAGGGTTCGTCGCCTCGGATTTTCATTTAGTCCAGGAACCTCGAATATTTAATTGTTTTCATTAATTTTTATTTCATTTAATTCAGTTTGATTCAATGTATCATTTTCAAGTTCAGAAAATGACACACATGCAATTATGAATGATATCGTCTAAATAGATCATATGAAAACTGCAGACGTCCCGGCGTCGCCATCTTAGATATGCAAATGAGCAAAATACCCATCATTTCTGGCTATGCTGTAAGACCTGCAGTGTGTACTTGAACCGCCGAGAGTAGGCGCGGGGAACAATTGTTGTTCTCTGTAAGACCTGCAGTATGTACTTGAACCGCCGAGAGTAGGCGCGGGGAACAATTGTTGTTCTCTGTAAGACCTGCAGTGTGTACTTGAACCGCCGAGAGTAGGCGCGGGGAACAATTGTTGTTCTCTGTAAGACCTGCAGTGTGTACTTGAACTGCCGAGAGTAGGCGCGGGGAACAATTGTTGTTCTCTGTAAGACCTGCAGTGTGTACTTGAACCGCCGAGAGTAGGCGCGGGGAACAATTGGTCCAATTGGCTTTTAAGGCTGGTCCTGACTATATACTATCGGTTTGAAAGTGGTTACACAAAATAGGCAACTGGTTCCAGATTAATTAATTAATATTGTTTTATCTGTAATTGCAGAAAGCAAGCGGATCGACACAAGACCAACATGATAAATCAATTATAACAGAGCACCCCGAGGTCCATAAATCACAAAATGGCGGTGATGAAAATAACCAGGTAAATGTACACATGTATGTCAAAGAGTTTGAAAATACCAAAGCGGGAATCAGAATCCGTAAACCGGAGAAGAACATGTACAGACAAAAAGGAAAAGTACAAAAAGAAAACCAACGATCTACAAAACATACACATAAAACTAAAGATCGAGTAACATGAATGATCTATTAGGATTATCATTTTTTGTGATATTCATTGGTGGTTAAATCCACGAATGTTAATAGAACCACTAGGAAGCACGAAGCTTTCCCAAGATTAGGCGGAGTGAAACAATTCCCCTTTTCTGTATGTACGAAAGTTAGAATCCACAAAATTAAGTTCCTCAACAACCTTCAATGTTGTTTTTAAACCAAAGTATACAATGCACTGTCTAACAACAGAAATATAATGAAAAAGTTTGAAGGTACCAATGGGCTAATCAGAAGCTGTAAATCAAAGAGGAGCAGACAATAAAATGGCCAAAAGAAGATGGGCAAAAATGATCTACAATACACCACACAGATAACTAAAGATTGAGCAATACGAAACTCACTGAAAACTGGGGGTGAACGCTGTTATTTCTGAAGTGTAAGCAGTTCCTGTGCCACGTGTGATACCCGTCGCGTTACCCTTTTTACAATGATAAATAATGAACGTGATTTATGACGAATAATGCCTATCACCAGTTCCACCAATAAAACGAATAACCACCTTACCATAACTCATTAAATGAAAGGTCCCGAGTGGCTCAATGAGTTTGGTAGTTGGATTACCTAACAACTCATATATCCCTATCACCAATGCGGCGTGGGTTCGCGCCCGGCTTTGTAAATTACAATAAATGGTGCACTCGACTCGTAGCCGCAAGTGATAAAGTTTACCAGTTACTTGCCCATGGTCGGTGGTTCTCTCCGGGTACTCCGGCTTCTTCCACCACTGAAACTGGTCGCCATGATATAGCTGAAATATTGCTGAAAGTGGCGCTAAACACCAAAATCAATCAATCAAACATTAAATAAAAATAAGACAACGATATATGACGTTGGAAATCCAAGTACTGGACTGGGACAGGCACAAACATGTGTGGTGGTGTTAAACATGTTGTATGCATTCAATGTAGTCATCGAGTACATCTCGCCTGAACGGGATTCGAACTCACAACGTACTTATAAATCCAACTACCATACTGACGGCCCCTCATATAATATAGGATGTAGTTAACAATAAATTATTTATCTTTTTTTTTTGTTAACTGGATAACATTACTAAACTTTATGACAAAAGAGACAACTTCAATTTTGGCATTAAGCATTTTCCACACATCGCTCGTAATATACTAACCAGTCCCGCGTATGGCGTTTATATTTTGTCATCTCGTGGCAATGTAACTTGTTCTCGTCAATATATAGCTGAAAATATTCTCGTTTGGTGTTAAACGACAATCACTCACTCACTCAGTACCCGATTACTATATAAGGACCGGCCTAATGATGTGCAGGATGCAATTGTTGTTCTCTGTAAAGCCTGCAGTGTGTACTTGAACAACTGAGAGTAGATGCGGGGCCCAATAGGGAGCAATTGGTCCTATTGGCTTTCAAGGCTGCCCCTGACCATATACTATCGGTCTGAAAGTGGTTCCCGATTACAATAACTATCGGTTTAAAAGTGGTTACACAAAAAAGGCAACGGATTCCAGATTACTAATTACTATAGTTTTATCTTTAATTCCAGAAACCAAGCGGATCGACAAAAGACCAACATAATAAATCAATTCTTACAGAACACCCCGAAATCAATAAATCACAAAATGGCGTCGATGAAAACAACCAGGTATGTCTAAACTAAGGTCAAATTATAAGAATAGTTTGAAAATACCAAAGCGGTAATCAGAATCTGTATATTGAAGAAGAACAGACAACACAATGACCAAAAGAAAAAGTACAAAAGGACAAACAACGATCTACAAAACATACACATAAATCAGTTACATTATGCAAGAAGACAATCTGTCGATAAAGCACCTACCTCATAAAATGAAACATAAGTTGAATTAAATGTAAGAAATAATATACTGAGCTTACCTGATGAAGGTCATTCCAAAAACGTGTGCACTCAATTATATATCTACGTTTTCTTTATTGTTTAAAATGAATGTATATTTTAGCAAATTGTGTGTGCTTTATAAGTTATAAATAGATTAATAAAATGATTGCTTTATTAACAGGTGCCTTCCGAAAAGTCAACAAACACTTCGGATCATCTATCAATTGAACGACAACGAGCATTGACAATTGTAACTGAAGAATTACAAAAGTTACAAAGTCACCAACATGAGAGAACAACTGAAGGCAAATTAACGCAAGTCCAACTTATGGCACTGGCGACAGCTGTACAATCATATTTCCCGCTTGACGAAAACGAGACATATGCAATGGTCCATGCTTCTCGAATGGAAGTAGCAAAAAAGGCAATCGAGTATGAAACAATCCAAATAGTTTGTCAGTATTGTGTGGAATATCTAGATAACAACCATCCAGGGGAAAGAGATGTCATTGTGCTGCATTTATTGACAGGGTTCTTACATAACTTTTCAGACCAAAGTCCTGACGTGTGTAAAGTGATACTGCTTCAGAACACATATATAAAGACTATAAAAGAAAAATTGAAGTGTTTGGAATCAACACATTTTGTCACAAAACAACAGCAAGTATGTTAACTATTGCTAAATTGCTAGAAAGGTTGTAAAACGTCAGCATATTTGGTACTATATTCTAAATAAAAAAAGCATATACACTACTGTCTGGTAGGCACGATATAGGTGGGAATAAAAGGCTGACAAAGTTGATACACCAAGATAGCATATTGTAAAGCATATATTCTCGATCATATCCATTATATTATATTGTGTTTGTCACAATAAAATCAACTATAACAAAATGAACAATTCAGCGATGATTATTGTATGTTCTCGTATGTGAAGATATTGAAAGTGGCTGATCACGTGACGTCGAACAACACGTGAAGTCGAACAACATGGAATCAATAGGAAAAACTTTTAATGTAAATTCAGCAAAAACTTATGAATTAGCTTATATATAGTCAATGTTCGTTTATTTGTGATATTTGTTTTTACTCAAGTCCATATATATCAGATAAACTATTTCAGTAAGAGGGGATGTTTTGGGTTCATAAAACTAGTTTAACCTCGCCAGCATTTTTATTGAACTGTATGTACCAAACCACGAAGGTAAAAAACATTTGTGAGTTAGTGTATCGATTTTGTCTCTTTCTACGTTTTTTCTATTTGATTTTGGGACTGTTTCGATTGTGTGATATTTTTTTAGTTTTTCATTTTGTTATTTATGCATATGTTGTAAATGTTTTATATGATTAAGCATTTTTGTTATTATGATTCTACAATTTGCTTCTACCTGATGCATTTTTTTTTTGCTTTAAAGCAATCGACTAAAACCATTAAAAATGAAGATGATGACAGCACCAAAGACGAAACCTCTGAGGACCCTGATAAACTTGATGCGGTATGTTGTACGCTTTTTTATTTATAATTTTTTATTTCTATTGTCTTATTATTATGATCCATATATTGGTTTATTTTAATATAAAACATAGATATATAAATATGTGTAATATATAAATATGTTATTTTTTTATCATTATCTAACTACTGCGACAGAACATCATACATTTCCGGTCCACATAATATCACTTCCGCTCCCTGTGGCAGATCGTGTGCAACCTTTTGAGTTTTTTTAAAATAATTACTCGACCTTAATTTTATAATATTAATTTTGTGTCATTGCTAAGTTCACCTTTAGGCTAAGTTATTTAAGGTCGATATGGTATATGTTCGTATGATAAGAGTAAAACGATGGGAGCCAAATGTGGAGCAGGAACTGTTTTCCTTCCGGTGCACTTGAGTTCTCCCCCGGTTTTAATGGGGTTTGTGTTGCCCTATCTTAATATTTCTGTGAAGTATTTATTTGTCATTTTGTCCGTTTTCTTTGACCATTGTGTGGTCAGTCCTTCTTTGATTTGTGACTTCTTGATTACCCATTTGGTATCTTTTGGTCATTGTATTGTCAGTCCTTCATTGATTTGTGACTTCTTTATTACCCCTTTGGTAACTTTCGGTCATTGTGTTGTCAGTCCTTCTTTCATTTATGCCTTCTTGATTACCCCTTTGGTATCTTTTGGTCATTGTATTGTCAGTCCTTCTTTGATTTATGGCTTCTTGATTTCCCCTTTGGTAACTTTCGGTCATTGTATTGTCAGTCCTTCTTTGATCTATGCCTTCTTGATTACCCCTTTGGTATCTTTTGGTCATTGTGTTGTCAGTCTTTCTTTGATTTGTGCCTTCTTGATTACCCCTTTGGTATTTTTTGGTCATTGTATTGTCAGTCCTTCTTTGATCTATGCCTTCTTCATTACGCCTTTGGTATCTTTTGGTCATTGTATTGTCAGTCCTTCCTTGATTTGTGCCTTCTTCATTACTCCTTTGGTATCTTTTGGTCATTGTATTGTCTGTCCTTCTTTGATTTGTGCCTTCTTCATTACTCCTTTGGTATCTTTTGGTCATTGTATTGTCAGTCCTTCTTTGATTTGTGCCTTCTTCATTACGCCTTTGGTATCTTTTGGTCATTGTATTGTCAGTCCTTCCTTGATTTGTGCCTTCTTCATTACGCCTTTGGTATCTTTTGGTCATTGTATTGTCAGTCCTTCTTTGATTTGTGCCTTCTTGATTACGCCTTTGGTATCTTTTGGTCATTGTATTGTCAGTCCTTCCTTGATTTGTGCCTTCTTCATTACCCCTTTGGTATCTTTTGGTCATTGTATTGTCAGTCCTTCCTTGATTTGTGCCTTCTTCATTACGCCTTTGGTATCTTTTGGTCATTGTATTGTCAGTCCATCTTTGATTAGTACCTTCTTGATTACTCCTTTGGTATCTTTTGGTCATTGTATTGTCAGTCCTTCCTTGATTTGTGCCTTCTTGATTACCCCTTTGGTATCTTTTGGTCATTGTATTGTCAGTCCTTCCTTGATTTGTGCCTTCTTCATTACTCCTTTGGTATCTTTTGGTCATTGTATTGTCAGTCCTTCTTTGATTTATGGCTTCTTGATTTCCCCTTTGGTAACTTTCGGTCATTGTATTGTCAGTCCTTCTTTGATCTATGCCTTCTTGATTACCCCTTTGGTATCTTTTGGTCATTGTGTTGTCAGTCTTTCTTTGATTTGTGCCTTCTTGATTACCCCTTTGGTATCTTTTGGTCATTGTATTGTCAGTCCTTCTTTGATTTGTGCCTACTTGATTACCACTTTGGTATCTTTTGGTCATTGTGTTGTCAGTCTTTCTTTGATTTGTGCCTTCTTGATTACCCCTTTGGTATCTTTTGGTCATTGTATTGTCAGTCCTTCTTTGATTTGTGCCTACTTGATTACCACTTTGGTATCTTTTGGTCATTGTGTTGTCAGTCTTTCTTTGATTAGTACCTTCTTGATTACCCCTTTGGTATCTTTTGGTCATTGTATTGTCAGTCCTTCTTTGATCTATGCCTTCTTGATTACTCCTTTGGTATCTTTTGGTCATTGTAATATCAGTCCTTCTTTGATCTATGCCTTCTTCATTACCCCTTTGGTATTTTTTGGTCATTGTATTGTCAGTCCTTCCTTGATTTGTGCCTTCTTCATTACTCCTTTGGTATCTTTTGGTCATTGTATTGTCAGTCCTTCCTTGATTTGTGCCTTCTTGATTACTCCTTTGGTATCTTTTGGTCATTGTATTGTCAGTACTTCTTTGATTTGTGCCTTCTTCATTACTCCTTTGGTATCTTTTGGTCATTGTATTGTCAGTCCTTCTTTGATTTGTGCCTTCTTGATTACGCCTTTGGTATCTTTTGGTCATTGTATTGTCAGTCCATCTTTGATTAGTACCTTCTTGATTACCACTTTGGTATCTTTTGGTCATTGTATTGTCAGTCCTTCCTTGAATTGTGCCTTCTTGATTACGCCTTTGGTATCTTTTGGTCATTGTATTGTCAGTCCTTCCTTGAATTGTGCCTTCTTGATTACCACTTTGGTATCTTTTGGTCATTGTATTGTCAGTCCTTCCTTGAATTGTGCCTTCTTGATTACGCCTTTGGTATCTTTTGGTCATTGTATTGTCAGTCCTTCTTTGATTTGTGCCTTCTTGATTACGCCTTTGGTATCTTTTGGTCATTGTATTGTCAGTCCATCTTTGATTAGTACCTTCTTGATTACCCCTTTGGTAACTTTCGGTCATTGTATTGTCAGTCCTTCCTTGAATTGTGCCTTCTTGATTTCCCCTTTGGTAACTTTCGGTCATTGTATTGTCAGTCCTTCTTTGATCTATGCCTTCTTGATTACCCCTTTGGTATCTTTTGGTCATTGTATTGTCAGTCCTTCTTTGATTAGTACCTTCTTGATTACCCCTTTGATATCTTTTGGTCATTGTATTGTCAGTCCTTCTTTGATTTGTACCTTCTTGATTACCCCTTTGGTATCTTTTGGTCATTGTATTGTCTGTCCTTCTTTGATTTGTGCCTTCTTCATTACTCCTTTGGTATCTTTTGGTCATTGTATTGTCAGTCCTTCTTTGATTTGTGCCTTCTTGATTACGCCTTTGGTATCTTTTGGTCATTGTATTGTCAGTCCTTCTTTGATTTGTACCTTCTTGATTACCCCTTTGGTATCTTTTGGTCATTGTATTGTCTGTCCTTCTTTGATTTGTACCTTCTTGATTACTCCTTTGGTATCTTTTGGTCATTGTATTGTCAGTCCTTCCTTGATTAGTACCTTCTTGATTACCCCTTTGGTATCTTTTGGTCATTGTATTGTCTGTCCTTCTTTGATTTGTACCTTCTTGATTACTCCTTTGGTATCTTTTGGTCATTGTATTGTCAGTCCTTCCTTGATTAGTACCTTCTTGATTACCCCTTTGGTATCTTTCGGTCATTGTATGTTCAATCCTTCTTTGATTTTACGGCTTCTGATTACTCCTTTGGTATCTTCAAGCTTGTTTTCGATCAGACAGCAATAAAGTTATTGTTTCAAACACAACATTTCAATATTGCTCCTAAGAAAATCATGATTTATTTGTATGATATTTAAGCACAACGGTCGTATCCGAAGAGACAATCATTGTTTTCTTTTTCAGGAAAATGAAGTAATAGCTTTGGTAAACATATTTGGGACGTTGCATAATATATCTCAGGTTGACGATCTCGTGCAATCTTTCAGAGAAGTTGGAATTTTGGAAATGACAAAACCTTTTCTTGATTCTCCTAATGATGAAATTCGATTGACGTGTCTTGGAATATTGGCTAACATTGTCAATGAAGATGAGTGTGATATCCTAGTAACCAACGATAATCTTCTCAATGTTCTGATACATGTCCTGGAGGAATCAATGAAAAATGAAAACAGACAGTGTAAACTAGGACTTTCAATATGGAGAACAACCGAATTTGCTTTAAGTACTTAAACTATGATATTCTTTAAACTATGATATTCTTTAAACTATGATATTCTTTAAACTATGACATTCTTTAAACTATGACATTCTTTAAGCTATGATATTATTTAAGCTATGACATTCTTTAAACTGTGATATTCTTTAAGCTATGACATTATTTAAACTATGACATTCTTTAAACTATGACATTATTTAAACTATGACATTCTTTAAACTATGACATTCTTTAAACTATGACATTCTTTAAACTATGATATTCTTTAAGCTATGATATTATTTAAGCTATGACATTCTTTAAACTGTGATATTCTTTAAGCTATGACATTATTTAAACTATGACATTCTTTAAACTATGACATTATTTAAACTATGACATTCTTTAAACTATGGCATTCTTTAAACTATGATGTTCTTTAAACTATGATATTCTTTAAACTATGATATTCTTTAAGCTATACTATTATTTAAACTATGTTCGTCTTTCAGCTATCATATTCTTTAAGATATGATATTATTTAAACTATGATATTCTTTCAGCTACCAGTATCATATTCTTTCAGCTATGTAATTCTTTCAGCTATGATATTCTTTAAGTTATGATATTCTTTAAGCTATGATATTCTTTCAGCTATGATATTCTTTCAGCTATGATATTCTTTAAGCTATACTATTATTTAAACTATGCTCTTCTTTCAGCTATCATATTCTTTAAGATATGATATTATTTAAACTATGATATTCTTTCAGCTACTGGTATCATATTCTTTCAGCTATGTAATTCTTTCAGCTATGATATTCTTTAAGCTATGATATTCTTTCAGCTGTCATATTCTTTAAACTATGATTTTCTGTAAGGTATCATATTCTTTAAGGTATGTAATTCTTTCAGCTATCATATTCTTTAAGCTATGATATTCTTTAGGCTATGATATTCTTTCAGCTATCATATTCTTTAAGCTATCATATTCTTTCAGCTATCATATTTTTCAGCTATGCTATTATTTCAGCTATCATATTCTTTAAGCTATCATATTCTTTAGGCTGTGATATTCGTTCAGCTATCATATTCTTTAAACTATCTTATTCTTTAAGCTATCATATTCTTTAAGCTATCATATCCTTTCAGCTATGATATTCTTTAAGCTATGATATTCTTTAAGCTATGATATTCTTTCAGCTATCATATTCTTTAAACTATGATTTTCTTTCAGGTATCATATTCTTTAAGGTATATAATTCTTTCAGCTATCATATTCTTTAAGCTATCATATTCTTTAGGCTATGATATTCTTTCAGCTATCATATTCTTTAAGCTATCATATTCTTTCAGCTATCATATTTTTCAGCTATGATATTATTTCAGCTATCATATTCTTTAAGCTATCATATTCTTTAGGCTGTGATATTCTTTCAGCTATCATATTCTTTAAGCTATCATATTCTTTAAGCTATCATATTCTTTAAGCTATCATATCCTTTCAGCTATGATATTCTTTAAGCTATCATATTCTTTAAGCTATCACATTCTTTCAGCTATCATATTCTTTAAGATATCACATTCTTTCAGCTATCATATTCTTTAAGATATCATATTATTTCAGCTATCATATTCTTTAAGCTATCATATTCATTCAGCTATCATATTCTTACAGCTATCATATTCTTTACACAATCTTAATTCGCATAATATTTACGCAACCACAATTGATTGATATTATTGATGAAGTACAAAATCCAAGTGATGAAATAGTTCGCGTGCTCGCCTCCAGTACGGTAGATCGTGGGTTCGATGCACGATCATGTCAAACCAAGACTACAACATGTTCTTCTCGAGTACGGCAGATCGTGGATTCGATGCACGGTCGTGTCAAACCAAGACTACAACCTGTTCTTCTCAAGTACGGTAGATCGTGGGTTCGATGCACGATCGTGTCAAACCAAGACTACAACCTGTTCTTCTAGAGTACGGTAGATCGTGGGTTCGATGCACGATCGTGTCAAACCAAGACTACAACCTGCTCTTCTCGAGTACAGTAGATCGTGGATTCGACCTGTTCTTCTCGAGTACGGTAGATCGTGGGTTCGGTGCACGATCGTGTCAAACCAAGACTACAACCTGTTCTTCTCGAGTACGGTAGATCATGGGTTCGATGCGCGATCGTGTCAAACCAAGACTACAACCTGTTCTTCTCGAGTACGGTAGATCATGGGTTCGATGCGCGATCGTGTCAAACCAAGACTACAACCTGTTCTTCTCGAGTACGGTAGATCATGGGTTCGATGTGCGATCGTGTCAAACCAAAGACTATAATAGTTGGTATTTGTTGTTTCTTTGGTACGCATCCAACATTAAGGAGAAAAAGCAAAGATTGTTTTGCTCGGAAACGGGATGATGTGTCCAAATGGATGTAAATGAACATGAGAGACTATCCAACTTTACACTTAGACACAATTCACAGTTACAGTAGGGTCTAAAACAATGAACATAGCTTATAGCCTAATATTAATGTGACCATAGACTACAGGTGAACGGTACTCTTCATTTTCTGCCGATAAATGCCACATATTGTTGTGCATCGAATATTTAATGCATTACATTATTTAGGAACTGTTAATTTCAAAGCATCAATCCACATTAGACTATGAACGACGTATAGAAATAGAGAAATGCCCCCTGAATCCACTTATATAGTATACATATACATTCCATGCAATAATGATCCTTATGAATGTACAGAATGTTTACCATTTTTTCCAGCGATACGCATGATGGCTAGAAACGACAATAACAAGAAATCCCTTGCTGCTCATGGAGTAATACCTTTGTTAGTAAAGCTTGCAGAAGGCAAGGATGTCAAAGAGCAACGAGGTATATACACAGTACACTGTTCTTAGTTTGCACATGAAGTTAGATTTAGGTTGCCAGTGAAATATGCTAGTTTTCTTCTTCATTCAATTAGTAACTAAAAAAGGATATGGGTGTAAATGGACGTGAGAGATTCGCATGTTGAGCATGTTTCTTCATTCAGTAATATTTTCGTATGTGTGTTGTTGTTTACAATATATATGTCTTGATGTTTTGTTTATTTTGTAGGCTGTGGAAATTTACAAAATATAGTATTAAGGTATTTGTGGGATTTTCTTTGTTGTTTTGTTTTGTTTTGGTATTTAACAATATTGGGAAACGAACTACACATCACGCCAGTTTATTTCACCTATTAATAATCTAAATGCAATTGTTATGAACAAATCGTATCACACTCAATGTAGATTTGTGTTTGTACATTTGTTTTTATTATTATTATTTTGAAGTTCTCTTCTGACCTGGGTACTCCTTGTTCATCGCTACTCAGATTTATCTGTTGCACTTGTTCTGTTTGTATTGACTGGATAGATAATTGTTACATACTGTTACTGACCGAAATATATAGTCAAACCTGCCTTAAAAGGACACCTCTATATAACACATCACTGTCTATAAAGAGCAGCCTGTGGCATTTCCCCCATTAATGAATAGTCAACATAGTCTTAGCCTGTATAATACAGGGAATCTGTTCATAGAGGACACATGTTCAGGTTCCCTTTAGTGCCCTTTTTATACAGGTTTTACTAGTTTATATGACAATAAAAAAACATTTAAGCATTTTGATTTCTACAGAGGCTGTTGGTGCATTGTGGTCATTATCTTTTGATGAAAACAACAAAGATATGATGATAAATGATGACAAGTGCAAGGCCATTGATACATTTGAGCGTCTGACGTCATCAGAGGATGATAAAGTGAAAGATATATGTCGTAAGGCTCTGTGGACCATGAGAGAGGGCTTAGTCAAATCAACACGTTATAAATCATTAGGTAAATATCGTAATACTTAACTTTGTTAGTTGTTTGCTTGATTATTGTTCAGCTATATTCATGACGAGTAGAAGTTTATCAACATTCTATTTGGAATGAACCTATTGGTGAATGGCTTCATTGGAAACGAAACGGTAGGAGATGCTGACGTTTTTTCTTAATAAACAAGAAGACAGAACTAATTGATTCATACATATTGAAGATCAGTATTATCTTTAAAGAGTGTGAGAAATCCCGTCTTTCGTCAAATGGTGACGTAGATAAAAGACGTAGGAATTTCGGATACCAGTTGAAAATATCTCGATATTCAATGTAAGAACCACATTTTCCGTAAAATACGTCTATTAATCTGTGTATGCCATGGGATTGAAGGAGAAAGTTGTCAGTCAATTGCGACATCAAATCAATCATGACGTTTATCATAGTTCAAACTGTGACGTCGACAACTGGGTACATTTGATTGGACATTTACCAGTGTAATATAACTTCATGTCGTCTCCCATACAAGATCTATATTTACAGACGAACATTATATCACTGATCTAGTAATGAATTATCAATCATGTAAATAAAATGAGAAAAAAAATGTTAAAGAAGAATACGACTTAATCTGAATAAATTATACATGTCCCCATTTATTCAGATTATGTCATATTCTCTTTGTGTGATGTATAGTTTGAGGTAAGTTGGAGGAGTTGTTCATGTTGGCGGTGAGCATGCTAACCATCGATGTGCTTTTTGTTGTGTTTTTGGGTTTTTGGGTTTTTTTTTTTTTTCTTAGAGTAAACCAGTTTATGTTGTGTTGTTTTGGGTAAACGGGAGAGGTTGTTTATGTTGTCGATGTTTTTCGGGGGGTTTAGTCGGAGCAGTTGTTCATGTTGTCTATATTGAAGTTGGTTTTGTTATTTATGTTGTTTGTGGAGGAGTTTGTGATCTTTGAACACCATTTTTAAGTGAAAACTAATATTACCTCAAAACGACAAATATTTGGATTGGTATTAAGTTATCATTGGTGCCAACATTGGATGTGAAAATATCAAAATAGACGTCACTTTTGAAATATGCTTGACGTTGATTCGTTTAATAATCATTATATAGATTCTAGTCACGTGTATGTGTGTGTGTGTGTTTACTTTTATTGTCAACTACTAGTATTAGATTAAAATATATATATATATATAAATGAAAGCAAATTGTTTTTATGTAGGTTTACAATTCATGTTGATCGGACATGATGAAAAGAACGATGGAAATACAGATGGCGGCCATGTAATGATAAGCTACAACAGAAGTCATAGACCTTTAGTGGCTGATATCCACAATCATATACACCGTAGACAATTAAATGTGTGGATGGATGTTAATGATATGCATGGATCGACGGTAGATGCTATGGCTAAGGCTGTAGAGAATGCTGAGGTAGTCCTGGTCTGTTACTCACCACAGTACAAGAACAGTGACAACTGTAGAGCAGGTAATTAATGAACCGTGACTGTCAGTGATAGAGAATGCTGAGGTAGTCCTGGTCTGTAACTCACCACAGTACAAGAACAGTGACAACTGTAGAGCAGGTAATTAATGAACTGTGACTGTCAGTGATAGAGAATGATGAGGTAGTCCTGGTCTGTTACTCACCACAATACAAGAACAGTGACAACTGTAGTGCAGGTAATTAATGAACTGTGACTGTCAGTGATAGAGAATGATGAGGTAGTCCTGGTCTGTAACTCACCACAGTACAAGAACAGTGACAACTGTAGAGCAGGTAATTAATCAACCGTGACTGTCAGTGATAGAGAATGATGAGGTAGTCCTGGTCTGTTACTCACCACAGTACAAGAACAGTGACAACTGTAGAGCAGGTAATTAATGAACTGTGACTGTCAGTGATAGAGAATGATGAGGTAGTCATGGTCTGTTACTCACCACAGTACAAGAACAGTGACAACTGTAGAGCAGGTAATTAATGAACTGTGACTGTCAGTGATAGAGAATGATGAGGTAGTCCTGGTCTGTAACTCACCACAGTACAAGAACAGTGACAACTGTAGAGCAGGTAATTAATCAACCGTGACTGTCAGTGATAGAGAATGATGAGGTAGTCCTGGTCTGTTACTCACCACAGTACAAGAACAGTGACAACTGTAGAGCAGGTAATTAATGAACTGTGACTGTCAGTGATAGAGAATGATGAGGTAGTCCTGGTCTGTAACTCACCACAGTACAAGAACAGTGACAACTGTAGAGCAGGTAATTAATGAACTGTGACTGTCAGTGATAGAGAATGCTGAGGTAGTCCTGGTCTGTTACTCACCACAGTACAAGAACAGTGACAACTGTAGAGCAGGTAATTAATCAACCGTGACTGTCAGTGATAGAGAATGATGAGGTAGTCCTGGTCTGTTACTCACCACAATACAAGAACAGTGACAACTGTAGAGCAGGTAATTAATGAACTGTGACTGTCAGTGATAGAGAATGCTGAGGTAGTCCTGGTCTGTTACTCACCACAGTACAAGAACAGTGACAACTGTAGAGCAGGTAATTAATGAACTGTGACTGTCAGTGATAGAGAATGATGAGGTAGTCCTGGTCTGTAACTCACCACAATACAAGAACAGTGACAACTGTAGAGCAGGCAACTGTAGAGCAGGTAATTAATGAACTGTGACTGTCAGTGATAGAGAATGCTGAGGTAGTCCTGGTCTGTTACTCACCACAGTACAAGAACAGTGACAACTGTAGAGCAGGTAATTAATGAACTGTGACTGTCAGTGATAGAGAATGATGAGGTAGTCCTGGCCTGTTACTCACCACAGTACAAGAACAGTGACAACTGTAGAGCAGGTAATTAATGAACCGTGACTGTCAGTGATAGAGAATGCTGAGGTAGTCCTGGTCTGTAACTCACCACAGTACAAGAACAGTGACAACTGTAGAGCAGGTAATTAATCAACCGTGACTGTCAGTGATAGAGAATGATGAGGTAGTCCTGGTCTGTAACTCACCACAGTACAAGAACAGTGACAACTGTAGAGCAGGTAATTAATGAACTGTGACTGTCAGTGATAGAGAATGATGAGGTAGTCCTGGTCTGTAACTCACCACAATACAAGAACAGTGACAACTGTAGAGCAGGTAATTAATCAACCGTGACTGTCAGTGATAGAGAATGATGAGGTAGTCCTGGTCTGTTACTCACCACAGTACAAGAACAGTGACAACTGTAGAGCAGGTAATTAATGAACTGTGACTGTCAGTGATAGAGAATGCTGAGGTAGTCCTGGTCTGTTACTCTACCACAGTACAAGAACAGTGACAACTGTAGAGCAGGTAATTAATGAACTGTGACTGTCAGTGATAGAGAATGATGAGGTAGTCCTGGTCTGTAACTCACCACAGTACAAGAACAGTGACAACTGTAGAGCAGGTAATTAATGAACTGTGACTGTCAGTGATAGAGAATGCTGAGGTAGTCCTGGTCTGTTACTCACCACAGTACAAGAACAGTGACAACTGTAGAGCAGGTAATTAATGAACTGTGACTGTCAGTGATAGAGAATGATGAGGTAGTCCTGGTCTGTAACTCACCACAGTACAAGAACAGTGACAACTGTAGAGCAGGTAATTAATGAACTGTGACTGTCAGTGATAGAGAATGCTGAGGTAGTCCTGGTCTGTTACTCACCACAGTACAAGAACAGTGACAACTGTAGAGCAGGTAATTAATCAACCGTGACTGTCAGTGATAGAGAATGATGAGGTAGTCCTGGTCTGTTACTCACCACAATACAAGAACAGTGACAACTGTAGTGCAGGTAATTAATGAACTGTGACTGTCAGTGATAGAGAATGATGAGGTAGTCCTGGTCTGTAACTCACCACAGTACAAGAACAGTGACAACTGTAGAGCAGGTAATTAATCAACCGTGACTGTCAGTGATAGAGAATGATGAGGTAGTCCTGGTCTGTTACTCACCACAGTACAAGAACAGTGACAACTGTAGAGCAGGTAATTAATGAACTGTGACTGTCAGTGATAGAGAATGATGAGGTAGTCATGGTCTGTTACTCACCACAGTACAAGAACAGTGACAACTGTAGAGCAGGTAATTAATCAACCGTGACTGTCAGTGATAGAGAATGATGAGGTAGTCCTGGTCTGTTACTCACCACAATACAAGAACAGTGACAACTGTAGAGCAGGTAATTAATGAACTGTGACTGTCAGTGATAGAGAATGCTGAGGTAGTCCTGGTCTGTTACTCACCACAGTACAAGAACAGTGACAACTGTAGAGCAGGTAATTAATGAACTGTGACTGTCAGTGATAGAGAATGATGAGGTAGTCCTGGTCTGTAACTCACCACAATACAAGAACAGTGACAACTGTAGAGCAGGCAACTGTAGAGCAGGTAATTAATGAACTGTGACTGTCAGTGATAGAGAATGCTGAGGTAGTCCTGGTCTGTTACTTACCACAGTACAAGAACAGTGACAACTGTAGAGCAGGTAATTAATGAACTGTGACTGTCAGTGATAGAGAATGATGAGGTAGTCCTGGCCTGTTACTCACCACAGTACAAGAACAGTGACAACTGTAGAGCAGGTAATTAATCAACCGTGACTGTCAGTGATAGAGAATGATGAGGTAGTCCTGGTCTGTTACTCACCACAGTACAAGAACAGTGACAACTGTACGTAGAGCAGGTAATTAATGAACCGTGACTGTCAGTGATAGAGAATGCTGAGGTAGTCCTGGTCTGTAACTCACCACAGTACAAGAACAGTGACAACTGTAGAGCAGGTAATTAATCAACCGTGACTGTCAGTGATAGAGAATGATGAGGTAGTCCTGGTCTGTAACTCACCACAGTACAAGAACAGTGACAACTGTAGAGCAGGTAATTAATGAACTGTGACTGTCAGTGATAGAGAATGATGAGGTAGTCCTGGTCTGTAACTCACCACAATACAAGAACAGTGACAACTGTAGAGCAGGTAATTAATCAACCGTGACTGTCAGTGATAGAGAATGATGAGGTAGTCCTGGTCTGTTACTCACCACAGTACAAGAACAGTGACAACTGTAGAGCAGGTAATTAATGAACTGTGACTGTCAGTGATAGAGAATGCTGAGGTAGTCCTGGTCTGTTACTCACCACAATACAAGAACAGTGACAACTGTAGAGCAGGTAATTAATGAACTGTGACTGTCAGTGATAGAGAATGCTGAGGTAGTCCTGGTCTGTTACTCACCACAATACAAGAACAGTGACAACTGTAGAGCAGGTAATTAATGAACCGTGACTGTCAGTGATAGAGAATGCTGAGGTAGTCCTGGTCTGTTACTCACCACAGTACAAGAACAGTGACAACTGTAGAGCAGGTAATTAATGAACTGTGACTGTCAGTGATAGAGAATGATGAGGTAGTCCTGGTCTGTTACTCACCACAGTACAAGAACAGTGACAACTGTAGAGCAGGTAATTAATGAACTGTGACTGTCAGTGATAGAGAATGATGAGGTAGTCCTGGTCTGTTACTCACCACAATACAAGAACAGTGACAACTGTAGAGCAGGTAATTAATGAACTGTGACTGTCAGTGATAGAGAATGCTGAGGTAGTCCTGGTCTGTTACTCACCACAGTACAAGAACAGTGACAACTGTAGAGCAGGTAATTAATCAACCGTTTGACTGTCAGTAATAATCACATACCAGATAAGTAAATGGTCATTCACTAAGGAACTGTTTGTTTGATGCTGTTTAACTCCACTTTCAAAAATATTTCTGTTATATCGTGGCGGTCAGTTTTATTGGTGGTGAAAACCGGAGGATACGGAGAAAAAGTCACTGACAAACTTTATCACATAATGTTGTGCACCTCGCCCTGATCGAGATTCGAACTCACAACATCGGTGGTGATATGCACTGATTGCATAGGTAGTTGTAAGTCCAACTACCATACGATCACGGCCACGACGGCCCCTCTAAGGAACTGTTTGGTTGTGTGTCGTATTCACCGGTGATAATTGTATTTCCCTTTTGTCTATCACAGGACATAGTAACAAGGGGCCGTCATTGTCGTGATCGTACGGTATTGTAGTTGGATTTGCAACCGCTCATGGAGAGGTATACTCGATACAACATTATGTGATAAAGTTTGATAGTGACTTGCGGAAGGTCTGTGATTTTCTCCTGGTATTCTGGTTTCCTACACCAATTAAACTGATCTCCACGATATAGCAGAAATATTGTTGAAAGTGGTCTTAAGCACCATAGCGCTAGCTCTAAGCCCTACTATGAAAAAGGCGGGGATGTCTTATTAGAAACAATCACTGCTTACATGTAACATTTGACAGCACTAGGGTTCAACCTCTTTTTCTTTCTTTTTATTTTCCTTTGTGGGTTCATCTTTGCTCATCTTTTTTTGATTTGTTTGTCTTTGTTCTGTGTCTTGTGTCCAATGTTGCCTGTGTCTGCGGATTGTGCATTTTGGATTGCCCGTTCGGTTTTCTCGACACGTTTATTTTAAAAATTTGTCTACATTCTTTGCCTTTTTATATTACTAGCACTGATCGACGTCTCTCATTATTGATGTAAATGAAGAAAATGAATAGTTTAGAAATAGGATATCCAAAGACACGAAAACATTTGCACACAAGATACAGGATGAAGACAAGTAAGACAAAAACACACACTAAATAGATGAGCAACACGGATGCCATCGTAAAACTGTAGGTACACCTAGGTGCTCGCGAAGGATAAGCAGTTCCTGCTTCTGATAGAACAACCGCCATTATATATTTCACTTTTATTTGTTTTTTAGAGGCAGAATACGCATATAAGTTAAAGAAGAAGATGCTTTTCCTGAAAATGGTTCCCGGATATGACCCTGATGGTTGGCTAGGATTTATTATAGGGTCCAAGAAATTCTACGATTTTAGTGGAAAGTATCCGTTTGAGCAAAAACTTTCCGAACTTTTAAAAGCCATACAACTGGAATACAAATATGTTGCAGAAAAGATCACTGTTAGTAATGAGCCGACATTGATGGCAGTAAGCATGTAATTTGTATGATACTCTTTCAACATTTGATAATAGCTTATTGAGTACATTTAATTTGTCAACAGAACATACATCTTGTTGAAGATCTTAATTGATAAGGAGTTATTTCGTTATATGCATACATTTCAGAAAAACACAAGAAACTATTTCTATAAAAACGTAGATATTAAATTTAAAACGCACGATACGTTTCTGGAATAACCTGATGGCCTAGATACGCTCAAAATAACCTGATGGCCTAGGTACGCTCAAAATAACCTGATGGCCTAGGTACGCTCAAAATAACCTGATGGCCTAGGTACGCTCAAAATCGAAAGATTGGAAAACCATATAATTTAAAGTTTTGGGAGCAATAATATTTTCTCCAAGTAATGTTATGATGTACCACGATCAAAACTGAGATATGTATTTCACAATATTTAATTTGTCAGAACATCATGTGCAAGCGCAAATGATATTCACGATAACTTGAGATTAAAAACACTATTTTAAATTCTTGCATTAAATTAGGAATAATTGTAATATAATGGATTATATACCGAGGTGAATCTATAGGTCAATATATGTAATGTTTTCTGAAATAATTGTTTATTCAAGTCTACTTCAGCAATAAAAAAAACTAAACAAAACAAATAAGTACGACCATTATACCCGTCATGTGTCTGTGTTTTACATTGATAAATAGCCTTACATCTATCAAATAAGACAAATTCTAAAAATAACATAGTTCCATGCTGACAAGCAAACTTGTATTTACTCGTTACTCATTATAGATGTTTGTGATGTCACTATCCCATAGGAATGGCGGCCATTAAATTATGATTAGTCTTTATTTGATATTCGGTGAACATATAACTAACAACCACTGGGGATGTGATGGTCCACCAATCATAAAAGTCCAAGATACGTGTATTGTCTATGTGAATAAATATAATACAAGTCAGAACAGATAAAATCAATTTAATTTTTACGCATACTGGTGTCCATCACGATTCCATGTCATATGATGTTCGTGTCGTTTAACATTAATACAACGGGTGCCACTAGTGGAGCAGGAACTGCTTACCCTACCCAAGCATGAGTTTACACCGGTTTTTAGTGGTGTTCGTGTTACTCAATCTTTGATTTTCTGTGTAGTGTTTATAGTGTTTAGTAGATCATTGTTTGTCCTTCTGGTCATTATATTCCTGTCGTACTTCTATACATGTAAATGGCTTCTGATTTGGCATCTTCAAAAATATTCTTGAAAGCTCCAACTGAAACATAGGTTTGTAAAAGAACAAAGCAGCGATATGCAATACAATAAAGAGAAAAACAATAATTTGTAAATAACAACTATGGGGCATACAATTAAAGACTTTGTTACATCCTGTGAAATGCATAGTCCTAGGGAGACAACCTAAGGAACTAAGCATTCGTTTATCTTTTCAGGTGGCAGTTCCATCCATCCCTGTAGATTCATCGAATAAGTATGGAAGCTCAATTGAATACGTACAAAACTGGACAAAGGGAGAACTTGAACACTGGTTAGAAAAGAATCAACTAAATGGGTAAATACAGCAGACTGTTTTACTATATAAGTGTCAGTGTATCCACTAAGAAATGTCAACATACACTGTCCTTGAAATTGCACTATATATATCCACAATGATTATTTCCAAGTGAAATTTACCTTTCGGACTTGAAAGAATTATATCCTGTCAATTAGTGCAAGTTGAAAGATCACACTTTATGAAAATGGTACTGTTTTGTGAGGTAGGAGGTATGTGTTGCTTAACGCTGACTAAGCATTTGAAGAAGAAATTATTTTATTCTATTGAAAAACTTTGGGACAATATTCATTTTTGTTCGCTCAAACTTTAAAACAAATGGTGTTCGTGATGTTCTCTACAAATACAAACCTTCCTCATTTCATATGATGAAAAGAAAGTTTGAATAGTGATTGTCAACAATTGCACCAATATCAACAAAACAAACAACCACCTCTCATCTCAACTCAATGAATATAAAAAGACCACGACATATGAAGTTAGAAATCCAGGTCCTGTCTTGGCACAGACACAAAGCTGGAAATTGGGCATTTTCTAGTTTGATTGATTAATACTTTATGATTCCTATCATCTGACACTACAGGTCTCAAAGATTTGTAACTTGGTACAAATGATGTATGTGAGGTCCTCTACAAAGATTCCTCATTTGTTTTAAATGCCTAAAACACATGGACGTGATGTTAGTTCTGGGTTTTAAATTGCTAATTTCTTTTATATTACTACTCTGACACCACACGAAAAAATGTTTTATATCTTTGTGCAAATGTTTGTCAGATCTGCTACATCTTCACAAAGGATTAATTATTTCATCATCATGAGACAAAAGTAGTATCTTTGCCGCAATTGGCAAAGCAGGTATCGTTATAGGCTCTAAGAGTCTCTGGTTTTGTTGTGTGTTATATAAAAATGCTCTAGTTTTCTGACCACACATTTTGTTACATTTATATTGAGTAGTAATTCAAAGGTCCAACGTAAAACCGAAAGGAAACCGAATAACATGTCTTTATAGAATTAAATTGTAATAAAGATGGAATTGTGTTTTTGCCTTCTCGTGCAAGGTATTTCAGTATTGTACTTTTCTAAATAACAAAGCAATTTGCATGTATATGTTATGTATTTATTGACGCTTTATTGTGGCCAAGCTTTAAATCACGTGATTCTGCAAACAACGACTTGTGGGGGAGATAATGAAAGAAAGGCAGAAGAATTGGTGTTTATCCTGCGCTGTTCTATTTGAACAGTCAATGCAATTTGGAAAAAAAATTGTTATATACTGTCACTGAGCAAAATATAGCTTTTTCTGGTACCCCTGTCACATGTTACCTGTTGAACTTTGGGAACCTAGTGGTAAATCCAGTTCACTTCCAGTTGACAGAAAATATCAAAAGTGGCAATTAAGGGATAATTACATAATTTTATCATTTAATTCAAAATAGAAAAGTCAATAGATTAATGTGGGGGTTTTGTTCTGCAGGAGAAACACAATATTAATGCAGTGTCTTAAAATATAAAATTTATGTGTATTCGGTGGAAAATTAAGGAAATGTTTTGTGAACCTCGCCTTTATCCCAATTTTAAGCCTCAAACACATCAACTTTATGTTTTAAGACACTACACTGCACAAATATTGTCTATTTATCGCCACTTACAGCAAACTGTCAGTTTTATCTTGGCTACTAGTCTTAATTTCCAAACAGTTATAAAACCAGTTAAACTGCGACCTTGGGGTCAATGGTATTAGGCTTATTATCAGAAATTTACGAACTTAATGACTAGGCCACCTCTGTCCGACATTCTGTGATATCCACATGGCTTAAGTTATTTGTAATCATTAATGCTCTGACAATTATGATAAATGGCATTATTTTTTACAGGAAATCTTTTAGAAGTTTACAAGGGTATGATGTTGCATTTTTATGTGTTATGGTTAACGAGGTAATTATTTGTACTATTGTGTACAGTAGTTTGTAGCATTTCACTTTAATTGTTAATTATTTGTAAATTTTAAAACTCCAATACTACTTAGAAATAAACAGGATTTTTTTTTTTTTTTTTTTGCATTTGATATTATTTTTTCAAACGTAGATATCTAATTTAGTGCGCATGAAGAGTTTCTGGAATAAACGCTAAATATAATGTTATGCAAGTGAAAAGAGTGGAAATCCAAATAATTTGATTTAGATTTTTGGGAGCACAAAAGATCCTTAACAAGATTGCTAAATCGGCTAATCACCTATATCCGAAGAGAACCATAATTTTGATAGATAATAAATTTCAATAATAATAACAAAATAATTATAAAGAAAATATATATATATATATCACACTGTCGGAACAATTCCAAAATCAAATATCATAATAGTAGAAAGAGGCACGATCGATACTCCTAAATAAGGGTAATAACAAAATTACCGAACTCCGAACAATCTTACAAAGGGAAAGTCAAAACTCATAAGTATATAAACAGACAAAATCAGTCAACAAACGGAAAACTGTGAAAACCGTAATGACCCTGACTTGGTACCTGTAGGCATTTCTAAAGAAATGGTGGGTTGAATCAGATTGTAAAGCGCCAAACATCCCGCTCTCATTACGGTTCACTATAACAGTATTTAAATACAGGCACAAAATAGGTAAAACAGTCGTCAAAGCAGTACCATATTCAGTGAAGTAAATGTCAGACACTTTTACGTCACACATTGATAAAAAAAATATTTTTGACATTTTTCTTGGCTTCCTTATCTTTATACATTTTCACTATATGAAAATGCATCGTTTATAATCGTTTCTGCAGAGACGGAATATATTTCGACAAGATCTTGGTATCGGAATATAAACTTTTTAAGAGATCGAATAAGGCGAATCTTTTTATAGCCCTTGTCCAGTAGTCTGTTTCTCAGATGAAGATGACGTTTCAGGAAATCAGAATAATTGCTACTGGCCCTTGCATAGCGAATCAATTGCGAGATGTAACACCTATATACATGACCGCTCACTTTTCTTGCTTGGTAATGATACCCCTAACACATATATACATGACTGCTCACTTTCCTGGCTTTTTACATTATAAAGTTTGTCAGCGATTTGTAGCAGATAGGTGGTTTTCTTCGTGTACTCCCGTGTATTCGATATAATCTTTCCAAATGAAAACTACTAAATAATGTTCTGCATATTTTATTTTGAAATAACACAGGAACAGAAAGATGGAACTTGATCCATAATGTTTGTATTTGCATTAATAAATCCAACTACCATTTTATCGTTACCATGGTGATTTCTGGTGTAAATGAAAATACGTAAATTAGAAGTTTGTTAGATCTTGGATTTCATGTTGTTTTAAAAAAAATTCATTTCCATCTACTGATCCACAAAATGTCACATGCGTCCCGCAAGACCGAATCCGCGATGACCACACTATCTTTTAGGTTCTATTATTTGATTCCAACTGAAAATGGAAAATTACCTGACGGAAGTACCATACAGGATGTTGCTATGTGTTTATGAATCGCTAAATACGAAAACAAAAACAAAACAATACAAAAAAAAATAACAGAACAAAACAAAACAAACACAAAGATTTAATCCCTCAGTAACCCTTTTAAGTTGATTGTAGACTCGACATTTATTTATTTTTCAGTGTCCTGAGTTTTTCTATCAAACAATAAGAGATCAGCTTGGCGTCAAAGACATTCATACAATGGCCAGACTACGATTTGCTTTAAATGCATTGAATATTAGACTATAAATTGTTACAACGTGCCAAATGGTTACTATAGCAACATGTGATCAACAACTTAAGTGTTATTGTTTAATTATATTGTACTATTAAAAATTAATTGCAAAATAAATATGTACTGACGTTTTGTATGTTTTTCGTGATATACTTAGCAAAAGTTAAAACAAGAAAAAATAACCCGTTAATCATAGTTGAGTTTCAACGAAAACGATTTGTGAATATCTTTGGTGTTAGAAGCACATTTGAATGTACTCGTGCACGCACTAAGATACTTGACGTGAAAATATTATTGACCAATTACGTATATTTGGTCTATGCTCCAAAGAAATGTAGTACCGCATCTGTAAAATTGTTATATTTCAAATTGTTTGGCTTTTTTATGAAAACTAAAACACGAAGTCGTACAAAGTACAATGTTTTTTTTATACATTAGTAGAACCAAATTTTGCCTATTTGTTTTTTTATTAGGATGTAAGTCTCGAAAATTATTTTTTCTTTCTTTTGTTTTTTCCAATTTTTTCAGAATTTATTGTGGTGTTATGGTTAGTTAACATACTTGCCACAGTGGTGTAATGGTTAAAGTTCACGCTTCTGTGGTGTGAGTGTTAATTTATTTATCCTCACGTACGGTATATAATGGGTTCGTACCCTGATTGAGTCAAACCAATCCCATAAATATTGGCAGCTGTTGCTTCTCCGCTAAGCATGCATCATTCTGTAGTAAGAGCAAAGACGGGTTGGCTCTAATTTAGGATAATGTGGACTACTTACATGACAATTATGTACTGTTATAACTCAATATATTATATAATTTCAAAACTCTTTTTTTTCTTTTTTTCTCAATGTTGTTATAAAATGTAATTGTTATTTATACATTATTACTTGCTGGTGCATGGAATATATAATTGTATGTAAATATGTGGAGAGGACCTTTGTAAGTTGGAATAACTTGTGTCCGATCCAAATGTTATATAGTTAACAATAAAATACGTTTAATCTACTTGCATGCTAGCCATTGGATTGTTTCTGTCAGTGCGCTAACACTCCAACTAAGTGTTATAGTCATGCTCTTCCCATAACCTAGCTGAAATTTGCTCATTTGTCGCTAAACAACACTCACTCACTCACTCACTCACTCAATATTGATTCGTTTTTCCTATAGACATGATCTACAGCAAATGGGATTTCCAAGAATTCATATAAAATATCCAGTACTTTAACCCAGCCACTTTATATGTTATTAAAGTTTCGGTGCCACGCCATGAGAAGAGGTCATGTAAATATGTGCTAAAGGTGTTGCATATGCCTCTGCTTCATGATTTTATATTTCGGACCTGTTCTGATTGTGTGGTATTTTTATTTTATCTTGCCATTGAACTGACTGTCCATGTTTAAGTTGTCGTGTTTGTCTGATGAAGTATGTTGTCCTTTTGAAATCAAATGAATTATCTCATGTGTTTTATTTGTTTGGATGCTGGATGTGTAATGTAGGGATCTCTTTTGCCATTTTAACACTGCCACTCTCTTGTGATTGCTCCGAACGTGGACTAGATTTAAGTCAGCTTCTTGTGCTGTTGTTTTTAGATTGATGCTTGCCAAACTGAAGGTTCGTGTTGTGATTGGTGATATTGCCGACTACTACATCTATATGATAACTTTTAATCGGTTTTTATTCAATATTTAGCTTTCTAGTTTAACCACCCCTACCCCTTGGTGGAAGGTCAGGTATAGAGTGAAGACTTAGGTTCCCTGCAGCTGGGTAAATCCAAGCATAATCAGCTCCAGGTGAGTTACAATGTGCATCATCGTGTCCTTTTGGCAGACAAAATTGTCAGACAGTATGCATGATATTCTATTTTATCCTGGGCAATATTATCCACCCCACAGGCCCATTCTAATGATTACTTTTTATAAGCATGAGTTATTTTTGACATCACAAATGGTCAAAAGAAAAAGTACAAAACGACAAACAACAATTTACAAAACATACACATAAAGCTAAATATCGCGTAACACGAACCCCACTAAAAACAGGGGGTGAACTCAGGTGCTCCGGAAGGGTTAGTAGTTGCCGCTCCACAAGTGGCACCCAACTTGTTATGGTTAAGAAATATTGCTAACTTGGAGCAGTTAAACACCAATCAATCAATCATTGTATTTAATGATGAAAATAAATTACAACGCTGAATACTCAAGAGTGAATGAATCATCTATTTAATGATGCCTGCCATTGGATGACATTTCTAGTTGGAAGGTATGATTTATTTAAACCATTTTTAGGTTTTGTTTGTTCTATGTAAAGATAGCATGTGTATACATGTATATAAGTTATATAATTCAAAAGTCACATAGATATGCAGACCCATCATATTTGTTACAAACAAGAAGCTGTCGACAGAATTTACTAACATCTATCGCCTGGAGTTTAGCGATTCCGTATTTTTCACTGAGGACAACTCGACTGTTCCTTCCATCCGGAGAAATAAGAACAATGTTATTTGTTACTCTTCCCGCGACGTATGCAAATTCATTGCTTTCAACTGCTATTCCGAACGGTTCCCGTAACAAGACGTTCCTGTACGTTAAAATTTCAGACCCTTTCATGTTCATGCACATTACCGTATTTTGCCCTGTATTGTGCAATAAATTTTGTCCATGTATAAAGTGAAGTATCATAAGCGGTCAGCGGAAAATTTCACCCGGGAAAGAATGTTCCCATTTAGATCTACCAAAAGAAATATCCCTTCTGTTACCAAACGCACTAAAATTTTACCACCTCTGTGATCTATTCCAAAGCACTAGCCATTCACATTTATCTTTTGCAATGTCTTTCCACTCGCAAAATCAATGAGAACGACAGTTTTTGATATGCGTAGTGTAACCGCTACCTTGTCCTCAGAAACACAAGTGACATCAAATGGTCCAAGGTTTGACAGGTCAGTGAGGAATCGACTATCGGAGGCGTCACTGTTACACAATAGCAATCGTTCCTGCTTCCAGTCCAGGAACAATAATTTCCCGTTGTACATGATTTCACATCCTGAAACATCAAATCCACGTGTGTTCCGCAACTTTATCCTTTATACAGGTCGTAGTTTGATTTGTTCGATGCCTTTCATTTTAGGTAGTATGATTTGTAATTGCCGTCTTTTCCCCACAATAATACTAAGATTCTTTGGGCTAGTCTCCAACAGTACTTCTCCAAAGATAGGAACCCGATTAGCAATGGCGGACAAGATTTCGGAGTAAGTGATATGATTATCTGACTGGTAAATATTTTCGTCATGTTGTAATGTTACTAAGGATTTGCTTTCCTCCTCCACCCGTGTTTCGATGTCTCTCATTCCTATAAAGATTTGTAGGTGGCTTGCCGCTTGTTTCGTTATACTTATCTCCTCTTGAATGGCATTCATTCTGGTCTTTCTCTCTGTAAGTTTTTCTATCAGTTTTTCTATTTCTAATTTCGACGACTCGTGTGTACTTGTTAAATCGTCCATAAGGGCACTTTCTATCTTATCTGTTTTATCATATCAACCTGCTTCTGTTTTTCTTCGTCCAAAATAGGGATATTACCCTCTCGTTCTGTCGTTAATTTTGTGATATTTTCGACGATTTCAGTAAGATTTCGTTCTATTTCTTGCAGTTGATTGGATGATTTGATATTTCTAACTACTTCATGTAGAGGCTTCAAATCTGCGCATGTGCTGTGCGTATCCTTTGTACAGTCCACACAGCATGCAACACCATGAGACGGACAATAAAATTCGAATTCAGCTCGGTGGGCGTCACAACCATGTTTAACAGATGAAACGTAGCCAGGTAATTATTGATAGTTTTCAATGGGGATTATGTGATGGCGGGATCTAGACACACCATGATGTTCTAAGGCAGTGGATCTAGACACACCATGATGTTCTAAGGCAGTGGATCTAGACACACCATGATGTTCTAAGGCAGTGGATCTAGACACACCATGATGTTTTAAGGCAGTGGATCTAGACACACCATGATGTTCTAAGGCAGTGGATCTAGACACACCATGATGTTCTAAGGCAGTAGATCTAGACACACCATGATGTTCTAAGGCAGTAGATCTAGACACACCATGATGTTCTAAGGCAGTGGGTCTAGACACACCATGATGTTCTAAGGCAGTGGATCTAGACACACCATGATGTTCTAAGGCAGTAGATCTAGACACACCATGATGTTCTAAGGCAGTAGATCTAGACACACCATGATGTTCTAAGGCAGTGGATCTAGACACACCATGATGTTCTAAGGCAGTAGATCTAGACACACCATGATGTTCTAAGGCAGTGGATCTATACACACCATGATGTTCTAAGGCAGTGGATCTAGACACACCATGATGTTCTAAGGCAGTGGATCTAGACACACCATGATGTTCTAAGGCAGTGGATCTAGACACACCATGATGTTCTAAGGCAGTGGATCTAGACACACCATGATGTTCTAAGGCAGTGGATCTAGACACACCATGATGTTCTAAGGCAGTAGATCTAGACACACCATGATGTTCTAAGGCAGTGGATCTAGACACACCATGATGTTCTAAGGCAGTGGATCTAGACACACCATGATGTTCTAAGGCAGTGGATCTAGACACACCATGATGTTCTAAGGCAGTAGATCTAGACACACCATGATGTTCTAAGGCAGTGGATCTAGACACACCATGATGTTCTAAGGCAGTGGATCTAGACACACCATGATGTTCTAAGGCAGTGGATCTAGACACACCATGATGTTCTAAGGCAGTGGATCTAGACACACCATGATGTTCTAAGGCAGTGGATCTAGACACACCATGATGTTCTAAGGCAGTGGATCTAGACACACCATGATGTTCTAAGGCAGTGGATCTAGACACACCATGATGTTCTAAGGCAGTGGATCTAGACACACCATGATGTTCTAAGGCAGTGGATCTAGACACACCATGATGTTCTAAGGCAGTGGATCTAGACACACCATGATGTTCTAAGGCAGTGGATCTAGACACACCATGATGTTTTAAGGCAGTGGATCTAGACACACCATGATGTTCTAAGGCAGTGGATCTAGACACACCATGATGTTCTAAGGCAGTAGATCTAGACACACCATGATGTTCTAAGGCAGTAGATCTAGACACACCATGATGTTCTAAGGCAGTGGATCTAGACACACCATGATGTTCTGAGGCAGTGGATCTAGACACACCATGATGTTCTAAGGCAGTGGATCTAGACACACCATGATGTTCTAAGGCAGTAGATCTAGACACACCATGATGTTCTAAGGCAGTAGATCTAGACACACCATGATGTTCTAAGGCAGTGGATCTAGACACACCATGATGTTCTAAGGTAGTAGATCTAGACACACCATGATGTTCTAAGGCAGTGGATCTAGACACACCATGATGTTCTAAGGCAGTGGATCTAGACACACCATGATGTTCTAAGGCAGTGGATCTAGACACACCATGATGTTCTAAGGCAGTGGATCTAGACACACCATGATGTTCTAAGGCAGTGGATCTAGACACACCATGATGTTCTAAGGCAGTGGATCTAGACACACCATGATGTTTTAAGGCAGTGGATCTAGACACACCGTGGTGTTCTAAGGCAGTGGATCTAGACACACCGTGATGTTCTAAGGCAGTAGATCTAGACACACCATGATGTTCTAAGGCAGTAGATCTAGACACACCATGATGTTCTAAGGCAGTGGATCTAGACACACCATGATGTTCTAAGGCAGTGGATCTAGACACACCATGATGTTCTAAGGCAGTGGATCTAGACACACCATGATGTTCTAAGGCAGTAGATCTAGACACACCATGATGTTCTAAGGCAGTAGATCTAGACACACCATGATGTTCTAAGGCAGTGGATCTAGACACACCATGATGTTCTAAGGCAGTAGATCTAGACACACCATGATGTTCTAAGGCAGTGGATCTAGACACACCATGATGTTCTAAGGCAGTGGATCTAGACACACCATGATGTTCTAAGGCAGTAGATCTAGACACACCATGATGTTCTAAGGCAGTGGATCTAGACACACCATGATGTTCTAAGGCAGTGGATCTAGACACACCATGATGTTCTAAGGCAGTGGATCTAGACACACCATGATGTTCTAAGGCAGTAGATCTAGACACACCATGATGTTCTAAGGCAGTGGATCTAGACACACCATGATGTTCTAAGGCAGTGGATCTAGACACACCATGATGTTCTAAGGCAGTGGATCTAGACACACCATGATGTTCTAAGGCAGTGGATCTAGACACACCATGATGTTCTAAGGCAGTGGATCTAGACACACCATGATGTTCTAAGGCAGTGGATCTAGACACACCATGATGTTCTAAGGCAGTGGATCTAGACACACCATGATGTTCTAAGGCAGTGGATCTAGACACACCATGATGTTCTAAGGCAGTGGATCTAGACACACCATGATGTTCTAAGGCAGTGGATCTAGACACACCATGATGTTCTAAGGCAGTAGATCTAGACACACAATGATGTTCTAAGGCAGTAGATCTAGACACACCATGATGTTCTAAGGCAGTGGATCTAGACACACCATGATGTTCTAAGGCAGTGGATCTAGACACACCATGATGTTCTAAGGCAGTGGATCTAGACACACCATGATGTTCTAAGGCAGTAGATCTAGACACACCATGATGTTCTAAGGCAGTAGATCTAGACACACCATGATGTTCTAAGGCAGTGGATCTAGACACACCATGATGTTCTAAGGCAGTAGATCTAGACACACCATGATGTTCTAAGGCAGTGGATCTAGACACACCATGATGTTCTAAGGCAGTGGATCTAGACACACCATGATGTTCTAAGGCAGTGAATCTAGACACACCATGATGTTCTAAGGCAGTGGATCTAGACACACCATGATGTTCTAAGGCAGTGGATCTAGACACACCATGATGTTCTAAGGCAGTGGATCTAGACACACCATGATGTTTTAAGGCAGTGGATCTAGACACACCATGATGTTCTAAGGCAGTGGATCTAGACACACCGTGATGTTCTAAGGCAGTAGATCTAGACACACCATGATGTTCTAAGGCAGTAGATCTAGACACACCATGATGTTCTAAGGCAGTGGATCTAGACACACCATGATGTTCTAATGCAGTGGATCTAGACACACCATGATGTTCTAAGGCAGTGGATCTAGACACACCATGATGTTCTAAGGCAGTAGATCTAGACACACCATGATGTTCTAAGGCAGTAGATCTAGACACACCATGATGTTCTAAGGCAGTGGATCTAGACACACCATGATGTTCTAAGGCAGTAGATCTAGACACACCATGATGTTCTAAGGCAGTGGATCTAGACACACTATGATGTTCTAAGGCAGTGGATCTAGACACACCATGATGTTCTAAGGCAGTAGATCTAGACACACCATGATGTTCTAAGGCAGTGGATCTAGACACACCATGATGTTCTAAGGCAGTGGATCTAGACACACCATGATGTTCTAAGGCAGTGGATCTAGACACACCATGATGTTCTAAGGCAGTAGATCTAGACACACCATGATGTTCTAAGGCAGTGGATCTAGACACACCATGATGTTCTAAGGCAGTGGATCTAGACACACCATGATGTTCTAAGGCAGTGGATCTAGACACACCATGATGTTCTAAGGCAGTGGATCTAGACACACCATGATGTTCTAAGGCAGTGGATCTAGACACACCATGATGTTCTAAGGCAGTGGATCTAGACACACCATGATGTTCTGAGGCAGTGGATATAGACACACCATGATGTTCTAAGGCAGTGGATCTAGACACACCATGATGTTCTAAGGCAGTGGATCTAGACACACCATGATGTTCTAAGGCAGTGGATCTAGACACACCATGATGTTCTAAGGCAGTAGATCTAGACACACCATGATGTTCTAAGGCAGTAGATCCAGACACACCATGATGTTCTAAGGCAGTAGATTTAGACACACCATGATGTTCTAAGGCAGTGGATCTAGACACACCATGATGTTCTAAGGCAGTAGATCTAGACACACCATGATGTTCTAAGGCAGTGGATCTAGACACACCATGATGTTCTAAGGCAGTGGATCTAGACACACCATGATGTTCTAAGGCAGTAGATCTAGACCCACCATGATGTTCTAAGGCAGTGGATCTAGACACACCATGATGTTCTAAGGCAGTGGATCTAGACACACCATGATGTTCTAAGGCAGTGGATCTAGACACACCATGATGTTCTAAGGCAGTAGATCTAGACACACCATGATGTTCTAAGGCAGTGGATCTAGACACACCATGATGTTCTAAGGCAGTGGATCTAGACACACCATGATGTTCTAAGGCAGTGGATCTAGACACACCATGATGTTCTAAGGCATTAGATCTAGACACACCATGATGTTCTAAAGCAGTAGATCTAGACACACCATGATGTTCTAAGGCAGTGGATCTAGACACACCATGATGTTCTAAGGCAGTGGATCTAGACACACCATGATGTTCGAAGGCAGTGGATCTAGACACACCATGATGTTCTAAGGCAGTGGATCTAGACACACCATGATGTTCTAAGGCAGTGGATCTAGACACACCATGATGTTCTAAGGCAGTGGATCTAGACACACCATGATGTTCTAAGCATTCGTTACATAGTCCATCTTCACAATGGGGGCACCATTTAGAAGCTGGGGTTGATATGGCTCTTTTCTGACAAATATCACATGACACGCGTTTAGCATTCATGATAATAAGTATTATTAAGATAATAAGTCTTAAGATGAAGAGAACAATATTTATGTAACTAAGCAATAAGATCTAGAGATTTATCTCTACAAAATTAGATTTAATATATCAATTATGGTCGATGACTGGTTAAAGGCTTATCTTACATACACATAAAAGTACAAATAAAATAGATTTCCTTGTCTGTGGTGGGATGGTGCACTCGTCTTCAGTGGGATAGATCCTCGCTCGGATAAAGACAGGGACTATAATATCTGTTTCTGATCCTAATTCGTATAAAAGGCAGCATTCATAAGTAAGAACAAAGGACGATTACCTCAGGATGTCTATGTATGAGGCGATACACTGTAATACAACTTAACGTGTTCACCATGTATATGGATCTTCACCTCAGTTGACCTTGTATATAGATCTTCACCTTATCAAAAAGAATTTGATCTCGCCATAACATAGCAGTCATTACCTGAATTATTGTTGACTCGGCAAAAATAATTACCGACTCACATTTGCGATGTACCAATCCTAGCTATGATAAATCTAAATTATTGATGACTCGTAAAAAAAATCACTCTCTCGCTGATGATGTACTCATCCGCTCCTTGATATAGCTGATGTATTAATAACTCGCCAGTAAATCGTGGTAGGTATTCACGTTAATGTAAGAAATCGAGGTGTCATGTCCTCAAATTAAAAGGGAAAAACGATGTGTCACATTTTCAAGTTTAAAACGTTTCAGTACACCTATGTAACATCTGAAATACAACGTGCACATGTAAGAAGTTAAATATAAAATAAACTTACTAATTTCGTGTTAAATATGCAATATTTCTACTTTTTTTTAATGTTCTGAATTATGATCTGACGGTATCCAAGGACAGGTAACAGGTTACTAGGTTAGTGGTAATAGCAGTGTTAAGATTCCACTAAGAGTTAAACTTACTGTCAGTACATTCAATACACAGAAATTTAACATCAGAGAAATTTAAATAATAGGTTAATTAACATTAATTAAGTGAAACAAACTGTGTTGATTGTGCGGTTTCAAGTTTCTGATTTTTCTTTTTTATTATCAAAACATTTTTTTTCAATTCATTTACGATTTAAAAGGTAAATTGACATACATATTTTTGTCAATTTTTATCCTAAATTTTGCTAAAATAATGATAGGACAGCAATTAATTTGGCATCATAATTTTTTAATCATATTTATTACCTGTCACGTACCATAAATCGGCCCTCCCCCCTTTTCCATGGAGAAATTTTGGTTAAATGTATTAGAAAGAACATTTCATTAGATGACCGATACATCGTATACAAGAACGACCGTCAGTGATTCTGGTTGTAAATAAGTCAACTAAATATATCAACATTAGGTGTTAGTTCTATTTTCTTTTTCATCTTGGGCGATACACTAACATCTAACAGCATCTAATTAAGAAGAACGACAACTTGTTAGGAGACTAGTACTGTTCTGCTTCACAAACAGTTTCGCTGTTGTAATGGTTGTGGGTTTCAATACAAATGTGAATCGGATGTAGTTTTCAATCTTGTATATATGCTGAATGGTTGCCACGGACGAAGATATCGTCTAGTAAAACGACCATCTGGATTTAGAAAATGAAAGGAAAAGCTAGGCAAAAGAATAATAGAATCTAACATCAATAAAAGTACAAGATCCGAACACCACAGGGTAAGATTTCCCGATCTTTTTAACGGTGGTTTATTATATTTCTCACTACTACGAATAAATGTTAGAGAATGCCGAAGGGACAATCAAAAATGGACAATCCAGAGAAACTGGCAACATAGACAAAGAAAAACACAACACAATATGCATTGACACCATTATGCGCAAATAAACACAAATACCGTAAATAAGACATGAACCCTCCTGCAAACAACTGGAGGGAAAGATGAACCGAGCATCGTGTTTAAGCTGAAATCTAACGAGCATCACAACACGGAACTCAGAACGTAAAGACACATAATAGGACAATATAAAATACTAAAAAGCTGAGCAACACGGACTCCACTCAAAAACCGGGAATGAACTCAGGTGCTCGCCGATGGTAAGCAGTCCCGGCCTCTTATATGACACCCATCATGTTACTCATATAGCTAATGGGAAAACTGGGTTGGTGAGTAGCATGATCTAACATGTGAATCAGCAAAGCCCATTTAGCATACGATGTAAATATGAAAGTTATTTCCCTTTAAAAAAATAGATTCTGTATTCATCTAATGACTGATATAAAATTCAACAAGTGTCCTGACGTGTTTATTTAATCCTTAGAGTGACAGATTTGTTGTGAAGTGGTTGTGGAGTTACGAAAACTGGATATTTATCCCATTTAAGGAAGTACTTAGTATATAAATATATACAATTGCAACAATAGTAACTTTACGTGTTGGTCTAGTGCAAAGCGGACATTATCATAATATCATCCAATGTAACTTGGTCTCTCCATGATATAGCTGAAAAATTGCTCTCTCACTCGTACCTTTTCTAGATAACATGTTCATGCAGTATACTCTGTGTTCGTTTGACAGGGTTTATTTTTATAATTTTATTGACATTCCATAATGTTGAATTTAAGTGTTTTAGCTCTACAAGAAATGTTTGAAGATGTCAAAAAGGTATTTAGAAGCCGTAAATCGATGGACTGACATTTTCAATGGACAAAATAAAAATGAGAAAAAGAAAACCAATTGTCGACAAAATACTGCACAGTAAAATAAAGATTGGTCAACCCGAACACCACTAACATACACATTTTTAAATATAAATAAATATCTTTTTACAAATCATATATATTTTATTAAAAAAAAAGAGATATAAAGATATTATGCAAAAACATCACGAATAAAACACAAAATAAACAAAAATAATAAATTTGACGTGATATTAGAATAATATGACAGCAAAATCTACTACCAGTCTTCTACGAACACAATGTGTATAATGTTTATTTGCTCCTGCAAGCATTAGTACAGTACTGACTAGACAGGCACTTGCCCTTGCTACACTGTCTAGTACAATATCGATCTGCATACGGGTATCGTGCCTTAAACATTGGCGTAGCTTTACATACTGTAATAGATTGTCCTGTACCCGAGTTAATAGGTATAAATCCCACAACCCCTCCTTGTTGTAGAACTGGATGGTTGTCATGAGAGCTAGACACACTACCACCAGATGATGTTATAGCTATGTCTGCACATCCATAGAACTGTTCTTGTGGTCCACATCCAATACAACAGTTGTGATTGTTGTCACAGTTGTATGAATTTCCTGGAAGAATAATACTTCACAATTTAGAAGAGTGATTCTTAGGTAAACAGACAAAACGAAAATACTATCTCATGGTTAATTTTTCAAATTTGTTGTTTATGCTATCTGTAAAATGTTAGTAATGAATCAAGGGAGTTTTGACTGTTTACAAGTAGAAAGAGCAATAACATATCGGGTTTGGATAGTTATATACAGAATGAAAAACGTAGATATCAAATATAAGAGGCAGGAAATGCTTACCCTTCGCGAGCACTTGGGTTCATTCCCGATTTTCGGCTGGTTGTCAGTTTTCTGTGTTATGTTGTTTGTCTTCGTCCTGTGTTTTGTGTACCCAATGTTGCTAGTGTCTCTGGATTGTCCATTCGTGATGCGCCTTTCGGTTTTCTCTAACGTTTATTAATAAGTGCTCACGACACGCTTCAGGAATACATTCACTTTGTCCAGTTTTGGTTTGTCTTTACCGTCATCTGTTTTCCAAGTGACTCATGTTTTATTTTTGCTATTTGTGCTTGTTTATGTAAACTGCAGTGTAACATGAATTTCCCTATCAACTTATGTTCTTGTCATTTGACTGTAACACGACGGGTGTCTCTAGAGGAACAGCAACGCTGACCCTTCTGGAGCACCTGTGTGTTGACCTCCAGTTGTTGATGGGGTTCCTGTTATTCAGTATTTAGTTTATGCTCAGTAGTTTGTCGATCTTTCTTTGTCGCTTAGTCCTTTTTTTTTCTTTTGATCACTGCATTGTCCCCTTTGGTATGATCAAAGGTTGAAATTGGAGGATTTGTTCACGTCCGGTGTATAAACGTCACCTTATTGTGTTAGTAAGTGTTGGTATCATCTTAGTTAACCGCTACGGAGTGTCTGTGTCACTAATGACCACAGATATGTTCCGTTTGTTGTTATCACAATCCGGTCTTGTCATCATTTATAACTTAACACCGGAATGGTAACAAGAGTAACACGACGGGTGTCGCGTGTGGAGTAGGATCTACTTAACCTTCCGGAGCACCTGAGTTTACATCCGGTTTTCAGTGGAGTTCGCGTTGCTCGCTCTTTAGTTGTCTACGTAATGTTTTGTAGATCGTTGTTTGTCCTTTTGTCCTTTTCCGCTTTGCAATTGTATTTTCTGTTCTTCTTTGATTACTACGTCTTATTGTCCCTTGGATATCTTCGAACTTTTTTTATTACGTTATTATTATTTGTGATACGCAGTTGATATTGTGTACCTATGGGTAGTTATTCTGTCATCATTTATACTGTGACTCATTGACTCACACTTAATAGACTTATTTTTCCTCACCTGTATTCCATTTCCACTGAAGAACACATTGTTTGCACACTAACCCGTGTGGTAACATCAGATCTACAGTATATATGCCAGAAGAACCTGGCTCCTTAAATTTTGTCTGACCGTTTGGTCGTCTAAGTAAATGTCTGTCTAAGCATGCGTGAGTCGCAGGTTGATGTGGACTGTTGACAGGACACAGACGGAATTCAAAATATCCTCGATGTGAGGCAGTTACCTGAACTTTAACACTTATTTTTTGACCGGATGTATATTTTCCGACAATTGTACCAGTCGCATATTTTCCGCCAGCCTCATTTGCCCGTGCGCCTTTCCATGGATCTCCACAAACGCCACATTTCCCACCATTTACTGTCCATTGTGTCTGCAAACATGAATGACATGATTTCCTATTAGTTAAAATCAAGGGTAAGGGTTATGGTGCTTAACGCTACTCTCAACAATATTTAATAGTTAATATAAATAATGTGTTACTGAAGCGACATCATAACTAAGAAAGACAATTATAAATAGAAAGTTGAGCATCAATTCTACCAATATCAACAACACGAACAATCACCTCTAATCTTAACTGAGCTCACTGTACACTAAATAGACAATGACATATGAATTGGAAATCCGGGTCCTTGCTCTTTTTCAATGGTTTTTTAAAATATTGTTTGTTTAATTTTGATGTTGCCCTGCTTTTCGTGGCTTGACCACTATGTGTGTTATTTAAGGAATATTTGAAATTGTTGAACAGGTTATACGATATAACCTGGTTTGGGTCAGTTTACGCTTAATAAACCGCGAAGAGGTTTATGAAAAGCGTAAACTGACCCAAACCAGGTTATGCAAGTATAACCTGTTCAACAATTTCAAATATTCCTTATAATTTAATTTTTACAACAAAATTTAATGATTCCTAGATTTTAATTACGATTATTTCATGTGACTATTTGAATTTGTCTTTGGCGGATGAACACGTTGGTGGCGTTACAATACCAACCCAGGTTATCGAGTATAACCAATTTTTTCTCCAGGCGGATTAGCCAATCAGATTGAAATATTCAAGTCAAATTAAATTATATTCAAATACAAATGAAAAAGATATAAATATCATTATAAGTTATAAAAAATAAACAAACCTAGACAGAAAGGACTACACAAGTTATGAAATAGGTAAACAAAATTAATTATTCAACTGCATTTTACTGAAATGGTGACAATAAAATATCTGCCAAATACAATAGTGCTGAAAGAACTTACATAAAATCCCCCACAATACATCTGGTTGTCGTTGTAGTTTGGTGGAGTTTTATATCCATAGCGCCACATTGTAGACCTTCCGGGAGGGGAGATAAGTCTTCCATGCCCAAAGGCAATAGCAACTAAACTGGCAAAGACGACAATCTTGAGTATCATTTTGTAGTACAACTATAATTAATACAATTAGGGTTAATAAGGAAATAGCTTAACCACACGATGATGATATACATTTACATTCATTTAACAGACAAACGCTCAACTATTTCTATGTACATGTAAGAAAACACTTCATTAGAAAAATAAGTCCTATTCATTTGAGAACTTACATCGTACATCAGTCAATGCAGATTATGTTTCATTAAGACGTTTCCCTATAATATACCATCAAACAATATTCGGACACGAAGCTCCGTGTTCTATGTAAGATAAAATGAAAAACAAAAAAATATCACACTGTCGGAACAATCGTACGAAGAGGCAGAATCGATTCCAATAACACAAAAATGCATGACCACTCACTTTCCCGTCTTGGAACAGGCACTTCAATAAAAAAGTGGCGAGGTTAAACTAGCTTTATGGGCCTAAGATAAGTCATAAATTTTATATGTTTCCGTCATTACCGTTTGATAAGATACGAGACCTGAAGAAAATATAATTACTTACTATTGTGTTTTAGAAATGTCCACGTGTTTCTGTTTGTAAACCTTGTTTCTGTTTGTAAGCTTTGTTTCAGAGGGTTCCATATTTATAGTAAAAGCTTCTGATATGCAAATAAATACACAATGTTATTTAGTTTACGTGTAAATAAACACATGCTATGAATACGGAGTAACAAATAACAAATAAAATATGCTTAAGCGAACATATTGGGTAACTTGTGTATGTGTAAATAAATCAAAGATTATAAAATTCATTCAACTTTTGCTGCACAAGAGGTCGTTAATGCCACATTTTTATACATCTGTGACGTCATCGGCAGTCGTCTGCATACTTTTCAAATTAAAAATGGGTTCCTATTCTATAACGCTTGACATTTAAAGATTAAACAATTCCAACAGACATTTGTTCAGTGATTTCATGTGAGAGGTGTTGTTATTCATTGTTGATATTGATGATATGGTTTACCATCACCGAAGCAAATTGAAAGAGTTCATTGACATAGTGACTGAAAGAAAAATGCTTTGTTCAATTTTCCAGAGACATTAAAATGTTTTGATATAGAGTGTTAATACTAAATGGGAAGCAAACTTAATACTAATGTAGATACTAACTATGGATTGTAAATGAGTTCACCCCGGTTTTTAGTGGGGTTCGTGTTACTCGATCTTTAGTTTTATGTATATGCATTGTAGATCGTTGTTTGTCATTTTGTACTTTTTCTTTTGGCCATTTTATTGTCTGTTCTTCTTCGATATACGGATTCTGATTACCCCTTTGGTATCTTCAAGCTCTTCTATATTGACCTATTGACCTCAGTAAATAATATATCATATTACAGTTATTCCTGTTTTAATTAAGCAAATTTAAAAAAAATTAAATCACAGGTTATCGTGAATATCATTTGAGATTGAGCATGATGTTGTGACAAATTAAATATTGTGAAATACATATCCCGGTTTTGATTGTGGTACATCATAGAATTACTTGGATTACATTGTCTGTTCTTCTTCGATATCTGATAACCCCTTTGGTATCCGTAAGATCTTCTTATGGTTCAATCTGCATGTAATCATATTCCAAAATAGTATTCCCATTTCAGCGGGTCATTACCCTTCCGTATTATAACACTAAGTCATGTGACATTATCAGATTTACTGCAAGGTTATCTACTGTTTTGACAAATTCTTTTTCATAACCTTCAGTCTTCACTAGCAACCATTGTTAGTCAACCAGTAGCTAGTTGTTGACAACTGATTTGTGTATCGACCAATGAGTAACTTATCTGTTATATCATTAGGTCGTACAGTTCGATTGTTTATCATTTTGTTGACAGATATTGCTGGGTATGTAAGGACATAACCGTAAGGACAATATACAATCCTAGCCTACATGCAATCTTAATATCGATATTTATTATACTTCGTGTAAGTTTCTGTAGTGATATTTGGTACTGTAATATTTTGGCACATTACCTGGGTAATATTTTGGCATATTACCTGGGTAATATTTTGACATATTACCAGGACAATTAGTATAATAATGATATTAATGTGGTCTTGTCCAGGTAATATACCAAAATATTACCCAGGTCTGAGAGACATATTACCCTTCGGTCGGGTAATATGTCTCTCAGACCTGGGTAATATTTTGGCATATTACCTGGAAAAGATCACATTATTATATAAATATCAAATGTGGAAGTGCCTATGCCCTTTCCTTCTTCAGTGTACTGCTCCTGGTTCCTGGCTCCTGGTTCCCCCATTGGTATCATAAAGCTTTTCTTAAGATTGTTTAAAGTAACAATGTATGGTTGTCATTTTACGTGTACAGATTTTGTCAAGATTTATATGTTTTTTACCTCTGCTGGTGGACTATTAGTTCCCGATGGTATCACTCCGCCCAGTGGTCGGTGATTCGGCATTGACATGGTTTATTGAAAATATTTATTACTGAAATTTACAGTTCCTAAATAATGTAATTGTTAATAAGACTAAGGTTCTCTTCCCTCAGATATAGACGATATTAACCGATTTTGGCTATTTTGTTTTGACCCTTTGGTTTTTATTACTCCAAAAACTTTAAATTATTTTACTTTCAAAGTTAACAATTTTGAGCGTACATGATGAATGTTATTACTGAAGCGCATCGTGTGACCTACCTTTTTATTACCTACGCTGTTATTAGTACAAACTAATGATAATTTGAACCGAATTACCCATTGCTACACAGCTTAAACATGTACCAAGAATAAAATGATACACAATACCTCTAATAATCTAATATTTATGTTTCTTTTTGTTCTTTATAAGATCTAAAGTTCTTTATAAGAAATAACACAAGGAATGTTTGAAGATAAGATACCAAGAAGCCGTAAATAGTAGAAGAACAGAAAAAGCAATGACCAAGCGAAAAAGCACAAAATGGCAAGCAATTATCTACAAAACACTACACAGAAACCTACAGATTGATCAACACGAATCCAACAAAAGTCAAGGTTGAACTCAGAGGATGGTTAGTAATTCCTGCTCCAGTAGTGACACTCTTCGTGTTACTCTTAAACAACACAAAAATCACCTGATATTGAAATTGCATTGGACACCAGTATCCGTAAATAAATACTGATAACATAAGTAAAATACAGATTGGACACTCACACAGAAGCCATGATTGTAAAGAAATGGTTTAAAGCCATTACTGACATGGTTTATTGGATATATTTATACTTGACATTATCAATACTGTAATTATAATCAAAACTAAGACTAGATAAATCTCTCAGGTATAAGAAACCATATCCGATTTTGGCTGTCCTATTTAATACCTTTTGGTTTCTTGCTACCATTGCTTTTATTTATTTTACTTTTAGCATACGTACTTTATGCTTATTCTAACCGCCACGGTATAACTGAAATATTGCGCTAAACACCATAACCCCTAGCCTTTATATCTACGAGTTTTATATTAAAAAAATGATGTGCAATTGTCATTTAATTATGGAACACTACGGGTGCCACATGTGGATCAGGAGCTGAATTCAGTCTCAGAGGTTTGTGCCACTGAATCTTTGTTTTCTGTGTAGATAAGGGTAATAACAAAATTACCGAACTCCGAACAATCTTACAAAGGGAAAGTCAAAACTCATAATTATATAAACAGACAAAATCAGTCAACAACCGGAAAACTGTGAAAACCGTAATGACCCTGACTTGGTACAGGCATTTCTAAAGAAATGGTGGGTTGAATCAGATTTTAAGGCGCCAAACCCCCCGCTCTCATTACGGTTCAAAGGTTCCGGCTGTCACTGTAACAGTATTTAAATACAGGAACAAAATAGGTAAAATAGTTGTCAAAGCAGTACCATATTCGGTGACGTAAATGTCAAAAATATTTTTAAGTCACACATTGACAAATAAAATATCCTTGACATTTTTGACTTCTTTATCTTTATACATTTTCACTATATGAAAATACATCGCTTATAATTTTTTCTGCAGAGACGGAATATATTTCGACAAGAACTTGGTATCGGAATATAAACTTTTTAAGAGATCGAATAAGGCGAATCTTTTTATAGCCCTGGTCCAGTAGCCTGTTTCTCAGATGAAGATGACGTTTCAGGAAATCAGAATAATTGCTACTGGCCCTTGCATAGCGAATCAATTGCGAGATGTAAACACCATATGCAGGAGAAGCTGGTATATTGCTGCACATGTTTGGAAAATTTATGATTTTAAAATTGAAGTCGTCCCGCTTATCATAAATTTTAGTACTGAGTTGACCACTGTCGTCAAATTCGAGGTATAAGTCCAAAAATGATGCGGACGAAGCTGTATCGGTGGTCTCTTTAACTTCCAGCTCTGGAGGATATATCAATGGAAGAAATTCTGCAAATCTAGAATTATTGATAGATAAAACGTCATCAATATACCTGTATGTGAAATTAAAGGCCCTAGCCTCATGAATCTTCTTATCTTTTACAAGCTTTTGAAGAAACTCCGACTCATATGAGTATAAAAATAAATCGGCTAGAAGAGGGGCACAATTCGTAGCCATTGGTATGCCGACGACCTGCTGAAACAGTGTCCCTCCAAAGGAGACAAATATGTTATTGATGAGGAACTCCAGCATACTGATCACTTGTTCCTTAGAGTAGCATGTTTTACCTTTTTGAATTTTGTTTGAAAAATATGTGGAATTGTAGCCTAACACAACAAATTTTGAGCCATAGTTTCTATGACTAAAAGCTTTATGAATTGTTTCTTTTAAGGGGGTTTTTAATTTGTCATGCGGTAGGGTGGTATATAGAGTTGAAAAATCAAAAGTTGTGATGGAGGATACCTGAGAGAAAGATCTTGATTTCAGGTTATCCAAAAGATCTTTAGAGTTTTTCAAAATCCACATGTGATTAATGTCACTACGCGAGTAAACAGTTTCACAATAGTTCTGTTGTCCCTCTTTTACTGCAGACAGAATCTTTGTCAGGAGAATAGACAATTCTTTCGTCGAACAAGTTGATGATCCCGCTATGTACCTTTCTTTGTATGGTGACTTATGGAGTTTAGGTATCCAATATAAATAGGGTAAATCCTCAGACTCTTTACCAGAGGGAATGGTTAAAGAGGTCATGAATGATCTGTGGTTAGCTAGGATTGCATCTTTGTCGAACGAAGTTGGTTTGTATGTGGTATTACTAGAGGTGTTGCTATTTATGCCTAATTCCTTGATTAGGCATTCGAAGTTATATGATTTACATACAAACACGATATTGTTGGAAGCCTTGTCCGCAGGAACGATAACATATTTGGCATGAAGAGAGGAAAGACACTTAACAGCTTCCTGGTCTTTAAATACAGACTTAGGTCGACTATTAACACAATTTTTGAGTTTGTGATTCCAACCTTGTACTAGAGACCTAATTGTTCTAACCCAGTCTGACAAGGACTCTAACTCAGGATCTTGGTCTACTTCTCTCTTTATCCACCTTCTGGCATAATCTTCAACAGCATCCATAATTATCTTGAAATTATGTTTCCAATTGATGTGTTGAGGTTCTCTGAATTTAGGACCATGAGAAATCACCTTTCGGAGACTCTCATGTTGAATGATATTCAGATCACCAGTGATTACATGTCCAGATGGGTTGTATTGAAAAGGAGAGTGGGAGCAGTCACAAGTCAGAGGGTTCTTAAGGTACTCTTCTATGTTAATATCTTGCAATGCTTCTTTGTAGTTGAAAATTTTACGGCCAATGCTGTTAGTGTAGCTATAGGAGACAATGGGAACAGATTGATTTTTGAAATATGGTGGAATTTCTTTTACGACCTCTTTTCTATTAAGAATGTTGCTGATGTTAATAGCATCGATTCCTTTGTTAGCAAACGGAATATGGAGGAATTTTCTGTTGTTATCATGAAGAGGTTCAGATCGAACTGGTTTAAAAAGACGAAAGGACGCCACGTCACATATAATACTAGACAATCTGTACTTAGGAGAAAAAGGATCTACGCCTCCTTTGTCAAGTCCAAAATCTCTAAGATCTTTGAGGTAGTTTACAGGTAGGGAAAATAAGATTGTACGAATATGATGAATTCCAAGAGATTTCTGTATATTAGAAAGTAAATCATTAAAAGTATCTTGTAACGTTCTTGGTTTAGAGGACTTTTTAACATTAGGATGTTGAATTCTTTTATGACCATGGCTACGTTTAGTTCTTGTAATAGTATTAAAAAGGCTCATCACGTTGATTTCGTTGCATCCAGGACTTGACAAATTTCCCACTCCTTTGATGTTATCATTGCAACCGTAAGGCATTGCAGTGCCTAACTCTTTTATCCAAACAACTCTCTATCGGTACGGTAAGGTGTATTAAGTATATGACTGTTTGTATATTGTTTGTTATTTTGTGACTTTTGTTTTAGTGATTGTACTGTTTGTCCTTCGATATGCGGCTTCTGATTTCCCATTTGGTATCTTCAAATTTTTCTTATTGCAAACTTCTGAATCTCGATTTCCTTTACTTGACTGTATTTTGTTTGGTTTGTTGATTAATTGCTAAAGTCCAGTCAATATCACATGAATATTTAGGAAGAGAACAAATTCAACAATATTAAATAATGCATAAATATATACAGGAAAGGGTTGATTTGATTGATTGATTGATTGATTAATTGGTGTTTATACATGAAAGGGGAGTGACGGAAGAACCATGATAACGACTTTTGACTGTGTTATGTATATGTAATAAATTGATGTATTATTCATTCATGGAAACTAATTTTTGTTGTTGACAAAGAACATGATTAGATTGCATTATCTCTGAAAATAAGTTACCAAAAATAGAAAAAAAGTTGTTTACAAGTTTTTAATATTTGACCTTGAGTTTTATTGGAGGCAAATCATTCCTGATTTTCTAGAGATTTTTACGAACCTATATAAGGGTGAGCAAATTAGAGAGTAGAAAATTAGGATTTATAAAACAGCTGGAATGTATAGCATTGTATTTGGATATACTTGCTTCAGTGAAGTCACGTGACTTGAACTATAAATAATTACAACATTCAATAAGGAAACTTATTGAAACCAAGGATATCATAATTCAACAGGAATTCACTTTTATAGGAAAGGAATCGAACTATTATGCCAGAAAGGAAAGTGACATGTATTCCAACGCATTTAGCGGTGAACATTCAGGTCAGCTAAAACTTTATAAATCTATTATTGTATATTATCCTTAATATTTTTTTGTTTTGTTATTTTTATTAAAGTTTAGAAACTTAATTGATTGTTGGTTGCTTCTTTCTGTTACTGGAATTTTCTAGAAAAAAAACCTTTACGCAACAATTGCCACTAGAGAGAATGGGATAGGGATGAGACAATTCAATCCGCCTACTCATTTTCGAAATCTACAAAAGAGTTCATTAACATGCATGGTACATGGTACTATACAAGCACGTTAGAGTGATTACACCTTTGGTATCTTAAGACTCTTCTTGGACACTCTGGTTAGCAGTCATTTTTACCGCATTGCATGCATAAGAAGATTTTGAAGATATTAAAGGGTTAATCAGAATCCATAAATCAAAGAAGGACAGACAATACAATGATCAAAAGAAAAACTAGGAACAAAGATCTACAAGAAAACTACGCAGCAAACTAAATATAGAGCCCCACTAGTGGCATCCGTCGTGTTACTCTTGTTACAAACCTGACAACACTTTATCGAGAGAATACCAATCACTTGGTGGCGCTATCAATAGCTCGGAATTGAAAATATGTTCCTATCTCTAGTACCAAGGACTGGTTTTTAAGAATTTAGTTGCATGATGAATATCGCCGTTGATTGATAGTAGATATAAAACAAAACTTGCACAAAAACCAGATCTCACTCGCAGATATATGTAGGATGTGCATTGTGGTGTACATTGGTTGTTTTTTGTGTAAATGATTATATTCAAGTCTTTAAATGTTACTCCACTTTTTAGATACGGATTTTGCTTTTTATAATTTATATTTCGTGTGTATATTTGAGTGTTATGATTTCCGATTAAAAACACAACTAGTTTCACCAGTTTAGCAGGGCAAACTGATACATAAGTTCACATCCGAGTTGCTGTTGAACTTCGGACTGTCCAAACTCATTGACGTAGAACTTTCAAAATAGCGAGTTCATTTTGACCATTGCACGAACGACTTATCATGACATTTGACTGTTAGTGGTTGCGAACTAGTTACTTTTGAAAGGCAAAAAAGAGGAGAATGTTGAGTGTTCCAAGGACTGTAAGCTAAATATTATAGAACTATCGTAACAATTGAATATGCTTGTTATTTGTTTGCTTGATAGTGTTTAACGCCATTTTCAACAATATTTCAGTTATATCATAGTGGTCAGTTTTATTGGTGGAGGAAACCGGAGGACCCGGAGAAAACCACCGACCTGTCGCAAGTCACTGACAAACCTTATCACATAATGTTTTATACCTCGCCCAGATCGAGATTCGAACTTACAGCATCAGTGGTGATATGAACTGATTGTATAGGTAGTTGTAAATCCAACTACCATACGATCACGGCCACGACGGCCCCCAAAATAATAAAATAGTTGTATACACGTAACTTAATGTACGAAATAATAAAAGATAAATCAGCTTTATATAATTTTATTATAAAAAAAATGAACATAAATATTGCAAAGGTATCATAAAAACATGCATAAGAAAATGATTTAAGATATAAGAGAAAATGATTAAAAATATAACAGAAAATAATTAAAAATATGCATCATCAAAAACATATAAAAATGAATAAAAATATAAATAAATGATTAAAAACATAAAATAAAGTTCTTTGTGAGTATAAACCAAACGTTGAACGCAACAAAAACAATGTTTATATGAATCACATTCTCCTACACGCATCAGTACAATATGTGTTGGGTGGGCACTTGTTTTGACTACACTGTATAGTACAATATCTGCATAAGGATATCGTGCTTTAAACATTGGTGTAGCTTTACATATGGTAGCAGATTGTACTTAGTTAATAGGTATGAATCCCCCACCTTGTTATTGGTTGTAGTAATGAGAACTAGACACACCAGATGATGTTATAGCTATGTCTGCACAACCATAGTACTGTTCCTGTGGTCCACATCCAATACAACAATTGTTATTGTTGTCGCAGTTGTATGAATTTCCTGAAATAATACATTTATTTTCAATAACTTACAATATTCCTACATGATATAAATGACAAGCATGATATATTAACTCATCTTAAGGATTAGGGATAAGGTTATGGTGTTTAGCGCCACTTTTAATAATATCTCAGTTATATCTTAACGATCAGTTGTATTGGTGGAAGAAACCAGAGTGACCGGAGAAAGCCTCACTGACAAACTTTATCACATAATATTGTATTGAATACGTGTGGCATGAGCGAATTCCAAATCACAACTTTAGTGGTGGTAGGCATTGAATGCATAGGTGATTGTAAATCCAACTAGCATACGATAACGACCACTACGGACCTCTAACGTAACTTAAGGTAACTAATTTCAGTGAAATATTCAAATTGCAAATTCTATGTAAAAAATCAGACGTTAGATTCGAAGTTCTTATTTCATGATGTGATGAACATTTTAGGTATAGATTTACCTCCGTTTCTATGATGTTCTTATAAGATGTGGACAGTTCAACCGATGTGGTATTTCTTGATTTTCATTGTCTTCACATTGTCTTGCTGCACGTAATATCTTTATATTTTATATTGGACATTCTTTGAAGTGTATAAATATAGTATATTCAAGTGTAGGAATGTAGTATGTTTATATACATGTATAGACAAATCGCTTGGTTTCGTATTATTGTTTTGACAATTCAATCTTCATTCTTATTGTACATTTTGTTCTTGCTTTCTCTCCAAATTGATACATGTACTATATACAATTGATAACTTAGTTTCTCTTACCTGCATTCCATTTCCACTGAAGAACACAATGATTGCACACTAGTCCCTGAGGTAATAGCAGATCTACAGTATATGTGCCAACAGATCCTGGTTCATAAAATTTTGTCTGCCCATTTGTTTGCCGAAGTATATGTCTGTCTAAGCATGCTTGTGTCGCTGGTTGATGTGGACTGTTGACAGGACAAAGACGGAATTCAAAATATCCTCGATGCGTTGCAGTTATCTGAACCTTAACACTAAGGTTTTGACCGGATGTATATTTTCCGACAATTTTACCAGTCGCATATTTTCCACCAGCCTCGTTGTCACGTGCACCATCCCATGGATCACCACAAACTCCACATTTTCCACCATTTAGTGTCCATTGTTTCTAAAATTAGATAATAAGGGTAATAACAAAATTACCGAACTCCGAACAATCTTACAAAGGGAAAGTCAAAACTCATAAGTATATAAACAAACAAAATCGGTCAACAACCAGAAAACTGTGAAAACCGTAATGACCCTGACTTGGTACAGGCATTTCTAAAGAAATGGTGGGTTGAATCAGATCAAATTGTTATTTATTACGAGTTTTCAAATTTGATTACTGTGTATCTACTTTTTCTGAGACTTTGAATCAAAGAACACAGTAAAACTAGGCATTATAAGGAAAATATTACACATCATAGTCACAGCATAGTTAGCATAACACAGAAATAAGAAAATATAGCGAAAGATCTGATAACACGAAATGTTACAAAAAAACAGGAATGATAACAGGTGCTCCTTGCTTGTCACCCATCTTGAAATCTTCATGTACTAATAAAATTGAAAACAAAAATACAACTCCGCCAGAACTATTCAAAAAAATCTTTGAAAAGGAGCAAAAATCGATATCTCTAGCACACATATACATGATCACTCATTTTCTTTCCTATAAGGGTTATATTGGTGTGCTTACGAGGAATTACCATTACCCTTTTCACCAATGCTCTTACCGGAAGTGTAATCTGAGAACAATCAATCGGATATCCTTGGAATTCGTCCTAATATCAACCAAGAAGTAGACGACAGCTACCTTTGCAATATTGAATTCAGATAAAAACCAGATATTACCCAAAATAAACAGAAAACTGTTATAAAACATCTTGAGGTAAAAAAAAACAAGCGAGGTTAACAAATAACTCAGTATCCCGTTAGAGACAAAAACAAAATTGATCACCACGTGTTGTGAAATCTCCAAATCGCCAGGCAAGAATATCAAAAATGGACCATTTACTTTGGGGAGGAATATTATATCGGACTTCCAATAAAAGAAAATCTTATGGAATGCTCATATAAAAATATGTACTATGTATTTAGAAAGCCGGTTTTTGCGACAATGATTAAATTTCAAATAATTATAATCATGGTTTCTAAAATGTCTTCCTTTTTTTTCATTTTACTTTTATTTCCATAAGATCTGTAATAACCTGAACAATAAAACTTACATAAAATCCTCCACAGAACATCTGGTTGTCATCGTAGTTTGCTGGAGTATTGTAACCATATCTCCACATTGAAGATCTACCAGGAGGGGAGATCAGTCGTCCATGCCCAAGTGCAAAGGCAATCAAAGTAGCAAACGTGACAGTCTTCAGTATCATCTTGTGAGTATTCTGAAAGTAATATTGAAGTAGTTACTACATCAGACCTCAACTACAATTACAAATATGGGTTGTGACTATTGATTATTCAGGGATTTGCTTACAACGTTCTACTCACATTTGTGCTGGTGTTTCGTGTTTTGTCTCTTTCATCGTGTTTTAATATGTTATAACGGAAAACGTAAGCTGAAGGGGTCTTTTGAAAACACAAGTTAAATGCCCCTGACAAGGATCTGTTAATACAAATACTTGCAGTACAAGTGAATCACTGTGATGTTATATCCCATTGCTATGTAACGTAAAGTCCATAAGATATGTGATGTTATAATGGAATTCTTCAGAACAAACACCGACAATTGAAGGGTCCAGACCATGCAGTTGTTATATAAGGCAGATATGGTAGAAGTGTTCATCTTTAATAAAACAGTCTACATGTTCAATGTAGAATTGCTTTGATATTCAGCAAGAACAGTTTTGAAGAAACGAAACGGGTAATTAAAAACCGTAAATCGAAAAAGGCCAGACACTGCAATGGCCAAAAGACACAGGATAACAGGACAAACAATGGTTGATCAAACACTACGCAGAAAAGTAAAGCTGTAGCAATAAGAACGCCACTCAAACTTCAGTGAAATATCAGACGCTCCGGAACGGTAGGCAGATCCAGCAACATTCATTGGGATAATAAAAACGTAGATATCTAGTTATGTTAACTCAACGCGTATTTGGAATACACTTCATCAGGTTCATCAAAGCGAAAAGATTGCAAAGCCAAATAAAATTTGAAATTTGAAATCTTTGGGAACAAGTTACTCAAATGTCCCAAGCAAGTTAGACAAAATCGGCTTGAGAACCGTAGTTTTAATAATAACTACATTATTTTGGAATTCTAAATTTCAATAATAATTATATCTATTAAACCATCTCAGTGCCGAGGAACTGACTACTGAGTGGACGATACCCTCGGGGATAAATACTCCAGTGGAAATATAACGACCCAGCGATAGCAATGAATCGTAGATATCATAATGTTATAAATCAGTTTCAAAAGAGTCTACATGTTCAATATAGAATATGCATTTGAAAAATAATTCAGAATCATGATTAGTTAATGAATTATAAAATGTCAAAATACATTTCAAAGTAAATTAATGATCTGAATAATTAACAAAATAATATTACATGGTTTATAAAAGTATTAATTATAAACAATAACCTATATAATAACATTGTACTTACTTATTTTGCTTTGTCAGAGCTCCAAGTGTTTCTGTTTGTATACAATGGACTGGATGGTTCCGTATTTATAGTAAAAGTTCCGGATAAGATGATGAATACACATAGAATAGTGTGTTGACTTTTAGATAAGTACATGCTATAATTGCAGAGTAACGCATGTATATATCAATCAATCAAACTATTTAAATTCATTCAACTTGTGTTAGCTGGGAGGTCGCTTATGTCAAACATTTAATTCTTTGAGGGTGAGATAGACAAAAATTAAAACCCGAGCACCCAAGCAAAGGTCAAAACCTACATATGACGTTATCATCAATCGAAACAGAAGTCGAATTTGAAATGTACAAAAATTTAAAATCCAGCACCCAAGCAAAGGTCAAAACCTACATATGACGTTATCATCAATTGAAACAGAAGTCGAATTTGAGATAGACAAAAATTAAAAACCCAGCACCCAAACAAAGGTCAAAACCTACATATGACGTTATCATCAATCGAAACAGAAGTCGAATTTGAGATGTACAAAAATTAAAATCCCAGCACCCAAGCAAAGGTCAGAACCTACATATGACGTTATCATCGATTGAAACAGAAGTCGAATTTGAGATGTACAACAATTAAAAACCAAGCACCCAAACAAAGGTCAGAACCTACATATGACGTTATCATCAATTGAAACAGAAGTCGAATTTGAGATAGACAAAAATTAAAAACCCAGCACCCAAGCAAAGGTCAAAACCTACATATGACGTTATCATCAATCGAAACAGAAGTCGAATTTGAGATGTACAAAAATTTAAAACCCAGCACCCAAGCAAAGGTCAAAACCTACATATGACGTTATCATCATTTGAAACAGAAGTCGAATTTGAGATGTACAAAAATTAAAATCCCAGCACCCAAGCAAAGGTCAGAACCTACATATGACGTTATCATCAATTGAAACAGAAGTCGAATTTGAGATGTACAAAAATTAAAAACCAAGCACCCAAACAAAGGTCAGAACCTACATATGACGTTATCATCAATTGAAACAGAAGTCGAATTTGCGCTAGCCTCTTCTACTCTTAATTTATTTTATTGTTCAATGATTTCGGAATGGAGCACAATTGTATATTATAAGAAATATATCGATTTGTTGACAGAAACGCATTGTACATCAATCGTCGTCAATGGTTGCCCGAGAAATTTGATAAAATAAAAAAACATAAATTTGAAAAGTGTATTTATTGTGTTGTGTGTTCATCGTATTCAAAACAAAACGGGAATAATCTGTAGATTACGCTTTTTCATAAACATACCTTTCTGAGACAACTTGTTATCGACATGATATATCTGAATAATTGATTGCATGACCATATGCAACAATCATTAACCCAGATACTGACACACGAGGGGTATGCAAGGTACAAACATTTAATGTTTCCCCTCTGCTTGTAAATATCATTCCGGTGGTTGCATCTGCTGGATGTGGAAGACGCCCCAAATACACAACTAGTCCTTCGTGCGGGACGTAAAGTTGTGCCCCCGTGTATGAAGATTATCACAGTCCTTAATCACGTAAAAGACAACTTTTAGTAGTTCCCAAATAAGCAACAGTTAGTAAGGAGTGCTCATTGGTGGCATGTTGTCAGCAATATTTGTCCGTCCTATCCTGCAATGTCCGCATAAAACTATGTTTGGTTCTTCTTGTTGTATTTTGGGGGACTAATGTTATATTTATATTATGTCTGTTTGGTTGCGCATATTGGTGTCCAACACATCTTGACTATATGAATAGCATGACGGTGGTCTTGTGAGAGGCATGCACTGCTTACCGTTCGTGAGCACCTGAGTTCACACCCAGTTTTTGGTGGGGTCCCTGTTGGTCATCTTTTTAGTTTTCTGTGTTGTGTTTTTTGTTTTGTTTGCCTTCGTCCTGTGTCGTGTGTACCCAATAACGCCAGTTTCTTTGGATTGTCCATTCTTGATTGCCCGTTCGGTTTTCCCTAACGTTTATTTAATTGAGACAATAACATGTATTACCTGTTCAGAAAACAACCCCAGTATCAACGTATTATCTACATGATATAGTGTTTGTAAATATGTTCCTCAAGTGTATATAGCTGACATACTTTTATTTGAATTTAATCAACAATCAATCAATCAATCAATCAATGGGGTCAAATTGCATTCCCTTGCATGCTGAATGCATAAGTTATTTATATTTCATTTAAAGGCATTATAAAGTAGTATTTTTCAACTGTGGATGTCTTATGGGTTTACAATAATATAAGATATGTACGAAAAGTGCGTTTGTACTTATATTTTATGTTAACTTTCATCCGTTTCTAGCAACTAGCTAACCACAATATCCGTGTGAACATCTTCGGTACAACGGATGAATCATCAAAATGTTATAAGGTCATGTCAACTTATCAATAGTACATATACTGAAAGCCTGAAAGGCCAAAACATCAATAAGTGCAAGAATGTAAGTTGTTATGATAAGAAAGTTTAAACAGTGATGATAATCAGTTCCGTCAATATCAACAAACAATCACATCAATTAGCTAACACTTATGAACTCAAAGGAGACCACAACATATGACATGTTCTGGGTTGGATCAGGCACAAAACTGTGGCGGGATTAAACCGGTTAATGGTGAAACCTGGATATCCAAGCGAAATGCATAGATAAACAAAAGATATAACAGGGCCAATGAATCCCATAATACAAAAAGATATTAAATTCTGATGCATTTTTATGTATTATAGAGTTTGAACGTTGGTTAAAGCCTGCGTAAAATTCACAATCTACTATGGCGTTTTCAACGAGCCGCATTATTGAATTATTAAATTCAAGCATGTGCATAAAGACAATACAGAATATATTACCATCGCATCTTTTGACTATGGGAGAGTGTTTTGGGCCCATAAATCTAGGCTAACTCTGCCATTTTTTTTCATTGATCTACCAATATCATGTCAGGAAAGAGAACCAGTCGTATATTTGTGTTGTTGGGATATCGATTAAGCCTCTTCCTCCGATCTTTTTTTTTAGAATTTGGAATTGTTCTGACAGTGTGGTATTTTTCTTTTTTTTTTCATTTTATTACCTCGAGAACTACTTTTAATGACATTTTTTCCCACTTTTGACGCATAAAGTCAGTTCAAAAATAGCCAATGCTTACGTTTTGTTCACTGGAACCATGCATAGGACGTCATGTTTTTATTGTTACGTCTATGTGGTATTGACGTCAAAATGGTATGTGGAATTCGTTTATTTAAATGTCAATTTGATGCCAATTTAATATCTCAATTGCTACACGTCGCTAGTTACACTTCTGTTGCTCCCTGTATAAGAGGAGACCGACGTCGATAAGATTTAAAATACGTGAAACGTCAGCGTCCTAATACTAGTTGATCATGTTCATGCTGACAATATTTTTAATGGTTCTGTTAAATGCATCTTATGTTTATAACCCTATATTAGATGGCATACACTGGACATACGTTACTGTTAGATGATATCATGCTTATGATGTCTTCTGTGTACCTGTCCAATACGCAGATCTGAACTTTATATTTCTTCCTAGGTCAAACAACAAGTGCACTCAGACATAGTATCCTGAATCTGAGTTAAAATGTACAGTCAAACCTGTATTAAGAGGTCACCTTTGGGACCAATGAAACGTGGCCTTAAAAGACAGGTGACCTCTTAAAAGAGGTTGAATTCATATGAATTTTTCAATGACAGGACAAGAAAAAGGTTACCTTTTAATACAGGTGACTGCTTTATATAGGTGACCGCATGGGGAGGTTTGACTATATTTCCTCTTACTCTCTAATGTTTTGCGCTTAGTCTATGATTCGACTCGACCAGACATTGAACGCACTCGATGCAAGCATGGTAATTATTTTATATCAAATTAATAAGAAGAGTTTGAAGATACCAAAGGCGTAATCAGAATCTGTAAATCTAAGGAGGACAGACAACACAATGACCAAAAGAAGGACAGACAACACAATGACCAAAAGAAGGACAGACAACACAATGGCCAAAAGAAGGACAGACAACACAATGACCAAAAGAAGGACAGACAACACAATGACCAAAAGAAGGACAGACAACACAATGGCCAAAAGAAGGACAGACAACACAATGACCAAAAGAAGGACAGACAACACAATGACCAAAAGAAGGACAGACAACACAATGACCAAAAGAAGGACAGACAACACAATGACCAAAAGAAGGACAGACAACACAATGACCAAAAGAAGGACAGACAACACAATGACCAAAAGAAGGACAGACAACACAATGACCAAAAGAAGGACAGACAACACAATGACCAAAAGAAGGACAGACAACACAATGACCAAAAGAAGGACAGACAACACAATGACCAAAAGAAGGACAGACAACACAATGACCAAAAGAAGGACAGACAACACAATGACCAAAAGAAGGACAGACAACACAATGACCAAAAGAAGGACAGACAACACAATGACCAAAAGAAGGACAGACAACACAATGACCAAAAGAAGGACAGACAACACAATGACCAAAAGAAGGACAGACAACACAATGACCAAAAGAAGGACAGACAACACAATGACCAAAAGAAGGACAGACAACACAATGACCAAAAGAAGGACAGACAACACAATGACCAAAAGAAGGACAGACAACACAATGACCAAAAGAAGGACAGACAACACAATGACCAAAAGAAGGACAGACAACACAATGACCAAAAGAAGGACAGACAACACAATGACCAAAAGAAGGACAGACAACACAATGACCAAAAGAAGGACAGACAACACAATGACCAAAAGAAGGACAGACAACACAATGACCAAAAGAAGGACAGACAACACAATGACCAAAAGAAGGACAGACAACACAATGACCAAAAGAAGGACAGACAACACAATGACCAAAAGAAGGACAGACAACACAATGACCAAAAGAAGGACAGACAACACAATGACCAAAAGAAGGACAGACAACACAATGACCAAAAGAAGGACAGACAACACAATGACCAAAAGAAGGACAGACAACACAATGACCAAAAGAAGGACAGACAACACAATGACCAAAAGAAGGACAGACAACACAATGACCAAAAGAAGGACAGACAACACAATGACCAAAAGAAGGACAGACAACACAATGACCAAAAGAAGGACAGACAACACAATGACCAAAAGAAGGACAGACAACACAATGACCAAAAGAAGGACAGACAACACAATGACCAAAAGAAGGACAGACAACACAATGACCAAAAGAAGGACAGACAACACAATGACCAAAAGAAGGACAGACAACACAATGACCAAAAGAAGGACAGACAACACAATGACCAAAAGAAGGACAGACAACACAATGACCAAAAGAAGGACAGACAACACAATGACCAAAAGAAGGACAGACAACACAATGACCAAAAGAAGGACAGACAACACAATGACCAAAAGAAGGACAGACAACACAATGACCAAAAGAAGGACAGACAACACAATGACCAAAAGAAGGACAGACAACACAATGACCAAAAGAAGGACAGACAACACAATGACCAAAAGAAGGACAGACAACACAATGACCAAAAGAAGGACAGACAACACAATGACCAAAAGAAGGACAGACAACACAATGACCAAAAGAAGGACAGACAACACAATGACCAAAAGAAGGACAGACAACACAATGACCAAAAGAAGGACAGACAACACAATGACCAAAAGAAGGACAGACAACACAATGACCAAAAGAAGGACAGACAACACAATGACCAAAAGAAGGACAGACAACACAATGACCAAAAGAAGGACAGACAACACAATGACCAAAAGAAGGACAGACAACACAATGACCAAAAGAAGGACAGACAACACAATGACCAAACGAAGGACAGACAACACAATGACCAAACGAAGGACAGACAACACAATGACCAAACGAAGGACAGACAACACAATGACCAAAAGAAGGACAGACAACACAATGACCAAAAGAAGGACAGACAACACAATGACCAAAGAAGGACAGACAACACAATGACCAAAAGAAGGACAGACAACACAATGACCAAAAGAAGGACAGACAACACAATGACCAAAAGAAGGACAGACAACACAATGACCAAAAGAAGGACAGACAACACAATGACCAAAAGAAGGACAGACAACACAATGACCAAAAGAAGGACAGACAACACAATGACCAAAAGAAGGACAGACAACACAATGACCAAAAGAAGGACAGACAACACAATGACCAAAAGAAGGACAGACAACACAATGACCAAAAGAAGGACAGACAACACAATGACCAAAAGAAGGACAGACAACACAATGACCAAAAGAAGGACAGACAACACAATGACCAAAAGAAGGACAGACAACACAATGACCAAAAGAAGGACAGACAACACAATGACCAAAAGAAGGACAGACAACACAATGACCAAAAGAAGGACAGACAACACAATGACCAAAAGAAGGACAGACAACACAATGACCAAACGAAGGACAGACAACACAATGACCAAACGAAGGACAGACAACACAATGACCAAACGAAGGACAGACAACACAATGACCAAAAGAAGGACAGACAAGACAAGACACAATGACCAAAAGAAGGACAGACAACACAATGACCAAAAGAAGGACAGACAACACAATGACCAAAAGAAGGACAGACAACACAATGACCAAAAGAAGGACAGACAACACAATGACCAAAAGAAGGACAGACAACACAATGACCAAAAGAAGGACAGACAACACAATGACCAAAAGAAGGACAGACAACACAATGACCAAAAGAAGGACAGACAACACAATGACCAAAAGAAGGACAGACAACACAATGACCAAAAGAAGGACAGACAACACAATGACCAAAAGAAGGGACAGACAACACAATGACCAAAAGAAGGACAGACAACACAATGACCAAAAGAAGGGACAGACAACACAATGACCAAAAGAAGGACAGACAACACAATGACCAAAAGAAGGACAGACAACACAATGACCAAAAGAAGGACAGACAACACAATGACCAAAAGAAGGACAGACAACACAATGACCAAAAGAAGGACAGACAACACAATGACCAAAAGAAGGACAGACAACACAATGACCAAAAGAAGGACAGACAACACAATGACCAAACGAAGGACAGACAACACAATGACCAAACGAAGGACAGACAACACAATGACCAAACGAAGGACAGACAACACAATGACCAAAAGAAGGACAGACAACACAATGACCAAAAGAAGGACAGACAACACAATGACCAAAAGAAGGACAGACAACACAATGACCAAAAGAAGGACAGACAACACAATGACCAAAAGAAGGACAGACAACACAATGACCAAAAGAAGGACAGACAACACAATGACCAAAAGAAGGACAGACAACACAATGACCAAAAGAAGGACAGACAACACAATGACCAAAAGAAGGACAGACAACACAATGACCAAAAGAAGGACAGACAACACAATGACCAAAAGAAGGACAGACAACACAATGACCAAAAGAAGGACAGACAACACAATGACCAAAAGAAGGACAGACAACACAATGACCAAAAGAAGGACAGACAACACAATGACCAAAAGAAGGACAGACAACACAATGACCAAAAGAAGGACAGACAACACAATGACCAAAAGAAGGACAGACAACACAATGACCAAAAGAAGGACAGACAACACAATGACCAAAAGAAGGACAGACAACACAATGACCAAAAGAAGGACAGACAACACAATGACCAAAAGAAGGACAGACAACACAATGACCAAAAGAAGGACAGACAACACAATGACCAAAAGAAGGACAGACAACACAATGACCAAAAGAAGGACAGACAACACAATGACCAAAAGAAAGGACAGACAACACAATGACCAAAAGAAGGACAGACAACACAATGACCAAAAGAAGGACAGACAACACAATGACCAAAAGAAGGACAGACAACACAATGACCAAAAGAAGGACAGACAACACAATGACCAAAAGAAGGACAGACAACACAATGACCAAAAGAAGGACAGACAACACAATGACCAAAAGAAGGACAGACAACACAATGACCAAAAGAAGGACAGACAACACAATGACCAAACGAAGGACAGACAACACAATGACCAAAAGAAGGACAGACAACACAATGACCAAACGAAGGACAGACAACACAATGACCAAACGAAGGACAGACAACACAATGACCAAAAGAAGGACAGACAACACAATGACCAAAAGAAGGACAGACAACACAATGACCAAAAGAAGGACAGACAACACAATGACCAAAAGAAGGACAGACAACACAATGACCAAAAGAAGGACAGACAACACAATGACCAAAAGAAGGACAGACAACACAATGACCAAAAGAAGGACAGACAACACAATGACCAAAAGAAGGACAGACAACACAATGACCAAAAGAAGGACAGACAACACAATGACCAAAAGAAGGACAGACAACACAATGACCAAAAGAAGGACAGACAACACAATGACCAAAAGAAGGACAGACAACACAATGACCAAAAGAAGGACAGACAACACAATGACCAAAAGAAGGACAGACAACACAATGACCAAAAGAAGGACAGACAACACAATGACCAAAAGAAGGACAGACAACACAATGACCAAAAGAAGGACAGACAACACAATGACCAAAAGAAGGACAGACAACACAATGACCAAAAGAAGGACAGACAACACAATGACCAAAAGAAGGACAGACAACACAATGACCAAAAGAAGGACAGACAACACAATGACCAAAAGAAGGACAGACAACACAATGACCAAAAGAAGGACAGACAACACAATGACCAAACGAAGGACAGACAACACAATGACCAAAAGAAGGACAGACAACACAATGACCAAACGAAGGACAGACAACACAATGACCAAACGAAGGACAGACAACACAATGACCAAACGAAGGACAGACAACACAATGACCAAAAGAAGGACAGACAACACAATGACCAAAAGAAGGACAGACAACACAATGACCAAAAGAAGGACAGACAACACAATGACCAAAAGAAGGACAGACAACACAATGACCAAAGAAGGACAGACAACACAATGACCAAAAGAAGGACAGACAACACAATGACCAAAAGAAGGACAGACAACACAATGACCAAAAGAAGGACAGACAACACAATGACCAAAAGAAGGACAGACAACACAATGACCAAAAGAAGGACAGACAACACAATGACCAAAAGAAGGACAGACAACACAATGACCAAAAGAAGGACAGACAACACAATGACCAAAAGAAGGACAGACAACACAATGACCAAAAGAAGGACAGACAACACAATGACCAAAAGAAGGACAGACAACACAATGACCAAAAGAAGGACAGACACACAATGACCAAACGAAGGACAGACAACACAATGACCAAACGAAGGACAGACAACACAATGACCAAAAGAAGGACAGACAACACAATGACCAAAAGAAGGACAGACAACACAATGACCAAAAGAAGGACAGACAACACAATGACCAAAAGAAGGACAGACAACACAATGACCAAAAGAAGGACAGACAACACAATGACCAAAAGAAGGACAGACAACACAATGACCAAAAGAAGGACAGACAACACAATGACCAAAAGAAGGACAGACAACACAATGACCAAAAGAAGGACAGACAACACAATGACCAAAAGAAGGACAGACAACACAATGACCAAAAGAAGGACAGACAACACAATGACCAAAAGAAGGACAGACAACACAATGACCAAAAGAAGGACAGACAACACAATGACCAAAAGAAGGACAGACAACACAATGACCAAAAGAAGGACAGACAACACAATGACCAAAAGAAGGACAGACAACACAATGACCAAAAGAAGGACAGACAACACAATGACCAAAAGAAGGACAGACAACACAATGACCAAAAGAAGGACAGACAACACAATGACCAAAAGAAGGACAGACAACACAATGACCAAAAGAAGGACAGACAACACAATGACCAAAAGAAGGACAGACAACACAATGACCAAAAGAAGGACAGACAACACAATGACCAAAAGAAGGACAGACAACACAATGACCAAAAGAAGGACAGACAACACAATGACCAAAAGAAGGACAGACAACACAATGACCAAAAGAAGGACAGACAACACAATGACCAAAAGAAGGACAGACAACACAATGACCAAAAGAAGGACAGACAACACAATGACCAAAAGAAGGACAGACAACACAATGACCAAAAGAAGGACAGACAACACAATGACCAAAAGAAGGACAGACAACACAATGACCAAAAGAAGGACAGACAACACAATGACCAAAAGAAGGACAGACAACACAATGACCAAACGAAGGACAGACAACACAATGACCAAAAGAAGGACAGACAACACAATGACCAAAAGAAGGACAGACAACACAATGACCAAAAGAAGGACAGACAACACAATGACCAAAAGAAGGACAGACAACACAATGACCAAAAGAAGGACAGACAACACAATGACCAAAAGAAGGACAGACAACACAATGACCAAAAGAAGGACAGACAACACAATGACCAAAAGAAGGACAGACAACACAATGACCAAAAGAAGGACAGACAACACAATGACCAAAAGAAGGACAGACAACACAATGACCAAAAGAAGGACAGACAACACAATGACCAAAAGAAGGACAGACAACACAATGACCAAAAGAAGGACAGACAACACAATGACCAAAAGAAGGACAGACAACACAATGACCAAAAGAAGGACAGACAACACAATGACCAAAAGAAGGACAGACAACACAATGACCAAAAGAAGGACAGACAACACAATGACCAAAAGAAGGACAGACAACACAATGACCAAAAGAAGGACAGACAATACAATGACCAAAAGAAGGACAGACAACACAATGACCAAAAGAAGGACAGACAACACAATGACCAAAAGAAGGACAGACAACACAATGACCAAAAGAAGGACAGACAACACAATGACCAAAAGAAGGACAGACAACACAATGACCAAAAGAAGGACAGACAACACAATGACCAAAAGAAGGACAGACAACACAATGGCCAAAAGAAGGACAGACAACACAATGACCAAAAGAAGGACAGACAACACAATGACCAAAAGAAGGACAGACAACACAATGATCAAAGGAAAGACAGACAACACAATGACCAAAAGAAGGACAGACAACACAATGACCAAAAGAAGGACAGACAACACAATGACCAAAAGAAGGACAGACAACACAATGACCAAAAGAAGGACAGACAACACAATGACCAAAAGAAGGACAGACAACACAATGACCAAAAGAAGGACAGACAACACAATGACCAAAAGAAGGACAGACAACACAATGACCAAAAGAAGGACAGACAACACAATGACCAAAAGAAGGACAGACAACACAATGACCAAAAGAAGGACAGACAACACAATGACCAAAAGAAGGACAGACAACCCAATGACCAAAAGAAGGACAGACAACACAATGACCAAAAGAAGGACAGACAATACAATGACCAAAAGAAGGACAGACAACACAATGACCAAAAGAAGGACAGACAACACAATGACCAAAAGAAGGACAGACAACACAATGACCAAAAGAAGGACAGACAACACAATGACCAAAAGAAGGACAGACAACACAATGACCAAAAGAAGGACAGACAACACAATGACCAAAAGAAGGACAGACAACACAATGACCAAAAGAAGGACAGACAATACAATGACCAAAAGAAGGACAGACAATACAATGACCAAAAGAAGGACAGACAACACAACGACCAAAAGAAGGACAGACAACACAATGACCAAAAGAAGGACAGACAACACAATGACCAAAAGAAGGACAGACAACACAAAGAAGAAGAACATAGGGACAAAACAACGATCTACAAAGCACTACACAGAAAATAAAGATCGAGCTCCATGAACTCCACTAAAAACTGGGGGGTGAACTCGGGTGCTCCGGAAGGGTAGGCAGTTCCTACTTCACTAGTCGTGTTACTCTAGTTACTAATCCAGTGATAAGTCATGGTAAAATAGGCTTGGTTTATCTCAGTTGTATCGTGGCGGTCGGTGCTATTGGTGAGGAAACCGGAGTACTCGGAGAATACCACCGACCAGTCGCAAGTCAGGCAGCAGTAAACACAGACATTTGGTTGCCTGGGGGAGGGGGGTCATAAGAATGTGTCATAAGGAAGGGACACTCCAACCTCTGTAGTGTTGTTTTAGTGAGGTAGCACTATAGAAATAAAACTCAGTTGTTGGTCTAGTACGAACGTAATTAATCATTTAATCAAAGTGTAGTTTGATTTCGCCATAATCACGATGATACGATGAAATACAGGTACATGTAGTTGTAAATGGCTCTTTTGTCCTTAAACAGCCATTAATAAGTTATAATAAGAGGACATGTGTATTTATGTCGTGACAAATAAAACAATTTTAGTTCAAGTTACTTTATATGTAACTGGTTCTATATGATATAATTAAATTGTCATGGCTTAAACAATGTGGTGTTTAAATTTAAGTGCATACGAACGACAATTCTTCCGAAAATTTCAGAAAATGGAGGGAAAAAAATGCCATAAATTGACTTGCATATGCCATTTTAATGAACACGTATATCCATTTTAATGAACACGTATATCCATTTTAATGAACACGTATATCCATTTTAATGAACACGTATATCCATTTTAATGAACACGTATATCCATTTCAGTTCGCATGACGCGTTTCTAGAATAATCTTCATCGGGTACACACATAATCAAATGTTTGGGAACCTAATAAATTAAATGTATTTGGGAACAAGTAAGCCAAAGGGCCGCCAAACAGAATCGCCAATATCGGCTAAAGTCATCTATTCCCCAGCGAGGAAAACCTTAGTTTTGATAAACATTACATTGTTAAGGAACTTAAACAGTCGATCAATCAATCATTGACACGAGGTAAGATGGAGTAGGTGATCTCTAAGACCTTGTAAACTTACTTTGACAATACAATATATGTTATGCTTAAAGCATTGTCTGGTTAAAACGATTACATCATATATATAGTTCGTTTTTTTATGGTGTTTAACGCCACTTTCAAAAATATTTCATCTATATCGTGGCGGTCAGTATTATTTTGTGGAGGACACCGGAGAAAACCACCGACCTGTCGCAAGTCACTGACAAATTTTATCACATAATGTACACCTCGCCTATACCAGTACCATCAATTTATTTATAGCATTTATTGTTTATAAGCTTGTTTTTGTCATGAATATAGCTGAAATATTGTACAATAAGGAACGGGTTATACAATTCTCAGTTAAGATTGTGTGCCCTTTGTATTCTTCCCACGACGAGCTTTATATCCATAGCGCCACATTGTAGACCTTCCGGGAGGGGAGATAAGTCTTCCATGACCAAAGGCAAGAGCAACTAAACTGGCAAAGACGACAGTCTTGAGTATCATTTTGTAGTACAACTATAATAATACAATTAGGGTTAATAAGGAAATATCTTAACCACACGATGATGGAGGGGCCGTCGTGGCCGTGATCGTATGGTAGTTGGATTTACAACAACATATGCTATCGGTGCCTATAACCACTGATGTTTTGAGTTTGAATCTCGATCTGGGAGAGGTGTACAACATTATGTGATTAGTGCCCATTACTACTTCTCATAAACACTTAGGTGTTACATTTAGTAACGATGCTAAATGGAACACCCATGTTGATAATATTCAGAGTATTGTATCTAAACATTTGAATATTCTACGGAGATTGAAGTACCGTCTTAGTCGCACTAATTTAGATAAACTATATCTTGTGTATATTAGACCCCTTTTTGAATTTGCCTGTCAACTATGGGATAACTGTGGGACTGGGAATTCACAAAAACTGGAACAACTTTAACTGGGAGATGCCAGGATTGTTACAGGCTTACCTATTTTCACAAAAACTGACATTTTATATATAGAGACAGGTTGGGAATTACTATCTGTGAGACGGAAGAGAAGGAAGCTTCAACTTTTTTATAATATAGTTAATAAAAATACCCCTATTTATCTTTGTACATTGATTCCCCCCACTATACAAATTACATCAGTGTACCCACTGAGAAATTGGAATAATATTATTTTACCTTTCTGTAGACTGTCTTCAACTAGAGATTTTTTTATCCCCTCCACAATAAAAATGTGGAATAGTTTAAATAACACTATTCGAAACGTTGATACATTATCAAAATTTAAATCGGAATTAAAGAAAATTGATGAAACTGAAAATCATGTTGTTCCTAAACATTATGTATATGGTCCTCGGAAATTGAATATTATTTTAACCCAGCTAAGAAGTTCAACATCCTTTTTAAATTATGATTTATTTCGAGTAGGAATTGTATCTGACCCATCCTGTCGATGTGGAGCTGCTATTGAAGATTTAAAACATTTCTTTTTGGATTGTCCAATATACTTACAAGGCAAAACTAAATTGATAGATAATATCAACATGGTTACAACCTGTTACATTCTAGATATCAAATTTCTGACATGTGGCAATTTAAATTTAACATATGAACAAAATTGTGTTATATTTAAATGTGTTTTTGATTATATAGAATGTTCAAAAAAATTCCTTATCGTATAACTGGCATAACTGGAATTGAATTGGGTGAACATGCACATCACATGAATCCATCTTGATTTTCCCTTCTGTTCGTGAATATTCATCATTGATTCGTTATTAGTGCTACATATAGTAATACATGCCTTTTATGTACTTATTTATGTAACAAATTGTAAGTTGGAGAAGACTTCATAAGTTTTTTTAACTTGTGTCTTATCCATTTTGTCTATTTAATTGGCAAATAAAATATGCTTAAACTAAAAAAAAAATTATGTGATAAAGTTTGTCAGTGACTTGTGACAGATCGGTGGTTTTCTCCGGGTCCTCCGGTTTCCTCCACCAATAAAACTGACCGCCACGATATAACTGAAATATTGTTGTAAGTGGCGCTAAGCACCATCAAACAAACAAACAATCATGTATAGGACAAACGCTCAACTATTTCTATGTACATGTATGAAAACATTTCATTAGAAAAATAAGGCCGTCGACAATTACATTTATTTAATAGAATTACTTTCGGACAAGAATAATCTAATAAAACGATTAATTTCAAAACCTTACACCGTATGGCAGTCGATACAGATTATTATTCATTAAGCCTCTTTCCTATAATATACTGTTAAACAATATTCGGACACGAGGCTTTTGTGTTCCGTATAAAATAAAATGAATAACAAAAACAATACTACTGTCGGAATAGTTCCAAAATACATACACAAATCGTCTATAGAGACAAAATAGATTCCTCTAACACAAATATAATGACCACTCACTTCCCTGGCATGGAACAAGCACTTAAATAAAATGTGACGGGGCTTAACTATTTTGATGGGCGCAAGAAAAGTCATAAATGTTCTAAGCTTCGTCATTACCGTTTGAAGAGAAGAAAATATAATAACTTACTATTGTGTTTAATAAATGTCCACGTATTTTTGTTTGTAAATTTTGTTTTAGAGGGTTCCATATTTATAGTAAAAGGTTCTGATATGTAGATAAATACACCATGTTATTTTATTTATGTGTAAATAAACACATGCTAGGAATACGGAGTAACACATAACAAATAAAATATGCTTATGCGAACATATCGGGTAACTTGTGTATGGTGTTTACATCTCGCAATTGATTCGTTATGCAAGGGCCAGTAGCAATTATTCTGATTTCCTGAAACGTTATCTTCATCTGAGAAACAGGCTACTGGACCAGGGCTATAAAAAGATTCGCCTTATTCGATCTCTTAAAAAGTTTATATTCCAATACCATGATCTTGTCGAAATATATTGCGTCTCGCAGAAAAGATTATAAACGATGGATTTTCATATAGTGAAAATGTATAAAGATAAGTGGTCAAAAACAAAAATGTCCAAAATATTTTTTTATCAATGTGTGACGTAAGAATGTTTCTGACATTTACTTCACTGAGTTTGGTGCTGTTATGACAACTGTTTTACCTGTTTTGTTCAAGTATTGTTATAAATACTGTTATAGTGACAGCCGGAAACTTTGAGCCGTAATGAAAGGGGGAGGTTTGGCGCTTTAAAATCTGATTCAACCCACCATTTCTTTAGAAATGCCTGTACCAAGTCAGGGTCATTACGGTTTTCACAGTTTTCCGGTTGCTGACTGATTTTGTCTGTTTATATACTTATGAGCTTTGACTTTCCCTTTGTAAGATTGCTCGGAGTTAGGTAATTTTGTTATTACCCTTATGTACAAATAAAGCAAAGATTATAAAATTCATTCAACTTTTGCTGCACAAGAGGTCGTTAATGTCACATTTTTATACATTAAATAAACTATGAAAATATCAAAAAACAGATCTACGCCATCACTTATATGTGACGTCATTAGCAGTCGTCTGCATATTTTCCAAATTAATAATGGGTTTCTATTCTATGACGCATTACATTTAAAGATTAAACCATTCAAGTGAGAGCTGAAGAAGTTGTTTACCATTGTTGATATTGGTGGTATGGTTGACCATCACTGATGGACATTGAAATAGTTTTTTGGCATAGTGACTGAAAGAAAAATGCTTTGGTCAATTTTCCAGAGACATTAAAATGTTTTGATATAGAGTGTTAATACTAAATGGGAAACACACTTATTACTAAATTATATATTAACTATGGATTGCACGTGAGTTCACCCCGATTTTGAGTGGGGATCGCGTTACTCGATCTTTAGTTTTAGTGGGGTTCGTGTTACTCGGTCTTTAGTCTTAGTAGGGTTCGTGTTACTCGATCTTTAGTTTTAGTGCGGTTCGCGTTACTCGATCTTTGGTTTTAGTGGGGTTCGTGTTACTCAATCTTTAGTTTTAGTGGGGTTCGTGTTACTCGATCTTTAGTTTTAGTGGAGTTCGTGTTACTCGATCTTTAGTTTTAGTGGAGTTCGCGTTACTCGATCTTTAGTTTTAGTGGGGTTCGTGTTACTCAATCTTTAGTTTTAGTGGAGTTCGCGTTACTCGATCTTTAGTTTTAGTGGAGTTCGTGTTACTCGATCTTTAGTTTTAGTGGAGTTCGCGTTACTCGATCTTTAGTTTTAGTGGGGTTCGTGTTACTCAATCTTTAGTTTTAGTGGAGTTCGCGTTACTCGATCTTTAGTTTTAGTGGAGTTCGCGTTACTCGATCTTTAGTTTTAGTGGGGTTCATGTTACTCGATCTTTGGTTTTAGTGGGGTTCGTGTTACTCAATCTTTAGTTTTAATGGGGTTCATGTAACTCGGTCTTTATTTTTAATGGGGTTCGTGTTACTCGGTATTTAGTTTTAGTGGAATTCGTATTACTCGATCTTTAGTTTTAGTGGGGTTCGTGTTACTCGATCTTTAGTTTTTATGGGTTCGTGTTACTCGATCTTTTGTTTTAGTGGGATTCGTGTTACTCGAACTTTAGTTTTAGTAGGGTTCGTGTTACTCGATCTTTAGTTTTAGTAGGGATCGTGTTACTCGGTCTTTAGTTTTAGTGGGGTTCGTGTTACTCGGTCTTTTGTTTTAGTGGGGTTCGTGTCACTCGATCTTTAGTTTTAGTGAGGTTCGTGTTACTCGATCTTTTGTTTTAGTGGAGTTCGTGTTACTCGATCTTTAGTTTTAGTGGGGTTTGTGTTACTCAATCTTTAGTTTTAGTGGGGTTCGTGTTACTCGATCTTTAGTTTTAGTAGGGTTCGTGTTACTCGATCTTTAGTTTTAGTGGGGTTTGTGTTACTCGATTTTTAGTTTTAGTGGGGTTCGTGTTACTCGATTTTTAGTTTTAGTGGGGTTCGTGTTACTCGATCTTTAGTTTTAGTGGGGTTTGTGTTACTCGATTTTTAGTTTTAGTGGGGTTCGTGTTACTCGATTTTTAGTTTTAGTGGGGTTCGTGTTACTCGATCTTTAGTTTTAGTGGGGTTCGTGCTACTCGATTTTTAGTTTTAGTGGGGTTCGTGTTACTCGATCTTTAGTTTTAGTGGGGTTCGTGTTACTCGATCTTTAGTTTTAGTGGGGTTCGTGTTACTCGGTCTTTAGTTTTAGTTGGGTTCGTGTTACTCGGTCTTTAGTTTTAGTGAGGTTCGTGTTACTCGGTCTTTAGTTGTATGTGTATGGTGTGTGGATCGTCGTTTGTCCTCTTGTACTTTTTTTCTTTTCGCCATTGTATTGTCTGTTCTTCTTCGATATCTGATTACCCCTTTGGTATCCTTAAACTCTTCCTATGGTTCAATTTGCATGTAATCATTTTCCAAAATATTATTTAAAATCTGATTCAACCCACCATTTCTTTAGAAATGCCTGTACCAAGTCAGGGTCATTACGGTTTTCACAGTTTTCCGGTTGCTGACTGATTTTGTCTGTTTATATACTTATGAGCTTTGACTTTCCCTTTGTAAGATTGCTCGGAGTTAGGTAATTTTGTTATTACCCTTATGTACAAATAAAGCAAAGATTATAAAATTCATTCAACTTTTGCTGCACAAGAGGTCGTTAAAGTCACATTTTTATACATTAAATAAACTATGAAAATATCAAAAAACAGATCTACGCCATCACTTATATGTGACGTCATTAGCAGTCGTCTGCATATTTTCCAAATTAATAATGGGTTTCTATTCTATGACGCATTACATTTAAAGATTAAACCATTCAAGTGAGAGCTGAAGAAGGTGTTTACCATTGTTGATATTGGTGGTATGGTTGACCATCACTGATGGACATTGAAATAGTTTTTTGGCATAGTGACTGAAAGAAAAATGCTTTAGTCAATTTTCCAGAGACATTAAAATGTTTTGATATAGAGTGTTAATACTAAATGGGAAACACACTTATTACTAAATTATATATTAACTATGGATTGCACGTGAGTTCACCCCGATTTTGAGTGGGGATCGCGTTACTCGATCTTTAGTTTTAGTGGGGTTCGTGTTACTCGGTCTTTAGTTTTAGTAGGGTTCGTGTTACTCGATCTTTAGTTTTAGTGGGGTTCGCGTTACTCGATCTTTAGATTTAGTGGGGTTCGTGTTACTCGGTCTTTAGTTTTAGTTGGGTTCGTGTTACTCGGTCTTTAGTTTTAGTGAGGTTCGTGTTACTCGGTCTTTAGTTGTATGTGTATGGTGTGTGGATCGTCGTTTGTCCTCTTGTACTTTTTTTCTTTTCGCCATTGTATTGTCTGTTCTCCTTCGATATCTGATTACCCCTTTGGTATCCTTAAACTCTTCCTATGGTTCAATTTGCATGTAATCATTTTCCAAAATATTATTTAAAATCTGATTCAACCCACCATTTCTTTAGAAATGCCTGTACCAAGTCAGGGTCATTACGGTTTTCACAGTTTTCCGGTTGCTGACTGATTTTGTCTGTTTATATACTTATGAGCTTTGACTTTCCCTTTGTAAGATTGCTCGGAGTTAGGTAATTTTGTTATTACCCTTATGTACAAATAAAGCAAAGATTATAAAATTCATTCAACTTTTGCTGCACAAGAGGTCGTTAATGTCACATTTTTATACATTAAATAAACTATGAAAATATCAAAAAACAGATCTACGCCATCACTTATATGTGACGTCATTAGCAGTCGTCTGCATATTTTCCAAATTAATAATGGGTTTCTATTCTATGACGCATTACATTTAAAGATTAAACCATTCAAGTGAGAGCTGAAGAAGGTGTTTACCATTGTTGATATTGGTGGTATGGTTGACCATCACTGATGGACATTGAAATAGTTTTTTGGCATAGTGACTGAAAGAAAAATGCTTTGGTCAATTTTCCAGAGACATTAAAATGTTTTGATATAGAGTGTTAATACTAAATGGGAAACACACTTATTACTAAATTATATATTAACTATGGATTGCACGTGAGTTCACCCCGATTTTGAGTGGGGATCGCGTTACTCGATCTTTAGTTTTAGTGGGGTTCGTGTTACTCGGTCTTTAGTTTTAGTAGGGTTCGTGTTACTCGATCTTTAGTTTTAGTGGGGTTCGCGTTACTCGATCTTTAGATTTAGTGGAGTTCGCGTTACTCGATCTTTAGTTTTAGTGGGGTTCGCGTTACTCGATCTTTGGTTTTAGTGGGGTTCGTGTTACTCAATCTTTAGTTTTAGTGGGGTTCGTGTTACTCGATCTTTAGTTTTAGTGGAGTTCGTGTTACTCGATCTTTAGTTTTAGTGGAGTTCGCGTTACTCGATCTTTAGTTTTAGTGGGGTTCGTGTTACTCGATCTTTGGTTTTAGTGGGGTTCGTGTTACTCAATCTTTAGTTTTAATGGGGTTCATGTAACTCGGTCTTTATTTTTAATGGGGTTCGTGTTACTCGGTATTTAGTTTTAGTGGAGTTCGTATTACTCGATCTTTAGTTTTAGTGGGGTTCGTGTTACTCGATCTTTAGTTTTTATGGGTTCGTGTTACTCGATCTTTAGTTTTAGTGGGGTTCGTGTTACTCGGTCTTTTGTTTTAGTGGGGTTCGTGTCACTCGATCTTTAGTTTTAGTGAGGTTCGTGTTACTCGATCTTTTGTTTTAGTGGAGTTCGTGTTACTCGATCTTTAGTTTTAGTGGGGTGTGTGTTACTCAATCTTTAGTTTTAGTGGGTTTCGTGTTACTCGATCTTTAGTTTTAGTAGGGTTCGTGTTACTCGATCTTTAGTTTTAGTGGGGTTTGTGTTACTCGATTTTTAGTTTTAGTGGGGTTCGTGTTACTCGATTTTTAGTTTTAGTGGGGTTCGTGTTACTCGATCTTTAGTTTTAGTGGGGTTCGTGCTACTCGATTTTTAGTTTTAGTGGGGTTCGTGTTACTCGATCTTTAGTTTTAGTGGGGTTCGTGTTACTCGGTCTTTAGTTTTAGTTGGGTTCGTGTTACTCGGTCTTTAGTTTTAGTGAGGTTCGTGTTACTCGGTCTTTAGTTGTATGTGTATGGTGTGTGGATCGTCGTTTGTCCTCTTGTACTTTTTTTCTTTTCGCCATTGTATTGTCTGTTCTTCTTCGATATCTGATTACCCCTTTGGTATCCTTAAACTCTTCCTATGGTTCAATTTGCATGTAATCATTTTCCAAAATATTATTTAAAATCTGATTCAACCCACCATTTCTTTAGAAATGCCTGTACCAAGTCAGGGTCATTACGGTTTTCACAGTTTTCCGGTTGTTGACTGATTTTGTCTGTTTATATAATTATGAGTTTTGACTTTCCCTTTGTAAGATTGTTCGGAGTTCGGTAATTTTGTTATTACCCTTATTCCCATTTCAGCGGGTCATTACCCTTCCGTACTATAACACTAAGTCATGTGACATTATCAGATTTACTGCAAGGTTATCTACTGTTTTGACAAATTCTTTTTCATAACCTTCAGTCTTCACTAGCAACCATTGTTAGTCAACCAGTAGCTAGTTGTTGACAACTGATTTGTGTATCAACCAATGAGTTACTCATCTATTATATTATAAGGTCGCACAGTCTGATTGTTTATTATTTAGATGACAGATATAGGTGGATATATATTAATATAACCGTAAGGCCTTCATGCAATCTTATTATCGATAAATTTCAAAATAAGAAGGAGATATGCTCTTTCCGTCTTCAATTTACTGCTTCTGATTCCGCCTTTGGTATCATTAAACTTTTCTTAAGATTGTCTAAAAGTAACATTTTAATGTATGGTTGTCATTCTACGTTTCTAGATTTTGTCAAGTTTTCTACGCTATTTTCACCTCTGCTGGTGAACTATTAGTTTCCGATGGTATCACTCCGCCCAGTGGTTGGTGATTCGGCATTGAAATGGTTTATTGAAAATATTTATTACTGAAATCTACAGCTCCTAAATAATGTAATTGTTAATAAAACTAAGGTTCTCTTCCCTCAGACATAGACGATATTAACCTATTTTGGGTATTCTGTTTTGACCCTTTGGATTTATTACTCAAATATCACAATTTAAGCGTACATGATGAGGGTTATTACTGAAACGTATCGCGTAACCTACGTTTTTATTACCTACGCTGTTATTAGCACCATCTAATGATAATTTGAACCGAAGTACCCATTGCTACACAGCTTAAACATGTACCAAGAATAAAATAATACACAATACACTACTTCTAATAATCTAATATTTATGTTTCTTGTTGTTCTTTATAAGAAATAACACAAGGAAAGTTTGACGATACCAAAATGGTAAGCTAAAGCCGTAAATAGAAGGACAGACAAAACAATGATCAAACAAAAAAGCACAAAATAGCAAATAATTATCTACAAAACACTATGCAGAAACTTAAAAATTGATCAACACGAATCCATCAAAAATCGGGGCTGAACTCAGAGGATAGCTGGCAATTTCATCTCCAGTAGTGACACTCTTCGTGTTACTCTTAAACAACAACAAAATCACCTGATATTGAAATTGCATTGGACACCAGTATACGTAAATAAACACTGATAACATAAGTAAAATACAGATTGGACACCATCACAGAAACAATGGTTGTAAAGAAATTGCTAAAAGCAAAGTATTCAGAGCTTCAATACTGACATGGTTTATTGGATATATTTATGTTTGACATTTTCAATGCTGTAATTATGATCAAAACTAAGACTATGGTAAATCTCGTCATGTATAAGTAAACATATCCGATTTTGGTTGTCCTATTGAATACCTTTGGGTTTATTGCTGCCATTCTTTTTATCTATTTTACCCTAAAGCCTACGTACTTGATGCGTATTTCAAAACGCGTCTCAGAAGACTTTGAAGATACCAAAGGGGCAACACAATGGCCAAAAGAAAAAATACAAAAGGACAAACAACGATCAACAAAACATACATATACATTATATATCTACGCGTTTATTAAAATGGTGTGCAATTGTGATTTAATTATGGGACACGACGGGTGCCACATGTGGATTAGGAGTTAAATTCAATCCCAGTGGTTTGTTTTGCTAAATCTTTTGTTTACTGTGTAGACTATTGCTTGTTATTTTCTGCCTTTTGTTTAGTGCTTGTACTGTTTGTCCTTCGATATGCGGTTTCTGATTTCCCATTTGGTATCTTCAAATGTACGTTCTTGGGAGATTGGGAAAATAAATTATTTCAGAAGAGTGAGTATTTACCAGCACAATACTGGCGATATGTTGATGATATTTGGGGGATATGGGAACACGAATTTGATAAACTTCATGAATTTCATAACTTCACAAATTCGCTTCACTCTAGAATAAAAATAGAATTACGCTTTTCAAACGCACAAATTGAATTTTTGGATGTTAACGTTTCAATTAACAATGGACACAATAAAACGGATCTTTTCAGCAAAGACACAGACAAACACATGTACTTACATGTCACTTCAAGCCACCCCAATTCAGTCAAAAATGCAATTCCGTATGGATTGTGTGTTAGAGACAAGAGGATTTGTTCGAACGAGAATGACTATCAAATTAGACGAAATGAAATTAAAGACCATTTACGGAAACGGGGGTATTCAAATGATATAGTGGAAAACTTTTTAATATTTGACTTTGAGTTTTATTGGAGACAAATCTGTCCTGATTTTCTAGAGATTTATACAAACCTATATAAGGTTGAGCAAATGAAAGAGCAGTCACTTAGAAATTTAGGATTTATAAAGCAGTATGAATTAATTGCATTAGACACTCTGATCAACAATCATTTTTTCCGCATTACCTGCATAAGAAGATTTTGAAGGTACCAAAGGGTTAATCAGAATCCGTAAATCGAAGAAGAACAGACAACATAATGGCCAAAAGAAATGGACAAACAACGATCTACAAACACTACCAAGAACACTAAATATCGAGCCCCACTAGTGGCACCCGTCGTGTTACTCTTGTTGCAAACCTGACAACTCTTTTTCGGGAGAATACCCACTATCTATCACTTGGTGGCGCTATGAATTGCTCCGGGTTTAGCACTTGTACCTAGGACTAGTTTTAAACAATTTAGTTTCATGATGGATATGGTAATTGCGTGATAGTAGATGTAAAACCGCGGAAATACTCAATCTCACTCGCAGATATATGTAGGATGGATATTGTGGTGTACATTAAGGTTTTTTGTGTAAATGGTTATATTAAAGTTCTTAAATATTACACCACTTTTTAGAGAGGAAATTTGCTTGTTAGAAATTATATTTCATGTGTATATTTGAGTATTATGATATCCGATTAAAAACACAACTGGTTACAATAGTTTAGCAGGACAAACTGAAACATAAGTTCACATCCGGGTTGTTGTTGAACTTCGGACTGTCCAAACTTTGTTGGTTTAATTCTTTTATAAATGTGTATCTTTTTCTTTACCTGAATATTAGTTCGCAAGTCAGTAAGTTATTAACATTTTACGAGAAGAGCTTCAAAATATCAAAAGGGTAATCGGAATTCGTAAATCGAAGAAGAACAGACAACACAATGGTCTAAATAAAAAGAACAAACGGATAAAACGATCTACAAAACATACACAAAAAACTAAAGATCGAGTAACACGAAACCCACTAAAACTCTGGTGTTCCGGAAGGGTAAACAGTTCCTGCTCCACTAGTGGCACCTGTCGTGTTAATCTAGTTACAAACCCGGTGACAAGAATAACCATTATATAATAGGCATTTTGACTATTGTACGAACGACTTGACTTGATATTTGATTATTAGTGGCGCTAATTGGTAACTTTTAAAAGAGGAGAATGTTGAGTGTTCAAAGGACTGTAAGCTAAATATTAGAAATATTGTTATAATAAAATGATTGCATACACATAGCTTGATGTACGAAATAATAAAAGATAAAACGAGTTTTAATATTTTTATTATAAAAAAATGAACATAAATTATGCAAAGGCATCATTAAAAGCATACATAAGAAAATGAATAAAAATATAAAAAGAAAATTATTCAAAAATAGAAATCATCCAAAATATATCAATAAATGATTAAAACATAAAATAAAGTTCTGTGTGAGTATAAAACATACGTTGAACGCAACAGAAACAAAGTTTATATAAATCACATTCTCCTACAGGCATCAGTACAGTATGTGTTGGGTGGACACTTGTTTTGACTGCACTGTATACTGCAATATCGATCTGCATAAGGATATCGCGCTTTAAACATTGGTGTAGCTTTACATACGGTAGCAGATTGACCTTGTCCTTGTTGTTGGGCTGGATGATAATAATGAGACCCTGATGATGTTATAGCTATGTCAGCACAACCATAGAACTGTTCTTGTGGTCCACATCCCACACAGCAGTTGTGATTGTTGTCGCAATTGTATGAATTTCCTGAAATAATACATTTATATTCAATGTCTTATAATATTTCCATATGAAAGAAATGTATTATTGACAAACACGTGTAGTTCATTTATCTTAAGATCGTAAATTTCTACAATTATACGTATTCAACTTGCAAATCTTATATACTTATATAAACATCAGATGTCGGACATGGGGATCATATTTCTCGATTTGATATTCATTTTGGAGTTTCATTTTTACATATACTGTCAAATCATGTTTTATGTATGGGCTATGATTGTATTAAATACCTATATAGAATAGCTGTAGAAAATGTTGTTCCTTTTTATTATTTTGAAATAAGTTGATTTATAGGAGAGAAGTATGTTGTGTGGCAATCTTTTTGTTTCGGAATTGTGCTTTCCCGGTTCTGCCTTATTCTATATGTGTCTTTGTTTCTTATGTGGATGTGCTTTATGTTGTGTTCACTGATAAATGGTGTTTCTCTCAATAATTAGATTTGCTATATGTACAATGTACTTAACAATTGATAGATTAGTTTCTCTCACCTGTATTCCATTTCCACTGAAGAACACACTGATTGCACACTAGCCCCTGCGGTAATACAAGATCTACAGTATATGATCCAACAGATCCTGGTTCATAAAATTTTGTCTGCCCATTTGTTTGCCGAAGTATATGTCTGTCTAAGCATGCTTGTGTCGCTGATTGATGTGGACTGTTGACAGGACAAAGACGGAATTCAAAATACCCTCGATGTGTAGCAGTTATCTGTACTTTAACACTAATTTTTTGACCGGATGTATATTTTCCTACAATTGTACCAGTTGCATATTTTCCACCAGCCTCGTTTTCACGTGCGCCATCCCATGGATCGCCACACACTCCACATTTTCCACCATTTACTGTCCATTGTTTCTATAATTAAATCAAACTGTTGTTTATCATCAGTATTCAAATTTGATTATTGCGTATCTACATTTCCTTACGGCATTGGGGAGAAAGTAAAACAAACCACAATCTGAATAGACAAATCATAATTAGCAAAACACAGAAATTAAGCACGTAGCAAAAGATCGGAAAACACGAAATTCAACAAAATCAGGAGTTAGACAAAGCGCTCCATACTTGTCTCCCATCTTAAATTCGCCATGTACTAATAAACTTGAAACCAAAAAATACACCTTCGCCAGAACAATTCCAATAAATCTTCAAAAAGAAGCATAATCGATATCCCTAGCACACATATACAAATTTCCATAAAGAAAGTTAATAACTTATTCATTTATTCAAATCGTCCAGTGAGAATACAAAAAATAATCCATTTACCTTGGGAAGAAATATTGAATTGGATAATGTTAGGACATGGTTATATAAAAATAAGTACTACATGTTTGAAACCTCAGATCTTGCGATAATGATAAAATATCAAATAATTATAATGATGGTGTCTATTATTTTTTTTTTTTTCATTTTATTTTGTTGATTTCAAAAAATCTCTAGTAAATTTAAGAATAAAACTTACATAAAATCCACCACAGAACATCTGGTTGTCATCGTAGTTTGTTGGAGTATTGTAGCCATATCTCCACATTGAAGATCTTCCAGGAGGGGAGATAAGTCTTCCATGCCCAAGTGCAAAGGCAATCAAAGTAGCAAACGTGACAGTCTTCAGTATCATCTTGTAAGTGTTCTGAAAGTAATAGTGTAATAGGTATTACATCAGACCTCAACTACAATAACATATACAATGCCTATTGAATATTCATGGTAATATCAGCCAAATATGATAGATGTATTCATTTTTAATAAAAACAATTTACCTGTTTAATATAGAGTTTGTTTTGATATTCAGCAAGAAAAGATTTGAAGATACGAAGACGTAAGTCGAAAAAGGCCAGAAAAGACAATTTCCAGAAGACGCAGGATAATAGGACAAACAATGGTTGATCAAATACTACACAGAAAAGTAAAGATGTAGCAATAAGAACGCCACTCAAACGTGGATGAAATATCGAATGCTCCGGAAGGGTAGGCAGATCCAGCAACATGTATTGGGATAATGAAAACGTAGATATCTAATTCAGCTAACTCGTATTTGGAATAAACTTCATCAAAGCGAAAAGATTGCAAAGCCAAATACAATTTGAAAATTTGAAATCTTTGGGAACAAGTAACTCAAATGTCCTAAGCGAGTTAGACAAAATCGGCTTGAGAACCGTAATTTTAATAATAACTACATTATTTTGGAATTCCTAATTTCAATAATAAATATATCTAATAAAGCATGTCAGTACTGACTACTGAGTGGACTTGGCTATAAATACTCCAAATATAACGGCCCAACGATAGTCATCAATGGTAGATATCATCATTTTATCACTCAGTTTCAAAAGAGTCTACATGCTTAATATATAATATGCATTTGAAAAATAATTCAGAATCATGAATAATTAGTGTATTATAAAATGTTAAACTACATTTGATAGTGAATGGACTAACTGAATAATTAGCAAAATAATATTACATTGTTTTGTAAAAGTATTAATCTAAAAATATCGTACTTACTTATTTTGCTTTGTCAAAGCTCCACGTGTTTCTGTTTGTATACAATGGTTCAGATGGTTCCTTATTTATAGTAAAGGTTCCGGATAACATGATAAATACATTAGATTAAAGTGTTGACTTTTAGATAAGTAAATGCTATAATTGCAGAGTAACACATGTATGTATCAATAAATCAAACTATTTAAATTCATTCAACTTTTGTTAGCTGTGAGGTCGCTTATGTCAAACATTTAATTCTTTGAGGGGGAGGTGGACAAAAATTAAAAACCCAGCACCCAAACAAACGTCAGAACCTACATATGACGTTATCATCAATTGAAACAGAAGTTGAATTTACGTTATTCTATTCTTAATTTATTTTATTGTTCAGTGATTTCTGAATGGAGCACAATTGTATATTATACGAAATATATTGACTTGTTGACAGAAACTGATTGTGCCTCTAACGTCGTCAATGGATGCCCGAGATTTTGAAATTCATAAAATAAAATAAGATAAATTTGAAATGTTGTGTATTTTGCCTATTCAAAACAACGGGAACAATCTGTAGATTACGCTTTCTCTTACACATACCTTTCTGAGACAACTTGTTATCGCCATGATATATCTGAATAATTGATTGCATGACGCTATACAACAATCGCTAACTCAGATACTGACACACGAGGGATATGCAAGGTACAAACATTGAACATTTCTCCTCTGTTCGATAGGTGCATCTGCTGGATGTGGAAGACTACCCAAATACACAACTAGTCCTTCGTGTGGGACGTAAAATTGTGCCCCGTGTATAAACACTATCACAGTCCTTATTCACATAAAAGACAACTTTTAATCAGTTCCCAAGTGAGCAATATTTTGGAAGGAGTGATCCTTGATGGTACGTTGGTTATCGAGCATATGTGTCCGTCCTATCCTTATTGTCTGCATGAAACAATCGATGTTTGGTTCGTCTTTACCCCAGTTGTTTGTAGGAGAACTCATGTTTTATGCATGTTATTTCTGTTTGGTTGTGCATAGTGGTGTCCAACACGTCTTGACTATATGAATAGCATGGCGGTGGTCTTATGAGAGGCAGAAAATGCTTACCCTTCGCGGGCACCTGGGTCCGTGTTGGTCATCGTTTTAGTTTTCTGTGTTGTGTTTTTGTTTTGTTTGTCTTCACCCTCTTTCTTGTGTACCCAATGTTGTCAGTTTCTCTGGATTGTCCATTCTTGATTGCCCTTTCTGTTTTCTCTAACGTTTATTTAATTGAAGCAGCAAAATTGCTCATCCGTTCAGAAAACAACCCCAGTACCAACGTATTATCTACATGATATAGTGTTTGTAAATTTGTTCCTCTAGTGTATATAGATGACATACTTTTATTTGATTTTAATCAACAATCAATCAATCAATCAATCAATCAATCAATCAATCAATCAATCAATCAATCAATCAATCGAGTCAACTGTCATTACCTTGCATGCTGATTTCATAAGATATTTATATTTCATTTAAAGGCATTATAAAGTAGTATTATTCAACTGAATGTCTTATGTTTTTACAATTTAATAAGATAAGTACGAAAAGTATGTTTGCACTTATATTTTATGTTTACTTTCATCCGTTTCTAGCAACTAGTGTATGCTAACCACAATATCCGTGTGAACATCTTCTGCACAACGGATGAATCATCCAGATGTTATAAGGTCATGTTAACTTATCTATAGTACAAATACTGACAGCTTGAAAGGTCAAAGACATCCATTAGTATGTGAATGTAGAGCCCATAACACAAAAACCTGATAAATTCTGATGAATTTTTATGTATTATAGAGTTCGTACTTTGCTTAGAACTTGCGTAAAATTCACAATCAACATGTCGGAGCTATGGTGTTTTCAACGAGCCGCCATATTGACTTATTAAATTCATAAATACAATGCGGAATATAATACCATCGCATCTTTTGACTATATAAAGGTAATAACAAAATTACCGAACTCCGAACAATCTTACAAAGGGAAAGTCAAAACTCATAATTATATAAACAGACAAAATCAGTCAACAACCGGAAAACTGTGAAAACCGTAATGACCCTGACTTGGTACAGGCATTTCTAAAGAAATGGTGGGTTGAATCAGATTTTAAGGCGCCAAACCTCCCGCTCTCATTACGGTTCAAAGGTTCCGGCTGTCACTGTAACAGTATTTAAATACAGGAACAAAATAGGTAAAATAGTTGTCAAAGCAGTACCGTATTCGGTGACGTAAATGTCAAAAATATTTTTACGTCACACATTGACAAAAAAAATTCTTGACATATTTGACTCTTTATCTTTATACATTTTCACTATATGAAAATGCATCGCTTATAATTTTTTCTGCAGAGACGGAATATATTTCGACAAGATATTGGTATCGGAATATAAACTTTTTAAGAGATCGAATAAGGCGAATCTTTTTATAGCCCTGGTCCAGTAGCCTGTTTCTCAGATGAAGATGACGTTTCAGGAAATCAGAATAATTGCTACTGCCCCTTGCATAGCGAATCAATTGCGAGATGTAAACACCATATGCAGGAGAAGCTGGTATATTGCTGCACATATTTGGAAAATTTATGATTTTAAAATTGAAGTCGTCCCGCTTATCATAAATTTTAGTACTGAGTTGACCACTGTCGTCAAATTCGAGGTATAAGTCCAAAAATGATGCGGACGAAGCTGTATCGGTGGTCTCTTTAACTTCCAGCTTCATGAATCTTCTTATCTTTTACAAGCTTTTGAAGAAACTCCGACTCATATGAGTATAAAAATAAATCGGCTAGAGAAGGGGCACAATTCGTAGCCATTGGTATGCCGACGACCTGCTGAAACAGTGTCCCTCCAAAGGAGACAAATATGTTATCGATGAGGAACTCCAGCATACTGATCACTTGTTCCTCGGAGTAGCATGTTTTACCTTTATGAATTTTGTTTGAAAAATATGTGGAATTGTAGCCTAACACAACAAATTTTGAGCCATAGTTTCTATGACTAAAAGCTTTATGAATTGTTTCTTTTAAGCGGGTTTTTAATTTGTTATGCGGTAGGGTGGTATATAGAGTTGAAAAATCAAAGGTTTTGATGGAGGATACCTGAGAGAAAGATCTTGATTTCAGGTTATCCAAAAGATCTTTAGAGTTTTTCAAAATCCACATGTGATTTATGCCACTACGCGAGTAAACAGTTTCACAATATTTCTGTTGTCCCTCTTTTACTGCAGACAGAATCTTGACTATGAGAGAGTGTTTTGGGCCCATCAATCTAAGTTAACTCTGCCATCTTTTTTCATTGAACTACCGATATCATGTCAGGAAAGAGGGCCGGTCGTGTATTTGTGTTAGGGGTATCTATTTAGCCTCTTCCTCCGATTTTTTTATTTGGAATTGCTCCGACATTTTGGTTTGTCATTTTATTACCCCAAGAACTATATAGTTTTAATGATACTTTTTCCACTTTTGACGCATAAAGACAGTGAAAAAACGGCCAATGCTTAAGTTATTTCCCTGGAACCATACATAGAACGTCATGTTTTTATTGTTACGTCTACGTGGTATTGTCGTCAACATGATATGTGGAATACGCTTATTTAAATGTCAATTTGATGCCAATTTAATATCTCAATTGCTACACGTCGCTAGGTAAACTCCAGTTGCTCCAATAAAAGAAAACATAAAGCTTAAAATATATGAAGTTCAACTTCCTAATACTAGTTGATCATGTTCATATTGACAACATTTTGAATGGTTCTGTTAAATACATCTAATATTTAGAGCCTTATAATAGACTGGACATAAGTTATTGCTTTATGATATGATGATGATGTCTTCTTTGTACCTGTCCAATACGCAGATCCGAACTTTATATTTCCAGTTAGGTAAAACAAAAAGTCCAGAGGTGGCCATGCCTCTCCACCTACATAATAACCTGAATCTGAGTTAACATATATTTCCTTTTACACTTTAATGTTTTGTGCTTAGCCTATGATTCGACTCGATCACAGATCGAACTCACTCGAGGCGAACACGATAATTAGTACATAAAACATTTTAATAAGAAGCATTTGAAGATACCAAAGGGGTAATCAGAACCCGTAAATCTAAGAAGAACAGACAACACAATGACCAAAGGAAAAGGGACAAAAGGACAAACAACGATCTACAAAACATACATATTTTATGTGATAAAGTTTGTCAGTGACTTGTGACAGATCGGTGGTTTTCTCCGGGTCCTCCGGTTTCCTCCACCAATAAAACTGACCGCCACGATATAACTGAAATATTGTTGTAAGTGGCGCTAAGCACCATCAAACAAACAAACAATCATGTATAGGACAAACGCTCAACTATTTCTATGTACATGTATGAAAACATTTCATTAGAAAAATAAGGCCGTCGACAATTACATTTATTTAATAGAATTACTTTCGGACAAGAATAATCTAATAAAACGATTAATTTCAAAACCTTGCACCGTATGGCAGTCGATACAGATTATTATTCATTAAGCCTCTTTCCTATAATATACTGTCAAACAATATTCGGACACGAGGCTTGTGTGTTCCGTATAAAATAAAATGAATAACAAAAATAATACTACTGTCGGAATAGTTCCAAAATACATACACAAACCGTCTATAGAGACAAAATAGATTCCTCTAACACAAATATAATGACCACTCACTTCCCTGGCATGGAACAAGCACTTAAATAAAATGTGACGGGGCTTAACTATTTTGATGGGCGCAAGAAAAGTCATAAATGTTCTAAGCTTCGTCATTACCGTTTGAAGAGAAGAAAATATAGTAACTTACTATTGTGTTTAATAAATGTCCACGTATTTTTGTTTGTAAATTTTGTTTTAGAGGGTTCCATATTTATAGTAAAAGGTTCTGATATGTACATAAATACACCATGTTATTTTATTTATGTGTAAATAAACACATGCTAGGAATACGGAGTAACACATAACAAATAAAATATGCTTATGCGAACATATCGGGTAACTTGTGTATGGTGTTTACATCTCGCAATTGATTCGTTATGCAAGGGGCAGTAGCAATTATTCTGATTTCCTGAAACGTTATCTTCATCTGAGAAAGAGGCTACTGGACCAGGGCTATGAAAAGATTCGCCTTATTCAATCTCTTAAAAAGTTTATATTCCGATACCATGATCTTGTCGAAATATATTGCGTCTCGCAGAAAAGATTATAAACGATGGATTTTCATATAGTGAAAATGTATAAAGATAAGTGATCAAAAACAAAAATGTCCAAAATATTTTTTTATCAATGTGTGACGTAAGAATGTTTCTGACATTTACTTCACTGAGTTTGGTGCTGTTATGACAACTGTTTTACCTGTTTTGTTCAAGTATTGTTATAAATACTGTTATAGTGACAGCCGGAAACTTTGAGCCGTAATGAAAGGGGGAGGTTTGGCGCTTTAAAATCTCATTCAACCCACCATTTCTTTAGAAATGCCTGTACCAAGTCAGGGTCATTACGGTTTTCACAGTTTTCCGGTTGCTGACTGATTTTGTCTGTTTATATACTTATGAGCTTTGACTTTCCCTTTGTAAGATTGCTCGGAGTTCGGTAATTTTGTTATTACCCTTATGTACAAATAAAGCAAAGATTATAAAATTCATTCAACTTTTGCTGCACAAGAGGTCGTTAATGTCACATTTATATACATTAAATAAACTATGAAAATATCAAAAAACAGATCTACGCCATCACTTATATGTGACGTCATTAGCAGTCGTCTGCATATTTTCCAAATTAATAATGGGTTTCTATTCTATGACGCATTACATTTAAAGATTAAACCATTCAAGTGAGAGCTGAAGAAGTTGTTTACCATTGTTGATATTGGTGGTATGGTTGACCATCACTGATGGACATTGAAATAGTTTTTTGGCATAGTGACTGAAAGAAAAATGCTTTGGTCAATTTTCCAGAGACATTAAAATGTTTTGATATAGAGTGTTAATACTAAATGGGAAACACACTTATTACTAAATTATATATTAACTATGGATTGCACGTGAGTTCACCCCGATTTTGAGTGGGGATCGCGTTACTCGATCTTTAGTTTTAGTGGGGTTCTTGTTACTCGGTCTTTAGTTTTAGTGGGGTTCGTGTTACTCGATCTTTAGTTTTAGTGGGGTTCGCGTTACTCGATCTTTGGTTTTAGTGGAGTTCGCGTTACTCGATCTTTAGTTTTAGTGGGGTTCGCGTTACTCGATCTTTGGTTTTAGTGGGGTTCGTGTTACTCAATCTTTAGTTTTAGTGGAGTTCGCGTTACTCCATCTTTAGTTTTAGTGGGGTTCGCGTTACTCGATCTTTAGTTTTAGTGGGGTTCGTGTTACTCGATCTTTGGTTTTAGTGGGGTTCGTGTTACTCAATCTTTAGTTTTAATGGGGTTCATGTAACTCGATCTTTAGTTTTTATGGGTTCGTGTTACTCGATGTTTAGTTTTAATGGGGTTCATGTAACTCGGTCTTTGTTTTTAATGGGATTCGCGTTACTCAGTATTTAGTTTTAGTGGAGTTCGTATTATTCGATCTTTAGTTTTAGTGGGGTTCGTGTTACTCGATCTTTAGTTTTTATGGGTTCGTGTTACTCGATCTTTAGTTTTAATGGGGTTCATGTAACTCGGTCTTTGTTTTTAATGGGGTTCGCGTTACTCGGTATTTAGTTTTAGTGGAGTTCGTATTACTCGATCTTTAGTTTTAGTGGGGTTCGCGTTACTCGGTCTTTAGTTTTAGTAGGGTTCGTGTTACTCGATCTTTAGTTTTAGTGGAGTTCGCGTTACTCAATCTTTAGTTTTAGTGGGGTTCGCGTTACTCGGTCTTTAGTTTTAGTGGGGTTCGTATTACTCGATCTTTAGTTTTAGTAGGGTTCGTGTTACTCGGTCTTTAGTTTTAGTGGGGTTCGTGTTACTTGATCTTTAGTTTTAGTGGAGTTCGTATTACTCGATCTTTAGTTTTAGTGGGGTTCGTGTTACTCGATCTTTAGTTTTAGTGGGGTTCGTGTTACTCAATCTTTAGTTTTAATGGGGTTCATGTAACTCGGTCTTTGTTTTTAATGGGGTTCGTGTTACTCGGTATTTAGTTTTAGTGGAGTTCGTATTACTCGATCTTTAGTTTTAGTGGGGTTCGTGTTACTCAATCTTTAGTTTTAATGGGGTTCATGTAACTCGGTCTTTGTTTTTAATGGGGTTCGCGTTACTCGGTATTTAGTTTTAGTGGAGTTCGTATTACTCGATCTTTAGTTTTAGTGGGGTTCGTGTTACTCGATCTTTAGTTTTTATGGGTTCGTGTTACTCGATCTTTAGTTTTAATGGGGTTCATGTAACTCGGTCTTTGTTTTTAATGGGGTTCGCGTTACTCGGTATTTAGTTTTAGTGGAGTTTGTATTACTCGATCTTTAGTTTTAGTGGGGTTCGCGTTACTCGGTCTTTAGTTTTAGTAGGGTTCGTGTTACTCGATCTTTAGTTTTAGTGGAGTTCGCGTTACTCGATCTTTAGTTTTAGTGGGGTTCGCGTTACTCGGTCTTTAGTTTTAGTGGGGTTCGTGTTACTCGATCTTTAGTTTTAGTGGGGTTCGTGTTACTCGATCTTTAGTTTTTATGGGTTCGTGTTACTCGATCTTTAGTTTTAATGGGGTTCATGTAACTCGGTCTTTGTTTTTAATGGGGTTCGCGTTACTCGGTATTTAGTTTTAGTGGAGTTTGTATTACTCGATCTTTAGTTTTAGTGGGGTTCGCGTTACTCGGTCTTTAGTTTTAGTAGGGTTCGTGTTACTCGATCTTTAGTTTTAGTGGAGTTCGCGTTACTCGATCTTTAGTTTTAGTGGGGTTCGCGTTACTCGGTCTTTAGTTTTAGTGGGGTTCGTGTTACTCGATCTTTAGTTTTAGTGGGGTTCGTGTTACTCGATCTTTAGTTTTTATGGGTTCGTGTTACTCGATCTTTAGTTTTAATGGGGTTCATGTAACTCGGTCTTTGTTTTTAATGGGGTTCGCGTTACTCGGTATTTAGTTTTAGTGGAGTTCGTATTACTCGATCTTTAGTTTTAGTGGGGTTCGCGTTACTCGGTCTTTAGTTTTAGTAGGGTTCGTGTTACTCGATCTTTAGTTTTAGTGGAGTTCGCGTTACTCAATCTTTAGTTTTAGTGGGGTTCGCGTTACTCGGTCTTTAGTTTTAGTGGGGTTCGTATTACTCGATCTTTAGTTTTAGTAGGGTTCGTGTTACTCGGTCTTTAGTTTTAGTGGGGTTCGTGTTACTTGATCTTTAGTTTTAGTGGAGTTCGTATTACTCGATCTTTAGTTTTAGTGGGGTTCGTGTTACTCGATCTTTAGTTTTAGTGGGGTTCGTGTTACTCAATCTTTAGTTTTAATGGGGTTCATGTAACTCGGTCTTTGTTTTTAATGGGGTTCGTGTTACTCGGTATTTAGTTTTAGTGGAGTTCGTATTACTCGATCTTTAGTTTTAGTGGGGTTCGTGTTACTCAATCTTTAGTTTTAATGGGGTTCATGTAACTCGGTCTTTGTTTTTAATGGGGTTCGCGTTACTCGGTATTTAGTTTTAGTGGAGTTCGTATTACTCGATCTTTAGTTTTAGTGGGGTTCGTGTTACTCGATCTTTAGTTTTTATGGGTTCGTGTTACTCGATCTTTAGTTTTAATGGGGTTCATGTAACTCGGTCTTTGTTTTTAATGGGGTTCGCGTTACTCGGTATTTAGTTTTAGTGGAGTTTGTATTACTCGATCTTTAGTTTTAGTGGGGTTCGCGTTACTCGGTCTTTAGTTTTAGTAGGGTTCGTGTTACTCGATCTTTAGTTTTAGTGGAGTTCGCGTTACTCGATCTTTAGTTTTAGTGGGGTTCGCGTTACTCGGTCTTTAGTTTTAGTGGAGTTCGTATTACTCGATCTTTAGTTTTAGTGGGGTTCGTGTTACTCGATCTTTGGTTTTAGTGGAGTTCGCATTACTCGATCTTTAGTTTTAGTAGGGTTCGCGTTACTCGGTCTTTAGTTTTAGTAGGGTTCGTGTTACTCAATCTTTAGTTTTAGTGGAGTTCGCGTTACTCGATCTTTAGTTTTAGTGGGGTTGGCGTTACTCGATCTTTGGTTTTAGTGGGGTTCGTGTTACTCGATCTTTGGTTTTAGTGGAGTTCGCGTTACTCGATCTTTAGTTTTAGTGGGGTTCGCATTACTCGATCTTTGGTTTTAGTGGAGTTCGTATTACTCGATCTTTAGTTTTAGTGGGGTTCGTGTTACTCGATCTTTGGTTTTAGAGGAGTTCGCGTTACTCGATCTTTAGTTTTAGTAGGGTTCGCGTTACTCGGTCTTTAGTTTTAGTGGGGTTCGTGTTACTCAATCTTTAGTTTTAGTGGAGTTCGCGTTACTCGATCTTTAGTTTTAGTGGGGTTCGCGTTACTCGATCTTCAGTTTTAGTGGGGTTCGTGTTACTCGATCTTTGGTTTTAGTGGGGTTCGTGTTACTCAATCTTTAGTTTTAATGGGATTCATGTAACTCGGTCTTTGTTTTTAATGGGGTTCGCGTTACTCAGTATTTAGTTTTAGTGGAGTTCGTATTACTCGATCTTTAGTTTTAGTGGGGTTCGCGTTACTCGGTCTTTAGTTTTAGTAGGGTTCGTGTTACTCGATCTTTAGTTTTAGTGGAGTTCGCGTTACTCGATCTTTAGTTTTAGTGGGGTTCGCGTTACTCGGTCTTTAGTTTTAGTTGGGTTCGTGTTACTCGGTCTTTAGTTTTAGTGGGGTTCGCGTTACTCGGTCTTTAGTTTTAGTGGAGTTCGTATTACTCGATCTTTAGTTTTAGTGGGGTTCGCGTTACTCGGTCTTTAGTTTTAGTTGGGTTCGTGTTACTCGGTCTTTAGTTTTAGTGGGGTTCGCGTTACTCGGTCTTTAGTTTTAGTGGGGTTCGTGTTACTCGGTCTTTAGTTTTAGTGGAGTTCGTATTACTCGATCTTTAGTTTTAGTGGGGTTCGCGTTACTCGGTCTTTAGTTTTAGTGGAGTTCGTATTACTCGATCTTTAGTTTTAGTGGGGTTCGTGTTACTCGGTCTTTAGTTTTAGTGGAGTTCGTATTACTCGATCTTTAGTTTTAGTGGGGTTCGCGTTACTCGGTCTTTAGTTTTAGTGGAGTTCGTATTACTCGATCTTTAGTTTTAGTGGGGTTCGCGTTACTCGGTCTTTAGTTTTAGTTGGGTTCGTGTTACTCGGTCTTTAGTTTTAGTGGGGTTCGCGTTACTCGGTCTTTAGTTTTAGTGGGGTTCGTGTTACTCAATCTTTAGTTTTAGTGGGGTTCGTGTTACTCGATCTTTGGTTTTAGTGGAGTTCGCGTTACTCGATCTTTAGTTTTAGTAGGGTTCGCGTTACTCGGTCTTTAGTTTTAGTGGGGTTCGTGTTACTCAATCTTTAGTTTTAGTGGAGTTCGCGTTACTCGATCTTTAGTTTTAATGGGGTTCGTGTTACTCGATCTTTGGTTTTAGTGGGGTTCGTGTTACTCAATCTTTAGTTTTAATGGGGTTCATGTAACTCGGTCTTTGTTTTTAATGGGGTTCGCGTTACTCGGTATTTAGTTTTAGTGGAGTTCGTGTTACTCGATCTTTAGTTTTTATGGGTTCGTGTTACTCGATCTTTAGTTTTTGTGGGTTCGTGTTACTCGATCTTTTGTTTTAGTGGGATTCGTGTTACTCGAACTTTAGGTACGCACATAATCAAAAGATTGGGAAACCTAATAAATTAAAAGTATTTGGGAACAAGTAAACCAAAGGGCCGCCAAACAGGATAGACAAAATCAGATAAAGTCACCCGAGCAGACCTTAGTTTTGATAAACATTACATTGTTAAGGAACAGTCGATCAATCAATCATTGACACGAGGTAAGATGGAGTAGGTGATCACCTTGTAAACTTACTTTGACAATACAATATATGTCATGCTTAAAGCATTGTCTGGTTAAAAATATTACATCTTATATGTTGTTTGTTTTTTATGGTGCTTAACGCCACTTTCAACAATATTTCATTTATATCGTGGCGATCAGTTTTATTGCTGGAGGAAACCGGAGTGCCCGAAGAAAACCACCGACCTGTCGCAAGTCACTGACAAATTTTATCACATAATGTTGTACACCTCGCCCTGATCCGTACGCCTATACCAGTACCATCAATTTATTCATAGCATTTATTGTTTATAAACTTGTTTTTGTCATAAATATAGCTGAAATATTGTACAATAAGGACCGGGTTGTACAAAACTCAGTTAAGATTGTGTGCTGATTAACAATTAAATCAGTTGAAATGCACACAATTCTATTTTACACTTTAATTTTAATAGATTCTTACATTTAATTGAGGTAGGTACAACCAAATTCATGTTCTATAGAAAGGTAAAGCACTCGTTAATGGAGTAGAAAACATGGAACTAAGCTTATTTAGTGTTTGTAGTTCACAGTTCAAGAATTATCATTGTCAGAGAAAAATTGAAAATATAGAAGGGTTGCTGAGATAAATATGGAGTTTTCTCGTATTATACCATTTATAACTGTGTGTCGCCGAGTGCAACTGAACATACAGAAGTTAGAAACAGGCATTGTCCATCATACACGAAAACCCACTCGTATACCATTCACAAATAAAATTAAATTGACATGAACAGTATGACGTATACCGTGTGACGTTGTTAATTCAATTAAAACAATGCAATTCTAAAATGTGGAAGTTATCAGGTGTAAAATGTTGATTCGGGATTAATTTCCGTAGCAACAAGTCAAATTATAAGATTAACGATACCCGTATTATATAGTGTGGATGTTTATTTAACATACGTACGTATCGGCGTAAGAATACAATGTTGTTATCTTAAGGTAAACATTTCTATCGTATGTATTCATTAAGGTATCCGGTAATTTTACTATAAATAATGAATCGCGCGTGGACATTTGTATACAAACAATTACACGTGGAAGAGAAACTTCAGATACAATAAGTAAGTAGAAATCTGTCTTATTTAAATGATTTGTTTTAAAACTCGACTCAGACTTGTAATACTATTGACTATTGTTCTTCTGAATTACATTTTCATTTAGTTCATAGCAACCCTTAAAAGTTAAAACAGAACACATTTTATTTTCTTGTGCAATGTTGTATTTTGGTGGAATTCATGTTGCTCTGTCTTTAGATTTCTGTGTAGTCCGTATTTTAACCCATGCACACGTCCGAATCGCAGCTTCATTTGAAAGACATTTCTAGTTGTCCAAATACAACTACATGGGAAACATACGTAGATTTTATTCCTCTGTCACCAACAAGATTTTTACTGAAATTGACTATGAGTAGCATGGCGGATATCTTATAAGAAACGGCAGATATCTTATAAGAAACGGTGGATATCTTATAAGAAACGGCGGATATCTTATAAGAAACGGCGGATATCTTATAAGAAACGGGTTTACCATCCCTCTCCCCCGTTTTGGGGGGATTCGTGTTGCTCATTTTTTATAGTTTTTCATTGCTTTTTTGTGGTATTAATGTGGTTCTGTTTTTATTTTTTTGTGCAGTGTTTTCGTAGATCATTGTTTATATTTTTGTCGTGTTTCTTTTGACCATTGTATTGTTTACCCTTCTTCAATTTCCGGTTTCTAATAACCTATTTAGTATTTTCAAACTTTTCGCGAGATAATATGTCCTTTATCAGATGTTTGAATCACTCTATTTATCATGTTATTTATCTGTTAAGAAGAGTTTGAAAGGGGTAATCAGAATTCGTATATCGAAGAAGTACAGACAACACAATGGTCAAAAGAAAAAGTACAAAAAGAAATAAAACAAAAAAAAACAAAAAAAAACCAATCATCTACAAAACATACACATAAAATTAAAGATCAAGTAACACGAACCCCACTAAAAACCGGGGGTGAACTCATGTGCTCCGGAAGGGTAGGCAGTTCCTGCTCCACTAGTGGTACCCGTCGTGTTAATCTAGTTGCAAACCCGGTGATAAGTCATGAATGAGAAAAGGACTGGGAAGTTACGATTATAATGCATTATGTATTAATATTAATATTTCAGGATTCAAATATGCTGGTAAAGATTCTTGTTTTGCATACATTAATAATTGGGGCAATTGGTCATGGTAGACTTATCTCCCCTCCAGGAAGATCAACAATGTGGCGTTATGGGTACAGTACTCCGGCTAATTATGATGATAATCAAATGTCATGTGGAGGGTTCTATGTAAGTTGTTTTAATTAATATTTCGTTGAATCGTGTCTTGTGTATACAATAATTCTTGAAACACAAAAAACGACAATATGAAAAAGTCCAATGAATGAAGCATTTTCTCCTATTGCAATATTTATAATATATAGTTCTAATATATTTCTTTATAAAATGCCATTCTCTTTATCGTGGTCGTAATCGTATGGTAGTTGTGTTTGCATCTATCTATGTAATAAATGCCTTACACCACTAAAGTTGTGAGTCCATGGCGAGGTGCACTCGATACAACGCTATGTGACTTGTGGATAGTCGGGTCCATGGCGAGGTGCACTCGATACAACGCTATGTGACTTGTGGATGGTCGGGTATTCTGCTTTCCTCCACCAATAAAACTAACCGCCAAGATAAAACTAAAATATTGTTGAAAGTGCCATTAAACATCATGATTCTAACCATAGTAAACAAAACGGAGATATATTCCGCATTCAATATGAATAAAAGGATATGAACAAGGGTCTCAATGATTAATAGAATGAAATACATAATTTAGATGAAAATTAATTTTAGGACAAGTCATTTAAAGATAACTTTTATTCCAACACATTTATTATTATTGTTTTACGTGTTTTCACCGGATATTTTCGAATTTTCAGAAACAATGGACAATTAATGGCGGGAAATGTGGAGTTTGTGGAGACCCATGGAATGGTGTTCGCGATAACGAGGCTGGCGGGAAATATGCAACTGGTACCATTGTTGGAAAGTACATCAGTGGCCAAACGATTAAAGTTACAGTAGAAGTAACAGCCACTCATCGAGGATATTTTGAATTTCGCCTCTGTCCTGTTAATAACCGTTATCAACCAGCAACACAAGCTTGTCTGGACAGATATTTACTAAAGCAAACTAACGGACAAACGAAGTTCCATGAACCTGGTTCTGTTGGTAAATACTCAGTTGATCTCGTACTTCCTCGGGATTTATCATGTCCACAATGTGTTCTACAGTGGAAATGGAATACAGGTATGTATCAAGCAATTTCAGTTTTTTATTTTGATTTGGAAAATTGTAAAAACAAAAAATAAATCAAAGATATATGCACGAAACACACAGCACCTGCATGTGAAATTAATATTTCTCATTTGATACGATATTCCAGAGCTTGTGATTCATATCATGATTTCCCTGATTGATGGTTGCTGCTTACAAAAAAAACTACTGAACCAGTGGCTAAGTGGAAGTCATCATTCCGAAAGTTTCACGGTCGTCACTAAGACTTGGTTAATCGTTACCGAATATATACGTCACAAATGACACGGATATGTTCCGTTGGTCGTAGTAGCAATCCGGACCTCATTCATGACTTATCAACGGGTTTCTAAATATAAACAGGACGGTGCCTCTAGTGGAGCAGGAACTTTTTATACCTACGCAGCACCTGGGTTCACCCTAATTCGTAGTTGTGTTGTTCAGTCTTTAGTTTTCTGTGTAGTGTTGTGAAGATCATTGTTGTTCTTTTGTTCTTTTTCTTCTGGTCATTGCTTTGTCCGTCATTCTTTGATTACACATTGTTAGAAAATCTTGATATTTAGTAATTATGATACAGCCAGTAACCGCTTGTCTATGCAAACATTTTAGTATCGAATATATAAGAATCAACACTTCATAATGATCATTAAGAATACAAAAGAAAATATATTTAACTAAATAGATTTCTGCGAAATGTCCAAGAGTGGTGTTTTTCTATGAAAGTTCCACAAACAAATTGCCATGCAAAAAATTATGAAACATATCAACAGGTAGTTTTATTTAATTTTTTTTTATCAACAGGTAACTCCTACAACTGTGATGACAATCATAATTGTTGTGTTGGTTGCGGACCTCAAGAACAATTCTATGGCTGTGCAGACATATCTATATCAGTATCATCTGGCAATCCACATCCAAATATTCTAAACAGTCATCCAGTCGTACAACAAGGGGGTGTTGTTGGGTTTAGGCCTATCGTATCAGGACCAGGGCATGTCACTGCATCCTGTGAAGCCACGCCTTTGTTTAAAGCACGTTATCAATATGCCGACCGATATTGTATTGCTCAGTGCCAACAAAACAAATGCCCTTCTAGCGCGTACTGTACTGATGCATGCAGGAACAAGTGATATGTGCCAGTCAGACATTACAACATTTAAATACTCATTTTTGTTAATTTAATTTCAAACGTGTTTTACTTATATGTTTACATGTATTTATTTTAATTTTTTTTTTACATTTTTTTTTACATTTTTTTTACATGCATTTGTATTTCTTTTTAATAAAATATTATATATTTTATTTTATTTTATTTTGTCAATTTGCCTTTTTCAACAATAATTTAGTTATATCGTAATAGTCAATGTTATTTCTGCGACAAGCCGGCTACAGCAATACATGAACACTAGATCAGTTCATAATACCATTCATTCAGTTCGTCATTACGTATTGTGTATTCTATTATGTCTGCCTCTTGTAACAGTACATACTGTCAGAGTGAAATACAAGTCTCTTACGTCATAACGTTAATAATTGTTATGAATAGTGACCGCAGTCAAACCTGTCTTATGTGACCTTTCAAGGCAACAGTGAAATATGGTCACATAAGGCAGGTGGTCGCTTAATACAGGTTTAATTGATATGAAATGCACTGTGAAGGAAAATAAAAATTAAGGTCGCATGATACAAGTTGTTGCTTAATAGAGGTGGTCACTATGGCAGGATTGACTGTACTTAGATATAACCTCTCTATACAGACCAGTTGTTTTTCTGTTCTTTTTTATGATCAATATAAAAATGCATGTCATTTTAGATATCAGTTATTTACCATTATCTCATCTATAGTTTATACACGTGGGAAAAGTTTTGCTTAGCACTACGTAAAGACAATCAGAGGGGGTGAACTATCTGGAGAAACGTCTAATCACATTACATAAAGACTAACAATAAGATTAAATTATAATTATTATACCTTACATATTTTATACCATGTCAAAGTAATAAGACAATTTGGATATTTTAAGGAAAATTTGCTGACGAGGGTGACAACCCTATCGACAACCCAAACATATATAATGTAGATGAAGACCATCTGTTTTCGCCCGGTCTACAACCCTCAAAACCGGGGGTGCTTTGAAAATCCGATTTTTATTCCGATTCTGTGTTTGTATTTATTATACCTGGAATTATTTTGTTTTCTTCTAAAAAAACCAAAAAAAATCATGTCTTTAGACATCTTCGAGTAGTTTCGTTATAATAAAACAGCTATTGCCTTCATATTAGGTAAACATCAAGTTTTCAACTCTCGAGAGGTTTGTTACCCTTAATTGTTGTTTTCCCTGGAGCTGAAACCCTTGGGAAAAGCAACCACCATCTGGTTGACAATGAAATGTCGATGATCACCTTGTATGAAGGCAGTAATTGTATATTGTACATTTTATCACACTACGGATAGACAGACGCACATTTACAGTACATATTGAAACGTTTCACTTTGGATATAAAATATAGAAAGCGTATAGTATATGATATATGTCTAAGCTCAATGATATATGAAATTGGTTTCGTTTATGGTGTTTAACGCCACTTACAACAATAGTTCAATTATATCGTGGGTGTCAGTTTTATTGGTGGAGGAAACCGTAGTACCCGCAGAAAACTACAGGTCTGTCACAAGTCACTGACAAACTTTATCACATAATGTTGTATCGAGTACACCTCGCCATGCACTCAAGACTATGACTGCCTCAAGATATGAACGTTCGCGAAAACCGAAGAGGCAATCAAGAAAAGTTTGAAGATAGCAAAGAGGTAATAAGGAGACGTAAATCAAGAAGAGTTTGAAGATAGCAAAGAGGTAATAAGGAGACGTAAATCAAGAAGAACAGACAATGCAATGACAAAAACAACAGGAAAAAAACAAAAATGGTCCGAAAAATACTACACAGAAAACTTAGATTTAGAAACATAAACCTCACAGAAAAAAGGAAATGAACTGTGGTTCTCCGGAAGGGTAGGTAGCCCCTGCTTCACTAGCGGCGCGTGTTGTGACACTCATATTTCAAAGCTAGTGATCGGTCTGGAGCGACGAAGTAATGATGTATGTTTTTTTGTTTCCCTGATCGAGATTCGAACTCATAGCTTTAGTGGTGATAGGCACTGATTGCATAGGTAGTTGCAAATTCAACTACCATGCGACCACGACGGCCCCTCGAAGGAAGGATGAGATTGTGACTACAACAAACAGAACATATCCGTCTCTGAAGTAAATATTCCATGGACATCTCTGAAGTAAATCTTCCGTGGTCATCTCTGAACAAAATATTCCGTGGTCATCTCTGAAGTAAATATTCCGTGGTCATCTCTGAAGTAAATATTCCGTGGTCATCTCTGAAGTAAATATTCCGTGGTCATCTCTGAAGTAAATACACCGTGGTCATCTTTGAAGTAAATATTCCGTGGTCATCTCTGAAGTAAATATTCCGTAACTGTTAATCAAGTCATGACAGCCACCGTGAAGTGATGACCTTAGATGACAGGAATATGAAATGTAACAATACAACATTACAACACTACAACACGCCTATAGAGCATACAACAACTTTACGGCTATTCTACAACGATATAGCAACTTTACGGCTATTCTACAACGATATAACAACTTTACGGCTATTCTACAACGATATAACAACTTTACGGCTATTCTACAACGATATAACAACTTTACGGCTATTCTACAACGATATAACAATTTTACGACTATTCTACAAGGATATAACAATTAGAGGACTATTCTACAAGGATATAACAACTTTACGGCTATTCTACAACGATATAACAACTTTACGACTATTCTACAAGGATATAACAACTTTACGACTATTCTACAACGATATAACAACTTTACGGCTATTCTACTACGATATAACAACTTTACGACTATTCTACAACGATATAACAACTTTACGACTATTCTACAAGGATATAACAACTTTACGACTATTCTACAAGGATATAACAACTTTACGACTATTCTACAACGATATAACAACTTTACGGCTATTCTACAACGATATAGGAACTTTACGACTATTCTACAACGATATAACAACTTTACGACTATTCTACAACGATATAACAACTTTACGGCTATTCTACAACGATATAGGAACTTTACGACTATTCTACAACGATATAACAACTTTACGACTATTCTACAACGATATAACAACTTTACGGCTATTCTACAACGATATAACAACTTTACGACTATTCTACAACGATATAACAACTTTACGACTATTCTATAAGGACATAACAACTTTACGGCTATTCTACAACGATATAACAACTTTACGGCTATTCTACAAGGATATAACAACTTTACGGCTATTCTACAAGGGTATAGCAACTTTATGACTATTATACAACAATATAACAACTTTACGGCTATTCTACACTGGTATAACAACATTACGACTATTCTACAAAAATATAACAAATTTACGGCTATTCTACAAGGATATAACAACTTTACGACTATTCTACAACGATATAAGAACTTTACGACTATTCTACAAGGATATAACAACTTTACGTCTATTCTACAACGACATAACAACTTTACGACTATTCTACAACGATATAGCAACGTTACGGCTATTCTACAACGATATAACAACTTTACGGCTATTCTACTAGGATATAACAACTTTACGTCTATTCTACAACGATATAACAACTTTACGGCTATTCTACAACGACTAACAACTTTACGACTATTAAACAACGATATAACAACTTTACGGCTATTCTACAACGATATAACAACTTTACGGCTATTCTACAACGACATAGCAACTTTACGGCTATTCTACAACGATATAACAACTTTACGACTATTCTACAAGGACATAGCAACTTTACGGCTATTCTACAAGGGTATTACAACTTTACGACTATTCTACAAAGATATAGCAAATCTACGGCTATTCTACAAGGATATAACAACGTTACGGCTATTCTACAACGATATAACAACTTTACGACTATTCTACAACGATATAACAACTTTACGACTATTCTACAACGTGATAACAACTTTACGACTATTCTACAAGGATATAACAATTAGAGGACTATTCTACAAGGATATAACAACTTTACGGCTATTCTACAACGATATAGCAACTTTACGGCTATTCTATAACGATATAGCAACTTTACGGCTATTCTACAACGACATAACAACTTTACGACTATTATTCAAGGATATAACAACTTTACGACTATTCTACAAGGATATAACAACTTTACGACAATTCTACAAAGATATAACAACTTTACGGCTATTCTACAAGGAAATAACAACTTTACGGCTATTCTACAACGACATAGCAACTTTACGGCTATTCTACAACGATATAACAACTTTACGACTATTCTACAAGGATATAACAACTTTACGGCTATTCTACAAGGGTATTACAACTTTACGACTATTCTACAAAGATATAACAAATCTACGGCTATTCTACAACGATATAACAACTTTACGGCTATTCTACAAGGATATAACAACTTTACGGCTATTCTACAACGATATAACAACTTTACGGCTATTCTACAACGATATAACAATTAGAGGACTATTCTACAACGATATAACAACTTTACGGCTATTCTACAAGGATATAACAACTTTACGGCTATTCTACAACGATATAACAACTTTACGGCTATTCTACAACGATATAACAACTTTACGACTATTCTACAAGGATATAACAACTTTACGGCTATTCTACAACGATATAACAACTTTACGGCTATTCTACAACGACATAGCAACTTTACGGCTATTCTACAACGATATAACAACTTTACGACTATTCTACAAGGACATAGCAACTTTACGGCTATTCTACAAGGGTATTACAACTTTACGACTATTCTACAAAGATATAGCAAATCTACGCCTATTCTACAAGGATATAATAACTTAACGGCTATTCTACAACGATATAACAACTTTACAGCTATTCTACAACGATATAACAACTTTACGACTATTCTACAACGATATAACAACTTTACGACTATTCTACAACGATATAACAACTTTACGACTATTCTACAAGGATATAACAACTTTACGACTATTCTACAAGGATATAACAACTTTATGACTATTCTACAACGATATAACAACTTTACGACTATTCTACAACGATATAACAACTTTACGACTATTCTACAACGATATAACAACTTTACGGCTATTCTACAACGATATAACAACTTTACGGCTATTCTACAACGATATAGCAACTTTACGGCTATTCTACAACGATATAACAACTTTACGGCTATTCTACAAGGATATAACAACTTAATGACTATTCTACAACGATATAGCAACTTTACGGCTATTCTACAACGATATAACAACTTTACGGCTATTCTACAACGATATAACAACTTTACGGCTATTCTACAAGGATATAGCAACTTTACGGCTATTCTACAAGGGTATAGCAACTTTATGACTATTATACAACAATATAACAACTTTACGGCTATTCTACACTGGTATAACAACTTTACGACTATTCTACAAAAATATAACAAATTTACGGCTATTCTACAAGGATATAACAACTTTACGACTATTCTACAACGATATAACAACTTTATGACTATTCTACAACGATATAGCAACGTTACGGCTATTCTACAACGATATAACAACTTTACGGCTATTCTACTAGGATATAACAACTTTACGTCTATTCTACAACGATATAACAACTTTACGGCTATTCTACAACGACTAACAACTTTACGACTATTAAACAACGATATAACAACTTTACGGCTATTCTATAACGATATAACAACTTTACGGCTATTCTACAACGACATAGCAACTTTACGGCTATTCTACAACGATATAACAACTTTACGACTATTCTACAAGTACATAGCAACTTTACGGCTAATCTACAAGGGTATTACAACTTTACGACTATTCTACAAAGATATAGCAAATCTACGGCTATTCTACAAGGATATAATAACTTAACGGCTATTCTACAACGATATAACAACTTTACAGCTATTCTACAACGATATAACAATTTTACGACTATTCTACAAGGATATAACAACTTTACGACTATTCTACAAGAATATAACTACTTTACGACTATTCTACAAGGATATAGCAACTTTACGGCTATTCTACAACGATATAACAACTTTACGGCTATTCTACAATGGTATAACAACTTTACGACTATTCTACAAAAATATAACAACTTTACGGCTATTCTACAACGATATAACAACTTTACGGCTATTCTACAACGATATAACAACTTTACGGCTATTCTACAACGATATAACAACTTTACGGCTATTCTACAACGATATAACAACTTTACGACTATTCTACAACGATATAACAACGTTACGGCTATTCTACAACGATATAACAACTTTACGACTATTCTACAAGGATATAACAACTTTACGACTATTCTACAACGATATAACAACTTTACGGCTATTCTACAACGATATAGGAACTTTACGACTATTCTACAACGATATAACAACTTTACGACTATTCTACAACGATATAACAACTTTACGGCTATTCTACAACGATATAACAACTTTACGACTATTCCACAACGATATAACAACTTTACGACTATTCTACAACGATATAACAACTTTACGACTATTCTACAAGGATATAACAATTAGAGGACTATTCTACAAGGATATAACAACTTTACGGCTATTCTACAACGATATAGCAACTTTACGGCTATTCTACAACGATATAACAACTTTACGGCTATTCTACAACGATATAACAACTTTACGACTATTCTACAAGGATATAACAACTTTATGACTATTCTACAACGACATAGCAACTTTACGGCTATTCTACAACGATATAGAAACTTTACGGCTATTCTACAACGACATAACAACTTTACGACTATTATTCAAGGATATAACAACTTTACGACTATTCTACAAGGATATAACAACTTTACGACAATTCTACAAAGATATAACAACTTTACGGCTATTCTACAAGGAAATAACAACTTTACGGCTATTCTACAACGACATAGCAACTTTACGGCTATTCTACAACGATATAACAACTTTACGACTATTCTACAAGGATATAACAACTTTACGGCTATTCTACAAGGGTATTACAACTTTACGACTATTCTACAAAGATATAACAAATCTACGGCTATTCTACAACGATATAACAACTTTACGGCTATTCTACAAGGATATAACTACTTTACGGCTATTCTACAACGATATAACAACTTTACGGCTATTCTACAACGATATAACAATTAGAGGACTATTCTACAACGATATAACAACTTTACGGCTATTCTACAAGGATATAACAACTTTACGGCTATTCTACAACGATATAACAACTTTACGGCTATTCTACAACAATATAACAATTAGAGGACTATTCTACAACGATATAACAACTTTACGGCTATTCTACAAGGATATAACAACTTTACGGCTATTCTACAAGGATATAACAACTTTACGGCTATTCTACAACGATATAACAACTTTACGGCTATTCTACAACGATATAGGAACTTTACGACTATTCTACAACGATATAACAACTTTACGACTATTCTACAACGATATAACAACTTTACAGCTATTCTACAACGATATAACAACTTTACGACTATTCTACAACGATATAACAACTTTACGACTATTCTACAACGATATAACAACTTTACGGCTATTCTACAACGATATAACAACTTTACAGCTATTCTACAACGATATAACAATTTTACGACTATTCTACAAGGATATAACAACTTTACGGCTATTCTACAAGGGTATAGAAACTTTATGACTATTATACAACAATATAACAACTTTACGGCTATTCTACAATGGTATAGCAACTTTACGACTATTCTACAAAAATACAACAACTTTACGGCTATTCTACAAGGATATAGCAACTTTACGGCTATTCTACAAGGATATAGCAACTTTACGGCTATTCTACAAGGATATAACAACTTTACGACTATTCTACAAGGATATAGCAACTTTACGGCTATTCTACAACGATATAACAACTCTACGACTATTCTACAACGATATAACAACTTTACGGCTATTCTACAACGATATAACAACTTTACGACTATTCTACAAAAATATAACAACTTTACAGCTATTCTACAAGGATTTAACAACTTTACGGCTATTCTACAACGATATAACAACTTTACGGCTATTCTACAACGATATAACAACTTTACGACTATTCTACAACGATATAACAACGCTACGGCTATTCTACAACGATATAACAACTTTACGACTATTCGACAACGATATAACAACGTTACGGCTATTCTACAACGATATAACAACTTTACGACTATTCTACAACGATATAACAACTTTACGGCTATTCTACAACGATATAGGAACTTTACGACTATTCTACAACAATATAATAACTTTACGGCTATTCTACAACGATATAACAACTTTACGACTATTCTACAACGATATAACAACTTTACGACTATTCTACAACGATATAACAACTTTACGACTATTCTACAACGATATAACAACTTTACGACTATTATTCAAGGATATAACAACTTTACGACTATTCTACAAGGATATAACAACTTTACGACAATTCTACAAAGATATAACAACTTTACGGCTATTCTACAAGGAAATAACAACTTTACGGCTATTCTACAACGACATAGCAACTTTACGGCTATTCTACAACGATATAACAACTTTACGACTATTCTACAAGGATATAACAACTTTACGGCTATTCTACAAGGGTATTACAACTTTACGACTATTCTACAAAGATATAACAAATCTACGGCTATTCTACAACGATATAACAACTTTACGGCTATTCTACAAGGATATAACTACTTTACGGTTATTCTACAACGATATAACAACTTAACGGCTATTCTACAACGATATAACAACTTTACGACTATTCTACAAAAATATAACAACTTTACGGCTATTCTACAAGGATTTAACAACTTTACGGCTATTCTACAACGATATAACAACTTTACGGCTATTCTACAACGATATAACAACTTTACGACTATTCTACAACGATATAGCAACTTTACGGCTATTCTACAACAATATAACAACATTGCGGCTAATCTACAACGATATAACAATTTTACGGCTATTCTACAACGATATAACAACTTTACGGCTATTCTACAATGATATAGCAACTTTACGGCTATTCTACAACGACATAACAACTTTACGACTATTCTACAAGGATATAACAACTTTACGACTATTCTACAACGATATAACAACTTTACGGCTATTCTACAACGATATAGGAACTTTACGACTATTCTACAACGATATAACAACCTTACGACTATTCTACAACGATATAACAACTTTACGGCTATTCTACAACGATATAACAACTTTACGACTATTCTACAACGATATAACAACTTTACGGCTATTCTACAACGATATAGGAACTTTACGACTATTCTACAACGATATAACAACCTTACGACTATTCTACAACGATATAACAACTTTACGGCTATTCTACAACGATATAACAACTTTACGGCTATTCTACAACGATATAACAACTTTACGGCTATTCTACAACGATATAGCAACTTTACGGCTATTCTACAACAATATAACAACATTGCGGCTAATCTACAACGATATAACAATTTTACGGCTATTCTACAACGATATAACAACTTTACGGCTATTCTACAATGATATAGCAACTTTACGGCTATTCTACAACGACATAACAACTTTACGACTATTCTACAAGGATATAACAACTTTACGACTATTCTACAACGATATAACAACTTTACGGCTATTCTACAACGATATAGGAACTTTACGACTATTCTACAACGATATAACAACCTTACGACTATTCTACAACGATATAACAACTTTACGGCTATTCTACAACGATATAACAACTTTACGACTATTCTACAACGATATAACAACTTTACGACTATTTTACAACGATATAACAATTAGAGGACTATTCTATAAGGATATAACAACTTTACGACTATTCTACAACGATATAAGAACTTTACGGCTATTCTACAACGATATAACAACGCTACGGCTATTCTACAACGATATAACAACTTTACGACTATTCTACAACGATATAACAACTTTACGACCATTCTACAACGATATAACAACTTTACGACTATTCTACAACGATATAACAACGTTACGACTATTCTACAAGGATATAACAACTTTACGACTATTCGACAACAATATTACAACGTTACGGCTATTCTACAACGATATAGCAACTTTACGACTATTCTACAACGATATAACAACTTTACGGCTATTCTACAACGATATAGGAACTTTACGACTATTCTACAACGATATAACAACTTTACGACTATTCTACAACGATATAACAACTTTACGGCTATTCTACAACGATATAACAACTTTACGACTATTCTACAACGATATAACAACTTTACGACTATTCTACAACGATATAACAATTAGAGGACTATTCTATAAGGATATAACAACTTTACGACTATTCTACAACGATATAACAACTTTACGGCTATTCTACAACGATATAACAACGTTACGGCTATTCTACAACGATATAACAACTTTACGACTATTCTACAACGATATAACAACTTTACGACTATTCTACAAGGATATAACAATTAGAGGACTATTCTACAACGATATAGCAACTTTACGGCTATTCTACAACGATATAACAACTTTACGGCTATTCTACAACGATATAACAACTTTACGGCTATTCTACAACGACATAACAACTTTACGACTATTATTCCAGGATATAACAACTTTACGACTATTCTACAAGGATATAACAACTTTACGACAATTCTACAACGACATAGCAACTTTACGGCTATTCTACAACGATATAACAACTTTACGACTATTCTACAAGGATATAACAACTTTACGGCTATTCTACAAGGGTATTACAACTTTACGACTATTCTACAAAGATATAACAAATCTACGGCTATTCTACAACGATATAACAACTTTACGGCTATTCTACAACGATATAACAATTAGAGGACTATTCTACAACGATATAACAACTTTACGGCTATTCTACAAGGATATAACAACTTTACGGCTATTCTACAACGATATAACAACTTTACGGCTATTCTACAACAATATAACAATTAGAGGACTATTCTACAAGGATATAGCAACTTTACGGCTATTCTACAACGACATAACAACTTTACAGCTATTCTACAACGATATAACAATTTTACGACTATTCTACAAGGATATAACAACTTTACGACTATTCTACAAGAATATAACAACTTTACGACTATTCTACAAGGATATAGCAACTTTACGGCTATTCTACAACGATATAACAACTTTACGGCTATTCTACAATGGTATAACAACTTTACGACTATTCTACAAAAATATAACAACTTTACGGCTATTCTACAACGATATAACAACTTTACGGCTATTCTACAACGATATAACAACTTTACGGCTATTCTACAACGATATAACAACTTTACGGCTATTCTACAACGATATAACAACTTTACGACTATTCTACAACGATATAACAACGTTACGGCTATTCTACAACGATATAACAACTTTACGACTATTCTACAAGGATATAACAACTTTACGGCTATTCTACAACGATATGACAACTTTACGACTATTCGACAACGATATAACAACGTTACGGCTATTCTACAACGATATAACAACTTTACGACTATTCTACAACGATATAACAACTTTACGGCTATTCTACAACGATATAGGAACTTTACGACTATTCTACAACGATATAACAACTTTACGACTATTCTACAACGATATAACAACTTTACGGCTATTCTACAACGATATAACAACTTTACGACTATTCCACAACGATATAACAACTTTACGACTATTCTACAACGATATAACAACTTTACGACTATTCTACAAGGATATAACAATTAGAGGACTATTCTACAAGGATATAACAACTTTACGGCTATTCTACAACGATATAGCAACTTTACGGCTATTCTACAACGATATAACAACTTTACGGCTATTCTACAACGATATAACAACTTTACGACTATTCTACAAGGATATAACAACTTTATGACTATTCTACAACGACATAGCAACTTTACGGCTATTCTACAACGATATAGAAACTTTACGGCTATTCTACAACGACATAACAACTTTACGACTATTATTCAAGGATATAACAACTTTACGACTATTCTACAAGGATATAACAACTTTACGACAATTCTACAAAGATATAACAACTTTACGGCTATTCTACAAGGAAATAACAACTTTACGGCTATTCTACAACGACATAGCAACTTTACGGCTATTCTACAACGATATAACAACTTTACGACTATTCTACAAGGATATAACAACTTTACGGCTATTCTACAAGGGTATTACAACTTTACGACTATTCTACAAAGATATAACAAATCTACGGCTATTCTACAACGATATAACAACTTTACGGCTATTCTACAAGGATATAACTACTTTACGGCTATTCTACAACGATATAACAACTTTACGGCTATTCTACAACGATATAACAATTAGAGGACTATTCTACAACGATATAACAACTTTACGGCTATTCTACAAGGATATAACAACTTTACGGCTATTCTACAACGATATAACAACTTTACGGCTATTCTACAACAATATAACAATTAGAGGACTATTCTACAACGATATAACAACTTTACGGCTATTCTACAAGGATATAACAACTTTACGGCTATTCTACAAGGATATAACAACTTTACGGCTATTCTACAACGATATAACAACTTTACGGCTATTCTACAACGATATAGGAACTTTACGACTATTCTACAACGATATAACAACTTTACGACTATTCTACAACGATATAACAACTTTACAGCTATTCTACAACGATATAACAACTTTACGACTATTCTACAACGATATAACAACTTTACGACTATTCTACAACGATATAACAACTTTACGGCTATTCTACAACGATATAACAACTTTACAGCTATTCTACAACGATATAACAATTTTACGACTATTCTACAAGGATATAACAACTTTACGGCTATTCTACAAGGGTATAGAAACTTTATGACTATTATACAACAATATAACAACTTTACAGCTATTCTACAATGGTATAACAACTTTACGACTATTCTACAAAAATACAACAACTTTACGGCTATTCTACAAGGATATAGCAACTTTACGGCTATTCTACAAGGATATAGCAACTTTACGGCTATTCTACAAGGATATAACAACTTTACGACTATTCTACAAGGATATAGCAACTTTACGGCTATTCTACAACGATATAACAACTCTACGACTATTCTACAACGATATAACAACTTTACGGCTATTCTACAACGATATAACAACTTTACGACTATTCTACAAAAATATAACAACTTTACGGCTATTCTACAAGGATTTAACAACTTTACGGCTATTCTACAACGACATAACAACTTTACGGCTATTCTACAACGATATAACAACTTTACGACTATTCTACAACGATATAACAACGCTACGGCTATTCTACAACGATATAACAACTTTACGACTATTCGACAACGATATAACAACGTTACGGCTATTCTACAACGATATAACAACTTTACGACTATTCTACAACGATATAACAACTTTACGGCTATTCTACAACGATATAGGAACTTTACGACTATTCTACAACAATATAATAACTTTACGGCTATTCTACAACGATATAACAACTTTACGACTATTCTACAACGATATAACAACTTTACGACTATTCTACAACGATATAACAATTAGAGGACTATTGTATAAGGATATAACAACTTTACGACTATTCTACAACGATATAAGAACTTTACGGCTATTCTACAACGATATAACAACGTTGCGGCTATTCTACAACGATATAACAACTTTACGACTATTCTACAACGATATAACAACTTTACGACTATTCTACAACGATATAACAACTTTACGACTATTCTACAACGATATAACAACTTTACGACTATTATTCAAGGATATAACAACTTTACGACTATTCTACAAGGATATAACAACTTTACGACAATTCTACAAAGATATAACAACTTTACGGCTATTCTACAAGGAAATAACAACTTTACAGCTATTCTACAACGACATAGCAACTTTACGGCTATTCTACAACGATATAACAACTTTACGACTATTCTACAAGGATATAACAACTTTACGGCTATTCTACAAGGGTATTACAACTTTACGACTATTCTACAAAGATATAACAAATCTACGGCTATTCTACAACGATATAACAACTTTACGGCTATTCTACAAGGATATAACTACTTTACGGTTATTCTACAACGATATAACAACTTAACGGCTATTCTACAACGATATAACAACTTTACGACTATTCTACAACGATATAACAACTTTACGGCTATTCTACAACGATATAGCAACTTTACGGCTATTCTACAACAATATAACAACATTGCGGCTAATCTACAACGATATAACAATTTTACGGCTATTCTACAACGATATAACAACTTTACGGCTATTCTACAATGATATAGCAACTTTACGGCTATTCTACAACGACATAACAACTTTACGACTATTCTACAAGGATATAACAACTTTACGACTATTCTACAACGATATAACAACTTTACGGCTATTCTACAACGATATAGGAACTTTACGACTATTCTACAACGATATAACAACCTTACGACTATTCTACAACGATATAACAACTTTACGGCTATTCTACAACGATATAACAACTTTACGACTATTCTACAACGATATAACAACTTTACGACTATTTTACAACGATATAACAATTAGAGGACTATTCTATAAGGATATAACAACTTTACGACTATTCTACAACGATATAACAACTTTACGGCTATTCTACAACGATATAACAACGCTACGGCTATTCTACAACGATATAACAACTTTACGACTATTCTACAACGATATAACAACTTTACGACCATTCTACAACGATATAACAACTTTACGACTATTCTACAACGATATAACAACGTTACGACTATTCTACAAGGATATAACAACTTTACGACTATTCGACAACAATATTACAACGTTACGGCTATTCTACAACGATATAGCAACTTTACGACTATTCTACAACGATATAACAACTTTACGGCTATTCTACAACGATATAGGAACTTTACGACTATTCTACAACGATATAACAACTTTACGACTATTCTACAACGATATAACAACTTTACGGCTATTCTACAACGATATAACAACTTTACGACTATTCTACAACGATATAACAACTTTACGACTATTCTACAACGATATAACAATTAGAGGACTATTCTATAAGGATATAACAACTTTACGACTATTCTACAACGATATAACAACTTTACGGCTATTCTACAACGATATAACAACGTTACGGCTATTCTACAACGATATAACAACTTTACGACTATTCTACAACGATATAACAACTTTACGACTATTCTACAAGGATATAACAATTAGAGGACTATTCTACAACGATATAGCAACTTTACGGCTATTCTACAACGATATAACAACTTTACGGCTATTCTACAACGATATAACAACTTTACGGCTATTCTACAACGACATAACAACTTTACGACTATTATTCCAGGATATAACAACTTTACGACTATTCTACAAGGATATAACAACTTTACGACAATTCTACAACGACATAGCAACTTTACGGCTATTCTACAACGATATAACAACTTTACGACTATTCTACAAGGATATAACAACTTTACGGCTATTCTACAAGGGTATTACAACTTTACGACTATTCTACAAAGATATAACAAATCTACGGCTATTCTACAACGATATAACAACTTTACGGCTATTCTACAACGATATAACAATTAGAGGACTATTCTACAACGATATAACAACTTTACGGCTATTCTACAAGGATATAACAACTTTACGGCTATTCTACAACGATATAACAACTTTACGGCTATTCTACAACAATATAACAATTAGAGGACTATTCTACAAGGATATAGCAACTTTACGGCTATTCTACAACGACATAACAACTTTACGACTATTCTACAAGGATATAACAACTTTACGACTATTCTACAAGGATATAACAACTTTACGGCTATTCTACAACGATATAACAACTTTACGGCTATTCTACAACGACATAGCAACTTTACGGCTATTCTACAACGATATAACAACTTTACGACTATTCTACAAGGACATAGCAACTTTACGGCTATTCTACAAGGGTATTACAACTTTACGACTATTCTACAAAGATATAGCAAATCTACGCCTATTCTACAAGGATATAATAACTTAACGGTTATTCTACAACGATATAACAACTTTACGACTATTCTACAACGATATAACAACTTTACGACTATTCTACAACGATATAACAACGCTACGGCTATTCTACAACGATATAACAACTTTACGACTATTCGACAACGATATAACAACGTTACGGCTATTCTACAACGATATAACAACTTTACGACTATTCTACAACGATATAACAACTTTACGACTATTCTACAACGATATAGGAACTTTACGACTATTCTACAACAATATAACAACTTTACGGCTATTCTACAACGATATAACAACTTTACGACTATTCTACAACGATATAACAACTTTACGACTATTCTACAACGATATAACAATTAGAGGACTATTCTATAAGGATATAACAACTTTACGACTATTCTACAACGATATAAGAACTTTACGGCTATTCTACAACGATATAACAACGTTACGGCTATTCTACAACGATATAACAACTTTACGACTATTCTACAACAATATAACAACTTTACGGCTATTCTACAACGATATAACAACTTTACGACTATTCTACAAGGATATAGCAACTTTATGACTATTCTACAACGATATAACAACTTTACGACTATTCTACAAGGATATAACAACTTTACGGCTATTCTACAACGATATAACAACTTTACGACTATTCTACAAGGATATAGCAACTTTATGACTATTCTACAAGGATATAACAACTTTACGACAATTCTACAAAGATATAACAACTTTACGGCTATTCTACAAGGAAATAACAACTTTACAGCTATTCTACAACGACATAGCAACTTTACGGCTATTCTACAACGATATAACAACTTTACGACTATTCTACAAGGATATAACAACTTTACGGCTATTCTACAAGGGTATTACAACTTTACGACTATTCTACAAAGATATAACAAATCTACGGCTATTCTACAACGATATAACAACTTTACGGCTATTCTACAAGGATATAACTACTTTACGGTTATTCTACAACGATATAACAACTTAACGGCTATTCTACAACGATATAACAACTTTACGACTATTCTACAACGATATAACAACTTTACGGCTATTCTACAACGATATAGCAACTTTACGGCTATTCTACAACAATATAACAACATTGCGGCTAATCTACAACGATATAACAATTTTACGGCTATTCTACAACGATATAACAACTTTACGGCTATTCTACAATGATATAGCAACTTTACGGCTATTCTACAACGACATAACAACTTTACGACTATTCTACAAGGATATAACAACTTTACGACTATTCTACAACGATATAACAACTTTACGGCTATTCTACAACGATATAGGAACTTTACGACTATTCTACAACGATATAACAACCTTACGACTATTCTACAACGATATAACAACTTTACGGCTATTCTACAACGATATAACAACTTTACGACTATTCTACAACGATATAACAACTTTACGACTATTTTACAACGATATAACAATTAGAGGACTATTCTATAAGGATATAACAACTTTACGACTATTCTACAACGATATAACAACTTTACGGCTATTCTACAACGATATAACAACGCTACGGCTATTCTACAACGATATAACAACTTTACGACTATTCTACAACGATATAACAACTTTACGACCATTCTACAACGATATAACAACTTTACGACTATTCTACAACGATATAACAACGTTACGACTATTCTACAAGGATATAACAACTTTACGACTATTCGACAACAATATTACAACGTTACGGCTATTCTACAACGATATAGCAACTTTACGACTATTCTACAACGATATAACAACTTTACGGCTATTCTACAACGATATAGGAACTTTACGACTATTCTACAACGATATAACAACTTTACGACTATTCTACAACGATATAACAACTTTACGGCTATTCTACAACGATATAACAACTTTACGACTATTCTACAACGATATAACAACTTTACGACTATTCTACAACGATATAACAATTAGAGGACTATTCTATAAGGATATAACAACTTTACGACTATTCTACAACGATATAACAACTTTACGGCTATTCTACAACGATATAACAACGTTACGGCTATTCTACAACGATATAACAACTTTACGACTATTCTACAACGATATAACAACTTTACGACTATTCTACAAGGATATAACAATTAGAGGACTATTCTACAACGATATAGCAACTTTACGGCTATTCTACAACGATATAACAACTTTACGGCTATTCTACAACGATATAACAACTTTACGGCTATTCTACAACGACATAACAACTTTACGACTATTATTCCAGGATATAACAACTTTACGACTATTCTACAAGGATATAACAACTTTACGACAATTCTACAACGACATAGCAACTTTACGGCTATTCTACAACGATATAACAACTTTACGACTATTCTACAAGGATATAACAACTTTACGGCTATTCTACAAGGGTATTACAACTTTACGACTATTCTACAAAGATATAACAAATCTACGGCTATTCTACAACGATATAACAACTTTACGGCTATTCTACAACGATATAACAATTAGAGGACTATTCTACAACGATATAACAACTTTACGGCTATTCTACAAGGATATAACAACTTTACGGCTATTCTACAACGATATAACAACTTTACGGCTATTCTACAACAATATAACAATTAGAGGACTATTCTACAAGGATATAGCAACTTTACGGCTATTCTACAACGACATAACAACTTTACGACTATTCTACAAGGATATAACAACTTTACGACTATTCTACAAGGATATAACAACTTTACGGCTATTCTACAACGATATAACAACTTTACGGCTATTCTACAACGACATAGCAACTTTACGGCTATTCTACAACGATATAACAACTTTACGACTATTCTACAAGGACATAGCAACTTTACGGCTATTCTACAAGGGTATTACAACTTTACGACTATTCTACAAAGATATAGCAAATCTACGCCTATTCTACAAGGATATAATAACTTAACGGTTATTCTACAACGATATAACAACTTTACGACTATTCTACAACGATATAACAACTTTACGACTATTCTACAACGATATAACAACGCTACGGCTATTCTACAACGATATAACAACTTTACGACTATTCGACAACGATATAACAACGTTACGGCTATTCTACAACGATATAACAACTTTACGACTATTCTACAACGATATAACAACTTTACGACTATTCTACAACGATATAGGAACTTTACGACTATTCTACAACAATATAACAACTTTACGGCTATTCTACAACGATATAACAACTTTACGACTATTCTACAACGATATAACAACTTTACGACTATTCTACAACGATATAACAATTAGAGGACTATTCTATAAGGATATAACAACTTTACGACTATTCTACAACGATATAAGAACTTTACGGCTATTCTACAACGATATAACAACGTTACGGCTATTCTACAACGATATAACAACTTTACGACTATTCTACAACAATATAACAACTTTACGGCTATTCTACAACGATATAACAACTTTACGACTATTCTACAAGGATATAGCAACTTTATGACTATTCTACAACGATATAACAACTTTACGACTATTCTACAAGGATATAACAACTTTACGGCTATTCTACAACGATATAACAACTTTACGACTATTCTACAAGGATATAGCAACTTTATGACTATTCTACAAGGATATAACAACTTTACGACAATTCTACAAAGATATAACAACTTTACGGCTATTCTACAAGGAAATAACAACTTTACGGCTATTCTACAACGACATAGCAACTTTACGGCTATTCTACAACGATATAACAACTTTACGACTATTCTACAAGGATATAACAACTTTACGGCTATTCTACAAGGGTATTACAACTTTACGACTATTCTACAAAGATATAGCAAATCTACGCCTATTCTACAAGGATATAATAACTTAACGGCTATTCTACAACGATATAACAACTTTACAGCTATTCTACAACGATATAACAATTTTACGACTATTCTACAAGGATATAACAACTTTACGGCTATTCTACAAGGGTATAGAAACTTTATGACTATTATACAACAATATAACAACTTTACGGCTATTCTACAATGGTATAACAACTTTACGACTATTCTACAAAAATACAACAACTTTACGGCTATTCTACAAGGATATAGCAACTTTACGGCTATTCTACAAGGATATAGCAACTTTACGGCTATTCTACAAGGATATAACAACTTTACGACTATTCTACAAGGATATAGCAACTTTACGGCTATTCTACAACGATATAACAACTCTACGACTATTCTACAACGATATAACAACTTTACGGCTATTCTACAACGATATAACAACTTTACGACTATTCTACAAAAATATAACAACTTTACGGCTATTCTACAAGGATTTAACAACTTTACGGCTATTCTACAGCGATATAACAACTTTACGGCTATTCTACAACGATATAACAACTTTACGACTATTCTACAACGATATAACAACGCTACGGCTATTCTACAACGATATAACAACTTTACGACTATTCGACAACGATATAACAACGTTACGGCTATTCTACAACGATATAACAACTTTACGACTATTCTACAACGATATAACAACTTTACGGCTATTCTACAACGATATAGGAACTTTACGACTATTCTACAACAATATAATAACTTTACGGCTATTCTACAACGATATAACAACTTTACGACTATTCTACAACGATATAACAACTTTACGACTATTCTACAACGATATAACAATTAGAGGACTATTCCATAAGGATATAACAACTTTACGACTATTCTACAACGATATAAGAACTTTACGGCTATTCTACAACGATATAACAACGTTGCGGCTATTCTACAACGATATAACAACTTTACGACTATTCTACAACGATATAACAACTTTACGACTATTCTACAACGATATAACAACTTTACGACTATTCTACAACGATATAACAACTTTACGACTATTATTCAAGGATATAACAACTTTACGACTATTCTACAAGGATATAACAACTTTACGACAATTCTACAAAGATATAACAACTTTACGGCTATTCTACAAGGAAATAACAACTTTACGGCTATTCTACAACGACATAGCAACTTTACGGCTATTCTACAACGATATAACAACTTTACGACTATTCTACAAGGATATAACAACTTTACGGCTATTCTACAAGGGTATTACAACTTTACGACTATTCTACAAAGATATAACAAATCTACGGCTATTCTACAACGATATAACAACTTTACGGCTATTCTACAAGGATATAACTACTTTACGGCTATTCTACAACGATATAACAACTTAACGGCTATTCTACAACGATATAACAACTTTACGACTATTCTACAACGATATAACAACTTTACGGCTATTCTACAACTAACAACATTGCGGCTAATCTACAACGATATAACAATTTTACGGCTATTCTACAACGATATAACAACTTTACGGCTATTCTACAATGATATAGCAACTTTACGGCTATTCTACAACGACATAACAACTTTACGACTATTCTACAAGGATATAACATCTTTACGACTATTCTACAACGATATAACAACTTTACGGCTATTCTACAACGATATAGGAACTTTACGACTATTCTACAACGATATAACAACCTTACGACTATTCTACAACGATATAAGAACTTTACGGCTATTCTACAACGATATAACAACGCTACGGCTATTCTACAACGATATAACAACTTTACGACTATTCTACAACGATATAACAACTTTACGACCATTCTACAACGATATAACAACTTTACGACTATTCTACAACGATATAACAACGTTACGACTATTCTACAAGGATATAACAACTTTACGACTATTCGACAACAATATTACAACGTTCCGGCTATTCTACAACGATATAGCAACTTTACGACTATTCTACAACGATATAACAACTTTACGGCTATTCTACAACGATATAGGAACTTTACGACTATTCTACAACGATATAACAACTTTACGACTATTCTACAACGATATAGCAACTTTACGGCTATTCTACAACGATATAACAACTTTACGACTATTCTACAACGATATAACAACTTTACGACTATTCTACAACGATATAACAATTAGAGGACTATTCTATAAGGATATAACAACTTTACGACTATTCTACAACGATATAACAACTTTACGGCTATTCTACAACGATATAACAACGTTACGGCTATTCTACAACGATATAACAACTTTACGACTATTCTACAACGATATAACAACTTTACGACTATTCTACAAGGATATAACAATTAGAGGACTATTCTACAACGATATAGCAACTTTACGGCTATTCTACAACGATATAACAACTTTACGGCTATTCTACAACGATATAACAACTTTACGGCTATTCTACAACGACATAACAACTTTACGACTATTATTCCAGGATATAACAACTTTACGACTATTCTACAAGGATATAACAACTTTACGACAATTCTACAACGACATAGCAACTTTACGGCTATTCTACAACGATATAACAACTTTACGACTATTCTACAAGGATATAACAACTTTACGGCTATTCTACAAGGGTATTACAACTTTACGACTATTCTACAAAGATATAACAAATCTACGGCTATTCTACAACGATATAACAACTTTACGGCTATTCTACAACGATATAACAATTAGAGGACTATTCTACAACGATATAACAACTTTACGGCTATTCTACAAGGATATAATAACTTTACGGCTATTCTACAACGATATAACAACTTTACGGCTATTCTACAACAATATAACAATTAGAGGACTATTCTACAAGGATATAGCAACTTTACGGCTATTCTACAACGACATAACAACTTTACGACTATTCTACAAGGATATAACAACTTTACGACTATTCTACAAGGATATAACAACTTTACGGCTATTCTACAACGATATAACAACTTTACGGCTATTCTACAACGACATAGCAACTTTACGGCTATTCTACAACGATATAACAACTTTACGACTATTCTACAAGGATATAGCAACTTTATGACTATTCTACAACGATATAACAACTTTACGACTATTCTACAAGGATATAACAACTTTACGGCTATTCTACAACGATATAACAACTTTACAACTATTCTACAAGGATATAGCAACTTTATGACTATTCTACAAGGATATAACAACTTTACGACAATTCTACAAAGATATAACAACTTTACGGCTATTCTACAAGGAAATAACAACTTTACGGCTATTCTACAACGACATAGCAACTTTACGGCTATTCTACAACGATATAACAACTTTACGACTATTCTACAAGGATATAACAACTTTACGGCTATTCTACAACGACATAACAACTTTACGACTATTATTCCAGGATATAACAACTTTACGACTATTCTACAAGGATATAACAACTTTACGACAATTCTACAACGACATAGCAACTTTACGGCTATTCTACAACGATATAACAACTTTACGACTATTCTACAAGGATATAACAACTTTACGGCTATTCTACAAGGGTATTACAACTTTACGACTATTCTACAAAGATATAACAAATCTACGGCTATTCTACAACGATATAACAACTTTACGGCTATTCTACAACGATATAACAATTAGAGGACTATTCTACAACGATATAACAACTTTACGGCTATTCTACAAGGATATAATAACTTTACGGCTATTCTACAACGATATAACAACTTTACGGCTATTCTACAACAATATAACAATTAGAGGACTATTCTACAAGGATATAGCAACTTTACGGCTATTCTACAACGACATAACAACTTTACGACTATTCTACAAGGATATAACAACTTTACGACTATTCTACAAGGATATAACAACTTTACGGCTATTCTACAACGATATAACAACTTTACGGCTATTCTACAACGACATAGCAACTTTACGGCTATTCTACAACGATATAACAACTTTACGACTATTCTACAAGGATATAGCAACTTTATGACTATTCTACAACGATATAACAACTTTACGACTATTCTACAAGGATATAACAACTTTACGGCTATTCTACAACGATATAACAACTTTACAACTATTCTACAAGGATATAGCAACTTTATGACTATTCTACAAGGATATAACAACTTTACGACAATTCTACAAAGATATAACAACTTTACGGCTATTCTACAAGGAAATAACAACTTTACGGCTATTCTACAACGACATAGCAACTTTACGGCTATTCTACAACGATATAACAACTTTACGACTATTCTACAAGGATATAACAACTTTACGGCTATTCTACAAGGGTATTACAACTTTACGACTATTCTACAAAGATATAGCAAATCTACGCCTATTCTACAAGGATATAATAACTTAACGGCTATTCTACAACGATATAACAACTTTACAGCTATTCTACAACGATATAACAATTTTACGACTATTCTACAAGGATATAACAACTTTACGGCTATTCTACAAGGGTATAGAAACTTTATGACTATTATACAACAATATAACAACTTTACGGCTATTCTACAATGGTATAACAACTTTACGACTATTCTACAAAAATACAACAACTTTACGGCTATTCTACAAGGATATAGCAACTTTACGGCTATTCTACAAGGATATAGCAACTTTACGGCTATTCTACAAGGATATAACAACTTTACGACTATTCTACAAGGATATAGCAACTTTACGGCTATTCTACAACGATATAACAACTCTACGACTATTCTACAACGATATAACAACTTTACGGCTATTCTACAACGATATAACAACTTTACGACTATTCTACAAAAATATAACAACTTTACGGCTATTCTACAAGGATTTAACAACTTTACGGCTATTCTACAACGATATAACAACTTTACGGCTATTCTACAACGATATAACAACTTTACGACTATTCTACAACGATATAACAACGCTACGGCTATTCTACAACGATATAACAACTTTACGACTATTCGACAACGATATAACAACGTTACGGCTATTCTACAACGATATAACAACTTTACGACTATTCTACAACGATATAACAACTTTACGGCTATTCTACAACGATATAGGAACTTTACGACTATTCTACAACAATATAATAACTTTACGGCTATTCTACAACGATATAACAACTTTACGACTATTCTACAACGATATAACAACTTTACGACTATTCTACAACGATATAACAATTAGAGGACTATTCTATAAGGATATAACAACTTTACGACTATTCTACAACGATATAAGAACTTTACGACTATTCTACAACGATATAACAACTTTACGACTATTCTACAACGATATAACAACTTTACGACTATTCTACAACGATATAACAACTTTACGACTATTATTCAAGGATATAACAACTTTACGACTATTCTACAAGGATATAACAACTTTACGACTATTCTACAAAGATATAACAACTTTACGGCTATTCTACAAGGAAATAACAACTTTACGGCTATTCTACAACGACATAGCAACTTTACGGCTATTCTACAACGATATAACAACTTTACGACTATTCTACAAGGATATAACAACTTTACGGCTATTCTACAAGGGTATTACAACTTTACGACTATTCTACAAAGATATAACAACTTTACGACTATTCTACAACGATATAACAACTTTACGACTATTCTACAACGATATAACAACTTTACGACTATTATTCAAGGATATAACAACTTTACGACTATTCTACAAGGATATAACAACTTTACGACAATTCTACAAAGATATAACAACTTTACGGCTATTCTACAAGGAAATAACAACTTTACGGCTATTCTACAACGACATAGCAACTTTACGGCTATTCTACAACGATATAACAACTTTACGACTATTCTACAAGGATATAACAACTTTACGGCTATTCTACAAGGGTATTACAACTTTACGACTATTCTACAAAGATATAACAAATCTACGGCTATTCTACAACGATATAACAACTTTACGGCTATTCTACAAGGATATAACTACTTTACGGCTATTCTACAACGATATAACAACTTTACGACTATTCTACAACGATATAACAACTTTACGGCTATTCTACAACGATATAGCAACTTTACGGCTATTCTACAACAATATAACAACATTGCGGCTAATCTACAACGATATAACAATTTTACGGCTATTCTACAACGATATAACAACTTTACGGATATTCTACAATGATATAGCAACTTTACGGCTATTCTACAACGACATAACAACTTTACGACTATTCTACAAGGATATAACAACTTTACGACTATTCTACAACGATATAACAACTTTACGGCTATTCTACAACGATATAGGAACTTTACGACTATTCTACAACGATATAACAACCTTACGACTATTCTACAACGATATAACAACTTTACGGCTATTCTACAACGATATAACAACTTTACGACTATTCTACAACGATATAACAACTTTACGACTATTTTACAACGATATAACAATTAGAGGACTATTCTATAAGGATATAACAACTTTACGACTATTCTACAACGATATAAGAACTTTACGGCTATTCTACAACGATATAACAACGCTACGACTATTCTACAACGATATAAGAACTTTACGGCTATTCTACAACGATATAACAACGTTGCGGCTATTCTACAACGATATAACAACTTTACGACTATTCTACAACGATATAACAACTTTACGACTATTCTACAACGATATAACAACTTTACGACTATTCTACAACGATATAACAACTTTACGACTATTATTCAAGGATATAACAACTTTACGACTATTCTACAAGGATATAACAACTTTACGACAATTCTACAAAGATATAACAATTTTACGGCTATTCTACAAGGAAATAACAACTTTACGGCTATTCTACAACGACATAGCAACTTTACGGCTATTCTACAACGATATAACAACTTTACGACTATTCTACAAGGATATAACAACTTTACGGCTATTCTACAAGGGTATTACAACTTTACGACTATTCTACAAAGATATAACAAATCTACGGCTATTCTACAACGATATAACAACTTTACGGCTATTCTACAAGGATATAACTACTTTACGGCTATTCTACAACGATATAACAACTTAACGGCTATTCTACAACGATATAACAACTTTACGACTATTCTACAACGATATAACAACATTGCGGCTAATCTACAACGATATAACAATTTTACGGCTATTCTACAACGATATAACAACTTTACGGCTATTCTACAATGATATAGCAACTTTACGGCTATTCTACAACGACATAACAACTTTACGACTATTCTACAAGGATATAACAACTTTACGACTATTCTACAACGATATAACAACTTTACGGCTATTCTACAACGATATAGGAACTTTACGACTATTCTACAACGATATAACAACCTTACGACTATTCTACAACGATATAACAACTTTACGGCTATTCTACAACGATATAACAACTTTACGACTATTCTACAACGATATAACAACTTTACGACTATTTTACAACGATATAACAATTAGAGGACTATTCTATAAGGATATAACAACTTTACGACTATTCTACAACGATATAAGAACTTTACGGCTATTCTACAACGATATAACAACGCTACGGCTATTCTACAACGATATAACAACTTTACGACTATTCTACAACGATATAGCAACTTTACGGCTATTCTACAACAATATAACAACATTGCGGCTAATCTACAACGATATAACAATTTTACGGCTATTCTACAACGATATAACAACTTTACGGCTATTCTACAATGATATAGCAACTTTACGGCTATTCTACAACGACATAACAACTTTACGACTATTCTACAAGGATATAACAACTTTACGACTATTCTACAACGATATAACAACTTTACGGCTATTCTACAACGATATAGGAACTTTACGACTATTCTACAACGATATAACAACCTTACGACTATTCTACAACGATATAACAACTTTACGGCTATTCTACAACGATATAACAACTTTACGACTATTCTACAACGATATAACAACTTTACGACTATTTTACAACGATATAACAATTAGAGGACTATTCTATAAGGATATAACAACTTTACGACTATTCTACAACGATATAAGAACTTTACGGCTATTCTACAACGATATAACAACGCTACGGCTATTCTACAACGATATAACAACTTTACGACTATTCTACAACGATATAACAACTTTACGACCATTCTACAACGATATAACAACTTTACGACTATTCTACAACGATATAACAACGTTACGACTATTCTACAAGGATATAACAACTTTACGACTATTCGACAACAATATTACAACGTTCCGGCTATTCTACAACGATATAGCAACTTTACGACTATTCTACAACGATATAACAACTTTACGGCTATTCTACAACGATATAGGAACTTTACGACTATTCTACAACGATATAACAACTTTACGACTATTCTACAACGATATAACAACTTTACGGCTATTCTACAACGATATAACAACTTTACGACTATTCTACAACGATATAACAACTTTACGACTATTCTACAACGATATAACAATTAGAGGACTATTCTATAAGGATATAACAACTTTACGACTATTCTACAACGATATAACAACTTTACGGCTATTCTACAACGATATAACAACGTTACGGCTATTCTACAACGATATAACAACTTTACGACTATTCTACAACGATATAACAACTTTACGACTATTCTACAAGGATATAACAATTAGAGGACTATTCTACAACGATATAGCAACTTTACGGCTATTCTACAACGATATAACAACTTTACGGCTATTCTACAACGATATAACAACTTTACGGCTATTCTACAACGATATAACAACTTTACGACTATTCTACAACGATATAACAACTTTACGACTATTCTACAACAATATAACAACTTTACGGCTATTCTACAACGATATAACAACTTTACGACTATTCTACAAGGATATAGCAACTTTATGACTATTCTACAACGATATAACAACTTTACGACTATTCTACAAGGATATAACAACTTTACGGCTATTCTACAACGACATAACAACTTTACGACTATTATTCCAGGATATAACAACTTTACGACTATTCTACAAGGATATAACAACTTTACGACAATTCTACAACGACATAGCAACTTTACGGCTATTCTACAACGATATAACAACTTTACGACTATTCTACAAGGATATAACAACTTTACGGCTATTCTACAAGGGTATTACAACTTTACGACTATTCTACAAAGATATAACAAATCTACGGCTATTCTACAACGATATAACAACTTTACGGCTATTCTACAACGATATAACAATTAGAGGACTATTCTACAACGATATAACAACTTTACGGCTATTCTACAAGGATATAACAACTTTACGGCTATTCTACAACGATATAACAACTTTACGGCTATTCTACAACAATATAACAATTAGAGGACTATTCTACAAGGATATAGCAACTTTACGGCTATTCTACAACGACATAACAACTTTACGACTAATCTACAAGGATATAACAACTTTACGACTATTCTACAAGGATATAACAACTTTACGCTATTCTACAACGATATAACAACTTTACGGCTATTCTACAACGACATAGCAACTTTACGGCTATTCTACAACGATATAACAACTTTACGACTATTCTACAAGGACATAGCAACTTTACGGCTATTCTACAAGGGTATTACAACTTTACGACTATTCTACAAAGATATAGCAAATCTACGCCTATTCTACAAGGATATAATAACTTAACGGTTATTCTACAACGATATAACAACTTTACGACTATTCTACAACGATATAACAACTTTATGACTATTCTACAACGATATAACAACGCTACGGCTATTCTACAACGATATAACAACTTTACGACTATTCGACAACGATATAACAACGTTACGGCTATTCTACAACGATATAACAACTTTACGACTATTCTACAACGATATAACAACTTTACGGCTATTCTACAACGATATAGGAACTTTACGACTATTCTACAACAATATAACAACTTTACGGCTATTCTACAACGATATAACAACTTTACGACTATTCTACAACGATATAACAACTTTACGACTATTCTACAACGATATAACAATTAGAGGACTATTCTATAAGGATATAACAACTTTACGACTATTCTACAACGATATAAGAACTTTACGACTATTCTACAACGAAATAACAACTTTACGACTATTCTACAACGATATAACAACTTTACGACTATTCTACAACAATATAACAACTTTACGGCTATTCTACAACGATATAACAACTTTACGACTATTCTACAAGGATATAGCAACTTTATGACTATTCTACAACGATATAACAACTTTACGACTTTTCTACAAGGATATAACAACTTTACGGCTATTCTACAACGACATAACAACTTTACGACTATTATTCCAGGATATAACAACTTTACGACTATTCTACAAGGATATAACAACTTTACGACAATTCTACAACGACATAGCAACTTTACGGCTATTCTACAACGATATAACAACTTTACGACTATTCTACAAGGATATAACAACTTTACGGCTATTCTACAAGGGTATTACAACTTTACGACTATTCTACAAAGATATAACAAATCTACGGCTATTCTACAACGATATAACAACTTTACGGCTATTCTACAACGATATAACAATTAGAGGACTATTCTACAACGATATAACAACTTTACGGCTATTCTACAAGGAAATAACAACTTTACGGCTATTCTACAACGATATAACAACTTTACGGCTATTCTACAACAATATAACAATTAGAGGACTATTCTACAAGGATATAGCAACTTTACGGCTATTCTACAACGACATAACAACTTTACGACTATTCTACAAGGATATAACAACTTTACGACTATTCTACAAGGATATAACAACTTTACGGCTATTCTACAACGATATAACAACTTTACGGCTATTCTACAACGACATAGCAACTTTACGGCTATTCTACAACGATATAACAACTTTACGACTATTCTACAAGGACATAGCAACTTTACGGCTATTCTACAAGGGTATTACAACTTTACGACTATTCTACAAAGATATAGCAAATCTACGCCTATTCTACAAGGATATAATAACTTAACGGTTATTCTACAACGATATAACAACTTTACGACTATTCTACAACGATATAACAACTTTACGACTATTCTACAACGATATAACAACTTTACGGCTATTCTACAACGATATAGGAACTTTACGACTATTCTACAACAATATAACAACTTTACGGCTATTCTACAACGATATAACAACTTTACGACTATTCTACAACGATATAACAACTTTACGACTATTCTACAACGATATAACAATTAGAGGACTATTCTATAAGGATATAACAACTTTACGACTATTCTACAACGATATAAGAACTTTACGGCTATTCTACAACGATATAACAACGTTACGGCTATTCTACAACGATATAACAACTTTACGACTATTCTACAACGATATAACAACTTTACGACTATTCTACAACGATATAACAACTTTACGACTATTCTACAACAATATAACAACTTTACGGCTATTCTACAACGATATAACAACTTTACGACTATTCTACAAGGATATAGCAACTTTATGACTATTCTACAACGATATAACAACTTTACGACTATTCTACAAGGATATAACAACTTTACGGCTATTCTACAACGATATAACAACTTTACGACTATTCTACAAGGATATAGCAACTTTATGACTATTCTACAAGGATATAACAACTTTACGACAATTCTACAAAGATATAACAACTTTACGGCTATTCTACAAGGAAATAACAACTTTACGGCTATTCTACAACGACATAGCAACTTTACGGCTATTCTACAACGATATAACAACTTTACGACTATTCTACAAGGATATAACAACTTTACGGCTATTCTACAAGGGTATTACAACTTTACGACTATTCTACAAAGATATAACAAATCTACGGCTATTCTACAACGATAAAACAACTTTACGGCTATTCTACAAGGATATAACTACTTTACGGCTATTCTACAAGGATATAACAACTTAACGGCTATTCTACAACGATATAACAACTCTACGACTATTCTACAACGATATAACAACTTTACGGCTATTCTACAACGATATAACAACTTTACGGCTATTCTACAACGATATAACAACATTGCGGCTAATCTACAACGATATAACAGCTTTACGGCTATTCTACAAGGATATAACAACTTTACGAGTATTCTACAAGGATATAACAACTTTACGGCTATTCTACAACGATATAGGAACTTTACGACTATTCTACAATGATATAACAACCTTACGACTATTCTACAACGATATAACAACTTTACGGCTATTCTACAACGATATAACAACTTTACGACTATTCTACAACGATATAACAACTTTACGACTATTCTACAACGATATAACAATTAGAGGACTATTCTATAAGGATATAACAACTTTACGACTATTCTACAACGATATAAGAACTTTACGGCTATTCTACAACGATATAACAACGTTACGGCTATTCTACAACGATATAACAACTTTACGACTATTCTACAACGATATAACAACTTTACGACCATTCTACAACGATATAACAACTTTACGACTATTCTACAACGATATAACAACTTTACGACTATTCTACAAGGATATAACAATTAGAGGACTATTCTACAAGGATATAACAACTTTACGGCTATTCTACAACGATATAGCAACTTTACGGCTATTCTACAACGATATAACAACTTTACGGCTATTCTACAACGATATAACAACTTTACGACTATTCTATAAGGATATAGCAACTTTATGACTATTCTACAACGATATAGCAACTTTACGGCTATTCTACAACGATATAACAACTTTACGGCTATTCTACAACGACATAACAATTTTACGACTATTATTCAAGGATATAACAACTTTACGAATATTCTACAAGGATATAACAACTTTACGACAATTCTACAAAGATATAACAACTTTACGGCTATTCTACAAGGAAATAACAACTTTAAGGCTATTCTACAACGACATAGCAACTTTACGGCTATTCTACAACGATATAACAACTTTACGACTATTCTACAACGATATAACAACTTTACAGCTATTCTACAACGATATAGGAACTTTACGACTATTCTACAAGGATATAACAACTTTACGGCTATTCTTGAACGACATAGCAACTTTACGACTATTCTACAACGATATAACAACTTTACGGCTATTCTACAACGATATAGGAACTTTACGACTATTCTACAACGATATAACAACTTTACGACTATTCTACAACAATATAACAACTTTACGGCTATTCTACAAGGATATAACAACTTTACGACTATTCTATAAGGATATAACAACTTTACGGCTATTCTACAACGATATAACCACTTTACGACTATTCTACAACGATATAACAACTTTAAGATTATTCTACAAGGATATAGCAACTTTACGACTATTCTATAAGGATATAACAACTTTACGGCTATTCGACAACGATATAACAACTTTACGACTATTCTACAACGATATAACAACGTTACGGCTATTCTACAACGATATAACAACTTTACGACTATTCGACAACGATATAACAACGTTACGTCTATTCTACAACGATATAACAACTTTACGACTATTCTACAACGATATAACAACTTTACGGCTATTCTACAACGATATAACAACTTTACGACTATTCTAAAACGATATAGCAACATTACAGCTATTCTACAACGATATAACAATTATAGGACTATTCTACAAGGATATAACAACTTTACGCTATTCTACAACGATATAGCAACTTTACGGCTATTCTACAACGATATAACAACTTTACGGCTATTCTACAACGATATAACAACTTTACGACTATTCTACAAGGATAAAACAACTTTATGACTATTCTACAACGATATAGCAACTTTACGACTATTATACAACGATATAACAACTTTACGCTATTCTACAACGACATAACAACTTTACGACTATTCTACAAGGATATAGCAACTTTACGACTATTCTACAACGATATAACAACTTTACGGCTATTCTACAACGATATAACAACTTTACGACTATTCTACAACGATATAACAACTTTACGGCTATTCTACAACGATATAACAACTTTACGACTATTCTACAACGATATAACAACTTTACGACTATTCAACAACGATATAACAACTTTACGGCTATTCTCAAACGATATAACAACTTTATGACTATTCTACAACGATATAGCAACTTTACGACTATTATACAACGATACAACAACTTTACGCTATTCTACAACGACATAACAACTTTACGACTATTCTACAAGGATATAGCAACTTTACGACTATTCTACAACGATATAACAACTTTACGGCTATTCAACAACGATATAACAACTTTACAGCTATTCTACAACGATATAACAACTTTACGGCTATTCTCCAACGATATAACAACTTTACGGCTATTCTACAACGATATAACAACATTGCGGCTATTCTACAACGATATAACAACTTTACGGCTATTCTACAACGATATAACAACTTTACGACTATTCTACAACGATATAACAACTTTACGGCTATTCTACAACGATATAACAATTAGAGGACTATTCTACAAGGATATAACAACTTTACCACTATTCTACAAGGATATAACAACTTTACGACTATTCTACAACGATATAACAACTTTACGACTATTCTACAACGATATAACAACTTTACGGCTATTCTACAACGATATAACAACTTTACGGCTATTCTACAACGATATAACAATTAGAGGACTATTCTACAAGGATATAACAACTTTACCACTATTCTACAAGGATATAACAACTTTACCACTATTCTACAAGGATATAACAACTTTACGACTATTCTACAACGATATAACAACTTTACGGCTATTCTACAACGATATAACAACTTTACGGCTATTCTACAACGATATAACAACATTGCGGCTAATCTACAACGATATAACAACTTTACGGCTATTCTACAACGATATAACAACTTTACGACTATTCTACAACAATATAACAACTTTACGACTATTCTACAACGATATAACAATTAGAGGACTATTCTACAAGGATATAACAACTTCACCACTATTCTACATGGATATAACAACTTTACGGCTATTCTACAACGATATAACAACTTTACGACTATTCTACAACGAAATAACAACTTTACGGCTATTCTACAACGATATAACAACTTTACGGCTATTCTACAACGATATAAAAACTTTACGACTATTCTACAACGATATAACAACTTTACGGCTATTCTACAACGATATAACAACTTCACGCTATTCTACAACGATATAACAACTTTACGGCTATTCTACAACGATATAACAATTAGAGGACTATTCTACAAGGATATAACAACTTTACCACTATTCTACAAGGATATAACAACTTTACGACTATTCTACAACGATATAACAACTTTACGACTATTCTACAACGATATAACAACTTTACGGCTATTCTACAACGATATAACAACTTTACGACTATTCTACAACGATATAACAACTTTACGGCTATTCTACAACGATATAACAACTTTACGGCTATTCTACAACGATATAACAACATTGCGGCTAATCTACAACGATATAACAACTTTACGGCTATTCTACAACGATATAACAACTTTACGGCTATTCTACAACAATATAACAACTTTACGGCTATTCTACAACGATATAACAATTAGAGGACTATTCTACAAGGATATAACAACTTCACCACTATTCTACATGGATATAACAACTTTACGGCTATTCTACAACGATATAACAACTTTACGACTATTCTACAACGAAATAACAACTTTACGGCTATTCTACAACGATATAACAACATTGCGGCTATTCTACAACGATATAACAACTTTACGACTATTCTACAACGATATAACAATTAGAGGACTATTCTATAAGGATATAACAACTTTACGACTATTCTACAACGATATAAGAACTTTACGGCTATTCTACAACGATATAACAACGTTACGGCTATTCTACAACGATATAACAACTTTACGACTATTCTACAACGATATAACAACTTTACGACTATTCTACAACGATATAACAACTTTACGACTATTCTACAAGGATATAACAATAAGGGGACTATTCTACAAGGATATAACAACTTTACGGCTATTCTACAACGATATAGCAACTTTACGGCTATTCTACAACGATATAACAACTTTACGGCTATTCTACAACGATATAACAACTTTACGACTATTCTACAACGATATAGCAACTTTATGGCTATTCTACAACGATATAACAACTTTACGGCTATTCTACAAGGAAATAACAACTTTACGGCTATTCTACAACGACATAGCAACTTTATGGCTATTCTACAACGATATAACAACTTTACGACTATTCTACAAGGATATAACAACTTTACGGCTATTCTACAAGGGTATTACAACTTTACGACTATTCTACAAAGATATAACAAATCTACGGCTATTCTACAACGATATAACAACTTTACGGCTATTCTACAAGGATATAACTACTTTACGGCTATTCTACAACGATATAACAACTTAACGGCTATTCTACAACGATATAGCAACTTTACGACTATTCTACAACGATATAACAACTTTACGGCTATTCTACAACGATATAACAACTCTAAGGCTATTCTACAACGATATAACAACATTGCGGCTAATCTACAACGATATAACAACTTTACGGCTATTCTACAACGATATAACAACTTTACGGCTATTCTACAATGATATAGCAACTTTACGGCAATTCTACAACGACATAACAACTTTACGACTATTCTACAAGGATATAACAACTTTACGACTATTCTACAACGATATAACAACTTTACGACTATTCTACAACGATATAACAACTTTACGATTATTCTACAACGATATAACAATTAGAGGACTATTCTATAAGGATATAACAACTTTACGACTATTCTACAACGATATAAGAACTTTACGGCTATTCTACAACGATATAACAACGTTACGGCTATTCTACAACGATATAACAACTTTACGACTATTCTACAACGATATAAAAACTTTACGACCATTCTACAACGATATAACAACTTTACGACTATTCTACAACGATATAACAACTTTACGACTATTCTACAAGGATATAACAATTAGAGGACTATTCTACAAGGATATAACAACTTTACGGCTATTCTACAACGATATAGCAACTTTACGGCTATTCTACAACGATATAACAACTTTACGGCTATTCTACAAGGATATAACAACTTTACGGCTATTCTACAAGGATATAACAACTTTATGACTATTCTACAACGAAATAGCAACTTTACGGCTATTCTACAACGATATAACAACTTTACGGCTATTCTACAAGGACATAACAATTTTACGACTATTATTCAAGGATATAACAACTTTACGACTATTCTACAATGATATAACAACTTTACGACAATTCTACAATGATATAACAACTTTACGGCTATTCTACAAGGAAATAACAACTTTACGCTATTCTACAACGACATAGCAACTTTACGGCTATTCTACAACGATATAACAACTTTACGACTATTCTACAACGATATAACAACTTTACAGCTATTCTACAACGATATAGGAACTTTACGACTATTCTACAAGGATATAACAACTTTACGACTATTCTACAACGATATAGCAACTTTACGGCTATTCTAGAACGACATAATAACTTTACGACTATTCTACAAGGATATAACAACTTTACGACTATTCTACAACGATATAACAACTTTACGGCTATTCTACAACGATATAGGAACTTTACGACTATTCTACAACGATATAACAACTTTACGACTATTCTACAACAATATAACAACTTTACGGCTATTCTACAACGATATAACCACTTTACGACTATTCTACAACGATATAACAACTTTACGATTATTCTACAAGGATATAGCAACTTTACGACTATTCTTTAAGGATATAACAACTTTACGGCTATTCTACAACGATATAACAACTTTACGACTATTCTACAACGATATAACAACGTTACGGCTATTCTACAACGATATAACAACTTTACGACTATTCGACAACGATATAACAACGTTACGGCTATTCTACAACGATATAACAACTTTACGACTATTCTACAACGATATAACAACTTTACGGCTATTCTACAACGATATAGCAACTTTACGACTATTCTAAAACGATATATCAACTTTACAACTATTCTACAAGGAAATAGCAACATTACAGCTATTCTACAACGATATAACAATTATAGGACTATTCTACAAGGATATAACAACTTTACGCTATTCTACAACGATATAGCAACTTTACGGCTATTCTACAACGATATAACAACTTTACGGCTATTCTACAACGATATAACAACTTTACGACTATTCTACAAGGATAAAACAACTTTATGACTATTCTACAACGATATAGCAACTTTACGACTATTCTACAACGATATAACAACCTTACGCTATTCTACAACGACATAACAACTTTACGACTATTCTACAACGATATAACAACTTTACGGCTATTCTACAACGATATAACAACTTTACGACTATTCTACAAGGATATAACAACTTTACGGCTATTCTACAACGATATAACAACTTTACGGCTATTCCCCAACGATATAACAACTTTACGGCTATTCTACAACGATATAACAACATTGCGGCTATTCTACAACGATATAACAACTTTACGGCTATTCTACAACGATATAACAACTTTACGGCTATTCTACAACGATATAACAATTAGAGGACTATTCTACAAGGATATAACAACTTTACCACTATTCTACAAGGATATAACAACTTTACGACTATTCTACAACGATATAACAACTTTACGGCTATTCTACAACGATATAACAATTAGAGGACTATTCTACAAGGATATAACAACTTTACCACTATTCTACAAGGATATAACAACTTTACGACTATTCTACAACGATATAACAACTTTACGACTATTCTACAACGATATAACAACTTTACGGCTATTCTACAACGATATAACAACTTAACGGCTATTCTACAACGATATAACAACTTTACGACTATTCTACAACGATATAACAAATTTACGGCTATTCTACAACGATATAACAACTTTACGGCTATTCTACAACGATATAACAACATTGCGGCTAATCTACAACGATATAACAACTTTACGGCTATTCTACAACGATATAACAACTTTACGGCTATTCTACAACAATATAACAACTTTACGGCTATTCTACAACGACATAACAATTAGAGGACTATTCTACAAGGATATAACAACTTCACCACTATTCTACATGGATATAACAACTTTACGGCTATTCTACAACGATATAACAACTTTACGACTATTCTACAACGAAATAACAACTTTACGGCTATTCTACAACGATATAACAACTTTACGGCTATTCTACAACGATATAATAACTTTACGACTATTCTACAACGATATAACAACTTTACGGCTATTCTACAACGATATAACAACTTTACGGCTATTCTACAACGATATAACAACTTTACGGCTATTCTACAACGATATAACAACATTGCGGCTATTCTACAACGATATAACAACTTTACGACTATTCTACAACGATATAACAATTAGAGGACTATTCTATAAGGATATAACAAATTTACGACTATTCTACAACGATATAAGAACTTTACGGCTATTCTACAACGATATAACAACGTTACGGCTATTCTACAACGATATAACAACTTTACGACTATTCTACAACGATATAACAACTTTACGACTATTCTACAACGATATAACAACTTTACGACTATTCTACAACGATATAACAACTTTACGACTATTCTACAAGGATATAACAATTAGAGGACTATTCTACAAGGATATAACAACTTTACGACTATTCTACAACGATATAACAACTTTACGACTATTCTACAACGATATAACAACTTTACGACTATTCTACAAGGATATAACAATTAGAGGACTATTCTACAAGGATATAACAACTTTACGGCTATTCTACAACGATATAGCAACTTTACGGCTATTCTACAACGATATAACAACTTTACGGCTATTCTACAACGATATAACAACTTTACGACTATTCTACAAGGATATAACAACTTTATGACTTATTCTACAACGACATAGCAACTTTACGGCTATTCTACAACGATATAGCAACTTTACGGCTATTCTACAACGACATAACAACTTTACGACTATTATTCAAGGATATAACAACTTTACGGCTATTCTACAAGGGTATTACAACTTTACGACTATTCTACAAAGATATAACAAATCTACGGCTATTCTACAACGATATAACAACTTTACGGCTATTCTACAAGGATATAACTACTTTACGGCTATTCTACAACGATATAACAACTTTACGGCTATTCTACAAGGATATAACAACTTTACGACAATTCTACAAAGATATAACAACTTTACGGCTATTCTACAAGGAAATAACAACTTTACGGCTATTCTACAACGACATAGCAACTTTACGGCTATTCTACAACGATATAACAACTTTACGACTATTCTACAAGGATATAACAACTTTACGGCTATTCTACAAGGGTATTACAACTTTACGACTATTCTACAAAGATATAACAAATCTACAGCTATTCTACAACGATATAACAACTTTACGGCTATTCTACAAGGATATAACTACTTTACGGCTATTCTACAACGATATAACAACTTTACGGCTATTCTACAACGATATAACAATTAGAGGACTATTCTACAACGATATAGCAACTTTACGGCTATTCTACAAGGATATAACAACTTTACGGCTATTCTACAACGATATAACAACTTTACGGCTATTCTACAACAATATAACAATTAGAGGACTATTCTACAAGGATATAACAACTTTACGACTATTCTACAAGGATATAACAACTTTACGACTATTCTACAACGATATAGCAACTTTACGGCTATTCTACAACGATATAACAACTTTACGGCTATTCTACAACGACATAGCAACTTTACGGCTATTCTACAACGATATAACAAATTTACGACTATTCTACAAGGACATAGCAACTTTACGGCTATTCTACAAGGGTATTACAACTTTACGACTATTCTACAAAGATATAGCAAATCTACGCCTATTCTACAAGGATATAATAACTTAACGGCTATTCTACAACGATATAACAACTTTACAGCTATTCTACAACGATATAACAATTTTACGACTATTCTACAAGGATATAACAACTTTACGACTATTCTACAACGATATAACAACTTTACGACTATTCTACAAGAATAAAACAACTTTACGACTATTCTACAAGGATATAGCAACTTTACGACTATTCTACAAGGGTATAGAAACTTTATGACTATTATACAACAATATAACAACTTTACGGCTATTCTACAATGGTATAACAACTTTACGACTATTCTACAAAAATATAACAACTTTACGGCTATTCTACAAGGATATAACAACTTTACGGCTATTCTACAACGATATAACAACTTTACGGCTATTCTACAACGATATAACAACTTTACGACTATTCTACAACGATATTACAACGCTACGGCTATTCTACAACGATATAACAACTTTACGACTATTCGACAACGATATAACAACGTTACGGCTATTCTACAACGACATAACAACTTTACGACTATTCTACAACGATATAACAACTTTACGACTATTCTACAACAATATAACAACTTTACGGCTATTATACAACGTTATAACAACTTTACGACTATTCTACAACGATATAACAACTTTACGACTATTCTACAACGATATAACAATTAGAGGACTATTCTATAAGGATATAACAACTTTACGACTATTCTCCAACGATATAAGAACTTTACGGCTATTCTACAACGATATAACAACGTTACGGCTATTCTACAACGATATAACAACTTTACGACTATTCTACAACGATATAACAACTTTACGACTATTCTACAACGATATAACAACTTTACGACTATTCTACAACGATATAACAACTTTACGACTATTCTACAAGGATATAACAATTAGAGGACTATTCTACAAGGATATAACAACTTTACGGCTATTCTACAACGATATAGCAACTTTACGGCTATTCTACAACGATATAACAACTTTACGGCTATTCTACAACGATATAACAACTTTACGACTATTCTACAAGGATATAACAACTTTATGACTATTCTACAAAGATATAGCAACTTTACGGCTATTCTACAACGATATAGCAACTTTACGGCTATTCTACAACGACATAACAACTTTATGACTATTATTCAAGGATATAACAACTTTACGACTATTCTACAAGGATATAACAACTTTACGACAATTCTACAAAGATATAACAACTTTACGGCTATTCTACCAGGAAATAACAACTTTACGGCTATTGTACAACGACATAGCAACTTTACGGCTATTCTACAACGATATAACAACTTTACGACTATTCTACAAGGATATAACAACTTTACGGCTATTCTACAAGGGTATTACAACTTTACGACTATTCTACAAAGATATAACAAATCTACGGCTATTCTACAACGATATAACAACTTTACGGCTATTCTACAAGGATATAACTACTTTACGGCTATTCTACAACGATATAACAACTTAACGGCTATTCTACAACGATATAACAACTTTACGACTATTCTACAACGATATAACAACTTTACGGCTATTCTACAACGATATAACAACTTTACAGCTATTCTACAACGATATAACAACATTGCGGCTAATCTACAACGATATAACAACTTTACGGCTATTCTACAAGGATATAACAACTTTACGGCTATCCTACATTGATATAGCAACTTTACGGCTATTCTACAACGACATAACAACTTTACGACTATTCTACAAGGATATAACAACTTTACGGCTATTCTACAACGATATAGGAATTTTACGACTATTCTACAACGATATAACAACCTTACGACTATTCTACAACGATATAACAACTTTACGGCTATTCTACAACGATATAACAACTTTACGACTATTCTACAACGATATAACAACTTTACGACTATTCTACAACGATATAACAATTAGAGGACTATTCTACAAGGATATAACAACTTTACGGCTATTCTACAACGATATAGCAACTTTACGGCTATTCTACAATGATATAAGAACTGTACGGCTATTCTACAACGATATAACAACGTTACGGCTATTCTACAACGATATAACAACTTTACGACTATTCTACAACGATATAACAACTTTACGACCATTCTACAACGATATAACAACTTTACGACTATTCTACAACGATATAACAACTTTACGACTATTCTACAAGGATATAACAATTAGAGGACTATTCTACAAGGATATAACAACTTTACGGCTATTCTACAACGATATAGCAACTTTACGGCTATTCTACAACGATATAACAACTTTACGGCTATTCTACAACGATATAACAACTTTACGACTATTCTACAAGGATATAACAACTTTATGACTATTCTACAACGATATAGCAACTTTACGGCTATTCTACAACGATATAACAACTTTACGGCTATTCTACAACGACATAACAACTTTACGACTATTATTCAAGGATATAACAACTTTACGACTATTCTACAACGATATAACAACTTTACGGCAATTCTACAAGGATATAACAACTTTACGGCAATTCTACAAGGAAATAACAACTTTACAGCTATTCTACAACGATATAGGAACTTTACGACTATTCTACAACGATATAACAACTTTACGACTATTCTACAACGATATAACAACTTTACGACAATTCTAAAACGATATAACAACTTTACGACTATTCTACAAGGATATAACAACTTTACGACTATTCTACAACGATATAGCAACTTTACGGCTATTCTACAACGACATAACAACTTTACGACTATTCTACAACGATATAACAACATTGCGGCTAATCTACAACGATATAACAACTTTACGGCTATTCTACAACGATATAACAACTCTACGGCTATTCTACATTGATATAGCAACTTTACGGCTATTCTACAACGACATAACAACTTTACGGCTATTCTATAAGGATATAACAACTTTACGGCTAATCTACAACGATATAGGAACTTTACGACTATTCTACAACGATATAACAACCTTACGACTATTCTACAACGATATAACAACTTTACGGCTATTCTACAACGATATAACAACTTTACGACTATTCTACAACGATATAACAACTTTACGACTATTCTACAACGATATAACAATTAGAGGACTATTCTATAAGGATATAACAACTTTACGACTATTCTACAACGATATAAGAACTTTACGGCTATTCTACAACGATATAACAACTTTACGACTATTCTACAACGATATAACAACGCTACGGCTATTCTACAACGATATAACAACTTTACGACTATTCGACAACGATATAACAACGTTACGGCTATTCTACAACGACATAACAACTTTACGACTATTCTACAACGATATAACAACTTTACGACTATTCTACAACAATATAACAACTTTACGGCTATTCTACAACGATATAACAACTTTACGACTATTCTACAACGATATAACAACTTTACGACTATTCTACAACGATATAACAATTAGAGGACTATTCTATAAGGATATAACAACTTTACGACTATTCTCCAACGATATAAGAACTTTACGGCTATTCTACAACGATATAACAACGTTACGGCTATTCTACAACGATATAGCAACTTTACGACTATTCTACAACGATATAACAACTTTACGACTATTCTACAACGATATAACAACTTTACGACTATTCTACAACGATATAACAACTTTACGACTATTCTACAAGGATATAACAATTAGAGGACTATTCTACAAGGATATAACAACTTTACGGCTATTCTACAACGATATAGCAACTTTACGGCTATTCTACAACGATATAACAACTTTACGGCTATTCTACAACGATATAACAACTTTACGACTATTCTACAAGGATATAACAACTTTATGACTATTCTACAAAGATATAGCAACTTTACGGCTATTCTACAACGATATAGCAACTTTACGGCTATTCTACAACGACATAACAACTTTATGACTATTATTCAAGGATATAACAACTTTACGACTATTCTACAAGGATATAACAACTTTACGACAATTCTACAAAGATATAACAACTTTACGGCTATTCTACCAGGAAATAACAACTTTACGGCTATTCTACAACGACATAGCAACTTTACCGCTATTCTACAACGATATAACAACTTTACGACTATTCTACAAGGATATAACAACTTTACGGCTATTCTACAAGGGTATTACAACTTTACGACTATTCTACAAAGATATAACAAATCTACGGCTATTCTACAACGATATAACAACTTTACGGCTATTCTACAAGGATATAACTACTTTACGGCTATTCTACAACGATATAACAACTTAACGGCTATTCTACAACGATATAACAACTTTACGACTATTCTACAACGATATAACAACTTTACGGCTATTCTACAACGATATAACAACTTTACGGCTATTCTACAACGATATAACAACATTGCGGCTAATCTACAACGATATAACAACTTTACGGCTATTCTACAACGATATAACAACTTTACGGCTATTCTACATTGATATAGCAACTTTACGGCTATTCTACAACGACATAACAACTTTACGACTATTCTACAAGGATATAACAACTTTACGGCTATTCTACAACGATATAGGAACTTTACGACTATTCTACAACGATATAACAACCTTACGACTATTCTACAACGATATAACAACTTTACGGCTATTCTACAACGATATAACAACTTTACGACTATTCTACAACGATATAACAACTTTACGACTATTCTACAACGATATAACAATTAGAGGACTATTCTACAAGGATATAACAACTTTACGGCTATTCTACAACGATATAGCAACTTTACGGCTATTCTACAACGATATAAGAACTTTACGGCTATTCTACAACGATATAACAACGTTACGGCTATTCTACAACGATATAACAACTTTACGACTATTCTACAACGATATAACAACTTTACGACCATTCTACAACGATATAACAACTTTACGACTATTCTACAACGATATAACAACTTTACGACTATTCTACAAGGATATAACAATTAGAGGACTATTCTACAAGGATATAACAACTTTACGGCTATTCTACAACGATATTGCAACTTTACGGCTATTCTACAACGATATAACAACTTTACGGCTATTCTACAACGATATAACAACTTTACGACTATTCTACAAGGATATAACAACTTTATGACTATTCTACAACGATATAGCAACTTTACGGCTATTCTACAACGATATAACAACTTTACGGCTATTCTACAACGACATAACAACTTTACAACTATTATTCAAGGATATAACAACTTTACGACTATTCTACAACGATATAACAACTTTATGGCAATTCTACAAGGATATAACAACTTTACGGCAATTCTACAAGGAAATAACAACTTTACGACTATTCTACAACGATATAACAACTTTACAGCTATTCTACAACGATATAGGAACTTTACGACTATTCTACAACGATATAACAACTTTACGACTATTCTACAACGATATAACAACTTTACGACTATTCTACAACGATATAACAATTAGAGGACTATTCTATAAGGATATAACAACTTTACGACTATTCTCCAACGATATAAGAACTTTACGGCTATTCTACAACGATATAACAACGTTACGGCTATTCTACAACGATATAACAACTTTACGACTATTCTACAACGATATAACAACTTTACGACTATTCTACAACGATATAACAACTTTACGACTATTCTACAACGATATAACAACTTTACGACTATTCTACAACGATATAACAACTTTACGACTATTCTACAAGGATATAACAATTAGAGGACTATTCTACAAGGATATAACAACTTTACGGCTATTCTACAACAATATAGCAACTTTACGGCTATTCTACAACGATATAACAACTTTACGGCTATTCTACAACGATATAACAACTTTACGACTATTCTACAACGATATAACAACTTTATGACTATTCTACAAAGATATAGCAACTTTACGGCTATTCTACAACGATATAGCAACTTTACGGCTATTCTACAACGACATAACAACTTTATGACTATTATTCAAGGATATAACAACTTTACGACTATTCTACAAGGATATAACAACTTTACGACAATTCTACAAAGATATAACAACTTTACGGCTATTCTACCAGGAAATAACAACTTTACGGCTATTCTACAACGACATAGCAACTTTACGGCTATTCTACAACGATATAACAACTTTACGACTATTCTACAAGGATATAACAACTTTACGGCTATTCTACAAGGGTATTACAACTTTACGACTATTCTACAAAGATATAACAAATCTACGGCTATTCTACAACGATATAACAACTTTACGGCTATTCTACAAGGATATAACTACTTTACGGCTATTCTACAACGATATAACAACTTAACGGCTATTCTACAACGATATAACAACTTTACGACTATTCTACAACGATATAACAACTTTACGGCTATTCTACAACGATATAACAACTTTACGGCTATTCTACAACGATATAACAACATTGCGGCTAATCTACAACGATATAACAACTTTACGGCTATTCTACAACGATATAACAACTTTACGGCTATTCTACATTGATATAGCAACTTTACGGCTATTCTACAACGACATAACAACTTTACGACTATTCTACAAGGATATAACAACTTTACGGCTATTCTACAACGATATAACAACGTTACGGCTATTCTACAACGATATAACAACTTTACGACTATTCTACAACGATATAACAACTTTACGACTATTCTACAACGATATAACAACTTTACGACTATTCTACAACGATATAACAACTTTACGACTATTCTACAAGGATATAACAATTAGAGGACTATTCTACAAGGATATAACAACTTTACGACTATTCTACAACGATATAACAACTTTACGACTATTCTACAACGATATAACAACTTTACGACTATTCTACAAGGATATAACAATTAGAGGACTATTCTACAAGGATATAACAACTTTACGGCTATTCTACAACGATATAGCAACTTTACGGCTATTCTACAACGATATAACAACTTTACGGCTATTCTACAACGATATAACAACTTTACGACTATTCTACAAGGATATAACAACTTTATGACTTATTCTACAACGACATAGCAACTTTACGGCTATTCTACAACGATATAGCAACTTTACGGCTATTCTACAACGACATAACAACTTTACGACTATTATTCAAGGATATAACAACTTTACGGCTATTCTACAAGGGTATTACAACTTTACGACTATTCTACAAAGATATAACAAATCTACGGCTATTCTACAACGATATAACAACTTTACGGCTATTCTACAAGGATATAACAATTAGAGGACTATTCTATAAGGATATAACAACTTTACGACTATTCTCCAACGATATAAGAACTTTACGGCTATTCTACAACGATATAACAACGTTACGGCTATTCTACAACGATATAGCAACTTTACGACTATTCTACAACGATATAACAACTTTACGACTATTCTACAACGATATAACAACTTTACGACTATTCTACAACGATATAACAACTTTACGACTATTCTACAAGGATATAACAATTAGAGGACTATTCTACAAGGATATAACAACTTTACGGCTATTCTACAACGATATAGCAACTTTACGGCTATTCTACAACGATATAACAACTTTACGGCTATTCTACAACGATATAACAACTTTACGACTATTCTACAAGGATATAACAACTTTATGACTATTCTACAAAGATATAGCAACTTTACGGCTATTCTACAACGATATAGCAACTTTACGGCTATTCTACAACGACATAACAACTTTATGACTATTATTCAAGGATATAACAACTTTACGACTATTCTACAAGGATATAACAACTTTACGACAATTCTACAAAGATATAACAACTTTACGGCTATTCTACCAGGAAATAACAACTTTACGGCTATTCTACAACGACATAGCAACTTTACCGCTATTCTACAACGATATAACAACTTTACGACTATTCTACAAGGATATAACAACTTTACGGCTATTCTACAAGGGTATTACAACTTTACGACTATTCTACAAAGATATAACAAATCTACGGCTATTCTACAACGATATAACAACTTTACGGCTATTCTACAAGGATATAACTACTTTACGGCTATTCTACAACGATATAACAACTTAACGGCTATTCTACAACGATATAACAACTTTACGACTATTCTACAACGATATAACAACTTTACGGCTATTCTACAACGATATAACAACTTTACGGCTATTCTACAACGATATAACAACATTGCGGCTAATCTACAACGATATAACAACTTTACGGCTATTCTACAACGATATAACAACTTTACGGCTATTCTACATTGATATAGCAACTTTACGGCTATTCTACAACGACATAACAACTTTACGACTATTCTACAAGGATATAACAACTTTACGGCTATTCTACAACGATATAGGAACTTTACGACTATTCTACAACGATATAACAACCTTACGACTATTCTACAACGATATAACAACTTTACGGCTATTCTACAACGATATAACAACTTTACGACTATTCTACAACGATATAACAACTTTACGACTATTCTACAACGATATAACAATTAGAGGACTATTCTACAAGGATATAACAACTTTACGGCTATTCTACAACGATATAGCAACTTTACGGCTATTCTACAACGATATAAGAACTTTACGGCTATTCTACAACGATATAACAACGTTACGGCTATTCTACAACGATATAACAACTTTACGACTATTCTACAACGATATAACAACTTTACGACCATTCTACAACGATATAACAACTTTACGACTATTCTACAACGATATAACAACTTTACGACTATTCTACAAGGATATAACAATTAGAGGACTATTCTACAAGGATATAACAACTTTACGGCTATTCTACAACGATATTGCAACTTTACGGCTATTCTACAACGATATAACAACTTTACGGCTATTCTACAACGATATAACAACTTTACGACTATTCTACAAGGATATAACAACTTTATGACTATTCTACAACGATATAGCAACTTTACGGCTATTCTACAACGATATAACAACTTTACGGCTATTCTACAACGACATAACAACTTTACAACTATTATTCAAGGATATAACAACTTTACGACTATTCTACAACGATATAACAACTTTATGGCAATTCTACAAGGATATAACAACTTTACGGCAATTCTACAAGGAAATAACAACTTTACGACTATTCTACAACGATATAACAACTTTACAGCTATTCTACAACGATATAGGAACTTTACGACTATTCTACAACGATATAACAACTTTACGACTATTCTACAACGATATAACAACTTTACGACTATTCTACAACGATATAACAATTAGAGGACTATTCTATAAGGATATAACAACTTTACGACTATTCTCCAACGATATAAGAACTTTACGGCTATTCTACAACGATATAACAACGTTACGGCTATTCTACAACGATATAACAACTTTACGACTATTCTACAACGATATAACAACTTTACGACTATTCTACAACGATATAACAACTTTACGACTATTCTACAACGATATAACAACTTTACGACTATTCTACAACGATATAACAACTTTACGACTATTCTACAAGGATATAACAATTAGAGGACTATTCTACAAGGATATAACAACTTTACGGCTATTCTACAACGATATAGCAACTTTACGGCTATTCTACAACGATATAACAACTTTACGGCTATTCTACAACGATATAACAACTTTACGACTATTCTACAACGATATAACAACTTTATGACTATTCTACAAAGATATAGCAACTTTACGGCTATTCTACAACGATATAGCAACTTTACGGCTATTCTACAACGACATAACAACTTTATGACTATTATTCAAGGATATAACAACTTTACGACTATTCTACAAGGATATAACAACTTTACGACAATTCTACAAAGATATAACAACTTTACGGCTATTCTACCAGGAAATAACAACTTTACGGCTATTCTACAACGACATAGCAACTTTACGGCTATTCTACAACGATATAACAACTTTACGACTATTCTACAAGGATATAACAACTTTACGGCTATTCTACAAGGGTATTACAACTTTACGACTATTCTACAAAGATATAACAAATCTACGGCTATTCTACAACGATATAACAACTTTACGGCTATTCTACAAGGATATAACTACTTTACGGCTATTCTACAACGATATAACAACTTAACGGCTATTCTACAACGATATAACAACTTTACGACTATTCTACAACGATATAACAACTTTACGGCTATTCTACAACGATATAACAACTTTACGGCTATTCTACAACGATATAACAACATTGCGGCTAATCTACAACGATATAACAACTTTACGGCTATTCTACAACGATATAACAACTTTACGGCTATTCTACATTGATATAGCAACTTTACGGCTATTCTACAACGACATAACAACTTTACGACTATTCTACAAGGATATAACAACTTTACGGCTATTCTACAACGATATAACAACGTTACGGCTATTCTACAACGATATAACAACTTTACGACTATTCTACAACGATATAACAACTTTACGACTATTCTACAACGATATAACAACTTTACGACTATTCTACAACGATATAACAACTTTACGACTATTCTACAAGGATATAACAATTAGAGGACTATTCTACAAGGATATAACAACTTTACGACTATTCTACAACGATATAACAACTTTACGACTATTCTACAACGATATAACAACTTTACGACTATTCTACAAGGATATAACAATTAGAGGACTATTCTACAAGGATATAACAACTTTACGGCTATTCTACAACGATATAGCAACTTTACGGCTATTCTACAACGATATAACAACTTTACGGCTATTCTACAACGATATAACAACTTTACGACTATTCTACAAGGATATAACAACTTTATGACTTATTCTACAACGACATAGCAACTTTACGGCTATTCTACAACGATATAGCAACTTTACGGCTATTCTACAACGACATAACAACTTTACGACTATTATTCAAGGATATAACAACTTTACGGCTATTCTACAAGGGTATTACAACTTTACGACTATTCTACAAAGATATAACAAATCTACGGCTATTCTACAACGATATAACAACTTTACGGCTATTCTACAAGGATATAACTACTTTACGGCTATTCTACAACGATATAACAACTTTACGGCTATTCTACAAGGATATAACAACTTTACGACAATTCTACAAAGATATAACAACTTTACGGCTATTCTACAAGGAAATAACAACTTTACGGCTATTCTACAACGACATAGCAACTTTACGGCTATTCTACAACGATATAACAACTTTACGACTATTCTACAAGGATATAACAACTTTACGGCTATTCTACAAGGGTATTACAACTTTACGACTATTCTACAAAGATATAACAAATCTACAGCTATTCTACAACGATATAACAACTTTACGGCTATTCTACAAGGATATAACTACTTTACGGCTATTCTACAACGATATAACAACTTTACGGCTATTCTACAACGATATAACAATTAGAGGACTATTCTACAACGATATAGCAACTTTACGGCTATTCTACAAGGATATAACAACTTTACGGCTATTCTACAACGATATAACAACTTTACGGCTATTCTACAACAATATAACAATTAGAGGACTATTCTACAAGGATATAACAACTTTACGACTATTCTACAAGGATATAACAACTTTACGACTATTCTACAACGATATAGCAACTTTACGGCTATTCTACAACGATATAACAACTTTACGGCTATTCTACAACGACATAGCAACTTTACGGCTATTCTACAACGATATAACAAATTTACGACTATTCTACAAGGACATAGCAACTTTACGGCTATTCTACAAGGGTATTACAACTTTACGACTATTCTACAAAGATATAGCAAATCTACGCCTATTCTACAAGGATATAATAACTTAACGGCTATTCTACAACGATATAACAACTTTACAGCTATTCTACAACGATATAACAATTTTACGACTATTCTACAAGGATATAACAACTTTACGACTATTCTACAACGATATAACAACTTTACGACTATTCTACAAGAATAAAACAACTTTACGACTATTCTACAAGGATATAGCAACTTTACGACTATTCTACAAGGGTATAGAAACTTTATGACTATTATACAACAATATAACAACTTTACGGCTATTCTACAATGGTATAACAACTTTACGACTATTCTACAAAAATATAACAACTTTACGGCTATTCTACAAGGATATAACAACTTTACGGCTATTCTACAACGATATAACAACTTTACGGCTATTCTACAACGATATAACAACTTTACGACTATTCTACAACGATATTACAACGCTACGGCTATTCTACAACGATATAACAACTTTACGACTATTCGACAACGATATAACAACGTTACGGCTATTCTACAACGACATAACAACTTTACGACTATTCTACAACGATATAACAACTTTACGACTATTCTACAACAATATAACAACTTTACGGCTATTATACAACGTTATAACAACTTTACGACTATTCTACAACGATATAACAACTTTACGACTATTCTACAACGATATAACAATTAGAGGACTATTCTATAAGGATATAACAACTTTACGACTATTCTCCAACGATATAAGAACTTTACGGCTATTCTACAACGATATAACAACGTTACGGCTATTCTACAACGATATAACAACTTTACGACTATTCTACAACGATATAACAACTTTACGACTATTCTACAACGATATAACAACTTTACGACTATTCTACAACGATATAACAACTTTACGACTATTCTACAAGGATATAACAATTAGAGGACTATTCTACAAGGATATAACAACTTTACGGCTATTCTACAACGATATAGCAACTTTACGGCTATTCTACAACGATATAACAACTTTACGGCTATTCTACAACGATATAACAACTTTACGACTATTCTACAAGGATATAACAACTTTATGACTATTCTACAAAGATATAGCAACTTTACGGCTATTCTACAACGATATAGCAACTTTACGGCTATTCTACAACGACATAACAACTTTATGACTATTATTCAAGGATATAACAACTTTACGACTATTCTACAAGGATATAACAACTTTACGACAATTCTACAAAGATATAACAACTTTACGGCTATTCTACCAGGAAATAACAACTTTACGGCTATTGTACAACGACATAGCAACTTTACGGCTATTCTACAACGATATAACAACTTTACGACTATTCTACAAGGATATAACAACTTTACGGCTATTCTACAAGGGTATTACAACTTTACGACTATTCTACAAAGATATAACAAATCTACGGCTATTCTACAACGATATAACAACTTTACGGCTATTCTACAAGGATATAACTACTTTACGGCTATTCTACAACGATATAACAACTTAACGGCTATTCTACAACGATATAACAACTTTACGACTATTCTACAACGATATAACAACTTTACGGCTATTCTACAACGATATAACAACTTTACAGCTATTCTACAACGATATAACAACATTGCGGCTAATCTACAACGATATAACAACTTTACGGCTATTCTACAAGGATATAACAACTTTACGGCTATTCTACATTGATATAGCAACTTTACGGCTATTCTACAACGACATAACAACTTTACGACTATTCTACAAGGATATAACAACTTTACGGCTATTCTACAACGATATAGGAATTTTACGACTATTCTACAACGATATAACAACCTTACGACTATTCTACAACGATATAACAACTTTACGGCTATTCTACAACGATATAACAACTTTACGACTATTCTACAACGATATAACAACTTTACGACTATTCTACAACGATATAACAATTAGAGGACTATTCTACAAGGATATAACAACTTTACGGCTATTCTACAACGATATAGCAACTTTACGGCTATTCTACAATGATATAAGAACTGTACGGCTATTCTACAACGATATAACAACGTTACGGCTATTCTACAACGATATAACAACTTTACGACTATTCTACAACGATATAACAACTTTACGACCATTCTACAACGATATAACAACTTTACGACTATTCTACAACGATATAACAACTTTACGACTATTCTACAAGGATATAACAATTAGAGGACTATTCTACAAGGATATAACAACTTTACGGCTATTCTACAACGATATAGCAACTTTACGGCTATTCTACAACGATATAACAACTTTACGGCTATTCTACAACGATATAACAACTTTACGACTATTCTACAAGGATATAACAACTTTATGACTATTCTACAACGATATAGCAACTTTACGGCTATTCTACAACGATATAACAACTTTACGGCTATTCTACAACGACATAACAACTTTACGACTATTATTCAAGGATATAACAACTTTACGACTATTCTACAACGATATAACAACTTTACGGCAATTCTACAAGGATATAACAACTTTACGGCAATTCTACAAGGAAATAACAACTTTACAGCTATTCTACAACGATATAGGAACTTTACGACTATTCTACAACGATATAACAACTTTACGACTATTCTACAACGATATAACAACTTTACGACAATTCTAAAACGATATAACAACTTTACGACTATTCTACAAGGATATAACAACTTTACGACTATTCTACAACGATATAGCAACTTTACGGCTATTCTACAACGACATAACAACTTTACGACTATTCTACAACGATATAACAACATTGCGGCTAATCTACAACGATATAACAACTTTACGGCTATTCTACAACGATATAACAACTCTACGGCTATTCTACATTGATATAGCAACTTTACGGCTATTCTACAACGACATAACAACTTTACGGCTATTCTATAAGGATATAACAACTTTACGGCTAATCTACAACGATATAGGAACTTTACGACTATTCTACAACGATATAACAACCTTACGACTATTCTACAACGATATAACAACTTTACGGCTATTCTACAACGATATAACAACTTTACGACTATTCTACAACGATATAACAACTTTACGACTATTCTACAACGATATAACAATTAGAGGACTATTCTATAAGGATATAACAACTTTACGACTATTCTACAACGATATAAGAACTTTACGGCTATTCTACAACGATATAACAACTTTACGACTATTCTACAACGATATAACAACGCTACGGCTATTCTACAACGATATAACAACTTTACGACTATTCGACAACGATATAACAACGTTACGGCTATTCTACAACGACATAACAACTTTACGACTATTCTACAACGATATAACAACTTTACGACTATTCTACAACAATATAACAACTTTACGGCTATTCTACAACGATATAACAACTTTACGACTATTCTACAACGATATAACAACTTTACGACTATTCTACAACGATATAACAATTAGAGGACTATTCTATAAGGATATAACAACTTTACGACTATTCTCCAACGATATAAGAACTTTACGGCTATTCTACAACGATATAACAACGTTACGGCTATTCTACAACGATATAGCAACTTTACGACTATTCTACAACGATATAACAACTTTACGACTATTCTACAACGATATAACAACTTTACGACTATTCTACAACGATATAACAACTTTACGACTATTCTACAAGGATATAACAATTAGAGGACTATTCTACAAGGATATAACAACTTTACGGCTATTCTACAACGATATAGCAACTTTACGGCTATTCTACAACGATATAACAACTTTACGGCTATTCTACAACGATATAACAACTTTACGACTATTCTACAAGGATATAACAACTTTATGACTATTCTACAAAGATATAGCAACTTTACGGCTATTCTACAACGATATAGCAACTTTACGGCTATTCTACAACGACATAACAACTTTATGACTATTATTCAAGGATATAACAACTTTACGACTATTCTACAAGGATATAACAACTTTACGACAATTCTACAAAGATATAACAACTTTACGGCTATTCTACCAGGAAATAACAACTTTACGGCTATTCTACAACGACATAGCAACTTTACCGCTATTCTACAACGATATAACAACTTTACGACTATTCTACAAGGATATAACAACTTTACGGCTATTCTACAAGGGTATTACAACTTTACGACTATTCTACAAAGATATAACAAATCTACGGCTATTCTACAACGATATAACAACTTTACGGCTATTCTACAAGGATATAACTACTTTACGGCTATTCTACAACGATATAACAACTTAACGGCTATTCTACAACGATATAACAACTTTACGACTATTCTACAACGATATAACAACTTTACGGCTATTCTACAACGATATAACAACTTTACGGCTATTCTACAACGATATAACAACATTGCGGCTAATCTACAACGATATAACAACTTTACGGCTATTCTACAACGATATAACAACTTTACGGCTATTCTACATTGATATAGCAACTTTACGGCTATTCTACAACGACATAACAACTTTACGACTATTCTACAAGGATATAACAACTTTACGGCTATTCTACAACGATATAGGAACTTTACGACTATTCTACAACGATATAACAACCTTACGACTATTCTACAACGATATAACAACTTTACGGCTATTCTACAACGATATAACAACTTTACGACTATTCTACAACGATATAACAACTTTACGACTATTCTACAACGATATAACAATTAGAGGACTATTCTACAAGGATATAACAACTTTACGGCTATTCTACAACGATATAGCAACTTTACGGCTATTCTACAACGATATAAGAACTTTACGGCTATTCTACAACGATATAACAACGTTACGGCTATTCTACAACGATATAACAACTTTACGACTATTCTACAACGATATAACAACTTTACGACCATTCTACAACGATATAACAACTTTACGACTATTCTACAACGATATAACAACTTTACGACTATTCTACAAGGATATAACAATTAGAGGACTATTCTACAAGGATATAACAACTTTACGGCTATTCTACAACGATATTGCAACTTTACGGCTATTCTACAACGATATAACAACTTTACGGCTATTCTACAACGATATAACAACTTTACGACTATTCTACAAGGATATAACAACTTTATGACTATTCTACAACGATATAGCAACTTTACGGCTATTCTACAACGATATAACAACTTTACGGCTATTCTACAACGACATAACAACTTTACAACTATTATTCAAGGATATAACAACTTTACGACTATTCTACAACGATATAACAACTTTATGGCAATTCTACAAGGATATAACAACTTTACGGCAATTCTACAAGGAAATAACAACTTTACGACTATTCTACAACGATATAACAACTTTACAGCTATTCTACAACGATATAGGAACTTTACGACTATTCTACAACGATATAACAACTTTACGACTATTCTACAACGATATAACAACTTTACGACTATTCTACAACGATATAACAATTAGAGGACTATTCTATAAGGATATAACAACTTTACGACTATTCTCCAACGATATAAGAACTTTACGGCTATTCTACAACGATATAACAACGTTACGGCTATTCTACAACGATATAACAACTTTACGACTATTCTACAACGATATAACAACTTTACGACTATTCTACAACGATATAACAACTTTACGACTATTCTACAACGATATAACAACTTTACGACTATTCTACAACGATATAACAACTTTACGACTATTCTACAAGGATATAACAATTAGAGGACTATTCTACAAGGATATAACAACTTTACGGCTATTCTACAACGATATAGCAACTTTACGGCTATTCTACAACGATATAACAACTTTACGGCTATTCTACAACGATATAACAACTTTACGACTATTCTACAACGATATAACAACTTTATGACTATTCTACAAAGATATAGCAACTTTACGGCTATTCTACAACGATATAGCAACTTTACGGCTATTCTACAACGACATAACAACTTTATGACTATTATTCAAGGATATAACAACTTTACGACTATTCTACAAGGATATAACAACTTTACGACAATTCTACAAAGATATAACAACTTTACGGCTATTCTACCAGGAAATAACAACTTTACGGCTATTCTACAACGACATAGCAACTTTACGGCTATTCTACAACGATATAACAACTTTACGACTATTCTACAAGGATATAACAACTTTACGGCTATTCTACAAGGGTATTACAACTTTACGACTATTCTACAAAGATATAACAAATCTACGGCTATTCTACAACGATATAACAACTTTACGGCTATTCTACAAGGATATAACTACTTTACGGCTATTCTACAACGATATAACAACTTAACGGCTATTCTACAACGATATAACAACTTTACGACTATTCTACAACGATATAACAACTTTACGGCTATTCTACAACGATATAACAACTTTACGGCTATTCTACAACGATATAACAACATTGCGGCTAATCTACAACGATATAACAACTTTACGGCTATTCTACAACGATATAACAACTTTACGGCTATTCTACATTGATATAGCAACTTTACGGCTATTCTACAACGACATAACAACTTTACGACTATTCTACAAGGATATAACAACTTTACGGCTATTCTACAACGATATAGGAACTTTACGACTATTCTACAACGATATAACAACCTTACGACTATTCTACAACGATATAACAACGTTACGGCTATTCTACAACGATATAACAACTTTACGACTATTCTACAACGATATAACAACTTTACGACTATGCTACAACGATATAACAATTAGAGGACTATTCTACAAGGATATAACAACTTTACGGCTATTCTACAACAATATAGCAACTTTACGGCTATTCTACAACGATATAAGAACTTTACGGCTATTCTACAACGATATAACAACGTTACGGCTATTCTACAACGATATAACAACTTTACGACTATTCTACAACGATATAACAACTTTACGACCATTCTACAACGATATAACAACTTTACGACTATTCTACAACGATATAACAACTTTACGACTATTCTACAAGGATATAACAATTAGAGGACTATTCTACAAGGATATAACAACTTTACGGCTATTCTACAACGATATAGCAACTTTACGGCTATTCTACAACGATATAACAACTTTACGGCTATTCTACAACGATATAACAACTTTACGACTATTCTACAAGGATATAACAACTTTATGACTATTCTACAACGATATAGCAACTTTACGGCTATTCTACAACGATATAACAACTTTACGGCTATTCTACAACGACATAACAACTTTACGACTATTATTCAAGGATATAACAACTTTACGACTATTCTACAACGATATAACAACTTTACGGCAATTCTACAAGGATATAACAACTTTACGGCAATTCTACAAGGAAATAACAACTTTACAGCTATTCTACAACGATATAGGAACTTTACGACTATTCTACAACGATATAACAACTTTACGACTATTCTACAACGATATAACAACTTTACGACAATTCTAAAACGATATAACAACTTTACGACTATTCTACAAGGATATAACAACTTTACGACTATTCTACAACGATATAGCAACTTTACGGCTATTCTACAACGACATAACAACTTTACGACTATTCTACAACGATATAACAACATTGCGGCTAATCTACAACGATATAACAACTTTACGGCTATTCTACAACGATATAACAACTCTACGGCTATTCTACATTGATATAGCAACTTTACGGCTATTCTACAACGACATAACAACTTTACGGCTATTCTATAAGGATATAACAACTTTACGGCTAATCTACAACGATATAGGAACTTTACGACTATTCTACAACGATATAACAACCTTACGACTATTCTACAACGATATAACAACTTTACGGCTATTCTACAACGATATAACAACTTTACGACTATTCTACAACGATATAACAACTTTACGACTATTCTACAACGATATAACAATTAGAGGACTATTCTATAAGGATATAACAACTTTACGACTATTCTACAACGATATAAGAACTTTACGGCTATTCTACAACGATATAACAACTTTACGACTATTCTACAACGATATAACAACGCTACGGCTATTCTACAACGATATAACAACTTTACGACTATTCGACAACGATATAACAACGTTACGGCTATTCTACAACGACATAACAACTTTACGACTATTCTACAACGATATAACAACTTTACGACTATTCTACAACAATATAACAACTTTACGGCTATTCTACAACGATATAACAACTTTACGACTATTCTACAACGATATAACAACTTTACGACTATTCTACAACGATATAACAATTAGAGGACTATTCTATAAGGATATAACAACTTTACGACTATTCTCCAACGATATAAGAACTTTACGGCTATTCTACAACGATATAACAACGTTACGGCTATTCTACAACGATATAGCAACTTTACGACTATTCTACAACGATATAACAACTTTACGACTATTCTACAACGATATAACAACTTTACGACTATTCTACAACGATATAACAACTTTACCACTATTCTACAAGGATATAACAATTAGAGGACTATTCTACAAGGATATAACAACTTTACGGCTATTCTACAACGATATAGCAACTTTACGGCTATTCTACAACGATATAACAACTTTACGGCTATTCTACAACGATATAACAACTTTACGACTATTCTACAAGGATATAACAACTTTATGACTATTCTACAAAGATATAGCAACTTTACGGCTATTCTACAACGATATAGCAACTTTACGGCTATTCTACAACGACATAACAACTTTATGACTATTATTCAAGGATATAACAACTTTACGACTATTCTACAAGGATATAACAACTTTACGACAATTCTACAAAGATATAACAACTTTACGGCTATTCTACCAGGAAATAACAACTTTACGGCTATTCTACAACGACATAGCAACTTTACCGCTATTCTACAACGATATAACAACTTTACGACTATTCTACAAGGATATAACAACTTTACGGCTATTCTACAAGGGTATTACAACTTTACGACTATTCTACAAAGATATAACAAATCTACGGCTATTCTACAACGATATAACAACTTTACGGCTATTCTACAAGGATATAACTACTTTACGGTTATTCTACAACGATATAACAACTTAACGGCTATTCTACAACGATATAACAACTTTACGACTATTCTACAACGATATAACAACTTTACGGCTATTCTACAACGATATAACAACTTTACGGCTATTCTACAACGATATAACAACATTGCGGCTAATCTACAACGATATAACAACTTTACGGCTATTCTACAACGATATAACAACTTTACGGCTATTCTACATTGAAATAGCAACTTTACGGCTATTCTACAACGACATAACAACTTTACGACTATTCTACAAGGATATAACAACTTTACGGCTATTCTACAACGATATAGGAACTTTACGACTATTCTACAACGATATAACAACCTTACGACTATTCTACAACGATATAACAACTTTACGGCTATTCTACAACGATATAACAACTTTACGACTATTCTACAACGATATAACAACTTTACGACTATTCTACAACGATATAACAATTAGAGGACTATTCTACAAGGATATAACAACTTTACGGCTATTCTACAACGATATAGCAACTTTACGGCTATTCTACAACGATATAAGAACTTTACGGCTATTCTACAACGATATAACAACGTTACGGCTATTCTACAACGATATAACAACTTTACGACTATTCTACAACGATATAACAACTTTACGACCATTCTACAACGATATAACAACTTTACGACTATTCTACAACGATATAACAACTTTACGACTATTCTACAAGGATATAACAATTAGAGGACTATTCTACAAGGATATAACAACTTTACGGCTATTCTACAACGATATTGCAACTTTACGGCTATTCTACAACGATATAACAACTTTACGGCTATTCTACAACGATATAACAACTTTACGACTATTCTACAAGGATATAACAACTTTATGACTATTCTACAACGATATAGCAACTTTACGGCTATTCTACAACGATATAACAACTTTACGGCTATTCTACAACGACATAACAACTTTACAACTATTATTCAAGGATATAACAACTTTACGACTATTCTACAACGATATAACAACTTTATGGCAATTCTACAAGGATATAACAACTTTACGGCAATTCTACAAGGAAATAACAACTTTACGACTATTCTACAACGATATAACAACTTTACAGCTATTCTACAACGATATAGGAACTTTACGACTATTCTACAACGATATAAAAACTTTACGACTATTCTACAACGATATAACAACTTTACGACTATTCTACAACGATATAACAATTAGAGGACTATTCTATAAGGATATAACAACTTTACGACTATTCTCCAACGATATAAGAACTTTACGGCTATTCTACAACGATATAACAACGTTACGGCTATTCTACAACGATATAACAACTTTACGACTATTCTACAACGATATAACAACTTTACGACTATTCTACAACGATATAACAACTTTACGACTATTCTACAACGATATAACAACTTTACGACTATTCTACAACGATATAACAACTTTACGACTATTCTACAAGGATATAACAATTAGAGGACTATTCTACAAGGATATAACAACTTTACGGCTATTCTACAACGATATAGCAACTTTACGGCTATTCTACAACGATATAACAACTTTACGGCTATTCTACAACGATATAACAACTTTACGACTATTCTACAACGATATAACAACTTTATGACTATTCTACAAAGATATAGCAACTTTACGGCTATTCTACAACGATATAGCAACTTTACGGCTATTCTACAACGACATAACAACTTTATGACTATTATTCAAGGATATAACAACTTTACGACTATTCTACAAGGATATAACAACTTTACGACAATTCTACAAAGATATAACAACTTTACGGCTATTCTACCAGGAAATAACAACTTTACGGCTATTCTACAAAGACATAGCAACTTTACGGCTATTCTACAACGATATAACAACTTTACGACTATTCTACAAGGATATAACAACTTTACGGCTATTCTACAAGGGTATTACAACTTTACGACTATTCTACAAAGATATAACAAATCTACGGCTATTCTACAACGATATAACAACTTTACGGCTATTCTACAAGGATATAACTACTTTACGGCTATTCTACAACGATATAACAACTTAACGGCTATTCTACAACGATATAACAACTTTACGACTATTCTACAACGATATAACAACTTTACGGCTGTTCTACAACGATATAACAACTTTACGGCTATTCTACAACGATATAACAACATTGCGGCTAATCTACAACGATATAACAACTTTACGGCTATTCTACAACGATATAACAACTTTACGGCTATTCTACATTGATATAGCAACTTTACGGCTATTCTACAACGACATAACAACTTTACGACTATTCTACAAGGATATAACAACTTTACGGCTATTCTACAACGATATAGGAACTTTACGACTATTCTACAACGATATAACAACCTTACGACTATTCTACAACGATATAACAACGTTACGGCTATTCTACAACGATATAACAACTTTACGACTATTCTACAACGATATAACAACTTTACGACTATGCTACAACGATATAACAATTAGAGGACTATTCTACAAGGATATAACAACTTTACGGCTATTCTACAACAATATAGCAACTTTACGGCTATTCTACAACGATATAAGAACTTTACGGCTATTCTACAACGATATAACAACGTTACGGCTATTCTACAACGATATAACAACTTTACGACTATTCTACAACGATATAACAACTTTACGACCATTCTACAACGATATAACAACTTTACGACTATTCTACAACGATATAACAACTTTACGACTATTCTACAAGGATATAACAATTAGAGGACTATTCTACAAGGATATAACAACTTTACGGCTATTCTACAACGATATAACAACTTTACGGCTATTCTACAACGATATAACAACTTTACGGCTATTCTACAACGATATAACAACTTTACGACTATTCTACAAGGATATAACAACTTTATGACTATTCTACAACGATATAGCAACTTTACGGCTATTCTACAACGATATAACAACTTTACGGCTATTCTACAACGACATAACAACTTTACGACTATTATTCAAGGATATAACAACTTTACGACTATTCTACAACGATATAACAACTTTACGGCAATTCTACAAGGATATAACAACTTTACGGCAATTCTACAAGGAAATAACAACTTTACGACTATTCTACAACGATATAACAACTTTACAGCTATTCTACAACGATATAGGAAATTTACGACTATTCTACAACGATATAACAACTTTACGACTATTCTACAACGATATAACAACTTTACGACTATTCTACAAGGATATAACAACTTTACGACAATTCTACAACGATATAACAACTTTACGACTATTCTACAAGGATATAACAACTTTACGACTATTTTACAACGATATAGCAACTTTACGGCTATTCTACAACGACATAACAACTTTACGACTATTCTACAACGATATAACAACATTGCGGCTAATCTACAACGATATAACAACTTTACGGCTATTCTACAACGATATAACAACTCTACGGCTATTCTACATTGATATAGCAACTTTACGGCTATTCTACAACGACATAACAACTTTACGGCTATTCTATAAGGATATAACAACTTTACGGCTATTCTACAACGATATAGGAACTTTACGACTATTCTACAACGATATAACAACCTTACGACTATTCTACAACGATATAACAACTTTACGGCTATTCTACAACGATATAACAACTTTACGACTATTCTACAACGATATAACAACTTTACGACTATTCTACAACGATATAACAATTAGAGGACTATTCTATAAGGATATAACAACTTTACGACTATTCTACAACGATATAAGAACTTTACGGCTATTCTACAACGATATAACAACGTTACGGCTATTCTACAACGATATAACAACTTTACGACTATTCTACAACGATATAACAACTTTACGACCATTCTACAACGATATAACAACTTTACGACTATTCTACAACGATATAACAACTTTACGACTATTCTACAAGGATATAACAATTAGAGGACTATTCTACAAGGATATAACAACTTTACGGCTATTCTACAACGATATAGCAACTTTACGGCTATTCTACAACGACATAGCAACTTTACGGCTATTCTACAACGATATAACAACTTTACGGCTATTCTACAACGACATAACAACTTTACGACTATTATTCAAGGATATAACAACTTTACGACTATTCTACAATGATATAACAACTTTACGGCTATTCTACAAGGATATAACAACTTTACGACTATTCTACAAGGATATAACAACTTTACGGCAATTCTACAAGGATATAACAACTTTACGGCAATTCTACAAGGAAATAACAACTTTACGACTATTCTACAACGATATAACAACTTTACGGCTATTCTACAACGATATAACAACTTTACGACTATTCTACAAGGATATAACAACTTTATGACTATTCTACAACGATATAGCAACTTTACGGCTATTCTACAACGATATAACAACTTTACGGCTATTCTACAACGACATAACAACTTTACGACTATTATTCAAGGATATAACAACTTTACGACTATTCTACAAGGATATAACAACTTTACGGCAATTCTACAAGGATATAACAACTTTACGGCAATTCTACAAGGAAATAACAACTTTACGACTATTCTACAACGACATAACAACTTTACGACTATTCTACAAGGATATAGCAACTTTACGACTATTCTACAACGATATAGCAACTTTACGGCTATTCTACAAGGATATAACAATTATAGGACTATTCTACAAGGATATAACAACTTTACCGCTATTCTACAACGATATAACAACTTTACGGCTATTCTACAACGATATAGCAACTTTACGACTATTCTACAACGATATAACAACCTTACGACTATTCTACAAGGAAATAACAACTTTACGACTATTCTACAACGACATAACAACTTTACGACTATTCTACAAGGATATAGCAACATTACAGCTATTCTACAACGATATAACAATTATAGGACTATTCTACAAGGATATAACAACTTTATGCTATTCTACAACGATATAACAACTTTACGGCTATTCTACAACGATATAGCAACTTTACGACTATTCTACAACGATATAACAACTTTACGACTATTCTACAAGGATATAACAACTTTACGGCTATTCTACAACGATATAACAACATTGCGGCTAATCTACAACGATATAACAACTTTACGGCTATTCTACATTGATATAGCAACTTTACGGCTATTCTACAACGACATAACAACTTTACGACTATTCTACAAGGATATAACAACTTTACGGCAATTCTACAACGATATAGCAACTTTACGGCTATTCTACAACGATATAACAACTTTACGGCTATTCTTCAACGATATAACAACTTTACGACTATTCTACAAGGATATAACAACTTTATGACTATTCTACAACGATATAGCAACTTTACGGCTATTCTACAACGACATAGCAACTTTACGGCTATTCTACAACGATATAACAACTTTACGGCTATTCTACAACGACATAACAACTTTACGACTATTATTCAAGGATATAACAACTTTACGACTATTCTACAATGATATAACAACTTTACGGCTATTCTACAAGGATATAACAACTTTACGACTATTCTACAAGGATATAACAACTTTACGGCAATTCTACAAGGATATAACAACTTTAAGGCAATTCTACAAGGAAATAACAACTTTACGACTATTCTACAACGATATAACAACTTTACAGCTATTCTACAACGATATAGGAACTTTACGACTATTCTACAACGATATAACAACTTTACGACTATTCTACAACGATATAACAACTTTACGGCTATTCTACAACGATATAGGAACTTTACGACTATTCTACAACGATATAACAACTTTACGACTATTCTACAACAATATAACAACTTTACGGCTATTCTACAACGATATAACAACTTTACGACTATTCTACAACGATATAACAACTTTTCGATTATTCTACAAGGATATAGCAACTTTACGACTATTCTATAAGGATATAACAACTTTACGGCTATTCTACAACGATATAACAACTTTACGACTATTCTACAACGATATAACAACGTTACGGCTATTCTACAACGATATAACAACTTTACGACTATTCGACAACGATATAACAACGTTACGGCTATTCTACAACGATATAACAACTTTACGACTATTCTACAACGATATAACAACTTTACGGCTATTCTACAACGATATAACAACTTTACGACTATTCTACAACGATATAACAACTTTACGGCTATTCTAAAACGATATAGCAACTTTACAACTATTCTACAAGGATATAGCAACATTACAGCTATTCTACAACGATATAACAACATTACAGCTATTCTACAACGATATAACAATTATAGGACTATTCTACAAGGATATAACAACTTTACGCTATTCTACAACGATATAGCAACTTTACGGCTATTCTACAACGATATAACAACTTTACGGCTATTCTACAACGATATAACAACTTTACGACTATTCTACAAGGATAAAACAACTTTATGACTATTCTACAACGATATAGCAACTTTACGACTATTATACAACGATATAACAACTTTACGCTATTCTACAACGACATAACAACTTTACGACTATTCTACAAGGATATAACAACTTTACGGCTATTCTACAACGATATAGCAACTTTACGGCTATTCTACAACGATATAACAACTTTACGGCTATTCTACAACGATATAACAACTTTACGACTATTCTACAACGATATAGCAACTTTACGGCTATTCTACAACGACATAGCAACTTTACGGCTATTCTACAACGATATAACAACTTTACGGCTATTCTACAACGACATAACAACTTTACGACTATTATTCAAGGATATAACAACTTTACGACTATTCTACAATGATATAACAACTTTACGGCTATTCTACAAGGATATAACAACTTTACGACTATTCTACAAGGATATAACAACTTTACGGCAATTCTACAAGGATATAACAACTTTACGGCAATTCTACAAGGAAATAACAACTTTACGGCTATTCTACAACGATATAACAACTTTACAGCTATTCTACAACGATATAGGAACTTTACGACTATTCTACAACGATATAACAACTTTACGACTATTCTACAACGATATAACAACTTTACGGCTATTCTACAACGATATAGGAACTTTACGACTATTCTACAACGATATAACAACTTTACGACTATTCTACAACAATATAACAACTTTACGGCTATTCTACAACGATATAACAACTTTACGACTATTCTACAACGATATAACAACTTTTCGATTATTCTACAAGGATATAGCAACCTTACGACTATTCTATAAGGATATAACAACTTTACGTCTATTCTACAACGATATAACAACTTTACGACTATTCTACAACGATATAACAACGTTACGGCTATTCTACAACGATATAACAACTTTACGACTATTCGACAACGATATAACAACGTTACGGCTATTCTACAACGATATAACAACTTTACGACTATTCTACAACGATATAACAACTTTACGGCTATTCTACAACGATATAACAACTTTACGACTATTCTAAAACGATATAGCAACTTTACAACTATTCTACAAGGATATAGCAACATTACAGCTATTCTACAACGATATAACAACATTACAGCTATTCTAAAACGATATAACAATTATAGGACTATTCTACAAGGATATAACAACTTTACGCTATTCTACAACGATATAGCAACTTTACGGCTATTCTACAACGATATAACAACTTTACGGCTATTCTACAACGATATAACAACTTTACGACTATTCTACAAGGATAAAACAACTTTATGACTATTCTACAACGATATAGCAACTTTACGACTATTATACAACGATATAACAACTTTACGCTATTCTACAACGACATAACAACTTTACGACTATTCTACAAGGATATAACAACTTTACGGCTATTCTACAACGATATAACAACATTGCGGCTAATCTACAACGATATAACAACTTTACGGCTATTCTACAACGATATAACAACATTGCGGCTAATCTACAACGATATAACAACTTTACGGCTATTCTACAACGATATAACAACTTTACGGCTATTCTACATTGATATAGCAACTTTACGGCTATTCTACAACGACATAACAACTTTACGACTATTCTACAAGGATATAACAACTTTACGACTATTCTACAACGATATAACAACTTTACGGCTATTCTACAAAGATATAACAACTTTACGATTATTCTAGAACGATATAACAACTTTACGGCTATTCTACAAAGACATAACAACTTTACGGCTATTCTACAACGACATAACAACTTTACGACTATTCTACAAGGATATAACAACTTTACGACTATTCTACAACGATATAACAACCTTACGACTATTCTACAACGATATAACAACTTTACGGCTATTCTACAACGATATAACAACTTTACGATTATTCTACAACGATATAACAACTTTACGACTATTCTACAACGATATAACAATTAGAGGACTATTCTATAAGGATATAACAACTTTACGACTATTCTACAACGATATAAGAACTTTACGACTATTCTACAACGATATAACAACGTTACGGCTATTCTACAACGATATAACAACTTTACGACTATTCTACAACGATATAACAACTTTACGACCATTCTACAACGATATAACAACTTTACGACTATTCTACAACGATATAACAACTTTACGACTATTCTACAAGGATATAACAATTAGAGGACTATTCTACAAGGATATAACAGCTTTACGGCTATTCTACAACGATATAGCAACTTTACGGCTATTCTACAACGATATAACAACTTTACGGCTATTCTACAACGATATAACAACTTTACGACTATTCTACAAGGATATAACATCTTTATGACTATTCTACAACGATATAGCAACTTTACGGCTATTCTACAACGATATAACAACTTTACGGCTATTCTACAACGACATAGCAACTTTACGACTATTATTCAAGGATATAACAACTTTACGACTATTCTACAAGGATATAACAACTTTACGACAATTCTACAAAGATATAACAACTTTACGGCTATTCTACAAGGAAATAACAACTTTACGGCTATTCTACAACGACATAGCAACTTTACGGCTATTCTACAACGATATAACAACTTTACGACTATTCTACAACGATATAACAACTTTACAGCTATTCTACAACGATATAGGAACTTTACGACTATTCTACAAGGATATAACAACTTTACGACTATTCTACAACGATATAGCAACTTTACGGCTATTCTACAACGATATAGGAACTTTACGACTATTCTACAACGATATAACAACTTTACGACTATTCTACAACAATATAACAACTTTACGGCTATTCTACAACGATATAACAACTTTACGACTATTCTACAACGATATAACAACTTTACGATTATTCTACAAGGATATAGCAACTTTACGACTATACTATAAGGATATAGCAACTTTACGGCTATTCTACAACGATATAACAACTTTACGACTATTCTACAACGATATAACAACGTTACGGCTATTCTACAACGATATAACAACTTTACGACTATTCTACAAGGATATAACAACTTTACGGCTATTCTACAACGATATAACAACTTTACGACTATTCTAAAACGATATAACAATTATAGGACTATTCTACAAGGATATAACAACTTTACGCTATTCTACAACGATATAGCAACTTTACGGCTATTCTACAACGATATAACAACTTTACGGCTATTCTACAACGATATAACAACTTTACGACTATTCTACAAGGATAAAACAACTTTATGACTATTTTACAACGATATAGCAACTTTACGACTATTATACAACGATATAACAACTTTACGCTATTCTACAACGACATAACAACTTTACGACTATTCTACAAGGATATAGCAACTTTACGACTATTCTACAACGATATAACAACTTTACGACTATTCTACAAGGATATAACAACTTTACGACTATTCTACAACGATATAACAACTTTACGGCTATTCTCCAACGATATAACAACTTTACGGCTATTCTACAACGATATAACAACATTGCGGCTATTCTACAACGATATAACAACTTTACGGCTATTCTACAACGATATAACAACTTTACGGCTATTCTACAACGATATAACAACTTTACGGCTATTCTACAACGATATAACAATTAGAGGACTATTCTACAAGGATATAACAACTTCACCACTATTCTACAAGGATATAACAACTTTACGACTATTCTACAACGATATAACAACTTTACGACTATTCTACAACGATATAACAACTTTACGACTATTCTACAACGATATAACAACTTTATGGCTATTCTACAACGATATAACAACTTTACGGCTATTCTACAACGATATAACAACATTGCGGCTAATCTACAACGATATAACAACTTTATGGCTATTCTACAACGATATAACAACTTTACGGCTATTCTACAACGATATAACAACTTTACGGCTATTCTACAACGATATAACAATTAGAGGACTATTCTACAAGGATATAACAACTTCACCACTATTCTACATGGATATAACAACTTTACGGCTATTCTACAACGATATAACAACTTTACGACTATTCTACAACGAAATAACAATTTGACGGCTATTCTACAACGATATAACAACTTTACGGCTATTCTACAACGATATAACAACTTTACGACTATTCTACAACGATATAGCAACTTTACGGCTATTCTACAACGATATAACAACTTTACGGCTATTCTACAACGATATAACAACTTTACGGCTATTCTACAACGATATAACAACATTGCGGCTATTCTACAACGATATAACAACTTTACGGCTATTCTACAACGATATAGCAACTTTACGGCTATTTTACAATGATATAATAACTTTACGGCTATTCTACAACGATATAACAATTAGAGGACTATTCTACAAGGATATAATAAATTTACCACT